>OY997264.1:399625917-400896542 GCA_963921465.1 Triticum timopheevii
AAATATGCAACTAGGTGAGCAACCTATATGATGCAACAACAATAAGTACACAAGCAAGCAAGGGATACAACACAAGTAAGCTTGCACAAGTAAAGGCACGAGATAACCAAGAGTGGAGCCGATGGAGACGATGATGTGTTACCGAAGTTCCTTCCTTTTGAGGGGAAGTACGTCTCCATTAGAGCGGTGTGGAGGCACAATGCTCCCCAAGAAGCCACTAGGGCCACCATATTCTCCTCACACCCTCACACAATGTGAGATGCCGTGATTCCACTATTGGTGCCCTTGAAGGCGGCGACCGAACCTTTACAAACAAGGTTGGGGCTATCTCCACAACTTAATTGGAGGCTCCCAACGACACCACGAAGCTTCACCACAATGGACTATGGCTCCGCGGTGACCTCAACCGTCTAGGGTGCTCAAACACCCAAGAGTAACAAGATCCGCTAGGGATTAGTGGGGGGAATTAAATTTCTCTTGGTGGAAGTGTAGATCGGGGCCTTCTCAACCTATCCCGAGCAAATCAACAAGTTTGATTGGCTAGGGAGAGAGATCGGGCGAAAATGGAGCTTGGAGCAACAATGGAGCTTTTGGGGGAAGAGGTGAGTCAACTTTGGGGAAGAAGACCCCCTTATATAGTGGGGGGAACAATCCAACCGTTACCCCCCAAAGCTGCCCCGCAGAGAGCGGTACTACCGCAGGGGAGGGCGGTACTACCGCTGTGGCCAGCGGTACTACCGTTCCACCTCGTGGTACTGCCGCGCAGAAGAGGGGAGCGAGGAGCAAAGGGAGGACCTGGACCTAGAGCGGTACTACCGCGATGGTAAGGGCGGTACTACCGCTTAGAAGCGGTACTACCGCCTCTACTGCCGCAACTAGTGCCGCAAAACCCGACACGAGAAAAAGAGCCCTTGAGTCGAGGCGGTAGGAGCACGAAGCCGCAGCGGTACCACGGCAGAGGGCTTCAAGCGGTACTACCGCTGTGGAGCGGTACTACCGCTGTGGAGCGGTACTACCGCTTGTAGCACTCGGGCGGTACTACCGCTGTGGCCCGCGGTACTACCGCTGGGACCAAACGAAGCACAAAAGAAGGGGAATGAGCTCTCCATTGAAGCGGAAAGGCTCAGAGGGTGTGACAAGGATGTGTACGTGTTGATTCCACCCTAGCCTTACCAAAGCGGACCCCCTCTTGATAGTACGGTGACTCCTACGAAACTAGTCCACCAACATAGAAATGAAAGAGCTGCACCGTCTTGAATAACACTCCGAGGGGAGGGAATCGTCTCGTGCCAAAGGATGAATCTCTGGAAAACTCAACGCACACGATTAGCCTGCAAAAGCATTGTCATCAATCACCAAAACACCTTAGGGATAAATATGCCCTTACAATCTCCCCCTTTTTGGTGGATTGATGACAATACGGGATTTGCACAAACGGGAAAAGATATAGGACATAAGCAAACCCCACAATTCTAAAATATAGACGGGCTCCCCCTAGATGTGTGCTTTCTAGATAAGTGCTTTGGACTGCACGGCACACATACTAGGATCAACACTCCCCCTATATTTTATAGACCAACAACCTAAGTAGGATATATGAGAGCAGGGTATATAACAGGATAAGCATGCAACTCATAAGATACCAGGGACTAGATAGACATAGATAATGATATGATAAAGATAGGGTGGCATATGTCTCACACCATATGTCTGGAACTTAGGTCTCACTGGCACAAAACAAAACAAAGCAAATGGCGAGAAAACACAACGACACCACAAAGAAACACTCGCAACACAACAACGACACAAATCCCTAAAATCTCTCCCCCTTTGGCATCGAGACACCAAAAGGGCAAAGAGTGTTGCTACGGCTCCAGGTGATAGCAAGCTGAGGATCTCGGACATCATATCCCAGCGGGATCATTTGCACCGCCGTCATCGGTCGAAAACTGCTCGGCGTCTGAATCTGTCCATGGGCAGTGCTGCTGAATCCACTCCTCCTCCTTAGTAATCTGGTCCTCAGATCCGCTGTTAACGGTCGCACCCAACTGACGCATGAGCTCCTTGTGACGTCCCCTGGCCTTCTTCTCAGCCACATGAGTCATGTACTGACCATGAGACTCCATGCAGAAAAGTTTCTTCATCTTGAGCTTGAGCTTCTTTGCCCAAGAGGGCTCTGCTCCTGAAGGCTCATAGTCAATGTCATCACCAGCATCAGCCTCACTCTCGGTCTCCATGGTAGCAACAGAAGATGGACCCCCAGTTTTAGGGGTCGGGGTGCCCCAATTGTCCTTATTCCTCAGACGCTTGATCTCATGAGACACCAACTCTCCAGTTTCCAGCATAACCTTGGGATAGACATGATCCCAGGCCTTCTCAATGAGCAACATGATGAACGGTCCATAGATCGGGCACTTGCGCTCAGAGATAGCAGATAGAAGTTCAGACCACATAACATGAGACGACGGCCCGCCGGAGCCCTCCCGCAGCGAGGCGACGTTGGAGAGACGAAGAGGAACGAGGGGGCGAAGCGAATGGGTATGGGGGAGACGAAACCTCTCCCTGCCTCGACATAACCCCCTAGTCCCGCCCCTCCACGGTAGTACCGCGCTGGTGGGGCGATAGTACCGCTTGTCAACTTAAGCGGTAGTACCGCGCACCACCAGCGGTAGTACCGCCCAGCAAAGCTCAACAACTAGACACCAAAAGGCTTGGCTCAAAAAGAAGGGAAAACAAACGACAAGAAGAGGAAATAAAGACTCAACAACGAGAACACTAGCAAGAGGACAGGAAACACACCTCTTCAAGAGAGGGCGGTGGCCGAGGCCACCTATGTTTGAGTCAAGAGGTATGGCGCCGCGAAGATTTTAACCTTGGGCCCATGACCAAAACTCGTCCTTGAAGCACAAGTACCATAAAAAATGGTTAATGTGAAAGACTCGATCAATTTATGCATAATGGGGGAGGGAGAGTTCATTGAGAGAACAACACTCCCCCTATGTCCATGCCTACACCTAAACTAGACAGCAAGTTGAATGTGGTGGGATGTGCATGGGTTCAAGACACATTGCTCAAATCAATGATATTTAGCTCATGCCTTAACTCGCAAAATCTTGCTTCATCCAAGGGCTTCGTGAAAATATCTGCAAGGTTATCATGAGTGTTGACATACTTGAGCTCGATCTCCCCTCGCCTAATGTGATCCCGGATGAAGTGATACCGAATCTCAATATGCTTCACCTTGAAATGTTGCACCGGGTCGAGAGAAATCTTGATGGCACTTTCATTGTCACACCAAAGAGGCACTTTGTCACAAATGACATTGTACTCCTTTAAAGTTTGCCTCATCCATAAGAGTTGTGCACAACAACTACCGCCACCACATACTCCGCTTCGGTGGAAGAGAGAGACACACAACTTTGCTTCTTGGAAGACCAACTCACCAAAGAGCAACCAAGAAATTGGCACCCTCCAGAAGTGGACTTCCTATCCACTTTGTCTCCAGCCCAATCGGAATCCGTATATCCTTCAAGCTTGAAGTTTGCTCCTCTTGGGTACCATAAGCCAAAGTTTGAGGTATGAGCCAAATATCGGAAGGTTCGCTTGACCCCCACAAAGTGGCTTTCCTTCGGTGCGGCTTGAAACCATGCACACATTCCCACACTCAACATGATATCCGGTCTAGATGCACAAAGGTAAAGCAAGGAGCCAATCATGGAGCGATATACCTTTTGATCCACCGCTTTACCATTGGGATCAATGTCAAGTTGGCACTTGGTGGGCATTGGAGCGGAAGCCGGCTTGACATCAATTAGCTTGAATCTTTTTAGCATGTCTTGAGTATATTTGGCTTGATTGATGAAAGTACCTTCTCTTCTTTGCTTGATATCGAAACAAAGGAAGAACTTAAACTCTCCCATCGAAGACATCTTGAACTTAGAGGTCATGAGAGTGGCAAATTCCTTGTTGAAAGCTTTGTTAGGGGAACCAAAGATAATATCATCAACATATAGTTGGCACACAAACAACTCCCCTTTGACCTTCTTAGTAAAAAGAGTGGGATCGATTTGCCCAACCTCAAATCCACGATCTTGCAACAACTCGGTAAGGTGGTCATACCACGCACGTGGGGCTTGTTTAAGGCCATAGAGTGCCTTATTGAGTTGATACACATGATCCGGGAAGTAGGGATCCTCGAACCCGGGGAGTTGCTTGACATAAATCAACTCATTAATAGGACCATTAAGAAAAGCACTCTTCACATCCATTTGTTGTAACTTAAAGTTGTGATGGGAAGCATAAGCAATCAACAAACGAATGGATTCAAGGCGAGCAACGGGAGCAAAGGTTTCACCGTAGTCGATACCCTCGACTTGGGAGTAGCCTTGTGCTACCAATCTTGCCTTGTTGCGAATGATGGTCCCATGAGCATCTTGCTTGTTCTTGAATATCCACTTGGTTTCAATGACATTGTGGTTCCCCGATGGCCTTGGCACCAATCTCCACACCTTGTTGTACTCGAATTTGTTGAGTTCTTCATGCATGGCATTGAGCCAATCCGAATCTTCGAGCGCCTCATAGACCTTTTGGGGTTCAACACAAGAGACAAACGCGTGATGTTCACAATAGTTTGCTAATTGTCTACGAGTGCTTACCCCCTTTCTTAGGCTTCCACTACATTCTCCATGAGATGACTTTTGGTGGTGAGCTTGGAAGCAATCTTCACGGCACGACGCTCTAATTCCTCCTCGGATGTGGAAGGAGGAGGGTTAACTTGATTATCTTGAGCACCGTCTTGAGCTTGTTCTAGATCTTGAGCTTGCTCTTGATCTTGAACTTGCTCGAGGGGGAGAACTTGACCTTGGGCATCATTTGGTGGTTCACCACCATCTTGAGGTTGATCTTGCCCTTGGTCTTGTTCACGAGGTTCATGGCCTTCACTTTGTTCTTCGGAAGCATGTGGGTCTTGGGTTGGTGATGGCTCCACTTGAGTGGAGCATTGTCCTTCTCCTTCGGCCACAAGGGGTTCCTCAATGGGTAGGATATGACCCACACCTATTCTTCTTATGGCTTGGGGAGGAATTTCATCACCTACATCACAAGTACCACTTTGCTCCACTTGCGAGCCGTTATTTTCGTCAAACTCCACGTTACACGTCTCTTCAATGAGTCCGATGGACTTGTTGAGGACACGTAAGCATGAGAGTTTCTAGCATAACCAACAAATATGCCCTCATAAGCTCTAGCCTCAAATTTAGACAAGCAAACACCTTTCTTGAGAATGAAACACTTACACCCGAACACCCGGAAGTACTTGAGGTTGGGCTTGTTACCGGTAAGTATTTCATAAGGAGTCTTGTTCAAGCCTTTGCGGAGATAGAGCCGATTGGATGCATGACATGCTGTGTTGATGGCTTCAGCCCAAAAGTTGTATGGAGACTTGAACTCTGCCATTATGGTCCTTGCCGCATCCATCAACGTCTGGTTCTTCCTCTCCGCGACACCATTTTGTTGAGGGGTATATGGTGCAGCATATTGATGCTTGATCCCCTCATCACTAAGAAACCCATCCAAGGTGTAGTTCTTGAACTCGGTGCCGTTGTCACTTCTTATTGTCAAGATCTTTGCATCATGTTGATGTTGAGCTTCATTTGCAAAGTCGATGACGGTTTGTTGAGTTTCACTCTTCCTCTTGAAGAAATATACCCAAGTGTATCTTGAATAATCATCCACAATCACCAAGCAATACTTTCTACCCCAAGACTGTCAAAGGATGGAGGCCCAAAGAGATCCATGTGAAGGAGCTCCAAGGGTCTCTTCGAGTAGATGATAGTCGTGGGAGGGTGAGCCTTCTCGTGAAGCTTTCCTTCGATACAAGCACTGCAAGCACGATCTTTGGCAAAACTAACATTCGTTAGTCCACGAACATGGTCCCCCTTGAGAAGACTTTGCAAAGATCTCATATTGACGTGGGCTAAACGGTGATGCCAAAGCCATCCCACATCAACTTTAGCCATTAGGCATGTCGCGGTCTTAGTGGGTCACTCTGAAAAGTTAATCACGTAGAGATCGTTCTCGACATGCCCAACAAAGGCTACTTTAAGAGTCTTGCTCCACAAGAGGGCCACGGTATCAATATCAAAGAAAGTGGCAAAGCCCATGAGTGCAAGTTGACGAACGGAAAGTAGATTGAACGCAAGGGACTCAACAAGCATGACTTTCTCGATCGTTAGATCTTGAGAAATGACAACCTTGCCAAGACCCAATACCTTAGAAGACAAGGCATCACCCCACTCGACATTGGTGGGCATAGATGGGATCTTGTGCACATCCACCACCAAGTCCTTGCTTCCGGTCATATGATTTGTTGCTCCACTATCGAGCAACCATGATCCCCCACCGGAAGCAAACACCTACAAGAGATCAATGCTTGGTTTTAGGTACCCATTTAGTAATGGGTCCTTTGATGTTAGTAACAAGGGTCTTAGGAACCCAAATAGACCATTCAATGTACTCATAAGGAGAGACAAAATTTAGCAAAAAACATGTCCATCACTAGCACGGCACAACACATAAGAAGGGTTAAAGTCACCGGCTTTGTTGGAAGAGGTGGCTTTGCCCTTTTTGACATCACCACCCTTCACATTGTTCTTCTTCTCCTTAGGAGCATCCTCTCCCTCCTTCACAAAAGTTTGCGTGAGAGGAGGAGGTCCTTTGGTCTTGTCGTTCTTCTTCTTGTTCTTGGACTTGGGTGCGAACCCAACTCCCTCCTTGGCCACAACTTCCTTTTGATTGCTCAAAAGGTTGTTGAGGTTCTTCTCACCTTGTATACATGTCACAAGGCCTTTCTCGAGTTGCTCCTTCAACTTGACATTCTCCTCCACAAGATGCACATGCTCACAACACGGGTTAGTGGCATTTGCATTATCAATTAATACCATATGAGGAAAGGTGGCCTTTTCTTTGGTTAGCTTAACTTGGAGACTCCTTGAGACTAGCATGAGCACCCTTCAAGACCTTGTGGGCCTTGTCGAGTTCAAACTCCTCCTTAAGTCTAGCATGGTCAACGCCAAGTTTATCCTTCTCGGAAGTTAGCACAGAGACACAACAAGAGTATGATCAAGATCTTTCTTTAACTTAGCTTGGTCATCGTTGTGTGACTCCTCAAGAGCCAAACGATGCCCACGCTCTTCCTCAAGAGCATTAGAAAGATCCGATATCTCATCGGCATAGTCACGACTATGACCTTCCATCTTAGATATGGTTTCTTCATGAGCCTTGATCATGTCATTGGCTTCACCAAGTTGTTCCAAGAGAGCAACAAAGTGCTTCTTGGATTTGTCCTTGAGCTTAATCATAAAAGACTCAAATTCATTCACTTCCTCATTAGACCCCTCACTTTCATCAACGCCATCCGTCAAGGAGGATTAGTAATGATAGTGGTTTTCATGTTGGGGGTTACCTTGTTGGTGGCTTTAGCCATGAGACACTTGGCGGTGATGTTCTCATTGGGTGAGTCGAAGAGGGACACCCGTGGAGTTGTGGCAATGGCAATGGAGGCCATGGCCATGGCTTCACTATCTTCATCATTGATACGTCTCCAACGTATCTATAATTTTTGATTGTTCCATGCTATTATATTACCCCTTTTGGATGTTTATGGGCTTTATTTTACACATTTATATCATTTTTGGGACTAACCTACTAACCGGAGGCCCAGCCCGTATTCTTGTTTTTTTCCTGTTTCAGTATTTCGAAGAAAAGGAATATCAAACGGAGTCCAAACGGAATGAAACCTTCGGGAGCGTGATTTTTGGAACGAACGTGATCCAGAGGACTTGGAGTGCATGTCAAGAAGCAGCCGAGGCGTCCATGAGGGTGGAGGGCGCGCCCACCCCTACAGGGCGCGCCCCCTATCTCGTGGGCCCCTCGGGCGGCCGCCGACCTACTTCTTCCTCCTATATATACCCACGTACCCTGAAAACATCCAGGGAGCCAACGAAAAACAATTTCCACCGTGTAACCTTCTGTATCCGCGAGATCCCATCTTGGAGCCTTCGCCGGTGCTCCGCTGGAGGGGGAATCGACCACGGAGGGCTTCTACATCAACAACATAGCCCCTCCGATGAGTTGTGAGTAGTTTACCACAGACCTTCGGGTCCATAGTTATTAGCTAGATGGCTTCTTCTCTCTTTTTGGATCTCAATACCATGTTCTCCCCCTCTCTTGTGGAGATCTATTCGATGTAACTCTATTTGCGATGTGTTTGTCGAGATCTGATGAATTGTGGGTTTATGATCAAGTTTATCTATGAGAAATATTTGAATCTCCTCTGAATTCTTTTATGTATGATTGAGTTATCTTTGCAACTCTCTTCGAATTATCAGTTTGGTTTGGCCTACTAGATTGATCTTTTTTGCCATGGGAGAAGTGCTTAGCTTTGGGTTCAATCTTGCGGTGCCTAAGCTTGGGGATGCCCATGGCACCCCAAGATATTCAAGAATAGCCAAAAGCCTAAGATTGGGGATGCCCCCGGAAGGCATCCCCTCTTTCGTCTTCGTTCATTGGTAACTTTACTTGGAGCTATATTTTTATTCGCCACATGATATGTGTTTTGCTTGGAGCGTCGTGTATGATATCAGTATTTGATTTTTAGTTTTACACAATCATCCTTGCTGTACACATCTTTTGGGATAAGCCCACTTGATTGGAATTTGTTAGAATACTCTATGTGCTTCACTTATATCTATTGAGCTAGATAGTTTTTGCTCTAGTGCTTCAGTTATATCTTTTAGAGCACGGCGGTGGCTTAATTTTGTAGAAATTGCTAGTCTCTCATGCTTCACTAGTATTATTTTGAGAGTCTTTTAGAACAGCATGGTATTTTCTATGGTTATAAAATTGATCCTAGAATGGTAGGCATCCAAGTTGGGTATAATAAAAACTATCATAGGAAGTGAATTGGATGCTATGATCAATTTGATACTTGATAATTGTTTTGAGATATGGATGTAGTGATATTAAAGTCATGCTAGTTGGGTGATTATGAATTTAAAGAATGCTTGTGTTGAAGTTAGCAAGTCCTGTAGCATGCACATATGGTGAAAGTTGTGTAACAAATTTATTGCATAGAGTGCTCTTTTGATTGCCTTCCCTTGAGTGGAGGTCGGGGGCACGTGATGGTTAACTCCTACCAACCTCCCCCCTAGGAGCATGCGTGGTAGTACTTTGCTTCGAGGGCTAATAAAACTTTTGCAGTAAGTATATGAGTTCTTTTGACTAATGTCGAGTCCATAGATTATACGCACTTTTACCTTTCCATCATTGCTAGCCTCTTCGGTACCGTGCATTGCCCTTTCTCACCTTGAGAGTTGGTGCAAACTTCGCCGGTGCATCCAAACCCCGTGATACGATATGCTCTATCACACATAAACCTCCTTATATCTTCCTCAAAACAGCCACCATACCTACCTATTATGGCATTTCCATAGCCATTCCGAGATATATTGCCATGCAACTTTCCACCGTTCCATTTATCATCATGACACACATTACTATTGTCATATTGCCATTGCATGATCATGTAGTTGACATCGTATTTGTGGCAAGGCCACTATGCATAATTTTTCATACATGTCACTCTTGATTCATTGCTCATCCCGGTACACCGCCGGAGGCATTCATATAGAGTCATATCTTGTTCTAGTTTTGAGTTGTAATTCATATGTTGTAACTCAATAGAAGTGTGATGATCATCATTATTAGAGCATTGTCCCCAAAAAGAAAAAAAGAAAGGCCAAAAAAAGGAAAGGCCCAAAAAAATAAAGGAAAAAGAAAAAAAGGAAAAGAAAAGAAAAATAATAATTAAAAAATAAATAAAAAGGGGGCAATGTTACTATCTCTTTTTCCACACTTGTGCTTCAAAGTAGCACCATGTCCTTCATATAGCGAGTCTCATATATTGTGCTTCAAAGTAGCACCATGTTTTTCATATAGCGAGTCTCATATGTTGTCACTTTCATATACTAGTGGGAATTTTTCATTATAGAACTTGGCTTGTATATTCCTATGATGGGCTTCCTCAAATGCCCTAGGTCTTCGTGAGAAAGCAAGTTGGATGCACACCCACTTAGTTTCTTTTATTGAGCTTTCATGCATTTATAGCTCTAGTTCATCCGTTGCATGGCAATCCCTACTCCTCATGTTGACATCAATTGATGGGCATCTCCATAGTCCGTTGATTATCCACGTCAATGTGAGACTTTCTCCCTTTTTGTCTTCTCCACACAACCTCCATCATCATATTCTATTCCACCCATAGTGCTATATCCATGGCTCACGCTCATGTATTGCATGAGAGTTGAAAAAGGCTGAAGCGCGTTAAAAAGTATGAACCAATTGCTTGGCTGAAACCGGGGTTGTTCTTGATGGGAGTATTTTGTGTGATGAAAATAAAACATAGCCTAACTATATGATTTTGTACGGATGAACTTTCTTTAGCCATGTTATTTTGAGAAGACATGATTGCTTTTATTAGTATGCTTGAAGTATTGCTATTTCTTATGTCAATATGAACTTTATTTTGAATCATTTGGATCTGAACATTCATGCCACAATAAAGAAAATTACATTGAGAATTATGCTAGGTAGCATTCCACATCAAAAATTCTGTTTTTATCATTTACATACTCGAGGACGAGCAGGAATTAAGCTTGGGGATGCTTGATACGTCTCCAACGTATCTATAATTTTTTATTATTCCATGCTATTATATTACCCCTTTTGGATGTTTATGGGCTTTATTTTACACATTTATATCATTTTTGGGACTAACCTAGTAACCGGAGGCCCAGCCCGTATTGCTGTTTTTTTGCCTATTTCAGTATTTCAAAGAAAAGGAATATCAAACGGAGTCCAAACAGAATGAAACCTTCGGGAGCGTGATTTTTGGAACGAACGTGATTCAGAGGACTTGGAGTGCAAGTCAAGAAGCAGCCGAGCCAGCCACGAGGGTGAAGGGCGCGCCCACCCCTACAGGGTGCGCCCCCCTATCTCGTGGGCCCCTCGAGTGGCCACCGACCTACTTCTTCCTCCTATATATACCCACGTACCCCGAAAACATCCAGGGAACCAACGAAAAACAATTTCCACCGCCGTAACCTTATGTATCCGCGAGATCCCATCTTGCAGCCTTCGCCGCGCTCCGCCAGAGGGGAAATCGACCATGGAGGGCTTCTACATCAACACCATAGCCCCTCCGATGAGTTGTGAGTAGTTTACCATAAAACTTCGGGTCCATAGTTATTAGCTAGATGGCTTCTTCTCTCTTTTTGGATCTCAATACCATGTTCTCCCCCTCTTTTGTGGAGATCTATTTGATGTAACTCTTTTTGCGGTGTGTTTGTCGAGAACTGATGAATTGTGGGTTTATGATCAAGTTTATCTATGAGAAATATTTGAATCTCCTCTGAATTCTTTTATGTATGATTGAGTTATCTTTGCAAGTCTCTTCGGATTATCAGTTTGGTTTGGCCTACTAGATTGATCTTTCTTGCCATGGGAGAAGTGCTTAGCTTTGGGTTCAATCTTGCGGTGTCCTTACCTAGTGACAATAAGGGTTGCAAGGCACGTATTGTATTGTTGCCATCGAGGATAAAAAGATGAGGTTTATATCATATTGCATGAGTTTATTGATACGTCTCCAACGTATCTATAATTTTTGATTGTTCCATGCTATTATATTACCCTTTTTGGATGTTTATGGGCTTTATTATACACATTTATATCATTTTTGGGACTAACCTACTAACCGGAGGCCCAGCCCATATTGCTGTTTTATTGCCTGTTTTAGTATTTCGAAGAAAAGGAATATCAAACGGAGTCCAAACAGAATGTAACCTTCGGCAACATGTTTTTTTGGAAGATTATCATCCTGGAGGCTTGGAGATCAAGTCAGAAGATCCTCGAGGAGCCCAGGAGATAGGGGGCGCGCCCCCCTATAGGGCGCGGCCCCCTGTCTCGTGGACCCCTCGAGCACCTCCCGACCGACTTCTTTCGCCTATATATGCCTACGTACCTTAAAACCATCGAAAATAAAGATAGATCGGGAGTTCCGCCGCCGCAAGCCTCTGTAGCCACCAAAAACCTCTCGGGAGTCCGTTCTGGCACCCTGCCGGAGGGGGAACCCATCACCGGTGGCCATCTTCATCATCCCGGCACTCTCCATGACGAGGAGGGAGTAGTTAAACCTCGGGGCTGAGGGTATGTACTGTTGGGGAACGTAGTAATTTCAAAAAATTTCCTACGCACACGCAAGATCATGGTGATGGCATAGCAACGAGAGGGGAGAGTATTGTCCACGTACCCTCGTAGACCGTAAGCGGAAGCGTTATGACAACGCGGTTGATGTAGTCGTACGTCTTCACGATCCGACCGATCCAAGTACCGAACGTACGGCACCTCCGAGTTCAGCACACGTTCAGCTCGATGACGATCCCCGGGCTCCGATCCAGCAAAACTTCGGGGATGAGTTCCGTCAGCACGACGGCGTGGTGAAAATGATGATGTTCTACCGGCGCAGGGCTTCGCCTAAACTCCGCGACGATATGACCGAGGTGGAATATGGTGGAGGGGGGCACCGCACACGGCTAAGGAACGATCCGTAGATCAACTTGTGTGTCTATGGGGTGCCCCCTGGCCCCGTATATAAAGGAGTGGAGGGGGGAGGGTCGGCCCTCTCTATGGCACGCCCTAGGGGAGTCCTACTCCCACCGGGAGTAGGATTCCCCCTTTCCTAGTAGAACTTGGAGCCCTTCCATGTAGTAGGAGTAGGAGAGAAGGAAAGGGAAGAGAGAAGGGAAGGAAGGAGGGGGTGCGGCCCTCCCCCTAGTCCAATTCGGACTAGGCCTTGGGGGGGCGCGCAGCCTGCCCTAGGCAGCCCCTCTCTCTTTCCCGTATGGCCCAATAAGGCCCAATACTTCTCCTGGCGAATTCCCGTAACTCTCCGGTACTACGAAAAATACCCGAATCACTTGGAACCTTTCCGAAGTCTGAATATAGTCGTCCAATATATCGATCTTTACGTCTCGACCATTTCGAGACTCCTCGTCATGTCCCCAATCTCATCCGGGACTCCGAACTCCTTCGGTACATCAAAACTCATAAACTCATAATAAAACTGTCATCGAAACCTTAAGCGTGCGGACCCTATGGGTTCGAGAACTATGTAGACATGACCTAGAACTATTCTCGGTCAATAACCAATAGCGGAACCTGGATGCCCATATTGGTTCCTACATATTCTACGAAGATCTTTATCGGTCAAACCGCATAACAACATACGGTGTTCCCTTTGTCATCGGTATGTTACTTTCCCGAGATTCGATCGTCGGTATCCAATACCTAGTTCAATCTCGTTACCGGCAAGTCTCTTTACTCGTTATGCAATGCATCATTCCGTAACTAACTCATTAGCTACATTGCTTGCAAGGCTTTTAGTGATGTGCATTACCGAGAGGGCCCAGAGATACCTCTCCGACAATCGGAGTGACAAAACCTAATCTCGAAATACGCCAACTCAACATGTACCTTCGGAGACACCTGTAGTACTCCTTTATAATCACCCATTTACATTGTGACATTTGGTAGCACCCAAAGTGTTGCTCTGATAAACGGGAGTTGCATAATCTCATAGTTACAGGAACATGTATAAGTCATGAACAAAGCAATAGCAATATACTAAACGATCAAGTGCTAGGCTAACGGAATGGGTCATGTCAATCACATCATTCTCCTAATGATGTGATCCCATTAATCAAATGACAACACATGTCTATGGTTAGGAAACATAACCATCTTTGATTAATAAGCTAGTCAAGTAGAGGCATACTAGTGACGTTGTGTTTGTCTATGTATTCACACATGTATCATGTTTCCGGTTAATACAATTCTAGCATGAATAATAAACATTTATCAAGAAATAAGGAAATAAATAATAACTTTATTATTGCCTCTAGGGCATATTTCCTTCATGTACCAGTAGCTATGTGTTTGATCTCTCTCTCTCGTGTTCTCTCTCGTGTTCCCTCTATGTCACGATCTTGATGTATCCCGAGCTTTGCTATTGTAGTTGGATCTTATGATGTTTCTCCCCCTCTACTCTCTTGTGATGAATTGAGTTTCCCCTTTGAAGTTATCTTATCGGATTGAGTCTTTTATGAGAACACTTGATGTATGTCTTGCCGTGTTTATGTATGGTGACAATGGGATATCATGTACGAACCCTAGGCCTTGTTTCCTATCATTGCAATACTGTTTACGCTCACTTTTATCATTAGTTACCTTGCTGTTTTTATATTTTCAGATTACAAAAACCTATATCTACCATCCATATTGCACTTGTATCACCATCTCTTCGCCGAACTAGTGCTCCTATACAATCTACCATTGTATTGGGTGTGTTGGGGACACAAGAGACTCTTTGTTATTTGGTTGCAGGGTTGTTTGAGAGAGACCATCTTCATCCTACGCCTCCCACGGATTGATAAACCTTAGGTCATCCACATGAGGGAAATTTGCTACTGTCCTACAAACCTGTGCACTTGCAGGCCCAACAACGTCTACAAGAAGAAGGTTGTGTAGGAGACATCAAGCTCTTTTCTGGCGCCGTTGCCGGGGAGGTGAGTGCTTGAAGGTATATCTTTAGATCTCGCAATCGAATCTTTTTGTTTCTTGTTTTATCACTAGTTTAGTTTATAAAAGAAAACTACCAAAAAAAATGGAGTTAAGCTTATCTCATACGCTTCATCTTTTTAATATCTTTCGTGAGTATGATGGAAAGGAAAATTGTGCTCAAGTGCTAGAAGAAGAATGCATTAGAATGTTTGGTACTAGATCTTTGAATGATGAGCATGATTGCAATGTTGTTAGTATGAATTCCTTGAATATCCATGATGCTAATGATATGCAAAGCCACAAGCTTGGGGAAGCTATGTTTGATGAAGATAATATTTTTAGTCCCCCAAGTTTTGATGAGCACGTTTATTTTTATGAAAGCATGCCTCCTATTTATGATGATTATATTAATGAAAGTGGGTTTGGAAGAGTGTCAACTTTAGGAAGTAGTGATCCCACTATTTTGGAGGATGTTGAATCTTATTGTCATGAACATGAAAGTGGATTTGGAAGAGTGTCAACTTTATTTAGTGACGATTCCACTATTTCGGAAGAGGTTCCAATTGATTATGAGAAAAAAGTTGCTATCTATGATGATTATTGTGATGACTTGTATGCTATTAGTAATAATGATAACCATGAAACTTGTCATCATGATTTTAGTTTTCAATTGGATTATGCCTCACATGATAATTGTTTTGTTGAGTTTGCTCCCACTATTATTGATGAGAAGAATTTTGCTTATGTGGAGAGTAGTAAATTTTCTATGCTTGTAGATCATGAAAAGAATGCTTTAGGTGCTGGTTATATTGTTGAATTCATTCATTATGCTACTGAAAATTATTATGAGGGAGGAATATATGCTTGTAGGAATTGCAATAATGTCAAGTTTCCTCTCTATATGCTTCAAGTTTTGAAGCTATGCTTGTTTTACCTTCCCATGCTAGTTGATTATTGTTCCCATAAGTTGTTTGCTCACAAAATCCCTATGCATAGGAAGTGGGTTAGACTTAAATGTGCTAGTCATATGCTTCATGATGCTCCCGCTATGTTTCAATTCTTATCTTTTATGCGAGCATCAATCATCATGCCTAGCTAGAAAGGCATTAAAGAAAGCGCTTGTTGGGAGACAACCCAATATTTACCCTTACTGTTTTTGTGTGTTCAAATGATTATGCTACTATAGTAATAATGTTTTATAGCTTTTGTTTCAATAAAGTGCCAAGTAAGACCTTTAGGATAGCTTACGGTGATAGTTGTGTTGATTCTGCTGAAAATTAGAAACTTTTGCACCCAGTAAATTAGTTTTGTTAATTCACAGAAGCGTGCTTATGTTCTGATTATTTTTTATATGGATTGGTACACAAATTTCTTAGGACTTCCTAATTTTGTAGGATTGTTGGAGTCCCAGAAGTATACTTTTGATACAGATTACTATAGACTGTTCTGTTTTTGACAGATTCTGTTTTCTATGTGTTGTTTGCTTATTTTGATGAATCTATGAGTAGTATCGGAGGGTATGAACCATAGATAAGTTGGAGTACAGTAGATATTACACCAATATGAATTAAGAATGAGTTCATTACAGTAACTAAGTGGTTATTTTATTTTCTTATACTAACGGAGCTTACGAGTTTTCTGTTGAGTTTTGTGTTGTGAAGTTTTCAAGTTTTGGGTAAAGATTCGATGGACTATGGAATAAGGAGTGGCAAGAGCCTAAGCTTGGGGATGCCCAAGGCACCCCAAGGTAATATTCAAGGACAACCAAGAGCCCAAGCTTGGGGATGCCCCGGATGGCATCCCCTCTTTCGTCTTCGTTCATCGGTAACTTTACTTGGAGCTATATTTTTATTCGCCACATGGTATGTGTTTTGCTTGGAGCGTCATTTTCTTTTGTTAGTATTTTCTTGATATTTTCTATAATAATGTTTTGCATCTTTAGTTTCAATAAAAAAGGTCAAGGATAGCCTTTGCCATGCTTATTTTGCTAGTATACATGTTGCTGTTTGAAAACAGAAAGTTTACCGCTGTTGCAAAAATTCCCTAGAAAAGTCAGAGAGTGGTATAATGTTGAAACTTTTTGCATATTGAGTTATGATAAATTTACTACAGTGGGAATTTTATTTCATAATTTTTGGAGTTAGGAAAGTATTGATACTTTTGCATTCTTTACAGACTGTACTGTTTTGATAGATTGCTGTTATGTTTGCATTGTTTGCAAATGTTTGCTTGTTTAATGATTCTATTTGAGGATAGGAGTATTAAATATGCAGAGGCATTTAGTATTCAATGTTGAATAATAATTTTAGTGATTTGTTACAGTAGAAAATGATAAGGTTTTGCATTGGTTTATACTAACCTATCTCACGAGTTCTTGTTGAGTTTGGTGTGGATGAAGCTTTTGATAAAAAGAGAAACCATGATATGAGAGGAATTAAGAAGACACAAAAGTTCAAGCTTGGGGATGCCCAAGGCACCCCAAGATAATATTTCAAGAAGTCTCAAGCATCTAAGCTTGGGGATGCCTCGGTAGGCATCCCACCTTTCTTCTTCAACAACTATCGGTTAGTATCGGTTGAACCTAAGTTTTTGCTTCTTCACTTGAAGTTGTGCTATCCTTGCAATGTTATTTTGTTTTGCTTTGATTGCTGTTTGAATACAATATCAAGATCTGAAATTCCTTAATGTTAGAGAGTCTTCACATAGTTGCACAATTATTCGACTACTCATTGATCTTCACTTATATCTTTCGGAGTAGTTTGTCTTTTGCTCTAGTGCATCACTTATATCTTTTAGAGCACGACGATGGTTATATTTTGTAGAAATTGCTAGTCTCTCATGCTTCACTTATATTATTTTGAGAGTCTTTTAGAACAGCATAGTATTTTCTATGGTTACAAAGTTGGTCCTAGAATGATGAGCATCCAAGTTGGGTATAATAAAAACTATCATAGAAAGTGAATTGGATGCTATGATCAATTTGATGCTTGATAATTGTTTTGAGATATGGAGGTAGTGATATTAAATTCATGCTAGTTGAGGTGATTATGAAAAATACTTGTGTTAATGGTTGTGATTCCCGTAGCATGCACGTATGGTGAACCGCTTTGTGATGAAGTTGGAGCACAATTTTATTTATTGATTGTCTTCCTTATGAGTGGCGATCGGGGACGAGCGATGGTATTTTCCTACCAATCTATCCCCCTAGGAGCATGAGCGTAGTGCTTTGGTTTTTGATGACTTCTAGATTTTTGCAATAAGTATATGAGTTCTTTTGACTAATGTTGAGTCCATGGATTATACGCACCTCACCCTTCCACCATTGCTAGCCTCTCTTGTGCCGCGCAACTTTCGCTGGGACCATACACCCACTATATACCTTCCTCAAAACAGCCGACATACCTACCTATTATGACATTTCCATAGCCATTCCGAGATATATTGCCATGCAAATTTCCACCGTTCCATTCATATGACACGCATTACTTTTGTCATATTGCTCTTTGCATGATCATGTAGTTGACATTGTATTTGTGGCAATGCCACCTTCATAATTTTCATACATGTCGCTCTTGATTCATTGCATATCCCAGTACACCGCCGGAGGCATTCATATAGAGTCATATCTTGTTCTAGCTTTGAGTTGTAAATCCATAAAAGTGTGATGATTTTCATTATTAGAGCATTGTCCTAGTGAGGAAAGGATGATGAAGACTATGATTCCCCCACAAGTCGGGATGAGACTTCGGACTTTACAAAAAAAAGAAAAAAAATAGAAAGGCCAAAAAGAAAAAAAAAAGAAAGTCCAAAGAAAAAAAAGAAAAAAAAATAAAAAATAAAATGAGAGAAAAAGAGAGAAGGGACAATGCTACTATCTCTTTTTCCACACTTGTGCTTCAAAGTAGCACCATGATCTTCGTGATAGAGAGTCTCCTATGTTGTCACTTTCATATACTAGTGGGAATTTTTTTATTTAGAACTTGGCTTGTATATTCCAATGATGGGCTTCCTCAAAATGCCCTATGTCTTCGTGAGCAAGCGAGTTGGATGCACACCCACTTAGTTTCTTTTGTTGAGCTTTCATATATTTATAGCTCTAGTGCATCCGTTGCATGGCAATCCCTACTCACTCACATTGATATCTATTAATGGGCATCTCCATAGCCCGTTGATACGCCTAGTTGATGTGAGACTATCTTCTCCTTTTTGTCTTCTCCATAACCACCATTCTATTCCACATATAGTGCTATGTCCATGGCTCACGCTCATGTATTGCGTGAAAATTGAAAGAGTTTGAGATTATTAAAGTATGAAACAATTGCTTGGCTTGTCATCGGTGTTGTGCATGATTAAATACTTTGTGTGATGAAGATAGAGCAACAGCCAGACTATATGATTTTGTAGGGATAACTTTCTTTGGCCATGTTATTTTGAGAAGACATGATTATTTTGATTAGTATGCTTGAAGTATCACCATTTTCATGTTAATATGAACTTGTATTTTGTATCACTTGGATCTAAACATTCATGCCACAATAAAGAAAATTACATTGAGAATTATGCTAGGTAGCATTCCACATTAAAAATTCTGTTTTTATCATTTACATACTCGAGGACGAGCAGGAATTAAGCTTGAGGATGCTTGATACGTCTCCAACGTATCTATAATTTTTTATTATTCCATGCTATTATATTACCCTTTTTGGAAGTTTGTGGGCTTTATAATACACATTTATATCATTTTTGGGACTAACCTACTAACCGGAGGCCCAACCCATATTGCTGTTTTATTGCCTATTTCAGTATTTCAAAGAAAAGGAATATCAAACGGAGTCCAAACGGAATGAAACCTTCGGCAACGTGTTTTTTTGGAAGATTATCATCCTGGAGGCTTGGAGATCAAGTCGGAAGATCCTCGAGGAGCCCAGGAGATAAGGGGGCGCCCCCCCCCCCCCCAACAGGGCGTGGCCCCCTGTGTCGTGGACCCCACGAGCACCTCCCGACCGACTTCTTTCGCCTATATATGCCTACGTACCCTAAAACCATCAAAAATAAAGATAGATCGGGAGTTCCGCCGCCGCAAGCCTCTGTAGCCACCAAAAACCTCCGGGAGTCTGTTCCAGCACCCTGCCAGAGGGGGAACCCATCACCAGTGGCCATCTTCATCATCCCGGTGCTCTCCATGACGAGGAGGGAGTGATACGTCTCCAACGTATCTATAATTTTTGATTGCTCCATGCTACTTTATCTACTGTTTTGGACTATATTGGGCTTTATTTTCCACTTTTATATTACTTTTGGGACTAACCTAATAACCGGAGGCCCAGCCCAAAATTGTTTTTTTTGCCTTTTTCAGTATTTCGAAGAAATAGAATATCAAACGGAGTCCAAACGGAATGAAACCTTCGGGATCGTGATTTTCCAACCGAACGTGATCCAGGAGACTTGGACCCTACTCCAAGAAGTCTCCGAGGAGGTCACGAGGGTGGAGGGCACCCCCCTGGGCGCGCCCCCTACCTTGTGGGCCCCTCGGAGCTCCACCGACGTACTCTTTCCTCCTATATATACCTATGTATCCCCGAACGATCAGAACAGGAGCCAAAAACCTAATTGCACCACCGCAACCTTCTGTATCCACGAGATCCCATCTTGGGGCCTGTTCCGGAGCTCCGCCGAAGGGGGCATCCACCACGGAGGGCTTCTACATCATCACCATAGCCCCTCCGATGAAGTGTGAGTAGTTTACTTCAGACCTTCGGGTCCATAGCTAGTAGCTAGATGGCTTCTTCTCTCTTTTTGGATCTCAATAAATGTTCTCCCCCTCTCTCGTGGAGATCTATTCGATGTAACCTTCTTTTTGCGGTGTGTTTGTTGAGACCGATGAATTGTGGGTTTATGATCCAGTATTATCTATGGAAAATATTTGATTCTTCTCTGGATTTTTTTATGTATGATTGAGTTATCTTTGCAAGTCTCTTCGAATTATCTTTTTGGTTTGGCCAACTAGATTGGTAGTTCTTGCAATGGGAGAAGCGCTTAGCTTTGGGTTCAATCTTGCAGTGTCCTTACTCAGTGACAGAAAGAGTTGCAAGGCACGTATTGTATTGTTGCCATCGAGGATAACAAGATGGGGTTTTTATCATATTGCATGAATTTATCCATCTACATCATGTCATCTTGCTTACGGCGTTACTCTGTTTTTACTTAATACTCTAGATGCATGCTGGATAGCGGTCGATGAGTGGAGTAATAGTAGTAGATGCAGAATCGTTTCGATCTACTTGTTTTGTATGTGATGCCTATATACATGATCATTGCCTAGATATACTCATAACTATGCTCAATTCTGTCAATTGCTCAACAGTAATTTGTTCACCCACCGTAGAATACTTATGCTCTTGAGAGAAGCCACTAGTGAAACCTATGGCCCCCGGGTCTATTCTCATCATATCAATCTATATCACTTTATTTACTTGCTTTGTTTTTACTTTGCCTTTACTTTTACCTTGCATCTATCTATCAAAAATACCAAAAATATTATCTCTATCAGATCTCACTCTCGTAAGTGACCGTGAAGGGATTGACAACCCCTAAGCGTTGGTTGCGAGTTGCTATCGTTTTGTGTAGGTACGAGGGACTTGTGCGTGGTCTCCTACTGGATTGATACCTTGGTTCTTAAAAACTGAGGGAAATACTTACGCTACTTTACTGCATCATCCTCTCCTCTTCGAGGAAATCCAACGCAGTGCTCAAGAGGTAGCAAGAAGAATCTCTGGCCCCGTTGCCGGGGAGGCTCACGCAAGTAAGTCAACCATACCAAGTACCCATCGCAATCCCTATCTCTCGCATTACATTATTTGCCATTTGCCTCTCGTTTTCCTCTTCCCCACTTCACCCTTGCCGTTTTATTTGCCCTGTCTTTCCCAATCTCCACCTCTCTTTCCCGTTTGCCTTTTTCCCGTCGTCTTTCTGTCTGCTTGTGTGTTGGATTACTTGTTGCCATGGCACAAGATAATACCAAATTGTGTGATTTGTCGAATACCATTAATAATGATTTCCTCAGTACTCCGATTGCTCCTCTTAATAATGATGAGTCTTGTGAAATCAATACCGCTTTGTTGAATCTTGTTATGAAAGATCAATTCGCCGGCCTTCCTAGTGAAGATGCCGCTACTCATCTACACAATTTTATTGATTTGTGTGATATGCAAAAGAAGAAAGATATAGATTACAATATTGTCAAATTGAAGTTATTTCCGTTTTCACTTAGAGATCGTGCTAAAGTTTGGTTTTCATCTTTGCCTAAAAATAGTATTGATTCTTGGAACAAGTGCAAAGATGCTTTTATCTCTCAGTATTTTCTTCCAGCTAAGATTATCACTCTTAGGAACGATATCATGAATTTTAAACAACTTGATCATGAGCATGTTGCCCAATCTTGGGAAAGAATGAAATTAATGCTTCGCAATTGCCCTACTGATGGTTTGAATTTATGGATGGTCATTCAAAAAAATTATGTCGGATTGAATTTTGCTTCTAGAAATCTTTTAGATTCGGCCGTGGGAGGCACTTTTATGGAAATTATGTTAGGGGATGCTACCAAATTGCATGATAATATTATGGCTAATTATTCTCAATGGCACACTGAAAGATCTTCTAGTAAAAAAGTGCATGCTATAGAAGAAATCAATGTTTTGAGTGAAAAGATGGATGAACTTATGAAGATGATTGCTCCTAAAAATACCCCTCTTGATCCTAATGATATGCCTTTATCTACTTTGCTTGAGAATAATAATGAATCTATGGATGTGAATTCTGTTGGTAGGAATAGTTCTGGAAACAACGCTTATAGAGGGAATTTTAATCCTAGGCCTTATCTAGTAATCCTTCTAATAATTATGAAATTCCTACAATAACTCTTATGGAAATTTTAATAAGATGCCCTCTGAATTTGAGAGTAGTGTTAAAGAGTTTATGAATTCACAAAAGAATTTTAACGCTTTGCTTGAAGAGAAATTGCTTAAAGTTGATGATTTGGCTAGGAACGTTGATAGAATTTCTCTTGAAATTGATTCTTTAAAGCTTAGATCTGTCCCTCCTAAGCATGATATCAATGAGTCTCTCAAAGCCATGAGAATTTCCATTGATGAGTGCAAGGAAAGAACCGCTAGGATGCGTGCCTCCAAAGATGCCTTTATTAAAGCGTGTTCTTCCAATCCCTATGAAAATCAAGATGAAGATCTAAAAGTTATTGATGTGTCCCCCATTAAATCTTTGTTTTGCAATATGAATCTTGATGAATCTGAAGATTATCTTCCTTTACCTAGAAGGCGTTCTAAGAATTCGGAGTTTCTAGATCTTGATGATGAAATTGATGAAAGTGGGATTGAAATAAATAAAAACCGTGATGGTGCTAAACCCACTATTTTGGATCTCAAGGAATTTAATTATTAAAATTGCTCTTTGATTGGTTGTATTTCCTTGTTGCAATCCGTGCTAGATTCTCCTCATGCTTATAGTCAAAATAAGGCCTTTACCGAACACATTGTTGATACCTTGATGCAATCTTATGAAGAAAAACTTGAGTTGAAAGTTTCTATCCCTAAAAAACTCTATGATGAGTGGGAACCTACTATTAAAATTAAAATTAAAGATTTTGAGTTTCATGCTTTGTGTGATTTGGGTGCTAGTGTCTCTACTATCCCCAAAACTTTATGTGATTTGCTAGATTTCCGTGATTTTGATGATTGCTCTCTAAACTTGCATCTTGCGGACTCCACTGTTAAAAAACCTATGGGAAGAATTAATGATGTTCTTATTGTTGCAAATACGAATTATGTGCCCGTAGATTTTATCGTTCTTGATATAGATTGCAATCCTTCATGTCCTATTATTCTTGGTAGACCTTTCCTTAGAACGATTGGTGCAATTATTGATATGAAGGAAGGGAATATTAGATTCCAATTTCCCTTAAAGAAGGGTATGGAACACTTCCCTAGAAAGAAAATAAAATTACCATATGAATCTATTATGAGAGCCACTTATGGATTGCCTACCAAAGATAGCAATACCTACATCTATCCTTACTTTTATGCCTAGCTAGGGGCGTTAAACGATAGCGCTTGTTGGGAGGCAACCCAATTTTATTTTTATTTTGTGTTTTTTGTTTTTGCTTCTATTTAGGAATAAATAATCCATCTACCTTATGTTTGGATGTGGTTTTATGTTTTAATTAGTGTTTGTGCCAGTAGGACCTATAGGATAACCTACGATGATAGTTGATTTGATTCTGCTGAAAAAAAGAAACTTTGCGCGCACGAATTTAGTTATGACAAATGACAGGAACGTGATTTTGCGTTGATTCTTTTTGCTTCTGATCAATAAACAAATTGTACAGGACTTCCTATTTTGGTAGAATTTTTAGAGTTCCATAAGTTTGCGTTAGTTACAGATTTCTACAGACTGTTCTATTTTTGACAGATTCTGTTTTTCGTGTGTTGTTTGCTTATTTTGATGAATCTATGGCTAGTAAATTAGTTTATAAACCATAGATAAGTTGGAATACAGTAGGTTTAACACCAATATAAATAAAGAATGAGTTCATTACAGTACCTTGAAGTAGTCTTTTGTTTTCTTTCTCTAACGGAGCTCACGAGATTTCTGTTGAGTTTTGTGTTGTGAAGTTTTCAAGTTTTGGGTGAATTCTTTTGATGTATTATGGAACAAGGAGTAGCAAGAGCCTAAGCTTGGGGATGCCCATGGCATCCCCAAGATAATCCAAGGACACCAAAAAGTCAAAGCTTGGGGATGCCCCGGAAGGCATCCCCTCTTTCGTCCATTTTCATCGGTAATTTACTTGGAGCTATATTTTTATTCACCAACATGATATGTGTTTTGCTTGGAGCGCCTTGTATTATTTGTGTATTTGCTTGTTTAGTCTACCACAATCATCCTTGCTGTACACACCTTTTGAGAGAGCCATACATGAATTGGAATTTGTTAGAATACTCTATGTGCTTCACTTATATCTTTTGAGCTTGATAGTTTTGCTCATAGTGCTTCACTTATATCTTTTGAGCGTGATAATTTTTGCTCTAGTACTTCACTTATATCTTTTAGAGCACGGTGGTGGATTTGTTTTAAAGAAACTATTTGATCTCTCATGCTTCACTTAGATTATTTTGAGAGTCTTTAATAGCATGGTAATTTGCTTAATGTTCATATACTTGGTGTTCAAGATATGTGAAACTTTCTTTTGAGTGAATTGAATACTAAGATAAGTTTGATGCTTGATAATTGTTTTGATATATGGAGGTGATAATATCAAAGTCGTGCTAGTTGGGTCATTAAGAATTTGAGAAATACTTGTGTTGAAGTTTGCAAGTCCCGTAGCATGCACGTATGGTTAAAGTTGTGTAACAAATTTGAAACATGAAGTGTACCTGGCTTGTGCATCCTTATGAGTGGTGGTCGGGGACGAGCGATGGTCTTTTCCTACCAATCTATCCCCCTAGGAGCATGCGCGTAGTACTTGAATTTTTGATGACTTCTAAATTTTTGCAATAAGTATATGAGTTCTTTTGACTAATGTTGAGTCCATGGATTATACGCACTCTCACCTTTCCACCTTTGCTAGCCTCTTCGGTATCGTGCATTGCCGTTTCTCACCTTGAGAGTTGGCACAAACTTCGCCGGTGCATCTAAACCCCGTGATACGATACGCTCTATCACACATAAACCTCCTTATATCTTCCTCAAAATAGCCACCATACCTACCTATCATGGCATTTCCATAGCCATTCCGAGATATATTGCCATGCAACTTCCACCATCATCATCATCATCATGACATACATTACTTTTTCATATTGCCATTGCATGATCTTGTAGTTGACATCGTATTTGTGGCAAAGCCACCATGCATTATTTTCCATACATGTCACTCTTGATTCGTTGCACCATCCCGGTACACCGCCGGAGGCATTCATATAGAGTCATATCTTGTTCTAAGTTTCGAGTTGTAATCCCGGTGTTGTAATCAATAGAAGTGTGATGATCATCATTATTAGAGCATTGCCCAAATAAAATAAAAAAGAGAAAGGCCAAAAAAAGAAAGGCCCAAAAAAAATAAAAATAAAATAAAAAGGGCAATGCTACTATCTCTTTTTCCACACTTGTGCTTCAAAGTAGCACCTTGTTCTTCATGTAGTGAGTCTCATATATTGTGCTTCAAAGTAGCACCTTGTTCCTCATGTAGTGAGTCTCATAAGTTGTCTTTTTATACTAGTGGGAATTTTTCATTATAGAACTTGGCTTGTATATTCCTATGATGGGTTTCCTCAAATGCCCTAGGTCTTCGTGAGCAAGCAAGTTGGATGCACACCCACTAGTTTTCTTTTGTTGAGCATTCATAGCTCTAGTGCATCCGTTGCATGGCAATCCCTACTCCTCATGTTGACATCAATTGATGGGCATCTCCATAGTCCATTGATTAGCCTCGTCAATGTGAGACTTTCTCTTTTTTGTCTTCTCCACACAATCCCCATCATCATATTCTATTCCACCCATAGTGCTATATCCATGGCTCACGCTCATGTATTGCGTGAAGGTTGAAAAAGTTTGAGATTATTTAAGTATGAAACAATAGCTTGGCTTGTCATCGGGGGTATAGAAGTTGGGAACATCTTTGTGTGACAAAAATGAAGCATAGCCTAACTATATGATTTTGTAGGGATGAACTTTCTTTTGCCATGTTATTTTGAGAAGACATGATTGCTTTGATTAGTATGCTTGAAGTATTATTATTTTTGTGTCAATATGAACTTTTGTCTTGAATCTTTCGGATCTGAATATTCATATCACAATTAAGAAGATTTACATTGAAATTATGCCAAAGTATCACTCCGCATCAAAAATTCTTTTTTATCATTTACCTACTCGAGGACGAGCAGGAATTAAGCTTGGGGATGCTTGATACGTCTCCAACGTATCTATAATTTTTTATTGCTCCATGCTACTTTATCTACTGCTTTGGACTATATTGGGCTTTATTTTCCACTTTTATATTACTTTTGGGACTAACCTATTAACCGAAGGCCCAGCCCAGAATTGTTGTTTCTTGCCTTTTTCAGTATTTCGAAGAAACAGAATATCAAACAGAGTCCAAACAGAATGAAACCTTCGGGATCGTGATTTTCCAACCGAACGTGATCCAGGAGACTTGGACCGTACTCCAAGAAGTCTCTGAGGAGGTCACGAGGGTGGAGGGCGCCCTCCTGGGCGCGCCCCCCTACCTCGTGGGCCCCTCGGAGCTCCACCGACGTACTCCTTCCTCCTATATATACCTATGTATCCCCGAACGATCAGAACAGGAGCCAAAAACCTAATTCCACCGCCGCAACCTTTTGTATCCACGAGATCCCATCTTGGGGCCTGTTCCGGAGCTCCGCCAGAGGGGGCATCCACCATGGAGGGCTTCTACATCATCACCATAGCCCCTCCGATGAAGTGTGAGTAGTTTACTTCAGACCTTCGGGTCCATAGCTAGTAGCTAGATGGCTTCTTCTCTCTTTTTGGATCTCAATACAATGTTCTCCCCCTCTCTCGTGGAGATCTATTCGATGTAACCTTCTTTTTGCGGTGTGTTTGTTGAGACCGATGAATTGTGGGTTTATGATCCAGTATTATATATGGAAAATATTTGATTCTTCTCTGAATTCTTTTATGTATGATTGAGTTATCTTTGCAAGTCTCTTCGAATTATCTTTTTGGTTTGGCCAACTAGATTGGTAGTTCTTGCAATGGGAGAAGTGCTTAGCTTTGAGTTCAATCTTGCGGTGTCCTTACTCAGTGAAAGAAAGAGTTGCAAGGCACGTATTGTATTGTTGCCATCAAGGATAACAAGATGGGTTTTTTTTATCATATTGCATGAATTTATCCCACTACATCATGTCATCTTGCTTACGGTGTTACTCTGTTTTTACTTAATACTCTAGATGCATGCTGGATAGCGGTCGATGAGTGGAGTAATAGTAGTAGATGCAGAATCGTTTCAATCTACTTGTTTTGGACGTGATGCCTATATACATGATCATTGCCTAGATATACTCATAACTATGCTTAATTCTGTCAATTGCTCAACAGTAATTTGTTCACCCACCGTAGAATACTTATGCTCTTGAGATAAGCCACTAGTGAAACCTATGGCCCCCGGGTCTATTCTCATCATATCAATCTATATCACTTTATTTACTTGCTTTGTTTTTACTTTGCCTTTACTTTTACCTTGCATCTATCTATCAAAAATACCAAAAATATTATCTCTATCAGATCTCACTCTCGTAAGTGACCGTGAAGGGATTGACAACCCCTAAGCGTTGGTTGTGAGTTGCTATTGTTTTGTGTAGGTACGAGGGACTTGTGCGTGGTCTCCTACTGGATTGATACCTTGGTTCTAAAAAACTGAGGGAAATACTTACGCTACTTTACTGCATCATCCTCTCCTCTTCGGGGAAATCCAATGCAGTGCTCAAGAGGTACTAGGGAGTAGTTCACCCTTGGGGCTGAGGGTATGTACCAGTAGCTATGTGTTTGATCTCTCTCTCTCTCTCTCGTGTTCCCTCTATGGCACGATCTTGATGTATCCCGAGCTTTGCTATTGTAGTTGGATCTTATGATGTTTCTCCCCCTCTACTCTCTTGTGATGAATTGAGTTTCCCCTTTGAAGTTATCTTATCGGATTGAGTCTTTTATGAGAACACTTGGTGTATGTCTTGCCGTGTTTATCTGTGGTGACAATGGGATATCATGTGCTACTTGATGTATGTTTTGGTGACCAACTTGCGGGTTCCGCCCATGAACCTATGCATAGGGGTTGGCGCACGTTCCTGACTCTCCGGTAGAAACTTTGGGGCACTCTTTGAAGTACTTTTATGTTGGTTGGATGAATCTGAGATTGCGTGATGCATATCGTATAATCACGCCCACGGATACTTGAGGTGACAATGGAGTATCTAGGTGACATTAGGGTTTTGGTTGATTTGTGTCTTAAGGTGTTATTCTAGTACGAACTCTTTAATAGATCGATTCGAATGAATAACTTTGAGGTGGTTTCGTACCCTACCATAATCTCTATGTTTGTTCTCCGCTATTAGTGGCTTTGGAGTGACTCTTTGTTGCATGTTGAGGGATTGTTATATGATCTATCTATGTTATTATTGTTGAGAGAACTTGCACTAGTGAAAGTACGAACCCTAGGCCTTGTTTCCTATCATTGCAATACTGTTTACGCTCACTTTTATCATTAGTTACCTTGCTGTTTTTATATTTTCAGATTACAAAAACCTATATCTACCATCCATATTGCACTTGTATCACCATCTCTTCGCCGAACTAGTGCTCCTATACAATCTACCATTGTATTGGGTGTGTTGGGGACACAAGAGACTCTTTGTTATTTGGTTGCAGGGTTGTTTGAGAGAGACCATCTTCATCCTACGCCTCCCACGGATTGATAAACCTTAGGTCATCCACTTGAGGGAAATTTGCTACTGTCCTACAAACCTGTGCACTTGCAGGCCCAACAACGTCTACAAGAAGAAGGTTGTGTAGTAGACATCATTTATCCCTCTACATCATGTCATCTTTCTCAATGTGTTACTCTGTTCTTATGAACTTAATACTCTAGATGCATGCTGGATAGCGGTCGATGTGTGGAGTAACAGTAGTAGATGCAGGAAGGAGTCGGTCTACTTGTCGCGGACGTGATGCCTATATACATGATCATGCCTAGATAATCTCATAATTATTCACTTTTCTATCAATTGCTTGACAGTAATTTGTTCACCCACCATAATACTTATGCTATCTTGAGAGAAGCCACTAGTGAAACCTATGGCCCCCGGGTCTATCTTCTATCATATAAGCTTTCAATCTACTTTTATTTGCATCTTTACTTTTCTTATCTATATTATAAAATACCAAAAATATATTTATCTTATCATACTATCTCTATCAGATCTCACTTTCGCAAGTGGCCGTGAAGGGATTGACAACCCCTTTATTGCGTTGGTTGCGAGTTCTTTATTTGTTTGTGTAGGTGCGTGGGACTTTTGAGGAGCCTCCTACTGGATTGATACCTTGGTTCTCAAAAACTGAGGGAAATACTTAAGCTACTATTGCTGCATCACCCTTTCCTATTCAAGGAAAACCAACGCAAGCTCAAAACGTAGCAATCATCATCGTCATCCTCATGGTATTCTTCTTGAACCACCAACCCTCAAGTAGGAGTCTTTTTGGTGAAGTTTTTCTTGTTGGGGAAGGACTTGGCTTTGTCCTTTCGGATGAGCTTGCCACCATTATCTTCCCGCTTCTCGTAAGGGCAATCCACAACAAAATGGATCACATTGCCACAATTGTAACATGTTCTCACACGTTGCTTGCCCTTGAACCCTCTTGAGTTGTTCTTGTTGAAGTTGGGCCTTGTGTTCTTCTTGCTCCAAAATTGCCTTGAAGCAAGAGCCATGTGCTCATGATAATCATATTTTGTATCTTAGGGGTTGCTCTCCTCATCTTCCTCTTCTTCCTCTTCTTCCACAATAACCTTGGCCTTCAAGGCAAGGTTGGGCTTCTTTACCCTTTGAGAGCGCAACACCACGTTGTCGGCGGTCTTGTCCAAGATCCTCATTGCCACAAACTCATCCAACACTTCATTTGAGGTCAAGGAGTGGAAGTCCGGTCATTGACGGATGACGGAGGACAAGGCCTTATGGTAAGGCATTATTGCTTTAAGAAACTTGCGCTTGATCCAATTGTCATCTGTGTCCTTGCTCCCATGATCTCGGAGTGAGACCGCAAGTTTGGTAACTCTCCGAAAGAGCTCACGAGGTTCTTCATCTTCTTTCATTGCAAACTCATCGGCTTCATCTTGCACCACTTCATAATTGGAGCGTTGAATGCTTGCACTTCCCTTATAGAGGGAAACAATGCAATGCCATGCGTCTTTGGCCATGGCGAAGGGTCGAAGATGAGGAAGATCTTCGGGTAGAACTGCATCTTGAATGATGAAGAGAGCATTCTCATTGAATTGATGGTCCATGGCTTCTATAGGGGTGAAGTTGCTTCAGTCATGTGGATGAAAACCTTCTTCAATGATTCTCCAAAGGTTAGTATTCACATGATTTAAATGACGCTTGAAGCGATATACCCAAGAATCAAAGTCCTCGTTTTTCACAATCTTAGGAGGAGGGCCGGCATGATTTAAATGAGTAGAAGGAATCGGTCCTCCATAAACTGGAGGTGCCGCATGGGCAAAGATGCTGATGCCATTTCTACCACTAGTAGAAGGATCCTTTTCACTAGTAGCTTCCCCCTTGTCGGAGTTAGCATCCGTTACCTTGTCAGTGGGATCACCCACTTTCAACGGCGAGGTAGATAGTTCAAGTCCGTCTAAGAATTTATTAAATATGCTTTCAACCTCGGTTGTCATGGAGGTTTTCAATGTGTCCAAAGCCACATTGAATTCCTCACGAGACACCACGGTTCCCCATCACCCGTAGACGAGCTCGGATTCACACCGGAGTGCTCCTCCCTACCATCTATGGTGTCAACCATACTCTTCGGACGGCAAAGTCCTTAATAAAGAGACGAGGCTCTGGTACCAATTGAAAGGATCGATATAGTTGACTAGAGGGGGGGGGGTGAATAGGCAACTAACAATTTTTAATTTTTCTTTACCAAATTAAACTTTGCATCAAAGTAGGTTGTCTAAATATGCAACTAGGTGAGCAACCTATATTATGCAACAACAATAAGTACACAAGCAAGCAAGGGATACAACACAAGTAAGCTTGCACAAGTAAAGGCACGAGATAACCAAGAGTGGAGCCGATTGAGACGAGGATGTGTTACCGAAGTTCCTTCCTTTTGAGGGGAAGTACGTCTTCGTTAGAGCGGTGTGGAGGCACAATGCTCCCCAAGAAGCCACTAGGGCCACCGTATTCTCCTCACGCCCTCACACAATGCGAGATGCCGTGATTCCACTATTGGTGCCCTTGAAGGCGGCGACCGAACCTTTACAAACAAGGTTGGGGCTATCTCCGCAACTTAATTGGAGACTCACAACGACACCACGAAGCTTCACCACAATGGACTATGGCTCCGCGGTGACCTCAACCATCTAGGGTGCTCAAACACCCAAGAGTAACAAGATCCGCTAGGGATTAGTGGGGGGGATCAAATTTCTCTTGGTGGAAGTGTAGGTCGGGGCCTTCTCAACCTATCCCGAGCAAATCAACAAGTTTGATTGGCTAGGGAGAGAGATCGGGCGAAAATGGAGCTTGGAGCAACAATGGAGCTTTTGGGGGAAGAGGTGAGTCAACTTTGGGAAAGAAGACCCCCTTATATAGTGGGGGGAACAATCCAACCGTTACCCCCCAAAGCTGCCCCGCAGAGAGCGGTACTACCGCAGGGGAGAGCGGTACTACCGCATGTACCGCTTCTAAGTGGTAGTACCGCCCTTACCACCGCGGTAGTACCACTCTGGGTCCAGGTCCTCCCTTTGCTCCCCGCTCCCCTCTTCTGCGCGACAGTACCGCGAGGTGGAACGGTAGGAGGGCTTCAAGCGGTACTACCGCTGTGGAGCGGTACTACCGCTGTGACCAAACGAAGCACAAAAGAAGGGAATGAGCTCCCCATTGAAGCGGAAAGGCTCAGAGGGTGTGACAAGGATGTGTACGTGTTGATTCCACCCTAGCCTTACCAAAGCGGACCCCCTCTTGATAGTACGGTGACTCCTACGAAACTAGTCCACCAACATAGAAACGAAAGAGCTGCACCGTCTTGAATAACACTCCGAGGGGAGGGAATCGTCTCGTGCCAAAAGATGAATCTCTGGAAAACTCGACACACACGATTAGTCCGCAAAAGCATTGTCATCAATCACCAAAACACCTTAGGGATAAATATGCCCTTACAAGAGGATAAAGAGCTCGAGCTGATGATGCTTTGATCACCCGTTTTACGTCGAGGCTCGCAGAAAGATCGAGTTTAGCATGCACCTAACAAGTCTATTTTTTTATCTAAAATAATAATTTTCTTCTATTTTTTTGCCAAAATAAGTTTTAGAAGAAAAAAAATAGTTTTCTTCTATTTTTCTTTTTTAAAACAAAGCTCACCTAACCATTTTGGCACCCTGCAAATCAGGCAACATGTTTGATACGAGAACTTCGAATTTTGTCATTGCCATGACCGGCCCTGCCGTGTTTCTGATTTCTAAGGCCATGTTTGTTTTAGCTTTAATTGGATTTGAATCATATGTGAATTTGCTGCATTGATGAAGCTGATTTTACGGCCCACAGAATAAGTTCTATCACTGAAGTACACTTTGAGGTGCTTCATGCATTTGCACTGAAAATGGCTCAAATCCAGATTCAGCTTCACTTGCAAAGCCGATTCGAACTAGCTGTTTGTTTCAACTTCACCGACAAAGCAGAATTTGGTCCCTGAATCTCAAACGAAAATAGTTGTTCGTTTCAGATTCCATATTCAACTTCGCTAGCAAAGTTGAATCTGTCCCTGAAGCTCAAACGAAATAGTGACCACAGTCGCAGCCAAGCGTGCGTCAACTGCCAGCCCGTTACTTAATTGGGAAGCTTTGCTCACCACAATGCACTCGCCAATCAAAACTCACCCAAGATCAGTTCGACGCTTGGACTGACAAATGAATATATGTACCAAAAGAATACTGCCAAAATTCTTTTTGTTTCATTTCATTTTTTTATTTCTTTATTTATTTACCCATTTCCTTATTATTTTTCTTCCATTCCTTTCTTTTCTTCTTTCCTTTTGTTACTCTACCACATGAATATTATTTAATGAGCAAAAAAGACCGGCCAAGCATTATTCGCTTGAGCAGCCTTTACCTCATCAAACAACGCTTTGAGCTATCTTGGGGATTTGGCACAAAGGCTTGTTTTGAGAAACATGAACGATTAAAAAATGTCAATACCTTTTTGAAGATACATGAACAATTTTTACATATAATAATATAAAATATATTCATGACCATGTTGTTTTTGTATATGCGAACTTTTTTTTCAAACATGAGCATCTCTTTGAGAAGTAATGAAAAAAATATTTTCAAATACAAAAGCATTTTCTAAATTACATGAACATTTATTTTCAAATGCGTGAACATTTTTTATTGCAATAAATGAACACTTCATTTCCACATACATGAACATTTTAAAGAAAAATACATTAAAAAGGTTCAAATCACATTAACATGTTTTATGTCCGTGGATATTTTCTTTTTGCAACACGTGAACATTTTTTCACTTACTATTTTTAAATTGGCGATATAAAACTAGTGAGTACATATAAAACTGTCCTTAGAGATGTGGACAGCCATCCAAGAATTGTGTATGAGGTGCGCAACCTGCAGGCTATATATCAAGCGTCAAAATAAAATGATGACTGCGAGGAATAGTTGGTAAGGTTTGCTCACCAACGAGACACAGCCTTCGAGCAGTCAAACCTAACGCAAGAGCAGTTGGACACTTGGGAGTGCTGACAAATGTATCTGCACCAAAAGTATACAGCCAAAATTGCTTAGTTTACGCCTATTGTGGCAATCAGCAGGCCGGCAAAGCATTGTTGTTTGTCTGACAAAGACAAGAATGGTTATTGTTTGGCTGTCGATGTAGAGTTGTAGACATACCTCACATGCATTCTGGCATTCGACAAACATGGCCATCTCTCTCAGATTGTTTCAGGTTGACCAAAAGTATAACACCCAGACCACATCGTTGCCGTGATGTGGATGTTGTGCACTTCATCGCTAAATTAGACCTGGAGAAGATCTTCAATCACAGCATACTGACATTTTTTGCTCCGCTATCAAGGAAAATAGCTGCGACATGTATCCATCCCACGCCTTAGATCTGGTGAAGAAAGACTAGACGTGAGGCAGGCGGAGTGTCAAAGTTTTCGACGAAACTGCCAATCCAATAGTTGTGCAGTTCCTCACTAAATTAAGCCTGAATCTGACATCTTCACAGGGACGTTTTTCACCCCATTGGTTTGGCGGTTGTGCTTGACTACTAGTTCACCACGCTTAATTATCTCTTGCCATGGCGGCCGAGCGGAGCACCCACCCTACTACACAACAGTTGCGGTCTCTGCAACTGCAAGCCACCCCTCTCCCTCTCCCTTGGTTCACCATGCCTCTCCTCCTCTTTGTGTTCACTTTCTTCACCTTACACGCCGCCGCCCCTGCAAATTCTGTCACGACGGACACCATCTCCGCCGCCCAACCACTCGCCGGCGGCGACAAGCTCGTCTCCAGGAATGGCAGGTACGCTCTTGGCTTCTTCGAGACCGGCAGCGACTCCAACTGGTACATGGGCATATGGTTCAACACAGTCCCCAAGCTTACTCCAGCGTGGGTCGCAAATAGGGACGACCCGATCAAGAACATCACCTCGCTCGAGCTCACGATCTCCGGGGATGGAAACCTTGTCATCCTGAACCGGTCCAGCCGCTCCATAATCTGGTCTTCTCAAGCAAGAGTCACAACCACCGACACCATTGCTGTCCTCCTGAACACTGGGAATCTCGTCCTGCAGGAGAGCTCTCCAAACTCATCAGATGTTTTCTGGCAGAGCTTTGACTACCCCACGGACACATTTTTGCCCGGGGCGAAGCTTGGGTATGACAAGGTCACCGGCCTCAATCGCTGCCTTGTTTCTTGGAAGAACTTGATCGACCCAGCTACTGGAGCATACCATGAGGATTAGACCCCAGTGGTCTCAACCAGTTCCTCCTTGCACCACTGAACTCTTCCATGCCATATTGGTACAGCGGCGTCTGGAACGGCCAATACTTTGCCTTGATGCCAGAGATGTCAAAAGGCTATTTTATGAATTTTACATTCGTCGACAATGATCAAGAGAAGTACTTCATGTATACCTTGCATGATGAAACCACGGTCGTCCGAAATTATGTGGATGTCTCAGGTCAGGCAAAGACCAATATGTGGCAAGAAAGCTCACAGAATTGGGTGCCGATGTTTGCCCAGCCCAAAGCTCAGTGTGATGTCTATGCAGTCTGTGGACCTTCCACCATTTGCGATGACAACGCGCTGCCATCTTGTAACTGTATGAAGGGCTTCACCGTTAGATCGCCGAAGGACTGGGAACTAGATGATCGAACCAGTGGATGCTTGAGAAACACTCCATTAGACTGCAGCAACGGAAGCACAAGTTCGACGGACAGGTTCTACCCCATGCCATGTGTTAGATTGCCCCAAAATGATGATCATAGCAAGCCAGCTGCTGCTAGTTCTGGTGAGTGTGCACAGATCTGCCTGGGCAACTGTTCTTGCACTGCATACTCCTTTGTGAAGGGCGAATGCTCTGTTTGGCACGGCGAATTACTTGACTGGAGACAGCATCAGTGCAGTGACAGTTCAAGCACAAATGGAGAAACTCTCTACCTTCGCCTTGCCGCCAAAGAATTTCCCAGTCAGCAGGCTAGCAGAAGAGGAAAAACCAATGCTATACTCATCATCAGTGCAACTGTTGCTTCGTTAGGCTTGTTAGCAGCACTGGTCCTACTAATCATCATTTGGAGGAACAGAGCAAAGTTATCTGGTGGCACACTGAAAATTGCTAAAGGTGTCAATGGTATCATCGCGTTCCGGTATGCTGATTTGCAACGCGCAACTAAAAGTTTCTCTGAGAAGCTCGGAGGAGGCAGCTTTGGTAGTGTGTTCAAGGGGTCTCTGGGTGACTCGACAACCATAGCGGTGAAAAGGCTTGACCATGCTAACCAGGGAGAGAAGCAATTCAGGGCGGAGGTGAGCTCCATCGGGATCATTCACCATATCAATTTAGTCAGGTTAATTGGCTTTTGCTGCGAGGGTAGCAGGAGGTTGCTTGTCTATGAGCACATGCCAAACCGTTCTCTCGATCTCCATTTATTCCAGAGCAATGCCACAATGCCATGGCATGCAAGGTACCAAATCGCCCTCGGAGTTGCTAGAGGATTGGCCTACCTGCACGACAGCTGCCAAGACTGCATCATACACTGTGACATCAAACCAGAAAACATCCTCCTTGACGCTTCATTCGCTCCGAGGATCGCCGACTTCGGGATGGCCAAGCTTCTGGGAAGGGATTTCAGCCGGGTGCTGACCACGGTGAGAGGGACTGCGGGGTATCTCGCGCCTGAATGGATCAGCGGCGTTGCGGTCACAACAAAAATCGATGTTTACAGCTATGGGATGGTGCTGCTGGAGATCATATCTGGGAGGAGAAATTCTTGGGCACCGTGCTCTTGCGGCGGTGACCATGGTGTTTATTTCCCTGTTAACGTTGCCCAGAAGCTTCTCGAAGGCAGCGACGTCGGGAGCTTGGTGGATCACATGTTACATGGAGATGTCAATCTGGACGAGGCTGCAACGGCTTGCAAGGTCGCGTGCTGGTGCATCCAAGATGACGAGTTTGATCGACCGACAATGGGAGAAGTGGTTCAGATTCTTGAGGGGCTGGCTGAGATCAGTGTGCCCCCGATGCCAAGGCTGCTTCAAGCTATGAGTGGCAGGGGAAGTTCACATTCGACATGTTCCTAACAAATATGTTATTTTTCAAGGGAATATTTCGATTCTGGAATCCATGAAATTACTTGTAATTTCCATCTGTCAGAAATGAAGTTTCTATTTGCTAAAAAAGTATTTAATATACTTGTATGATAGACCGTGTGTGCGAGTGGTACGAGTGTATAGATTTGATCGATAAACAACAATATGTGGCATTGGGAGAGAATGCATAGTATTTCCGTAGCTTGGATGCTACACGAGCTTAGGGAAACTTTAATCCATTCTCAAAAGTTAGTGTCTAGAGACACATCTCCAAAATTTAAGTTCCAAAAGTCCCTGGGTATTGGGAAGGTGCCATCTAACCATCCCCAAAGCCCTACTGATGCCAATCTTCAGGTAAAGGGTCGGCGTTTCGGAGAGATGAATATCCCGGATCAGATTTCGAAGTAGAAAGGAAATTCTCTTGAACACATCTTTCTTGATGAAAGCGCTCTAACAAACAAACAGAGACAAAATCCCTCCAAAAACTTGTCACCCCTGTACATAAGCCGTCTATTTTTTCTTCTTCTATATATGAAAGGGCAATGCTCCTGACGGTTTCTCAAGAAAAAAACACAGAGACAAGATCTTCCAAGTTCAGGGGCGAGGTGATTTGCCAACATCTTAGAGATGATCTTCGCCACGCCATAATGCACCCAGTCACCCATGGTTCTCCCCTTGAGGATATTTTTCCCACATACAAATTTGGTTGTCTTATTATTGATGTACTTTTGCGCGTGAGATAAATCTTGATAAATATAAGGCCTTAATCCAAAATCGACATCGGTTAAACCTCAAAGTCAATCGTCTGATTAGAGAACTCTTGTACAAATAAACTTCCAGCAATGCACATGTGAGCGTTCACTTCAGAATATTTTCACCACATAAACAGACAACTGATAATTCCCTTAATTTCACTGCAGTGGATCGACGTCACCTAGGCAAGAATTGTTTGACCAAACTAATCGACCCAGGCTTTAGTTTCAAGATACTGGAACACTCCTTGATAAGTACTGCCTCCGTTCATAAATATATAAGATGTTTTGGATATTTCAACATGGATTACATACGGACTGAAATGAGTGAACAGACGCACTAAAACATGTCTATATAATTCACTTCTAAGAAAGAAAGAACATCTTATGCATTTGTGAACGGAGGGAGTAGTACCTAGGAGTAATTAATACAGTAGTGACGTCCCAGCTGCCACCGGTGAAGGGCTGAAGGCAATCTCTGCCGTTGAGCACAGGTTTGGCCCATTCTCCACCCCAGGGCTACGGCACGATGTGTGAGCTCCAGGCATGATCGAACCTTCAGACAACCGCCGATCTATATATTTCGGTCGTATTCGGGTCCTTTAAAGCCAGTCGTACTCGGGTCCTTTAAAGCCGCGACGACTAGGCGGCCGGCACTCTACTGTACCCCAACGGCTGCTGTCGTGTGGCTGGCTTCCTTATCGTGCTCAGCTTGCTCCCTTCGTCCCATATAGTTGTGCATCACGCCTCCTACACTCACGCCGAGGCCGCATTTCCTCATCTCAAGAAATAGAGCAGAAATTCCAGTTCTGCACCACCATGCCGAACCCGATCATGCTCGTCGCCTACGGCCTCCTCCTACTCCTCCCCCTGCGCAATCCCACCTGCCGTGCCGCGACGGACACCATTTCAGCTGGGCAGGTACTCGCCGGCAAGGACACGCTCGTCTCCAGCAACGGCAAGTTCGCGCTGGGCTTCTTCAGACCGAACAGTAAGTCCTCGCACCATGCCTCCAACTGGTACCTGGGCGTATGGTTCAACACAGTCCCAAAGTTCACTCCGGCGTGGGTGGCCAACGGAGATAAGCCCGTCGCTGGCACCACTTCGCCGGAGCTCGCAATCTCCGGCGACGGAAACCTAGTCATCATAGACCAGAGCACCAAGTCCATCATCTGGTCTACCCAAGCCAACACCACAGCAAACAGCACCAGAGCCATGCTACTGAAAACAGGTAACCTCGTCCTGCAAAGCACCTCAAACTCTTCCCATGTCTTGTGGCAAAGCTTTGATTACCCAACGGATACTCATCTCGCCGGCGCAAAGCTTGGCCGAGACAAGGTCACCGGCCTGAACCGCCGTCTTGTTTCCAGAAAGAACTTGATAGACCCTGCTCCTGGCATGTATGTCTACGAGTTGCATGAGAAGAACGGTTCTGCCCGGTTCAGTCTTGCAACACTGAACTCGTCCATGCCATACTGGTCCAGTGGAGAATGGAACGGGCACTACTTTGGTTCCATACCAGAGATGTCAGGCCGCCAGTTGATTGATTTTACGTTTGTCAACAACGAACAAGAGGTGTACTTCACATATACCTTGCTGGATGACGCGACCATCATGCGTTTTGCCCTGAATAACTCTGGTCAGGTCAAGATACTCTTGTGGGTTGAGCGTGCACAGGACTGGGTACCAGCCTACACCAGCCCCAACGACCATTGTGATGTGTATGGCATCTGTGGGCCTTTCACAATTTGCGAAGAGGACAAGCTTCCTTACTGCAGCTGTATGGAGGGCTTCTCCATAAGATCACCTGATGACTGGGAGCTAGAAGATCGAACAGGCGGCTGCATGAGAAATACTCCATTAGATTGCAGAATCAACAACACCACAAGTATGCAAGACAGGTTCTACTCCCTGCCATGTGTCGGTTTGCCCGACAATGGCCGCAAGATAGGAGATGCTACAAATGTAGCTGGATGTGCACAAGTTTGTCTGCGCAACTGCAATTGCACTGCATATTCCTATGGTTACAACGGATGTTCTGTTTGGGATGATGAATTAACCAACGTGAAACAGCAACGGTGTGGTGACATTGGTAACAATAACCAAGCTACTCTTTACCTCCGTCTTGCCAACAAAGAGGTGAAAAGGTTGGGAAGGAACAGGCGATGGATAATAATTGGCAGTGCCGTTGGTGCAAGTGTTGCTCTATTTGGTTTGTTGTCACTCTTCTTTCTACTGATGACTAGGAGGATGTGTGCTCACAGGATGAAAAACCTTCAAGGTGATGGTGGCATTATCATGTTCAGGTATGCTGATTTGCAACGTGCAACAAAAAACTTCTCTGAGAAGCTAGGGACAGGTGGTTTTGGTTCTGTATTCAAGGGGGTTCTAAATGACTCGTCTGCAATAGCAGTTAAAAGGCTTGATGGTGCTCGTCAAGGCGAGAAGCAATTCAGAGCTGAAGTGAGATCAGTTGGGACCATTCAGCATATCAATTTAGTTAAACTAATTGGTTTCTGTACCGAGGGTGATAGGAGGCTGATTGTCTATGAACACATGCAAAATCGTTCTCTTGATGCCCATTTATTTCACAGTAATGCTACAGGCTTAAAATGGAGCGTCAGGTATCAAATTGCTCTCGGAGTTGCTAGAGGACTGGTCTACTTGCATGATAGTTGCAGGGATTGTATTATACATTGTGATATTAAGCCAGAGAACATACTCCTCGATGCATCATTTGCTCCAAAGATCGCAGACTTTGGGATGGCAAAGTTTCTTGGAAGGGACTTTAGTCGAGTTCTCACTACAATGAGAGGAACTATAGGATATCTTGCACCTGAATGGCTTAGTGGAACTCTTATTACAGCAAAAGTTGATGTATACAGCTATGGCATGGTTCTGTTGGAAATTGTATCAGGAAAGAGGAACTCAGGTACACAGTGTACAACCGGTGACGATGATGTCTATTTCCCTGTGCAAGTCGTAAATAAACTACTGCAGGGGGATGCGGGAAGTTTGATGGACAGCAATCTGCACGATGATATCCATTTGGACCAAGTGGAAAGAGCTTTGAAGGTTGCGTGTTGGTGTATTCAAGATCATGAGTTTGATCGACCCACAATGGGTGAAGTAGTTCAATATCTTGAAGGTTTTCTTGAAGTCAACATACCCCCAATGCCAAGACTACTTGAAGCTATTGCAGGGAATGCACACTCGAAATGTAAGCACACAAACATACTAATCCAAGCATAGCTTACTATAAATACTACTGTGGAATATAAGCAGCGAGATGTGTCATGATTACATTTGGTATAATACTGATAAAAGCCTATGGTATGTCAATATTCAGTGCTAGCATGCCTAACTTGCATCATTTATTTATTTTGTGTACGTGTAGCCGATTGGTACCTGGACCAAGCTTCACAAGAGGGGGGACTGAAAGATGATGGAGGCAGTGCGCCACACCAGGCAGCTCACCCATGACATGAACATAGGTTGCTGCAGTCATGGAGCAGAGTTTCCCTTCAGTGATTGTCTAAACCCTGAAATACCAGTGGCGCTATTAGCATTTCTGAAACTAAATTAACTGAGATAAGGTATACTGTGTTTTTCAGGATATATTGTTGTATTGCATGGCAATCATTTGTACTCTCATCAAAGGTCGCTGACACTCTTTAAGATTGGAGGTGTGCATAGAAGCAAGTATTTTTTAAATAAATTATTGGTTGGTTGTCCACGTGATCTTCTAAAAAAATAGGTGCAAGCACAGATATAGTATAATTTGGTAGTGATCGTTGTCTATGAGTCAGTCGGTAGAATAGAATTCAGCCGTCCGGGCTCATCCCCAATTCAACCAAATGTCAGGTGGAAAAAATTAGGCATGCAGGCAGGATGCGGCGAGGAGTGGGTAGTTGTGCCGCAGCTAGAAGGCGTATACCTCAAGCTTGGGGCCAGATTTGTTGAGCCGGGCGATGGAGGTGGGCACTACGGCCCGTCGCCGAGTCCGGCATCGGCGCCATCAGCCGTGGTGTGGCTTCCCGGCTTCACACAGGCCTGAAGGCCTTGCGAGAAACAGGAGAAGTTGCGGTGGGAGATCTCGCCGGTCTTCCTGCTCCTGTCAGCGTACTCCTTCCGGGCGTTCAATCCCACGACGACCGTGACCCGTGGTCGGTAGAAATTGTACACCTAGACGGAGGAGTTTCAGGACACCGCCGCAATGCCCAGTGGCGACACTGGCACCCGAGGTATTTCGGGGCAGGGCAGTGGTGGTGGCCCCGGGTAACGTGGCCGTGGTATCACCGAGGTTTGGGGTTTCAGGGTGGCGCGACCGCGGCGGCAGAGGCGTTGCGGGACGGGATGGCGCGGCGATGATTGATGGGTGGTCGCTTCCCAAAAACCTATTCGCCCCTCTTCCGTACACGAATCAGAAGGGCGAAATTTTGGAGACCTGCTCTCCCGTCGACCGTGTACGTGGCGGACAGGATGGAGTCACCGGCAGCAGCAGCAGCAGAGGAACGACGGTGGGCAGTACGCGTGGAGCAGATGTGACCTGATCACGGCGGTTAGGGTTAGGAGACACCGTACACTTACATAGGCGTAGCCGCGTGGAGAGACGTGGGCTTGACCCACGTCCGAGTCCGTGACAGCCCACGATCCGACGTCTCACATCGTGGCCTAGCTGTCAGAAACTCTTCGTTAGTGACTGGCAAAAATAAGCGCGTAGGTGTGAGCTCAGATCGGCTCATTCCCGCAACCCGCGGCGCGTCGTGATAAGGCGTGGCGGGCGGCGGAGGAGGAGTGCGCGAGGGCCTCTTCTCCTCCCAAGCTCCAATAGCATGTAGAAAACAAACCCTTATAAGGAGGTCCAACTCCTCTTCCACTTCCGGGGTGAGACTAAACTTCCCACAATATCTACTGCCAATAAACCCACATGGGCCCTTAGAGATTTTCAGAAATTGTTATATGGGTCTAAATCCCATCCCAAATTTCAGCAATCCCCCACCATATCTCGAGGGCCCATTGTGTCCTCTGTTTCAATTGTTGTTTCGATATACTAGTGTTTCAGTGAAGACCTGTTAAGGTGGAGCTTCACCTAGAGCAAGTAGCTACACTCCTTCACAACTGAACAATGGACTGTGCCTTGAATTGTCAGTTTAGCGTAAAAAAGTTTCACCACATGTCTTACTAATACTAGGCTGCCGAAGGCTGACCCCTCGGGTGGAGCATATAAGTCACACTCCTGGCCTATTTATGAGCTTACTAGAGATCACCCCAATCTTATAGATTGTGACCAGCAGTTGGGCTCACATAGGTGTGTTCCTCCAAAGACCGCTCTGTAGGATAGCATCTTGCTTACATAAGCTTTGGAACACATTAAGACAGTAGTCATCCTACCATACAGTATTGAGAGTATTGCATCTCCAACGGAGGGTCAGTGTAGTTACTCTCCTCAGTTCATCACTGGCTTGTTTTCCTAGGTCCTACTTCATGGGATCTCCGATCACATAGGTTGGGTTACCACCATGGCAACTCATGTGGGTCTCATACCCATCTCCCTTGATGCACTATTTATCACAACACGTGATAGCCCTTTCGTAAAGGGATTTGTCAGATTCTTAGCCGTATGGACATACTCCAACGCTATCACTCCGGAGTTTCTTAACTTTCTAACAGCTTTTAATCTCATTCTTATGTGTTTGTTGGACTTCATGTTGTCCTTTGAACTCTTCACCTTGGTAATGACAGTCTGATTGTCACAGTTCATAAGGATAGCCGGAACCGGTTTATCAACCAATGGCAAGTCCATCAAAAGATCTCGAAGCCATCCTGCTTCGACACCAGATGTGTCTAATGTTGTTAAATCTGCTTCCATTGTCGATCTCGTTAAGATCGTTTGCTTGCAAGACTTCCAGGAAACAACGCCACCTCCAAGAGTAAACGTATACCCAGTTGTAGCCTTCATCTCATCAACATCAGAGATCCAATTCGCATCACTATACCCTTCAAGTACCGACGGGTATCCGGTATAGCAAAGTCCATAGTTCATAGTACCTTTCAGATGGCGCATAACTCTCTCAATAGCATGCCAATGTACATCACTCGGATTGGAAACAAACCAGCTCAGTTTGCTCACAACAAACGCGATGTCAGGCCTCGTTGCGCTTGCTAGGTACATGAGTGAACCAATGATTTGAGAGTATCTCAGTTGATCCTTAGCTGTGCCCTCGAACTTTCGAACCAACACACTAGGATCATATGGTGTTTGAGATGGTTTGCAGTCCAAATATCCAAAATGACTCAACACCTTCTCAACATAATGGGATTGCAGAAGTGTGATCCCACCCTCATTATCTCTCAGTAGCTTGATGTTCAAGACAACATCAGCCACACCAAGGTCCTTCATCTCAAAGTTTTGAGACAGAAACGACTTGACCTCCTCAATGACTTTGAGGCTGGTTCCGAATATCAGTATGTCATCAACATACAAACACAGTATAACTTCTTCGCCCCCACCATGGCGATAGTATACACATGTGTCAGCTTCATTAACAACGAAGCCAACAGATGTTAGAGTTGTATTAAACCTATCATGCCATTGCTTAGGTGCTTGCTTCATGCCATATAAAGATTTCAGCAACCTACACACCTTTCTTTCCTGACCATCACAAAGCCATCTAGCTGTTGCATGTAGATTTCCTCGTTTAGCTCTCCATTCAGAAAAGCCGTCTTAACATCCATCTGGTGACGAGAAGACCATGCGAGGCCGCCAATGAGAGTAATACTCGAATGGTGGTCAGTCTAGCCATAGTCAAATAAGTATCAAAGAAATCTTCCTCTTCTTTCTGGTCATAGCCCTTGGCCACAAGCCTGTCCTTGTAATTTTCAATCGTACCATCGGCCCTAAGCTTCTTTTTAAACACCCACTTACATCCCAATGGTTTGCAACCATGGGGACGCTCAGTGATCTCCCATGTCCCGTTAGCCATGATGGAATCCTTCTCGCTACGGACCGCATCCTTCCAGTAGTTAGCTTCTGGAGAGGCATACGCTTCTGAAATAGAAGTGTGAGTATCATCCATGAGGTACACGAAGAAATCATCACCAAAGGTCTTTGCAGTCCTTTGTCTCTTGTCCCTAACAAGGGTTTCCTCGTCATCCTCCTCAGGATTTTCATCATGTGTTCGTTCATAATATTCCATAGGAATGGCAGGCTCAGGAGTCTCCTCAGATTCCTGTCTAGAAGTGATTTGCATATCTCTCATAGGAAAAATATCCTCGAAGAATGTAGCATCCTTAGACTCCATAATTGTATCGACCTTCTGGTCAGGTACACCTCAGATTTCACTACTAGAAATCTATAGCCAACGTTGTTCTTAGCATAGCCCAAGTTAACGCAGTCCACAGTTTTTGGTCCAAGCTTACGCTTTTTGGGGATCGGCACGTTGACTTTCGCCAAACAACCCCAAGTACGCAAGTACGAGAGTGTTATCCTTCTCTTCGCCCATTTATCGTGGGGAGTGATCTCACGATCCTTTGTCGAAACTTTATTCAGGACATGACATGCCGTTAATATAGCCTCCCCCCACCATGCCTTGGATAAACCCGATGTATCTAACATGGCGTTAACCAAATCAGTTAGAGTACGATTTTCCCGCTCAACAACCCCGTTTGACTGGGGTGAATAGGGAGGCGTCCTCTCATGAATAATGCTGGGTTCCGCACAAAAAGAATCAAACTCACTCGAGAAGTGCAATCCACCACGATCTGATTGGACTTGTTTAATTTTCTTTTCAAGTTGATTCTCAACTTCTGCCTTATAGATCTAAAGTAGTGTAGAGCCTCACCTTTAGTATTTAATAGATACACATAGCAATATCTAGTGGAATCATCTATCAATGTCATGAAGTATTTGTTTCCACCTTTAGTCAACACACCATTCAACAAAGATCAGAATGTATGAGTTCTAATGGTGCCATGTGTCTCTCCTCCGCAGCCTTGTGAGGCTGGTGAGGTTGCTTAGCTTGCACACATGACAGGTGTTGGGGAACGTTGCAGAAAATTAAAAAATTTCCTACGGTTTCACCAAGATCCATCTATGAGTTCATCTAAGCAACGAGTCATGGAAGAGAGATTGCATCTACATACCACTTGTAGATCGAGTGCGGAAGCGTTCAAGGGGATGGTGATGATGGAGTCGTACTCGCCGTGATTCAGATCACCGATGACCAAGTGCTGAACGGACAGCACCTCCGCGTTCAACACACGTACGGCACAGGAGACGTCTCCTCCTTCTTGATCCAGCAAGGGAGAAGGAGAGGTTGATGATGATCCAGCAACACGACGGCGTGGTGGTGGATGCAGTAGAACTCCAGCAGGGCTTCGCCAAGCGACTACGGGAGGAGGACGAGGTGTAGCAGGAGGAGGGAGGCGCCAAAGCACAGGGTGCGGCTGCCCTCCCCCTTGCCCTCCTTTATATAGGCCCCCAGGGGGGGCGCCGGCCCTGGGAGATTGAATCTCCCAAGGGGGCGGCGGCCAGGGGGGGTGGTGTGCCCCCCAAGGCTTGTGGTGCGCCCCCCACCCTAGGGTTTCAACCCTAGGCGTAGGGGTGGGCCTAGGGGGGTGCACCAGCCCACTATGGGCTGGCTCCCCTCCCACTTCAGCCTATGGGGCCCTCCGGGATGGGTGGCCCCACCCGGTGGACCCCCGGGACCCTTCCGGTGGTCCCGGTACATTACCGGGTGACCCCGAAACTTTCCCGATGGCCGAAATACCACTTTCTATATATTATTCTTTACCTCCGGACCATTCCGAAACTCATCGTGACGTCCGGGATCTCATCCGGGACTCCGAACAACATTCGGTATGCTGCATACTCATATTCATACAACCCTAGCGTCACCGAACCTTAAGTGTGTAGACCCTACGGGTTCGGGAGACACGCAGACATGACCGAGACGACTCTCAGGCAATAACCAACAGCGGGATCTGGATACCCATGTTGGCTCCCACATGCTCCTCAATGATTTCATCGGTTGAACCACGATGTCGAGGATTCGATCAAACCCCGTATACAATTCCCTTTGTCAATCGGTACGTTACTTGCCCGAGACTCGATCGTCGGTATCCCAATACCTTGTTCAGTCTCGTTACCGGCAAGTCACTTTACTCGTACCGTAATGCATGATCCCGTGACCAACCACTTGGTCACTTTGAGCTCATTATGATGATGCATTACCGAGTGGGCCCAGAGATACCTCTCCGTCATACGGAGTGACAAATCCCAGTCTCGATCCGTGTCAACCCAACAGACACTTTCGGAGATACCTGTAGTGCACCTTTATAGTCACCCAGTTACGTTGTGACGTTTGATACACCCAAAGCACTCCTACGGTATCCGGGAGTTACATGATCTCATGGTCAAAGGAAGAGATACTTGACATTGGAAAAAGCTCTAGCAAACGAACTACACGATCTTGTGCTATGCTTAGGATTGGGTCTTGTCCATCACATCATTCTCCTAATGATGTGATCCCGTTATCAACGACATCCAATGTCCATAGCCAGGAAACCATGACTATCTGTTGATCACAACGAGCTAGTCAACTAGATGCTCACTAGGGACATATTGTGGTCTATGTATTCACATGTGTATTACGATTTCCGGATAATACAGTTATAGCATGAATAAAAGACAATTATCATGAACAATGAAATATAATAATACTTTTATTATTGCCTCTAGGGCATATTTCCAACAGTCTCCCACTTGCACTAGAGTCACTAATCTAGTTACATTGTGATGAATCGAACACCCATAGAGTTCTGGTGTTGATCATGTTTTGCTCGCGAGAGAGGTTTAGTCAACGGATCTGCGACATTCAGATCCGTATGTACTTTGCAAATATCTATGTCTCCATCTTGAACATTTTCACGGACGGAGTTGAAGCGATGCTTGATGTGCCTGGTCTTCTTGTGAAACCTGGGCTCCTTGGCAAGGGCAATAGCTCCAGTGTTGTCACAAAAGAGTTTGATCAGCCCCGACGCATTGGGTATGACTCCTAGGTCGGTGCTGAACTCCTTCACCCAAATTGCCTCATGCGCTGCCTTCGAGGCTGCCATGTACTCCACTTCACATGTAGATCCCGCCACAACGCTCTGCTTGCAGCTGCACCAGCTTACTGCTCCACCATTCAACATATACACGTATCCGGTTTGTGACTTAGAGTCATCTAGATCTGTGTCGAAGCTAGCGTCGACGTAACCCTTTACGACGAGCTCTTCGTCACCTCCATAAACGAGAAACATGTCCTTTGTCCTTTTCAGGTACTTCAGGATATTCTTGACCGCTGTCCAGTGTTCCTTGCCGGGATTACTTTGGTACCTTTCTACCAAACTTACGGCAAGGTTTACATCAGGTCTGGTACACAGCATGGCATACATAATAGATCCTATGGCTGAAGCATAGGGGATGACACTCATCTCTTCTTTATCTTTTTCCGTGGTCGGGGACTGAGCCGAGCTCAATCTCACACCTTGTAACATAGGCAAGAACCCCTTCTTGGACTGATCCATTTTGAACTTCTTCAAAATCTTATCAAGGTATGTGCTTTGTGAAAGACCTATGAGGCGTCTCGATCTATCTCTATAGATCTTGATGCCTAATATATAAGCAGCTTCTCCAAGGTCCTTCATTGAAAAACACTTATTCAAGTAGGCCTTAATGCTGTCCAGAAGTTCTATATCATTTCCCATCAAGAGTATGTCATCTACATATAATATGAGAAATGCTACAGAGCTCCCACTCACTTTCTTGTAAACGCAGGCTTCTCCATAAGTCTGCATAAACCCAAACGCTTTGATCATCTCATCAAAGCGAATGTTCCAACTCCGAGATGCTTGCACCAGTCCATAAATGGATTGCTGGAGCTTGCATACTTTGTTAGCGTTCTTAGGATCGACAAAACCTTCCGGCTGTATCATATACAGCTCTTCCTTAAGATGTCCGTTAAGGAATGCCGTTTTGACGTCCATCTGCCATATCTCATAATCATAGTATGCGGCAATTGCTAACATGATTCGGACGGACTTCAGCTTCGCTACGGGAAAGAATGTCTCATCATAGTCAATCCCTTGAACTTGTCGATAAACCTTAGCGACAAGTCGAGCTTTATAAATGGTAACATTACCATCCGCGTCCGTCTTCTTCTTAAAAATCCATTTGTTTTCTATCGCTCGCCGATCATCGGGCAAGTCTGTCAAAGTCCATACTTTGTTTTCATACATGGATTCTATCTCGGATTTCATGGCTTCAAGCCATTTGTTGAAATCTGGGCTCGCCATCGCTTCTTCATAGTTCGAAGGTTCACCGTTGTCCAACAACATGATTTCCAGGACAGGGTTGCCGTACCACTCTGGTGCGGAACGTGTCCTTGTGGACCTACGAAGTTCAGTAGTAACTTGATCCGAAGTACCTTGATCATCATCATTATTTTCCTCTTCAGTTGGTGTGGGCATCACAGGAACATTTTCCTGAGCTGCACCACTTTCCCGTTCGAGAGGTAGTACTTCATCGAGTTCTACTTTCCTCCCACTTACTTCTTTTGAGAGAAACTCTTTTTCCAGAAAGCATCCGTTCTTGGCAACAAAGATCTTGCCCTCGGATCTTAAGTAGAAGGTATACCCGACAGTTTCCTTAGGGTATCCTATGAAGACGCATTTTTTCGACTTGGGTTCGAGCTTTTCAGGTTGAAGTTTCTTGACATAAGCATCGCATCCCCAAACTTTTAGAAACGACAGCTTAGGTTTCTTCCCAAACCATAATTCATACGGTGTCGTCTCAACGGATTTAGACAGTGCCCTATTTAAAGTGAATGTAGTTGTCTCTAGAGTGTATCCCCAAAATGATAGCGGTAAATCGGTAAGAGACATCATAGACCGCACCATATCCAATAGAGTGCGATTACGACGTTCGGACACACCGTTACGCTGAGGTGTTCCAGGCGGCGTGAGTTGTGAAACGATTCCACATTTCCTTAAGTGTGTGCCAAATTCGTGACTTAAATATTCTCCTCCACGATCTGATCGTAGGAACTTTATTTTTCGGTCACGTTGATTCTCTACTTCATTCTGAAATTCCTTGAACTTTTCAAAGGTCTCAGACTTGTGTTTCATTAAGTAGACATACCCATATCTACTCAAGTCATCAGTGAGAGTGAGAACATAACGATATCCTCCGCGAGCCTCAACGCTCATTGGACCGCACACATCAGTATGTATGATTTCCAACAAGTTAGTCGCTCGCTCCATTGTTCCGGAGAACGGAGTCTTGGTCATTTTGCCCATGAGGCACGGTTCGCATGTGTCAAATGATTCATAATCAAGAGACTCTAAAAGTCCATCAGCATGGAGCTTCTTCATGCGCTTGACACCAATGTGACCAAGGCGGCAGTGCCACAAGTATGTGGGACTATCGTTATCAACTTTACATCTTTTGGCATCCACACTATGAATATGTGTAATATTACGCTCGAGATTCATTAAGAATAAACCATTGACCATCGGAGCATGACCATAAAACATATCTCTCATATAAATAGAACAACCATTATTCTCGGATTTAAATGAGTAGCCATCTCGTATTAAACAAGATCCTGATACAATGTTCATGCTCAAACTTGTCACTAAATAACAATTATTAAGGTTCAAAACTAATCCCGTAGGTAAATGTAGAGGCAGCGTGCCGACGGCAATCACATCGACTCTGGAACCATTTCCGACGCGCATCGTCACCTCGTCCTTCGCCAGTCTCCGTTTATTCCGCAACTCCTGCTGTGAGTTACAAATATGAGCAACGGCACCGGTATCAAATACCCAGGAGTTACTACGAGTACTGGTAAGGTACACATCAATTACATGTATATCAAATATACCTTTGGTGTTGCCGGCCTTCTTATCCGCTAACTATTTGGGGCAGTTCCGCTTCCAGTGACCCTTCCCCTTGCAATAGAAGCACTCAGTCTCAGGCTTGGGTCCATTCTTTGACTTCTTCCCGGTAACTGGCTTACCGGGCGCGGCAACATCCTTGCCGTCCTTCTTGAAGTTCTTCTTGCCCTTGCCCTTCTTGAACTTAGTGGTCTTATTGACCATCAACACTTGATGTTCTTTCTTGATTTCAGCCTCTGCTGACTTCAGCATTGAGAACACTTCAGGAATGGTCTTTACCATCCCCTGCATGTTGTAGGTCATCACAAAGCTCTTGTAGCTTGGTGGGAGCGACTGGAGGATTATGTCAATGACCGCCTCATCAGGGAGGTTAATGTTCAGCTGGGTCATACGGTTGTGCAACCCAGACATCTTGAGTATGTGCTCACTGACAGAACTGTTTTCCTCCATCTTACAACTATAGAACTTGTCGGAGACATCATATCTCTCGACCCGGGCATGAGCTTGGAAAACTAGTTTCAGCTCTTCGAACATCTCATATGCTCCGTGATGCTCAAAATGCTTTTGGAGCCCCGGTTCTAAGCTGTAAAGCATGCCGCACTGAACGAGGGAGTAATCATCAGCACGAGACTGCCAAGCGTTCATAACGTCTTGGTTCTCTGGGACGGGAGCGTCACCTAGCGGTCCTTCTAGGACATATTGTTTCCTGGCAGCTATGAGGATGATCCTCAGGTTCCGGACCCAGTCCGTATAGTTGCTGCCATCATCTTTCAGCTTGGTTTTCTCTAGGAACGCGTTGAAGTTCATGTTGACATGAGCGTTGGCCATTTGATCTACAAGACATATTTGCAAAGGTTTTAGACTAAGTTCATGATAATTAAGTTCATCTAATCAAATTATTCAATGAACTCCCACTCAGATTAGACATCCCTCTAGTCATCTAAATGTTACATGATCCGAGTCGACTAGGCCGTGTCCGATCATCACGTGAGACGGACTAGTCATCATCGGTGAACATCTTCATGTTGATCGTATCTTCCATACGACTCGTGTTCAACCTTTCGGTCTCCGTGTTTCGAGGCCATGTCTGTACATGCTAGGCTCGTCAAGTTAACCCTAAGTGTTTTGCATGTGTAAAACTGTCTTACACCCGTTGTATGTGAACGTAAGGATCTATCACACCCGATCATCACGTGGTGCTTCGAAACGACGAACTGTAGCAACGGTGCACAGTTAGGGGAGAACACTTCTTGAAATTGTTGTAAGGGATCATCTTATTTACTACCGTCGTTCTAAGTAAACAAGATGCATAAACATAATAAACATCACATGCAATTATATAGTAGTGACATGATATGGCCAATATCATATAGCTCCATTGATCTCCATCTTCGGGGCTCCATGATCATCTTGTCACCGGCATGACACCATGATCTCCATCATCATGATCTCCATCATCGTGTCTTCATGAAGTTGTCACGCCAACGACTACTTCTACTTCTATGGCTAACACGTTTAGCAATAAAGTAAAGTAATTTACATGGCGTTCTTCAATGACACGCAGGTCATACAAAAAATAAAGACAACTCCTATGGCTCCTGCCGGTTGTCATACTCATCGACATGCAAGTCGTGAATCCTATTACAAGAACATGATCTCATACATCAAAATATATCAATCATCATTCATCACAACTTCTGGCCATATCACATCACATGAACAATCGCTGCAAAAACAAGTTAGACGTCCTCTAATTGTTGTTGCATCTTTTACGTGGCTGCAATTGGGTTCTAGCAAGAACGTTTTCTTACCTACGAATAACCACAACGTGATTTTGTCAACTTCTATTTACCCTTCATAAGGACCCTTTTCATCGAATACGCTCCAACTAAAGTGGGAGAGACAGACACCCGCCAGCCACCTTATGCAACTAGTGCATGTCAGTGGGTGGAACCGGTCTCACGTAAGCGTACGTGTAAGGTTGGTCCGGGCCGCTTCATCCCACAATACCGCTGAAGCAAGAAAAGACTAGTAGTGGCAAGCAAGTTGACAAGATCCACGCCCACAACAAAATTGTGTTCTACTCGTGCATTAGAGAACTACGCATAGACCTAGCTCATGATGCCACTGTTGGGGAACGTTGCAGAAAATTAAAAATTTTCCTACGGTTTCACCAAGATCCATCTATGATTTCATCTAAGCAACGAGTCATGGAAGAGAGATTGCATCTATATACCACTTGTAGATCGAGTGCGGAAGCGTTCAAGGGGATGGTGATGATGGAGTCGTACTCGCCGTGATTCAGATCACCGATGACCAAGTGCTGAACGGACAGCACCTCCGTGTTCAACACACGTACGGGACGGGAGACGTCTCCTCCTTCTTGATCCAGCAAGGGAGAAGGAGAGGTTGATGATGATCCAGCAGCACGATGGCGTGGTGGTGGATGCAGCAGAACTCCAGTAGGGCTTCGCCAAGCGACTACGGGAGGAGGACGAGGTGTAGCAGGGGGAGGGAGGCGCCAAAGCACAGGGTGCGGCTACCCTCCCCCTTGCCCTCCTTTATATAGGCCCCCAGGGGGGGCGCCGGCCCTGGGAGATTGAATCTCCCAAGGGGGCGGCGGCCAGGGGGGGTGGAGTGCCCCCCAAGGCTTGTGGTGCGCCCCCCCACCCTAGGGTTTCAACCCTAGGCGCAGGGGGTGGGCCTAGGGGGGTGCACGAGCCCACTATGGGCTGTCTCCCCTCCCACTTCAGCCTATGGGGCCCTCCGGGATGGGTGTCCCCACCCGGTGGAACCCCGGGATCCTTCCGGTGGTCCCGGTACATTACCGGGTGACTCCGAAACTTTCCCGATGGCCGAAATACCACTTCCTATATATTATTCTTTACCTCCGGACCATTTCGAAACTCCTCGTGACGTCCGGGATCTCATACGGGACTCCGAACAACATTTGGTATGATGCATACTCATATTCATACAACCCTAGCGTCACCGAACCTTAACTGTGTAGACCCTACGGGTTCTGGAGACACGCAGACATGACCGAGACGACTCTCGGGCAATAACCAACAGCGGGATCTGGATACCCATGTTGGCTCCCACATGCTACTCGATGATTTCATCGGTTGAACCACGATGTCGAGGATTCGATCAAACCCCGTATACAATTCCCTTTGTCAATCGGTACGTTACTTGCCCGAGACTCGATCGTCGGTATCCCAATACCTTGTTCAGTCTCGTTACCGGCAAGTCACTTTACTCGTACCGTAATGCATGATCCCGTGACCAACCACTTGGTCACTTTGAGCTCATTATGATGATGCATTACCGAGTGGGCCCAGAGATATCTCTCCGTCATACGGAGCGACAAATCCCAGTCTCGATCCGTGTCAACCCAACAGACACTTTCGGAGATACCTGTAGTGCACATTTATAGTCACCCAGTTACGTTGTGACGTTTGATACACCCAAAGCACTTCTACGGTATCTGGGAGTTACATGATCTCATGGTCAAAGGAAGAGATACTTGACATTGGAAAAAGCTCTAGCAAACGAACTACACGATCTTGTGCTATGCTTAGGATTGGGTCTTGTCCATCACATCATTCTCCTAATGATGTGATCCCGTTATCAACGACATCCAATGTCCATAGCCAGGAAACCATGACTATCTGTTGATCACAACGAGCTAGTCAACTAGAGGCTCACTAGGGACATATTGTGGTCTATGTATTCACACGTGTATTACGATTTCTGGATAATACAGTTATAGCATGAATAAAAGACAATTATCATGAACAATGAAATATAATAATACTTTTATTATTGCCTCTAGGGCATATTTCCAACAAAAGGCACTTAGAACCTTTGGCTAAAGTGAAACTCGGGATTAAATCCAGCTTAGCTAGCCACGTCATAGCATCGAAATTTATGTGACAAAGACGTGAATGCAAAACTTCTCGAATGAATTTGGTTCATGACTTTATTACAGAAATCTGCGAGGGAAAGGCGGAACATCCCTTCGCTCTCATAACCTTTTCCAACAAATAGTCCATACTTAGTAACAACTAATTTATTAGACTCGAATACCAACTTAAACCCTTCTCTACATAGAAGGGAGCCACTAACGAGGTTCTTCTTGATGGCGGGGACATGCTGCATGTTCTTCAACTGCACGATCCTTCCCGAAGTAAACTTCAGATCGACCATGCCAACACCATGAACAGAAGCACTCGCTCCATTCCCCATCAATACGGACCCGTGGCCTGTGACCTGGTAAGAAGAGAACAATGAAATGTCAGCACACACATGAACACCTGCACCCGTGTCCACCCACCAGTCGGCGGGCTGAAACACTGAAAAAACTGTAAATAAATTGCTGTACCTAGATGCACCATTCTCGTTGTTGCCCACAATCATGTTGACAGACTTGGAGTCATGTCCTGACTTCTTAAACTAGTTTGGGCACTTGTTGGCCTAATGTTAAACCGAACCACAAGTAAATAAGCCCTCATCCTTCTTGTTCTTCTTGAAGGACTTTTTACCCTTCTTCTTAAAGTCAGTATTGTGTTGGACATCGTTCTTTCCCTTGGGCTTGTGGGAGTTGAAGTTCCTCTGGTTCACCATGTTGTGCGATAGAAGTCCCTTCGGCCCCTTTTTCGTGCGATTCCTTTGCCCTCGAATTCTGCTCAACATTATGGCCAATGACATCCTCCATAGAGAATTCATGCCTCTGATGTTTCAGAGTGGTGGAAAAATTCCTCCTAGAATTAGGGAGCTTAGCGATTATATAGCCTGCGACAAACTTGTCCGGTAAATCGCTTAAGAAGCTCAAGCTCCTTAACGATGCATATTATCTCATGGGGCAGCTCCAATACAGGATGGTTTTCAACCATCTTGTAATTGTGGAAATGCTCTATAATATACATCTCGCTCCCGGCATCGGTGGACCCGAACTTAGATTCGAGCTCCTCCCATGAGTCCTTGCCGACATGCACATGTAAATATGCATCGACCAATTTATCTCTGATCACGCTAAGAACTGCTCCGAGAAACACACCGATGGCCTCCCTGAACGCATTCTCCTGTTCAGGATCAATCATTCCCGTGGAGACACCGGTGACCCAGAACACGTTCATAGCCGTGATCCATAAAGTGGTCTTAGTCTGCCAACACTTAAAGTATGTACCGGTAAACTTATCCGGTTTCAGTGCAGCGGCAAAGCCACTTGCCTAATAATTGCTGAAACTTGAATGCTGGCTTTTCATGTTTACAACAACAAGAGCAAACAGAGTTTGTAAAAGTTTTTCTTTTTCTCTTTCAGTTTGTCAACTGAATTGCTTGAGGACAAGCAAGGGTTTAAGCTTGGGGGAGTTGATACGTCTCCGTCGTATCTACTTTTCCAAACATTTTTGCCCTTGTTTTGGACTCTAACTTGTATGATTTGAATGGAACTAATCCGGACTGACGCTGTTTTCAGCAGAATTGCCATGGTGTTGTTTTATGTGCAGAAAACAAAAGTTCTCGGAATGACCTGAAACTCCAAGGAATATCTTAGAATAAGTAATAAAAAATCCTCGCCAAAGATGAAGGCTAGGGGGCCCACACCCTGTTCACGAGGGTGGGGGGCACGCCCCTCCCCCTGGGCGCGCCCCCCTACCTCGTGGGCCCCTTGGTGGCCTCCGACGCCAACTCCAACTCCATATATTGGCTTTCGGGGAGAAAAAAATCAGAGAGAAAGTTTCATCGCGTTTTACGATACGAAGCCGCCGCCAAGCCCTAATCTCTCTCGGGAGGGCTGATCTGGAGTCCGTTCGGGGCTCCGGAGAGGGGGATTCGTCGCTGTCGTCATCATCAACCATCCTCCATCACCAATTTCATGATGCTCACCGCCGTGCGTGAGTAATTGCATCGTAGGCTTGCTGAACGGTGATGGTTTGGATGAGATTTATCATGTAATCGAGTTAGTTTTGTTAGGGTTTGATCCCTAGTATCCACTATGTTCTGAGATTGATGTTGCTATGACTTTGCTATGCTTAATGCTTGTCACTAGGGCCCGAGTGCCACGATTTTAGATCTAAACCTATTATGTTTTCATGAATATATGTGTGTTCTAGATCCTATCTTGCAAGTCTATAGTCACCTACTATGTGTTATGATCCGGCAACCCCGAAGTGACAATAATCGGGACCACTCCCGGTGATGACCGTAGTTTGAGGAGTTCATGTATTCACTATGTGCTAATGCTTTGTTCCGGTTCTCTATTAAAAGGAGGCCTTAATATCCCTTAGTTTCCAATAGGACCCGCTGCTACGGGAGGGTAGGACAAAATATGTCATGCAAGTTCTTTTCCATAAGCACGTATGACTATATTCAGAATACATGCCTACATTACATTGATGAACTGGAGCTAGTTCTGTGTCACCCTATGTTATGAGTGTTACATGATGAACCACATCCGGCATAATTATCCATCGCTAATCCGGTGCCTATGAGTTTTCCATATACTGGTTTATGCTTATTTACTTTTCCGTTGCTACTGTTACAATCACTACAAAATACCAAAAACATTACTTTTGCTGTCTTTACTTTTGTTACCGTTACCACCACTATCATATTACTTTGCTACTAAACACTTTGCTGCGGATACTAAGTTTCCAGGTGTGGTTGAATTGACAACTCAGCTGCTAATACTTGAGAATATTCTTTGGCTCCCCTTGTGTCGAATCAACAAATTTGGGTTGAGTACTCTACCCTCGAAAACTGTTGCGATCCCCTATACTTGTGGGTTATCAAGACCTTTTTCTGGCGCCGTTGCCGGGGAGCATAGCTCTATTCTCTGAGTCACTTGGGATTTATATCTACTGGACACTATGAAGAACTTGAAAGACGCTAAAACAAAAATTTATCCCTCAACTACGAGGGGAGGTAAGGAACTGCCATCTAGCTCTGCACTAGATTCTCCTTCTGTTATGAGTAAGTTTGCGAGACCTAAACCTACTACTGCTATTGATTCTGATATGTCGCATGTTATTGATGATGCCACTTCTACTATGCACGATACTTATGATGAAACTACTTCTATGTTTGATACTACTGTGCCACTCGGTGAATTTCTTGATGAGCAAATTCCTAGGTCTAGAGAAAGAGAAATTAATGAACCTGAACACGATGATGTTAGTGATGATGGGCCTATGCCTTCTATTCCTGAGGGTTATCTTTTTAGTGCTGAATCTTTTGAAGCTATTGTTGCTTGCCAGGATAGTCTTGAATGTAAGAGGTTGCTAACTAAGTGGAGTAAAGAATCTTTTAGAGGTAGGATGAGACCCGACCCTGCTTTTGCTACTTCACCTATCTGTGTTCCTGATTATAATTATTATGATATTCTTGTCGATCCAGATATAATTACTTTGGTTGAATCTGATCCTTTTTATGGCTATGAATCTGAAACTGTTGTGGCACATCTTGCTAAGTTAAATGATATAGCTGCCCTGTTTACTAATAACCTGAGATCGCGCTACTTTTATATACTCAAAATATTTCCGTTCTCATTAAAGGGTGATGCTAAGAAATGGTTTAATTCTCTTGATCCTGCTTGTGTGCAAAGTCCCCAAGATATGGTTTATTACTTCTCTGCTAAATATTTCCCTGCTCATAAGAAACAAGCTGCTTTGAGGGAAATATACAATTTTGTGCAAATTGAAGAAGAGAGTCTTCCACAAGCTTGGGGGAGGCTTCTCAAGTTACTTAATGCTTTGCCTGATCATCCTCTTAAGAAACCTGAAATATTTGATATCTTTTATAATGGACTAACCGATGCTTCCAGAGATTACCTGGATAGTTGTGCTGGTTCTCTTTTCAGGGAAAGAACACCGGATGACGTTGAACTTCTATTGAATAATATGTTGGCTAATGAAAATAATTGGGCACCTCCTGAGCCAACTCCTGAGCCAACTCCTGAGCCAGCTCCTGAGCCTATTACTGAACCTATTCCTAAACCAACTCCGAAGAAGAGAGGTGTTCTATTTCTCAGTCCCGAAGATATGCAAGAGGCAAAGAAATCTATGAAAGAAAAAGGTATTAAAGCTGAAGATGTTAAGAATTTACCTCCTATTGAAGAAATACATGGTCTTAATTTACCGCCTGTTGAAGAAGTATATGATCTCAATTACTTATTTACTGAAGAACCTCCCGATATCCCGACACAGGTAGTAAAGGTAAATTCTCTCTATAGATATGATAAAGCTGAAGTTCCTCCTACTAAAATTGCTAGTCAGTGCTTGGATGAGTTTGATGACTTTATGTTTAAGCAAGATGACTTCAATGCTTATTTTGGTAGACAATTAAAACAGAATTCCTTTATGATTAAACGCTTGAGTGATTATATGGCTGATATTAGAGGAGAACTTAAACTTGTTAGCAAGCATGCTTCTATGGTTACCACTCAAGTAGAACAAGTACTTAAAGCTCAGAAAGAAGTGCTTGATGAAATGAATAGTAAGAAAAATGATTATGCTGTTAGAGGTGCTACTAGAACTGGTAGAATGACTCAGGAACCTTTGTATCCTGAAGGCCACCCTAAGAGAATCGAGCAAGATTCTCAGAGAAATAATATTGATATGCCTAGTTCTTCTAAGAGGAAGAAAAAGAAAAATGATAGGACTGTGCAAACTTCTAGTGAACCTATTGCTGAACCACCTGATAATCCAAATGACATCTCTATGTCTGATGCTGAAACACAATCAGGTGAAGAACATGAACCTAGTGATAATGTTAATGATAATGTTCATGTTGATGCTCAACCTAGTAATGATAATGATGTAGAAGTTGAACCTGTTGTTGATCTTGATAACCCACAATCAAAGGATCAACGTTATGATAAAAGAGACTTTGTTGCTAGGAAACATGGTAAAGAAAGAGAACCATGGGTTCAGAAACCCATGCCTTTTCCTCCTAAACCATCCAAGAAAAAGGATGATGAGGATTTTGAGCGCTTTGCTGAAATGATTAGACCCATCTTTTTGCGTATGCGATTAACTGATGTGCTCAAAACAAATCCTTATGCTAAGTATATGAAGGATATTATTACTAATAAAAGAAAGATACCTGAAGCTGAAATTTCCACCATGCTTGCTAATTACACTTTTAAGGGTGGAATACCAAAGAAACTTGGAGATCCCGGAGTGCCTACTATACCATGCTCCATTAAAAGAAATTATGTTAAAACTGCTTTATGTGATCTTGGAGCCGGTGTTAGTGTTATGCCTCTCTCTTTATATCGTAGACTTGACTTGAATAAGTTGACACCTACTGAAATATCTTTGCAAATGGCCGATAAATCAACTACTATACCTGTCGGTATTTGTGAGGATGTGCCTGTTGTAGTTGCAAACGTTACTATTTTAACGGACTTTGTTATTCTTGATATTCCCGAGGATGATAGTATGTCTATTATTCTTGGAAGACCTTTCCTTAATACTGCAAGGGCTGTTATTGATCGCAACAAAGGCAATGTCACTTTTCATGTTAATGGTAATGAGCATACGGTACACTTTTCGAGGAAACAACCTCAAGTTTATAGTATCAACTCTATTGGAAAAGTTCCATCGATTATATTTGGAGGTTTTGAGTTTCCTCTCCCAACTGTCAAGAAAAAGTATGATATTCTTATTGTTGGGGATTTTCATATCCCCGTTGAGGTAACTTAGTGTCATTCGGAATTTCTCCGGTTCCGTGATTATTCGGAATGAGTTTGTTAACAAGACTTGATCAACCTTGTTAGTGGGTTCATTTTGATGATCACGAGATGGATGAAACTAGAAGCACAACCTTCTGTACCCTCTTTATATTTTCTGTTATTTACTAGAAATAAAGTAAAATAGTATTTTTCTGTCTGTTTCCTGACTTATCCGTGCAATATAAAAATATCCTGAAAATAAAAGTCCTCAGAATGCCATGCCAATTTAATATGATTTTTTCAGGAATATTTGAGGATTTACTGTGCAAAAATTACCACGGGGGGAGCTGCCACCTGGCCACGAGGGTGGAGGGCGCGCCCCCTACCTCGTGGGCCCACGGTGGCCCTCCTCCACTTATTCCTGCACCCATCTCCTTCCTCTGCCTCACACAAACACGAAAAACCAACTCAAGCACGAGTTCCAGCCCCTTTTGCTGTGATTTTCGATCTCCTTGCTCAAAGCACCTCTTGCAAAACTGATTGGGGAGATTGTTCCTTGGTATTTGACTCCTCCATTGGTCCAATTAGTTTTTGTTCTAGTGCTTTATTCATTGCAAATTTGTGCTGCATAGGTGACCATGTTCTTTGCATGTCAAATTTATATGGTTCCAAGTAGTTCTAATGCTTGATATAGGCTCTAGGCACTTGTGAGAGTTGTTGCTATCAATTTTATTGAAGTTGGTTCACTTTTATTTGAAGTTACTAAAAATTTCAGATTGTTTCAGAAATAATGAAGAGACTTTTGAGGGGCTCTTTGAGCCGAAGCTCTAAGGAAAAACAAAAGGAAGAAGAACAGAAGCCCAAATTTAATTTGTCCCGCACCGCGGAGGTCCGGCCGTGTGAATGGCCCTCCGATGACTTCTTGAGAAGAGCCGGGATTTATGATGATTTCTATTTATTGATTGAGAACGCCGGCCTCACCAACTTCCTCCGCGACCAACGTCATCAGTATCTCTTACTCACAAATACTTTTGTGCAAAACTTCTACTTTTTCCCTAAGAAATCACCTTCATCAGTAGAGTTTCATTTATATGACGTTGTTAAAGTAATGACATAAGAAGAATTCTGTGAGGTTTGCAGAATACCCTTTGAGGGCACCTTAGATGAACCCCACCGTAACGAAGTAGAAGCTTTTATTAACACTATCACGGTGGGAGAAACCAGGAAGGTTTCTGATGCGAGGATCACTAGCATTCATTATCCTATTTTATGCTACTTTGCCATATTTGCTAGTCGTTGCTTGATTGGACGCAGGAACTATGGGAACCTTACTATTCCTGATATTATTATTTTGCTCCATGGTTTATACCGCAATAACTCTGTGAGTTTGGGTGGAATTGTTGCTAGACGGTTAAGTATGAACCGTACTAAGGGCCCCATCTTTGGAGGCATTTATGCTTCGCGCCTAGCTGAACATTTTGAAATACCTATTAGGCATGCGGAGAAAGAAGAAACAGCGCTGCCCCGTGCTTATTTAGATTATAAGAGTATGATAGCGCATGATTTTCTTGTTAAGAGTCGCGATGGGGAGCTCAAATATAAATTATACTTTGATGAATATCACCCTGAGACTATTACTTTGCCTGCTCCTTCTTTGTTTAACTTGTATTCAGAGCCTCACATTGTTCCGTGGGCGGCCGTTCAAGCCTATCGGAATCCTGCACCAGCCCCGGAACCGGAGCCTCAAGAGGAGCCTCCGCGAATGTCGGTTTTTTCTTGGGATCCTGAGACGGTTGCCAGCCAGTGGCAATCAGAGTCCTCTTCATCACATTATGATCCCAACTATTCTGTGTCGCAGTACGACCCCAGCTTCACCTACGGATATCCGCCAGGCCATCCCTGGCAATAGACCAACTTAGGCCAAAAGCCTAAGCTTGGGGGAGTACGTATTTCCCACCGACATTACATTTATGTTCACACACACTCATTGCTAGATGTCGGTGCTCATACTTTTTCACTGTAATATCCATGCTAGTTTAAATTTCTTTTTCCTGCTTTCTTCTTGTGTGTTTGTTAAACTTTAAGAAAAAAAATTAGTTAGTTTACTTTCCATGCTTGTAGTAGAATTAAAAAGAAAACCCAAAAATATTTCTCGTTCTTCTTTTGTTTGTTGGGAGCTTTCCCGTGTAAATAGTTTTTATTTTCTTTTCCTTTCTTTGGGGGTCGAGAAGACTATATTGAAAATGCTTAGTGGCTCTTATATGCATGATTGATTATTTATACCTAGAGCCCATATTACTTGTCTTCTCTCTTGAGTTGAATGCTTGCAGATTCCAGCTTAGTCCAATGCACGTGCACTCTTATTATTATACACACCATTCGGTCGTGCAAGTGAAAGGCAATAATGATGATATATGATGGGCTTATTGGGAAGAGAAAAGCTGGTATGAACTCGACCTCTCTTGTTTTTGTAAATATGATGATTCATCGTTCCTGATTCAGCTATTATGAAGTAAACATATTTGCAATGACATTTAGAGATTATAGTTGCTTGTGCCATGCTTGATTAGCTATGAGTTATAATGGTTTACCTTGCGTGCCAACATGCTATTAGAATGATTATGATGTGGTATGATGGGGTGGTATCCTCCTTTAAATGAATTGAGTGACTCGACTTGGCACATGTTCACGCATATAGTTGAATCCAATCAACATAGCCTTCATGATATTTATGTTCATGGTGGATTATATCCTACTCATGCTTGTACTCGGTGTGAATTAATTTTAATGCATGTTTACGACTGTTGTCGCTCTCTCAGTTGGTCGCTTCCCAGTCTTTTGCTAGCCTTCACCTGTACTAAGCGGGAATACTGCTTGTGCATCCAAACTCCTTGAACCCCAAAGTTATGCCATATGAGTCCACTATACCTTCCTATATGCGGTATTTACCTGCCGTTCCAAGTAAATTTGTATGTGCCAAACTCTAAACCTTCAAATAAACATTCTGTTTTGCATGCTCAAATAGCTCATATGTCAACTAGAGCTGCCCTTATCTTCCGTGTTAGGCGGGTTATTCTCAAGAGGAGTGGACTCCGCTCCTCATTCACGAGAAAATGGCTGGTATTCGGGATGCCCAGTCCCATGCTTTATGCAAACTAAATCAAAATAACTACAAACAAAACTCCCCTTGGGACCCGTTGAATGTTGGAGGCACTCGTTGTTTCGAGCAAGCCATGGATTGATGCTTGTGGAGGAGGGGGAGTATAAACTTTACCATTCTGTTTGGGAACCGCCTATAATCTGTTTAGCATGGAAGATATCGTCGTCTTTTAGTTGTTATGTTGACAATGAAAGTATGCCGCTCAAAATATAATTTATCTCTATTTCAAAACCGAGCTCTGGCACCTCTACAAATCCCTGCTTCCCTCTGCGAAGGGCCTATCTATTTACTTTTATGTTGAGTCATCACCCTTCTTATTAAAAAGCACCCGCTGGAGAGCACATTGTCATTTGCATTCATTATTATTGGTTTATACTGGGTATGACTTGACTGGATCTCTTTTACCATGAATTACAATGTTTAGTCAGTCCTTGATCTTTAAAGGTGCTCTGCATTTATGTTTTGCGGTCTCAGAAAGGGCTAGCAAGATACCATTTTGTTATATCATGTTATGATTATTTTGAGAAAGTGTTGTCATCCGAGTTTTATTATTATGGCTCGCTAGCTAATTATGCTATTGATATGAGTAATTGTGAGACCTACGTGTTATTGTGAGTATGGTTAGTTCATAATAATTGCTGAAACTTGAATGCTGGCTTTTCATGTTTACAACAACAAGAGCAAACAGAATTTGTAAAAGTTTTTCTTTTTCTCTTTCAGTTTGTCAACTGAATTGCTTGAGGACAAGCAAGGGTTTAAGCTTGGGGGAGTTGATACGTCTCCGTCGTATCTACTTTTCCAAACACTTTTGCCCTTGTTTTGGACTCTAACTTGTATGATTTGAATGGAACTAATCCGGACTGACGCTATTTTCAGCAGAATTGCCATGGTGTTGTTTTATGTGCAGAAAACAAAAGTTGTCGGAATGACCTGAAACTCCAAGGAATATCTTAGAATAAATAATAAAAAATCCTCACCAAAGATGAAGGCCAGGGGGCCCACACGCTGTTCACGAGGGTGGGGGGCGCGCCCCTCCCCCCTGGGCGCGCCCCCTACCTCGTGGGCCCCCTGGTGGCCCTCCGACGCCAACTCCAACTCCATATATTGGCTTTCGGGGAGAAAAAAATCAAAGAGAAAGTTTCATCGCGTTTTACGATACGAAGCCGCCGCCAAGCCCTAATCTCTCTCGGGAGGGCTGATCTGGAGTCCGTTCAGGGCTCCGGAGAGGGGGATTCGTCGCCGTCGTCATCATCAACCATCCTCCATCACCAATTTCATGATGCTCACCGCCGTGCGTGAGTAATTGCATCGTAGGCTTGCTGGACGGTGATGGGTTGGATGAGATTTATCATGTAATCGAGTTAGTTTTGTTAGGGTTTGATCCCTAGTATCCACTATGTTCTGAGATTGATGTTGCTATGACTTTGCTATGCTTAATGCTTGTCACTAGGGCCCGAGTGCCATGATTTCAGATCTAAACCTATTATGTTTTCATGAATATATGTGTGTTCTAGATCCTATCTTGCAAGTCTATAGTCACCTACTATGTGTTATGATCCGGCAACCCCGAAGTGACAATAATCGGGACCACTCCCGGTGATGACCGTAGTTTGAGGAGTTCATGTATTCACTTTGTGCTAATGCTTTGTTCCGGTTCTCTATTAAAAGGAGGCCTTAATATCCCTTAGTTTCCAATAGGACCCTGCTGCCACGGGACGGTAGGACAAAAGATGATGCAAGTTCTTTTCCATAAGCACGTATGACTATATTCGGAATACATGCCTACATTACATTGATGAACTGGAGCTAGTTCTGTGTCACCCTATGTTATGACTGTTACATGATGAACCACATCCGGCATAATTATCCATCGCTAATCCGGTGCCTACGAGTTTTCCATATACTGGTTTACGCTTATTTACTTTTCCGTTGCTACTATTACAATCACTACAAAATACCAAAAACATTACTTTTGCTGTCTTTACTTTTGTTACCGTTACCACCACTATCATATTACTTTGCTACTAAACACTTTGCTGCAGATACTAAGTTTCCAGGTGTGGTTGAACTGAAAACTCAGCTTCTAATACTTGAGAATATTCTTTGGCTCCCCTTGTGTCGAATCAACAAATTTGGGTTGAATACTCTACCCTCGAAAACTGTTGCGATCCCCTATACTTGTGGGTTATCAAGCAGTCGCATTCCCAAAAACCTATTCGCCCCTCTCCCGTACAGGAACCGAAAGGGTGGGGTTTTGGAGACCTACTCTCCCGTCGATCGTGTACACGGCGGACGGGATGGAGTCACCGGTGGCAGCAGCAACAAAGGAACGACAGTGGGCTGTTCGCGTGGAGCAGATGTGATCTAATCGTGGTGGCTAGGGTTAGGAGACACCGCACACTTACGTAGGCACAACCACGTGGAGAGACGTGGGCTCGACCCACGTCCGACTCCGTGATAGCCCACGATCCGACGTTTCAGATCATGGCCCAGCTGTCAGAAACTCTCCGTTAGTGACTGGCAAAAATAACCGCATAGGTGTGAGCTCGGCTCGGCTCATTCCCGCAACCCGCAGCGCGTCGTGACGAGGTGTGGCATGGCAAGGCGGGCGGCGGAGGAGGAGTGCGCGAGGTCCTCTTCTCTTCTCAAGCTCCAATAGCATGTAGAAGACAAACCCTTATAAGGAGGTCCAACTCCTCTTCCACTTCCGGGGTGGTACTAAACATCCCACTACACCTAGTGCCAATAAACCCACATGGGCCCTTAGAGATTTTCAGAAATTGCTATATGGGCCTAAAGCCCATCCCAAATTTCAGCAATCCCCCACCAGATCTTGAGGGCCCATTGTGTCCTCTGTTCCAATTTTTGTTTCGACATACTAGTGTTTTAGTGAAGATCTGTTAAGGTTGAGCTTCACATAGAGCAAGTAGCTACACTCCTTCACAACTGAACAATGGACTGTGCCTTGAATTGTCAGTTTGGCATAAAGAAGCTTCACCACATGTCTTACTAGTACTAGGCTGCCGAAGGCTGACCCCTCGGGTGGAGCATATAAGTCACACTCCTTGCCTATTTATGAGCTTACTAGAGATCAACCCAATCTCGTAGACTGTGACCAGTGATACGTCCATTTTGCATCATGCTTTTATATCGATATTTATTTCATTATGGGATGTTACTACACATTATGTCACAATACTTATGCCTTTTCATTCTTATTTTATAAGGTTTACACAAAGAGAGAGAATGCAGGCAGCTGGAATTCCGGGCTGGAAAAGGAGGAAATATTAGAGACCTATTCTGCACAACTCCAAAAGTCCTGAAACTCCATGAAAGTCAGTTTTGGAATATATTAAAAATATTGGGCAAAGAAAGCACCAGATGGGGGCCACCCACCAGCCACGATGGTGGAGGGCGCGCCCTACCCCCCTGGGCGCGCCCCCTGCTTCATGGGCCACCTGGTAAGCCCCTGTCGGTGTCAAAACCGGTGGATCTCGGGTAGGGGGTCCCGAACTGTGCGTCTAGGCGGATGGTAATAGGAGACAAGGGACACAATGTTTTTACCCAGGTTCGGGCCCTCTCGGTGGAGGTAAAACCCTACTCCTGCTTGATTAATATTAATGATATGGGTAGTACAAGAGTAGATCTACCACGAGATCAGAGAGGCCAAACCCTAGAAGCTAGCCTATGATATGATTGTTGTTCGTCCTGCGGACTAAAACCCTCCGGTTTATATAGACACCGGAGAGGGTTAGGGTTACACAGATTCGGTTACAATGGTAGGAGATCTACATATCCGTATCGCCAAGCTTGCCTTCCACGCCAAGGAAAGTCCCATCCGGACACGGGACGAAGTCTTCAATCTTGTATCTTCATAGTCTTGGAGTCCGGCCAAAGATGATAGTTCGGCTATCCGGACACCCCGTAGTCCAGGACTCCCTCAGTAGCCCCTGAACCAAGCTTCAATGACGACGAGTCCGGCGCGCATATTGTCTTCAGCATTGCAAGGCGGGTTCCTCCTCCGAATACTTCATAGAAGATTTTGAACACCAGGATAGTGTCTGGCTCTGCAAAATAAATTCCACGTACCACCGTAGAGAGAACAATATTTCCACAAATTTAATCTGCTGGCGTATTTCGTGGCGTGACATCACACCATGACCAAGCCTTTATTCGAATTGTTTTTACGGTTCGACCTCAGCGCGTTTAGCGAAGCGGTTTCCTTGGCACGTCTTGTCAAAGCAGAGATCGTGTCCCCTTATTCCGGGATTCTCATCAATACGGGCGTGGGTAACCCAACCGCGCCATTGATTACGTCGCTTGGGAGATAAGCGATTTTTACGAGGCTGGTGGGGACGCATAGTTTCGTCCGTCCATATAAGGGGATAAGGATCCACCTTTTTACCTACGCCTTCTTCATCCTTTGCTTATCCATTTCCGCGTACTCGAGCTCAAGCGCCCAAGTCCGCACATCTCGCCTCAACCTTCCCCAGCCATGTCCGGAGCAGGAGGCAAGTGGATGGCCTCCTCCGTCACGGAGGGGCACATCAAGAGGCTGCGAAAAGCCGGATACTTGTCCAGCGACATTGCGCATCGGCTCCCCGATGAGGGGCAGCTCATCCCCACCCCTGGGCCCCATGAGAGGGTGGTGTTCCTCACCCACTTCCTCTGCGGACTAGATTTTCCACTTCACTCATTTGTCCAGGGGCTCATGTTCTTCTATGGCCTGGATTTCCACGATCTGGCCCCGAATTTCATCCTCAACATATTGGCGTTCATCATCGTGTGCGAGGCCTTCCTCTGCATCCAGCCCCACTTCGGCTTATGGCTGAAGACCTTCAATGTCAAGCCGAAGGTAGTGGGCGGCCGCCAAGCGGAGTGTGGAGGCGCCATGGTGGGCAAGATGCCCAACGTCCTATGGCTCGAGGGCTCCTTTGTGGAGACCATAAAGGGGTGGCAATCGGGGTGGTTCTACATCACTGAGCCGCGTGACTCTGAATGGGCAGCGGCCCCCGAATTCAGATCTGGCATCCCCACGCGGCTCACCTCCTGGAAAGAGAAGGGCCTATCATGGGGTGATTCGGAGGAGCTGACCGGACTCCAATCCTTCGTCCAAACTTTGGTGAACAAGAAGCTCAAGCTTGTCAACATAGTCCAGGTCATGCTCATCCGCCGGATCCTCCCATGCCAGGAACGGGCTTTTAATTTGTGGGAGTTTGATCTGGCACAGCACCAAACCCTGAGCAGGCTTTTCGACACTACGTACGAAGATGCCTGGAAGGTGCTGTTCAAGGGCGTCGAGGCTCCCGCATCCGCTACCAAAGATCGCAGATTCAGCTCGCAGCGTCAAGCCAGCGAGGTAAGCTATTTTACCCTTTATAGGACGCTTATTTTCCATAGTTTGACTCTATGCGGGATCTAAACTCCCTTTACCTTTGACAGGCCTCGCAAAAGATGTCCGGGCAGGTTAACTGTCCGGCTCCCTTGCCAGAAGACCCAGCGGACGCCCGATTAACGGGGCTGCTGGCTCCGGCGCCTTACGTGGTGCCGGAGAAGAAGGCCAAGAAGAAGGCCACGGGAACTCGAAGGAGTTCCCGATGCCAGGTGTTGTCGGTCTCATCGTCCGACGACTCCAAGGCAGACTCCTCCCGCAAAGACGGGGAGGAGGAAAAAGAGGCTTCTCCCCCAGCGGGGGGAGAGAAGAAAAGGAAGGCCTCCCCGACTGGGGAGGCCGGAGGGTCCAAGAAGGGAAGGACCCTTCCTCCGGACTACTCCACCAACGCCAACGACGGCGAAGAGGAGTAGTCACCGAGGGCCAAGCCCCTGGCGAGATCGTAAGTGTCCGGATTCCAGAATGACTCATGATTTTTCCTTTGTCGCGCGGTGTTTTCTAACGCCGAATACAACCCTGCAGCCCGCCCAAGGACGGGCTTGATATTTCAACGAGCGGCTCCCTGGCACCGTCGGATGTGAATAGTACTTCAGTTCCGGCTGCCTCCTCTCCTCACGCTGCTGATGACGCCGAGGTGGGGTCCCGAGAGGGGCCCGGCCAGGAGGAGGAGGAGGTCCCGGAGGTGCCGCAAGGCAACCTCCCGGATTTTGGGCACGAGGGGGATCAACCCCCAAAGGGTTCTGAGTTCGGCCCTGGGCCGGACTCCGCACAGGAACCTTTAGTGGTTCCGGAGTCCAGCAGGCGGCCTCTTTGTAAGAAGGGTGAGACTGCGGCACCGGTGACCTTCGTCCAACTGAAGGCACCGGATAATTTGCTGGAGGCGCTCAATGGCGCTTCCATCAACGAGGAGCACCGCACTGTTATGAGTGCGGTGATTCAGAAAGTTCTGTCCGCCAAGAGCGGACTGACTGAAGCCTGTACCAGCCTTCTAACAGGCTTTGAGGTATGTAATTAAGATATGCAAAAATAGTACCGCATAGACAGTAGCCCCTGATGCTCAGTTTGGTGTTCGGAAAGAAAAGCCGAACTGAGGATCTAAAAAGATATACGCAGGAGTCTAACATAAACATGTCAATATGGGAATGCAGGCTGTGCTGCTGACCTCTGCCGCACTGACTGCGGAGGTCGATGTATTGAAGCAGAGCCTCGAGCGGTCCGAGAACGAGCTCGGCCGTGCCAAGAAGCAGCTCGAGGACAAGGAAGGTAAGTAATACCTTATTAAAGTAATACCTTATAGAAAGGATTTGGTTGCAAAAAATGACAGGAATAACGTGAGCGGATACTTGTGCGGCCTCCAGGGCACTGTCCGGCAGCAGAGCCGGATCATGCCCATCGTGACAGTGCGGCGCGCTTGGCTGTGGCTCGAACCCATCGAAGATCAAGTCTCCGCGGACGTCAGCTGTATAATTCAAACTTCCAAATTTGACCTGATGGCCAGGGGCGTAGCTTTCAATCTGCTCCAGATGGCCAAGCGAGTTGGCCCGCAGTGCAAAGCCGCCGAATACGAAGATCTGTCCGGGGAGAAAAGTCTCACCCAGGACCGCGTCGTTGTTGATGATCGAAGGAGCCATCGGGCCTAAAGGTGACGATACAGAGGAACTCTCAATGAAAGCACCAATGTCGGTGTCAAAACCGGCGGATCTCGGGTAGGGGGTCCCGAACTGTGCGTCTAGGCGGATGGTAACAGGAGACAAGGGACATGATGTTTTTACCCAGGTTCGGGCCCTCTCGGTGGAGGTAAAACCCTACTCCTGCTTGATTAATATTAACGATATGGATAGTACAAGAGTAGATCTACCACGAGATCAGAGAGGCCAAACCCTAGAAGCTAGCCTATGGTATGATTGTTGTTCGTCCTACGGACTAAAACCCTCCGGTTTATATAGACACCGGAGAGGGTTAGGGTTACACAGATTCGGTTACAATGGTAGGAGATCTACATATCCGTATCGCCAAGCTTGCCTTCCACGCCAAGGAAAGTCCCATCCGGACACGGGATGAAGTCTTCAATCTTGTATCTTCATAGTCTTGGAGTCCGGCCAAAGATCATAGTTCGGCTATCCGGACACCCCCTAGTCCAGGACTCCCTCACCCCTGATGCCCATCTTCTGCTATAAGGTGTCTTTTGCCCTGGAAAAAAATAATAAGGAAGCTTTTGGGACGAAGCGCCACCGTCTCGAGGCGGAACCTGGGCAGGACCAATCTAGGGCTCCGGCGGAGCTGTTCTGCCGGGGAAACATCCCTCCGGGAGGGGGAAATCATCGCCATCGTCATCACCATCGATCCTCTCATCGAGAGGGGGTCAATCTCCATCAACATCTTCACCAGCGCCATCCCCTCTCAAACCCTAGTTCATCTCTTGTATCTGATCTTTGTCTCAAAACCTCAGATTGGTACATGTGGGTTGCTAGTAGTGTTGATTAAGTTGGTTTATTTGGTGGAAGATCATATGTTCAGATCCTTAATGCATATTAATACCCCTCTGATTATGAACATGAATATGATTTGTGAGTAGTTACGTGTTTATGCGTTGCTTCGTAAGGGGCTGATTTGGATCCATATGTTTCATGCTATGGTTAGCTTTACCTTAACTCTTCTGTCGTAGTTGCGGATGCTTGCGAGAGGGGTTAATCATAAGTGGGATGCTTGTCCAAGAAAGGGTAGTACCCAAGCACCGGTCCACCCACATATCAAATTATCAAAATACCGAACGCGAATCATATGAGCATGATGAAAACTAGCTTGACAGTAATTCCCATGTGTCCTTGGGAGCGCTTTGCTTTATATATGAGTTTGTCCAGGCTTATCCTTTGCTACAAAAAGGATTGGGCCACCTAGCTGCACCTTGTTTACTTGTGTTACTTGTTACCCGCTACGAATTACCTCATCACAAAACTATCTGTTACCGATAATTTCAATGCTTGCAGAGAATACCTTACTGAAAACCGCTTGTCATTTCCTTCTTCTCCTTGTTGGACTCGACACTCTTACTTATCGAAAGGACTACGATAGATCCCCTATAATTGTGCGTAATCAACCAGCAGTCGGGCTCACATAGGTGTGTTCCTCCAAAGATCGCTCTGTAGGACAGCATCTTGCTTACATAAGCTTTGGAACACATTAAGACAGTAGTCATCCTACCATACAGTATCGAGAGTATTGCATCTCCAACGGAGTGGGTTAGTGTAGTTACTCTCCTCAGTTCACCACAGGCTTGTTTTCCCAGGTCCTACTTCATGGGATCTCCGATCACATAGGTTGGGTTACCACCATGGCAACTCATGCGGGTCTCATACCCATCTCCCTTGATGCACTATCTATCACAACACGTGATAGCCCTTTCATAAAGGGAACTGCCAGATTCTTAGCCGTATGGACATACTCCAACGCTATCACTCCAAAGTTTCTTAACTTTCTGACAGCTTTTAATCTCATTCTTATGTGTTTGTTGGACTTCATGTTGTCCTTTCAACTCTTCACCTTGGTGATGACAGTCTGATTGTCACAGTTCATCAGGATAGTCGGAACCAGTTTATCAACCAATGGCAAGTCCATCAAAAGATCTCGAAGCCATCCTGCTTCGACACCAAATGTGTCTAATGCTGTTAATTCTGCTTCCATTTTCTATCTCGTTAAGATCGTTTTCTTGCAAGACTTCCAGGAAAGAGCGCCACCTCCAAGAGTAAACATATACCAAGTTGTGGCCTTCATCTCATCAGCATCAGAGATCCAATTCACATCACTATACCCTTCAAGTACCGACGGGTATCCGGTATAGTGAAGTCCTTAGTTCATAGTACCTTTCAGATAGGGCATAACTCTCTCAATAGCATGCCAATGTACATCACCCGAATTGGAAATAAACCGACTCAGTTTGCTCACAGCAAACGCGATGTCAGGCCTCTTTGCGCTTGCTAGGTACATGAGTGAACCAATGATTTGAGAGTATCTCAGTTGATCCTTAGCTGTGCCTTCGAACTTTCGAACCAACACACTAGAATCATATGGTGTTTGAGATGGTTTGTAGTACGAATATCCAAAACGGCTCAACACCTTCTCAACATAATGGGATTGCAGAAGTGAGATCCCATCCTCGTTATCTCTCAGTAGCTTGATGTTCAAGATAACATCAGCCACACCAAGGTCCTTCATCTCAAAGTTCTGAGATAGAAACGACTTGACCTCCTCAATGACTTTGAAGTTGGTTCCGAATATCAGTATGTCATCAACATACAAACACAGTATAACTTCTTCGCCCCCACCATGGCAATAGTACACATTTGTCAGCTTCATTAACAACGAAGCCAACAAATGTCAGAGTTGTATTAAACTTATCATGCCATTGCTTAAGTGCTTGCTTCAGGCCATATAAAGATTTCAGCAATCTACACACCTTTCTTTCCTGACCATCTATCACAAAACCATCTGACTATTGCATGTAGATTTCCTCATTTAGGTCTCCATTCAGAAAAGCCGTCTTAACATCCATCTGGTGACGACGAGACCATGCGAGGCTGCCAACGAGAGTAATACTCGAATGGTGGTCAGTCTAGCCACATGTGAATAAGTATCAAATAAATCTTCCTCTTCTTTCAGGTCATAGCCCTTGGCCACAAGCCTAGCCTTGTACTTTTCAATCGTACCATCGGCCCTAAGCTTCTTTCTAAACACCCACTTACATCCCAGTGTTTTGCAACCATAGGGACGCTCAGTGATCTCCCATGTCCCGTTAGCCATGATGGAATCCATCTCGCTACGGACCACATCCTTCTAGTAATCAGCTTCTAGAGAGGCATAAGCTTCTGAAATAGAAGTGGGAGTATCATCCACGAGGTACACAAAGAAATCATCACCAGAGGTCTTTGCAGTCCTTTGTCTCTTGCCCCTACCAAGGGTTTCCTCGTCATCCTCCTCAGGATTTTCATCATGTGTTCATTCATAATATTCCATAGGAATGGCAGGCTCAGGAGTCTCTTCAGATTCCTGTCTAGAAGTGCTTTGCATATCTCTCATAGGAAAAATATCCTCGAAGAATGTAGCATCCTTAGACTCCATAATTGTACCGACCTTCTGGTCAGGTACCTCAGATTTCACTACTAGAAATCTATAGCCAATGTTGTTCTTAGCGTAGCCCAAATTAACACAGTCCACAGTTTTTGGTCCAAGTTTACGCTTTTTGGGGATCGACACATTGACTTTCACCAAACAGCCCCAAGTACGCAAGTACGAGAGTATTATCCTTCTCTTCGCCCATTTCTCATAGGGAGTGATCTCACTATCCTTTGTTGGAACTTTACTCAGGACATGACATGTCGTCAATATAGACTCCCCCACCATGCCTTGGATAAACCCGATGTATCTAACATGGTGTTAACCAAATGAGTTAGAGTACGGTTTTTCCGCTCAGCAACCCCGTTTGACTAGGGTGAATAGGGAGGCGTCCTCTCATGAATAATGTCGTGTTCCGCACAAAAATAATCAAACTCACTCGAGAAGTACTCTCCACCACGATCTGATCGGACTCATTTAATTTTCCTTTCAAGTTGATTCTCAACTTCTGCCTTATAGATTTTAAAGTAGTGTAGAGCCTCACCTTTAGTATTTAACAGAAACACATAGCAATATCTAGTGGAATCATCTATTAATGTCATGAAGTATTTCTTTCCACCTTTAGTCAACACACCATTCATCTCACAAAGATCAGAATGTATGAGTTCTAATGGTGCCAAGTGTCTCTCCTCTGCAGCCTTGTGAGGCTGGTGAGGTTGCTTAGCTTGCACACATGAAAGGCACTTAGAACCTTTGGATAAAGTGAAACTCGGGATTAAATCCAACTTAGCTAGCCGCGTCATAGCACTGAAACTAATGTGACAAAGACGTGAATGCCAAACTTCATATTCATTAACACTCGAATGAATATGGTTCACGACTTTATTACAGAAATCTGTGAGGGAAAGGCGGAACATCCCTCCGCTCTCATAACCTTTTCCAACAAATAGTCCATACTTAGTACCAACTAATTTATTAGACTCGAATACATACTTAAACCCTTCTCTACATAGAAGGGAGCCACTAACAAGGTTCTTCTTGATGGCGGCGACATGCTGCATGTTCTTCAGCTGCACGATCCTTCCCGAAGTAAACTTCAGATCGACCGTGCCAACACCACGAACAGAAGCACTCACGCCATTCCCCATGAATACGGACCCATGGCCTGTGACCTGGTAAGAAGAGAACAATGAAATGTCAGCACACACATGAACACCTGCACCCGTGTCCACCCACCAGTCGGCGGGCTAAAACACTGAAAAAACAGTAAATAAATTACCATACCCAAATGCACAATTCTCGTTGTTGCCCACAATCATGTTGGCAGACTTGGAGTCCTGTCCTGACTTCTTAAACTTGTTTGGGCACTTGTTGGCCCAATGTTCAACCGAACCACAAGTAAAGTAGCCCTCATCCTTGTTGTTCTTCTTGAAGGTCTTTTTACCCTTCTTCTTAAAGTCAGTATTGTGTTGGACACCATTCTTTCCCTTGGGCTTGTGGGAGTTGAAGTTCCTCTTGTTCACCATGTTGGCGAGAAAAGTCCCTTCGACCCCTTTTCCATGCGGGTCCTTTGCCCTCGAATTCTGCTCAACACTCAGATGGCCAATGACATCCTCCACAGAGAATACATGCCTATGATGTTTCACAGTGGTGGCAAAATTCCTCCAGGAATTAGGGAGCTTAGTGATTATGCAGCCCGTGACAAACTTGTCTTGTAAATCACAGTTAAGAAGCTCAAGCTCCTTAATGATGCATATTATATCATGAGCCTGCTCTAGTACAGGACAGTTTTCAACCATCTTGTAATTATGGAACTTCTCTATAATATACATCTCGCTCCCGGCATCGGTGGCCCCGAACTTAGATTCGAGCGCCTCCCACAAGTCCTTGCCGACATGCACATGTAAATATGCATCGACCAATTTATCTCCGATCATGCTAAGAACTGCTCCGAGAAACACAACGGTGGCCTCCCTGAATGCATTCTCCTGTTCAGGAGCAATCGATCCCATGGAGATACCGGTGACCCAGAACACGTTCATAGCCATGAACCATAAAGTGGTCTTAGTCTGCCAATGCTTAAAGTACGTACCGGTAAACTTATCCGGTATCAGTGCAGTGGCAAAGCCACTTGCCAAAAAATTCCTACACATAATAAGTTTTTGGATTGCTAAGTAAATAGTCAATTTTTCGATTAATATAATCCACGAGTAAATCACTAGCATGTCATTGACAGAAATAATCGCATACTAATATTCAATCATGCAAGCACATACCACACTAATTGCAGACAGACATTCATATAATGCTAGCATGGCTAAAATAGAAAATAGTAGGAGCGGGATAAATGAGTTATACCCTCCAGCAGACCATGCGGAGGCAGCGGTGACAGCAACAGAGGCATCCTTGGCGGCCTTCTTGTCGGCTTCAACTTTCTCTTTCTCGGTGGCGGCACGTTCGGCGTCGGTGGACATGCTGATGATGCGTGCGACACGGATGTAGGCGAAGTAGCGGATCGAAGGCGAGCAGTCGCGTGGTCGATTCCCAAAAACCTATTCGCCCATCTCCCATACAGGAACTGGAAGGGCGGGGTTTGGGAGACCTGCTCTCCCGTCGACCGCGTATGCGGCAGACGGGATGGAGTCACCGGCGGCAACAGCAGTAGAGGAATGATGGTGGGTGGTTCGCGTGGAGTAGATGTGATCTGATCCTGGCGGCTAGGGTTAGGAGACACCGCACACTTATATAGGCGCAACCGCGTGGAGAGACATGGGATGTACCCACGTCTGACTCCATGAAAGCCGATGATCCGACATCTCAGGTCGTGGCCCAGCTATTAGAAACTCTTCGTTAGTGACTAGAAAAAATGAGCGTGTAGGTGTGAGCTTGGCTTGGCTCATTCCCGCAACTCGCGGCGCATCATGATGACGCGTGGCGGGCGGTTGAGGAGGAGTGCACGAGGGCCTCTTCTCTTCTCAAGCTCCGATAGCATGTAGAAGACAAACCCTTATAAGGAGGTCCAACTCCTCTTCCACTTCCGGGGTGGGACTAAACTTCCCACAACTCCTAGTGCCAATAAACCCACATGGGCCCTTAGAGATTTTCAGAAATTGCTAAATGGGCCTAAATCCCATCCCAAATTTCAGCAATCCCCCACCAGATGTCGAGGGCCCATTGTGTCCTCTTTTCCAATTGTTGTTTTGATATACTAGTGTTTCAGTGAAGACCTGTTAAGGTTGAGCTTCACCTGGAGCAAGTAGCTACACTCCTTCACAATTGAACAATGGATTGTGCCTTGAATTGTCAGTTTGGCGTAAAGAAGCTTCACCACATGTCTTACTAGTACTAGGCTGCCGAAGGCTGACCCCTCGGGTGGAGCATATAAGTCACACTCCTGGCCTATTTATGAGCTTACTAGAGATCACCCCAATCTCATAGTCTGTGACCAGCAGTCGGGCTCACGTAGGTGTGTTCCTCCAAAGATCACTCTGTAGGATAGCATCTTGCTTACATAAGCTTTGGAACACATTAAGATAGTAGTCATCCTACCATACAGTATCGAGAGTAATGCATCTCGAACGGAGTGGGTTAGTGTAGTTACTCTCCTCAGTTCACCACTGGCTTGTTTTCCCAGGTCCTACTTCACGGGATCTCCGATCACATAGGTTGGGTTACCACCATGGCAACTCATGTGGGTCTCATACCCATCTCCCTCGATGCACTATCTATCACAACACGTGATAGCCCTTTCGAAAAGGGATCTGCCAGATTCTTAGCCGTATGGACATACTCCAACGCTATCACTCCGGAGTTTCTTAACTTTCTGACAGCTTTTAATCTCATTCTTATGTGTTTGTTGGACTTCATGTTGTCCTTTGAACTCTTCACCGTGGTGATGATAGTCTGATTGTCACAGTTCATAAGGATAGCCGGAACCGATTTATCAACCAGTGGCAAGTCCATCAAAAGATCTCAAAGCCATCCTGCTTCAACACCAAATGTGTCTAATGCTGTTAATTCTGCTTCCATTGTTGATTTCGTTATGATCGTTTGCTTACAGGACTTCCAGGAAACAAAGCCACCTCCAAGAGTAAACATATACCCAGTTGTGGCCTTCATCTCATCAGCATCAGAGATCCAATTCGCATCACTATACCCTTCAAGTACCGACGGGTATCCGTTATAGTGAAGTCTGTAGTTCATAGTACCATTCAGATAGCTTATAACTCTCTCAATAGCATGCCAATGTGCATCACGCGGATTGGAAACAAACCGTCTCAGTTTGCTCATAGCAAACACGATGTCAGGCCTCGTTGCGCTTGCTAGGTACATGAGTGAACCAATGATTTGAGGGTATCTCAGTTGATCCTTAGTTGTTCCTTCGAACTTTCGAACCAACACACTAGGATCTTATGGTGTTTGACATGGTTTGCAGTCTGAATATCCAAAGTGGCTCAACACCTTCTCAATATAATGGGATTTTAGAAGTGTGATCCCACCCTCATTATCTCTCAGTAGCTTGATGTTCAACATAACATTAGCCACACTAAGGTCCTTCATCTCAAAGTTCTGAGACAGAAACGACTTGACCTCCTCAATGACTTTGAGGTTGGTTCCGAATATCAGTATGTCATCAACATACAAGCACAGTATAACTCTTTCGCCCCCACCATGGCGATAGTATACACATTTGTCATCTTCATTAACAACGAAGCCAACATATGTCAGAGTTGTATTAAATTTATCATGCCATTGCTTAGGTGCTTGCTTCAGGCCATATAAGGATTTCAGCAACCTACTCACCTTCCTTTCCTGACCATCTATCCCCAAGCCATCTGGCTGTTGCATGTAGATTTCGTCGTTTAGCTCTCCATTCAGAAAATCAGTCTTAAGATCCATCTAGTGGACGAGAAGACCATGTGAGGCCGCAAACGAGAGTAATACTCGAATGGTGGTCAGTCTAGCCACAGGTGAATAAGTATCGAAGAAATCTTCCTCTTCTTTCTAGTCATAGCCCTTGGCCACAAGCCTAGCCTTGTACTTTTCAATCGTACCATCGGGCCTAAGCTTCTTTTTAAACACCCACTTACATCCCAATGGTTTGCAACCATATGGATGCTCAGTGATCTCCCATGTCCCGTTTGCCATGATGGAATCCATCTCGCTACGGACCGCATCCTTCCAGTAGTCAGCTTCTGGAGAGGCATACGCTTCTGAAATAGAAGTGGGAGTATCATCCACGAGGTGCACGAAGAAATCATCACCAAAGGTCTATGCAGTCCTTTGTCTCTTGCCCCTACCAAGGGTTTCCTCGTCATCCTCCTCAGGATTTTCATCATGTGTTCGTTCATAATATTCCATAGGAATGGCAGGCTCAGGAGTCTCCTCAGATTCCTGTCTAGAAGTGCTTTGCCTATCTCTCATAGGAAAAATATCCTCGAAGAATGTAGCATCCTTAGACTCCATAATTGTACTAACCCTTTGGTCAGGTACCTCAGATTTCGCTACTAGAAATCTATAGCCAACGCTTTTCTTAGCGTTGCCCAAATTAACGCAGTCCATAGTTTTGGGTCCAAGCTTACGCTTTTGGGGGATCGGCACATTGACTTCCGCCAAACAGCCCCAAGTACGCAAGTACGAGAGTGTTGTCCTTCTCTTCGCCCATTTCTCATAAGCAGTGATCTCACTATCCTTTGTCGGAACTTTATTCAGGATATGACATGCTGTCAATATAGCCTCCCCCCACCATGCCTTGGATAAACCCGATGTATCTAACATGGCGTTAACCAAATCAGTTAGAGTATGGTTTTTCCGCTCGGCAACCCTGTTTAACTCGGGTGAATAGGGAGGCGTACTCTTATGAATAATGCCATGTTCCGCACAAAAAGAATCAAACTCACTCGAGAAGTACTCTCCACCACGATCTGATCGGACTCGTTTAATTTTCTTTTCAAGTTGATTCTCAACTTCTGCCTTATAGATTTTAAAGTAGTGTAGAGCGTCACCTTTAGTATTTAACAAATACACATAGCAATATCTAGTGGAATCATCTATCAATGTCATGAGGTATTTCTTTCCACCTTTAGTCAACACACCATTCATCTCACAAAGATCAGAATATATGAGTTCTAATGGTGCCATGTGTCTCTCCTCCACAGCCTTGTGAGGCTGGCGAGGTTGCTTAGCTTGCACACATGAAAGGCACTTAGAACCTCTAGCTGAAGTGAAACTCGGGATTAAATCCAACTTAGATAGCCGCCTCGTAACACCGAAACTTATGTGACAAATACGTGAATGCAAAACTTCAGATTCATTAACACTCGAATGAATATGGTTCATGACTTTATTATAGAAATCTGTGAGGGAAAGGCGGAACATCCCTTCGCTCTAATAACCTTTTCCAACAAAATAGTCCATACTTAGTAACAACTAATTTATTAGACTCGAATACCAACTTAAACCCTTCTCTACATAGAAGGGATCCACTAATGAGGTTCTTCTTGATGGCGGGGACATGCTGCACGTTCTTCAGCTGCACGTTCCTTCCCAAAGTAAACTTCAGATCGACCATGCCAACACCATGAACAGAAGCACTCGCACCATTCCCCATCAATACGGACCCATGGCTGTGACCTGGTAAGAAGAGAACATTGAAATGTCAGCACACACATGAACACCTACGCCCATGTCCACACACCAGTCGGCAGGCTGAAACACTGAAAAAATAGTAAATAAATTACCGTACCCAGATGCACCATTCTCGTTGTTTCCCACAATCATGTTGACAGACTTGGAGTCCTATCCTGACTTCTTAAACTTGTTTGGGCACTTGTTGGCCCAATGTTCAACCAAACCACAAGTAAAGCAACCCTCATCCTTCTTGTTCTTCTTGAAGGTCTTTTTACCCTTCTTCTTAAAGTTGAAATTGTGTTGGACACCGTTCTTTCCCTTAGGCTTGTGGGAGTTGAAGTTCCTCTGGTTCACCATGTTGGCGACAGAAGTCCCTTTGGCCCCTTTTCCGCGCGAGTCCTTGATACGTCTCCAACATATCTACTTTTCCAAACACTTTTGCCCTTGTTTTGGACTCTAACTTGAATGATTTGAATGAAACTAACCCGGACTGACGCTGTTTTCAGCAGAACTGCCATGATGTTGTTTTATGTGTAGAAAACATAAGTTCTCGGAATGTCCTGAAAATCCATGGAGGCACTTTTTGGAAAATATAAAAAATACTGGCAAAAGAATCAAGACCAGGGGGCCCACACCCTGTCCACGCGCCCCCTGTCTCGTGGGCCCCCTGTGGCTCCGCCGACCTCAACTCCAACTCCATATATTCCGTCTCACGGAGAAAAAAATCAGAGAGAAAGTTTCATCGCGTTTTACGATACGGAGCCGCCGCCAAGCCCTAATCTCTCTCGGGAGGGCTGACCTGGAGTCCGTTCGGGGCTCCGGAGAGGGGGATTCGTCGCCGTCGTCATCATCAACCATCCTCCATCACCAATTTCATGATGCTCACCGCCGTACGTGAGTAATTCCATCATAGGCTTGCTGGACGGTGATGGGTTGGATGAGATTTACCATGTAATCAAGTTAGTTTTGTTACGGTTTGATCCCTAGTATCCACTATGTTCTGAGATTGATGTTGCTATGACTTTGCTATGCTTAATGCTTGTCACTAGGGCCCGAGTGCCATGATTTCAGATCTGAACCTATTATGTTTTCATGAATATATGTGTGTTCTTGATCCTATCTTGCAAGTCTATAGTCACCTATTATGTGTTATGATCCGACAACCCCAAAGTGACAATAATCGGGATACTTCTCGGTGATGACCGTAGTTTGAGGAGTTCATGTATTCACTATGTGCTAATGCTTTGTTCCGGTTCTCTATTAAAAGGAGGCCTTAATATCCCTTAGTTTCCGCTAGGACCCCGCTGCCATGGGAGGGTAGGACAAAAGATGTCATGCAAGTTCTTTTCCATAAGCACGTATGACTATTTATGGAATACATGCCTACATTACATTGATGAACTGGAGCTAGTTCTGTGTCACCCTATGTTATAGCTATTACATGAGGAATCACATCCGACATAATTATCCATCACTGATCCATTGCCTACGAGCTTTTCACATATTGTTCTTCGCTTATTTACTTTTCCGTTGCTATTGCCACAATCACTACAAAACCCAAAAACATTACTTTTGCTACCGTTACCTTTATTATCATATTACTTTGCTACTAAATACTTTGCTGCGGATACTAAGTTATCCAGGTGTGGTTGAATTGACAACTCAACTGCTAATACTCAATAATATTCTTTGGCTCCCCTTGTGTTGAATCAATAAATTTGGGTTGAATACTTTACCCTCGAAAGCTGTTGCAATCCCCTACACTTGTGGGTTATCAAGACTAATTTCTGGCGTCGTTGCCGGGGAGCATAGCTCTATTCTCCGAGTCACTTGGGATTTATATCTGTTGATCACTATGAAGAACTTGAAAGACGACAGAACTACGATTTTTCCCTCAACTACGAGGGGAGGTAAGGAACTGCCATCTAGCTCTGCACTAGATTCTCCTTCTGTTTTGAGTAAGCTTGCGACACCTAAACCTGCTACTGCTATGAATTTTGATATGTCGCATGTTATTGATGATGCCATTTCTACTATGCATGATATTTATGATGAAACTACTTCTGTGTGTGATACTACTTTGCCATTAGGTGAATGATGAACAACTTGCTAGGGTTAGAGGGAATGAAATTATTGAAGATGCTATTATTGATGATAGTGATGATGAAAGTTCTACCAATGATTATGAATTACCTGTTGTTCCCGAGGGTTATGTTATGAATGAAGAAGCCGCTAGAGCTATCTTTTCTTGCAATGATAGATATGATCTTAAGAAATTATTAGCTAAATGGAAGCAACAATCTCTTAATGCTAGAATTAAACCTGGCCCTGCTTTTGCTACTTCACCTATCTGTGTTACTGATAAGGATTATGAATTCTCTGTTGATCCTGAGAATATTACTTTAGTTGAATCTAATCCTTTTTATGGCCTTGAATCTGAAACTGTTGTGGCACATCTTACCAAGTTGAATGACATAGCCACCCTGTTTACTCATGATGATAAATCTTGCTATTATTATATCCTTAAGATATTTCCGTTCTCATTAAAGGGTGATGCTAAGACTTGGTAAAATTCTCTTGCTCCTGGTTGTGTGCGTAGTCCCCAGGATATGATTTATTACTTCTCTACTAAATATTTCCCTGCTCATAAGAAACAAGCTGCCTTGCGGGAAATATATAATTTTGTGCAAATCAAAGAAGAGAGTCTCCCACAAGCTTGGCGGAGGCTTCTTCGATTACTTAATGCTTTGCCTGGTCATCCTCTTAAGAAAAATGAAATACTTGATATCTTTTATAATGGACTAACCGATGCTTCCAAGGACTACTTGGATAGTTGTGTTGGTTGTGTTTTCAGGGAAAGAACAGTCGACGAAGTTGAATAACTATTGAATAATATGTTGACTAATGAAAATAATTGGACTCTTCCTGAGGCAATTCCTAAACCAATTAAGCCAACTCCTGAGCCTATTCCTAAACCCACTCCGAAGAAGAGAGGTGTTTTATTTCTCAGTCCTGAAGATATGCAAGAGGCAAAGAAATCAATGAAAGAAAAAAGGTATAAAAGCTGAAGATGTTAAGAATTTACCACATATTGAAGAAATACATGGTCTTAATATACTGCCTTTTGAAGAACCACATTGTCTTGATAACCCGGCACAGGTAGTAAAGGTAAATTCTCTCTATAGATATGATAAAGTTGAAATCCCCTCTACTAAATTTCATAGCCCATGCTTAGATGAATTTGATGACTTTATGGCTAGACAAGAAAGTTTTAATGCTTATGTTGGTAGAGAGTTAAAGAATAATGCTTTCGAGATAGGACGTGTGAACGATAATATGGCTAGAGTTAAAGGTGAACTCAAACTCATTAGCAAATATACTTCTATGGTTTCTACTCAAGCTGAGCAAGTACTCAAAGCTCAAAATGATTTGCTTGATGAATTAAATAATAAACCTGATTTTGTTGTTAGAGTGGCTACTATAACTGGTAGAATGACTCAGGAACCTTTGTATCCTAAAGGCCACCCTAAGAGAATCGAGCAAGATTCTCAGAGAAATAATTTAGGGGCACCTGGTTCTTCTAAAACGAAGAAAAAGAAAAACGATAGAACTTTGCATGCTTCTAGTGAACCTACTGTAGACACACCTGAAAATCCCAATGATATTTCTATTTCTGATGCTGAAACACAATCAGGTGATGAACATGAACTTGGTGATAATGTTAATGATAATGTTCATGTTGATGCTCAACCTAGCAAAAACAATGAAGTAGAGATTGAACCTGCTGTTGATCTTGATAACCCACATTCAAAGAATCAACGTTATGATAAGAGAGATTTTGTTGCTAGGAAGCACGGTAGAGAAAGAGAACCATGGGTTCAGAAACCCATGCCCTTTCCTCCTAAACCATCTAAGACAATGGATGATGAGGATTTTGAGCGCTTTGCTGAAATGATTAGACCTATTTTCTCACGTATGCGCTTAACTGATATGCTTAAAGTGAATCCTTATGCTAAGTATATGAAGGATATCATTACTAATAAAAGAAAGATACCGGAAGCTGAAATTTCCACCATGCTTGCTAATTACACCTTTAAGGGTGGAATACCAAAGAAACTTGGAGATCCGGGGGTACCAACTATACCATGCTCCATTAAAAGAAATTATATTAGAACTGCTTTATGTGATCTTGAAGCCGGTGTTAGTGTTATGCCTCTCTCTTTATATCGTAGACTTGAATTGAATAAGTTGACACCTACTGAAATATCTTTGCAAATGGCTAATAAATCAACTACTATACCTGTCGGTATTTGTGAGGATGTGCCTGTTGTGGTTGCAAATGTCACTATCTTAACGGACTTTTTTATTCTTGATATTCCCGAGGATGATAGTATGTCGATTATCCTTGGTAGACCCTTTTTGAATACTGCAGGGGCTGTTATTGATTGCAATAAAGGCAATGTTACTTTTCATGTTAATGGTAATGAGCATACGGTACACTTTCCTAGGAAACAATCTCAAGTCCATAGCATCAATTCTATTGGAAAAGTTCCAACTATCATTATTGGAGGTTTTGAATTCCTCTCCCTACTATCAAGAAAAAGTATGATATTCTTATTGTTGGGGATTTTCATATCCCCGTTGAGGTAACTTAGTGTTATTCAAAATTTCTCCAGTTCTATGTTATTCGGAATGAGTTTGTTAACAAGACTTGATCAACCTTGTTAGTGGATTCATTTTGATGATCATGAGATGGATGAAACTAGAAGGCACAACCTTCTGTACCCTCTTTTTATTTTCTGTTATTTAGAATAAATAAAGCAAAAATAGTATTATCTGTCTGTTTTCTAAATTATTTGTGAAATAAAAAAATATCCCGAAAATAAAAGTGCTCCAAATGCCCTGCAAATTTAGTATGATTTTTTATGGAATATTTGAGGATTTTAGGCACTGAAATCACTACAGGAGGGGCAAGCACCAGGCCATGAGAGTGGAGGGCGCGCCCCCCTGTCTCGTGGGCCCCTGGTGGCCCCCTCCACTTATGCCAGCACCCACACACTCCATCTTCTTCCCAAAAAATCCCCATCCAGCTCAAGCACAAGTTCTAGCTCATTTTGCTGCGATTTTTGATCTCCTTGCTGAAAGCTCCATTCGCAAAACTTCTTTGGGAGATTGTTGCTTGGTATGTGACTCCTCCATTGGTCCAATTAGTTTTTGTTCTAGTGCTTTATTCATTGCAAATTTTTGCTGTATAGGTGACCATGTTCTTGAGCTTGCATGTTAAATTTATGAGGTCCCAAGTAATTCTAATGCATGATATAGGCTTTAGGCACTTCTAGGAGTAGTTGCTATCAATCTTGTTTAGTTTTATTCACTTTTATTTTGAAGTTACTAAAATTTCAGAAATTTTCAGAAAATGTTAAGGGGACTTTTGAGGGGCTCTTCTAGCCAAGGCTCTCAAGAAAAACAAGCTAAAGAAAAGGAAAAAGCCAAGTATAATCTTCCTCGCTTAGCGGAAGTACGGCCGTGTGAATGGCCATGTGATAATTTCTTGAAAGAAGCTGGAATTCATGAAGATTTTTATTCTTTGATCGAGAATGCAGACCTCACCGATTTCCTCCCCGACCGAATGGATCAGTATCTCTTACTTATCAATACTTTCGTGCAAAATTTTTATTATTATCCTAGGAAGTCACCGCCTTCAATATCATTTCATTTATATGATGAATTCAGAGAAATGTCTTTATGTAATTTTTGCGTGGCATGTAGGATACCCTATGAGGAATAATTAGAGGAACCCCATCGTAAAGATGTGGATGGCTTTGTTAACACTATCGTTGTAGAGGAGCCAAAGAAGGGTTCCGAGGCGAAAATCTCTAGCATACACTTTCCTGTTTTACGCTACTTTGCCATATTTGCTAGTACATGCTTGATTGGTCATGGAAATAGTGGAAACTTTAGTGTTCCTGATATTATCATCCTTCAACATGCCTTGCTTGGAGATAATAGTTTTAGTATGGGTGCTGAGGGAGTCCTGGACTAGGGGGTGTCCGGATAGCCGAACTATCATCATTGGCCGGACTCCAAGACTATGAAGATACAAGATTGAAGACTTCGTCCCGTGTCCGGATGGGACTTTCCTTGGCGTGGAAGGCAAGCTTGGCAATACGGATATGTAGATCTCCTACCATTGTAACCGACTCTGTGTAACCCTAGCCCTCTCCGGTGTCTATATAAACCGGAGGGTTTTAGTCCATAGGACGAACAACAATCATACCATAGGCTAGCTTCTAGGGTTTAGCCTCCTTGATCTCGTGGTAGATCCACTCTTGTACTACCCATATCATCAATATCAATCAAGCAGGAGTAGGGTTTTACCTCCATCGAGAGGGCCCGAACCTGGGTAAAAACATCATGTCCCTTGTCTCCTGTTACCATCCGCCTAGACGCATAGTTCGGGGCCCCCTACCCGAGATCCGCCAGTTTTGACACCGACATTGGTGCTTTCATTGAGAGTTCCTCTGTGTCGTCACCTATAGGCCCGATGGCTCCTTCGATCATCAACCACGACGCGGTCTAGGGTGAGACTTTTCTCCCTGGACAGATCTTCGTATTCGGTGGCTTTGCACTGCGGGCCAATTCGCTTGGCCATCTGGAGCAGATTGAAAGCTACGCCCCTAGCCATCAGGTCAGATTTGGAAGTTTGAACTATACGGCTGACATCCGCGGAGACTTGATCTTCGATGGATTCGAGCCACAGCCGAGCGCGCCGCACTGTCACGATGGGCATGATTTAGCTCTGCTGCCGGACAGTGCCCTGGAGGCTGCACACAAGTCCACTCCGACCCTTAATTCGGAGCCAACTGCGCCGATCGAGGATGGGTGCTAGACACCGCCTCGGGGGCTGCTACCTCTACGGTGATGGAGCCGAATACCGACCCTATCCCTTGTGAAGCTCGTGACTCCGAGGTGCCAGACTCCTCGCCGGACTCCGAACCTCCCGCGCCCATACCAATCGAATCCGATTGGGCGCTGATCATGGAGTTCACCGCTGCAGACATCTTTCAGCACTCGCCTTTTGGAGATATCCTGAATTCGCTAAAGTATCTCTCGTTATCAGGAGAGCCCTGGCCGGATCACGGTCAGGACGGTTGGGGTGCGGACGACGAAGAAATTCAAAGCCCACCCACCACCCACTTTATAGCCACTGTCGACGACCTAACCGACATGCTAGACTTCGACTCCGAAGACATCGACGGTATAGACGACGATGCCGGAGACGACCAAGAACCAGCGCCTACTTGGCACTGGAAAGCCACCTCGTCATACGACATATACATGGTGGATATCCCAAAGGATGGGAATGGCGAGGGAACAGTGGAGGAAGACCCCTCCAAGAAACAGCCTAAGCGTTGGCGTCGGCGGCGCCGCCCTAAATCCCGCCACAGCAAGAATGGAGATTCCGGCACCGGAGATAATAACACCCCAGACAGTGTCGAAGACAAACCCCTCCAGCAAGATTCAGCACAGGAGGATGGATAAGCCAGCCCTCATGAAAGAGCGGCAGACGAAGAGGTAGAGGATGATAAGTACATGCCTCCCTCCGGAGACGAGGCAAGCCTCCACGACGACGAATTCGTCGTGCCTGAGGATCCCGTCAACAAGAGCGTTTTAAACGCAGGCTTATGACCACGGCAAGCAGCCTCAAGAAAAAGCAGCAACAGCTTAGAGCTGACCAAGATTTGCTAGCCAATAGATGGACTGAAGTCCTTGCGGCCGAAGAGTACGAACTCGAACGCCCCTCCAAAAGCTACCCCAAGCACAAGTTGCTCCCCCGATTAGAGGAGGAAGCATATAAACCTACATCACCAGCGCACAATACGGCCGACCGGCCACCCCGTGGTCGCGACAGAGAGGCCTCTAGGCCTTCCGCTAAAGCCGTACACCGGCATCGCTCGAAAAGTACAAAGCCACGAGGGAATGTGCCGGACTTGCGAGATATATTGGAGGATAAGGCAAGACAATCAAGATCGATCTACGGATCGCGTGGGCGCCCCATGATACACGACGACAATCGTCGTGCCGGATACAGCAACTCCGGCCGGGCCGAGCACAGTTGACAAAGCTCGTTTGAGCTACGTTGTGATATAGCCCAATATAGAGGCGCCGCACACCCACTATGCTTCACAGACGAAGTAATGGATCATCAAATCCCCGAAGGGTTTAAACCCGTGAATATTGAATCCTATGATGGCATGACAGACCCCCGGTTTGGATCGAAGACTATCTCCTTCATATCCACATGGCCCGCGGTGATGATCTTCACGCCATCAAATACCTCCCACTCAAGCTTAAAGGACCAGCTCAGCATTGGCTTAACAGCTTGCCAGCAGAATCAATTGGGTGTTGGGAGGACCTAGAAGCCGCATTCCTTGATAACTTCCAGGGCACATATGTGCGACCACCAGACGCTGATGACCTAAGCCACATAATTCAGCAGCCAGACGAATTGGCCAGACAATTCTGGACACGGTTCTTGACTAAGAAAAATCAAATCGTCGACTGTCCGGATGCTGAGGCCCTCGCAGCCTTCAAACATAACATCCGAGACGAGTGGCTTACCCGGCACCTAGGACAGGAAAAGCCGAAATCCATGGCAGCCCTCACATCACTCATGACCCGCTTCTGCGCGGGAGAGAACAGCTGGCTAGCCCGCAGCAACAACCTCAACTAAAATTCTGGCAGTCCGGATACCAAGGACCGCAACGGCAGGTCGCATCGCAAGAAGCACAAACGCCGCATTAACGGCGACAATACTGAGGATACGACAGTCAATTCCGGATTCAGAGGCTCCAAACCCGGTCAGCGGAAAAAGCCATTCAAAAGAACTACTCCGGGTCCGTCCAATTTGGACCGAATACTCGACCGCTCGTGCCAGATACACGGCACCCCCAAAAAGCCAGCTAATCACACCAACAGGGACTGTTGGGTATTCAAGCAGGCAGGCAAGTTAATTGCCGAAAACAATGACAAGGGGCTGCATAGCAATGACGAGGAAGAGACCCGACCGCCGAACAATAGAGGACAGAAGGGTTTCCCCCCACAAGTGCGGACGGTGAACATGATATACGCAACCCACATACCCAAAAGGGAGCGGAAGCGTGCACTCAGGGACGTATACGCGATGGAGCCAGTCGCCCCAAAGTTCAACCCATGGTCCTCCTGCCCGATCACTTTTGATCGAAGGGACCACCCCACCAGCATTCGCCATGGTGGATTCGCCGCATTGGTTCTAGACCCAATCGTCGATGGATTTCACCTCACTAGAGTCCTAATGGACGGCGGCAGCAGCCTGAACCTGCTTTATCAGGATACAGTGCGCAAGATGGGCATAGACCCCTCAAGGATTAAACCCACAAAGACGAGCTTCAAAGGCGTCATACCAGGTGTAGAGGCCAATTGTACAGGCTCAGTTACACTGGAAGTGGTCTTCGGATCCCTGGATAACTTCCGAAGCGAGGAGTTAATCTTCGACATAGTTCCGTTCCGCAGCGGCTATCATGCTCTGCTCGAACGGACCGCGTTTGCAAAGTTCAACGCGGTGCCGCACTACGCATACCTCAAGCTCAAGATGCCAGGCCCTCGAGGAGTCATCACGGTCAACGGAAACACTGAACGCTCTCTCCGAACGGAGGAGCATACAGCGGCTCTCGCGGCAGAAGTACAGAGCAGCCTCTTAAGGCAATTCTCGATTCCGGCTGTTAAGCGATCGGACACTGCTAAACGTGCCAGGAGTAACCTACAACAAGACCACCTGGCACGGCAATGCGGCCCCAACCCCAGCCCTTGCAAAATTGCAAGACCGGTACTTCGTGTACACCATTACGCTCTGGAGATACCATGGGCATAGGGGGAAGGGCACGACCACGACAGGCCCAGAGTGTGGCTCAACCACACCAGGGGCTCCCAAGTGTGTCATCCTTTTTCTTTCCTTTTTTCTTATCCACAGGACTCCATTTACCAGAGGCCCTGTCCGGCAGTAGACCTGCTGAACTCACGATGCAACAGCCAGGGAAGGAGAAAGGCTACGACGAGTATCCAGGTGGTCTCCACTACGAGCATTAAATCTGTTTTATACACCATTCCGCAGCCTACCCCTGGAGGGGGGCATGTCTAATAGTCCCACCCCTTGCTCATCGCACTATTTGTATCGTTCTGCATTCATGGCAGTATCTCTTGAATAAACAATGCATCGCTTTTTGCCTATAATTGCATTCCTTTCTTATACATATGTTCATTTATGACATGTTGCATCCGTACACTTTGGTATGGCTAAATACACCAGGGGCTTAAGTTCCCCACGTTATGGTGTGATAAGTCCGAACACTTTCACAAGTGCGACACCCCGAACTTATAGCATTATATGCATCGGCTCCGAATCATGTCTTGGGTCAATAGTTGGGTTTGCCCGGCTCCCATGTTTTGGTACCTTACGTTCCGTTATATCGGCTAAGGTAGCACTGGGAGAACCACTGCGATTGTGCCCCAGTTGAGCTGGGCGAGCACCTCAGTGGAGAAAGCTAAAACTGACCATCATGATGAGGCGAGAGCCGGTCGCTGTTCGAGAGGTTTTTTTCGAGTCCCTAAAGACTTATGCCGCTTAGAGCGAGGAACCGGCTTTGTCCGGCCCAGGCGTGGATAGCGCCCCGAATTCGGCCTTCCGAACACTAGGGGCTTCGCCGAAATTTAAAATTATAGAATTCTATGGCTAAGTGAGAGTGTTCAAGCATTATAAGTCCGGTTGCCTCGTTTGTTGTGTTGAGCGCCTCCCTAGATGGACCCAAAAATGGGAACAAGAGCGCTCAAGTTTATCCCGAACACCCCAGCACTCGTGGCATGGGGGCTGAAGCCGACGACTTGCCATCTCTCAGATTTGATAAATGGCCGCACAGAAGGTAATATTTTAAATTAACAAGCGTTGCTTAGCGCATATGAAGAAAGTTTTCAGCGCACATGATAACAAAATGCGAGTCTACTCAAATATTATATCTTTGGAGCACTCACCCGCAATAATGCGGGCACCCTTCAGGACACCCTTATAATACATCTCGGGCGTGCGATACACCCTGCCCGGCGATGGCACGTTCGTCACAAGCTTCTCAGTGTCCATCTTGCCCTAGTGCACCTTAGCACGGGCAAGAGCCCGACGGGCACCTTCAATACAGGCGGAGTGCTTGATGACCTCAACCCATGGACAAGCGTCCACCAGCCGCCGCACCAGGCCGAAGTAGCTCCCAGGCATGGCCTCTTTGGGCCACAGCCGAACTATGAGGCCCTTCATGGCCTGTTCGGCCACCTTGTGGAGCTCGACCAGCTACTTCAGCTGGTCGCTAAGGGGCACCGGATGTCTGGCCTTAGCATACTGAGACCAAAACACCTTCTCCGTCGAGCTCCCCTCCTCGGCTCTGTAGAAAGTGGCAGCATCGGACACGCTATGGGGAAGATCTGCGAACGCTCTTGGAGAGCTCCGAATTCGGTAAGTAATAGGTAATTCACATTTACATGCTTGCTTTGCATGAAGAATGCCTTACCCGCTGCTATCTTCTTCAATGCCTCGATTTCCTGGAGGGCCTTGTGGGCTTCGGCCTTAGAGGCTTTGGCATTCTCAAGAGCCAACGCAAGCTCGGACTCTCGAGTCTTCGAGTCACGCTCCAAACTCTCGTTCTTTTGCATTGCGTTCGGCCGCGGACACCGCCTCCTTTAGGGTCGCCACCTCGTTCGTAGCCCCTGGAGTACCCACGTTATCCTTGTCATTCCTCTTGCAACCCAATCCTTTTCTGTAAGGTACAACTTTAATAAGGTGTTACTCACCTTCCTTATCCTCGAGCTGCTTCTTGGCACGGCCGAGCTCGCCCTCGGACCGCTCGAGGCTTTTCTTCAAAGCATTGACCTCTGCAGTCAGTGTGGCAGAGGTCAGCAGCGCAGCCTGCATTCCCATATTGACATATTTTTTAAGACTCCTGCATATATCTTTTTAGATCCTCAGTCCGGCTTTTCTTTCCGAACACCGAACCGAGCATCAGGGGCTACTGTCTATGCGGTACTATTTTACATATATTAAAATTCTTACCTCAAAGCCTGTTAGAAGGCTGCTGCAGGCTTCGGTCAGCCTGCTTTTGGCGAGCTGAACCTTCTGAATCACCGCACTCATGACGGTGCGGTGTTCCTCTTTGATGGAAGCACCGTTGAGTGCCTCCAGCAAATTATCCGGCGCCTCCGGTTGGACGGAGGCCGCTGGCGTCGCAGTCTTACCCTTCTTACAAAGGGGCCGCCCGCCGGACTCCGGAACCACTGCAGGTTCCGGTGCGGAGTCCGGTACAAAGTATGGGAGGTTGCCCTGCGGCACCTCCGGGGCCTCCTCCTCCTAGTGGGTCCCTTTCTGGGATCCCACCTCGGCGTCGTTGGTGTACCGGGGGGTGGAGGCGGTCGGAAGTGAAGTACTATCCACATCCGACGTACCCAAGGACCCGCTCGACGAAGCGGGAAGATCATCCTTGGGCGGACTACAGGGTTGTATGCGACATTAGAAAGACACCATGTGACAAAAAGAAAAATTATGAAGTTATTCGGGAGTCAAGATACTTACGATCTCGCCAGGGGCTTGGTCCTTGAGGGCCACTCCTCGTCGCCGTCGCCGATGTTGGCGGAACAGTCTGGGGGAAGGGTCGTTCCCTTCTTGGACCCTTCGGCCTTCCTCGTTGGGGAGGCCTTCCTCTTCCTCTCTCCCCCCGCTGGGGGAGAGGCCTCTTTCTTCTCCTCCTCATCCTCGTGGGAGGAGTCCGCCTGGGAGTCATCGGACGATGAATCCGATACCACCTGACGCAGGGAACTCCTTCGGGTTCCCGTGCCCTTCTTCTTGGCCTTCTTCTCCGGCACTACGTAAGGTGCCGGGACCAGCAGCCCTGTTAGACGGGCATCCGCTGGGTCTTCGGGAAGGGGAGCCGGACAGTTAACCTGTCCGTACGTCTCTTGCCAGGCCTGTTAAAGGTATTGGGAGTTTAGATCCCGCATAAAGTCAAACTATGAAAAGCAAGTGTCCCATAAAGGATAACATGGCTTACCTCGCCAGCCGGATGTTGCGAGCTGAATCCGCGATCTTCGGTAGCAGATGCGGGAGCCTCGGCGCCCTTGAACAGCACCCTCTAGGCCTCTTCGTACGTAGTGTCGAAGATGCCGCTCAAGGTCTGGTGCTGTGCCGGATCGAACTCCCACAAAAATTGAAGTCCCGCTGTTGGCAGGGGAGAATCCGGCGGATGAGCATGACCTGGATTACGTTGACAAGCTTGAGCTTCTTGTTCACCAGGGTTTGGAGACATGATTGAAGTCCGGTCAGCTCTTCCAAATTACCCCACAGCAGGCCCTTCTCTTTCCAGGAAGTGAGCCGCACGGGGATGCCAGATCTGAATTCGGGGGCCGCTGCCCATTTAGGGTCACGCGGCTCGGTGATGTAGAACCACCCCGATTGCCACCCTTTGATGGTTTCCACGAAGGCGCCCTCGAGCCAAGTGACGTTGGGCATCTTGCCCACCATGGCGCCTCCGCACTCTGCTTGGCTGCCCTTCACAACCTTCGGCTTGACGTTGAAGGTCTTGAGCCACAAGCCGAAGTGGGGCTGGATGCAGAGGAAGGCCTCGCACATGACGATAAACGCCGAGATGTTGAGAATGAAATTCAGGGCCAGATCGTGGAAATCCAGGCCGTAGTAGAACATGAGCCCCCGGATAAAGGTGTGGAGTGGGAAGCCCAGTCCGCGGAGGAAATGGGGAAGGAATACCGCCCTCTCATGGGGCCCGGGGGCGGGGATGAGCTGCCCCTCGTCGGGGAGCCGGTGCGCGATATCGCTGGACAAATATCCGGCGCTGCGCAGCTTCTTGATGTGCCCCTCCGTGACGGAGGGGGCCATCCACTTGCATCCCACTCCGGACATGGTTGGAGAAGGTTGAGGTGAGATGTGCGGACTTGGGCGCTGGAGCTCGAGTGCACAGAGATGGATAAGCAATGGAGGAAGAAGGCGTAGGTAAAAAGGTGGATCCTTATCCCCTTATATATGGGTGGACGAAACTATGCGTCCCCACCAGCCTGGTAAAACTCGCTTATCTCCCAAGCGCCACAATCAATGGTGCGGTTGGGTTACCCACGTCCGTATTGATGGGAATCCCGGAATAAGGGGACACGATCTCTGCTTCGACAAGACGTGCCATGGAAACCGCTTCGCTAAACGCGCTGAGGTGGAATAATAAAAACAATTCGAGTAAAGGCTTGGTTGTGGTGTGACGTCACGGCACAAAATACGTCAGCAGATTGAATTTGTGTAAATATTATTCTCTCTACGGTGGTATGTGGAATTTATTTTGCAGAGCCGGACACTATCCTGGTGTTCACAATCTTCTATGAATTATTCGGAGGAGGAACCCGCCTTGCAATGCCGAAGACAATATGCGCGCCGGACTCGTCGTCATTGAAGCCTGGTTCAGGGGCTACTGAGGGAGTCCTGGACTAGGGGGTGTCCGGATAGCCGAACTATCATCATTGGCCGGACTCCAAGACTGTGAAGATATAAGATTGAAGACTTCGTCCCGTGTCCGGATGGGACTTTCCTTGGCGTGGAAGGCAAGCTTGGCAATACGGATATGTAGATCTCCTACCATTGTAACCGACTCTGTGTAACCCTGGCCCTCTCCGGTGTCTATATAAACCGGAGGGTTTTAGTCCATAGGACGAACAACAATCATACCATAGGCTAGCTTCTAGGGTTTAGCCTCCTTGATCTCGTGGTAGATCCACTCTTGTACTACCCATATCATCAATATCAATCAAGCAGGAGTAGGGTTTTACCTCCATCGAGAGGGCCCGAACCTGGGTAAAAACATCGTGTCCCTTGTCTCCTGTTACCATCCACCTAGACGCACAGTTCGGACCCCCTACCCGAGATCGGCCGGTTTTGACACCGACAGGTGCCTTCATTGCTAAACGGCTAAGCCTGAATCGTACAAAAGGCCCCATATTTGGAGGTATCTATGCTTCACGTCTTGCTAGACATTTTGAGATACCCATTCGGCATCATGAGAAAGAGGAGACCAAATTGCCTCCTTACATTTTAGATTACAAGAGCATGGTAGCACACACGTTTATTGTTGACAACAAAGAGAAGATGCTCTTGTATAACCTGAGATTTAATAAGAAACACAATGAGACTAACTATTATTTTGCCTGCGCCTTTGTTGTTTGATTTGATTGCAGATAATTTTCTTGTTACACCGGAGGTGGTGTACGCTCATCGAGGCCAAGCATCCACTCTAGAACCTGAACTCGAGCCGGAACCTGCACTGGACCCTTATCGTGCATCATCTTTCCAGTGGGATCCGGAGATGGCCAGCCAGTGGTATCCTGATTACACCTCCCAGTACACCGGGGAGAGTAGCAGCGGTCCTTGGTACTAGACCAACTTAGGCCAAAAGCCTAAGCTTGGGGGAGTACGTATTTCTCACTGACTTTACATTCATGTTCACACACTAGTCGTCGGTGCTCATACTCTTTCATTTTATTATCCATGCTAGTTTAATTTCCTTTTTCTCGCTTTCTTCTTGTGTGTTTGTTAAACCTTAAGAAAAACCAAAAAATTTAGTTAGTTCAATTTCCATGCTTGTAGTAGAAATTGAAATGAAAACAAAAAGATTTCTCGTTCTTCTTTTACTTGTTGGGAGCTTTCCCGTGTAAATAGTTTTATTTTCTTTTCTTTCCTTTGGGGGTCGAGAAGACCATATTGAAAATGTTTAGTGGCTCTCATATGCATAATTGTTTATTTAAACTTAGAGCCCATATTACTTTGTCTTCTCTTTTGAGTTGAATGCTTGCAAATTCCAGCTTAGTCCAATGCACATGCACTATTATTATTATACACATCGTTTGGTCGTGCAAGTGAAAGGCAATAATGACGATATATGATGGACTGATTGAGATGAGAGAAGCTGGTATGAACTCGACCTCTCTTGTTTCCGTAAATATGATGAGTTCATTGTTCCTAGTTCAGCTTATTATGAAGTAAACATATTTGCAATAACATTTAGAGATTATAGTTGCTTGTGCCATGCTTGATTAGCTATGAGTTATAATGGTTTACCTTGCGTGCCAACATGCTATTAGAATGATTATGATGTGGTATGATGGAATGGTATCCTCCTTTGAATGAATTGAGTGACTCGACTTGGCACATGTTCACGCATGTTGTTGAAACAAATCAACATAGCCTTCATGATATTTATGTTCATGGTAGATTATATCCTACTCATGCTTGTATTCGGTGTGAATTAATTTTAATGCATGTTTATGACTGTTGTCGCTCTCTCAGTTGGTCGCTTCCCAGTCTTTTGCTAGCCTTCACCTGTACTAAGCGGGAATACTGCTTGTGCATCCAAACTCCTTAAACCCCAAAGTTGTTCCATATGAGTCCACCATACCTTCCTATATGCGGTATTTACCTGCCGTTCCAAGTAAATTTGTATGTGCCATACTCTAAACCTTCAAATGAAATTCTGTTTTGTATGCTCGAGCAGCTCATATTTCAACTAGGGCTGTCTATGTCTTCCATGCTAGGTGGGTTATTCTCAAGAGGAGTGGACTCCACTCCTCATTCACGAGAAAGGGCCGGTAACCGGGATGCCCACTCCCATGATCCAAAAAGATCAAAGCAAATCAAAATAATTAAACAAAACTCCCCCAGGGCTGTTGTTAGTTGGAGACACTCGTTGTTTCGAGCAAGCCATGGATTGATGCTTGTTGGTGGTTGGGGGAGTATAAACCTTTACCATTCTGCCTTTACCATTCTGTTTGGGAATTGCCTATAATGCATGTAGTATGGAAGATACATCCATCTCATAGTTGTTGCGTTGACAGTGAAAGTATGCCGCTCAAAATGTTATTCAATCTCTATTTTAAAATCGAGCTCTGGCACCTCTACAAATCCCTGCTTCCCTCTACGAAGGGCCTATCTATTTACTTTTATGTTGAGTCATCACCCTTCTTATTAAAAAGCACCCGCTGGAGAGCACCCTATCATTTGCATTCATTACTATTGGTTTATATTGCTTTTACCATGAATTACAATGTTTAGTCAGTCCTTGATCTTTAAAGGTGCTCTGCATTTATGTTTTGTGGTTTCAGAAAGGGCTAGCGAGATACCATTTTGTTATATCATGTTATGATTGTTTTGAAAAAGTGTTGTCATCCGAGTTTTATTATTATGGCTTGCTAGCTGATTATGCTATTGATATGAGTAATTGTGAGACCTGGGTGTTATTATGAGTATGGTTAGTTCATAATATTTGCTGAAACCTGAATGATGGCTTTGCATGTTTGCAACAACAAGAGCAAACAGAGTTTGTAAAAGTTTTTCTTTATCACTTTCAGTTTATCAACTGAATTGCTTGAGGACAAGCAAAGGTTTAAGCTTGGGGGAGTTGATACGTCTCCAACGTATCTACTTTTCCAAACACTTTTGCCCTTGTTTTGGACTCTAACTTGCATGATTTGAATGAAACTAACCCGGACTGACACTGTTTTCAGCAGAACTGCCATGATGTTATTTTATGTGTAGAAAACAGAAGTTCTCGGAATGTCCTGAAAATCCACGGAGGCACTTTTTGGAAAATATAAAAATACTGGCGAAAGAATCAAGACCAAGGGGCCCACACCCTATGCACGAGGGTGGGGGACGCGCCCTCCCCCCTGGGCGCGCCCCCCTATCTCATGGGCCCCCTGAGGCTCAGTCGACCTCAACTCCAACTCCATATATTCCGTCTCGCGGACAAAATATCAGAGAGAACGTTTCATCGCGTTTTACGATACGGAGCCGCCGCCAAGCCCTAATGTCTCTCGGGAGGGCTGATCTGGAGTCCATTCGGGGCTCCAGAGAGGGGGATTCGTCGCCGTTGTCACCATCAACCATCCTCCATCACCAATTTCATGATGCTCACCGCCGTGCGTGAGTAATTCCATTGTAGGCTTGCTAGACGGTGATGGGTTGGATGAGATTTACCATGTAATCAAGTTAGTTTTGTTAGGGTTTGATCCCTAGTATCCACTATGTTCTGAGATTGATGTTGCTATGACTTTGCTATGCTTAATGCTTGTCACTAGGGCCCGAGTGCCATGATTTCAGATCTGAACCTATTATGTTTTCATGAATATATGTGTGTTCTTGATCCTATCTTGCAAGTCTATAGTCACCTATTATTTGTTATGATCCGACAACCCCGAAGTGACAATAATCAGGATACTTCTCGGTGATGACCGTAGTTTGAGGAGTTCATGTATTCACTATGTGCTAATTCTTTGTTCCGGTTCTCTATTAAAAGGAGGCCTTAATATCCCTTAGTTTCCGCTAGGACCCCGCTGCCACGGGAGGATAGGACAAAAGATGTCATGCAAGTTCTTTTCCATAAGCACGTATGACTATTTACGGAATACATGCCTACATTACATTGATGAACTGGAGCTAGTTCTGTGTCACCCTATGTTATAGCTATTACATGAGGAATCGCATCCGACATAATTATCCATCACTGATCCATTGCCTACGAGCTTTTCACATATTGTTCTTCGCTTATTTACTTTTCCGTTGCTATTGCCACAATCACTACAAAACCCAAAAACATTACTTTTGCTATCGTTACCTTTATTATCATATTACTTTTCTACTAAATACTTTGCTGCAGATACTAAGTTATCCAGGTGTGGTTGAATTTACAACTCAACTGCTAATACTCAAGAATATTCTTTCGCTCCCCTTGTGTCGAATCAATAAATTTGGGTTGAATACTTTACCCTCGAAAGCTGTTGCGATCCCCTACACTTGTGGGTTATTAGTTCTTTGCCCTCGAATTCTACTCAACAAAGAATTCTTGCCTCTGATGTTTCAGAGTGGTGGAAAAATTCCTCCAGGAATTAGGGAGCTTAGCGATTATGCAACCCGCGACAAACTTTCCTGGTAAATCGCACTTGAGAAACTCAAGCTCCTTAATGATGCATATTATCTCATGAGCCTACTCCAATACAGGACGGTTTTCAACCATCTTGTAATCATGGAACTGTTCTATAATATACATCTCGCTCCTGGCATCGGTGGCCCCGAACTTAGATTCGAGCGCCTCCCGCAAGTCCTTGGCTACATGTACATGTAAATATGCATTGACCAATTTATCTCTGATCATGCTAAGAACTGCTCTGAGAAACACAACGGTGGCCTCCCTGAATGCCTTATCCTCTTCAGGAGCAATCGTTCTCATGGAGACAACGGTGACCCAGAACACGTTCGTAGCCGTGAGCCATAAAGTGGTCTTAGTCTGCCAACGCTTAAAGTACGTACCGGTAAACTTATCTAGTTTCAGTGCAGCGGCAAAGCCACTTGCCGAAAAATTCCTACACATAATAGCTTTTTGGATTGCTAAGTAAATAGGCAATTTTTAGATTAATATAATCCATGAGTAAATCACTAGCATGGCATTGACAGAAATAATCGCATACTGATATTCAATCATGCAAGCAGATACTACGCTAATTGCAGATAAACCTACATATAATGCTAGCATGGCTAAAATAGAAAACCATAGGAGCGGGATAAACGAGTTATACCCTCCAGTAGGCCATGCAGAGGCAGTGGCAGCAGTGACAGCAGCAGCGACATCCTTGGCGGCCTTCTTGTCGGCCTCAAGTTTCTCTTTCTTGGCGGCGGCACGTTCGGCATCGGTGGACATGGTGATGATGCGGGTGACACAGACGTAGACGAAGTAGCAGATCGGAGGCGAGCAGTCACGCGGTCGCTTCCCGAAAACCTATTCTCCCCTCTTCGGTACAGGAACCGGAAGGGTGGGGTTTCGGAGACCTTCTCTCTCATCGACAGTGTATGCGGCGGACGGGGTGGAGTCACTGGCAGAAGCAGCAACAGAGGAAAGACGGTGGGCGGTTCGCGTGGAGCAGATGTGATCTGATCGTGGCGGTTAGGGTTAGGAGACACCGCACACTTATATATGTTGGGGAACATAGTAATTTTAAAATTTTCCTACAATCACGCAAGATCTATCTAGGAGATGCATAGCAGCGAAATGGGAGAGTGTGTCCACGTACCCTCGTAGACAGAAAGCGGAAGCGTTTAGTAATGTGGTTGATGTAGTCGAACGTCTTTGCGATCCAACCGATCCAAGTACCGAACATACGGCGCCGCCCCCTCCTAGTCCAATTTGGACCAGCACCTGGGGGGCGCGCGGACACCCCTTTAGGCCCTTCACTCCTTTCCCCTAAAGCCCATTATGGCCCATCAACTCCCCGGGGGGTTCCGGTAACCTCCCGGTACTCCAGAAAATACCCGAACTTCTCCGGAACCTTTACGATGTCCGAATATAGCCTTCCAATATATCAATCTTTATGTCTCGACCATTTCGAAACTCCTTGTCACGTCCGTGATCTCATCCAGGACTGCAATCAAACTTCGGTCATCAAATCACATAACTCATAATACAAATTGTCATCGAACGTTAAGCATGCGGACACTACGGGTTCGATAACTATGTAGACATGACCGAGACACATCTCAGATCAATAACCAATAGCAGAACCTGGATGCTCATATTGGCTCCTACCTATTCTATGAAGATTTTTATCGGTCAAACCGCAGAATAACATACGTTGTTCCCTTTGTCATCGATATGTTTCTTGCCCGAGATTCGATCGTTGGTATCATCATACTGATAACCCACAAGTATAGGGGATCGCAACAGTTTTTGAGGGTAGAGTATTCAACCCAAATTTATTAATTCGAGACAAGGGGAGGCAAAGAATATTTTCAAGTGTTAGTAGTTGAGTTGTCAATTCATCCACACCTGGATAACTTAATATCAGCAAAGTATTTAGTAGCAAAGTAGTATGGAAGCAACGATAACAGTGGCAAAAGTAACAGTAGCAGTTTTCTAGTAATTATAACAGTGGCAACGGCAAAGTAACTAAGAAAAGAGCAATATGTGAAAAGCTTGTAGGCATTGGATCAGTGATGGATAATTATGTCGGATGCGATTCCTCATGTAATAGCTATAACATAGGGTGACACAGAACTAGCTCCAGTTCATCAATGTAATGTAGGCATGTATTCCGAATATAGTCATACGTGCTTATGGAAAAGAACTTGCATGACATCTTTTGTCCTACCCTCCCATGGTAGCGGGTCCTATTGGAAACTAAGGGATATTAAGGCCTCCTTTTAATAGAGTACCGGACCAAAGCATTAACACTTAGTGAATACATGAACTCCTCAAACTATGGTCATCACTGGTAAGTATCCCAATTATTGTCACTTCGGGGTTAACGGATCATAACACATAATAGGTGACTATAGACTTGCAAGATAGGATCAAGAACTCACATATATTCATGAAAACATAATAGGTTCAGATATGAAATCATGGCACTCAGGCCCTATGACAAGCATTAAGCATAGCAAAGTCATAGCAACATCAATCTCAGAACATAGTGGATACTAGGGATCAAACCCTAATGAAACTAACTTGATTACATGGTAAATCTCATCCAACCCATCATCGTCCAGCAAGCCTACGATGGAATTACTCACGCACGGCGGTGATCATCATGAAATTAGTGATGGAGGAAGGTTGATGATGACGACGGCCACAGATCCCCCTCTCCGGAGCCCCGAACGGACTCCAGATCAGCCCTCCCGAGAGAGATTAAGGTTTGGCGGCGGCTCCGTATCGTAAAATGCGATGAAACTTTCTCTCTGATTATTTTCTCCGTGAAAGCAAATATATGGAGTTGGATATATGGAGTTGGAGTTGAGGTTAGTGGAGGTCCAGGGGGCCCACGAGGCAGGGGGTGTGCCCTAGGGGGGCGCCCCCACCCTCGTGTATAGGGTGTGGGCCCCCTGGTGCTGATTCTTTCCCCAACATTTTTTATTTATTCCAAAAAGTTGCTCCGTGGATTTTCAGCTCATTCCGAGAACTTTTATTTCTGCACAAAAATAACACCATGGCAGTTCTGCTGAAAACAGCGTCAGTGCGGGTTAGTTCCCTTCAAATCATGCAAGTTAGAGTCCAAAACAAGGGCAAAAGTGTTTGAAAAAGTAGATACGACAGAGACCCATCACCGTAAATCTCATCCAACCCATCACCGCCCAGCAAGCCTACGATGGAGTTACTCATGCATGGCGGTGAGCATCATGAAATTGGTGATGGAGGAAGGTTGATGATGAGGACGGCGACGGATTCCCCGCTCCAGAGCCCTGAACAGACTCCAGATCAGCCCTCCCGAGAGAGTTTAGGGCTTGGTGCTACGTCTCGAGCTTTCGTTGGTTTTCCCTGAAGAGGAAGGGATGATGCAGTAGAGTAGCGTATGTATTTCCCTCAGTTTTTGAGAACCAAGGTATCAATCGAGTAGGAGGTCACGCGCAAGTCCCTCGTACCTGCACAACACGATAGCAACTCGCAACAAACGCTTCGGGGTTGTCAATCCCTTCACGGTCACTTACGAGAGTGAGATCTGATAGAGATAATATTTTTGGTATTTTTGATAGATAGATGCAAAGTAAAAAGTAAAGGCAAAGTAAAAACAAAGCAAGTAAATAAAGTAATATAGATTGATATGATGAGAATAGACCCGGGGGCCATAGATTTCACTAGTGGCTTCTCTCAAGAGCATAAGTATTCTACGGTGGGTGAACAAATTACTGTTGAGCAATTGATAGAATTGAGCATAGTTATGAGGTTATCTAGGTATGATCATGTATATAGGCATCACGTCCATGACAAGTAGATCGAAACGATTCTGCATCTACTACTATTACTCCACTCATCGACCGCTATCTAGCATGCATCTAGAGTATTAAGTTAAAAATAGAGTAACGCCTTAAGCAAGATGACATGATGTAGAGGGATAAATTCATGCAATATGATAAAAAAAACCATCTTGGTATCCTCGATGGAAACAATACAATACGTGCCTTGCAACTCTTTCTGTCACTGAGTAAGGACACCAAAAGATTGAACCCAAAGCCATGCACTTCTCCCATTGCAAGAACTACCAATCTAGTTGGCCAAACCAAATGGATAATTCGAAGAGACTTGGAAAGATAACTCAATCATACATAAAAGAATTCAGAGAAGAATCAAATATTTTCCATAGATAATACTGGATCATAAACCCACAATTCATCGATCTCAACAAACACACCGCAAAAAGAAGATTACATCGAATAGATCTCCACGAGAGAGGGGGAGAACATTGTATTGAGATCCAAAAAGAGAGAAGAAGCCATCTAGCTACTAGCTATGACCCCAAAGGTCTGAAGTGAACTACTCACACTTCATCGGAGGGGCTATGGTGATGATGTAGAAGCCCTCCATGGTGGATGCCCCCTCCGGCGGAGCTCCGGAACAGGCCCCAGGATGGGATCTCGTGGATACAGAAGGTTGCGGCGGTGGAATTAGGTTTTTTTGGCTCCTCTTCTGATCATACGGGGATACATAGGTATATATAGGAGGAAGGAGTATGTCGGTGGAGCTTCGAGGGGCCCACGAGGTATGGGGGCGCACCTAGGGGGGCGCGCCCTCCACCCTCGTGACCGCCTCGTGGCTTTCTTGACGGAGGGTCCAAGTCTCCTGGGTCATATATGATGAGAAAATCACGTTCCCGAAGGTTTCATTCCGTTTGGACTCTGTTTGATATTCTGTTTCTTCGAAATACTGAAAAAGGCGAAAAACAACAATTCTGGGCTGGGCCTCCGGTTAATAGGTTAGTCCCAAAAATAATATAAAAGTGGAAATAAAGCCCATTAAAGTCCAAAACAGTAGATAAAGTAGCATGGAGCAATCAAAAATTATAGATACGTTGGAGACGTATCAAGCATTCCCAAGCTTAATTCCTGCTCGTCCTCGAGTAGGTAAATGATAAAAAAAATTGATGTGGAGTGATACTTTGGCATAATTTCAATGTAAATCTTCTTAATCATGGTATGAATATTCAGATCCAAAAGATTCAAGACAATTGTTCATATTGACACAAAAATAATAATACTTCAAGCATACTAATCAAAGCAATCATGTCTTCTCAAAATAACATGGCAAAAGAAAGTTCATCCCTACAAAATCATATAGTTAGGCTATGCTTCATTTTCGTCACACAAAGGTGTTCCCAACTTCTATAGCCCCGATGACAAGCCAAGCAATTGTTTCATACTTAAATAATCTCAAACTTTTTCAACCTTTACGCAATACATGAGCGTGAGCCATGGATATAGCACTATGGGTGGAATAGAGTATGATGATGGGGATTGTGTGGAGAAGACAAAAAAGGATAAAGTCTCACATCAACGAGGCTAATCAATGACCTATGGAGATGCCCATCGATTGATGTTAATGCAAGGAGTAGGGATTGCCATGCAACGGATGCACTAGAGCTATGAATGCTCAACAAAAGAAAACTAGTGGGTGTGCATCCAACTTGCTTGCTCATGAAGACCTAGGGCATTTTGAGGAAGCCCATCGTAGGAATATACAAGCCAAGTTCTATAATGAAAAATTCCCACTAGTATGAACAAGACAACTTAAGAGACTCACTATATGAAAAACATGGTGCTACTTTGAAGCACAATATATGAGACTCACTACATGAAGAACAAGGTGCTACTTTGAAGCACAAGTGTGGAAAAAGAGATAGTAGCATTGCCCCTTTTATTTTTATTTTTATTTTTATTTTTTTGGGCCTTTCTTTTTTGGGGGGCCTTTCTTTTTTTGGGGGCCTTCTTTTGGGCCTTTCCTTCTTTTTTTTATTTGGGCAATGCTCTAATAATGATGATCATCACACTTTCATTACAACATAAGGATTACAACTCGAAACTAGAACAAGATATGACTCTATATGAATGCCTCCGGCGGTGTACCGGGATGGTGCAATGAATCAAGAGTGACATGTATGAAAAATAATGCATGGTGGCTTTGCCACAAATACGATGTCAACTACAAGATCATGCAATGGCAATATGACAAAAGTAATGCGTGTCACAATGATGATGGTGGAAGTTGCATGGCAATATATCTCGGAATGGCTATGGAAATGCCATGATAGGTAGGTATGGTGGCCGTTTTGAGGAAGATAAAAGGAGGTTTATGTGTGATAGAGTGTATCGTATCACGGGGTTTGGATGCACCGGCGAAGTTTGCACCAACTCTCAAGGTGAGAAACGGCAATGCACGATACCGAAGAGGCTAGCAATGGCGGAAAGGTGAGAGTGCGTATAATCCATGGACTCAACATTAGTCAAAAAGAACTCATATACTTATTGCAAAAATTTAGAAGTCATCAAAAATCAAGTACTACGCGCATGCTCCTAGGGGGATAGATTGGTAGGAAAAGACCATCGCTCGTCCCCGACCGCCACTCATAAGGATGCACAAGCCAGGTACACTTCATGTTTCAAATTTGTTACACAACTTTAACCATACGTGCATGCTACGGGACTTGCAAACTTCAACACAAGTATTTCTCAAATTCATAATCACCCAACTAGCACAACTTTGATATTATCACCTCCATATCTCAAAACAATTATCAAGCATCAAACTTATCTTAGTATTCAACACACTCAAAAGAAAGTTTCACATATCTTGAATACCAAGTATATTAACATTAAGCAAATTACCATGCTATTAAAGACTCTCAAAATAATCTAAGTGAAGCATGAGAGCTCAAGTTTCTTTAAAACAAATCCACCCCTGTGCTCTAAAAGATCTAAGTGAAGCCCTAGAGCAAAAATTATCATGCTCAAAAAGATATAAGTGAAGCACTATGAGCAAAACTATCAAGCTCAAAAGATATAAGTGAAGCACATAGAGTATTTTAACGAATTCCAAATCATGTATGGCTCTCTCAAAAGGTGTGTACAGAAAGGATGATTGTGGTAGACTAACAAGCAAAGACACAAATAATACAAGACGCTCCAAGCAAAACACATATCATGTTGGTGAATAAAAATATAGCTCCAAGTAAATTACCGATGGAAGTGGACGAAAGAGGGGATGCCTTCTGGGGCATCCCCAAGCTTCGACTCTTTGGTTTCCTTGGATTATCTTGGGGGTGCCATGTGCATCCCCAAGCTTAGGATCTTGCCATTCCTTGTTCCATAATCCATCAAAAGAATTCACCCAAAACTTGAAAACTTCACAACAAAAAACTCAACAGAAATCTCGTGAGCTCCGTTAGAGAAAGAAAACAAAAGACTACTTCAAGGTACTGTAATGAACTAATTATTTATTTATATTGGTGTTAAACCTACTGTATTCCAACTTCTCTATGGATCATAAACTATTTTACTAGCCATAGATTCATCAAAATAAGCAAACAACACATGAAAAACAGAGTCTGTCAAAAATAGAACAGTCTGTAGTAATCTATAACTAACACAAACTTCTGGAACTCTAAAAATTCTACCAAAATATAAAGTCCTGGAAAAATAATTTATTGATCAGCAGCAAAAAGAATCAACGCAAAAGCACTCTCCAGTAAAAAATGACAGCTAATCTCGTGAGTACTAAGGTTTCTGTTTTTCAGCAGAATCAAATCAACTATCATCGTAGGTTATCCTATAGGTCTTACTTGGCACAAACACTAATTAAAACATAAAACCACATCCAAACAGAGGTAGATGGATTATTTATTCCTAAACAGAACCAAAAACAAAAACACAAAATAAAATTGGGTTGCCTCCCAACAAGCGCTATCGTTCAATGCCCCTAACTAGGCATTGAGAATTTTAATGATGCTCTCATGAAAGACAAAAAATGAAGCGCAAAGAGAGCATCATGAAACACATGACAAAACACATCTAATTCTAACATACTTCCTATGCATAGGCATATTATAAGCAAACAAATTTGCAAGGCAAGCAAAAACTAGCATATGCAAGGAAGAACAAAGAGATGATAGCAATCTCAACATGAAGAGAGGTAATTTAGTAACATGAAAATTTCTACGACCATATTTTCCTCTCTCATAATAATTACATGTAGGATCATAGGTAAATTCAACAAAATAGCTATCACATAACATATTCTTAACACGATCCACATGCATGCAAAGTTGACACTCTTCCAAGATAGTGGGATTAACATTAGCTAAAGTCATGACCTCTCCAAACTCACTTTTATCAAAAATATCATAAGATTGAACATACTCCAAATATGTGGGATCTAAACTTGACACTCTTCCAAACCCACTTTCAATATTCTTGCAAACATTATTATCAATCTCATATTCATCATGGGGATTAAATAAATTTTCAAGATCATAAGAAAAATCACCCCAATCATGATCATTGCCACAAATAGTGGACACAACAAAATTAGCATCCCCAAGCTTAGGGTTTTGCATATTATTAGCATAATTGACATCAAGAGGATTTATAGTAAAATCATTGCAATCATGCTTTTCATCAAAGGAACTATCAAGTATGGGCGCAATAGCAACGATCTCATGTTTAACATAAGGAACTATAGGAAATTCATCTTCATAAATATTGGCATCATGGCCACAAGAATAGCAAGCATCATGTTCATCAAGGGATATTTCAATCAAATCATCGGAATCATCATTACCTATAGATTCATGCATATCATTATTTCCTTCCAAAGCAGCGATCATTCTCTCAATAAATTCTTTGACATTGACATTATGAGCATAGATTTCATAGCAATATTTAAGTATGACAAAATTTTCAGATTCCTAGAGAGTAATATCATACTTTTCAATCAATGAAGCAACTTCATAAGCACCCTTAAAAGCAACAAATTCTTCAATTTGTTCGATATCATAGTAACTATAAACACCCTTTGCATAAGAAGATAAGATTTCATTTTCATTAAACTCACATAGGTAAGGAAGGTGTCTTTTAGGGTTCTTAGAGCAACAAGTAAAATCATAAATTTCACAAAGATTCCAAGCATAACACAGCAATCTGTTTATTTGACTCCATAAGAGTCTCCCTTTATCAGACAAACGGTGACGCACATAATAAGCATGCTCATCTAAAGATTTCCCATCAACTAGGCTAGTTGGGGTTTCAGCATGAGCGCATAAGGATCGAAGATGATCCAAGTAGAACACTTTAAGTGGATCCATATCAATTGATTTTTAGCAAGCAAAGATGCAAGCAAATAGAAGGCACATGGTAACACAAGCAAACAAGAAGCAAGCGGAAAAGAGGAGGAGATTGGGAAAGAGAGGGCAAATAAAACGGCAAGGGTGAAGTGGGAGAGAGGAAAACGAGAGGCAAATGGCAAATAATGTAATGCGAGAGATAGGGATTGTGATGGGTACTTGGTATGTTGACTTTTGCGTAAGCCTTCCCGGCAACGGTGCCAGAAATCCTTCTTGCTACGTCTCAAGCTTGCGTTGGTTTTCCCCGAAGAGGAAGGGATGATGCAGCACAGTAGCGTAAGTATTTCCCTCAGTTTTTGAGAACCAAGGTATCAATCCAGTAGGACGTCACGCGCAAGTCCCTCGTACCTGCACAACACGATAGCAACTCGCAACCAACGCTTAGGGGTTGTCAATCCCTTCACGGTCACTTACGAGAGTGAGATCTGATAGAGATAATATTTTTGGTATTTTTGATAGATAGATGCAAAGTAAAAAGTAGAGGCAAAGTAAAAACAAAGCAAGTAAATAAAGTAATATAGATTGATATGATGAGAATAAACCGGGGGGCCATAGGTTTCACTAGTGGCATCTCTCAAGAGCGTAAGTATTCTACAGTGGGTGAACAAATTACTGTTGAGCAATTGATAGAATTGAGCATAGTTATGAGGTTATCTAGGTATGATCATGTATATAGGCATCACGTCCGTGACAAGTAGATCGAAACGATTCTGCATCTACTACTATTACTCCACTCATCGACCGCTATCCAGCATGCATCTAGAGTATTAAGTTAAAAATAGAGTAACGCCTTAAGCAAGATGACATGATGTAGAGGGATAAATTCATGCAATATGATAAAAAAAAACCCATCTTGTTATCCTCGATGGCAACAATACAATACGTGCCTTGCAACTCTTTCTGTCACTGAGTAAGGACACCGCAAGATTGAACCCAAAGCCATGCACTTCTCCCATTGCAAGAACTACCAATCTAGTTGGCCAAACCAAATGGATAATTCGAATGGACTTGGAAAGATAACTCAATCATACATAAAAGAATTCAGAGAAGAATCAAATATTTTCCATAGATAATACTGGATCATAAACCCACAATTCATCGGTCTCAACAAACACACCGCAAAAAGAAGATTACATCGAATAGATCTCCACGAGAGAGGGGGAGAACATTGTATTGAGATGCAAAAAGAGAGAAGAAGCCATCTAGCTACTAGCTATGGACCCGAAGGTCTGAAGTAAACTACTCACACTTCATCGGAGGGGCTATGGTGATGATGTAGAAGCCCTCCATGGTGGATGCCCCCTCCGACGGAGCTCCGGAACAGGCCCCAAGATGGGATCTCGTGGATACAGAAGGTTGCGGCGGTGGAATTAGGTTTTTTTGGCTCCTCTTCTGATCATACGGGGATATGTAGGTATATATAGGAGGAAGGAGTACGTCGGTGGAGCTTCGAGGGGCCCACGAGGTAGGGGGACGCGCCCAGGGGGGCGCGCCCTCCACCCACGTGACCGCCTTGTGGCTTTCTTGACGGAGGGTCCAAGTCTCCTGGGTCTTATCTGATGAGAAAATCACGTTCCGGAAGGTTTCATTCCGTTTGGACTCCGTTTGATATTATGTTTCTTTGAAATACTGAAAAAGGCAAAAAACAGCAATTCTGGGCTGGGCCTCCGGTTAATAGGTTAGTCCCAAAAATAATATAAAAGTGGAAAATAAAGCCCATTATAGTCCAAAACAGTAGATAAAGTAGCATGGAGCAATCAAAAATTATAGATACGTTGGAGACGTATCACATGGCGACGGCTCCATATCGTAAAACGCGATGACTCCTTCTCTCTGATTGTTTCTCCCCGAACGTGAATATTTGGAGTTGGAGTTGAGGTCGGTGGAGCTTCAGGGGGCCCACGAGGCAGGGGGCGCGCCCTAGGGTGGGCAACCCTCGTGGAGAGGGTGTGAGCCCCCTGATGTTGATTCTTTCGCCAATTTTTTTTATTAATTACAAAATTTGCTCCGTGGATTTTCAGGTCATTCCGAGAACTTTTATTTCTGCACAAAAATAACACAATGGCAGTTCTGCTGAAAACAGCGCCAGTCCGGGTTAGGTCCATTCAAATCATGCAAGTTAGAGTACAAAACAAGGGCAAAAGTGTTTGGAAAAGTAGATATGACGGAGGCGTATCACATACCTAGTTCAATATCATTACCGGCAAGTCTCTTTACTTGTTCTGTAATGCTTCATCCTGCAACTAACTCATTAGTCACATTGCTTGCAAGGTTTATAGTGATGAGCATTACCGAGAGGGCCAAGAGATACCTCTCTGAAACACGGAGTGACAAATCCTAATCTCGATCTATGCCAACCCAACAAACACCTTTGGAGACACCTGTAGAGCATATTTATAATCACCCATTAATGTTGTGACGTTTGATAGCACACAAGGTGTTCCTCCGGTATTTGGGAGTTGCATAATCTCATAGTCTGAGGAACATGTATAAGTCATGAAGAAAGTAGTAGCAATGAAACTGCAACGACCATAATGGTCATGTCCATCACATCATTCTCCTAATGATGTGATCCCATTCATCAAATGACAACACATGTCTATGGTTAGGAAACATAAGCATCTTTGATTAACGAGCTAGTCTAGTAGAGGCATACTAGGGACACTATGTTTTGTCTATGTATTCACACATGTACTAAGTTTCCGGTTAATACAATTATAGCATGAATAATAAACATTTGTCATGAAATCAGGAAATAAATAATAACTTTATTATTGCCTCTAGGGCATATTTCCTTCAGTCTCCCACTTGCACTAGAGTCAATAATCTAGATTACTGCTACCTCTTGAGCATGCGTTGGTTTTCCCTTGAAGAGGAAAGGGTCATGCAGCAAAGTAGCGTAAGTATTTCCATCAGTTTTTGAGAACCAAGGTATCAATCCAGTAGGAGGTTACACGCAAGTCACCTTGTACCTGCACAAACTGTCACAGCCTGATTTTTGGCCCTTTCTTTTTCTTTTGTTTTTCCGTGGTTTTTGCCTGAGTTTTTCTTTTTCGTGGCTTTGTGGTCTGGAAACTGAAGAAGATGCCCTCTTCTTTGTTTCCAGAGTGGTTTGTCATATCCCAAATCTCTCCCTAGACCCTGTCATTTCCATCCTAGCCCAAATCCCAATATTCTTTTTATTGGGAATATTCCTTTTCTATTAAAGGAATAACTCAAATTGCCCTAGGTTGTGAAGCAACCTATATTTCCATCACTCCCAAAATTGCCAAATAATTCTCATAAATTGTTTGGGTCATATATTGATCAAATATGGCAAAACTTTTCATTGCCATGTTCAAAAATAATCCTCCAATAATTCATATCCTATTCTGCCCTGAATGGCACTTTGTGAAGGAAGTGTCATTTATATTTCTCCTATTGACTCCCAACCATTTTGGGAATGTTTGTATGTCCAAATAATTTCCCCATGCACAAGTTCAAATTTATTTGCCTAGCCAAGCTTCCTCAGTGAATTTTCAAAGTTTCTGTCAAACAGAAAGCTTTGTGAAGGAAGTACTAGCTAGGAGTACCCAAATGAGTTGAACTTTTGCACACTCCTTAATGTGCTCATATTAATCCCCTTACACACATTTGCAGCCCCATCCAATTATCTATGTGAGCACAGGAGCAAATCTTTGTTTCTGGCAATATTGTCAGGTTGTGAAGCAAGTGCATTTTATATTGCTTCAAAATCCTGACAAATTACCAGATCATTCTTATACCCATAAAACATCTCTCCACCCATTTTGGCATCATTTCATTGAGCCATTTAACCTCCATAATTATTCCAAGTTTCTGTCCAGAGAAGATGTTTGTGAAGCAAGTACCATTTTGGATTTGCCAAATGATATGATACTTGGTGAGCATCTTCATATGACCAAATTACTAAGCCTTGCCCAATTTGAGCTCAAGTGGACACTCCATGTGAGTGCATCTTGATGATCTTCATTTCTGGACCAAGTATGCAGTTGTGAAGCAACTGCAGTAAATCTTGATCCTTCTACCCTCCCAACCTCCAGGATCATAGTCCTTCCTATCCTAAACATCCCACACATCTTATTTGGCCCATAGCATATCCCTGTTGACCACATTGAGCTGGTAAATTTTACTGCAGTAAACTTCAGAGCTCACTAATTATTTAACCAGAGCCTCTTTCACCTAGTTACCACCTCAGTTCAAACCATCATTCGAAGGACTTACCACTAGACAATGTTTTGGGTGTTGTAGGGTGTTTAATGTGCCATGTCGTGTGGTGACCGCGCAGCTGGCATGCCTGTGCGCGTGCTCTATGCACTGTGGCATGTCCAGAGCACTGTTTGTGCTTTGGCACCGCTCCCTCTCGTCGGCTTGGCGCCCGTGATGATGTCTAGTAGGTAGCTCTCGTCGTCGCTGCTCCGATGGACCCCTCTTCCCCTCTGGAAGCTAGCTCACCGACGCTCTCCGCCGCGTGAACACGAGGGCACAGTGGTGTTCTGGATCCATTCATCGTCGTCGTCTTCCTCTGCCCCTCCTTTGGCCTCCTCCTCCCCGTGAGCTCCTCCCTGTGCGTCGCCATCGCCTTCCCCCGAGCCCATGCATGAGCACACGCTTCCGCGGCGCCGGACATGCGTCGCCGGCGGTGCCAGCTCGGCCCTCCTCGCCCGCGGCTATTTAAGCCATCCCCGAGCTCTCCCGAGCACACCAGCAGCCTCACCGCACTCCACTAGCCCTCCCCAGCCCCTCGCCTGAGCTTCTGGAGTTCTCCGTAGTCCCCCTCGCCGCCATGGCCGCCGCGGTACTCCGGCCAAATTTGTCCAGAGTCGAGCCTTTCCCCTCCTTCTACCACCACCAGAGCTCCGCCCAGTCCTTGAAGACCCTCCCTGCCCTCTCATCCCTTCGCCGGAGCCGCTGTGGCCGTCGTCCCCGAACATCGCCGCCGCCTGAGCCGGTTCTCTTCCCTCTTCGTCGTGGCCACCCCGCTCCTCTCTGGCGTCTCCTCTGCACGGGGATGGATGCGGTAGTCCACGCCTAGCTCGCCGGTGGCCTCCGTTTGGCCGGAGGTGGCCGGAGTCGCCGGCGCCGGCGCCGGCAGCGCCCCTGCCTCTGCTTCGGTCGGGCCAGGAAGAGGAGGAAGAAGACGAACGCGTTGACCTTCTGCGTGGACCCCGCGACCCCACCTGTCAGCCACATGAGCCGGCCCCGCCTCTGCCCTTTTGACCAGTCCACCGCCACGTCAGTGTAAGTGGAAGCAGAAACCCTGGAATACGCTTTCCGTTTTTTTGTTTTGGCCCAGTCTGTAAAATAATTTTTTACAGATAGGTCCCTGGCAGTAAAACCTTTATATCTTTTTATCCGTAGCTCCAAACGAGGTGAAACCAAAGCCCACTTCTTCGTTTCGTCTAGCCTGTTCTGCTGGTCATGTTTTTACTATGTTTTGACACTGTGAAAATGACCTTTATGCCCTTGTCCTTAATCGGCCCCCTCCGAGAGAGAACGTTTTCCGGCAAATCTTTCTGCGGCTTCACCGCACATCTCCTCGGTGCCTTCTTCATCCCCAAGCAAGCCACAATACCCACTTGCATGATAGTCATGCAGTAGCCATGGTTTTTAACTTGAATCTTTATTAAATATTTGCTGGTTGAAAAGATGGTTATCGTTGTTCTGGTGATGTTTAGATTTGCATGTTCACTTTTGTGCTATGTTGTCTTATACTCTGTGATCATGTTATACCTGCCAGTATTATCTTTCTTATATTTATGCTTGTTAGTAGTACATGTTGATGTTGGAGATGGTCATGCTAGTCAGTATGCCATGCTCAGTGGATATGAGTTATTGTTGATATGGTGGGTAGTTATGTGATACCCTCATGATGATGTTGATATCATGTTCATGTATTATGGTCGGCGTCATGTTATTTTATCATGACTCGGCATATTTGCATTCAAGTTAACCGGATTAAATTGAACTTGAACAGCTGTTGGCTGAGTCATGGTGCCGCTGAATCGATGCTGACCAGTGCAACCACGCTTACCGGTATGGGACGGTCCTAACTGGGTCTATGTTGTGCCTCTCACTGGTGCCTCCAAGGAGGGAAGGTTATGGGCGCGTGCTACCCTGATCAGGTAGGCGGAGCATAACCTTGTGTGCCCATTGTTGAGTTAGTTTTTGGATCCTTGTCCCAGAGTGGGACGGGCCACGACGGTGGTCGTTGTGTCTGGAGGTAGGCACGGGGCCACCCATGACTTAGCTCAGTGAGGAGTGAGTCGGAGTGGCCGAGAGAGTGTCATGACAGTAGATCGGTTTTGTCGGAACGCCGTTGGTCCACCCGAATGGGAGTGCGAGGCCATGGGTTCCGTAGTGTGGGTACAGTGTACTAACCTCTGCAGAGTGTATATTAAATCTATCGATAGCCGCGCCCGCGGACAAGGGCCCAGGTCGAGAGAAGGTCACACCATGAGTCAACAGTAATAACAATAATGTGCTTAATAACAGTGAGATAAGTTGGGTGGTGATCGCCGTAAGGATCACTGGCCATGTAGTGGTCGGGTTGTGATCGCCTTAAGGATCACGGGCCATGTATTGGTCGGGTTGTGATCGCTGTAAGGATCATGGTTTGGGACTAAGTGTTGGTCGTGGTTGTGATCGCCGTAAGGATCATGGTGGTATCGAGGATACCGAGTCGTTGTATATTCGTGCTGTTGTACGAAAGTCATGGGTAAAGATCAAGCTCCTCGTGGTTATTTAATGATCGCTCCGGTATTGTTTATACCAAGCTTGATTTGATCCTGAGATGATCGTGTGATCTCCTAGGTTGGTAAGTGATGCATGTGTTGGTTACAAGGTAACCCGAGCAGGATAAGTGGTGCATATAGTGGTTTCATGTTGCATGCTAGTATTGTCGGATTAATATGTTCATGCTATGTTCAGGTTGAGTTAACTGTATCATGTTTATGTTGGTCATGACATGTTGTTCTGATTATATCATGTTAATTTCGGCTTAACCTATAATTGCCATGCTATTGTCTGTCTTGAATGCTTCTGGTTATTATGAGCTTGCAAGTACATTCAATGTACTGACCTGGCGTGTCATGCCAGTTTGCAGGTCATGCCGGATTTGATTGCTTGCTTGTCATGGTTTCCGTTCATGCGAGCTAGGATAAGCGTTCCAGCCAGAGTCCCTGCGGAGTGGAGTTCACCACCGTCGCCGTTGTTCCGCTGCTAGAGTTATTCCGCTGCTTCGAGTTGTTCTACTGCTTGCATAGAGCAACTGAGGATGGCGTAGTGTCGTTGTACCGATGTTATTCATTGTAATATCGGAGACCTTGTATTCATATTCGAGTAATAATAGAAGGTTGGTTTGTTCTATGCTAAGCAGTGCCGTATTCCAGAAGACTTCTCCTCGATCTCTGGGCTGGAATACGGGGCGTTCCGGTTTCTCTGAGCCGGGGTGCCACACAAACAAATAAGAACCTTGCAACCAACGCGATAAAGGGATTGTCAATCCCTTCACGGCCACTTGCAAAAGTGAGATCTGATAGAGATAATAAGATAAATATTTTTGGTTTTTTTGTTGTATAGATTGAAAAGTAAAGATTGCAAAATAGTAAACGAGATGCAATGTAAATAAAAGAGATATAATACGATGGAAAAGAGACCCGGGGGGCATAGGTTTCACTAGTGGCTTCTCTCAAGATAGCATATCTTACGGTGGGTGAACAAATTACTGTCGAGCAATTGATAGAAAAGCGCATAGTTATGAGAATATCTAGGCATGATCATGTATATAGGCATCACGTCTGTGACAAGTAGATCGAAACGATTCTGCATCTACTACTATTACTCCACACATCGACCGCTATCCAGCATGCATCTAGAGTATTAAGTTCATAAGAACAGAGTAACGCATTAAGCAAGATGACATGATGTAGAGGGATAAACTCAAGAAATATGATATAAACCCCATCTTTTTATCCTCGATGGAAACAATACAATACGTGCCTTGCTGCCCCTGCTGTCACTGGGAAAGGACACCACAAGATTGAACCCAAAGCTAAGCACTTCGCCCATTGCAAGAAAGATCAATATAGTAGGCCAAACCAAACTGATAATTCGAAGAGACTTGCAAAGATATCGAATCATACATATAAGAATTCAGAGAAGAATCAAATGTTGTTCATAGATAATATTGATCATAAACCCACAATTCATCGGATCTCGACAAACACACCGCAAAAAGTATTACATCGAATGGATCTCCAAGGAGATCGAGGAGAACTTTGTATTGAGAATAAAAGAGAGAGAATAAGCCATCTAGCTAATAACTATGGACCCGAAGGTCTGTGGTAAACTACTCACACATCATCGGAGAGGCTATGGTGTCGATGTAGAAGCCCTCCGTGATTGATTCCCCCTCTGGCAGAGCGCCGGAAAAGGCCCCAAGATGGGATCTCACGGTTACAGAAGGTTGCAATGGTGGAAATAGGGTTTCGTGGTGCTCCTGGATGTTTTCAGGGTATATGAGTATATATAGGCGAAAGAAGTAGGTCGGTGGAGCCACGAGGGGCCCACGAGGGTGGGGGCGCGCCCTCCTACCTCGTGGCCGCCTCATTGCTTCCTTGACGTCCACTCCAAGTCTCCTAGATTGCGTTTGTTCCAAAAATGATTCTCCCGAAGGTTTCATTCCGTTTGGACTCCGTTTGATATTTCTTTTCTGCGAAACACTGAAATAGGCAAAAAAAAATAGCAATTTGCATTGGGCCTCCGGTTAATAGGTTAGTCCGAAAAATAATATAAAAGTTCATAATAAAGCCCATTAAACATCCAAAACAGATAATATAATAGCATGGAACAATAAAAAATTATAGATACGTTGGAGATGTATCAAGCATCCCCAAGCTTAATTCATGCTCGTCCTCGAGTAGGTAAATGATAAAAACAGAATTTTTGATGTGGAATGCTACCTAACATAATTTTCAATGTAATTCTCTTTATTTTGGCATGAATGTTCAGATCCAAAAGATTCAAGATCAAAGTTTAATATTGACATAAAAATAGTAATACTTGAAGCATGCTAACCAAGTAGTTTATCTCTTATCAAAATAACATAGCCAAAGAAAGCTTATCCCTACAAAATCATATCGTTTGGCCATGCTTCATTTTCGTCACACAAAATGCTCCCATCATGCACAACCCCGGTTTCAGCCAAGCAATTGATTCATACTTTTTAACGCGCTTCAGCCTTTTCAACCCTTACGCAATATATGAGCGTAAGCCATGGACATAGCACTATGGGTGGAGTAGAGTATGATGATAGGGATTATGTGAAAAAAGGAGAAATTCTCACATTGACGCGGCTAATCAACGGGCTATGGAGATGCCCATCAATTGATGTCAATACGAGGAGTAGGGATTGCCATGCAACGGATGCACTAGAGCTATAAATGTATGAAAGCTCATCAAAAAGAAACTAAGTGGGTGTGCATCCAACTTGCCTGCTCACGAAGACCTAGGGCATTTTGAGGAAGCCCATCATTGGAATATACAAGCCAAGTTCTATAATGAAAAATTCCCACTAGTATACGATAGTGGCAAAATAAGAAACTCTCTATCATGAAGATCATGGTGCTATTTTGAAGCACAAGTGTGGAAAAATGATAGTAACATTGTCCCTTCTCTCTTTTTCTCTCATTTTTTTATTTGGGCTTCTTTGGCCTCTTTTTTCCTCTTTTTTATTTTTATTTTTTCTCTCTTTTTTTATTTCGTCCGGAGTCTCGTCCCGACTTGTGGGGAATCATAGTCTCCATCATCCTTTCCTCACATGGGACAATGCTCTAATAATGGAAATCATCACACTTCTATTTGTTTACAACTCAAGAATTACAACTCAATACTTAGGACAAAATATGACTCTATGTGAGTGCCTCCGGTGCTGTACCGGGATATGCAGTGAATCAAGAGCGAGATGTATGAAAGAAATATAAAGGTGGCTTTGCCACAAATATGATGTCAACTACATGATCATGCAAAGCAATATGAAAATGATGGAGCGTGTCATAATAAATGGAACAGTGGAAAGTTGCATGGCAATATATCTCGGAATGTCTATGGAAATTCCATAATAGGTAGGTATGGTGGCTGTTTTGAGGAAGATATAAGGAGGTTTATGTGTGATAGAGCGTATCATATCACGGGGTTTGGATAAACCGGTGAAGTTTGGACCAACTCTCAAGGTGAGAAAGGGCAATGCACGGTACCATAGAGGCTAGCAAATTGCGGAAGGGTAAGAGTGCGTATAATCCATGGACTCACATTAGTCATAAAGAACTCATATACTTATTGCAAAAGTTTATTAGCCCTCGAAGCAAAGTACTACTACGCATGCTCCTAGCGGAAGGGTTGGTAGGAGTTAACCATCGCGCGATCCCGACCTCCACTCATAAGGAAGGCAATCAAAGAACACCCCATGCTTCAAATTTGTCACACAACGTTCACCATACGTGCATGCTATGGGACTTGCCAACTTTAACAAAAGTATTTCTCAATTTCATAATTACCCAACTAGCATGACTCTAACATTACCACCTTTATATCTCAAAACAATTATCAAGTATCAAATTTGTCATAGTGTTTAATGCACTCCATATGAAAGTTTTTATTTTACCCAACTTGGATGCCCGTCATATTAGGACTAATTTTATAACCAAAGCAAATTACCATGTTGTTCTAAAATACTCTAAAAATAATATAAGTGAAGCATCAGAGATCAATAATTTCTACAAAATAAAACCACCACCGTGCTCTAAAAAGGTATAAGTGAAGCACTAGAGCAAAATTATCTAGCTCAAAAGATATAAGTGAAGCACATAGAGTATCTTAATAAATTCCGATTCATGTGTGTGTCTCCAAAAGGTGTGTACAGAAAGGATGATTGTGGTAAAGTAAAAAGCAAAGACTCAAATCATATAAGACGCTCCAAGCAAAACACATATCATGTGGTGAATAAAAATATAGCCTCAAGTAAAGTTACCGATAGACGAAGACGAAAGAGGGGATGCCTTTCGGGGCATACCCAAGCTTAGGATTTTAGTTGTCCTTGAATTTTACCTTGGGGTGACTTGGGCATCCCCAAGCTTAGGCTCTTGCCACACCCCAAAATCCATCAAATCTTTACCCAAAACTTGAAAACTTCACAACACAAAACTCAACAGAAAATCTCATGAGCTCCGTTAGTGCAAGAAAACAAACCACCACTTTAAGGTATTGTAATGAACTCATTATTTATTTAAATTGGTGTTACACCTGCTGTATTCCAACTTCTCTATGGTTCATACCCCCCGATACTAGCCATAGATTCATCAAAATAAGCAAACAACACACGAAAAACAGAATTTCTCAAAAACAGAACAGTCTGTAGTAATCTGTAACTCTTGAATACTTATGGAACCCCAAAAATTATACCAAATTAGTAAGTCCTAGGTAATATTCTTGTTAATCTTATGCAAAAAGAATCAACTGATAATCAAATTTTTGTGATTTACGAAAACTAATCTCGTGCGTGCAAAAGTTTCTGTTTTTCAGCAAGATCAAATTAACCATCACCGTAGGTTATCCTAAAGGTTTTACTTGGCACAAACACTAATTAAAACACAAAACCACATCTAACCAGAGTCTAGATGAATTATTTATTACTAAATAGTAACAAAAGGTAAAGAACAAAAATAAAATTGGGTTGCCTCCCAACAAGCGTTATCGTTTAACGCCCCTAGCTAGGCATAAAAAACAAGAATAGATCAAGGTATTACAATCTTTGGTATTCAATTCATAAGTGGCTCTCATAATAGATTCATAAGATAATTTAATTTTATTCCTAGGAAAGTGTTTCGTGCATTTCCTTAATGGAAATTGGAATCTAACATTTCCTTCTTTCATATCAATAATTGCACCTATCATTCTAAGGAAAGGTCTACCAAGAATAATAGGACATGAAGGATTACAATCCATATCAAGGATAGTGAAATCTATGGGCACATAATTCCTATTTGCAACAATAAGAACATCATTAATCCTTCCCATAGGTTTCTTAATGGTGGAATCCGCAAGATGCAAATTTAAAGAACAATCATCAAATTCATGGAAACCTAGCATGTCGCACAAAGTTTTAGGAATCGTGGAAACACTAGCACCCAAATCACACAAAGCATAGCATTAATGATTTTTAATCTTAATTTAATAGTAGGTTCCCACTCGTCATAAAGTTTTCTAGGGATAGAAACTTCTAATTCAAGTTTTTCTTCATAAGATTGCATTAAAGCATCAATGATATGTTTGGTAAAAGCTTTATTTTGACTGTAAGCATGAGGAGAATTTAGCACGGATTGCAACAAGGAAATACAATCTATCAAAGAGCAATTATCATAATTAAATTCCTTGAAATACAAAATAGTGGGTTCATTGCTACGTAAAGTTTTGACCTCTTCAATCCCACTTATACCAATTTTTGCATCAAGATCTAAAAACTGCGAATCACTGGGACGCCTTTTAGCTAAAGTTAACTCATCTCCAGTCCCATCTTTATCAAGATTCATATTGGAAAATAAAGATTTAATAGGAGACACATCAATCACTTTCAGATCTTCATCCTTATTATTATGAAAACTAGAAGAACACGCTTTCACAAAGCAATCCTTTTTAGCACGCATCCTAGCGGTTCTTTCTTTGCACTCATCAATGGAAATTCTCATGGCTTTGAGAGACTCATTGATATCATGCTTAGGTGGAATAGATCTAAGTTTCAAATTATCAACTTCAAGAGAAATTCTATCCACGTTCCTAGCCAACTCATCAATCTTAGGCAATTTTTCTTCAAGCAAAGCATTGAAATTCTTTTGTGAAATCATAAATTCTTTAACACTAGTATCAAAATCAGAGGGTATCTTATTGAAATTTCCATAATAATTGTTGTAGTAATTACCATAATTATTAGAGGAATTACTAGGGAACGGACAAGAATTAAAGTTTCCTCTATACGCGTTGTTACCAAAATTGTTCCTACCAACAAAATTCACATCCATAGATTCATTATTATTCTCAATCAAAGTGGATAAGGGCATATCATTAGGATCAGAAGAAACACTCTTATTAGCAAAAAAGTTCATAAGTTCATCCATCTTTCCACTCAAAACATTAATCTCTTCAATTGCATGAACCTTTTTACTAGTAGATCTTTCAGTATGCCATTGAGAATAATAACCATAATATTATCTAGGATTTTAGTAGATTCTCCTAAAGTGATTTCCATAAAAGTGCCTCCTGCGGCCGAATCTAAAAGATTTCTAGAAGCAAAATTCAATCCAGCATAATTTTTTTGTATAATCATCGAAACCTTGTGTAGGGCAATTATGTGTCATTAGTTTCATCCTCTCCCAAGCTTGTGCAACATGCTCATGATCAAGTTGCTTAAAATTCATAATATCGTTTCTAAGAGAGATGATCTTAGCGGGAGGAAAATACTTAGAGATAAAAGCATCTTTGCACTTATTCCATGAATCAATACTATTTTTAGGCAAAGAAGAGAACCAAGTTTTAGCATGATCTCTAAGCGAAAACGGAAATAACTTCAATTAACAATATCTTTATCCACATCTCTCTTCTTTTGCATATCGCACAAATCAGCAAAGTTGTTTAGCTGTGTAGCGGCAGCTTCACTAAGAAGGCCAGAGAATTGATCTTTCATGACAAGATTCAATAAAGCAGCATTAATTTCGCAAGATCTAGCATCAGTAATAGGAGCAATCGGAGTGCTAAGAAAATCATTGTTGTTGGTATTGTAAAAATCACACAATTTAGTATTGTCTTGAGCCATAGCGACAAACAATCCAACACACAAGCACACAAGAAGCAAGCAAAAAGAGACGAACGGAAAAAGGGCGAATAAAATGGCAAGGGTGAAGTGGGGGAGAGGAAAACGAGAGGCAAATGGAAAATAATGTAATGCCAGGGATAAGAGTTTGTGATGGGTACTTGGTATGTCTTGACTTGTGCGTAGATCTCTCCGGCAATGATGCCAGAAATCGGCAAGTTGTCGAGAGATCAAATCTTGACTTGACTTGGCGTAAGCCTCCCCGGCAATGGCGCCAGAAATCCTTCTTGCTACCTCTTGAGCATGCGTTGGTTTTCCCTTGAAGAGGAAAGGGTGATGCAGCACAGTAGCGTAAGTATTTCCCTCAGTTTTTGAGAACCAAGGTATCAATCCAGTAGGAGGTTACACGCAAGTCGCCTTGTACCTGCACAAACAAATAAGAACCTTGCAACCAACGCGATAAAGGGGTTGTCAATCCCTTCACGGCCACTTCCAAAAGTGAGATCTGATAGAGATAATAAGATAAATATTTTTGGTAATTTTGTTGTATAGATTGAAAAGTAAAGATTGCAAAATAGTAAACGAGATGCAATGTAAATAAAAGAGATATAATACGATGGAAAAGAGACCCAGGGCCATAGGTTTTACTAGTGGCTTCTCTCAAGATAGCATATCTTACGGTGGGTGAACAAATTACTGTCGAGCAATTGATAGAAAAGCGTATAGTTATGAGAATATCTAGGCATGATCATGTATATAGGCATCACGTCCATGACAAGTAGATTGAAACGATTCTACATCTATTACTATTACTCCACACATCGACCGCTATCCAGCATGCATCTGGAGTATTAAGTTCATAAGAATGGAGTAACGCATTAAGCAAGATGACATGATGTAGAGGGATAAACTCAAGCAATATGATATAAACCCCATCTTTTTATCCTCGATGGCAACAATACAATATGTGCCTTGCTGCCTCTGCTGTCACTGGAAAGGACACCGCAAAATTGAACCCAAAGCTAAGCACTTCTCCCATTGCAAGAAAGATCAATCTAGTAGGCCAAACCAAACTGATGATTCGAAGAGACTTGCAAAGATATCAAATCATACATATAAGAATTCAGAGAAGAATCAAATATTGTTCATAGATAATCTTGATCATAAACCCACAATTCATCGGATCTCGACAAACACACCGCAAAAAAATATTACATCGAATAGATCTCCAAGAAGGTCGAGGAGAACTTTGTATTGAGAATCAAAGAGAGAGAAGAAACCATCTAGCTAATAACTATGGACCCAAAGGTCTGTGGTAAACTACTCACACATAATCGAAGAGGCTATGGTGTTGATGTAGAAGCCATCCATGATCGATTCCCCCTCCGGCGGAGCGCCGGAAAAGGCCCCAAGATGGGATCTCACGGGTACAGAAGGTTGTGACGGTGGAAATAGGGTTTCGTGGTGCTCCTGGATGTTTTCAGGGTATATGAGTATATATAGGCGAAAGAAGTAGGTCAGTGGAGCCACGAGGGGCCCATGAGGGTGGGGGGCACCTACCCCCTGGGGGCTCCCTCCTACCTCATGGACGCCTCGTTGCTTCCTTGATGTCCACTCCAAGTCTCCTAGATTGAGTTTGTTCCAAAAACGATTCCCCCGAAGGTTTCATTCCGTTTGGACTCTGTTTGATATTCCTTTTCTGCGAAACACTGAAATAGGCAAAAAACAACAATTTGCACTGGGCCTCCGGTTAATAGGTTAGTCCCAAAAATAATATAAAAGTGCATAATAAAGCCCATTAAACATCCAAAACAGATAATATAATAACATGGAACGATAAAAAATATAGATACGTCTGGAGACGTATCAATTACAAATTAATGATTCTAACACCCATGGAGTCTTGGTGCTGATCATGTTTTGCTCGTGGAAGAGGCTTAGTCAATGGGTTTGCAACATTCAGATCCATATGTATTTTGCAAATCTCCATGTCTCCCTCCGCGACTTGATGCCGGATGGATTTGAAGCGTCTCTTGATGTGTTTGGTTCTCTTGTGAAATCTGGATTCCTTTGCCAAGGCAATTGCACCAGTATTGTCACAAAAGAATTTCATTGGACCCAATGCACTAGGTATGACACCTAGATCGGATATGAACTCCTTCATCCAAACTCCTTCATTTGCTGCTTCCAAAGCAGCTATGTACTCCACTTCACACGTAGATCCCGCCACGATGTTTTTCTTGGAATGGCACTAACTAACAGCTCCACCATTCAATAAAAATATGTATCCGGATTATGATTTAGAGTCATCCGGATTAGTGTTAAAGCTTGCATCGACGTAACCGTTTACGACGAGCTCTTTGTCACCTCCATAAACGAGAAACATATCCTTAGTGCTTTTGAGGTATTTCAGGATGTTCTTGACCGCTGTCTAGTGCTTCACTCCGGGATTACTTTGGTACCTCCCTACTATACTTATATCAAGGCACACATCAGGTCTGGTACACAGCATTGCATACATGATAAAAACTATGGCTGAAGCATAGGGAATGACTTTCATTTTCTCTCTATCTTCTGCAGTGGTCGGGCATTGAGTCTGACTCAACTTCACACCTTGCAACACAGGCAAGAACCCTTTCTTTGACTGATCCATTTTGAACTTCTTCAAAATTTTATCAAGGTATGTGCTTTGTGAAAGTCCAATTAAGCGTCTTGATCTATCTCTATAGATCTTGATGCCCAATATGTAAGCAGGTTCGCCGAGGTCTTTCATTGAAAAACTCTTATTCAAGTATCCCTTTATGCTATCCAGAAATTCTATATCATTTCCAATCAACAATATTCCATCCACATATAATATTAGAAATGCTATAGAGCTCCCACTCACTTTCTTGTAAATACAGGCTTCTCCAAAAGTTTGTATAAAACCATATTCTTTGATCACACTATCAAACCGTTTATTCCAACTCCGAAAGGCTTGCACCAGTCCATAAATGGATCGTTGGAGCTTGCACACTTTGTTAGCACCCTTTGGATCGACAAAACCTTCTGGTTGCATCATATACAACTCTTCTTCCAGAAATCCATTCAGGAATGAAGTTTTGACATTCATCTGCCAAATTTCATAATCAAAAATGCAGCAATTGCTAACATGATTCGGACAGACTTAAGCATCGCTACGGGTGAGAAAGTCTCATCGTAGTCAACTCGTTGAACTTGTCGAAAACCTTTCGCAACAAGTCGAGCTTTGTAGACAGTAACATTACCGTCAGCGTCAGTCTTCTTCTTCAAGATCCATTTATTTTCTATGGCTTGCCGATCATCAGGCAAATCCACCAAAGTCCACACTTTGTTCTCATACATGGATCCCATCTCAGATTTCATGACCTCAAGCCATTTTGTGGAATCTGGGCTCATCATCGCTTCCTCATAGTTCGCAGGTTCATCATGGTCTAGTAACATGACTTCTAGAATAGGATTACCATACCACTCTGGTGCGGACCGTACTCTGGAAGACCTACGAGGTTCGGTAGTAACTTGATCTGAAGTTTCATGATCATCATCATTAGCTTCCTCACTAATTGGTGTAGGAATCACTGGAACTGATTTCTGTGATGAACTACTTTCCAATTTGGGAGAAGGTACAATTACCTCATCAATTTCTACTTTCCTCCCACTCACTTCTTTCGAGAGAAACTCCTTCTCTAGAAAGGATCCATTTTTAGCAACAAATATTTTGATAGAAGGTGTACCCAACAGTTTCCTTTGGGTATCCTATGAAGACGCACGTCTCCGATTTGGGTTCGAGTTATCAGGTTGAGGCTTTTTCACATAAGCATCGCAGCCCCAAACTTGAGAAACGACAACTTTGGTTTCTTGCCAAACCATAGTTCATAAGGCATCATCTCAACGGATTTTGATGGTGCCCTATTTAAAGTGAATGCAACCGTCTCTAAAGCATAACCCCAAAACGATAGCGGTAAATCAGTAAGAGACATCATAGATCGCACCATATCCAATAAAGTATGGTTAAGACGTTCGGACACACCATTACACTGTGGTGTTCCAGGTGGCGTGAGTTGCAACACTATTCCACGTTGTTTCAAATGAAGACCAAACTCGTAACTCAAATATTCTCCTCCACAATCAGATCGTAGAAACTTTATTTTCTTGTTATGATGATTTTCCACTTCACTCTAAAATTCTTTGAACTTTTCAAACGTTTCATACCTATGCTTCATTAAGTAGATATACCCATATCTGCTCAAATCATCTGTGAAGGTAAGAAAATAACGATACTCGCCACGATCCTGAACACTCATTGGACCGCATACATCAGTATGTATTATTTCTAATAAGTCAGTAGCTCATTTCATTGTTCCAAAGAACGGAGTTTTAGTCATCTTGCCCATGAGGCATGGTTCACAAGCACCAAGTGATTCATAATCAAGTGATTCCAAAAGCCCATCAGCATGGAGTTTCTTCATGCGCTTTACACCAATATGACCTAAACGGCAGTGCCACAAATAACTTGCACTATCATTATCAACTTTGCATCTTTTGGCTTCAATATTATTAACATGTGTATCTCCATGATCGAGATTCAATAAAAATAGACCACTCAACAAGGGTGCATGACCATAAAACATATTACTCATATAAATAGAACAACCATTATTCTCTGATTTAAATGAATAACTGTCTCACATCAAACAAGATCCAGATATAATGTTCATGCTCAACGCTAGCACCAAATAACAATTATTCAAGTCTAAAACTAATCCCGAAGGTAGATGTAGAGGTAGCGTGCCGACGGTGATCACATCGACCATGGAACCATTTCCCACGCGCATCGTCACCTTGTCCTTAGCCGATCTTCGTTTAATCCGTAACCCCTGTTTCGAGTTGCAAATATGAGCCACAGAACCAGTATCTAATACCGAGGCGCTACTACGAGCATTAGAAAGGTACACATCAATAACATGTATATCAAATATACCTTTCACTTTGCCATCCTTCTTATCCGCCAAATACTTGGGGCAGTTCCGCTTTTAGTGACCAGTCCCTTTGCAGTAGAAGCACTCCGTTTCAGGCTTAGGTCCAGACTTGGGTTTCTTCTCCTGAGCATCAACTTTCTTGCCGTTCTTCTTGAAGTTCCCCATCTTCCCTTTGCCCTTTTCTTGAAACTAGTGGTCATGTTGACCATCAACACTTGATGCTCCTTTTTGATTTCTACCTTCGCAACCTTTAGCATTGCAAAGAGTGCATTTTCTTGTTCATCCCTTGCATATTATAGTTCATCACAAAGCCTTTATAGCTTGGTGGCAGTGGTTGAAGAACTCTGTCAATGACACTATCATCAGGAAGATTTACTCCCAGCTGAGTCAAGTGGTTATGGTACCCAGACATTCTGGGTATGTGTTCACTGACAGAACCATTCTCCTCCATTTTGCAGCTATAGAACTTGTTGGAGACTTCATATCTCCCAACTCGGGCATTTGCTTGAAATATTAACTTCAACTCTTGGAACATCTCATATGCTCCATGACGTTCAAAACTTCTTTGAAGTCCCGATTCTAAGCCGTAAAGCATGGCACACTGAACTATCGAGTAGTCATTAGCTTTGCTCTGCCAGACGTTCTTAACATCATCAGTAGCGTCTGCAGCAGGCCTAGCACCTAGCGCTGCTTCCAGGACATAATTCTTCTGTGCAGCAATGAGGATAATCCTCAAGTTACGGACCTAGTATGTGTAATTGCTACCATCATCTTCAACTTAGCTTTCTCTAGGAACACATTAAAATTCAAAGGAACGGTAGCACAGGCCATTGATCTACAATAACATAGACATGCAAAATAACTACCAGGACTAAGTTCATGATAAATTAAAGTTCAATTAATCATATTACTTAAGAACTCCCACTTAGATAGACATCCCTCTAGTCATCTAAATGATCACGTGATCCAAATCAACTAAACCATGTCCGATCATCACGTGAGATGGAGTAGTTTTCAATGATGAACATCACTATGTTGATCATATCTACTATATGATTCATTTTTGACCTTTCTGTCTCAGTGTTCCGAGGCCATATGTGCATATTCTAGGCTCGTCAAGTTTAACCCAAGCATTCTGCGTGTGCAAAACTGGCTTGCACCCGTGATACGTCTCCAACGTATCTATAATTTTTGATTGTTCCATGCTATTATATTATCCATCTAGGATGTTTTATATGCATTTATATGCTATTTTATATGTTTTTTGGGACTAACCTATTAACCTAGAGCCTAGTGCCAGTTTCTGTTTTCTCCTTGTTTTGAGTTTTATAGAAAAGGAATACCAAACGGAGTCCAATTGACGCGCCAATTTTTGATGATTTTTATGGACCAAAAGAAGCCCCTAGAGTGAAAGAGTTGGGCCAGAAGAGTCCCGGGCTGCCCACGAGGGTGGGGGCGCGCCCCTGTCTCGTGGACAGCCCTGAGACCTCCCTGACTTTTTCCCGACACCAAAAATTCCTATAAATACTGAAACCTCCAGAAAATAACCTAGATCGTAAGTTCCGCCACCGCAAGCCTCTGTAGCCACCAAAAACCAATCGGGACCCTGTTCCGGCACCCTGCCGGAGGGGGATCCATCACCAGTGGCCATCTTCATCATCCCAGCGCTCTCCATGACAAGGAGGGAGTAGTTCACCCTCGGGGCTAAGGGTATATACCAGTAGCTATGTGTTTGATCTCTCTCTCTCTCTCTCTCTCGTGTTCTTGATTTGGCACAATCTTGATGTATCGCGAGCTTTGCTATTATAGTTGGATCTTATGATGTTTCTCCCCCTCTACTCTCTTGTAATGGATTGAGTTTTCCATTTGAAGTTATCTTATCGGATTGAGTCTTTAAGGATTTGATAACACTTGATGTATGTCTTGCATGTGCTTATCTGTGGTGACAATGGGATACCCGTGATCTACTAGATGTATGTTTTGGTGACCAACTTGCGGGTTCAGTGACCTTGTGAACTTATGCATAGGGGTTGGCACATGTTTTCGTCTTGACTCTCCAGTAGAAACTTTGGGGCACTCTTTGAAGTACTTTGTGTTGGTTGAATAGATGAATCTGAGATTGTGTGATGCATATCATATAATCATGCCCACGGATACTTGAGGTGACATTGGAGTATCTAGGTGACATTAGGGTTTTGGTTGATTTGTGTCTTAAGGTGTTGTTCTAGTACGAACTCTATGATAGATCGAACGGAAAGAATAGCTTCGTGTTATTTTACTATGGACTCTTGAATAGATCGATCAGAAAGGATAACTGTGAGGTGGTTTCGTACCCTACAATAATCTCTTCGTTTGTTCTTTGCTATTAGTGACTTTGGAGTGACTCTTTGTTGCATGTTGAGGGATAGTTATATGATCCAGTTATGTTATTATTGTTGAGAGAACTTGCACTAGTGAAAGTATGAACCTTAGGCCTTGTTTCCTAGCATTGCAATACCGTTTACGCACATTTTTACCACTTGTTACCTTGCTGTTTTTATATTTTCAGATTACAAATACTCATATCTACCATCCATATTGCACTTGTATCACCATCTCTTCGCCAAACTAGTACACATATACAATTTACCATTGTATTGGGTGTGTTGGGGACACAAGAGACTCTCTGTTATTTGGTTGCAGGGTTGTTTGAGAGAGACCATCTTCATCCTACGCCTCCCACGGATTGATAAACCTTATCATCCACTTGAGGGAAATTTGCTACTGTCCTACAAACCTCTGCACTTGGAGGCCCAACAACATCTACAAGAAGAAGGTTGCGTAGTAGACATCAAGCTCTTTTCTGGCGCCGTTGCCGGGGAGGTGAGTGCTTGAAGGTATATCTTTAGATCTTGCAATCGAATCTTTTAGTTTCTTGTTTTATCACTAGTAGTCTATAAAAGAAAACTAAAACATGGAATTGAGGGTGCCTCATATGCTTCATCTTTTTAATATCTTTCATGAAAATAAGGATTCCGATAATTGTGCCAAAATGTTAGAAGAAGAATGCATTAAAATGTTTGGCACTAAATCGTTGAATGATGAGCATGATTGCAATGTTGTTAGTACGAACTCTTTGAATATCCATAGTACTAATGATGATTGCACTAGTCATGATGAAAAGGTCTCTTATAAGCATGTCAATTTTTGTGGAGTGCATAGAGTTTGCAAGTACACACCAAATAGGGAAGATAGATTTTGCAAGAGGCATAAGTATTTAGAAACCAAATGGTTGCAAGAAAGGCTAGATGTTTGTGCTGAAAATTTAAATTTTCTTAATCATCCTTGTGAACTTTGCAATGAACGTGGTCATTTAATATCCAATGCAAATTGTTTCATGATCGTATTGTGTCCAAAAATTGTGATGACTTGATTTCCCTTGAACATCATAATGAACTTAGTTTGCTTTTGGGTTATGAAGAAATGAAACGTATAACTAAGGATATGCCCGAAATTGTCCTTGATAAAATTATTGATTTTGATCTAGAAATTTTTTTTATGTATTGTGCGGTAAATTGCATTGAAAATCCTTATATTGCCAATTACATAAAGAAAATAAAAGAAATAGAAGATGAAGAGAATACTAATGAAAGGGAAGAAACTTCCCAATATCCTCCTATTATTTCTTATGATGAATCAGGTAACGAGGAGGAGCTTTCTATTCAACCAATCTCATTAATAAGGAGCTCAAAAAAGAGGGTTAAACCCACACATGATGTGAAGAAGAAAAAGAAAAGACGGAGAAGCAAAGGTAGAAAGGTAACCCTCCCAAATGATGTTTCTCCTATTACTCATTGTGATGATGATAATTGCTATACTATAGGTACTATCCACACTATTAATGACGAGAGTGATTATGCTTATGATATGAAAAGGCCCAAGATTGGGGATGCTATGTTTGATGAGAATTACATGTTTGAGAATATATTTGCTGTAATTAATGTTTGTCCCAAGCTTGGGGATGCTATGTTTAATGAAGACAATATTTTTAGCCTCCCAAGTTTTTATGAGCAAATTTATTATGATGATAGCATGCCTCCTATTTATGATGATTATTGTGATGACACTTATGCTATAAATAGTAGTGATGATTATATTTATAAAACTTGTCATGATTATGATTACGCTTTTTCTGAACATTACTCTTTTAATGTGGAAACAATTTATAGTATTCGAGTCTCTTATGATACTCCCACTATTCCGAATGAGAAGAATTTTGCTTATGTGGAGAGTAATAAAATTTCTATGCTTGTAGATCATGAAAATAATGCTTTAGGTGATGATTATATTGTTGAAATTATTCATGATGCTACTGAAAATTATTATGAGGGAGGATTATTTGCCTGTAGGAATTGCAATAATATCAAGTTTCCTCTCTATGTGCTTAAAATCTTGAAGTTATGCTTGTTTTGCTTTCCTATGCTAGTTGATAAAGTCAAGCAATTACATGGCGATTGCATTGCATACAATAAAGCGACAACCATATGGCTCCTGCGAGTTGTTGATAACTCTATTACAAAATATTATCATCTCATACAAAAATTTATATCACATCATGTCTTGACCATATCACATCATTGTAAGCCTTGCAAAAACAAGTTAGACGTCCTCTACTTTGTTGTTGCAAATTTTACGTGGCTGCTACGGGCTTCTAGCAAGAACCGTTCTTACCTACGCATCAAAACCAAAACGATTTTTCGTCAAGTGTGTTGTTTTAACCTTCAACAAGGACCGGTCGTAGTCAAACTCGATTCAACTAAAGTTGGAGAAACAGGCACCTGCCAGCCATCTATGTGCAAAAGCACGTCGGTAGAACTAGTCTCATGAACGTGGTCATGTAATGTCGGTCCGGGCCGCTTCATCCAACAATACCGCCGAATCAAAGTAAGACGTTGGTGGTAAGCAGTATGACTATTATCGCCCACAACTCTTTGTGTTCTACTTGTGCATAAAACATCTATGCATAGACCTGGCTTGGATGCCACTGTTGGGGAACATAGTAATTTCAAAAATTTCCTACGATCACGCAAGATCTATCTAGGAGATGCATAGCAACGAGATGGGAGAGTGTGTCCACATACCCTCGTAGATCGAAAGCGGAAGCGTTTAGTAACACGGTTGATGTAGTCAAATGTCTTCGCGATCCAACCGATCCAAGTACCGAACGTACGGCACCTCCACATTCCGCACACGTTCAGCTCGATGACATCCCTCGTGCTCTTGATCCAGTTGAGTACGAGGGTGAGTTCCGTCAGCACGACGGCGTGGCGACTGTGATGATGAAATTATCGGTGCAGGGCTTCGCCTAAGCACTACGACGATATGACCAAGGTGTGTAACTGTGGAGGGGGGCACCGCACACGGCTAAGGGAAGACTTGGTGTGTTCTAGGGTGCCCCATGCCCCCGTATATAAAGGAGGGAGGAGGAGGCCGGCCCTAGAGGGGGTGCGCCAAGGGGGGAGTCCTACTTGGACTCCCGGTCCAAGTAGGATTCGTCCCCCCCCCCCCCCTCTTTCCTATTCTAACTAGGAGAAGGAGGGAAAGGGGAAGAGGGGAGAAGGAAGGACGGGGCGCCGCCCCCTCCTAGTCCAATTCGGACCAGCCCATGGGGGGGCGCGGCCACCCCTTGAGGCCCTTCTCTCCTTTCCCCTAAAGCCCATTAAGGCCCATCAACTCCCCGGGGGGTTCCAGTAACCTCCCGGTACCCCGGAAATACCCGAACTTCTCTGGAACCTTTCTGATGTCCGATTATAGCCTTCCAATTTATCAATCTTTATATATCGACCATTTTGAGACTCCTCATCACGTCTGTGATCTCATCCAGGACTCCGAACAAACTTCGGTCATCAAAACACATAACTCATAATACAAATCGTCATCGAATGTTAAGCGTGAGGACCCTACGGGTTCGATAACTATGTAGACATGATTGAGACACATCGCCGATCAATAACCAATAGCGGAACCTGGATGCTCATATTGGCTCCTACATATTCTACGAAGATCTTTATCGGTCAAACCGCATAACAATATATGTTGTTCCCTTTCTCATCGGTATGTTACTTGCCCGAGATTCGATCGTCGGTTTCATCATACCTAGTTCAATCTCGTTACCGGCAAGTATCTTTACTCATTCAGTAATGCTTCATCCCGCAACTAACTCATTAGTCACATTGCTTGCAAGGCTTATAGTGATGAGCCTCACCGAGAGGGCCCAGAGATACCTCTCCGAAACACGGAGTGACAAATCCTAATCTCGATCTATGCCAACCCAACAAACACCTTCGAAGACACCTGTAGAGCATCTTTATAATCATCCATTTACATTGTGAAGTTTGATAGCACACGAGGTGTTCCTCCGGTATTCGGGAGTTGAATAATCTCATAGTCTGAGGAACATGTATAAGTCATGAAGAAAGCAGTAGCAATGAAACTGTAATGATCATAATGCTAAGCTAACGGATGGGTCATGTCCATCACATCATTCTCCTAATGATGTGATCTCGTTCATCGAATGACAACACATGTCTATGGTTAGGAAACATAACCATCTTTGATTAACGAGCTAGTCTAGTAGAGGCATACTAGGGACACTATGTTTTGTGTATGTATTCACACATGTACTAAGTTTCCGGTTAATACAATTCTAGCATGAATAATAAACATTTAACATGAAATAAGGAAATAAATAATAACTTTATTATTGCCTCTAGGGCATATTTCCTTCAATATAGGCGCAGCCGCGTGGAGAGACGTGGGCTCGACCCACGTCCGAGTCCGTGACAGCCCATGATCCGATGTCTCAAATTGTGGCCCAGCTGTCAGAAACTCACTGTTAGTGACTGGCATAAATAAGCACGTAGGTGTGAGCTCGGCTCGGCTCATTCCCGCAACCCACGGCACGTCATGACGAGGCATGGCCTGGCGAGGCGGGCAGCGGAGGAGGAGTGCACGAGGGCCTCTTCTTTTCTCAAGCTCCAATAGCATGTAGAAGACAAACCCTTATAAGGAGGTCTGATTCCTCTTCCACTTCTGGGGTGTGACTAAACTTCCCACTGCACCTAGTGCCAATAAACCCACATGGGCCCTTAGAGATTTTCAGAAATTGCTATATGGGCCTAAAGCCCATCCCAAATTTCAGAATCCCCCACCAGATCTCGAGGGCCCATTGTGTCCTCTGTTCCAATTGTTGTTTCGATATACTAGTGTTTCAGTGAAGACCTGTTAATATTGAGATTCACCTAGAGCAAGTAGCTAAACTCCTTCACAACTGAACAGTGGACTGTGCCTTGAATTGTCAGTTTGGCGTAAAGAAGCTTCACCACATGTCTTACTAGTACTAGGCTGCCGAAGGCTAACCCCTCGGGTGGAGCATATAAGTCATACTCCTGGCCTAATTATGAGCTTACTAGAGATCACCCTAATCTCATAGACTATGACCAGCAGTCAGGCTCACATAGGTGTGTTCCTCCAAAGATCGCTCTGTAGGATAGCAACTTGCTTACATAAGCTTTGGAACACATTAAGACAGCAGTCATCCTACCATACAGTATCGACAGTATACATATCCAACGAAGTGGGTTAGTGTAGTTACTCTCCTTAGTTCACCACTTGCTTGTTTTCCCAGGTCCTACTTCACGGGATCTCCGATCACACCATGGCAACTCATGTGGGTCTCATTGTCGGCATTCTAGATACGGGGTACCCAGACTTGCCTGCCTGCGGCCCACTGCGTGGCTCCATCGACGGCCTGGTACGGCCCAACTTCAGCATCAGCAAACTCAAGACCCTTGCGAGGGGCCAAGCCTCGCGAGACGGATGACGGCAAGTCCTCTAAGGGGGTCGGCCTCCTCAGGCTAGCTCTCGAGGAGCGGACACTTCTACGCAAGGTGCACCTCATGAGACTGAGCTGACGTGAGCCATGACGACCAAGGCCAGGTGGGCGCCAGGCGGGCGTCAGCTGGCGCAGAGTACTAGTTTCCTCTTTGGTGCAAAGGAAGCAAGTAGCAGGCACGGAGTCCCGAGGGATTAGCCAAAGGTTTCCATTCTGGTGCAACGAGACCAATACCGCCAGGACGGCGGGACGGAGGTCATCGCCGATCCCACTGCAGCGTCACGACCAGAGGCTTTTGCAGGCTAAGATCACTTTAGTCAGGATAGGGTGTACTTCTTGTCCCCCTTCAAATCTGGCCATTCTGGGATCCCTTCCCGCCAACATTTGGAAGAGGACCGAGGCCACTATAAATAGGACTTAGCCACCACCATAGAAAGGGGGGATCCATTCTCATCCGACCACCGCACCAGCTCTCTTGAGCTCAAGAACACCTCACCTCCTGAGGCTTGTTCATCCACTGTACTAGTTCATCCTCAGCCCCTCGAGGCAATCCTCCAAAATGCTGGAGTAGGGTATTACACAGCAAGGTGGCCCGAACCAGGATAAACTGTTGTGTCCCTTTGTCCCCTTGAGCACGATGTGCTAGGCTTTGAGAATCGCGAGTAGGCAGGCTGGGTAGGTTGAGATCTCCGCACGCACCCCTAGAGTTCGAACCTATCAAGGGTTTGCGGAACCCGAAATACGACATTTGGCGCGCCAGGTAGGGGTGCGTCAGATCTTCTCTGCCGTCGACCGATCCGCCACTGCTACTCCATCGACACCATGGCCGACGCCTCAAGAGCTCACGTTGAAAACTGGGTCGTCCGTGCTTCTTCAACAGCACCTGCCAACGAGGAATACCTCCACTCCGTGCTGCTCGTGGCCCATGCTCTGCCTGGGGTTACCGACCGCGGGAGGCGCGGGCCACAGCCTCCTCCTCTAGCGCCGTGCCGCAACCGCACTGTTGCGCGATCTTCAAGCTACGCCACGGCAACAGCACCACATACTCGCCGGGAGCAGGCAAACATGCGGGCCATGGTCATCATGTCTCGAGAATTTCTGAGGTGCAGGCTGGCAGAAAGCGGTCGCAACGCCTAGCTGGAGCGAGTTACCGAGTTACTGGATGCAGCATGCAGGGTCGCAGCACCATTCTGCACCCTGCCCACGTCACAAGCTATGGCGGGGACGCGCGCTCACCCTCGCCACACCCGTGCGCCCTGATACATCTCTGATGTCTACTACACAACCTCCTTCTTGTAGACGTTGTTAGGCCTGCAAGTGCACAGGTTTGTAGGACAGTAGCAAATTTCCCTCAAGTGGACGACCTAAGGTTTATCAATCCGTAGGAGGCGTAGGATGAAGATGGTCTCTCTCAAGCAACCCTGCAACCAAATAACAAAAAGTCTCTTGTGTCCCCAACACACCCAATACAATGGTAAATTGTATAGGTGCACTAGTTCGGCAAAGAGATGGTGATACAAGTGCAATATGGATGGTAGATATAGGTTTTTGTAATCTGAAATAATAAAAACAGCAAGGTAACTAATGATAAAAGTGAGCGTAAATGGTATTGCAATGATAGGAAACAAGGCCTAGGGTTCATACTTTCACTAGTGCAAGTTCTCTCAACGATAATAACATAGATAGATCATATAACAAGCCCTCAACATGCAACAAAGAGTCACTCCGAAGCCACTAATAGCAGAGAACAAATGTACAGATTATGGTAGGGTACAAAACCACCTCAAAGTTATTCTTTCGGATCAATCTATAAAAGAGTTCGTACTAGAATAACACCTTAAGACACAAATCAACCAAAACCCTAATGTCACCTAGATACTCCATTGTCACTCAAGTATCCGTGGGCATGATTATACGATATGCATCACACAATCTCAGATTCATCCAACCAACACAAAGTACTTCAAAGAGTGCCCCAAAGTTTCTATCGGAGAGTCAAGAACGTGTGCCAACCCCTATGCATAGGTTCCTAATGTCACGAAACCCGCAAGTTGATCACCAAAACATACATCAAGTGGCAAATGATATCCCATTGTCACCACAGATAATCACAGCAAGACATATATCAAGTGTTCTCATAAAAGACTCAATCCGATAAGATAACTTCAAAGGGGAAACTCAATTCATCACAAGAGAGTAGAGGGGGAGAAACATCGTAAGATCCAACTACAATAGCAAAGCTCGGGATACATCAAGATCGTGCCATCGAGGGAACGCGAGAGAGAACACGAGAGAGAGATCAAACACATAGCTACTGGTACATACCCTCAGCCCCAAGGGTGAACTACTCCCTCCTCATCATGGATAGTGCCGGGATGATGAAGATGGCCACCGGTGATGGGATCCCCCTCCGGCAGGGTGCTGGAATGGGCTCCCGAGAGATTTTTGGTGGCTACAGAGGCTTGCGGCGGCGGAACTCCCGATCTATCTTCTGTTCTGATAGTTTTAGGGTACGAGAGTATATATGGGTGCAGGGGGTACGTCGGAGGAGCTACGGGGGCCCCACGAGGCAGGGGGCGCGCCCGGGGGGGTGGGCGCGCCCCCCACCCTCGTGGTCAGCCCGTATCTCCCCTGACGTGCACTCCAAGTTCCCTGGGTTGCTTTCCTTCCAAAAATAACTTCTCCAGTTGATTTCGTTCCGTTTTGACTCCGTCTGATATTCCTTTTCCTCGAAACACTGAAATAGGCATAAAACAGCAAATCTAGGCTGGGCCACCGGTTAATAGGTTAGTCCCAAAAATAATATAAAAGTGGATAATAAAGCCCAATATTGCCTAAAACAGTAGATAAAGTAGCATGGAGCAATCAAAAATTATAGATACGTTGGAGACGTATCAAGCATCCCCAAGCTTAATTCCTGCTCGTCCTCGAGTAGGTAAATGATAAAAAAAGAATTTTTGATGCGGAGTGATACTTTGGCATAATTTCAATGTAAATCTTCTTAATTGTGGTATGAATATTCAGATCCGAAAGATTCAAGACAAAAGTTCATATTTACATAAAAATAATAATACTTCAAGCATATTAATCAAAGTAATCATGTCTTCTCAAAATAACATGGCAAAAGAAAGTTCATCCCTACAAAATCATATAGTTAGGCTATGCTTCATTTTCGTCACACAAAGATGTTCCCAACTTCTATACCCCCGATGACAAGCCAGGCAATTGTTTCATACATAAATAATCTCAAACTTTTTCAACCTTCACGCAATACATGAGCGTGAGCCATGGATATAGCACTATGGGTGGAATAGAATATGATGATGGGGATTGTGTGGAGAATACAAAAAGGAGAAAGTCTCACATTCACGAGGATAATCAATGGGCTATGGAGATGCCCATCAATTGGTGTCAACATGAGGACTAGGGATTGCCATGCAACAGATGCACTAGAGCTATGAATGCTCAAAAGAAAACTAGTGGGTGTGCATCCAACTCGCTTGCTCATCAAGACTTAGGGCATTTGAGGAAGCCCATTGTAGGAATATACAAGCCAAGTTCTATAATGAAAATTTTCCACTAGTATAAAAAGACAACTTATGAGAATCACTACATGAAGAACAAGGTGCTACTTTGAAGCACAATATATGAGACTCACTACATGAGGAACAAGGTGCTACTTTGAAGTACAAGTGTGGAAAAAGAGATAGTAGCATTGCCCTTTTTATTTTTTAATTTTTTTGGGCCTTTCTTTTTTTTCTTTTTGGCCTTTCTCTTTTTTTTTGATTGGGCAATGCTCTAATAATGATGATCATCACACTTCTATTGATTACAACATAAGGATTACAACTCGAAACTTAGAACAAAATATGACTCTATATGAATGCCTCCGACGGTGTACCGGGATGGTGCAATGAATCAAGAGTGACATGTATGAAAAATAATGCATGGTGGCTTTGCCACAAAGACGATGTCAACTACATGATCATGCAATGGCAATATGACAAAAGTAATGTATGTCATGATGATGATGATGATGGAAGTTGCATGGCAATATATCTCGGAATGGCTATGGAAATGCCATGATAGGTAGGTATGGTGGCTGTTTTGAGGAAGATATAAGGAGGTTTATGTGTGATAGAGCGTATCATATCACGGGGTTTGGATGCACCGGCGAAATTTGCACCAACTCTCAAGGTGAGAAAGGGCAATGCACGGTACCGAAGAGGCTAGCAAAGGCAGAAAGGTGAGAGTGCGTATAATCCATGGACTCAACATTAGTCAAAAGAACTCATATACTTATTGCAAAAATTTATAAGTCATCAAAAATCAAGTACTATGTGCATGCTCCTAGGGGGATAGATTGGTAGGAAAAGACCATCGCTCGTCCCCGACCGCCACTCATAAGGATGCACAAGCCAGGTACACTTCATGTTTCAAATTTGTTACACAACTTTAACCATACGTGCATGATATGGGACTTGCTAACTTCAACACAAGCATTATTTAAATTCATAATCACCCAACTAGCATGACTTTAATATCACTACCTCCATATCTCAAAACAATTATCAAGTATCAAACTTTTCTTAGTATTCAACACACTCATAAGAAAGTTTCACATATCTTGAATACCAAGTATATTAATATTAAGAAAATTACCATGCTATTTAAGACTCTCAAAATAATATAAGTGAAGTATGAGAGTTCATCTATTCCTTCAAAATAAAACTACCACCATGCTCTAAAAGGTTTAAGTGATGCACTAGAGCAAATGACAAACTACTCCGAAAGATATAAGTGAAGGTCAAAGAGTAGCTAAATAATTATGCAATTATGCGAAGACTCTCTCTCATTTAATAATTTCAGATCTTGATACTGTATTCAAACAGCAAGCAAAGCTAAAGAAAACTACATTGCAAGGATAGCACAACTCATGTGAAGAAGCAAAAACTTAGGCTCAACCGATACTAACCGATAGTTGTTGAAGAAGAAAGGTCGGATGCCTACCGGGGCATCCCCAAGCTTAGATGCTTGAGACTCTTGAAATATTATCTTGGGGTGCCTTGGTCATCCCCAAGCTTGAGCTTTTGTGTCTCCTTAATTCCTCTCATATCATGGTTTCTCTTTTTATCAAAAGCTTCATTCACAACAAACTCAACAAGAACTCGTGAGATAGGTTAGTATAAACCAATCCAAAACCTTATCATTTCCTACTGTAACAAATCACTAAAATTATTATTCAACATTGCATACTAAATGCCTCTGCATATTTAATACTCCTACCTTCAAATAGAATCATTAAACAAGCAAACATATGCAAGCAATGCAACCATAACAGCAATCTGCCAAAACAGTACAGTCTGTAAAGAATGCAAGAGTATCAATACTTCCCTGAGTCCAAAAATTATGAACTAAAATTCCCACTGTAATAAATTTATCAGATCTCAATATGCAAAAAGATTCAGCATTATACCGCTCTCTGACTTTTCTAGGGAATTTTTGCAACAGCGGTAAACTTTCTGTTTTTCAAACAGCAACATGTATGCTAGCAAAATAAGCATGGCAAAGGCTATCCTTGACTTTCTTATTGAAACTAAAGACGCAAAACATTATTCTAACTAACAGCAAGCAAAAACTAACAAAAGAAAATGACACTCCAAGCAAAACGCATATCATGTGGTGAATAAAAATATAGCTCCACGTAAAGTTACCGATAGACGAAGACAAAAGAGGGGATGCCTTCCGGGGCATCCCCAAGATTAGGCTCTTGTTTGTACTTGAATATTGCCTTGGGGTGCCTTGGGCATCCCCAAGATTAGGCTCTTGCCGCTCCTTATTCCATAGTCCATCGAATCTTTACCCAAAACTTGAAAACTCCACAACAGAAAACTCAACAGAAAACTCGTAAGCTCCGTTAGTATAAGAAAGTAAAAAAAACCACTTAGGTACTGTAATGAACTCATTATAAATTCATATTGGTGTAATATCTACTGTACTTCAACTTATCTATGATTCATACCCTCCGATACTACTCATAGATTCATCAAAATAAGCAAACAACACATAGAAAATAGAATCTGTCAAAAACAGAACAGTCTGTAGTAATCTGTATCAAACGTATGTTTCTAAAACTCCAAAAATTCTAACAAATTAGGACGGCCTGAGAAATTTGTGTATAAATCCAGATAAAAAAGAATCATATCAGAAGCACGTTTCTGTGAATTAACAAAACTAATTTACTGGGTGCAAAAGTTTCTGATTTTCAGCAGGATCAACACAACTATCACCGTAAGCTATCCTAAAGGTCTTACTTGGCACTTTATTGAAACAAAACCTAAAAAAAATGATTACTACAGTAGCTTAATCATGTGAACACACAAAAACAGTAAGGATAAATATTGGGTTGTCTCCCAACAAGTGCTTTTCTTTAATGCCTTTTTAGCTAGGCATGATGATGACAATGATGCTCACAAAAAAGATAAGAATTGAAACATAACGGGAGTATCATGAAGCATATGACTAGCACATTTTAGCCTAACCCACTTCCTATGCATAGGGATTTTGTGAGCAAACAACTTATGGGAACGATAATCAACTAGCATAGGAAGGTAAAACAAGCATAGCTTCAAAACTTGAAGCACATAGAGAGGAAACTTGATATTATTGCAATTCCTACAAGCATATGTTCCTCCCTCATAATAATTTTCAGTAGCATCATGAATGAATTCAACAATGAAACCAGCACCTAAAGCATTATTTTCATGATCTACTAGCATAGAAATTTTACTACTCTCCTCATAAGCAAAATTCTTCTCATGAATAGTAGTGGGAGCAAACTCAACAAAATGACAAGTTTCATGGTTATCATTATTCTTTAAAGCATACGTGTCATCACAATAATCATCATAGATAGGAGGCATGCTTTCATCATAGTAACTTTGCTTATCAAAGCTTGGGGACAAAAATATCATCTTCATCAAACATAGCTTCCCCAAGCTTGTGGCCTTGCATATCATTAGCATCATGGATATTCAAGGAATTCATACTAACAACATTGCAATCATGCTCATCATTCACATATTTCATGCCAAGCATTCTATGTAATTCTTCTTCTAGTACTTGAGCACAATTTTCCTTCCCATCATTTTCATGAAAGACATTAAAAAGATGAAGCATATGAGGCATCCTTAATTCCATTTTTTGTAGTTTTCTTTTATAAACTAAACTAGTGATAAAACAAGAAACAAAAAGATTCGATTGCAAGATCTAAAGATATACCTTCAACCGCTAACCTCCCCGGCAGCGGCGCCAGAAAAAGAGCTTGATGTCTACTACACAACCTTCTTCTTGTAGACGTTGTTGGGCCTGCAAGTGCACAGGTTTGTAGGACAGTAGCAAATTTCCCTCAAGTGGACGACCTAAGGTTTATCAATCCATAGGAGGCGTAGGATGAAGATGGTCTCTCTCAAGCAACCCTGCAACCAAATAAAAAAAAGTCTCTTGTGTCCCCAACACACCCAATACAATGGTAAATTGTATAGGTGCACTAGTTCGGCGAAGAGATGGTGATACAAGTGCAATATGGATGGTAGATATAGGTTTTTGTAATCTGAAATAATAAAAACAGCAAGGTAACTAATGATAAAAGTGAGCGTAAACGGTATTGCAATGATAGGAAACAAGGCCTAGGGTTCATACTTTCACTAGTGCAAGTTCTCTCAACAATAATAACATAGATAGATCATATAACAAGCCCTCAACATGCAACAAAGAGTCACTCCGAAGCCACTAATAGCGGAGAACAAACATAGAGATTATGGTAGGGTACGAAACCACCTCAAAGTTATTCTTTCGGATCAATCTATAAAAGAGTTCGTACTAGAATAACACCTTAAGACACAAATCAACCAAAACCCTAATGTCACCTAGATACTCCATTGTCACCTCAAGTATCCGTGGGCATGATTATACGATATGCATCACACAATCTCAGATTCATCCAACCAACACAAAGTACTTCAAAGAATGCCCCAAAGTTTCTATCGGAGAGTCAAGAACGTGTGCCAACCCCTATGCATAGGTTCCTAATGTCACAAAACCCGCAAGTTGATCACCAAAACATACATCAAGTGGCACATGATATCCCATTGTCACCACAGATAATCACGGCAAGACATACATCAAGTGTTCTCGTAAAAGACTCAATCCGATAAGATAACTTCAAAGGGGAAACTCAATTAATCACAAGAGAGTAGTGGGGGAGAAACATCATAAGATCCAACTGCAATAGCAAAGCTCGGGATACATCAAGATTGTGCCATCGAGGGAACACGAGAGAGAACACAAGAGAGAGAGAGAGAGAGAGAGAGAGAGAGAGAGAGAGATCAAACACATAGCTACTGGTACATACCCTCAGCCCCGAGGGTGAACTACTCCCTCCTCGTCATGGATAGCGCCAGGATGATGAAGATGGCCACCGGTGATGGGATCCCCCTCCGGCAGGGTGCCGGAACGGGCTCCCGAGAGGTTTTTGGTGGCTACAGAGGCTTGCGGCGGCGGAACTTCCGATCTATCCTCTGTTCTGGAAGTTTTAGGGTACGAGAGTATATATGGGTACATGTGGTACGTCGGAGGAGCTACAGGGGCCCACGAGGCAGGGGCGCGCCCGGGGGGGTGGGCGCGCCCCCACCCTCGTGGGCAGCCCGTATCTCCCCTGACGTGCACTCCAAGTTCCCTGGGTTGCTTTCCTTCCAAAAATAACTTCTCCAGTTGATTTCGTTCCGTTTTGACTCCGTCTGATATTCCTTTTCCTCGAAACACTAAAATAGGCATAAAACAACAAATCTGGGCTGGGCCTGCGGTTAATAGGTTAGTCCCAAAAATAATATAAAAGTGGATAATAAAGCCCAATATTGCCTAAAACAGTAGATAAAGTAGCATGGAGCAATCAAAAATTATAGATACGTTGGAGACGTATCAGTCTCCAACGTATCTAGAATTTTTGATTGTTTCATGCTATTATATTACCCGTTTTGGATGTTTATGGGCTTTACTTTACACTTTTATATCATTTCGGGACTAACCTACTAACAAGTGGCCCAGCCCGAATTGCTGTTTTTTTGCCTATTTCAGTGTTTCGAAGAAAAGGAATATCAAACGGAGTCCAAACAGGATGAAACCTTCAGGAGCGATCTTTTTGGAACAAATGCAAACCAGGAGACTTGGAGTGGATGTCAAGCAACAAACGAGACGGCCACGAGGGTGCCCGGCGCACCCTAAGGGGGTGGGCGCGCCCCCCACCCTCGTGGGCCCCTCGTGGGCCCCTCGTGGCTCCACTGACGTACTTCTTTCACCTATATATACTCCCGTACCCTAAAAACATCAGAGAGCACCACGAAAACCTAATTCCATTGCTGCAACCTTCTGTATCTGCAAGATCCTATCTTGCAGCCTTCGCCGGCGCTCCGCCGGAGGGGGAATCGACCATGGAGGGCCTCTACATCATCTCCAAGGCCTCTCCGATGAGTTGTGAGTAGTTTACCACAGACCTTCGAATCCATAGTTATTAGCTAGATGGCTTCTTCTCTCTCTTTGAATCTCAATACAAAGTTCTCCTCGATCTTCTTGGAGATCTATTCGATGTAACTCTTTTTGCGGTGTGTTTGTCGAGATCCGATGAATTGTGGGTTTATGATCAAGTTTATCTATGAGAAATAATTGAATATTCTCTGAATTCTTTTATGTGTGATTGGTTTTCTTTGCAAGTCTCTTTGAATTATAATTTTGGTTTGGCCTACTAGATTGATCTTTCTTGCAGTGGGAGAAGTGCTTAGCTTTGGGTTCAATCTTGCAGTGTCCTTTCCCAGTGACAGCAGGGGCAGCAAGGCACGTATGGTATTGTTGCCATCGAGGATAAAAATATGGGGTTTATATCATATTGCTTGAGTTTATCCCTCTACATCATGTCATCTTTCTTAATGTGTTACTCTATTCTTATGAACTTAATACTCTAGATGAAGGCAGGAGTCGGTCAATGTGTGGAGTAATAGTAGTAGATGCAGAATTGTTTCGATCTACTTGTTACGGACGTGATGCCTATATACATGATTATGCCTAGATAATCTCATAACTATGCACTTTTCTATCAATTGCTCGACAATAATTTGTTCACCCACCGTAATACTTATGCTATCTTGAGAGAATCCACTAGTGAAACCTATGGCCCCCCGGGTCTATCTTTTATCATATAAGTTTTCCATCTACTTTTATTTGCATCTTTTACTTTCCAATCTATATCATAAAAATACCAAAAATATTTATCTTATCATATTATCTCTATCAGATCTCACTTTTGCAAGTTACCGTGAAGGGATTGACAACCCCTTTACCGTGTTGGTTGCGAGGTTCTTGTTTGTTTGTGTAGGTGTGTGGGACTTTTGAGGAGTCTCCTACTGGATTGATACCTTGGTTCTCAAAAACTAAGGGAAATACTTACGCTACTTTGCTGCATCACCCTTTCCTCTTCAAGGGTAAACCAACACATTGCTCAAGAGGTAGCAAGAAGGATTTCTGGCACCATTGCCGGGGAGGTCTTCGCTCAAGTCAAGACATACCAAGTACCCATCACAAACTCATCTCCCTCGCATTACATTATTTGCCACTTGCCTCTCGTTTTCCTCTCCCCCACTTCACCCTTGCCATTTTATTCGCCCTCTCTTTCCCAATCTCCTCTCTCTTTCGCTACCTCTTGTGCGCCTGTTTGCCCTTATGGCTTTGCCAAAGAACACCGGCCTTCATTTTAGAAGGTTGGAAGAGATTGAACTAAACATTAGAAGCTTTATGACTTTACAATTTGAGCATAATAATTTCTTTAGAAAAGAGCTTAAATAACAAAAAAGCTTTATGGAATACATGAATAAAGAGCTTGATGATATGTCTAAAGAATTTTATGGTTTGAATTCTCAGATTGCTCATCTTGAAAAATCAATAGCCCAAATTTCTGATAAGCAAGCCACCTTGGTCAATAAGATGGTTGCCAAACCAGAAGGGTTAGATGAAAATAATGATGAAGATCTAAAATTTATTGATGTGTCCCCTATTAAATCTTTGTTTTGCAATATAAATCTTGATAATGATGGGACTGGAGATGAGTCAACTTTAGTTAAAAGGCGTCCCAATAATTCGGAGTTTTTAGATCTTGATGCTAAATTTGGTAAAAGTGGGATTGGAGAGGTCAAAACTTTACATAGCATTGAACCCACTATTATGGATTTCAAGGAATTTAATTATGATAATTGTTCTTTAATACATTGTATTTCCTTGTTGCAATCCGTGTTGAATTCTCCTCATGCTTATAGTCAAAATAAAGCTTTTACCAAACATATTGTTGATGCCTTGATGCAATCTTATGAATAAAAACTTAATTTGGAAGTTTCTATACCTAGAAAACTTTATGATGAGTGGGAACCTACTATAAAAATAAAAATTAAAGATCATGAATGTTATGCTTTGTGTGATTTGGGTGCTAGTGTTTCCACGATTCCGAAAACTTTATGTGATATTCTAGGTTTCCATGATTTTGATGATTGCTCTTTAAACTTGCACCTTGCGGATTCCACCATTAAGAAACCTATGGAAAGGATCAATGATGTTATTATTGTTGCAAATAGGAATTATGTGCCCGTAGATTTTATCATTATTGATATACATTACAATCTTTCATGTCCTATTATTCTTGGTAGAGCTTTCCTTAGAACGATTGGTGCAATTATTGATATGAAGGAAGGGAATATTAGATTCCAATTTCCATTTAAGGAAAGGCATGGAACACTTTCCAAGAACAAAAGTCAAATTACCTTATGAATCTATCATGCGATCCACTTATGAATTGAATGCCAAAGATGGCAATACTTAGATCTACTCTCGCTTTTATGCCTAGCTAGGGGCGTTAAACGATAGCGCTTGTTGGGAGGCAACCCAATTTTATTTTTGTTTATTGCTTTTTGCTTATATTTAGTAATAAATATTTCATCTAGCCTATGTTTAGATGTGGTTTTATGTTTTAATTAGTGTTTATGCCAAGTAGAACCTATAGGATAACCTACGGTGATAGTTAATTTGATTCTGCTGAAAAACAGAAACTTTTGCGTGCACGAGAATAATTTTAATAAATCACAGAAACGTGATTTTGCGTTGATTTTTTCTGAAGTAGATCAATAGACAAATTTCCCAGGACTTCCTATTTTTTTAGGAGTTTTAGAGTTCCAGAAGTATTCGAAAGTTACAGATTGCTACAGACTGTTCTGTTTTTGACAGATTCTGTTTTTCGTGTGTTGTTTGCTTATTTTGATGCATCTATGGCTAGTATCGGGGGGTATGAGCCATAGAGAAGTTGGAATACAGTAGATTTAACACCAATATAAATAAACAATGAGTTCATTAGAGTACCTTATGTGGTGGTTTTCCTTTCTTGCACTAACGGAGCTTATGAGATTTCCTGTTGAGTTTTGTGTTGTGAAGTTTTCAAGTTTTGGGTAAAGATTTTATGGACTATGGAATAAGGAGTGGCAAGAGCCCAAGATTGGGGATTCCCATGGCACCCCAAGATATCCAAGTACAACCAAAAGCCTAAGCTTGGGGATGCCCCGGAAGGCATCCCCTCTTTCGTCTTCGTTTATCGGTAACTTTACTTGGAGCTATATTTTTATTCAACACATGATATGTGTTTTGCTTGGAACGTCTTGTATGATATTAGTTTTTGCTTTTTTAGTTTACCACAATCATCCTTGCTGTACACACCTTTTGAGAGAGACAGTCTTGATTTGGAATTTATTAGAATACTCTATGTGCTTCACTTATATCTTTTGAGCTAGATAATTTTTGCTCTAGTGCTACACTTATATCTTTTAGAGCACGGCGGTGGCTTTTATTTTGTAGAAAATTTTTGATCTCTCATGCTTCACTTATATAATTTTGAGAGTCTTTTAGAACAGGATGGTATTTGCTATGGTTATAAAATTGGTCCTAGAATGATGGGCATCCAAGTTGGGTATAATAAAAACTATTATAGAAAGTGAATTGGATGCTACGATCAATTTGATACTTGATAATTGTTTTGAGATATGAGGATGGTGATATTAGGGTCATGCTAGTGGGGTAATTATGAATTTGAGGAATACTTGTGTTGAAGTTTGTGATTCCCGTAGCATGCACGTATGGTGAACCGCTTTGTGATGAAGTTGGAGCATGATTTATTTATTGATTGTCTTCCTTATGAGTGGCGGTCAGGGACGAGCGATGGTATTTTCCTACCAATCTATCCCCCTAGGAGCATGCGCGTAGTACTTTGTTTTCAAAGACTTGTAGATTTTTGCAAAAAGTATATGAGTTCTTTATGACTAATGTTGAGTCCATGGATTATACGCACTCTCACCCTTCCACCATTGCTAGCCTCTCTTGTGCCGCAACTTTTGCCGGTACCATACACCCACCATATACCTTCCTCAAAACAGCCACCATACCTACTATTATGGCATTTCCAAGCCATTCCGAGATATATTGCCATGCAACTTTCCACCATTCTGTTTATTATGACACGCATCATCATTGTCATATTGCTCTTGCATAATCATGTAGTTGACATCGTATTTGTGGCAAAGCCACCTTCATAATCTTCATACATGTCACTCTTGGTTCATTGCATACCCCGGTACACCGCCGGAGGCATTCATATAGAGTCATATCTTGTTCTAAGTATCGAGTTGTAATCTTGAGTTGTAAGTAAATAAAAGTGTGATGATCTTCATTATTAGAGCATTGTCCCAAGTGAGGAAATGATGATGGATACTATGATTCCCCCACAAGTCGGGATGAGACTTCGGACTTTATATAAAAAAAGAGAAAGGCAAAATAAAAAAAAAAAGAGAAAGGCCAAATAAAAAAATGAGAGAAAAAGAGAGAAGGGACAATGCTACTATGCTTTTACCACACTTGTGCTTCAAAGTAGCACCATGATCTTCATGATAGAGAGTCTCCAATGTTGTCACTTTCATATACTAGTGGGAATTTTTCATTATAGAACTTGGCTTGTATATTCCAATGATGGGCTTCCTCAAAACGCCCTAGGTCTTCGTGAGCAAGCAAGTTTGATGCACACCCACTTAGTTTATTTTGTTGAGCTTTCATACATTTATAGCTCTAGTGCATCCGTTGCATGGCAATCCCTACTCACTCACATTGATATCTATTAATGGGCATCTCCATAGCCCGTTGATACGCCTAGTTGATGTGAGACTATCTTCTCCTACTTTTTTCTTCTCCACAACCACCATTCTATTCCACATAAAGTGCTATGTCCATGGCTCACGCTCATGTATTGCGTGAAAGTTGAAAAAGTTTGAGAATACTAAAGTATGAAACAATTGCTTGGCTTGTCATCGGGGTTGTGCATGATTAAATACTTTGTGTGATGAAGATAGAGCATAGCCAGACTATATGATTTTGTAGGGATAGCTTTCTTTAACCATGTTATTTTGAGAAGACATGATTGCTTTGTTAGTATGCTTAAGTATTGTTGTTTTCATGTCAATATGAACTTTTATTTTGAATCATTTGGATCTGAACATTCATGCCACAATAAAGAAAATTACATTGAGAATTATGCTAGGTAGCATTCCACATCAAAAATTCTGTTTTTATTGTTTACCTACTTGAGGACCAGCAGGAATTAAGCATGGGGATGCTTGATACGTCTCCAACGTATCTATAATCTTTGATTGTTCCATGCTATTATATTACCCGTTTTGGATGTTTATGGGCTTTACTTTACACTTTTATATCATTTTTGGGACTAACCTACTAACCGGAGGCCCAGCCCGAATTGTTGTATTTTTGCCTATTTCAGTGTTTCAAAGAAAAGGAATATCAAACGGAGTCCAAACAGGATGAAACCTTCGGGAGCGACCTTTTTGGAACAAATGCAAACCAGGAGACTTGGAGTGGATGTCAAGCAACAAACGAGGCGGCCACGAGGGTGCCTGGCGTGCCCACCACCCTCGTGGGCCCCTCGTGGCTCCACCGACGTACTTCTTTCACCTATATATACTCCTGTACCCTGAAAACATCAGAGAGCACCACGAAAACCTAATTCCATCGCCGCAACCTTCTGTATCCGCGAGATCCCATCTTGGAGCCTTCGCCGGTGCTCTGCCGGAGGGGGAATCGACCATGGAGGGCCTCTACATCATCTCCAAGGCCTCTCCGATGAGTTGTGAGTAGTTTACCACAAACCTTCGGGTCCATAGTTATTAGCTAGATGGCTTCTTCTCTCTCTTTGAATCTCAATACAAAGTTCTCCTCGAACTTCTTGGAGATCTATTCGATGTAACTCTTTTTGTGGTGTGTTTGTCGAGATCCGATGGATTGTGGGTTTATGATCAAGTTTATCTATGAGAAATAATTGAATATTCTCTGCATTCTTTTATGTGTGATTGGTTATCTTTGCAAGTCTCTTCGAATTATCATTTTGGTTTGGCCTACTAGATTGATCTTTCTTGCAATGGGAGAAGTGCTTAGCTTTGGGTTTAATCTTGCGGTGTCCTTTCCCAGTGATAGCAGGGGCAGCAAGGCACGTATTGTATTGTTTCCATCGAGGATAAAAAGATGGGGTTTATATCATATTGCTTGAGTTTATCCCTCTACATCATGTCATCTTTCTTAATGCGTTACTCTATTCTTATGAACTTAATACTCTAGATGCAGGCAGGATCGATCGATGTGTGGAGTAATAGTAGTAGATGCAGAATCGTTTCGATCTACTTGTTACGGACGTGATGCCTACATACATGATCATGCCTAGATAATCTCATAACTATGCACTTTTCTATCAATTGCTCGACAGTAATTTGTTCACCCACCGTAATACTTATGCTATCTTGGGAGAAGCCACTAGTGAAACATATGGCCCCCGGGTCTATCTTTTATCATATAAGTTTTCCATCTACTTTTATTTGCATCTTTTACTTCCCAATCTATATCATAAAAATACCAAAAATATTTATCTTATCATATTATCTCTATCAGATCTCACTTACGCAAGTTACCGTGAAGGGATTGACAACCCCTTTATCCAGTTGGTTGCGAGGTTCTTGTTTGTTTGTGTAGGTGCGTGGGACTTTTGAGGAGCCTCCTACTGGATTGATACCTTGGTTCTCAAAAACTGAGGGAAATACTTATGCTACTTTGTTGCATCACCCTTTCCTCTTCAAGGGAAAACCAACGCAGTGCTCAAGAGGTAGCACGCCTCCCTCCCCATGGCCCTTGAAGAGCCTCTCTGCATCGGCCTACTTCACGGCGCAGCCCGCACTACTTTGAGCATGCCACCTCGGGGCGGCGCGACTCCGAGTAACCTCCCCTGGAGCCGCGCTGGGGCACCAGCCCTCGGTCACCAGGATCTGACACCGACCATAGGAGGCGGAAGCAAGAGACAACCGGCCAGCGACTCGGGCGTGGCCAGCCCGGAAGCCTACGTGCCCATCGTAGTGGACCTGATGTACGCGCCGGGAGAAGGCCCCAGCCGATCCCCCACGACGGGCTAGGCACTGGAGGTACACGAAGCCGAGGCTTTTTGTGAGCGGCGGCAGGGCTCTGCCAACGTCTTCAACGGCAACAACCACTGGGTACAGCTAACGCCTTAGGAGCATGCTTGCACTAACCATGGATTGTAGGTGAACCAGGGCGCAACCACCGCCATGGCTCCCAGGGCGGTGTACCAGCCGCAGGAACACGAAGGGCCTTGGGAGTGGCATGGTGGGAGCCCGGGGCCAAGGCCTCCCCCGCGGTGCGCGGAGCAAGATGCTGCTCGGAGGTAGGTCCCCGCCCGGGGAAGGCGCCAGCAAGCCCTTCCCCCCGGTGGAGGGCCTACGGTCGCTGAGGGCGCCGCCAGCGTCCCCTTGCCCCTTGGTCTCGTCCTGGTTTCCGGATTCCCCAACGGTGGTCGGGGGCGGCGCAGGGCGGGGCCCTCATCGGGCAACATGAAGCAAGGCTCCGGCCTATGAAGGTCTTCGCTCATGATACTCTCACGGAATAATGCGTGGGGCTGTACACGCCCGGAGTCTCCTGAGTGCCGCCCTGGGGCCTCACGGGGGCTCCCACCCACGTCCAAGTGGAAGCACCATGCTCCGCACTGGCCGTCGACACTGTCCCCCAATGACTATGCCCACGCCCAATGGAAGCACTTAGCTTCGCGCTGGTGAGAAGACCTAAAGACTAGCTAGGCGCTGGACGCGGCCGTTTGCTTTCGCCTCTCTTTTTGTACCCAATTCGCTGGCTTTTTGGAATGAACTTGGTTCTTGTGCGTTTACCAAAAGAAAAACGGGGGGAAGTTTTCTTGTCTTGTGTCGCTATCTCGCTTTCCAGTTTCGTGTTTTTGAGCGGAATCGTGCCTACCACCCCTCCCCCAAGCACCTCGCGAGCGGGGGCTGGGTGCGGTGCACGCGCGTCGAGCATGATCGGGCCGGCCCCAAGCATGCAAAGGCTTCCCCCCGGGGACCAGGGGTGCGGCTGCCACGCGCGTACCTAGCCGTGGTCCAACAGTTAGTCCCTCAAGAAGCACTCCACGACAGGTCAGCAGGCTCCTCGGGAGGTCCAGACCCTCATGAGCCTACGGCAGGCTCACCACAAGAAGACAAGCATTGTTGCGGCATCAGGGCTCACACGAGACCCATGGAACCAAAGATAAGTCATAATAATCACCCCGCATGAGGCTGCAGGCCTGAAGGGTCGCACCACAGACACTTCTTCAAAAGCATTTCATAACCATATACATCACAAGGGGCTTCCCCTTTCAAAATGCTCTCACGAGGAGGCGTTCAAGTTTTGGTCATATAGGTTAAAGCAAAAAGAAGTGTGGGCCTAGCTGCGTTTGCCCTCTTCATCACCCTCATCCGTGCCGCTCGCACTACCGGCGTCATCATGACCATTCTCTTCATCATCGCTGCCTGTGCCACCTACTCCGACCGCAAGCACAACCGTGTCATCCTCAGGAGTAAAATCTTCCACCAGGGCGTCTACATGGTCATCCACCCACCTGGCTAATCTGTCCTGAGTAGCCGCGGGCACGGGGGTAGCACAACATCAAAGTCGAAGTGGGAGTCGCGGTTGAGGAGGTTGCTGAAGACACGCGAGAACGTGCACCCAAGAAGGCCCCGGCTCCTCTCCCAGACAAGCTTGCGAGCCCTCGTGGCCCGGTCCTCTAGGCGGGTCACAATGTCAATGAAGAAGTTGAGGTGGCTGGTGTAGCCGTTCTCGTGTGGATGAGGAGCGCTCTCGTCATAAATGGTGCCCAAGGCGCATTTAGCTCTGGCTCGGAGATCCTGGAGCATCGAGCCATGCTCGCGTTGCAGCGTCAGGCGACAGTTCGCTTCGTTCGCAGTCCTCTCCGCAAGGGATGCGATATCCTTGACCTGCTGCTGAAGGGAGGATAACTCGGCGCGGGCAGAGGCCAAGGCGGATTCGGAAGAAGTCAGAGCCTCCTTGGAGGCATTCTTGCATCATTCCGCAGATTCCAGCTTCGCCTTCAGGGCAGTAGTCCTACCCTCAAGCTCGGCTTTGAGCAGCTCCAGCTCCAGGCGGTGCCCTTCGGCCAAATTAGCACGCGCCTTCGCCACCTTTTCCTCAACCTCCAGCTGGACCCGGGCTTCTCAAGCGGTGACGGCGTCCTCAGCCGCGGCCGCCTGGCGCTCCCTCACCTCCAGCCGCTCCTATGCCAGGCTGTGCTCCGCAGCTTCCAGTGCCAGGTCGTTTTGGCACCTCAGAAGCTCCGCCTCGGCGAGAGGCGTTTCGCCCGGCGACGCGGCCAGGAGGGCATGTCGCGCCTCGATCTCCTGCTCGAGGGTGGCGTTTGAAGACAAGAGCTCCCACTCTCGCTCCTCAGCTGCCTCATGATGGTGGTTAGCGGCTTCGACCTCCCCCAGGGCACGGGCACAAGCCTCGCGAGAAGTTGCGAGGGAGGCTGCCATGCACGCGTCAGCCTGATCGCGCCGAAGCTATGTGAGGTTGATGGCAACCTTCAGCTGGTGCCATTCGCGCGCCAACCAGCGGTCCTCTGCCTCGAGCCGGGTATCGACGTCGGTCAGCTCTCCACCAAGCCGGATCATTGCGCACATCGCCTCGCTGAAGAACTCGAAGCGGACAGCACTACGCTCGCGCGTGAACGCCAGCGCGCGACCGAGCCCTTCTTCGGCCCCGGGAGCCGCCGAAGGGGCGTGGGACATCTTGCCTGCCTCCGGCCGGGGGTGGCCGATGCAGCTTCACAACCCGAAGACAAAGGCAGCCCATGGGGCACCCAACCACCAGCAGTGACCAATGGGAGAGCTGTCGGCGCACCCCTCGCCCCCCAGGTCGAGTTGTAGAAGAAGGAGGTACGAGGCTCGGGTCCGGGGCCTCCTTGCGGTGCCCCAGCAACCAGGGTCGGCCCTGTGCCTTGGGCGGAGCCTGGGCACGGGGGGCTGCACGTAGGGATTGAGCTAGGATCTTCGGAAGGACGCCTCTCCTGAGGCTTCACCGTCACAGGGACACTGCGAGGCCCTAGTCATAAAGGAACATGGCGCACGGGGAATCGCAAAATGAGGTACTTACTCATCCACAACCATGTACTTCCTCAGCTTCAGCGGTCGGCGGTCGTCACCACCGCGGCTCGGAGATCCCTTCCTCTTGCGGAGCGCTTCGAGATTTAGGCAAAGCTGGTCGGGTCTTGAGGAGCGGTCCCCAGGAGCGGGAGCGCTCAGCAGAGCGCCCGAGGCGGCAGCCTCTGGACCGGGAGCGCTCGGCAGGGTCCCTGGGCGACAGCCTCAGGGGCATTAGGAGGCGCTTCCCCATTAGCAGCCACCTCGGAGTCATCACCCCGAACCTCAAGAGCCTCTGCCTCCGGAGCATCGGGCTGCGCTGGCCTCGCGGCCCTTCCTGGGTCCCGGGAATCTCGGCCTCCGGAGCGCTGGATGGCGCAGGACCTCCAGAGGTCTCCTCGGCGGCAGCTGGTAGCGTGCGCCCCCCCTGCTACCACACTTGGGAGGCGCACTGCAGGATCAAGTAGCAGGGGAGCCACGAGGATGGGATTCTCACAAGGCCCGTCAAGGCCCTCCGGGCGTAACCCCCACTCATCAAAGAGGGGCATCTGCTCTATGAAGGCCACCTTGTTCGAGCATTGGTACAGGAGGCAGTCGTTTCCAGGAAGATCGGCAGGCTTGGAGTCTCCCGTCAGAAGCTCAAGCACCTTGCCCAGGGTCTTGGAAGGCATCGTCGGCTCCTGGAGCCTCATGGAATCCTCAACGCCGGTGAAGGCCCACATCGGGCGGGAATGGCACTGAAGGGGGGTGATGCGCCACCGGACGAATTCCTTCACCACCATTGGCGCCATCACCCCCAGCGTCTGCAGCCTGTCCAGCCTCTTCCATACACGGGTAAGCCGACGGTCGACAAGCTTCACATGCCCCCAGCCGGAGCTGGCTTCCGCAGGCACCCAAGGGGTCAGAAGCAGGGGGCTGCATGTACCGACGTCTATGAACAACCATTTTTTTGGGAACCCCTTTGCATCAGGCGATAGCTCGAAGTCAATCCCCGAGCCGGCGGTCGCCGCGACCGCTTCGAAAGTCACGCACCCGAGTGTTGGCGGGCGTCGACCAGACGGAACAAGAATAAATGGAGAAACAAGGCCACGGAAGGTGCAATGCTGACCATGGCCTCGCAAAGGAAGGCGAAGATAGCAAGGAAGATTATGGAGCGAGGACCCAGGTGCAGCAGGTGGATCTGGTAGTGCGAGATTATGGCATTGAAGAAAGGAGAGAAAGGGGGGATCAGGCCCGCAAAAAGAGTGTGAACATAGATGGGGATCTCGGTGGCGCTCATATCATCCATAGCCAAGACGCGGGTTGGGCGGCCGTCGCCTTCCACTCGTTGAAATCGGCTGCAAGAGCAGGGCGGACCTTGTTCAACCCCTCCCGATTGATCACCGTCGACTGCTCGAGAGCCGGCTCCAAGGCCGGCGGGGGCGCATGACCTCTCCTTCTTCTTCCTCTGCTGCGGAGCCATGGTGGGAGCTAGGAAGGGGGAGCAGCGCTGGCACTAGATCTGCATGAGGAATTGCAAGCCTGGGACGAGAAGGAACGAAAGCCAAGCAGGACAATCTACAGGGGCGAGCTGCTCTGGCAACAGGCGGCGCCAGGCTTGGCGGATTTCAAGGTAGCATGGGGAAGTGGATACGCCACGTCCCATCGATCGCCACGCGTCGTTCGAGGCCACAAGCGGTTAGGGCCCGCGGCGCTCCTTACTTGCCCTTTGGCTTTGCCTAGAAGCCAAGTCCGAGCGCGCCTTGCGCCCGGGGGCTACTGTCGGTGTTCTAGATACGGAGGTACCCAGACTTGTCTGCCTGCGGCCCACTGCATGGCTCCATTGACGGCCTGGTACGGCCCAGCTTCAGCGTCAGCAAACTCAAGACCCTTGCAAGGGGCCAAGCCTCGTGAGGCGGACAACGCCAAGACCTCTAAGGGGATTGGCCTCGTCAGGCTGGCTCCCGAGGAGCGGAGACTTCTATGCAAGGTGCACCTCACGTGACTCAGCTGACGTGAGCCATGATGACCAAGGCCAGGCGGGCGCCAGTGGGCGCAGAGTACCAGTTTCCTCTTTGGTGCAAAGGAAGCAAGCAGCAGGCGCGGAGTCCTGAGGGATCAGCCAAAGGTTTCCATTCTGGTGCAACGAGACCAAGACCGCCAGGACGACAGGACAAAGGTCATCGCCGAGCCCACCGCAGCGTCACGACCAGAGGCTTTTGCAGGCGAAGACCACTTTAGTCAAGATAGGGTGTACTTCTTGTCCCCCTTCAAATTTGGTCGTTGTGGGATCCCTTCCCGCCAACATTTGGAAGAGGACCGAGGCCACTATAAATAGGACTTAGCCACCAGTATAGAAAGGGGGGATCCCTTCTCATCCAACCACCACACCAGCTCTCTTGAGCTCAAGAACACCTCACCTCCTGAGGCTTGTTCAACCACTGTACTAGTTCATCCTCAGCCCCTCGAGGCAATCCACCAAAATGGTGGAATAGGGTATTACACCGCAAGGTGGCCCAAACCAGGATAAACTTTTGTGTCCCTTTGTCCCCTTGAGCACGACGCGCTAGGCTTTGAGAATCACGAGTAGGCAAGCTGGGTAGGTTGAGATCTCCGCACGCACCCTAGAGTTCGAACTTATCAAGGGTTTGCGGAAACCGAAATCCGACACTCATACCCATCTCCCTCGATGCACTATCTATCACAACACGTGACAGCCCTTTCGTAAAGGGATCTGCCAGATTCTTAGCCGTATGGACATACTCCAATGCTATCACTCCGGAGTTTCTTAACTTTCTGACAGCTTTTAATCTCATTCTTATGTGTTTGTTGGACTTCATGTTGTCCTTTGAACTCTTCACCTTGTTGATGACAGTCTGATTGTCACAGTTCATAAGGATAGTCGGAACCGGTTTATCAACCAATGGCAAGTCCGTCAAAAGATCTCGAAGCCATCCTGCTTTGACACCAGATGTGTCTAATGCTGTTAATTCTGCTTCCATTGTCTATCTCATTAAGATCGTTTTCTTGCAAGACTTCCAGGAAACAACGCCACCTCCAAGAGTAAACATATACCCAGTTGTGGCCTTCATCTCATCAGCATCAGAGATCCAATTTGCATCATTATACCCTTCAAGTACCGACGGGTATCCGGTATAGTGAAGTCTGTAGTTCATAGTACCTTTCAGATAGCGCATAACTCTCTCAATAGCATGCCAATGTACATCACCCGATTTGGAAACAAACCGGCTCAGTTTGCTCATAGCAAACACGATGTCAGGCCTCGTTGCGCTTGCTAGGTACATGAGTGAACCAATGATTTGAGAGTATCTCAGTTGATCCTTAGTTGTGCCTTCGAACTTTTGAACCAACACACTAGGATCATATGGTGTTTGAGATGGTTTGCAGTCTGAATATCCAAAACGGCTCAACACCTTCTCAACACAATGGGATTGAAGAAGTGTGATCCCACCCTCATTATCTCTCAGTAGCTTGATGTTCAACATAACATCAGCCACACCAAGGTCCTTCATCTCAAAGTTCTGAGACAGAAACGACTTGACCTCCTCAATGACTTTGAGGTTGGTTCCGAATATCAGTATGTCATCAACATACAAGCATAGTATAACTCCTTCGCCCCCACCATGGCGATAGTATACACATTTGTTAGCTTCATTAACAACGAAGCCAATAGATGTCAGAGTTGTATTAAACTTATCATGCCATTGCTTAGGTGCTTGCTTCAGGCCATATAAAGATTTCAGCAACCTACACACCTTTCTTTCCTGACCATCTATCACAAAGCCATCTGGTTGTTGCATGTAGATTTCCTCGTTTAGCTCTCCATTCAGAAAAGTCGTCTTAACATCCATCTAGTGGAAGAGAAGACCATGCGAGGCCGCCAACGAGAGTAATACTTAAATGGTGGTCAGTATAGCCACAGGTGAATAAGTATCGAAGAAATCTTCCTCTTCTTTCTGGTCATAGCCCTTGGCCACAAGCCTAGCCTTGTACTTTTCAATCGTACCATCGGCCCTAAGGCTCTTTTTAAACACGCACTTACATCCCAATGGTTTGCAACCACAGGGACGCTCAGTGATCTCTCATGTCCCGTTAGCCATGATGGAATTCATCTCGCTATGGACCGCATCTTTCTAGTAGTCAGCTTCTGGAGAGGCATACACTTCTGAAATAGAAGTGGGAGTATCATCCATGAGGTACACGAAGAAATCATCACCAAAGGTCTTTGTAGTCCTTTGTCTCTTGCCCCTACCAAGGGTTTCCTCGTCATCCTCCTCAGGTTTTTCATCATGTGTTCGTTCATAATATTCCATAGGAATGGCAGGCTCAGGAGTCTCCTTAGATTCCTGTCTAGACGTGCTTTGCATATCTCTCATAGGAAAAATATCCTCGAAGAATGTAGCATCCTTAGACTCCATAATTGTACCGACCTTCTGGTCAGGTACCTCAGATTTCACTACTAGAAATCTATAGCCAACGATGTTCTTAGCGTAGCCCAAATTAACGCAGTCCACAGTTTTTGGTCCAAGCTTACGCTTTTTGGAGATCGGCACATTGACTTTCGCCATACAGCCCCAAGTACGCAAGTACGAGAGTGTTGTCCTTCTCTTCGCCCATTTCTCATAGGGAGTGATCTCACTATCATTTGTTGGAACTTTATTCAGGACATGGCATGCCGTCAATATAGCCTCCCCCCACCATGCCTTGGATAAATCTGATGTATCTAACATGGCGTTAACCAAATCAGTTAGAGTATGGTTTTTCCGCTGGGCAACCCCGTTTGACTGGAGTGAATAGGGAGGCGTCCTCTCATGAATAATGTCGTGTTCCGCACAAAAAGAATCAAACTCACTTGAGAAGTACTCTCCACCACGATTTGATCAGACTCGTTTAATTTTCTTTTCAAGTTGATTCTCAACTTCTGCCTTATAGATTTTAAAGTAGTGTAGAGCCTCATCTTTAGTATTTAACAGATACACATAGCAATATCTAGTGGAATCATCTATCAATGTCATGAAGTATTTCTTTCCACCTTTAGTCAACACACCATTCATCTCACATCAGAATGTATGAGTTCTAATGGTGCCAAGTGTCTCTCCTCCGTAGCCTTGTCAGGCTGGTGAGGTTGCTTAGCTTGCACACATGAAAGGCACTTAGAACCTTTGGCTAAATTGAAACTCGAGATTAAATCCAACTTAGCTAGCCGCGTCATAACACCGAAACTTATGTGACAAAGACGTGAATGCCAAACTTCAGATTCATTAACACTCGAATGAAAATGGTTCACGACTTTATTACAGAAATCTGCGAGGGAAAGGCGGAACATCCCTCCGCTCTCATAACTTTTTCCAACAAATAGTCCATACTTAGTAACAACTAATTTATTAGACTCGAATACCAACTTAAACCCTTCTCTACATAGAAGGGAGCCACTAACAAGGTTCTTCTTGATGGCGGGGACATGTTGCATGTTCTTCAGATGCACGATCCTTCCCGAAGTAAACTTTAGATCGACTGTGCCAACACCATGAACAGAAGCACTCGCGCCATTCCCCATCAATACGGACCTGTGGCCTATGACTTGGTAAGAAGAGAACAATGAAATGTCAGCACACACATGAACACCTACACCCGTGTCCACCCACTAGTCGACGGGCTGAAACACTAAAAAACAGTAAATAAATTACCGTACCCAGATGCATCATTCTCATTGTTGCTCACAATCATGTTGACAGACTTGGAGTCCTGTCCTAACTTCTTAAACTTGTTTGGGCACTTGTTGGCCCAATGTTCAACCGAACCACAAGTAAAGAAGCCCTCATCCTTCTTGTTCTTCTTGAAGATCTTTTTACCCTTCTTCTTAAAGTCGGTATTGTGTTGGACACCGTTCTTTCCCATGGGCTTGTGGGAGTTGAAGTTTCTCTGGTCACCATGTTGGCGACAGAAGTCCCTTCGGGCCCTTTTCCGTGCGAGTCCTTTGCCCTCGAATTCTGCTCAACACTCAGATGGCCAATGGCATCCTCCACAGAGAATTCACGCCTTTGATGTTTCAGAGTGGTGGCAAAATTCCTCCAGGAATTAGGGAGCTTAGCGATTATGCAGCCCGCGACAAACTTGCCCGTAAATCGCACTTAAGAAGGTCAAGCTCCTTAACGATGCATATTATCTCATGAGCCTGCTCCAATACAGGACGATCTTCAACCATCTTGTAATCGTGGAACTGCTCTATAATATACATCTCGCTCCCCACATCGGTGGCCCCGAACTTAGATTCGAGCACCTCCCACAAGTCCTTGGCGACATGCACATGTAAATATGCATCGACCAATTTATATCTGATCACGCTAAGAACTGCTCCGAAAACACAATGGTGGCCTCCCTGAACGCCTTCTCATGTTCAGGAGCAATCTTCCCGTGGAGACACCGGTGACCCAAAACACGTTCATAGCCGTGAGCCATAAAGTGGTCTTAGTCTGCCAACGCTTAAAATACGTACCGGTAAACTTATCCGGTTTAAATGCAGCGGCAAAGCCACTTGCCGAAAAAATCGTACACATAATAGGTTTTTGGATTGCTAAGTAAATAGGCAATTTTTCGATTAATATAATCTACGAGTAAATCACTAGCATGGCATTGACAGAAATAATCGTATACTGATATTCAGTCATGCAAGCACATACTACGCTAATTGCAGACAGACCTACATATAACGCTAGCATGGCTAAAATAGAAAACAGTAGGAGCGGGATAAACGAGTTATACCCTCAAGTAGGCCATGCAGAGGCAGCGGTGGTTCAGGAACCGAAAGGGACATCGTGACGAGGCGAGGCATGGCAAGGCGGGCGGTGGAGGAGAAGTGCACGAGGATCTCTTTTCTTCTCAAGCTCCAATAGCATGTAGAAGACAAACCCTTATAACGAGGTCCAACTCCTCTTCCACTTCCGGAGTGGGACTAAACTTTCCACCACACCTAGTGCCAATAAACCCACATAGGCCCTTATAGATTTTCAGAAGTTGCTATATGGGCCTAAAGCCCATCACAAATTTCAGCATCTAACCTCTTATTTATTTTTACGCAACCACATTCCCAAATCCCACCTCGTCGTTTCCTCTCCCCTTACAAATTCTCGCCAGTTCATCTATCCTACATGACACACCTCGCCGCCGAGCTCACCCTGTAGGACGACGAGGTGGATGGCGACGATGTAGCTCTTCGAACAAGAACACTCAAATCTTGATGCGCTGAAGGTTGTTCTAGCTGGCAGTTTTCTGAGCTTGTCGTTGCTAACTGGAACCAAACAAAACTGTAGATTGATCCATTACGCCCCGCTCAGAAAACTGTAGATTGATCCATTAGCAACGACAAGCTCCCCTCTCCCCGCTGAAACGCAGCTCCACCATCAGCGCGGCAGCAGCGTTGTCGTGCGTCGGCTGCTGCACTGCCGCTCCGCCACCGGCCATGGCAGCAGCGCCCTCCAAACCTAGCCTACAGCAGCGAGAGGTGAGCGACAGCAGCGCCCTCCAAACCTAGCCTACAGCAGCGAGAGGTGAGCGACGACTGGGGATACAACGACGACTATCTTATTAACCATTATACATGCCCTAATCTTGTTGGCGTTACTGTTGTGTGAACCAAACACGTCAAAAGAGCTGACACAAGTATATACATAAATCAACAACACGGAAAGGAGTGTGTGTATGTGCGGCTGTAAAAAAAAAAAGCAAGGGACGAGTGCGTCGATTCGGAGCTCGAGCTCAGCTGCACCCATTATCTGGGTCGTTCGCTGCAGCCTGGGGATCTGGAAAAAGCCAGCTGGCCTGTCCGGTGCGAACGTTGGAAAATAAAGATACCGTGTCAATACGGTAGCAAACAGTGCTCCACAAGTGGGGGTGGCCCAGTGGGGTGGGACGGACATCGTGGCTTCTCGGAATGGGCCGTGGACTAGGAACGTTCGTTCTATAATAGGCCGTGGACCAGTACGTTAGTTTTTTTGTCTGGGCCTGGATTAGATAATGGGTCCATGATGGAGTACGCTGTCTGAGCCGGTTGTCGGCCGGCGGGGCACCCCCGTGCGCATGTTATTAAAAAAAGGTTGGAAACATTATTCCCTTCCGGTGGTTCATTCTAGACACCCCTCGCCGCCGTGGAAGAAGAAGACAGGATAGAGTTCGCCGAGGCTGCTATAGCGGGCTGGCGCGGCCCCCGACGTCAACGGTGCTTGACCGTCACCTTGGATGCGGGAGGAGAGCGAGGGAATGGAATTCCTACTAGATGCGGTCGACAGGTTCGTTTCCGTGCAGATCTGTTATGTTCTTCTCCAAGCAGACTAGCCTAGATATGCATTCTGAGAGAAGGATGCGAAAATCTTTTGAGCCTGAAACGCCGTTGTGTATGCAGGTTCCCGGTGCGGGAGGAGTATGCCGACAATCTTGAACACCCAGATCCAGTCCCGCTGATGTACCTACTAGATAAGGTTACTGCTAACCCGGATGTTCACCAAGCGGATGTTGATTCTGCGGCAGCTGAGATGTTGGGAGATGGTTTGCTCACCGAGGGGCAGGTGGGCGGCCAACGTAGATGTGAGGAATCTCCGACGAGGTCTGCCCAATCGACTGGCAGGGTAAATCCACAGGCCCCCGGCTGGACTAAAAGGTGAGGCTACTGAATCTAGTGTTACTGCCATCGCAAGTATACGTAGGATAGATGTTCTGATTGATATTGATAGGATGAACCCCTTGAGTATGGGTGCTGTGGGCCGGGAAAAATTACTTGTCAGACCAAAAGCTTTCTGAAATAGATAAATGGGAAGATATCCTAGTAAACCAGCAAGGAACAGCTGTTGTTTGTAAAAATTTGGTGTTGTAATCATGATGGTTGATGAACTATGATTTGCCTTTGGAAATCAGGAAAAAAATGGTTACGAGAAAGACATTGATAGGTTAACATGTTCACGAATGTAGTGGGAGGCCTGTCAGTTGATGCCGTTTTAATGTCTTTCAAACATTTCAACATTTAACATTTTGAAAAATGTTTCAGGCTCCGTCTCGGGAGTGCGGCGCCCGACCGTGTGCCTTGTCCATCTAGGATGAGCGCCCTGGAGCTATCAATGCGCAAATATGCCGAGCAACCGGACAAGAGTGTGGTGCATCCTGAGCTAGGTCTTAGTTTTGATTCGCTGGGTGAGGCGTATGATTTCTACAACTTGTATTCCTAGGAAATTGGATTCGGAATAAGATATGGAAAAAGCAGGCTAAATGCTGAGAGGACGAAAACCATGCAAGAAATAGTATGTGGTTGTTCGATGAGTTCGCTTTTAACTTAATGCTAAAATGAGAAGTAGGTTACAAGTTGAGTTTGGATGCGTATACGAAATTGCTTGGATGGTATTGGAATTAATTCAATGTATCACATGCAGGGTAAACCAGATGCTGAGAATAGCAGGTCATGCAGGTGCGAGTGCCCGGCTCTAATCAGACTGCTTCGTTCGTCGGACAACAGTTGGTACATAACGGAGCACCGGGCGAGCCACAATCATTCTATGTCGCTTACAATGGGAGAAAAAGTGCACTGGCCATCGCATAAGCACATAGACGTCTACACCAAAGACTTAATAAGGCGGTTGCGGGAGAACAACGTCAACCTAGGCAAGGTTTACAGCATAATTGGTAGCTTCTTTGGTTCGGTTGAAAAGGTTCCATTCACTAAAAGGACACTCAGGAACATTTGTGGTAAGATTAGTCGCGAGCAAGCCGAAGATGATGTACGGAAGACACTGCAGGTGTTCGCCAACATCCGGTCGAAGGACCCTGACTTCTCCTATGTGGTTCTGGCTGAGAAGGACAGCAAGGTGAAGAATCTCATGTGGGCAAATGGGAGCAGCAGGATGCAGTACAGGTTCTTTGGCGACGTGGTGACATTCGACACCACGTACAGAACAAATCCGTATGACATGCCATTCGGTCTTTTCATTGGAGTTAACAATCACTATCAGAGTATCATCCTGGCAGGAGTTTTGATACATGACGAGCAAGAGGAAAGCTTCGAATGGGTGTTTACAGAATTCATTCGCATGATGGGCGGACCTGCGCCAAAGACAATACTCACAGGTGAATGATTGATCACTAAATCTCCCTTGGCTTTAGATAAGTTGTTTGCATCCCAACTCATTTTGCAAATGAATGAAAAAATGCACTATGAAATGATAATATGATACGGACGAACTGTGTACCATTTATTAAATGTTTTAGTTCTGATTAAGAATTTTTCTTTCCAATGAGCAGACCAATGCAGAGCTATGGAGGTTGCAATCAAGAAAATTTATCCAAACACTGTGCACCGATGGTGTAAGTGGCATGTTCTGAAGAAGGCGAAGGAAACACTTGGGCCGCTTTACACGAAGAAGAGTGATTTCCAGTCTGAATTTCACAAAGTTGTTAATCACATGATAACTGAAGAGGAATTTGAAACAGCATGGGCCGGCCTGCTTGATAAGTACAATCTGAGGGGGCATAACTACATGACACAAATATATGAGACAAGACATAAATGGGCAAAACCATATTTCAGAGGAGTGTTCTGCGCAAAGATGACAAGTACACAGAGGAGTGAGAGTGCAAACCACATGCTGAAGTCATACATGCCCCCCGCCAGCCCGATGCACGTTTTCGTCCGTCAATACATGAGGCTTCAGTTCGACCGTGAGCGTGATGAAAGCTACGAGGAGAAGAGAACAATGATTGTAAATAAGTTCCTACCATCTTGGTTGATCGAATTAAGTTTTTAATGATTTATAAGAAATAACTAATCTCATTCATACGAATGCTTCCATTGTGACAGGGCGGCGCAGTGTGGCGGACAAACCTTGCAATAGAGCGGCATGCAAGCAAAATATATACAAGGAATATGTTTGAGGAATTTGGACGCTTACTAATAGAAGCAACTGCATACAATGTTACTGAAAAAGAAAATATGAGGAAATATATAACAACTCACAATAATGCAGCCAAACGAGAGAAGTGGAGCAGGGTGGAGTATGAAGTAACAGTTAACGAAGACAGAACAATATTCACGTGCGAATGTGGTCAATTTGAGCACACAGGCATGCTTTGCTGCCATGCTCTGCGGGTAAGCTGCGAACCTTCATTGATGTAGACGTTTTATTTGTTGCAACCAACACAAGAAGGCAATGTCTCATCAGCACTTGTGGCTTGTGGAAAAATGTAGGTGATGGAGATTCTACATCTTGACGAAATCCCTAAATATCATATCTTGAAAAGGTGGACAAGAGATGCTAGAGATGTACTCCTCCGTTTTTATTTAGTTTGCATATTAACTTTGGTCAAAGTCAAGCTTTACAAACTTTGACCAAGTTTATAAACAAAAATATTAAGATATACAATAATAAATCAACAACTTTAGATTTATTATTGAATGTACTTTCACATCGTATAGATTTATTATGACAAATGTCTATATTGTTTTCTATAAAATTGGTCAAACTTTACAAAGTTTGACTTCAGTCAACTCTAATATGCAGAGTAAATAAAAACGGAGGGAGTACTACCGGAGCACCTGGCTCAGTACCAGAAAGACAAATCGCATAATTTGTATTTCACATACAGGCATTCAACATTATATTTTAAAGCCATGGAAGCTGTTCGGATGGGGGATGCAAGTGTTGCATGCTATGACTACATGAATTCTGGACTAGACTCCCTGCTGCGGGGTGGAGCACCTCTGGCGGCCGTGCGTGATGGATTGGCATTCGAGGATCGTCTAAATGACAATGGAAATGCTAGTGCAACGTGCAACGGCCAAAATGCTAATGTAGTTCAGGAGGCTGAGCAATGCAACAGTGTTGTGAATTCTGTGGGCATGAATGAACTTCACTGCCTTGCAGCTCCGAAAAAGCGTAGAGGTGCTGGCAGGCCGACAAGCAGCAGGGAGAAGGCGCCATATGAAGGGCTGAGTAAGAGAACCAGGTTCTGCAGCATTTGCATGCGCGAGGGGCACAAGAGGCCGACATGTCCAGATCGAGGGGATGCTCCGAAGAAGCCGCGGAAGCCAAGGCAAGAACTGCGGAATAGAGGGGCACCGGCGGAACACATGCAAGAGGCCTCTTGGGTTTGCCGAGAGCTGAGCAGTGCAATTTCCATTCGATGTCTGATTTCTTTTTTTCCGTGAGTCATGTATCTCATTTTCCTGAGATTGCTTTCACGAGGCAAGGAGAAAAAAGGGGTGATGTTGTGGGAAGAAAATGTAATTTGGTTTGATATAAACTGTCCATGTTTTCAGCAATGGACACTTGTGTCTTTGAACACGTATAAGAATTTATTGTTTCACCAATAATTTTGTAGTTCCAATGTTTTTTAGAATAACTGTGTCGCTCTTGTAAGCGCGAGAGACATTTAGGTCTGTTAACATACTTTGTTTTCTGGCGCAATATGGACATGCCATCACTAACTCATCGCCGCAGAGTGGACATGCCATCAGGGGTAGCAGCCAGTCCGCCGGGACGGGTAGAGATGATGAGGATGAGGCGGACATGTCGCCGGAGACGAGGACGGAGCAGGATGTGTGTGAGCACAAGAGATGTGGGAGGGGGGGTGGGGGGAAGTAAATGAGATGGTCGGGCAGATGGGCTGATAGCATGGCAATTAATTCATGTATGCAGACGAGTTGACGCCGTCTATGTGAGAAGTTAGCTCATACGGCTCAGAGTGGCTCAGATAAAGCGGCGAGCCATCAACGCTATATCTGTCCCCAGGACGACGTTAGCTCAGTTAAGAAACCGAGCCATCCAGCCCCTCTCTGTCCCGCGAGGGCAGCGTAAGTCTCGGTCGCAATGATTGCTTACTGTTCACCGCGCCAGGAAAGGAGAAATACGACATAATATACAGATAGACGCACAAATCCTGATGCAAACCGATCGGTGTGGATTGTGGGAGCAGCTGAGCTCGAGCTCAGAAGCAGATTTTCGGCAAGGGACACATTTTTTTTCCGGTCAACGAAAGAAAGGTTATAGGCCAGAAAAGTAAGAAATCAAACATATTTTTTTAGGTCGGCGAAAGAAAGGTTATAGGCAAAAAAGTAAGAAATCAAAAGATGGACAAGTAAGCACTATCATAGAACTTTTACACCTCCGCCAGATGTAAAACAAAGAAGTCGCTCAGCTCTGTGTCAGATATAAAATAAACTACAACAAAATCATCTGTGTACAGGAAAGAATGTGCCTCGAGACTTAACAGCATATCCATAAAAGGTGTATACATCTAATGTCAATTAAAAGAAAAAAGAATACTCATGTCCCTGATAAGATGACGCGATAAAAAGGATTCATGTCAAGGGGGGAAAACATATATTCATCAAGCTAAACAATTACAACACCAGCAGCCCCTTCCAAAACTTTGCATGGCATGGTCAACACTATGGGGAGTTCAAGCAGTCTCGAAATCAGCCCAACAAGTGATATGACTGGAATGAGTGCCAAACAACTCAAAGCATCAAATCAGACGATACTCGGCACATCTCCAGACCAGCTGCAAGCTGCCCGTGGCCATCGAGTTCTAATGCAGTCCACTAATGGCGCATGCTGACAAGCAGTCTGAACTGGTGGAGCAAGAGAAAGAACACTGTCAGTCTTGCTGCCGCTGGCTGATGAGCTTACAACATCAGCTAGGTATTCATCCTGCGTCCACCTAGGTGGGACGCTGACATTTAACTTGCATATCCTAGGTCTTTGTATTGGAGTTGAGCCTCCTGTGTTTCCACTCCCATTAAGCACTGACTTGGCAATTCCATTGAAGTGGTAGATAGTGAATTGCTTCTTGCCCATAAGGCCAGTTGGATCTTTCATGCCTCCAGCCCTTTTATCCAACTGAAGCAGTGCCTGCCAGAACTCACTCCATACTATAACGCCCGCATTACAGAGATCGTCGAGCTTGTCAGAAGGAAATGTTATGTCGGTGTCCCTCAGAACTTGCTGGAATCCCTCCACCGCAATAAAGCCTCCACCTCCACTTTGGTCTTGTGCATCAAATGCCCTCCTAATTTTGGATTCCCGCTCTTCCAGCTCATTCTCCTCTTGGACGTTGGGATTTAGGGCAAAAAGGACAGTGTAGTGACTTTCACTTCCCACCACCCATATAGGCCATTTCGGGCACTTTAGGTACTGACCAACCTTGCACAAATTTAGTGATTCCAGAAGGGTAAGGAACCCAACTTCAACATCATTTGGAATGCCTTTCAGGGACATGCCGCCACCAAGGTCCATCTTGCCATCAAATACATTTGGGACAGCCTCTCCACAAAGCAACAAATTTACAATTTCCTGCAAAAGACCACACTAGGTTGTAATGTACTGTATAGATATTACTGATAATAATGGGCAGTACTAGTACATAAAACGTTGTTTACTATTTATAGCTTTCAAGTGAGTCCAGCACTGTATTCAAACAGTAAGCACTGAATTGCTATGTCAAGTGGGATATGCTGCGACCAAGCCAACAGCCCTGTTCATCATGGAGTGGGCATGAATCCGTAAATACCCTACTTATACGTTTGTCCTCACTCCAAATAAAAGGGTTAAACCTGAAGTGACACTGCTTGCACAAACAAGACTTGTATGCAAGTGTAACTTGAGTTAAACTGACAGTGTGGTACTAAATGGCAGGGTGTTGCAGTAAGCCTATTGTGCTAAAATACTGAAGTTGATAATGCTATCTGTACCTGAGAAGCATGCCCAAATGGAGCCGTGACCAATGGTTGGCTTGGATCATCCCTATCTGCTTGGATAGAATCCTGGTTCAAAATTGATTGAAGTTCAAATACACCACTGAATTTGCAATTTATTTAATTGTGCAAGCAAAAAAAACATAATGCACACAACAAAACATAGACATAGACATACCAGTCCCCGCGAAAGTAAAGAAGAGATAAGAAATAACATGGCACCCAGTCGACTTTGAAACAGAGGAATGTTTGCCAGAAGCATGTTGAATGCATCCTTCCTTGAGGTAAACGTACTTATTCTAAGAACTTTCTGGAAATCAATTGCCGATTCAACAGAAAGGCCTTCCAAAGCAGCATCAACTTTCTGCTGTACGTTCCAAAAGAGATTGTCGGCATGCTGTATATGGAAGTATAATCAACTTTGAAGCATCTCAAAGCTTATAAGCACCTGATTGTTATCAAGTCCACTTACCTCACGAATGACACCTCCAATGAATGCAACAACAGCTCTTTTCCCAGTTCCACATAAAAATAGAATTTCCACCATAGCATGAACCAACGCTCTAGTAGTAGAAAAAATCAATTAATAAACAGTCGTTTGAGTACCAAGAATAATAAGTACAATGCTGCAAACTGTATAATGACGGTACATTTTAGAATATCAATTCTAAAATATTAACGACGTGGGGAAATAATAGGTATGGAAGCATTTAGGTTCCCCATGGAATAAACGTTTAGAGCATTGCTGTTGTTTCAATAAAGCAATAAAATGGCAAGGATTTTTAATAGTTCACTGAGACACGGCTTTTGATTTAGTAAATCAAGGGATCTATCACAAACACATGAATAGAGAACTAACTAAGAAAGGTCGTGGGCTTAAATTAAAAAATTGTTAATCTCCCACATCAGTCTGCTATGTTTTTATTTTCATAATGAAGAACGGTGGTTCAGAAGAATTACTGAATAGATAATTAGCTAAAAGACAACACTGGCATCAGTGTGGTTTTTAAGGAGCAAAAGAAACCACCTCGTCTTTCCATCCTCGGTAAGAGAAGAAAAATCATCCCTTGCAGCAAAAGAACTCTGATAAAATCGCCTTTGTCCCAGAGCAAATGACGGATCACTGACCTCTGGGTTACCCAAATTATCAGAGAAAAACAGAAGATATTTAAGGACATATGCCTGCAAAAAGAGAACATAAGAAAGTTGCCATCAGAAATGTTGAGCTTGCTGAGAGCAGAAAAAATTGCACAGATAGCAAAATAAATAGTTAGATCTTGTACGTAAACAAATTACTGTGACAAATTAGAAAAAAAATCGTATGGCTTATATACAAGCAAAAGGTAGAAGTCAGATAAGCTGCTCAGCTTTGAACAAACTTATCTACTGATTTAATGTGACAGCAGAATGCCCCAGCGGTCCTACCAGACCTTACTAAGAAAAGCACAGATTTGTGATCACCAACGATTGGGTTTGTTCATCAGGATAAATTAGTGTAAAAAAAATCAGGAAATAGGATTTTAAATTGGACCAAGATGAACTCATAGAAGAAGAAAAAAGGTCGACCAGTAGAGCTACTCAGCTTTAAATGTTTTTTGGCATAACTAGCTCAGTGCCTCTGCATTATTACAAAACCAGAAAATCTGAGTTAGCCACCTGGCATGGAAGATTAATGGGAAGGCGTATGTGTGATTTGATCGCTGCATGGGATCCAGCTAGAAAAAAGAGAGCGAAATGACAGGGAAGAGTTGCAGGCAGTGATGCCCTGAAGCAACTGAAACAACAATGGGAGGGTCGCAAGATTGGGAAAGGATACGCATAGGGAAAAGAGGCGACACATGGGAGGTGATTGAGGAAGAAAGATGGTAGCGCAATGGCATCTTTCATCCCGTTTGAATAAGTAAAATCGTTTGCTCTATATGCTACTGTATAGCATGTGAAGTTGGTTGGTTAGAGTGCTGGAAGGTAAAACCCATAGCAATGTTGACTTTGAGGTTCCTCCTGTATGTGCTAATTTGTGCCTTTTACAAAAACGCTGGTTCCACGTGAGTAAAAGCATACTTGCTTACTTATACGAGTAAGTGTGCAATTATTTATTTGTGCCTTTTCCCGGGGCGCGATTCTCCCACTTGTGAGTATGGGGTGCATTTATTACTTGTGACTTTTGCAAGATTGTTAGTCCCAGGTGTGAGTAGAATGGAGAGTGAGGAGTGAACTCAACCACCAACTCAAATCTTTGTAAGTAAGAAAGAAATTTAAGTAACGGCAGAATGCTACAACCTATCTCTTACAGGTCTGTTCTATTCATCAGGAGTTTGAGGTTCATCCTGTATGTGCTAATTTGTGCCTTTTACAAAAACGCTGGTCCCACAGACATGAGTAAGAGCGTACTTGTTTACTTATACGAGTAAGTGTGCAACTATTTATTTGTGCCATTTCCCAGGGCGATGCTCCCACATGCGAGTATGAGTGCATTTATTACTTGTGACTTTTGCAAGATTGTTAGTCCCAGGTGTGAGTAGAATGGAGAGTGAGAGTGAACTAACCACCAACTCAAATCTTTGTAAGTAGGAAAGAAATTTAAGTAACGGCAGAATGCTCCAACCTATCTCTTACACGTCTGTTCAATTTATCAGGGTCACTAAACAGGATGCTTAGGCGTGGGGGCAGAGCTTGGTTGACCAACCTGGGCCTTGGCCCCTCCTGCGATTGTATACTCCCTTGGTTAAGTAGCACCACGTGGAACTTTTTTTGGCTAACTGTGAATTGAAATGACTACTTTAATCATACACCAATCAGTGTTGACCCCTCCTCAGTTTAGCTCTGTGTTGAGTTGGCGGTTCGAAGTATTGACCAAGTTTAGGCAGTCCAACTGAAGTGACACCCAGTTAAGGCAAGGAAACATGTAGAACAATTCTAGACACCAAAAATGCCCACAATAACACTCAATCAGACACAATTAGCTAAAGCAACAATGATGTACCTGCACTGTAGCTAAGACACCACAAGGGCCACCTTCATGTTGTACCAGTCCCATAGCTGTTTCTGGGTCAGAGCTGAACCTGCATACATTTTAACAATAATTAGAAAAATAGCATTCAATTGTATGACTGCAATGAAAGGTACGATAGGATCAATGCTATGATATTTCCAAGAAACTGTATGCGTTAATTTCTAATGGCACAGGCATGCAAATTCCTGTTAACTGTCAAATCTGGAAATTTTCCTACTTCATGGCTAGAACTTGCCAGCAATCAGAGTCATAATTCAAAATAATCACAGTTTTCACTCAGACTCGGAGCACCAATATACCAAAGGCATACTTAAAACGATGTGTGAGGAGAATGAAGACATGGGGTCCAAGTTGGATTCAGGGAAACAAAATAAAATTGATCAAGTCAATCCTAGAAAGCTTAGAAGAAAAAAAAGTCCATTTCAGAACTGTAGCTCCTGAAGGACCGCGTTTTACCCGAAATGCTTGATGCTCTATGCTGTACGGTTCTCCCATACTGTTCCCATGCAAAAAATAGCAGTGGCTTATAATTGTTGCACGTAGGCCCTTTGATCGCTACAAAAATATTTTTCTCAACTACCAATGCATAATTATGGAAGGGGAGCCTTGGCGCAGTGGTAAAGCTGCTGCCTTGTGACCATGAGGTCATGGGTTCAAGTCCTGGAAACAGCCTCTTACAGAAATGTAGGGAAAGGCTGCGTACTATAGACCCAAAGTGGTCGGACCCTTCCCTGGACCCTGCGCAAGCGGGAGCTACATGCACCAGGTTGCCCTTTTTACCAATGCATAATTATGAAGATATTTGCAACTCCAGCAGCACTTATTTTCACAAATACCCCTAACAAAGTTACCTTTGATGACATCAAACATGGTACTCCCTCCGTTCCCAAATAATTGTCTTTCTAGCCATCTCAAATGGACTACAACATACGGATGTATGTAGACATGTTTTAGAGTGTAGATTCACTCATTTTGCTCCGTATGTAGTCATTTGTTGAAATCTCTAGAAAGACAATTATTTAGGAACGGAGGGAGTATTAGCTAGCCATGACAAACGCCCATTTTTTGTAATGGTCAACATGACGCAAGTTCTTATCCAGGGTGGGTTCCATTTCCTGGCAGTACCGGCCAGTTACTGCCAGGAATGGGACAGTGCCAAGGTAATATAAATCGGATGGTTTATTTTGAATTTAAATTCCTTTATTAAAAGTATGCAGTATCTTGTAGCTGACATGATCACATCCAGAATGGATACGGCAAGAAGCTATAATATATCCAAAGAAGCATGAATTAACATAACTACTTAAAAATTGAGGTTGATGAGACCTTTTGTTTTGTTTATTTCAAATTTTGAAACCCAAAATCATCAGAATTTGACCAAACCCCACTGGTAACCGGTCGAAACTGGATTCCAGACCCTGGCAAGAAGCAGGAAGAGCACAGGAAAGCGAACCATTTTTCGAGAAAACAAGACATCTCGTTGTATTTAAATGGTTGGAATAAGGCTAATCACACAGCCAGGCGGGCAGAGGCAAGGAAAAAAGGCAGAAAAACAAGGTCCTCAGGGAATCTAGTTAGCAAGCAGCCAGCGCTGCGGTGCCTGCTCTAACCCAATATTTCTCGCGTCCAACTTGAATATGCTTCCACCAGATCACTGTACTCCTCTCAAAGAGAAAATTTACCAGTACTGGAAGCTCATGTATCATGTATGGCATGAATATTAAATTATAGAGCACGACCAGTGTCATCTTTAATTTCTGGTTTATGCGATTGAAACTGCCACGATATATAGAACGTTTCTCATAATTGGGTTGGAAAATGGAGAGGTACTACCAATGTTTAACTTAACAATACCGACAAGAAACAAAACGTAAATGCAAGTCAGAGAACACATCTCCATGCACATCTATTCTGCCACGAGAAAAGAAAAAATTATGGAACTTACATTTTGCCATGCATGGAGTATTTATTAACTACCAAATTTGTGTTCTCCATATATTCTATGGCCATGTTTCATATGTATACTACTACCTCCGTCCGGGTTTAAAGTGCCAGAGGGCCATGGCGCACAGTCCGGATTTTTAGGCCGGGTATTTATTGCGCTGTGCTAATTCACGTGGATTAACAAGCATTAGTTCTGGGATACATGGGGACATGTGAAAGAGCTGGCATGCGAGCGCGCTGGTTGGCTGGCCGCGCGGCTGCGCTCAAGACTTGTGGCGTGCAGGCTTGCTGATTGGCGAATTTGAAGGGAGGCTAACGATTAGCGCATTAATTGGAGCAAATTATGGCGCGTTGCTTTGTGTACCGCTGCGCTGCCTTGGTCTTGGAGAATCGGTTGGCCGGCCCTTTAAGCCCAGACGGAGGTAGTATAAATGAGTACAGTTAAGCATGCCCAGATGCCAACCTGAGTAACCTCAAGGACAATCTCTTGTTCTCTTAGTCTCCTACTATGATTCGATCCTCAAAGATACACATAACCATGTATGATCACTTTGAATCATGACTAACATACGCTCGCAGAAACAACTAAAATACACAATATATGTCCACATCAGTCTGTCTTCACGGAACACTGAACCATTGATTGACACCCAATCCTCGAGTATTCAGGGACAGTGGGACACTAAACCCTAATCTCATAAACACGTGTCTAACGCTAATTTCTAGGTGCCCATCACCATGCCCATCAGAACAGAAACTTAACATAACCTACTTAGACAATGAAAGCAACGAAGTCACCGAAGGCCATTATCTTACAGATATGGGAGGTGAAACCAGAGCGGATATGGACAGATATCGCTCATTTCGTACCCTAAACCACATTTTTTCCGGGGGAGTAGAGTTGGACATGTGTCGTGCCCGATATGAGTACAAATGCAAATATTACCGGGCACGAATGTTAATCAAATAAGAACTGTATAAAACATAAACCAGTTATATGGCAATATAAAGATCAATCAACCATACAATTTCCAAAATGCAACTACATCAATAATTCAACAAGGCAAATTAACTCGTAAATATATGGTTTCCACTTGGTGTACAATGACACTTGACATGTACCGTGCAAGACAATGTGAAATAAACCTACCAAAGGCGCCTTTCCAAGAAAAATATGTAAAGTACAGCATCAGCAAGGTCGATAGCCACACAAACAATGGTCAGGCCTTCAAAAAGGTGGGATATGAGCGGTGGGGTAAGATCTATAGGCTGAGCAAGTTAGTTTGTCCCGGATATCATAGATTACATTATCCGAATAGTTCCATTACAAAACCGGATATCACTCATCATATATCACACATCCCATATCCTATTCAGGAATCAGACGTTAATGCCGGATTTCTATTTCGGTGAATCGGCAAGTGCTCCAGAAATCAAAGTATGCATCTGTTTCACCCATGTACACATATTAATGAGACTGAAGTACCAAACAAAAGCTCACCTGATACCCTGATTGCTCCACTGCGCCAGCACTGCCTTTGAAACCCCGCTCCCAAACACCATGAGCCAGAGCTTCTCAGCGAGCTCCGGATGCAACTCCTCCCCTTTCTCCTCCTCTCCCACATCAACCTCCAACTCCAACTCCGCCTCCTTCACATCCTCCATAGGTACCACGGTTGATTCCGACTCCACCTTCACGTCCTCCGGGGAGGAAGTTTGCTCCGCCACCACGGCCGTCGGCCGGGACGGCGGCGGCACCACGACGGCGGCAGGCGGGGCGACGGCGGCGGGCGGGGCGACGGCGCGGAGGCGCTTCTCGGCGGCGGCCGCCATGAGCTCGCGCTGCTTGCGGCGCGCCTCCGCCTCAGGCGACTCCCCGGCGGGCGATGGGGGCTTGCTGCGCTTGGGCTCGGGCTGCGCCGGCGGCGAACCGTGGAGGCTCATGCGGAGCGCCATCTGGAGCTCCTCCTCCTCGTCCCGATCCCCCATTGAAAGCCGCTCCGCCGAACCCTGGCCGGATCGATCCGGCTCGAAACCCAAACCCTAGGGCAGGGTTTGGCCCTGCGCCCCCGGTCGTAGGCTTCGAGCTAGGGACGAAGTGGAGCGGGCGGTGGTTGTTGGAATTCGGGCCTGGGGCATCGGGATCCGGGATGGCGGCGGGTCAGGAGGCCGACATGGTCGGTGTATTTGTAGGAGCGCCGTCGCGACGGCGATGCGACGGGGGGTGGTGGGGGTGTGTCAGAAACGGAAGTGTTCTCCCGGTGGCTGTTCGGTGCGCTGCACACCCGCGGTTCGGGTGTGTGGTTTGGATGAACAGCCGATGACTTGTGGGGCCGAGGTACATCGTGGCCCAGTTGTCATGGACTGGTGGCAGATGACTCCTGGTGACTGGTTGGACGGTACGGTAGCTTTGGCTTCCCCTGCTTTGGAGTTTGGACAGTGCGGCATGAGATCCGCCTTCATCATTGGTCTACGCTCAAGTTGAATGCGTTTTCGGCCCTCCGATGGAAGAATTTTCATGATAATCTCACGGAATTCTATGTATGCCATAACATTTAATTGTTGTTCTTTTTATATTTTGAAATAGACACATTCTTGTGCTTATTACGACCGAGTTTCACGAGTTCCATTTCAGGTTTCCTATGTTCATGTTTTTTTTTCTTTGAACACAGTACAGACACAAGCGTTCATACGCTCACCCATATGAACGCACACACGCACACCATATCCCTATAAGCACCTTCGAGAAATTGAGCCGGCATATCATCTTGAGATATAAAGTCACGGTAGGCGCCTCGTCGTCGATGAGAACATCTCCTCCTACTGAAAATGCATCGCCGGAAATCCTGAAATAAAACCAGAAATAAATGCGAGCATCAGGACTTGAACTATGATGGGCTGGTGATACCACTGTCCCTCTAACCATCTAACCATAGGTTGGTTCACCGATGTTCATATCTTTAGAATCAATATGTTTTCAACAAATTATTAGTGGGTCGCTTGTAGTAATATGATTTGTACTATAATAGTTATAGCACTCCATAGTGTAAACTACGAGTTGAGATGCAAAAATGTGCTAAGAGGACAGAAATTTTGTTGAAGCAAACTTGCATTAGATATTGGTTTGACACTTACCAGGTATATAAGCATCCACTGGCTGAGCTACGTGCATCCCTGCAGGCTGCAGCCCCGCACCCACTCCTTCCCAACCTTGACAAATTTAGTGAAGAAAAATATTGTATATGAGTTTTACATTAAAAGTTAGAGCTTTTGCGCACCCCACCCCCCCCCCCCCCCCCACACACACACACACACATACACAAAGAGAACCAATCTTTGTCTAGCTCTCCTAGTAGTGAGCAATGTTATTATGTGACGTTGGCTCAAACATGTAGAGATTAGCATATGTGACCGGTATCACAGAAATGATGATATTCTAAGTAACATGCTTGCATGAATAATACTCAATTTGTTTCAAGTTATTCCTATTATCTTTTTCCCTTGTCATGCGTCTCTCTACTTTATTTTTTTTTTGCTTTGGGCATTCTCGATCGACTCAAAAAACACATGTTCATGGTCACTGGAGAATTCTCACCCACATGACACAAGGAGACACCGATTCACACCTTTAAGGCTCTGGGGGTGCCCCGAGCCAACTTTATTCAATGTGTTTGTAGTATACTGAGTTGTCATGTCTCGCCGCCACACGCTTCTGTCGGAAAAATAAAGCGTTTTGAGCTATAATTGCAACTAGAGGGTCCCACATTTGTTGAAGTTACCAAGCATGTTTATGGAATTCAACTAAAATTGGGAGAATTTTGCTTGACATACATGAGTTAATGGTAAGTGATAGTGAAGAGCTAAATCGTTGATGCCACGCGTTGCCCTGCCCGTTCATTTTTACTAGTATAGTAGATTTTTTTTTCATAAGTAATGTATGTAAATAAAGAGTCGAAACATAGTATACCTTTTTTTGCTAAACTTTAGATTGTACAATTTCTCCTGCATAAAAAAAAGATTGTACAAATTTGAAAACCATTGCACTACTCAGCCATATTGAGTACATGCATATAATAGGACAAGAGGTATTGGGAATTAGTGAAGCGATATCTAACATGCCATATAAAAAGGTTGAAGTATGTATAAACGTCATGAAAATGAGTCATCCACGTTACAGCATGTCTACTTTCAATCAAAGTTAAGATAGATGACAAGAAAAGCAATATCTAAACATGATATGCATGAAAGCACGTAGCTCATCCTCTTCGCTCCTTACAGACGTGATACTCAACATGTAATAACTATGCGTAATTGGGGGAGAAGGTGGTTGCTCGACATTTTCATGGAGAGAGAGTGAAAGCAACGACAACATCGCATGTTCCTCATGGTGATGCTCGCGGCCGAATGACTCTAATGCTTGCCCGAGAGGGGATGCATGGCACCGCCAAGTAAAGACTCGTGCGCTCCCACGGTCTGTGTTCGTGCAGGACGGAAGGTGGACTTAACCTCGAGCCAATTGCCACCACTGCTAACATTCCCGTGGTGCAAAGAAGTGACATGGAAGGCGATTGGTGGTAGGCAAGGGCGACACCAGCGAGGCGTGGTGAAGAGAAGGTGACAAAGATATAGCGTGTGGCGGAGAATCATACTTACCAAGGGAAGAGGAGACCGAGATAGTGGCAGCAGTGACATCACAAGTCCATTATGTGGACCCACAAATCATATATAGGTGTGTGAATGTGTAGGCAGCGAAGAGTAACGTACCTCCATTTGTTCACACCATTCAGTTGCCATTAATGCATTAATGGCTTCCAAGAATCGATGCTTTATTGCTTGCCTCAACAATGACGGATCGCCTACAGTCACCCATGACACGACACCCACCACATTTCATGTTTGCATCCCCCTATCATGTCAGCTGCAAAGCCCCCCATCGTGTATGAGGAGCTCTGCATCGGCCATCCCCCTCCGGACGCCTCATCATCATAGCCCCATGACTAGTTCGAACGTGGCTGAGGTCACATGCAACCCACTTATGCTTATATGTTGTGTTGGTATTTCCCCGAAGAGGAGAGGACGATGCAGCATAGCGGAGGTAAGTATTTCCCTCAGCTATGAAAGCAAGGTTATCGATCCAGTAGGAGAACCAAGAAACACTATGTAAACAACACCTGCACACAAACAACAAATACTTGCAACCCAACGCGTAAGAGGGGTTGTCAATCCCTCAACGGTATTGAGATAGATTAAATTGTATAGGTTTTGATAAATAGATCTAACAAAAATACAAAATAAAATAAAGAAATAAAAATTGCAGCAAGGTTTTTTGGTTTTAATATGATAGGAAATAGACCCGGGGGCCATAGTTTTCACTAGAGGCTTCTCTCGAGAAAATAGCATACTTGGGTAAACAAATTACTGTTGGGCAATTGATAGAAAAGCAAATAATCATGACGATATACAGGGCAATGATCATGTATACAAGCATCACGTCCAAGATTAGTAGACCGACTCCTGCCTGCATCTACTACTATTACTCCACACATCGACCGCTATCCAGCATGCATCTAGTGTATTAAGTTCATGGAAAAACGGGAGTAATGCAATAAGAGCGATGACATGATGTAGACAAGATAAACTCACGTATGAATAAACCCCATCTTGTTACCCTTAATAGCAATGATACATGCATGTCATGTCTCTTTCTGTCACTGAGATTGAACACCGCAAGATCGAACCCATCACAAAGCACCTCTTCCCATGGCAAGATAAACCAATCTAGTTGTGTCGTGGAATTGTCACGTCAGCTGTCCTAGTGAAAGGACTTAGTCATGGAGCCATCACAACTAGGAAGCTTGAAGGGGTTAATCAAGACAAAAGACACGAGAGGTTTATACTAGTTCGGCCCCTTACGGTGAAGGTAAAGCCTACGTCTAGTTGGGTTGGTATTGCTTGATGTTTCGATGACCATGGAGCGAGATACGCTATGCCCGGTTCTCAATGAGTTGTTTCTTGCCCTAAACCGCCAGCGGGTCGTCCCCTTATATACACGGGTGGATGCCCTGCGGCCTACTGAGTCCCGGCCGGCTCATAAACAGTGTCCGGCTTGGTGACTAGTTAATTCTACCTTATGTTACAAGTCATGCCATCATGGCGGTTTACTACTATGGGCCTTAAGCCGCCTGCGGGCTTTAGACCCTTTATTGAACCGCCATCTTCATGCTTGGTCTTGGGCTTCTATCTGGCGAGTCTTCCTTGCGTAACCCGGCCCCTCCTGGGCGGCTTACACAAATAGTTATATCCCCAACATTAGGCCCCAGATTGATTTGAACCGGTTCATGTCAATCTTAAAATACCTTAAGAAATAAATCTTCAGCCTTCTGCCTGTGCAAAGGTTTTTAACACGCTATGACGTCATCTTCTGGATCCGCGTTAACCCGCCATGACGTCATCTTTACTTAAATTCATTTTTTATTCCACCATATCCTCCAACGGATCTTTGCTTTCACTGTCCGTTCCAAAAACCGAGGCGTCGGGGCCGCTGGATAATAATGTTTAGTCTCCTCGTTTCTCGCGCCGTCTCAGTCGGTCTTCCTTTATAAATAGGCACGACCTAGGTCTTCCATTCTCCCCCCTTTCGGTCATCTTCTTCCTCTCGCTGCCTCTCCGCTGCTTAGAGCTTCGCCGCCACCGCCTCTGCAGATCTCCTCGTCTTCACCAACTCAGGCCGCTGCATCAACCTGACTTGACCAGAAAAATGCGACGGACCTCCGCAGCAACTCTGCATCTGTAAGTTTCTTCCTCCCTGCTCCTCAGATCTGCATTAAGATTTTCGAGTTCGTCGGTGTTCGTCGCCGCCCGCGGCGAACCCTTGATATTTTTCCTTTTCCATGCTCCTTTTGATCTTTAGATAGCTAGAACTACTGCGGTAACTGTTCTGCATCCATCTCGAATGGAAATAGATCTTATTTCCCTTGTTGAAGGGCCTCCTTCGAGTGTATGAATTTCTATGTACTGGTTTTTAGATCTAGAATTTTTTCTTTTCAGAGCAATTGTTTGATCCAAAAGAATAACTACAGCTTGTGAAATCTGTTTGTTCCACACTTAGTCAAAAAACTGCCTTTGTTGAATTTGTTTAACCATGGTAACCTATGTAGCCGGTTTATGACAACACCGATTGCCAGTCTTGCTTGCTTCCGGCGAATTTAAGAAAATTTAACTGCCCCTGATACCTGTAGCGGCTTAAATATCATTGCATAGTTACCTATATGTCATTAGGCCCCGTCTTAAGCCGTCATTTTGTATAGTCTTAAAAATACTTTCCTTCCGGATTAAAGTTGAACCGGAGCTTCTTATTCTATCATAGGCTTCCACTTACGCCATGGCACCTAAGGCTCCCAAGGCTCATGTGACCTGTAATTGGGTCCAATCCATTGTCACAGAAAGCAGATTGTCTGAATTTGTGAAGTCTGGTCACCTGCCCAAGAAGGAGGTCATATTTTATCGTGCCCCTGACCCGTTCGAGGAGAAATATCAGCCCAAAGAAGGGGAGGTGATAGTTTTTACGGATCATATGAACCGGGGATTTGCTCCACCCGGTTCAAAATTCTTCAGGGATGTTTTGCATTTCTTTGACCTCAGACCTCAAGACATTGGACCCAACTTCGTGTCAAATATCTGCAACTTTCAAGTTTTCTGCGAAGTGTACCTAGGAGAAGAGCCCAATCTACTATTGTTCAGAGAGCTATTCTATTTAAACCGGTAGAATGAACGTGCCAACGGGACCAGTCTTGAACTTGGTGGCACCTCGATTCAGCGTCCGAGAGACTGCCTTTTTCCTTATGCTGAATTGCCAAGTCATCCCAAGGATTGGAATCAGACGTGGTTCTACTGCCATGACACCTCTCCGGCTGAGGAAAATCCTCTGCCCGGCTTCCGCGCCTTGCGCCTTGAATCCAACCACCCGCTGCCGAATAAACTGACTGCTGTTGAACGTCTGCCACTCGCTCCCACCATTAGAAAAATCAAAGCTCTTTTGGGAAACGGCTTAGACGGCATCGACCTGGTCCGAGTCTGGGTCACTTGGCGAGTGCTTCCGTTAAGCCGCCGCCCCGGCTTAATATGCACTTACTCAGGCGAGAAGGATGACCCACTGCGTCATAGTCCCGATGACTTACCAGATGATGTGGTGGAGGCTACGACCCAAACGTTGTTGAAAGAGGGCACGGTGACTAGTAATGCCTTTGGCTTACTTCCTTTCTGCAAGAAGAACCCGGCCCCCACAGTGAGTCATCAACCTCAATGAATACTCTTTACTATATTACACCTTGCTTTTACTCATAACCCCTTATCTTTTTCACAGGCTGATGACAACTTCTGGAAGGTCAAGTATGACCATGAGGCTGCCAAACAAGCCAGAGCGGCCAAGAGAACCAAAAGAAAAACCGCCAAAACGGGAACTTCAAGGAAGAAGAGGCCAAGCGCTTTCAGATTTATTCAAATTGGATGACACTTCTGATGATGAAGAAGAGGTAATCTTTAATTCTCCTGACTCTTTTGTCAGTATTTTATTGTCATTCTATCCTTTCAGGAGGATACGGGGAACAGCCAAGCGGTTGACAAAGAGGTAACTATAATCTCCTCCGACTCAGAGCCTTTGCCAAAGCAAAAAAATCCGAAGGGTGACCCGGAAAGTAAGATTTTCACATCCTCTAGCTTATCAAGATCCTCAATTTCTTTTGAAGCAACAACAGTTTGAAAGACGGAGGCAGACCCGGACCAGCAAGGATGTAGAGCTCTCCTCCGGCTTACCTGACGTAACCAGGAAGCGTCGGACTGAGGTTATCTCTGATTTACGTTCTGTTTTACCTTTGGCAGGTTTAATTCGCCAACCTCTCAATTCATCTGACTCCAATTATCAGGATACCTCTCCTTCCTCTGGCGAGTCTATGCAATCTAACATGCCGGCTTTCAAAACTGCCCCCGGGTAATGTAATTTTGTTTACCTTATGCTTTACCTTACTCATGCTTTTGTACTCATCCTTCTGCCTTTGTCCACAGCGTGCAAGTGAAACCCAGTAAGAGGGCAAAAAAGAGTAAGCCGTCCCAAGACCCGGTCGTGACTGAACCGGAGCTTGGCACAGCTGCTCCTGACAGTTCTACCCATCAGCCGCCGCCTGGACCAGCCTATGACATTCCAGCACCAACCTCTGATCCACCCGCCGAAGATATTCTCAACAGTTCTGATAACCCGGAAGCTCCTAGCCCGGCCAAGACAATTGATCCAGAAGTTGAGATTCTGAAGACTCAGTTTGTTGAGCCAGGGCGGCCCACTGTCCTTGCCAAGTGCTCTGCTAAGGAGGAGCTTCTGGAACGCTGAAAGGCCGAGCTAGACATTGCTGACTATACTCATTTAAGCATTGGAGATATAGTCTCTAGCTATCTCAATCAAGTACATAACAGCCGTGACCTGGAAATTGACATGGTGAAGCAAATACAACACAAATCTGAGGTATAACTTATGCTACTTTTCTGAATCATACTTACTATATCAGCCCCCAAGTCTATTGCTTATGAATCATATGTTGTAGACTTAGAAAACTGCTTAGCACTGCTTTATCCGGTTTAGAAAGAAGATATTTAACCTGGTTGTAACATGATACCTTGAACTTGTGATACACATTAGCCCCCAAGTGTCAAGTATCTTTGCTTGCAAAGTGCTTGGGACTTAATTTTTCATGAACCGGCATTGTAAGTTAAAATTCTTCAGCATACATTAGCCCCCAAGTGTCAAGTATCTTTGCTTGCAAAATGCTTGGGACTTAATGTTATCTTACCATGATTCTGACTATAACCCGGCATCAATGCAGGCCACCATAAGTCAATTTGAGTCGGAGATTGCTGACCTGAAGAGCCGTTTGACAGCTCAAGAACTTGAAATTCAAAAGGCCAACTCCAAATTTGAATTTAGCGTCTCTGAACAAGAGAAGTTGAAGAAGAATTTTGAGGCAGAGAAGAAAAGCTGGGCTGATGAGAAGGCCTCGCTAGTAACCCGGGTCGAGATAGCAGAAACATCACTTGCAGAAGCAACAACTCAGCTGTCCGGCTTAAAGCGCCAGATATCTCAAATGGTCTTAGACATCTTCAGTAAGTTACTGTATATAACCTCAAATATTGTAATCCTTCCTTTGATGACTATTTTAATTGTTATCTCCAGCTCACCTTATGTTTATGAACGCAGGCCCCAGGAGCACAAACCTCAAGCAGAACATGTTGATCAAACTTAAAGCGGTTTACACTCTAGTGGAGCAACTGTACACCGGGTCACAACGTGCTTTGGCCGTTGTAGCTTTATCAAATGACGTTCCCCACCTCCTGCGAGACATGCTGAAGTGTCTTGCTGTACTACCTCAACGGGTCCAAGATCTAAGGCGGGCTTCCTCAAGAGTCGGGGCCATAGCCGCGTTGAGCCGGGCAAAAGCATGGATTCCAGAACTAGACCCGGCCGACCTCGCTCTTGGATACCCAAGTCTGAAAGAGGATGGGACCGTATTTGATGAACAGGATTTCACCGCCTGCGTCAAAGATATACGCCCCGTGGCTACTCTCATTGGGAACGATACTGACCTTACCAAGTATCAGCCGGGCTATGACAGTGAGAACCGGAGAATTCCAACACCTCCCTATGATGAAGTCAGCCTGATCCCTCCAAGTCGTAAGCATACCTTTGCCCCTGAAGTGGACCCAGCCGGTTTAATAGATGATGAAGCTGAGTTTGAAGCCTTGAGTGGCATTGACTAGGCCTCGTCAACCTTCCAGGACAGGGCAGCCGACGGAGAGGCGGAGAAGGATAACCCGGAATCTTCAAGCCCACCAAAGGAGTGAACCGCCAGGCGTTTATGACTTTGTGAAAACAATGCTTCATTATTCAGACTCGGTGAGTCTTGTAATAGGGTAGAAAAACCTCTCAATTTTTGTCATGCCTTCGCGCATGTTCATGGCGCTTAATACCTTCGTAAGCCGCCATCGCTATATACTTCCAGCTTATGTTGATCTTTTATTTCCTTGATGTTAAATTTGCTTGCCTTATCCTGCATATAAAACAAGCAAAATTCCCTTGGCGATTTATCGCATCGGGGGTCACATAAGGTATTGATAACCCAGAGTGCGAACCAAAACATCATATAAAGGCCGGTTTATGATTATATTTGTTAAACATAACCACAGTAGCATATCTACGATCCTTTTGGTGATCTCGCCGGTTTATGTGACCTAAATCATGAGGGTAAGCTTAACTCCTGAAAATTGGCACATATGATATTCACCTAGCCCTTAACAATTAAAGTGACTGATATTAAAACCGGTGGAACGAGAACCCCATAGTACTTTTAAGAAAGGCCTCACGATAGTCAAACATTTATACTTACAAAGTATGATGAATAATAAACAAAATTTGAAAGGCCTCTGATTCGAATACGATCAGTGAACCGTTCCAAAGGAGTTAAGCTAAGATTCGAATACGATCATATAGCCCCCAGTGGCTTTGGCGATGCCGATCAAGTGGGTATCGACAGCTATGTTCTCTTTGGTTCGAATACAACCTATGTTTGAACAGGAAGCCCCCAAGTGACCATAAGAGTTGTTTAATGACGCTGATTCGAATACGATCCACGTCAGACCCAAAGGGGTTAAGCTATGATTCAAATATGATCAAGAAGCCCCCAAGTGGGTTTGGCAGTATGCCGATCAAATGGGTATCGACAGCTATGTTCTCTTTGGTTCGAATACGACCTATGTTTGAACAGGAAGCCCCCAAGTGATCACAGCTAGATTCAGATATGATCATAAGCCGGACCAAAGGGAAAGCCGGATTCAGATATGATCCGCTCCCTGTTGGTTGTTTCCACCACCTGATAAAGAAGACATATAAACCTTTGAAGGTGAAAAGGACAGAGGTCCTACTTTATTGCTTTATATAATATATACATCGTCAAAATATATACATCTTGAGAGCCGGTGGCTCAAGTATAGTAAGGCCGAAGATGGGCGATATTCCATGGCCGGCGAGTCTCCTCCTCCGACTTACGTGAGTCTTTGTGCTCTCGAACATCGATAAGGTAGTATGACCCGTTGTTCAGATTCTTGCTGACCACAAAGGATCCTTCCCAAGGAGGGGATAGCTTGTGCATATCAGACTGATCATGAATGAGCCGGAGCACTAAATCGCCTTTCTGAAAGGTTCTGCTTCTAACCCGGCGGCTGTGATAGCGGCGCAGGTCTTGCTGGTAAATCGCCGAGCGGGCTATTGCCAAGTCTCGCTCCTTATCCAACAAGTCAAGTGCATCCTGACGAGCTTTTTCGTTATCAGCCTCAACGTAAGCCGCCACGTGGGGTGAATCGTGCCGGATGTCACTTGGCAGGACAGCCTCTGCTCCATATACCATGAAGAAAGGTGTGTAACCTGTAGATCTGTTAGGCGTAGTGTTGATGCTCCACAGTACAGAGGGTAACTCCTCCACCCAACAACCCGGAGTTCGCTGCAAGGGGACCAAGAACCGGGATTTGATACCTTCAGGATCTCTTGATTAGCTCTTTCTGCTTGACCATTGGATTGAGGATGAGCAACAGCCGAAACATCAAGCCGGATATGTTCTCGTTGACAGAACTCTTCCATGGCACCCTTGGAGAGATTAGTGCCATTATCAGTTATGATGCTGTGTGGAAAACCAAAACAAAAATCACCTTTTTCATGAATTGAGCTGTCGTGGCTGCATCACACTTACTGACCAGCTCTGCCTCAACCCACTTTGTAAACTTATCCACTGCCACCAGGAGGTGTGTCTTTTTATCCTTAGACCTCTTGAAAGGTCCAACCATGTCAAGCCCCCAGACTGCGAACGGCCAAGTAATTGGAATCATTCTCAACTCTTGAGCCGGCACATGAGCTCGTCGTGAGAATTTTTGACATCCGTCACATTTGCTGACTAGATCCTCCGCATCAGCATGAGCCGTTAGCCAATAGAAACCATGACGGAAAGCCTTGGCCACAAGAGATTTTGAACCGGCAAGATGACCACAATCTCCTTCATGGATCTTAGAAGTATCTCCTGACCCTCTGTAGGCGACACACAACGTTGAAACGCCCTAGTGACGCTACGGTGATGTAACTCACCATGAACAATCGTCATAGATTTGGACCACCTGATGATTTGTCTCGCCAAGGTCTCATCCTCAGGCAACTCTCCCCGGGTCATGTAGGCCAAATATGGTACTGTCCAATCCGGGATGACGTGAAGAGCTGCCACCAGCTGTGCCTCTGGGTCTGGCACTGCTAGTTCCTCCTCTGTAGGTACCTTGACAGAAGGATTATGCAAAACATCGAGAAAGGTGTTAGGCGGCACCGGCTTACGCTGAGATCCCAACCAGCTCAAAGCATCAACCGCCTCATTCTTCCTTCGATCAATGTGCTCCACTTGATAACCTTTGAAGTGCCCAGCCACATCATCTACTTCACGACGGTAAGCCGCCATAAGGGGATCCTTGGAGTCCCACTTGCCTGACACCTGTTGAGCTACGAGATCTGAATCGCCCAAGCACCTTACCCGGCTCAAATTCATCTTTTTGGCCATCCGGAGACCATGGAGTAAGGCCTCATACTCAGCTGCATTGTTAGTACAAGGAAACATAAGCCGGAGCACATAACAAAATTTGTCACCTCGAGGGGAAGTTAAAACAACTCTAGCCCCCGAGCCTTCTAACTGCCTGGACCCTTCAAAGTGAATAGTCCAGTATGTGTTATCCGGCTTCTCCTCAGGTGCCTGCAACTCTGTCAATCATTGATAAAGTCCACCAAGGCTTGAGACTTAATAGCGGTACGTGGCATGTACTTCAAACCATGAGGCCCAAGCTCAATGGCCCACTTGGTGACTCGTCCTGTGGCCTCTCTGTTCTAGATGATATCTCCCAAGGGGGTAGAACTTACCACGGTTATAGGATGACTTTGGAAATACTGCTTCAGCTTCCGGCTTGCCATAAACACTCCATAAACAAGTTTCTGCCAATGTGGATACCTTTGTTTAGACTCAATGAGCACCTCACTGATGTAGTAAACCGGCCATTGAACCGGATGCTCCTTGCCAGCCTCCTTACGCTCCACCACGATGGCAACACTGACGGCTCGTGAATTAGCAGCCACATACAACAGCAACGACTCTTTATCAATGGGAGCCGCAAGGACCGGCGGCTCAGACAACTGTCTCTCTAAATCTTCAAAGGCAATATCAGCAGCATCACTCCAGACAAAAGTGTCCATTTTCTTCATCATCTGATACAACAGCAAGGCCTTCTCACCTAATCGGCTTATGAACCGGCTTAAAGCAGCAACACGACCCGCTAGTCGCTGAACATCATTGATGCACGCCGGTTTAGCCAGAGAGGTAATTGCCTTGATCTTTTCCGGATTAGCTTCAATGCCTCTGTTTGAGACCAGAAAACCCAAGAGCTTGCCTGCAGGTACACCAAATACACACTTGGCCGGGTTAAGCATCATCTTATAAACCCGGAGATTATCAAAGGTCTCTTTCAAGTCAGATATCAAGGTTTCCTTCTCTCTGGACTTCACCACGATGTCATCCACATAAGCATGAACATTGCGCCCAATTTGATCGTGGAGACAGTTCTGTACACATCGCTGATAAGTCGCCTAAGCACTCTTGAGCCCAAATGGCATAGATACATAACAGAAGGCTCCAAACGGAGTGATGAAAGCCGTCTTCACCTGGTCCTTAACTGCCATTTTGATCTGATGATAACCAGAGTAAGCATCCAAAAAGCTCAAACGCTCGCAACCCGCCGTAGCATCAATGATTTGATCAATACGGGGGAGAGCAAAGGGATCAGCCGAACAAGCCTTATTTAAGTCCGTGTAATCCACACACATCCGCCAGGTGCCGTTCTTCTTGAGTACGAGCACCGGGTTAGCCAACCACTCCGGGTGAAAAACTTCAACAATAAACCCAGCCGCTAAGAGCCGGGCGACTTCTTCTCCAATAGCTTTTCGTCTCTCTTCATTGAACCGTCGAAGAAACTGCCTGACCGGCTTATACTTCAGATCAATATTGAGAGTGTGCTCAGCGAGTTCTCTCGGTACACCCGGCATGTCAGAAGGTTTCCATGCGAAGACGGCCCGGTTCTCATGGATGAACTCGATGAGCGCGCTTTCCTATTTAGGATCCAAATTGGCACTGATACTGAACTGCTTAGATGAATCACCTGGATTGAAATCCACAAGCTTGGTTTCAGCAGCCGACTTAAACTTCATCACCGGGTCATGCTTGGTGGTTGGCTTCTTTAGAGAGGTCATATCTGCCGGGTCAACGTTGTCTTGATAAAACTTCAGTTCCTCCGCTGCACAAACAGACTCAGCATAAGCCGCGTCGCCCTCCTCACATTCCAGGGCTACCTTTCGACTTCCATGCATGGTGATGGTGCCCTTGTGACCCGGCATCTTAAGCTGCAGATAAACATAACATGGCCGTGCCATGAACTTGGCATAAGCCGGCCGCCCAAACAGAGCATGATATGGACTCCTGATTTTGACCACCTCAAACGTCAATTTCTCAGCCCTGGAATCATACTCATCTCCAAAGGCCACTTCCAGTTCAATCTTGCCAACTGGGTAAGCCGACTTACCAGGAACCACTCCATGAAAAACAGTGTTGGATGTCTTCAAATTTTTATCAGTTAACCCCATGCGTCGAAAGGTCTCATAATAGAGGATATTGATGCTGCTACCCCCGTCCATGAGTACCTTAGTGAATTTATATCCACCAACCTGAGGTGCTACCACCAAGGCTAACTGACCCGGATTATCAACCCGGAGGGGGTGATCCGCCCTGCTCCATACAACGGGCTGTTCTGACCACCTCAAATAACGGGGAACCACCGGCTCAATAGAATTCACGGCCCTCTTATGAACCTTCTGGTCACGTTTGCACAAACTGGTGGTGAACACTTGATACTGCCCACTATTCAGTTGCTTCGGATGGCTTTGATAACCTGACTGTTGTTGCTGTTGCTCCCCTTGACCAGACTGCTGTTGATTATAACCGCCTTGATGTCCCTGAAAGCCGGAACTTGAACCGCCGCCTGGGCCATGAAAGCCGCCTGCTCCTGAGCCGCCGCCCGACCCATGATTGCCATCAAACGTGTTGGAATTCTTAAAAGCCTTCATGACCACACAATCTTTCCATAAGTGGGTGGCGGGTCGTTCCCGGGTGCCGTGTCTCGGGCAAGGCTCATTGAGTAGCTGCTCAAGAGATGGGCCTGACCCACCAGATTGAGGGGGCGGTATGCCCTTACGTCTCTGATTGTTACCCCGTGCATTGGCGTTGGCTACAAACTCCGGGTTACCCTCCGCCTTACGCTTATTGCCTCCTTGATTCATCGGGTTATGCTGCTGACCCTTTCCATTGCCGTTCTTCTTTCCCTTCCCTATTTTTTCCTCATCAGACGCGGGATCCTTGGTATTATAAGAGTCGGCGTATTTGACTAAGGCTGCCATCAGCGTACCCATGTCGTTGCATCACGCTTAAGGTGCCCCACTTTCTGTCTCAGCAGCTCAAAGCGGCAGTTCTTCTCCAACATGAGGACTGCAGAGCTGACATCCATCTTATCAGACGAATGTATTATCTCCTTGACCCGGCGCACCCAATGAGTTATGGATTCACCCTCCTCCTGCTTACAATTTGTCAAGTCCACAATCGACATGGATTGCTTGCAAGTGTCTTTGAAGTTCTGGATGAATCGGGCCTTTAGCTCTGCCCATGAATTAATGGAATTAGGCGGCAAGCCCTTTAACCAAGACCGGGCCGTTCCATCCAACATCATGGTGAAGTACTTAGCCATTGTCGCGTTGCTGACCTCCAACAGCTCCATGGCCATCTCATAACTTTCGATCCACGCTCCGGGTTGTAAGTCGGCCGTGTAATTCGGCACCTTTCGAGGTCCCTTGAAGTCCTTGGGTAGGCGCACATTACGCAGAGCCGACACCAAACAAGGAACACTACCGGTTTTAGTAGCCACACCCATCTCAACGGAAGTCATCGGATACTCTGGGAAATCTTGATGAGCCGGCTGTTGAGCCGCTAACTGAGCCGCCCGCTCGTTCTCCTGACGTATTCGGTCTTGTACCGGGTTATAGCCACTGGGCTGGTTATGGCGTTGGGCGTTGCTTGACAAAGCTTCTGACTCCATGTGCCTGCTGTAACTTGGACTCCGGTTTTGATGAGGCGGTGCTAACCAAGGTGGAGGAGTCGAATGAATCCTGTCCAGGCTATAAGAATAAGTCTCTTGCCGAGCCAGGGCCGTCTGGACAAGTTCTCTGATCCTCCGGGTCTCCACCGCTGTCGAATCATCACCGTCCACTGGGAGAGCCGCCAAGCACGCCAATGCTGCGATTAAGTTCTCCATGGGGTTGGAAAAGTGACCCGGTGGTATCGGCACGTAACGGGGCAGTGCCATGTTCCCATGAGGAGGGGCCATCTCCCGAGGCTGAGCCGGTCCTCCTGTTCCGGCTGTCACAAACTGATTTGCATCTGGCGGGTGATGACCCACAAGTATAGGGGATCTATCATAGTCCTTTCGATAAGTAAGAGTGTCGAACCAACGAGGAGAAGAAGGAAATGATAAGCAGTTTTCAGCAAGGTATTCTCTGCAAGTACTGAAATAAGTGGTAACAGATAGTTTTGTGATAAGATAAATGGTAAAGCAACAAGTAACAAAAGTAAATAAAGTGCAGCAAGGTGGCCCAATCCTTTTTGTAGCAAAGGACAAGCCTGGACAAACTCTTATAATAGGAAAAGCGCTCCCGAGGACACATGTGAATATCGTCAAGCTAGTTTTCATCACGCTCATATGATTCGCGTTCGGTACTTTGATAATTTGATATGTGGGTGGACCGGTGCTTGGGTACTGCCCTTACTTGGACAAGCATCCCACTTATGATTAACCTCTATTGCAAGCATCCGCAACTACAACAAAAGTATTAAGGTAAACCTAACCATAGCATGAAACATATGGATCCAAATCAGCCCCTTACGAAGCAACGCATAAACTAGGGTTTAAGCTTCTGTCACTCTAGCAACCCATCATGTACTTATTACTTCCCAATGCCTTCCTCTAGGCCCAAATAATGGTGAAGTGTTATGTAGTCGACATTCACATAACACCACTAGAGGTTAGACAACATACATCTTATCAAAATATCGAATGAATACCAAATTCACATGACTACTAATAGCAAGACTTCTCCCTTGTCCTTAGGAACAAACGTAACTACTCACAAGGCATGTTCATGTTCATAATTAGAGGGGTAATAATGTGCATATAGGATCTGAACATATGATCTTCCACCAAATAAACCAACTAGCATCTACTACAAGGAGTAATCAACACTACTAGCAACCTGCTAGCACCAATCCCGGACTTGGAGACAAGAATTGGATACAAGAGATGAACTAGGGTTTGGAGATGAGATGGTGCTGGTGAAGATGTTGATGGAGATTGCCCTCTCCCGATGAGATGAGTGTTGGTGATAACGATGGTGATGATTTCCCCCTCTCAGAGGGAAGTGTCCCCGGCAAAACAGCTCTGCCGGAGCCCTAGATTGGTTCCGCCAAGGTTCCGCCTCGTGGCGGCGGAGTCTCGTCCCGAAAGGTTCTCTTCTATTTTTTTCTCATTGAAAGACTTCATATGAGAGAAGATGGGCGTCGGAGAGCCACCAGGGGGCCCACGAGGTAGGGGGGCGCGCCCAGGGGGGCGCCCCCACCCTCGTGAGCAGGGTGTGGGCCCCCTGGCCTTCATCTTTGGCGACGATTTTTCTTTAATTATTATAAGGAATTCCGTGGAGTTTCAGGACTTTTGGAGTTGCGCAGAATAGTCCTCCAATATTTTCTCCTTTTCCAGCCCAGAATTCCAGCTGCCGGCATTCTCCCTATTCATGTAAACCTTGTAAAATAAGAGAGAATAGCCATAAGTATTGTGACATAACGTGAAATAACAGCCCATAATGCAATAAATATCGATATAAAAGCATGATGCAAAATGGACGTATCAACTCCCCCAAGCTTAGACCTCGTTTGTCCTCAAGCGAAAAGCTGATGACAATTAATATGTCCTCATGTTTAGAGGTAGAGGCGTCGATAAAAATAAAATACGGACATGAAGGCATCATGATTGTTTCATAACAGCAACATATATAAATTTTGTCATATGATTACTCATGTTCAAGTGATGATCTTCTCACAAAGCCAAAATATGAATCAGAAACTTTATTGGGCACCAACAATTATAATCTCAGTCATTGAAGCAATTGCAATTTATCATAACATCGGAAAGAGTCTATGTCAGAGCTCAAAAGCAAGTCCACATACTCAACTATCACTTAGTCCTTCATAATTACTAACACTCACGCGATACTTGTGGTTACAGAGTTTTAATCGGACATAGAGAAAGATAGGGGATTATAGTTTTTGCCCCACAACCTTTTACCTCAAGGGTAATGTCAACAATAATAATTCATGCTCCCCCACATCCGATTAGATATATATATATATATATCACGTTCTTTCCAACATGCTGAGCTTGCCAAAGGATAAAATGAAAAAGAAAGGTGAAGATCACCGTGACTCTTGCATAAGGTAGAGGATAATAATAAAGGATAGGCCCTTCGCAGAGGGAAGCAGAGGTTGGCATGCGCGTTTAGGGTTGATGCACAAAATCTTAATGCAAAAGAACGTCACTTTACATTGCCCCTTGCATGTGATCCTTTATTATGCAGTCCATCGCTTTTATTGCGTCCACAACAAGTTCGTGCAAAGTTTATTTTCTCCGCACTAATAAGTCATGCATATTTAAAGAGCAATTTTTATTGCTTGCACCGATGACAACTTACTTGAAGGATCTTACTCAATCCATAGGTAGATATGGTGGACTCTCATGGCAAAACTGGTTTAAGGGTATTTGGAAGCACAAGTAGTATTTCTACTTAGTGCTGAGAATTGGCTAGCATGAGGGGGAAAGGCAAACTCAACACGGTAGAGGAACCATGACAACATACTTTATCTTAGATGTAGGAAAACATAACTCATTATGTTGTCTTCCTTGTCCAACCTCAACTCTTTAGCATGTCATATTTTAGTGAGTGCTCCCAATCATAAAAGATGTCAATGATAATATATCTATATGTGAAACCTCTCTTCCCTTATTACTTCCTATTAATTGCAACGATGACCAAAGCTATATTTGCCAACTCCCAACAACTTAAAATCATCATACTCTTTCTATGTGAAGTCATTACTTTCACTAAGATCAATATGAACTCTTGATTCTTTTTATTCTTTTTCTTCTAATCACCCAAGATCATGGCAAAATACTCAAGCCCTTGACTCAACACTAATCTTCATTATATAGCTCACAAACTCGATTACAAAGAAGGATCATAAAGCAAAGCTCAAAACTAGATCATGCCATGACTTTATTCTACTAAATCAAGATACTGCTAATAGGATCGAACTAAGAAAACGGTAAAGATAGGAGTTGTGATGGTGATACGATACCAGGGCACCTCCCCCAAGCTTGGCAGTTGCCAAGGGGAGTGCCCATACCCAGATGATTATGTCTCCTTCTTTGTTGTTGGCGGTGGAAGTGTTGATGATGATGCAAGCTTGTCGTCCACCTTCCATGGCATAGGCTCACCATCATAGAAGGATGATCGAGTCTCCGGAATCCTCAAATCTGCAACCAAACTCATCCTTTTGAACCTATATTCATACTCACAGTTTTGGTTTTGCAGATCATAGATTTGGGCTTGGAGGTGCTCAATCTTCTCATGCAGCTTATAGATGGCTTCCTCGGTCTTCTTGGCATCCGGCTCATAGTTGTTGGTGAACTCCTCGAGCATCTTGTGGGTAGCGTTGATTCCACGCTCCACCATCCCCTGGCACTTGAAAACTTTTTGCTCCATTGCTTCGAGCCTTAACTCCACAATTCCGGTTCCCTTTGGTCCCTCAACATCGCGGATGTGCAACAACCCATCGCGCATCTCAATGGTTTGGGGGTGTCGCAGCACCTCCGCGAGGTAAGGGTTGATAACCTTCTCGAAGAACTTGTCCTTGGAAGCACTTGGGGTCATCATGATGATCTAGACCTGTCAGAAAAACAGCTCGAAACAAAAACAGGGGAGATTTGCGTGATACGAGAGTCAAAACCTTCAGGAGTATATATAATGAATTTTTACCGACCAAAATACGTATCATGCAAGGAAACGGAGTCCGGAGGGCACACGAGGTGCTCACGAGGTAGGGGGCGCGCCCAGGGGGGTAGGGCGCGCCCTCCACCCTCATGGAGGCCTCGTGTCCTCCCCGGACTGCTACTTATTTTTCTATTTTTCTAAATATTCCAAATCAGAGAAATATTGCCTTAAAAATTGTTTTGGAGTCGGTTTACTTACCATATCACATACCTATTCCTTTTCGGAGTCTGGAACGTTCTGGAAAGTGTCCCTTATGTATTGCTGCGGGGTTACGGTTTCAATAACATTAGTTTCAACATTTATAGGATTACCTGAGATATAGTGTTTGATTCTTTGACCGTTTACCACCTTTGGATTTGTGCCTGCAAAGTTGTTGATTTTTATGGCACCGGAATGATAGACCTCCTCGATAACGTAAGGACCTTCCCATTTGGAGAGAAGTTTTCCTGCAAAAAATCTTAAACGAGAGTTGTATAGCAATACATAATCACCTACATTAAACTCACGTTTTTGTATCCTTTTGTCATGCCACCGTTTGACTTTTTCTTTAAACAACTTGGCATTTTCATAAGCTTGGGTTCTCCATTCATCAAGTGAGCTAATATCAAATAACCTCTTCTCACTGGCAAGTTTGAAATCATAGTTGAGCTCCTTAATAGCCCAATATGCCTTATGTTCTAGTTCGAGAGGTAAATGACATGCTTTTCCATAAACCATCTTATACGGAGACATACCCATAGGATTTTTATATGCAGTTCTATAGGCCCATAATGCATCATCAAGTTTCTTGGACCAATTCTTCCTAGACCTATTGACAGTCTTTTGCAAAATTAATTTGAGCTCTCTATTGCTCAATTCTACCTGACCACTAGACTGCGGGTGATATGGAGATGCAATTCTATGATTAACGTCGTATTTAGCAAGCATCTTACGGAAAGCACCATGAATAAAGTGTGAACCACCATCAGTCATTAAGTATCTAGGGACTCCAAACCTCGGAAAAATAACTTCCTTAAGCATTTTAATAGAAGTGTTATGATCAGCACTACTAGTTGGAATAGCTTCTACCCACTTAGTAACGTAATCAACAGCAACTAGAATATGAGTGTAACCATTAGAGCCAGGAAAAGGTCCCATAATCAAAGCCCCAAACATCAAATGGCTCAATAACAAGTGAATAATTCATAGGCATTTCTTGACGTCTACTGATATTACCAATTCTTTGACATTCATCACAAGACAAAACAAACTTACGGGCATCCTTGAAGAGAGTAGGCCAATAAAACCCGGATTGCAATACCTTATGTGCAGTTCTATCTCCAGCGTGATGTCCTCCATAAGCTTCAGAGTGACACTTGCGTAGGATCTGTTCCTGTTCATGCTCAGGTACACAACATCTAATAACACCATCTACTCCTTCTTTATAAAGATGCGAGTCATCCCAAAAGTAATGTCGCAAGTCATAGAAAAACTTTTTCTTTTGTTGGTATGTGAAGCTAGGCGGTATAAATTTAGCAACAATATAATTAGCATAATCAACATACTAAGGAGTGCTACGAGAAGTACTTATGACATTTAATTGCTCATCAGGAAAGCTATCATCAATAGGTAGTGGGTCATCAAGAACATTCTCTAGCCTAGACAAGTTGTCTGCAACAGGGTTCTCGGCTCCTTTTCTATCAACAATATGTAAATCAAACTCTTGGAGCAAGAGAACCCATCTAATAAGTCTAGGTTTTGCATCTTTCTTTTCCATAAGATATTTAATAGCAGCATGATCTGTATGAATAGTAACTTTGGAATCAACAATATAGGGTCTGAATTTATCACAAGCAAATACAACTGCTAAAAGTTCCTTTTCGGTAGTAGCATAATTTCTTTGAGCATTGTTTAGAGTCTTACTAGCATAATGGATAACATTCAATTTCTTATCAACTCTTTGCCCTAGAACAGCACCTACAGCATAATCACTAGCATCACACATAATTTCAAAGGGTAAATTCCAATCAGGTGGTTGAACAACACGTCCAGAGACTAGTGCTTTCTTAACTATTTCAAATGCTTCTACACAATCATCATCAAAGAAAAATGGTACATCTTTTTGTAATAAATTAGTCAGAGGCCGAGAGATTTTTGAGAAGTCCTTGATGAACCTCCTATAAAATTTGGCGTGACCAAGGAAACTTCTTATACCTTTGATGTCCTTGGGACATGGCATCTTTTCAATAGCATCAACCTTGGCTTTATCAACTTTAATACCTCTTTCAGAAACTTTGTGCCCCAAGACAATACCTTCATTAACCATAAAGTGGCACTTTTCCCAATCCTAGACAAGATTAGTTTCTTCACATCTCTGCAAAACTCGAGCAAGATTGCTCAAGCAATCATCAAAAGAGGAACCATAGACGGAAAAGTCGTCCATGAAAACCTCACAAATTTTCTCACAAAAGTCACAGAATATAGCCATCATGCATCTTTGAAAGGTAGCAGGTGCATTACATAAACCAAAAGGCATACGTCTAAAAGCAAAAGTACCAAAAGGGCATGTAAAAGTAGTCTTTGATTGATCTTTAGCTGACACAGGTATTTGAGAAAAACCAGAATAACCATCTAGAAAGCAATAATGTGTATGTTTGCATAGTCTTTCTAGCATTTGATCAATAAAAGGTAAGGGGTAATGATCTTTCTTAGTAGCCTTATTTAATTTGCGGAAATCAATTACCATCCTATAACCTATGATAATTCTTTGCGGAATCAATTCATCCTTATCATTAGGGACAACAGTAATACCTCCCTTCTTAGGGACACAATGGACAGGACTTACCCACTGACTATCAGCAACGGGATAAATTATACCTGCCTCCAGAAGCTTGAGTATTTCTTTTCTTACCACTTCTTTCATTTTAGGATTCAAACGTCGTTGAGGATCACAAACTGGTTTGGCATCAGCTTCCAAATTTATTTTATGTTGACATAGAGTGGGACTGATGCCCTTAAGATCATCCAGAGTATATCCAATAGCTGCACGATGCTTCTTCAGAGTTTTCAATAATCTTTCTTCTTCATGCTCTGAAAGGTTAGCGCTAATAATAACAGGATATATTTTCTTTTCATCAAGATAAGCATATTTAAGATTATCAGGCAACGGTTTAAGCTCAAACACGGGATCACCCTTGGGTGGAGGAGGATCCCCTAGGATTTCAACAGGCAAATTGTGTTGCAGAATAGGTTCCTGTTTAAAGAATACTTCATCTATTTCCCTTCTTTCATCCATGAACATATCATTTTCATGGTGTAGCAAATAATGTTCTAAAGTATCACTAGGAGGTACAAAAATAGAAGCAAGACCAATAATTTCATCCTTACTAGGCAATTCTTCCTCACGATGTTGTTTACTAAATTTAGAGAAATTAAACTCATGAACCATATCATCCAAGCCAACAGTAACAACATTCTTTTTGCAATCTATCTTAGCATTAACGGTACGCAAGAAGGGTCTACCAAATATAATGGGACAAAAGCTATCTCGTGGAGAACCAAGAACAAGAAAATCAGCGGGATATTTGGTTTTCTCACACAAGACTACAACATCTCTAACAATTCCCATTGGAGATATAGTATCTCTATTGGCAAGTTTAATTGTAACATCAATATCTTCTAACTCAGAAGGTGCAATCTCATGCATAATTTCTTTGTATAAGTCAATAGGTATAACACTAGCACTAGCACCCATATCACATAAGCCATGATAACAATGATCTCCTATTTTAATAGAAATAACAGGCACGCCTACCACAGGTCTATGTTTATCTCTATCACAGGGTTTAGCAATTCTAGCTGTTTCACCAGTGAATTGAATAACATGCCCATCAATATTATCAGACAAGAGATCTTTAACAATAGCAATATTGGGTTCTACTTTGACTTGCTCAGGAGGTGTATAAGTCCTAGTATTGCTTTTACGAACAACAGTTGAAGCTTTAGTATGATCCTTCATTCTAACAGGGAAAGGTGGTTTCTCAACATAAGAAGTAGGAACAATAGGATCATTATAAGTGACAATCTTCTCTTCAACTTTAATAGGTGCAGCTACTTTTACTTCTATGGGAGGATGATATTTAAACCACTTCTCCTTGGGGAGATCAACATAAGTAGCAAAAGATTCACAGAAAGAAGCTACTATCTCAGAGTCAAGTCCATATTTAGTGCTAAACTTACGGAAAATATCGGTATCCATAAAAGATTTAACACAATCAAACTTGGGTGTCATACCTGACTACTTACCTTCGTCGAGGTCCCAATCTTCAGAGTTGCGTTTAATTCTATCCAATAAATTCCATTTAAATTCAATAGTCTTCATCATAAAAGAGCCAGCAGAAGAAGTATCGAGCATGATGCGATTGTTATCAGAAAGCCGAGCATAAAAACTTTGAATAATTACTTCTCTTGGGAGCTCATGATTGGGGCATGAATATAACATTGATTTATGCCTCCCCCAAGCTTGAGCGATGCTTTCTCCTTCGCGAGGCCAAAAATTATATATATAATTGCGATCACAATGAACAAGATGCATAGGGTAATACTTTTGATGAAATTCCAATTTCAATCTTTTATAGTTCCACGATCTCGTATCATCACATAGCCTATACCATGTCAATGCGTCTCCCTCTAAAGATAAAGGGAAAGCCTTCCTCTTAACGGCATCATCGGGTACACCTGCAAGCTTAAATAGTCCACAAATATCATCCACAAAGCGTAGATGTTCGCCAGGATGCTTTGTTCCATCTCCTGCGAAAGTGTTAGCTAGCAGTTTTTCCATCATACCCGAAGGAATCTGAAAAGCAGTTTCATTTTCAATAGGTTCAGTAGGTTCAGTAGGTTGAGGAGCAACTCTTGGCCCAACTGGACGGGGTGAAGATACCCCAAACAAGCCCCTCAAGCAATCACTTTCCATAGTAACAAGTGACAGAAAATTTCAGCGCACTAAATAAATTTTTCCTTACCAAATTCCACCTACCAAAGGCACTTCACTCCCTAGCAACGGCGCCAGAAAAGAGTCTTGATGACCCACAAGTATAGGGGATCTATCGTAGTCCTTTCGATAAGGAAGAGTGTCGAACCCAACGAGGAGCAGAAGGAAATGATAAGCAGTTTTCAGCAAGGTATTCTCTGCAAGTACTGAAATAAGTGGTAACAGATAGTTTTGTGATAAGATAAATGGTAACGAGCAACAAGTAACCAAAGTAAATAAAGTGCAGCAAGGTGGACCAATCCTTTTTGTAGCAAAGGACAAGCCTGGACAAACTCTTATAATAGGAAAAGTGCTCCCGAGGACACATGGGAATATCGTCAAGCTAGTTTTTATCACGCTCATATGATTCGCGTTCGGTACTTTGATAATTTGATATGTGGGTGGACCGGTGCTTGGGTACTGCCCTTACATGGACAAGCATCCCACTTATGATTAACCTCTATTGCAAGCATCCGAAACTACAACAAAAGTATAATGGTAAACCTAACCATAGCATGAAACATATGGATCCAAATCAACCCCTTACGAAGCAACGCATAAACTAGTGTTTAAGCTTCTGTCACTCTAGCAACCCATCATCTACTTATTACTTCCCAATGCCTTCCTCTAGGCCCAAATAATGGCGAAGTGTTATGTAGTCGACGTTCACATAACACCACTAGAGGTTAGACAACATACATCTTATCAAAATATCGAACGAATACCAAATTCACATGACTACTAATAGCAAGACTTCTCCCTTGTCCTCAGGAACAAACGTAACTACTCAGAAAGCATATTCTTGTTCATAATCAGAGGGGTAATAATGTGCATATAGGATCTAAACATATGATCTTCCACCAAATAAACCAACTAGCATCAACTACAAGGAGTAATCAACACTACTAGCAATCTACTAGCACCAATCCCAGACTTGGAGACAAGAATTGGATACAAGAGATGAACTAGGGTTTGGAGATGAGATGGTGCTGGTGAAGATGTTGATGGAGATTGCCCTCTCCCGATGAGAGGAGCGTTGGTGATGATGGTGGTGATGATTTCCCCTCCCGGAGGGAAGTGTCCCCGGCCGAACAGCTCTGCCGGAGCCCTAGATTGGTTCCACCAAGGTTCCGCCTCGTGGCGGCGGAGTCTCGTCCCGAAAGGTTCTCTTCTATTTTTTTCTCATCGAAAGACTTCATATGGGAGAAGATGGGCGTCGGAGAGCCACCAGGGGGCCCATGAGGTAGGGGGCGCGCCCCCACCCTCGTGAGCAGGGTGTGTGCCCCTTGGCCTTCATCTTTGGCGATGATTTTTCTTTAATTATTATAAGGTATTTCGTGGAGTTTCAGGACTTTTGGAGTTGCGCAGAATAGTCCTCCAATATTTGCTCCTTTTCAAGCCCAGAATTCCAGCTGCCGGCATTCTCCCTATTCATGTAAACCTTGTAAAATAAGAGAGAATAGCCATAAGTATTGTGACATAATGTGAAATAACAGCCCATAATGCAATAAATATCGATATAAAAGCATGATGCAAAATGGACGTATCAGCGGGTTACTTGGGCCGGCTCCGGGTGTAGCAAAAAGATTGCGAGGATCATAAACCAGAGGTAAACGGGTTTGGGTTTTCTGATGTCTCCTCCTCATCACCTCGTTAGACGCGTTCAGGCTCATCGTGAGCTGGAAGGCCTCTGACTATAGCCGTTGTGCCCGTGCATCCAAAGCCGCCCATTCTGTGGCTAACCTGGTGTCCTCAGCTGCGAAGGCCTCCTTGGCCCGAGCTATTTCCTCGCGCACACGTGCCACCTCCACGTCATGCTCATCTTTATTTGCAGGAATAACCGTGGCAGTTAACAGGGCTGTAAGCTTATCCATGAGATCTATCAGCACCTGAGCCGGTGGGCGCACAAGGCCTCCTGCCCCGGCCGCTCCTGACCCGAACGTTATTGCTGCAGCGGCTTAGAGTTTTGGCCGGGTTGAGTCCCAGCCATGAAGACTCCTGCCCATCTTGGCGGCTCATAGGGGTCCGGAATACTGGGGCCATCGGAACAGCCCCCAAGCATGCCATCTTGCACTTGGTATAGCGAATCTGTTGAGACGGTGGACGAATCACCGTCAGAGAGGACGACCGTCTCACCACCATCTTCAGATCCTTCAGAAAGTTCCTCTCCGTGGATGCAGCCCACGAAGGCATGTTTCATGACAGGTTGAACTCGGGCGGGTCTCGCACGCTGAGCCGTCTCGACGAGGTCGGTGTAGTTGTCCGGCTCAGGGCCCGGCTCACCAATCCGGCCGATGAAGACGTGGATTCCGCCAAAGGGGACCCGGTACCCGTACTCGATTGAGCCGGCGTTGGGGCCCCAGCCTTCGTCGTCGATGTAGATCTTGCCGTGACAACTCTTGGTCATCCGGCCCACTGCGTATCCCTTGAGCCCTTCGAAGTTGCCCTTCAAGAACTCAAATCCACCGTGCGCTGGCCCCACGATGGGCACCAACTGTAATGGAATTGTCACGTCAGATGTCCTAGTGAAAGGACTTAGTCGTGGGGCCATCGCAACTAGGAAGCTTGAAGGGGTTAATCAGGACAAGAGACACGAGAGGTTTATACTAGTTCGGACCCTTACGGTGAAGGTAAAGCCTACGTCTAGTTGGGTTGGTATTGCTTGGTGTTTCGATGACCAGGGACCGAGATACGCTATGCCCGGTTCTCGATGAGTTGTTTCTTGCCCTAAACCGCCAGCAGGTCGTCCCCTTATATACACGGGTGGACGCCTTGCGGCCTACTGAGTCCCGGCTGGCTCATAAACAGTGTCCGGCTCGGTGACTAGTTAATTCTACCTTATGTTACAAGTCATGTCATCATGGCGGTTTACTACTATGGGCCTTAAGCCGCCTGCGGGCTTTAGACCCTTTATTGAACCACCATCTTCATGCTTGGTCTTGCGCTTCTATCTGGCGAATCTTCTTTGCGTAACCCGGCCCCTCCTGGGCGGCTTACACAAATAGTTATATCGCCAACAAGTTGGCCAAACCAAACCAATGTTTCGGAGAAGAAATATGAGGCTATAACAATCATGCATAAAAGAGTTCAACAAAGACTCAAATAATATTCGTGGATAGAACTGAGCATAAACTCACAATACATTAGATCCTAACAAACACACTGCAAAAAACAATTACATCAAATAAATCTCCAAGAACATCGAGGAGAACATTGTATTGAAGATCAAAAAGAGAGAAGAAGCCATCTAGCTACTAACTACGGACCCATAAGTCTATAGTAAACTACTCATGCATCATCGGAGGGGCAACAAGGATGATGAAGAACCCCTCCGTGATCGTTGCCCTCTCCGGCAGAGTGCCAGAAAAGGCCTCTAGATTGGATATCGTGGTTCTGGAACTTGCGGCGGCGGAAACAGTATTTCCTCAACTCCCCTGGAGTTTTTGGGATTTTAGAGTATTTGTTAAGACTGGGAGTATATCGACAAAAGGGGAGGTGAATGGGAGATTCAAAATTTCTTTCAAAAGCTTTGAAGCTTAACCCAAACAGAGTAGCGGAATAGAGTATCGAAGGAAATAAGTGGATTCAATCTTCTTCGTCAGAAGCATATTCTTCAAGAAAAACATGAACAACAGTATGAGCTTGACAGATCACAGGTTTAATAGCAATGAGGGTTATGCAACATGCAAACAGATCTAACAGGATAAGACACAACATGATATAGACTAAACAAATAGCTACTAACAGATTTCACCAGTAACACATAGGTGCAAGAAAGTGACGAATGAATACAGGTGATGACTAAGATCATGAAAGAATATAGACACCCGGTGTGAAGACAATAATACAGACAAATCAAGTAATCTATCGGCACAAGGCACGAATAAAACTACCGAAGGAAATGCAGTAGAATAGAATTAACCAGTGGTGCTCGATGGCAACAGAAAGATTTGGTAGACCGGTTCACCCTTCTGCCAAAGGGCTACGTCTGGTTGGAGGGTCTGTGACTTAACACAGAAGATAAACTCTCTTCACCCTATTCTCCTTCAACTTAGAGCTGATCAAACTCAGGTTGATTTCACTCATGGTAGATCCTTGTCGGCGATCTCCAAACCTTCGGTCGACCTTCACAAACCACAATCACTCTTGGTTGTAGAAGATCAGGCTCGGTGAAGACAACAACTCTTCAACACTATATGCCAACCTATCCGTCTAGAGAGTGCACAACTCTGAAGAGTAATAGGTACAAGAACTCTCACTCAGAACTACTGTGATGCTAAACCATTGTCTAAGTTTGGGCACTTGATTTTTCTCTCGGTGGATCTTAAACTCAAATCACTCGGAGAGGGGTTGCTCAAATCAATCTTCTCAGAAATCTCAAATGGAGCATCCAACAGACAATGTTGGAGCAGGGTGGCTGAAGGAAATATGCCCTAGAGGCAATAATATAGTTACTGTTTTATATTTCTTTATATCATGATAAATGTTTATTATTCATGCTAGAATTGCATTAACTGGAAACTTGATACATGTGTGGATACATAGACAAAACACCGTGTCCCTAGTAAGCCTCTACTAGACTAGCTCGATAATCAAAGATGGTTAAGTTTCCTAACCATAGACATGTGTTGGACAAGATCACATCATTAGGAGAATGATGTGATGGACAAGATCCATCCATTAGCTTAGCATATTGATCATTCAATTTTTATTGCTATAGCTTTCTTCATCTCATATACATATTCCTTTGACTATGAGATTATGCAACTCCCGAATACCGGTGTAATACCTTGTGTGCTATCAAATGTCACAACGTAACTGGGTGATTATAAAGATGCTCTACAGGTATCTCCGAATGTGTTTGTTGGGTTGGCATACATCGAGATTAGGATTTGTCACTCCGCGTATCAGAGAGGTATCTCTGGGCCCTCTCGGTAATACACATCATAAGCTTGCAAGCAAATGACTAAGGAGTTAGTCACGAGGTGATGTATTACAGAATGAGTAAATAGACGTGCTGGTAACGAGATTGAACTAGGTATGAAGATATCAACGATCGAATCTCTGGTAAGTAACATACCGATAGACAAAGGGAATTACGTATGTTGTCATAAGGTTCGACCGATAAAGATCTCCGTAGAATATGTAGGAGCCAACATGGGCATCCAGGTTTCACTATTGGTTATTGACCAACACTACAAAAAAAGACACATCCGTGACATTTTGGGCCAAACGAATTTTTTCTGTCATACTTATAACACTTCTATGACGATAATTGTGACAAAACCCGGTATCATCATAGATGTGGTGGGCTCCTACTTCTATGACAAAAAATCATGACAGAAAATGGGCTTTTCGTCGTGGGCGGGCCGGAGACGCAGCCGCATGACATTCTTTGGGCCATCCATGACGAAAAAACCGTGGTAGAAGCGAGGGCGAGGAAAATATAGAGGTGCTCCTAGTTACGGTGGGTGGTCGGGGCCGAGCGATGCACAGAGATTTGCGCGTTTCTCTTTGTACAGGCACGCGCGTGGGTGCGAGGCATTGGGCTATAACTGGACCCGAGTGAGGTGTTCCCTTACTGAACTCGAGCGATTGCACTGCAGGCTACGCGTTACTGAACGCAAGTGATTCCTTCGCTACTGCTGCTAACTGAAGCTGATCGATGCTGCCTCTGGATGAACAGTGAGCGTTGCTGGGGGGTTGGATGAACAGGACCCCGATTGATCAAGCCGGTTGGGCGTGGATGAACAGGACCCCGTGGAGGGCTGGATGAAAAGGACCCCGTGGAGGGAAGCTTGAACAGTAGCCGGTGGAGGGCTGGATGAACAGTAGCCCCGTGGAGGGGTGGTTGAACAGGACCCCATGGACAGGGCTGGTTGAATAGTAGCCGGTGGAGGAGCGCGCGGTGGAGGCTGGATGAACAGGAGCCCGTGGATGAACAGTCACATGTGGAGGCTGGAGGAGGTCGACGGTGGATGAACAGTAGCCCGTGGAGGCTGGAGGAGGTCGACGGTGGAGATGAACAATATCCTATGGAGTCCCATTTTGCGGTACGCCACACCCCTCCCGATGAACAGGAACCCCGTTTCGACCATAGTGCTCCAGCACAAGTCTGTTTCCTCCATTTTGCGGTACGCCATACCCCTCCCGATCAACAGGACCCCATTTTGACCGTAGGAGGTCCAACAGAAGTCCGTTTCCTCCGTTTTGCAGTACGCCAGACCCCTCTCGATGAACAGGATCCCGCAAGGCCGTTTCCTCCATTTTGCGGTACGCCAGGCCTCGTTTCCATCGGATGTTCCATCCAAGCCCTCCCGATGAACACGACGACACATTCTGTTTCGACCCAGCCAGTTGGCTCCCCATGAACACGACAACGGCGCAGTTTCTCCATTCTGACCCAGCCATGTACACGAGCCCTGGCCGTACGTATGCGCGAGTAGGTGTTCGAGACCCCGCCCGTATGTACATACGGGGCCGTATTTTCTTTCTTGCACCCTGGCCGCTGTACGTACGCGTACATGCTACGTGCGCGCCTCTACTACGACACGTGCACTCCTCTACTCCGACACGTGCGCGCATCTACATCGACCAGTATGTACGTACACGTTCGCGACCAGAATGACAACGCTATGTACGCTTCAACCAGGTGGGTCCCGAGTGTCAGGCACTTCCTTGCATGCGAAGATGTAGCTGGTGGGTCCCAGCAGTCAGGGGGGAAACTTTTTTTCGTGAAATACGGTGGCCCGTCCGATGGGTCCCTGCTATCAGGTGGAGGAATAATTATTTTGCACGTAATAAGGAGGCACTTACTTGCGGCTGCCATAGACCCAGCTATCAGCCTCTCCACGTACAGTACTCTTTCGATGGAAGTCGTTCCTTGACCACGTTTACCACGCCACGCCGAGAGCACCAGGGCAATGGACGACGGCAAGGCCTAGGAAGGGGATGACGTGGAGTCGGGGAAGACGCGGTAGTGGAAGCCCACACGGAGAGGAGTACGAGAGTTCACTGGTTCGGCTGCGGCATGAGGCTGTCGTCGCCGCAAAATAACAGGGGGTGTGGGTGAGGCCTTCGCGGCATCACAGCCGGCCACGGGAGGCAGGAGCACGCGGCACGACCGACACTGGTTTGGGCGGCTGGAGCAAGAAGACCAGAGGTTGAAGAAGCACTACGGCCGTTGGATGGACATCGTACGGTCACTGGAGCTAGAATCGTTCATATTGACTAAGTTGACAAAGCCCTTGGTACACGCCAACTTAGTAGGCCCACAGGCCAGCTTCCAAAATGGTGCACCCCAGATGTCAGGGGGATGAATCATTTCTCGGGCGGGTGAAGCTAGAATATCCGAGATTGAAGAAGAAGCACGACATCCGTAGGATGGACATCCAACGGCTACTACTGCAAGAACCGTGGGTTGACTATAAGTTGACAAAGCCTTGCATATGCGTCAACTTTTTTTAGGGGACGCGTCAACTTAGTAGGCCCACAAGTGTGTGGCAGAGAACTTATAGCCCATTTGAGATTTGTAAGAATGTACAACCCATTTTTGAATTCTAATGGAATTTACTACAGCCCATTTACAGTTCGTTAAAAGTACATCACATTTTCTAGCTAGGACAACAATTAATTATTTCAACCAGCCGTTCAAAACAGAATTCAATAAAATTTCCCACATTTTGATGGGATCCGAAATATTTTTATCCCGAAATTTCTAGTCAGATTAAATATAATTTTAATATAAATTTGTATTACGTAAAAATACAACAAAACATTGCACGCACAAAAATTAATGAAATTAAAATTTTCAAAATCCAAAAATAACATTTTATAAAGTAATTATGTGTTTGGTGTATTTTTTTATAGTTACTGCCCAGTTTTTATAATTACATCCCACTTATTATTTCTTAAAACTCATTTTCTTGGTAAGCCTAATGCATCCCTTCTAGGAAAGATTTGCAGCCCAGCGGGGCGGAGAATAACAAGTTGACCTTGCCTAGGTATTGCTCAAAAAAAGTATAGCTGGGCTAGCCATTTTCAGCTTGAAAAAAAATTAATATCTAGGCTAGATATCTGGCCTGGGCTAGACGAGCCACAACCTGCCCAGTTAATACCCTGCTCTCCTATGAACAACAGCGAAAACATCGCTCAGGAAAAATTATCCAGTGCTCACACCTCAAAAACACAAAATACTGCTCGAGCTGCTTGGTCCTAGCTATCGGCCGCTCCTTGTGCAATTCTCTCGTTTATAGACTACATAGGTTGACAATGGTGTGGGATCATGATGTCAGGAAACCAGGAGGAAGCAAAAATAATTACAGTTGTATATAATAAGGAGGCACTTGTGTACGTGCGGCTATGGCCCTGGTGGGTCCCCACTGTCATCCTCTCCAAGTAAAGTCATGTCCTCATTCCTCATGTCCATTGACCATGTTGACAATGCGAGACGGTGGCGCCATGGCGAGCGCAACAACTCGAAGGACGGCGAAGAGGGCCTTCCGGGCCCTACAGATGGTCTGATACAACGCCCGCTGCTCATTAGGGAAGCCAGGATCATAGGGCCACATGTCCGCGACGGCATTGTCATTCGCTTGTTCACCGGTGCTCGTTGAGGAGACAAAGGTTGCAGCACAAGTCCTCCTGCGCTGGTAGCTCTTCCGCCATTAGGGCGTCAAAGTGCGGCCGCACCTGCTCTATGGTGAACACGGCATGAAACATCTTGGACAGTGGCGCCGGCTCCTGGTCGGAAGCTACGTACATCGTCTGATTGTTTCTCGCTCAGCTCGGCGAGCTTGCTGGCGAGCCAGCATGTCCGGCTGCTGGACCGACCTGCTGCCAAGCACGAGTCTGACTGCTCTGGCCCACCCAGACCGCCTCCCTCGCCCGCGCGCGCTTTACGCCCGAAACGGTCAGCGCCGCTCGCCCCGCTTCCCGGTGCAGGCGATTGCTCCGCCTACAAACAACACAAGTGTCATCCATCCGTCCGTCTACCGCCCACACTAATGGTACGCGGTTGTCGAGGCAGCTACTCCGGTGCCACACGTCCGTCCCTCTGTCGCCCACCATTGCTATATAAACTGTTGCGCTGGCCATAGCGGTAGTCATCCACCTTCGTTCCCTTTCTCCTGTCCACACCACCACTGCACACCATGGCTTCCTCATACTCCAGCGCTCTTCGGGACGGGCGGACGACGGACCACAAAGAGATGGCAGCCATTGCTGCCGACTGGCTGGCCAGCGGGCAGCCGGAGGACGACAACATCCCAATGGAGAACATGGTAGTCGAGATCCGGCGCCAACCCCCTCCTCCGCGCCATCCTCGCCGGTGCATTGCACCATGACCATCGGCGAGGCCCGGGCCCAATACATGGACACTGTGAGGCAGAAGCGTGAGGAGCAGTTCCAGGAGGCGCAGGCCGACGTCGCCTACAACCACCATCTCCTCCAGGAGCACCTGCAGACGGAGGAGCAGATCACCACGGAGTAGGCGGAGCAGGAGGAGCTGCTCGACTCGTACCGCTCTGCCTGCGAGGGCCGCCTCGAGCGCTGGCGATACCGTATGCGAGTGGTGGAGGCTGCGGCCGCCTACAAAGAGGGCGATGAAGCGGGCGAAGCGTTGTTTGGCGAGACCGAGGACAATGCCGGCTCCGACGAGTCCCTGCTCCGCTGGCGTCAATGAGGCCCTGCTCCGCCAAGGCCCCGCGGTGCCAACAACGAGGCAGAGGACACCGCCGGCTCCGTCGAGGCCCTGCCCCGCCAACAACGAGGCAGAGCACATCGCCGGCTCAACCGAGGCCCCACCCTGCAGGCAACGAGGGGGAGGATTTCCCCCGCTCCGCCGAGGCGCCGCCCCGCCGGCAATGATATAGAGGACATCACCGGCTCCGCCAGCACTGAGGTGGAGGCCTGCTCCGCCGAGGCCCCGCCCCGGCAACAATGAGGCAGAGGACATTGCCGGCTCAGCCGAGACCCCACCCTGCCGGCTCAGCCGATGCCCCACCCTGCCGCTAATGAGGGGGAGGATTTCCCGCGCTCCGCTGAGGCGCCGCCCTGCCGGCAACGAGATAGAGGACATCGCCGGCTCCGTCGAGGCCCCCCCCACTGCCAATGAGGCCGCGCCATGATAACCCACAAGTATAGGGGATCAATTTTAGCCTCTTTCGATAAGTAAGAGTGTCGAACCCAACGAGGAGCTAAAGGTAGAACAAATATTCCCTCAAGTTCTATCGACCACCGATACAACTCTACGCACGCTTAGCATTCACTTTACCTAAAACAAGTATGAAACTAGAAGTACTTTGTAGGTATTTTTGGATAGGTTTGCAAGAATATAAAGAGCACGTAAATAAAAACTAGGGGCTGTTTAGATAAAGAAGCAATAAAGTTAGTATAGCGAGTGTGGAAAAGTGGTGGTAGGAGTTGTGAAATTGTCTCTAAGCAATTGACTACTTTACTAGACCGATAGCAAGTTTTATGTGGGAGAGGCCACTGCTAGCATGTCATCCCTGACTTGGAATTCTATGCACTTATGATTGGAACTATTAGCAAGCATCCGCAACTACTAACGTTCATTAAGGTAAAACCCAACCATAGCATTAAGATATAATGTTCCCCCTTCAATCCCGTATGCATCAATTTCTATGCTAGGTTGAAGCTTCTATCACTATTGCCCTCCAATACATAGTCCTATCAACATATAACTAACCCTATGGTGTGATCCACGCGCGCGCTCATATGATGGGCACCAAAGGACAACAACATAACCACAAGCAAATTAAACCAATCATAACAATTCACCAATTACCGATAGGACAACGAAAATCTACTCAGACATCATAGGATGGCAACACATCATTGGATAATATCATAATAATATGAAGCATAAAGCACCATGTTCAAGTAGAGGGTACAACGGGTTGCGGGAGAGTGGACCACTATAGATAGATGTGGGAAGGTGATGGAGATGTTGGTGAAGATGACAAACGTGTTGGTGTAGATCTCGGTGATGATGATGGCCCCGACGGCGTTCCGGCGCCACCAGGAGAGAGGGGGAGAGAGCCCCCCTTCTTCTTCTTCTTCCTTGACCTTCTCCCTAGATGAGAGAAGGGTTTCCCCTCTGTTCCATGGTCTCCATGGCGTGGGAGGGGTGAGAGCCCATCCGAGATTGGATCTGTCTCTCTGTCTCTCTCTGTTTCTGCGTTTCTGGTTCTGCCCTTTCACCGTTTCTTATATTCCCGGAGATCCGTAACTCCGATTGGATTGAAACTTTGAACACGATTTTTCTCCGGATATTAGCTTTCTTGCGGCGAAAGAAGGGAAACAACCGCCTTACGGGGTGTCCATGAGGGTCAGGGACGCGCCCACCCTCCTGCCTCGTGGGCCCCTCGAGCATCGTCTCGCGTTGATTCTTCTTCCCAAAATTCATAAATATTCCAAAAAAAATCTTCGTCCATTTTTATCCCGTTTGGACTCCGTTTGATATGGGTTTTCTGCGAAGCAAAAAACATGCAACAAACAAGAATTGGCACTGGGCACTGGATCAATATGTTAGTCCTAAAAATAGTATAAAAAGTTGCCAAAAGTATGTAAGAGTTGTAGAATATTTGCATGGAACAATCAAAAATTATAGATACAACGGAGACGTATCACGCCACATAGAAAATGAGGAAGAGTAGAATACGGTAGGTCGCAGCCGCTTGGGTCCAAGTAAGGCCACCGCTGCTACCCTCCGGTTGAAGCCAAGCTAGGCGGGTTGACCATTGATGGCTGACTAGCTTCTTGGCGGCGACGTGGAGTCGGAGAGCTATGTTGGAGAAGGATGCTGCTTCTACTTAACTGTTGGTGCAGTTGGCTGACTGACACGTGGGCCCAACAGGCATTTGGCCCACATGTCAGTTACGCAACTGCACCTGCAGTTAAGTCACTGGAGCTCAGTCCACTGGAGAAGAAGCTTCTATTAGGCTCAGGCGGACTCAGGTGGGTAGCTTCGGTTAATTAATTATACCTCCAGCGCACCTCTTTTTAGTTGAAGAATGTATGAAATGTAATGAAATCCGGCATGTTTATATGGAATCCGACCGTGTATGAATGGATTTAGTTCGATCAGTTCGAATTCTTGTATCACTGGCATTGGATGAACATGCAAAATAATACGTACTAGCATTATTCCCAGGGTGATCACCTCGTTTGCAGCAGTTTCACATGTACTCCCTCCGGTCCTTTTTAGTCTGCATACAAGTTTTGTCTGCAGCCAAAGTATCTCTACTTTGACCAATCTTATAGAGAAAAGTATGAACTTTCACAATGTGCAAAGTAAAAAGGAACAAAGGGAGTACAAAGAGTTTGAGCAGCTTTTTAGCATTCATGTCAATTGCAATCAAACACATAGGCCTGGCAATTCATAGAGAACATTCAAAACAATCGATGATTATGCATCTCAACGATTCACATGTCAGAGCCAACATTTACTTCACAACTAAAGAATAAAGAAAAATCGATCGACGCTGCTGACAGCAAAGGGCGTCCCATTCGAAAATATCAAACGCATGTCTTCTTGCTAACATCAATGAGCAAAATTGGACAAGGTTGTCCCATTCCAAAATATCAAATGCCTACGATTGTGGAATGGTCAGGGTTTGCCATCAGTTCGGACATTGACATGACACTTCATGCTAAATAAACCAGCTGTTCTTTTTGTGCAGTTCCACCAAAATCAACCAAATTCACGCGTAGCTTGTATGATTTCGCCCTTATATGTTGCAATGCCTTGAACTTATCGGCACCTCCTTTCTTGTGGTGGAAATGAATGATTTGATATATTCATGAACATTTTGTGCAATTCCCATTGAAATCAAGCTGAGCACCCCTGTTTGCACAAATACAAAAAAGTGATTAGTATAAAGCAAACTGTACTATGAATTGACAATTTAAACAGGCACCTACATGGTCCATGTAGAGCACACTTTTAAAAAAATGGAACTCACCAGAAAGAATCCTAGAACAACATTGTACTTGCGGATCACAACAACAAAATGGAGATCTATCAGTCCTTCTAAGCTGAAGTTAGTTTGGTCTTGTGGGGAGTAATGTAACCATCCTTCAACTACTCCTTCTGATGAGAACATAGATAGGGCTTCTTCATCCTGGCATAATCGAAACTAGTCACTTCACGTACTCCATATTCTTCTTCAGAGGAGGATGATCCTGTTGTGCAAAGACAAGAGGACAACTAAATGCTAGCATCCCTGTTTGCTCGAAAAAAAGGAAAGGAAATATTTAAAACAGCGCAGATGAATCACTTCTCAAGGACAATACCACTTTCTCATGACAGCATCTAAACAGTAGCACAACACCAATAGAGATGACAAAGCTCAATCATATGGATGAAATCTGTGGGCGAGTACCAACCTTTGTCAGGAGGCTTATTGTGTAGAGCATACAGATGAAGCACTTCTCCGAAACCATCTGTTGCTCTCTACTGTGGTTGCCATGCTTACTATATACTCCTCGATTAGTTTAATGTTTCCAATATCTTCTTGTGCAGTTCCACTAAAATATATGGTATCTTAAAAGAAGATACCTATTTGCACAAGTAGAGATAGTTACATATTACATTAAGAGTGGCATCAAATCAGTGGCAAAACAATTGCTCGTTCCAGCCATAGCAATAAATTAAGATGCCAAACTATATCATTACTTGTGTCATCACAGTTCCAGTGCTTCTTTACAGCACCGGGAGTTGATTTTTGTTTTTCTTCCGATTGTTCTTCCCCTTCATCACTTGGTTCAATAATAGACAAGCTTCGCCTTCAATGTAAGATTTGACATGTCAATTAGGGAGCACAAGTATAGCACTAAACAATGGCATTAATTTTCTGATGAAAGTGGCAAAATACAGGCCAACAGTTGTGAAATATCCTTATCTTACCTCGATGGGATATTACCATGCACATAGATATTGGAAGTTTTGTCTCCATTTGTGCAGTTCACTAAAATCAAGCAACATTACCATACAAGTAGCACAACATATGAAAGCACACTGCACAATCATGTGAAAGAAGGCTAGTACTGACCTCTCATGACGTGGAATTCAAACAACTCACAAGAAGAAGATCTGAACCAAATTTGCTAACACAGATAGGAAGTAAGATCTCCTCTTGTGCAGTTCCACTAAGATCAAGCAATCAAGCAACGTTGTCGGTATGACATTTTGGTTGAACTGCACAAAACACTCTTAAAACAAAAGTGTTTTGTGCAGTGCAACAAAAGGTCACAATGTCAACGAGGTGATGTAGATAACCCTGTTTACACATAGGTGCAAAGGAAACAACTAGTGGTCAATAACAGTGGATGATGCAGAAGCCAACAAAAAGAAGCATCTAACTTATCTAAATGGGAAAGAAATCAAGACAGTAGCATTTCTCAAATGGTGGCATTGATTAATATTAACAGAGAGATTATATTAACAATAAAATCCGTTATACATGTAATTTGCTTTTAATTGTGGCATTGCATCAATTTTCCAGCGAGATTATTAGAGGGTGTTTGTTTACAGGGACATTTTGGTGTAGGGACTAAAAAAACTCCGTGTCAGTTCCATCTAAACCAAACAGGAGGGACTTTTAGGGACTAAGGGCATGTTCGGGAGCCCTCCGGCTCCTCAACTCCACAACTCCAGGTCTGGAGCTGAGCCGAATGCTCCAAATCGTGGTTATGGAGTTGAGAAGCTGGCTATCACGGTAGTGTATTTTAGGTGGAGTTGAGGAGCGAGCAATTCCCAGCTCCCAGGATCTGAAGAAGCGAGAGTTGGCCTAAATTTACACCTTGTTGCCACCCTGAAGTGAGCGAGCGTACCGGTTGGAATAGACACGCAATCCCACTATCGAACAACTCTGTCCATTCCACGAGAGAACCACTAGGCCTATGGCCCATCCACAACTTTCCCAGCGAAATGGGCTGTGAGCCTGCTACAACTTTCCAGCTGAATGGGCTACATTGGGCAATTTCACGGGCTTCAGGCTGGCTCCTCGTACGAGCAAGAAGCTGTGTCGCTGAACGCTTCGCTCGCTCCCGGATCGCTCGGAGGAAGCCGGCCAAAGGATCCTGGGCATGGAGTTGAGGAGTTGGAGGCCGTGGAGGGCTCCCGAACACACCCTAAAGGTGGGCATTTGGGACTAAATAAAGAAGACCCCGAGAAAGAGAGTCTTTTTGGGACTTTTTCCAACAGTTGCCCCTGCCCCGCATCGCACCTTGTCTCTATTAGTTCATTACTAGGGGTAACATGGTCTTTTAGCATGTCATTTAATAACCTCTAGTCCATGTTTAGTCCCTGGAACCAAGCAGGTAGGGACTAGGGAGTTTTTAACCAAACAGGGCCTTAGATTAACAACAACTAAAGAGTTGCACGGGACAGTGGATGCACCAACACCATGTGCATCTACCGATGTATGAAGGGGTGATGCATAGACTGTTGCAACAAAGAACAAACAACCAAGGAGCATATTTGTGTTGGTCCCAGTTTTGTTATCTTTAGACACCTTTCCCTATGTGAGCGCAGCAAATCTAGTCCTGCTCAAACTCTATAGCCTTGTCCCCCAAAACAAAAGATTAGTTCATTACAGATGTGCATACTACATTTGTCATTGTTTTCCCTTTTCGACCAACGTAGGTGCTGGATAGCCAGTCTGTACTAGTATTTTCCCCCTTCCTTTCCTCTTTGAACCACGTCCTAGATTCATGCTATACAACTTTCCCCACTACTTTCCCCTATTCCTTTCCTCTGTGAACCACGTCTTAGATTCATGTTATACAACTTTCCCCACTACTTTCACCCCTTCCTTTCCTTTTTGAACCACGTCCTAGATTCATGCTATACGACTTTCCCCACTACTTTCCCCCATTCCTTTCCTCTTTGAACCACGTCCTAGATTCATACTATACAACTTTCCCCACTACTTTCCCGTTTGATCCAACACCTAGATTCGAGTGCAGAAGCGGAAAAAGCCCACATGCAGCTAGAGCAATGCATGTGGAATAAGTAAATTATACCTTAAGGTTCTTGGGGTGTGGTTCGGTAGGCGACCGGAGGCCGTTCGACCCACACTATGTACGGCGGCGAAGAAGAAGGGGCCGGAGGCCCTCCCACGCTGCCGCTAGGTGAAAGAGAACAGCTGCGCTGGTAGTGGATTCCCTCCCTCGCCGACGGCAACAACGTTAAGCCTCCTTACCTTCCCGGCGAACGGATCCTGCTTGCTCTTTGACCAGTAGTGAGGGGAGATAGAGAGGCCAACAAAGTCTTGTTCAGATCTGGAGAGGGTGAGAGAGTGTGAAGAGAGCAACTACAAGCACTGAGGCTCCAGCGTGTATATATATACTGGAGAGAGAGTGTGAAGAGTGCAAACCCTAGAAAACAAGCGCCGAGGCTGCAACGTATATGTGATGAGGTGATTATACGGTCACTACGAGATCGTATAGCTCCGTATCCATCCATTTTGACCAGTCAAAGAATCCTCCTGCCACCGCCCCAGATCACTTTCTCTCTTTGTCATGCGAAGCCTACCTGTCATTGGGTGGAAGAAAGAAGTCGAACAAAAACAAAATTATGCTTAAGTGTAGTTATTGAACCCGAGACCTCAAGTTTGATAAGCGAACAGGCTAACAAGCTACACCACCCTCCCGTTATGTTCAACAAGAGGAAAATAACCTTTTATGCATTCCTGCATTCGTGTGACAAGCATGCCGTGTTTTTTTTTGCGTGGGAGTCATTGGGATTAAATCATAATCGTGTCATGTGGCTTTGGTGGTAAGACTATCCATAGTGGGAGTAACATAGGTGGTAACATCACACATCTTTAGGCAAAATAGATGATGTGGTGAATAATTAATGAGGAAAGAGAGGCATGTGGTAACATATCTAGTTACTGTAACATCACACATACCAAGACAAAATGAGTCTACAATCTAATAAATGAAGCGTTGCATGATACCACACAATGTTAGTCCCCACTATAAAGGTAGTAACATAGACTAGTAACATATGCATGTTACTAGTCTAAGTTACTATCCACTGTGACTAGTCTAAGGTCTTTTGGGATTTAAAGCAGTGTTGGTAGTACAGAAATAATGCAGACTTAGTCACCTTACCTCTCTCCACGTAGTATGTTGGGTCCCACCAGTCAAAGGGTGAAACAAACAAATTAATAAGAAAAACTAAAAGTGCCAGCGGTGTGTCTTACCTCACACATCTCGCTACTGCTCATGAACACTGTCCAATTGATCCGTCTATTCGCTCACGTACTATTTTAAGTGAATCCTTATTATAACATGCACACAATTTTGGGCACTTGTATTCGACCTAAGTCAGTGTGCCACCATATCTCGTACTACTCCCTCCGTCTAGGTGCAATAAGTCACGTTAGAAGGTGCAGCGGGACCAAGGTGCAAGCAGATTGGAGGAGAAGGAGAAACTTGACCGGTCCTTCCTCCAATCAAAGCCTTGATTTCTGTCTCTAAACGCAACAATTAATCCCAACAACTAAGAGATGTCGTTTTAGCTACCATGCAGGGCCATGTATTAACTCGCATGCAAGCCGACTTTGATTTCTTGACTGATCAACGCGTAGTTGCACTCCATGCATTGGGTTTCCGGGGGAGATAACAAGGTAGAGTAAGGAGCGTTTGGTTACATTGCTTAGGCTGGTCATAGTGGTGAGTAACTTGGACTAGTAACATGCATATGTTACTAGTCTATGTTACTACTACGCGAAGTTTGCCGTCGGAAGCGAGCCGATCTGGCTCTCCTGAGCTAGCAAGGTTTTTCTAGCCCACCCAAGCTAGCTGGCCCAGAAAAGCTAACATATTTTAACAGTTCCAAACGCCTAACCTTGCCCGACTAGGCTATAAGTTGTTCTTGCTAACGATCCAAATGCTCCCTAAGTAACAACGCTCGCTAGCAACGAGGCCAGGAGGGGATTGAGATGCGAAGTTAATGGACGACACCTAAACATTTCAGGAATATCTAATTTCCGTAACATGACTTAAAACCTAGACAGAGGGAGTACTACTCCTCAGTCCAGGTTTGACGGAATATTCATCACCTCTTCTCTTCTTGTACGTATTCCATTTGTATCTTACTTCCTGTGGCTTCGCACTCGCACGATATTCCTATTCTATGAACATGTGTGTGTGTGTGTGTGTGTGTGTGTGTGTGTGTGTGTGTGTGTGTGTGTTTAACATCATGTGTGAGTTAGAGAGAGCGACACATCGACCTACTCCTACAGAGAGATGGTGTGTAGTGTACGATTTAGCCGTGAGAGTTGGTGCATCCTCTCATTTACGAGTGTCCAGTCAGGACAGGCGAACAGCTGCCACGCCCGCTCCTGACCAGCCTGGCCCACCCAGAGCCCCTCCATCACCCCCGCGCGCTTCCTTCCCGAAATGGTCAACACCGCTCCAAAGAATCGGTGCCGCATTCATGCCCGGGCAGAGTGTACGCGACCTCTCACTGGCGCCTGCGTTGAAGGGAGAAGCGGATTCAAGAGTGATGGTTGCTTTGTCTGTCCAACTTGCTGCTGGGTCTATGTGATTTGATGGCTCATTGGTCATTATTACTGAGGTGGTAGGACTACTAGATGTCCCACGCTTTCGATGAAAGGAGGTACTACTAGATTACAATTTTCTCCATTCTTACAGCGGAGGAGTGTGAGAGCAGTGAAAACACGTAGGCTCAGTGATTACATGGCCCACCTCACACTATCACCATACTTTCTGGACACCGTGCGACAGCTAACTCTTTACATAGTACTAGTATAGTATGTACTATAATTTATCAGCGAGATAAATTTGTACAATGCTATGAAGCTTCCAGCTTTTGTTTCATGTATCTTGCATCCAAGGTTTCCCGTTGCAACATTTCATCAAATACAAAGGAGACTAACATGCATGCTATTACATCTCAATGATTGGCAGATCATAGCCAATATGTACTCCCTCCGTTCCAAAATAAGTGTCTCAACTTTATGCAAACTTTAGTACAAAGTTGTACTACTACTAAAGTTGACAATTATTTTGGAATAGAGACAGCTAAAGAAAAAAATGATCCATGCAGTCCCTAGCCCTTGAACCGTAAACCCTAACTAGGCTTTAATTTGCTGGGAACGTTGGAGCTTCCCAAGAAATGAAGTTTGCAACCCTTTGACCATCGGATCATTTTGTGCAGTTTCACCAAAATCAAGATGAGCATCCCTGTGGCAAAGAAATTAAAGAAGCGTGATTAGAATAAGATTACTGGGACTAGTTGATGAGACATAAACTCATCACAAATATAGTACGTAGAAGCCAGTAGAGGTATGTGTGGGGCAAAGAAGTAGACAAATATCCACATGGAGTGATGTGGGTAGCTGGAGCAGTGGTGCGAGCCGGCTGTAAAGGGAGTTGTACCTGAGGGATGTCAGGATGTAGCTCAACCTAGAGGAGGGTGGCGGGAGGCGGCAACTGCCCACGTTGTGGCAGTGAGCAAGGGACGAAGGCAACCTCATGGGATTTGTGAGAGAGAACGACGGGGACCCCTGATCGGGCCGTGCCGACAGTGGGTTTTCGCTGTCGATGACGGTGACCGCATCTACACTAAGCATCCACCCCTTCCCCCGGAGGACATGATCCGCCAGGATGTTAGAGATGTGGCCACAGTCGTTTTGTGCGAGAGAGTGTGAAGAGAGCAACCCCAACAAGCAACCGTGAAGGCTCGTCCTGACTATGTATACAGTGGAGCGGTTTCCTTTTCTCTCACATATGAACCTATTTATATTGCGTACATGCCATTGAAGAAAAGAAAACTTTATTTATAAATGATGCGACACCTACTACTCGTTCTCCTATAAACCTTGCGCTTGGCATCTCCAAAATATTAACGTTGCGATTGGCTCTTCGCCTCTTCGGGAAGTCGAGCAATAATGGTACTATAGTATATATCGTTCTGGCTATATGAGACCGAATGAACTGCTGCACGTCCACCACGTGGGCGAGGTCGAGGGGCGAGGGAGAGTGCGTACTATTAGGCCCGTTTCAATATGGACTACATACAGAGCAAAATGACTGAATCTACACTAAAATACGTCGATATATGTCTATATGCAAAATGTATTTTTTATAGTGGCCTTGTATAAGTAAATGGAGGGAGTACTAAAGGACATATATTCCAAACAATATGATAATCTCTCTAACCAAGGTAGGGAAGAGGAGTAAACAGAGGGAGTAGTAAAGTTTTCTCCTTGTCCTGCGAGCTACCGCGCGCGTGGGCGAGGGAGCGGGCGTAAGGCGTACTAGTAAGCAAGTTTCACCTCATCCTGCGAACCACCACGCCCATGGGCGGGGGAGACGGTGTACTAAGCAAGCTTCTCCTTGTTCTGCGAGTTGACGGGACACATCAAAAGTACTCCAGTGTATAGAGCCTTGCCTCTAAGGTAGGCCCCACATTGTTTGCCTCTTTTTTAACATAACGCGTCAAGTCGCAATTTGTTTGTTCAACCGTGGTAGATGATCCTCCCTCCATCAAGTGGACAACCAGTACACGCATCAAATTACCACGTGGGCTGCCTTTTTGTATAGAAATGAGCTCCACCATGTACCCGTGCGGGTGTGGTTGGGAAAGAGATGGGAGTACGTGCGCCGTGCGTGCACCTCTTCTCTTCGTGCATGTCCCCCACCTATGTGGGTGTGTGTGAGAGAGATACAAACCTAAACAGATGGCGTGTGTATTCGTGAGTGTTTTTTATTGGGGGGGGGTGATTTCCTGAATGTATTTGTGGGAATATGTGTCGATGACGTCTCAAACAAATTTTTGCATGCAATGTGTGTGAAATGGAGGCCTATCCATATCATATATAGAGGGCCGGGAAATCCACTAGAAGAGAGGGAGGGGTCATAGATATCGATAGAGTCGAAGAGAGGATCAGTGGGTGGGTGCGAGATCCATGAAGAGAGCCATCGAAATTGTGTGTGTGCAAGTCAAAGATATAGGGCGACTGACCTACTGGAACATCAGAGGGCACATGTCAAGTTTGTGTGTGGCAGGGAGACATGACTAGAGCGCTCGATGTATCGGTGTGTGTGGGGAGGGGGGGGGGAGGCAGAGGCCTAACTAGAGAGGTAGAACGACTCGTATATGTGTTGAGAAGGAGAGACCCAGCTATGTCTTGAGGGAGATCGGTTGACATCCATCACAACTGAAGGACGGGAAGTAGGATGCGACAGAGAGAGAGAGAGAGGGTAGAGAGAGAGAGAAGGAGGGAGAGGGGTAGAGTGCTAGATGGGTGATGGAGTTGCTTCTCGAAGATGGTGGGAGAGGCCTACTAGACAAACTGAGGGTAGAACTGCAATATTATCAATAAGAGTGGGGATGTGTTTCTGTGTGTGCCTGTGCGTGATAGATCTGTCAGGACGCATGCATGGATGATGAAGGGGAACAATGTGTTCGGTAAGCAAACCTAACTAGATCGGTAGATAAATTGTTGTTTGTCGGAGGAAGGGAGAGACATAATTAATGAGGTAGATTGATCGACGCGTGGGAAAAAACGAGTTATAAGGACCTAGCTAGCTATATGTATAGCGGGAGATTGGTCGGTGTACATCCATTTGTTAGAGGCAAATAAGGCCCAGCGAGACGGATAGACAGAGAGAATGGAGCTAGGAGGTGGTGCGAGAGGCCGAGCCACTAGCTTGATAGGGGGAGGAGTGTGCGGTTGTGAGATCAATGAAAAGAGGGGCGAGAGTTTACACGTCTGTGGGACCATATGAGAGACACGAGGCATGGACACAAAAAGGAGGAGATGGAAGGTGCGTGTGTATGTTGTAGGCAGACATCACTGGAGAGGTTTATCGATCGGTGTGTGTCGGAAAGGAGTTGTGGAGACTCTGGGAGAACGACCTAAAAAAATGAATGTGCGCGATGGATAGAATGCCGAGGGAGGGTGAGGGCGAGGAGGGGTGTGCATGCACGAGAGAAAGTTAGTGCTAGCTACAAAGGTTAGAGGATTGTGTGGGTGTAAGATACTAACAAAGATCATAATTTGATATGAAAGTGGATTCATATATTTGAATAGGAGATCGTAGTGTTATAAACATATGCATGCATGAATATAGCAGTGATACGTGTGCTGTGGTTTTGCACATGTTATACAATAATGTGATAATGCATGGCGTTTGCAACTCAGAGCTAAATGTCAAACAATCTAAACCATACTATACATCGAACAATCTCACATTTTATTTGTATTTGTGATAATGTGTGGCGTTTGGAGCTTACAACTAAATATCAAACAATCTAAACAATACTATATATCGAACAATCTCACATTTTATTTGAATTTGTGGTAATGTGTTGTTTGCATCTCACATCTAAATACTTGTAGGCGTAGGGGGAGGGGCACCATACATTATGTGATAAACACATTATACATATGAGACATGGTTTAGATTATGAAGATCTAGCGAGATCTTGAAATGTACTGTGATTTGAAATCAACATAAAGTGCATTCAGAAAATCGAGTTCAAGTTCATATAGTACACATAGTTCATATCTAACTTGAGAGTAATCATGTGGTGTGCTGTGAAGATAATACACAAACGATGGTTTAACTTGACAATAATGATGATTGTAGATCTTATTGAAATAGAGAAATGAATTCAAATGGTTTGACCTCACAACAATCATTATTGTAGATCTTATTCAAATAGAGAAACGAATTCAAATTTAGTTCATATTGAAGCGGTAGTATATACGTTTGGAATGCACTAAAACATTCATTTGAGTAGTAGGTTGCATGCATTATACACATAGCGAAATATTTTAATTGAACATAACATGAACTCAAAGTTTTGAATGATGTTTGTAGTGTGAATTGATTTGGTACAGTACACGGGACTAGACTCTCTTGTGTGCTGCGAATTGATTTCTTTTTGTTTTTTCGTCGACGGAAGTGCGAATTGATTTGGTACAGTAGACATTAGGCTTGTCCGGAAATTTCAACCCGCGCCTTGTTACCCCGAAATATTTAAGATATATCTTTGTCTTGTTGTGCTCTGTCAACTCCCTCCATCTCAACCCGCGCCTTGCTATTCAAAAATTACAACGCGCGCGAAAATCCCACCTCCCGTGATACCCCTGAACCGAAAGAACCGCCTCAAATCGGTGGGGGTACTTTCGTAACTTACCCCACATTTCGGACAAGCACGTCCCTAAGCCATGGTTCCCCACTCCCATCCCATCTGCCCACCCATTCATACACCGAGGCCGCGAAAACCCGCGAAGCCCCACACCCTCCTCTGTCCGCCACCCAACCGGAGCCTCTTCCCTGACGACATCATCCACAGCAACACCTCGACGTCCCTCATCCACCGTACCAGATGAGGATCCGCCGTCGATCTTGTCGCCCCGCCAGTTCAGCCACCCCGTCCTCCACCTGTAAGGAGATGCCCCGACATTCCCCATGTCTTTCGCGCCACCTCCATTCCTACACTGCCGTCTTCACCTGCACCACCGGAAGAGCAGCATCATCACCGTTTCCTCGGATGAAGTTGCGGCCTAATCGGTGCCATCAAAGAAATTGTACACCAATCGTCGCATTTTCTTCTTGATTCGATCTCACGGTGCTGCCGGTGCTCGGTCCCGAGCCGACATGGTGCGGCTCCATCCAGTGGCGTTATCGGCCACTTCCTCCACGGCGTCGCTCCCTCGGCGGCGCCGTCCACATCAGTAGGAGCTACTGCTGCTTTAGCTCTCGCTCGCGCTGCTGCACTGCTCTTTCTCTCGGTCCCCTGCCTGGTCTGCTCTTGCTCTTGCTCTTGCTCGTGCTGCTGCTCCTGCTCTTGCTCTTGCTCTAGCTTGCGATGCTGCTCCAATTTAGCTACACTTCAGTTGACTGAATCGACTTTTGGGTCAGTCGATTTTCAGGGGGTGGGGGCGGGGGGCTCGCCGGAGTTAAGGAAGAACCAGCCGCAGTGGGGAGGGGGGCTCGCCGGAGAGGTACCCCACTATCTATCTAAGGGTTCAGGGTGGGGCCAGTGGTCGCTGGCGGTGGCGGGGCGGTGGCGTGGGGATCGCCGGAGAAAAAGCTTGGCACGGGGGGGCCTAGAGGAATGGTCGGGGCAGCGGTGGGGAGTGGTTTCAGGGCGGGCAGGGTGGCGCACCTCCAGCCGCGGGCGGCAGGGGGCGGTTGTTTGGCTGGTGGTGGCTGGCAGCTCAGGGGGGTGGAGGTTGAAGATGAACTACATGCCCTTGATTTCGTATCCAACGGCTAGAAAATCGACTGACCAGAGATGAAAAACTCAGTCGACTGACGTGTAGCCTCACCTCTAGTGCGTTCAGTTTCGACAATTAAGTTCAGTTTCAACAGTTAAATTCAGTTTTGACAGTTAAGTTCAGAGATGAGCGGCTGATGTATTTTACATCTAGCACTTTGTGGTTATGTATTTTACGTCATCTATTGGAGATGCTATTAGAATTCCACTCAGGTTAACATTGTCTCTCCTGTCCTGCTTCAGCCTCGGCGTCGTACAACTCACCGGAGCTACTCCAACGACGAAACCCTCCATAACAGTGGTGCAGTACCCCGGGCTCCATCTCAAGATGCCTAATATCTTCTTCCCCTCCTCCGACAGCCAAGTCAGCCGGATCATCCTCACCGACCAACCCAATCACGTTGAGATCGACATGGCTTCGCCAAAGAGGTTGTACACTTGTTGCATCTCTTTTTTACTCTAATTGTTATATATATTGTCCACTGAGCACACACAGTAACGTGAAATATGATTATTTCTCCTACTATATGACAAGTAGTAAGGTAACAGGCAACTTAGCTATCCTTGATGGACTCTCTTGAGCGCCATCATTATTTACCTCTGCACGTTTGAGTTGTGCCTTTGTCTATGGGCCTGGGAGTTGAGCTAGTAGGGCAGTGGCCTGGGTCCAAAGTGCTTGAAAGGAAAAGTGAATGAAAAACATATGAATTGGAAAGTTTCCTATGGTACTATTATTCGTGCATTTGGTTCAAAGGAATGGAGCAAAGGAAAACTATAGGATTTGTTCCTTTAGTGTCTCCTTGAAAGAAAAACTGTAGGAATTTTAATATCCACTTGTCCTCATTTTAAAATTCCTATCCATGAAGCACAGGACTAAGTGATAGTAGCATAATAGCATTATAACCATACATTTTCTTGTGGTTTGACTTAATCTCACCATGCTTCTTTGCATCCTGTGATCTTCCAATTCTTGTGAACCAAACACCCAGATTGGCAAAAATCCTGTGTTTTTAAATTCTCTATTTTGCACGTGCATTCCTATATTATTACTGTGTATTTCCTATCCCTGCGTTATTAGAATCATCCAATTCGAAGGAGCCCTTACAGAATTACTTCTCTTACAGATAGTTGTCAAAGAAAACCTTGCGTGGTTTGTCCTGTTCCTGCTGCACCGTCATCCACCCCAGCTCAGTTGCTCCAACGACAGAAGGGTCCAGCACAGCAGGGATCCGGCCTCCAAACTGTCTTTTGATACGTCTCCAACGTCTCTATAATTTTTGATTGTTCCATGCTATTATATTACCCCTTTTGGATGTTTATGGGCTTTATTTTACACATTTATATCATTTTTGGGACTAACCTACTAACCGGAGGCCCAACCCATATTGCTGTTTCTTTGCCTATTTCAGTATTTCGAAGAAAAGGAATATCAAATGGAGTCCAACCGGAATGAAACCTTCGGGAGCGTTATTTTTGGAACAAATCTGATCCGGAGAGCTTGGAGTGCAAGTCAAGAAGCCTCCGAGGTGCCCACGAGATAGGAGGGCGCCCCCCCTGTAGGGCGCGCCCCCCTCTCTCGTGGGCCCCTCGGGCGGCCACCGACGTACTTCTTCCTCCTATATATACCTACGTACCCCGAAAACATCCAGGAGCACCACGAAACACAATTTCCACCGCCGTAACCTTCAGTATCCGCGAGATCCCATCTTGGAGCACTTGCCGGCACTCTGCCGAAGGGGGAAGCAACCACGGAGGGCCTCTACATCAACATCCTAGCCCCTCCGATGAGTTGTGGGTAGTTTACCACAGACCTATGGGTCCATAGTTATTAACTAGATGGCTTCTTCTCTCTTTTTGGATCTCAATACAATGTTCTCCCCCTCTCTTGTGGAGATCTATTCGATGTAATCTCTTTTTGCGGTGTGTTTGTCGAGATCCAATGAATTGTGGGTTTATGATCAAGTTTATCTATGAATAATATTTGAATCTTCTCTGAATTCTTTTATGTATGATTGAGTTATCTTTGCAAGTCTCTTCGAATTATCAGTTTGGTTTGGCCTACTAGATTGATCTTTCTTGCCATGGGAGAAGTTCTTAGCTTTGGGTTCAATCTTGCGGTGTTCTTACCCAGTGACAGAAAGGGTTGCAAGAAACGTAATGTATAGTTGCCATCGAGGATAACAAGATGGGTTTTATATCATATTGCATGTGTTTATCCCTCTACATCATGTCATCTTGCTTAATGCGTTACTCTGTTCTTATGAACTTAATACTCTAGATGCAGGCAGGAGTCGGTCGATGTGTGGAGTAATAGTAGTAGATGCAGGCAGGAGTCGGTCTACTTGTTATGGACGTGATGCCTATATACATGATCATGCCTAGATAATCTCATAACTATGCGCTTTTCTATCAATTGCTCGATAGTAATTTGTTCGCCCACCGTAATACTTATGCTATCAGAAGCCTCTAGTGAAACCTATGGTCCCCGGGTCTATCTCTTATCATATTTGCTTTCAGTCTACTTTATTTGCTTCTTTACTTTTTGCATCTATATAAAAAATACCAAAAATATATTTATTTATCATACTATGTTTATCAGATCTCACTTTCGCAAGTGGCCGTGAAGGGATTGACAACCCCTTTATTGCGTCGGTTGCGAGTTCTCGGTTTGTTTGTGTAGGTGCGTGGGACTTTTGAGGAGCCTCCTACTGGATTGATACCTTGGTTCTCAAAACTGAGGGAAATACTTACGCTGCACTTTGCTGCATCACCCTCTCCTCTTCGAGGAAAACCAACGCAAGCTCAAGACGTAGCAAGAAGGATTTCTGGCGCCGTTGTCGAGGAGTTCTTCGCTCAAGTCAAGACATACCAAGTACCCATCACAAACCCATCTCCCTCGCATTTACATTATTTGCCATTTGCCTCTCGTTTTCCTCTCCCTCACTTCACCCTTGCCGTGTTATTCGCCCTTTTCTTTCCCAATCTCCTCCTCTCTTTTCCGCTTGCCGTTTTTCTTTTTGCTTGTGTGTTGGATTACTTGTTGCCATGGCACAAGATAATACCAAGTTGTGTGACTTCTCGAATACCAATAATAATGATTTCCTTTGTACTCCGATTGCTCCTCTTAATGATGTTGAGTATTGTGAAATCAATACCGCTTTGTTGAATCTTGTTATGAAAGATCAATTCGCCGGCCTTCCTAGTGAAGATGCCGCTACTCATCTAAACAATTTTGTTGATTTGTGTGACATGCAAAAGAAGAAAGATACGGATAACAATATTGTCAAATTGAAGTTATTTCCGTTTTCACTTAGAGATCGTGCTAAAGTTTGGTTTTCGTCTTTTCCTAAAAATTGTATTGATTCTTGGAACAAGTGCAAAGATGCTTTTATCTCTAAGTATTTTCCTCCCGCTAAGATCATCACTCTTAGGAATGACATTATGAATTTTAAACAACTTGATCATGAGCATGTTGCCCAATCTTGGGAAAGAATGAAATTGATGCTTCGCAATTGCCCTACTCATGGTTTGAATTTATGGATGATCATACAAATTTTTTATGCCGGTTTGAACTTTGCTTCTAGAAATATCTTAGATTCGGCTGCGGGAGGAACCTTTATGGAAATCACGTTAGGTGATGCTACAAAATTGCTTGATAATATTATGGCTAATTATATTCAGTGGCACACCGAAAGATCTTCTAGTAAAAAAGTGCATGCTATAGAAGAAATCAATGTTTTGAGTGGAAATATGGATGAACTTATGAAGATGTTTGCTACTAAAAATACTCCTGTTGATCCCAATGATATGCCTTTGTCTTCCTTGATTGAGAATAATAATGAATCTATGTATGTGAATTTTGTTGGTAGGAATAGTTTTGGAAACAACGCTTATAGAGGAAATTTTAATGCTAGACCGTTCCCTAGTAACCCCTCTAATAATTATGGAAATTCCTACAATAATTCTTATGGTAATTTTAACAAGATGCCCTCTGATTATGAGAATAGTGTGAAAGAATTTATGATTTCTCAAAAGAATTTTAATGCCTTGCTTGAAGAAAAATTGCTCAAAGTTGATGATTTGGCTAGGAACGTTGATAGACTTTCGCTTGATGTTAATTCTCTTAAACTTGGATCTTCTTCTCCTAAGCATGATATCAATGAGTCTCTCAAAGTAATGAGAATTTCCATTGACGAGTGCAAGGAAAGAACCGCTAGATTGCGTGCTAAAAAAGAAAGCTTTATAAAAGCATGTTCTTCTAGTCTTCATGAAAATAATGATGAGGATCTTAAAGTTATTGACGCGTCTCCGATTAGATCTATGTTTTGCAACATGAATTTTGATGATTATGGGAGTGATGGTGAATCAACTTTGCCTAGAAGGCGTCCCAAAAATTCGGAGTCTTTAGATCTTGATGTTAAATTTGGTAAAAGTGAGATTGGAGAATCTTCAACTTCTAATAATGTTGAACTTACTATCTCGGATTTCAAGGAATTTGATTATGATAATTGTTCTTTAAAAGGGTGTATTTCCTTGTTGCAATCCGTTGTTAATTCTCCTCATGCTTGTAGTCAAAACAAAGCTTTTACCAAACATATTGTTGATGCCTTGATGCAATCTTATGATGAAAAACTTAATTTGGAAGTTTCTATACCTAGAAAACTTAATGATGAGTGGTAACCCACTATAAAGATTAAAATTAAAGATTATGAGTGTTTTGCTTTGTGTGATTTGGGTGCTAGTGTTTCCACGATTCCAAAAACTTTATGTGATATTCTAGGTTTCCATGATCTTGATGATTGCTCTTTAAATTTGCACCTTGCGGATCCCACCATTAAAAAGCCTATGGGAAGGATCAATGATGTCCTTATTATTGCAAATAGAAATTTGGTGCCCGTAGATTTTATCGTTCTTGATATAGATTGCAATCTTTCTTGCCCTATTATTCTTGGTAGACCTTTCCTTATAACGATTGGTGCGATTATTGATATGAAGGAAGGGAATATTCGATTCCAATTTCCATTAAAGAAAGGCATGGAGCACTTTACAAGAAAGAAAGTCAAATTACCTTATGAATCCATCATGCGTGCTACTTATGAATTTAGTGCCAAAGATGGCACTCGTTAGATCTATCTTTGCTTTTTATGCCTAGCTAGAGGCGTTAAACGATAGCGCTAGTTGGGAGGCAACCGAATTTTCTTTATGTTTTTTGTTTTTGCTCCTGTCTAGTAATAAATCTTGCATCTACCTTCTGGTTAGATGTGTTTTTATCTTTTAATTAGTGTTTGTGCCAAGTAGAACCTATAGGATAACCTACGATGATAGTTGATTTGATTCTGCTGAAAAACAGAAACTTTGCGCGCACGAATATAATTTTGTTAATTCACAGGAACGTGCTTTTGCGTTGATTCTTTTCGATTCTGTTCAATAAACAAATTTTCCAGGACTTCCTATTTTGGTAGGATTTTTAGAGTTCCATAAGTTTGCGTTAGTTACAGATTGCTACAGACTGTTCTGTTTTTGACAGATTCTATTTTTCGTGTGTTGTTTGCTTATTTCAATGCATCTATGGCTAGTAATTCAATATATGAACCATAAAGAAGTTGTAATAAGTAGGTTTAACACCAAAATAAATAAAGAATGAGTTCATGGCAGTACCTTATGTGGTGGTTTTCTTTTCTTTCACTAACGGAGCTTATAAGATTTCCTGTTGAGTTTTGTGTTGTGCAGTTTTCAAGTTTTGGGTAAAGCTTTTATGGACTATGGAATAATGAGTGGCAAGAGCCTAAGCTTGGGGATGCCCATGGAACCCCAAGATATTCAAGGATAGCCAAAAGCCTAAGCTTGGGGATGCCCCGGGAAGGCATCCCCTCTTTCGTCTTCGTTCATTGGTAACTTTACTTGGAGCTATATTTTTATTCGCTACATGATATGTGTTTTGCTTGGAGCGTCGTGTATTATATTAGTATGTGCTTTTTAATTTACCACAATCATCCTTGCTGTACACACCTTTTGGGAGAAGCCCATTTTATTAGAATTTGCTAGAATACTCTATGTGCTTCACTTATATCTTTTGAGCTTGATAGTTTTTGCTCTAGTACTTCACTTATATCTTTTAGAGCACGGTGGTGTCTTAATTTTGAAGAAATTGCTAGTCTCTGATGCTTCACTTATATTACTTTGAGAGTCTTTTAGAACAGCATGGTATTTGCTATTATCATAAAGTTGGTCCTAGAATGATGAGCATCCAAGTTGGGTATAATAAAAACTATCATAAAAAGTGAATTGGATGCTGTGATCAATTTGATGCTTGATAATTGTTTTGAGATATGGAAGTAATGATATTAAAGTCATGCTAGTTGGGTGATTATGAATTTAAAGAATGCTTGTGTTGAAGCTTGTGATTCCCGTAGCATGCACGTATGGTGAACCGCTTTGTGATGAAGTTGGAGCACAATTTTATTTATTGATTGTCTTCCTTATGAGTGGCGGTCGGGGACGAGTGATGGTCTTTTCCTACCAATCTATTCCCCTAGGATCATGCGCGTAGTACTTTGGTTTTTGATGACTTCTAAATTTTTGCAACAAGTATATGAGTTCTTTTGATTAATGTTGAGTCCATGGATTATACGCACTCTTTCACCCTTCCACTATTGCTAGCCTCTCTTGTATCGTGCAATTTTCGCCGGTACCATACACCCACCATACTCCTTCCTCAAAACAGCCACCATACCTACCTATTATGGCATTTCCATAGCCATTCCGAGATATATTGCCATGCAACTTTCCGCCGTTCCATTCATATGACACGCATTACTTTTGTCATATTGCTCTTTGCATGATCACGTAGTTGGCATTGTATTTGTGGCAAGTCCACCTTCACAATTTTCATACATGTCGCTCTTGATTCATTGCATATCCCGGTACACCACCGGAGGCATTCATATAGAGTCATATCTTGTTCTAGTTTTGAGTTGTAAATCCATAAAGGTGTGATGATCTTCATTATTAGAGCATTGTCCTAGTGAGGAAAGGATGATGAAGACTATGATTCCCCCACAAGTCGGGATGAGACTTCGGACTTTACAAAAATAAAAAAAATAAAAAAAGAGAGAGAAAGGCCAAAAAAAGAAAGGCCAAAGAAAAAAAAAGAAAAGAAAGAAAAAAATGAGAGAAAAAGAGAGAAGGGACAATGCTACTATCTCCTTTTCCACACTGGTGATTCAAAATAGCACCATGATCTTCATGATAGAGAGTCTCATATATTGTCACTTTCATATACTAGTATGAATTTTTCATTATAGAACTTGTCTTGTATACTCCAATGATGGGCCTCCTCAAAAGTGCCCTAGGTCTTCGTGAGCAAGCAAGTTGGATGCACCCCACTTAGTTGAGCAAGCAAGACACATATTGTATTGTTGCCATCGAGGATAACAAGATGGGGTTTATATCATATTGCATGTGTGTATCCCTCTACATCATGTCATCTTGCTTAATGCGTCACTCTGTTCTTATGAACTTAATACTCTAGATGCAGGCAGGAGTCGGTCGATGTGTGGAGTAATAGTAGTAGATGCAGGCAGGAGGCGGTCTACTTGTTATGGACGTGATGCCTATATACATGATCATGCCTAGATAATCTCATAACTATGCGCTTTTCTATCAATTGCTCGACAGTAATTTGTTCACCCACCGTAATACTTATGCTATCTTGAGAGAAGCCTCTAGTGAAACCTATGGCCCCCGGGTCTATCTCTTATCATATTTGCTTTCAATCTACTTTATTTGCTTCTTTACTTTTTGCATCTATATCAAAAATACCAAAAATATATTTATCTTATCATACTATCTTTATTAGATCTCACTTTTGCAAGTGGTCGTGAAGGGATTGACAACCCCTTTTTTGTGTTGGTTGCGAGTTCTCTGTTTGTTTGTGTAGGTGTGTGGGACTTTTGAGGAGCCTCCTACTGGATTGATACCTTGGTTCTCAAAACTGAGGGAAATACTTACGCTACACTTTGCTGCATCACCCTCTCCTCTTCGAGGAAAACCAACGCAAGCTCAAGACGTAGCATCTTTCACTGCCTCAAATCTTCTTCCCCACCGCCGGCAGCCATGAAAACTGCAGTACCATCATCAGCCAAGCAGATGACCTTGAGGACTACATGGGTCCGCAAGAGAGGTCGCACTCTTTCGTGTCTTCTTACGTTATGCATCGCTTAATATTACATGCTACTTTATCGTCATGTTCACCGATTAGACTCCAAGTCAGCTCCAAACTAATGGCCAAACTTGAGTTTTTAAATGGTTGTGGGGTACATATCGGGGCCGCAATCAATAGTATCTATCTACTATCTAGTTAATCTCTGGTGTCTACTGTGAGTTTCATGTTGGGTGGGAAATAAACAGTAAAGAATCCATTATCTGTATTTTTTAACTGAAGCCATTGGTTTTGGGTCTATCCACAGGTTGCTACCATCACTCTGGATTTCTGCATGCACTCCTTACATAATCTCACTATGTTTTATTCCTATGCATGTCAGTTATTGTACACAATGGAACTGAACATGTAGAGCAAAAGAGACGAACCTTGCGTGGCAATAAAATTTCATGCAGACGTTGCTCCATGGTAGGCGCAAAGGCAGCCCCCTCCACCCATTTCGGATTGTAATCGAGAGGAAGATATCTGTTCTGAGGGGGATTCAGAAGGAGAAGACCACTCCTATTTACCCCCTGAGGTCTTCGCTCCAACTTGGCATGCTGATGTTGGTTATATCATGCATATGGTGCCTTGCATTGCTTACTTTATACATCAAATATGTCATCTACTTAGTTTAGACATGCTTTGTGTGAATGCCATCTGTTTAGTTTATTCATCATTTATGTGAATTATGCAATGCCATCTTGTTTAGCCAGGCATCATATATGTGAATTTTGCAATGCCATCCTGCTTAGCCAGTCGTCTTATATGTGAATTATATCAGGCCATCCTTTTTTTTGGTTACGTATTACATTTGTCAACAATGTTAGTACATTCAACTACTCTTCGTGTGCATCAGCCATTTGACACGGTGATGGAAAATTCTGGAGTGAAAACAAGGTCTTCAGAGCAGACTATGTTATCTGACGAAGCGCATATCTCGCTGGTTACGGATAGCTCCCCGGAGGAGGATTCAGAGATAGATGAGCAGTCCTATTCCCCCCCCCCCCCGCCGAGGTGTATGCTCTAACTTGGCAGGGTTATGTTGCTCATATCGTGCGTATTGTGTCTTGCATTGCTATGTCATTTTATTAGTTTAGACATGCTTTGTGTGAATGCCACCTATTTAGTGTCTAATTACCATATATGTGAATTATGCATTGCCATCTTGTTGCAAGACATTATATATGTGAATTATGCAATGCTATCTTGTTGCAAAGGCATTATATATGTGAATTATGCAATGCCATGCTGTTTAGCCAATCATCATGTATGTGAATTATATCATGCTATCATTTTTTTGTATTACGTGTTTCATTTGTTGACAACGTTTGTATATTCAACTACTCTTCTTGTGCATCAGCCATTTGAAGCGGTGATGGAAGTATCTGGAGTGAAAACAAGGTATTCAGAGCATACAATGCTACCTGCTGAAGCAGACATCTTCCTGGTTACAGAGAGCTCCTCAGAGGAGGATTCAGAGACTGATGACCAGTCCTATTTCCCCCCTGAGGTATATGCTCAAACTTGGCAGGGTTATATTACCCATGTCATGCATGCTGTCTTGCATTGCTTAGTTTTTACATAATATATAGATTGCCATCTGCTTACTTGCTTACTATATAAATCATATATTTGAATTATATCATGCCATCATGTTTACATACACAACATCTATCTAAATTATGGCATGGCAACCCATTTAATATAGACATCATATAGTTATATCATCTCATCCTGTTTAGTGTTTACAGTCATCATATTTTGAATTATGTCATTCTATCCGTGAATTATATCATGCTATCATGTTTCCATAGGCGGAATGTATGTGAATAATGGCATGCCAACCTATTTAATAAACACATTATATAGTTATATCATGTCATCCTGTTTACAGAGTCATCATATTTTGAACTATGTCTTTCCATCTTTTTTAGTTAGCCATCATAATGTGAAATTGTGTCATGCTATCCTGTTTAGTTAGTCATCATATATGTGAAATTGTGTCATGCTATCCTGTTTGGTTAGACAACATAAATGTGAATTATTTCATGCCCTCTTTTATTCCCAGTATCCATTGCACCTGTCTATCATACAATGTCTATACTTCAATTACTTTTCTTGTTTATCAGCCATTTGAATTGGAGAGGGTGATGGCAATATCTAAGGGAGTAACAACACGGTATTCAGAAAAGACAGTGCTACCAGTTGATGCAGAAAGAACCATGGTTGTACTTGCCCAAGAACCAGCCCCACCACACATAACCCAGACTCTCGCAGATTGTACCCCTACCCAGTTGGACAGAGAACTAGCTACACCCCTTCTAACCCCAACCCCAGCAGATAGTAACCCAGTTCCAGTTGACACAACATTGTCTCCACCATAGAGCACCCAAACATGAGCAGTTAGTAAGGGAACTGCAGTGCCCAAAGCACGAGGACCACCACTCCGAATCCCAACTCAACACTTAAAGGAGAACAAGATTAGTTCTCAGGTCAGGTTCTGTAGCTATGGTTCATACTCCTTTGCTCTTGCATCACTGTATTTACTCGTACCAACTATTTTCAAATTTGAAGGATGGAATTGAAACTCCAATGGCGCAACAGGTATGTTTTAAACCCATTTCTTTAACTGGTTTGCTGTTGTAACTTGCTCTATGTTGATTTCAGTTTCAATTGAATAAACAATTATGTTCTCATGTCATGCACAATACAAGTGTTGTTTTTGCTCTATAGTTTCCCACACTTATATTCTATCTATTCTGCTTTGTATTGGACAAACATTATTTGAACTGTGTCTCTATCTTGATTTGGCAACAAAAAAACTAGAATGATATAGACCACAAAGTGACCATGGTACATAGATATATGTGTGTTTCATGTTGTTATCCTATTGAAAGTGCAACTATCCCTGGGTGGTTTTGGTAATTCCTAACAACACATAGCTCATTGAGCTAACACTATTTCAAGATAAATATTTCAGGAAAGCTCAATGATTGGCATGGCATGGATGAGGAAAGTGGACTCCTCAAAATGCTAAGGACAAAAGGATTGGCTCAAGCTCAAAGCACAAGACTCTACATTTTCCATTTTAGTGATCCAAGATCACACTGAGTCCATAGGAAAAGCCAATACTATCAAGAGGGGATGAGGTGTTGCTTAATGAGTTTCTTGCTCAAAGTGCTTAGTGATATGCTCCAAAAACCCTCAACTACTTTCTCACATCCACATATGTCCCAAACCAAAAGTCAAACTCGGCCCCACCGAAACCTTCTATCCGGCGCCACCGAGTTCAGTTGACATAGCCATTGCCAGAAACCCTAGTCTTTTCGGTCTCATCGATAGGGATCTCGGTCTCATCGAGATGGGATTGTAATCTCTCTGTTTCCCTTCGTAACATTTCGGTCAAACTGAGATGAGCGATCGGTACCATCGAGATTGCAATGCAAACACTCTGTTTCCCTTTCTTAATGTTTCGGTCCAACTCAGATGAGCGAATCGGTCCCACCGAGTTTGCCTGACCAACTCTCTGTGTGTCTATTACCAAAATCGGTCTCACCGAGTTTGTGTAATCGGTCTCACCGAGATTATGTTATGCCCTAACCCTAACCATATCGGTCCCACCAAGTTGACATGTCGGTCCCACCGAAATTCCTAATGGTCACATTATTTACTAAATCGGTCCGACCGAGTTTCACGATTCGGTCCCACCGAGTTTGGTAAGTTGTGTGTAACGGTTAGATTTTGTGTGGAGGCTATATATACCCCTCCACCCACTCTTCATTCGTGGAGAGAGCCATCAGAACATGCCTACACTTCCAACATACATTTTCTGAGAGAGAACCACCTACACTTGTGTTGAGGTCAAGATATTCCATTCCTACCACATAAATCCTGATCTCTAGCCTCCCCCAAGTTGCTTTCCACTCAAATCTTCTTTCCACCAAATCCAAATCCTGTGAGAGAGAGTTGAGTGTTGGGGAGACTATCATTTGAAGCACAAGAGCAAGGAGTTCATCATCAACACACCACTGTTACTTCTTGGAGAGTGGTGTCTCCTAGATTGGCTAGGTGTCACTTGGGAGCCTCCGACAAGATTGTGGAGTTGAACCAAGGAGTTTGTAAGGGCAAGGAGATCGCCTACTTCGTGAAGATCTACCCTAGTGAGGAAAGTCCTTCGTGGGCGACGACCATGGTGGGATAGACAAGGTTGCTTCTTCGTGGACCCTTCGTGGGTGGAGCCCTCCGTGGACTCGCGCAACTGTTACCCTTCATGGGTTGAAGTCTCCATCAACGTGGATGTACGATAGCACCACCTATCGGAACCACGGATAAAAAAATCTCCGTGTCAACATTGCGTTTGCCTCCTCAAACTCCTCCCTTTACCTTCATATGCAATTGTTTTACATTCCACTGTTATACTCTTAGAATTGCATGTGTAGGTTGATTGCTTGACTTGTGCTATGTTGCTAGCCAAGAACTAAAATTGGGAAAAGGCTAGATTTTTATTTGGTCTAGTAGTCTAATCACCAACCCCTCTAGACATACTTTCGATCCTACACCTATCCACTTTACTACTGAACTGATTTACCAAAATGAGTTTCATATACAACATGGTAAACCTGTGATGTGTCTGCTTGTTTCTCTTTTAGAATGCGGACAAAATATTGGAGAACAGTACCCCGTTATGCAATGGTAAAGGAAGTAATGCAGATAAGGTCCAAGATAGTGAGACAACCCTGTTGGTCTCCAAGAAAGCTGATAAAAACTATCTTGACGACAGTGAGAGAACCCAAAAGTCATGTCTTGATGTAGTGTTCGAGTTACTGGCCACTACTGCTGGCACAAGCTCTTCGAACTCACTGCCTAAATCAGTTCTTCTTCTTGAGTCTCAACTTCAAGTTGAAAGACATCGATCAGATGTGCTGCGACAGGAAGCTGAAGGACTGAGGAAGTCCTTGCAGAATTCAGATGCATACTTTCTGGTGCAACAGCAAGCGCTGGAGGATTTAAGCGCCAAACAAGAGAAAGTTAATAAGCTTGCTAAGCATCTTGCCAGCATTATGGGTACCCAGGATATTGTTTCTTGAGATCTTCTGAAGTGGTTTCAGTTCTGGACTTGTTTTGTTGCGGTGTTTATTTGCACTGGTCGCCAACTTTGACAACCAGTGTAGATGATATGCTGCTTTGTTCCCTATATTTGCACTAATGGCGAACTTTGATGCCCAGTGGATGTAATATGTGTAATAGCCATGATAGCCTAGCGTAAGTTGCTTGCTTATTTATTTCCTTGTTGTCTTGTTTATTTGTTTGCTTGTAGTGAGTGCAGTTCTTTGTCCGGGTTTGCCAGTGGCTGCAATAACCTATTTTTTAAAGCTAGGGCACAATAACCATGGGCTACATATTTACTGTAGTGACACCGGGCCTCCTAAGGGCTGTAGAAACAATGGGCCTTCTACGGGGAGTAGAAACAATGGGCCTTCTACGGGCCGTAGACACAATGGGCCTTCTACGAGCCGTATCATCAATGGGCCTTCTATGGGCCGTATGATCGATTGGCCAAACATGGGCCAATAACATACCGCATTATGGCCGTAAATGGGCTAGAGTTGGAATCGTCCGTTAATGGGCCGACCATAATGGGCCATTGTTAATCGGCCGTATTTGATGACTCTATGAAAACGGGCCAATGTATTAACGAGCCACAAACAGGCTAACTATAACCACGGGCTGAATTTGGCCCACAAGCAGAAAATTACAGGAACGGGTCGTAAGTAACCGAATGTTGGAAATGAGCCCAAGAATAAATGGGCCCTAAGAAGGCTGAAATATAACATGGGCTAGAAACGGCCCAATGGAATAATGGACCATTAATGGGTATAAAGTGATACACTGTTCATTACGGGCCAGTTTCACCACGGGCCGTTCATGGGCCAAGAGTCACAAAGGGCCTCATATGGGCCGAAAGACGTCATGGGCCATACATGGGCTGAAAGTTAAAACGGGTTGGAATCATATTGGACGGCCCAGATGACGCTACCGGGCCTAATACGGATAGGTCGTAACGGGCCCTGGGTTAACGGGCTGTAAATGGTCTATATGCGAATAGGTCGTTAACAGGCTTTCCATGTGCCGGCCCGCCACCTTTTGACCAAGTCAAACGGGCCGTCCTTTTCACAAGAATGGGCCTCTGTTGGGCTGTGCCACATGTCGACGTATCATAGGCGCCTTCGGTCCAATGAGTGGATGACATCTGTCCCAACGGTGAGCCGACACATGTTTCCTCCAGCCAATGATGATTTTACACGTGGAAAATTCCCATTGGTCGGGGCTGTTAACGAGTTATCGGATCCAAAACCGGACCCGATAGCTTAATGCAAGCCGTTATGGTGGATGCCATGTGTCAGTCACCCTTGACGAAAGCACTTCTATGGCGCGCAATTTATCGTCATGGAAGTGGACACTTCTGCGATGATAATTTTGGTAATGTCATGGAACACTTCTACGACAGCACATGTATGACTATCTTGATTCTGTCATAAAATCGTCATGGATGTACATGCATGACAGAAAACGTGACCTACTGTGACAAACACGTATCATCACAGAAGTGATTTTTATTGTAGTGCAGAGAGGTGTCTCGCTCATGTCTACATAGTTCTCAAACCCGTAGGGTCCGCACGCCTAACGTTCATTGACGATATAGTACTATATGAGTTATGTATGTTCGTGACCAATTGTTGTTCGGAGTCCCGGATGAGATCACGGGCATGACGAGGAGCTCTGGATTGGTCTGGAGGTAAAGATTGATATACAGGTTGATATGGTTCGGCCAAGGGGTGAAGCCCATGGGGCTTTAGGTCGATGCAAAAGGAGTTTTGCGGAGGCCAGGGGGCCAAACGCCAGAGACCCTGGCGACTGGCCCTGCACCAGACGCCGAGTCCCATGGTGTCTGGGCTAGACGCCAAGGACTATGGCGTCTGGTCCTGGAAGTCCGAGAAGGACTCTTCCTTGCGGGCAAAACCGACTTTGAGGAGGCCTTTACTCCAAGTTTCGACCCCAGGGCTCAACATATAAATAGAGGGGTAGGGCTAGCACCTGGAACACATCAATCTTGCACAACCCAGATGCAACCGGGAGGATTGTGGAGTGGGCTTTGGAACTGTCAAGCTTTGGTCTCAGCTTAGAAAGCACTTTGACAATTAAGAGCAGAGCCTTGGCAGAATTCATAGCAGAATGGACCTCAACGCCTGACGAAGAAATTCAAGAGACCACTCTTCCCGGCAAGGAGACAAGCCGCGATTGGATTGTGTACTTTGATGGGGCTTTCTTGCTGCAAGGTGCTAGTGCCGGCGTGCTACTCGTCGTGCCCACCGGAGAGCGCCTCAAGTACGTAGTCCAGATGCACTTTCCCCGGGAAAAATCAACAAACAACACTGCAGAGTATGAGGGACTGCTTGCCGGTCTCAGGATCGTGGCAGACCTCGGAATCAGGAAGCTCATCATCAGAGGTAATTCGCAGCTTGTTGTTAAGCAAGTTAACAAAGATTATCATACCCCGTTGATGGAGGCCTATGTAGATGAAGTGAGGAAGTTGGATGAGCATTTTGACGGTCTGCAAGCAGAGCATGTTCCTCGAGTAGAAAATAGCATTGCCGACAACTTGTCAAAACGCGCTGCCCTCAAGTTGCCTATGGAACCAGGTACCTTTGTGCTCAAATTGACTTGACCATCCGTTGAACCATCAGCAAGACAGAATAAGCGAAGGAAGGCAGGTCCCAGCAAGTACTTTCCCGCTGAGCTCCCAGGAGCCGCCGACAAGGAAGTTGCCGAGAACTCCAAGCTTGTCGGGGAGCAGCAGGCTCCAGTAGGGCCTCAAGCCCTTGCCGTAGAGACAACTGCCCTGCAGTAGAAGATGTGCCTTTAGAACTTGCCGTCGAGCCTTAGGCTCCGGCATGGCACAACACACCGTTCGGTTCCTCCAAATAGGGTAACTCCCTGAGGAACAGGAAGAGGCAGAAAAAGTATCCCATCGGTCCAGCATATACTAATTTGTGGACGATGTCCTATACAGAAGGAGATCGAACAGCGTGAAATTGAAGTGCATTCCTCAGGAGGACGGACTGTGCTGTTGGCAGAGATACATAGAGGTATATGTGGCTCCCACATATGGTCAAGAGCCCTTGCAGGCAAAGCATTCCAGCAAGGTTTCTTTTGGCCCACCGCTCTCCAGGATGCAACTGCACTAGTAACCAAGTGTGAAGCGTGCCAGTTCCATTCAAAGAAGCTTCATCAACCAGCTCAAGTTCTTCAGACAATCCCTCTTTCCTGCCCATTTTTGGTCTGGGGGCTCGACATACTGGGCCCCTTTCCCCGTGTTGTCGGGGGCTTTGAGTACTTGTACATTGCGATCGACAAGTTCACAAAGTGGCCAAAAGTGGAACCAGTGAGAAAGGTGACATCACAATCAGCCGTCAAGTTCTTCAAGGGACTAGTCTGCCGTTTTGGTGTGCCAAACAGAGTCATCACCGACAATGGCACGCAGTTCATGAGCCGCACCTTCATGCAGTATATCCAAGACCTTGGAAACAAAGTTTGTTTTGCTTATGTTGCTCATCCAAGAAGCAACGACCAGGCAGAAAGGGCAAATGCCGAAGTGTTGTGAGGCCTCAAAACAAGAACTTTCGATGGGCTACACAAGTGTGGAAGAAGCTGGATTGATGAGTTGCCAACGGTTCTTTGGTCAATCCGAACGACACCAAATCGAGCCACTGGCCAGACGCCTTTTTTCCTGGTATACAGGGCAGAAGCATTTCTCCCCACAGAACCCATATACGGGTCACCTTGAGTGCTCGCTTATTATGAGCTTGAGCAAGAGATGTTGCACCAAGATGATGCTATGCTCCTTGAGGAAGATCGTCTTCAGGCTGATGTGCGAGCCGCACGCTACCAGCAAGCCTTGCGCCGCTACCATAGCCGCAAGGTTCATAACCGAAGCCTTGAGGAAAGCGACCTTGTTCTTCGGTGTATTCAATCCGCCAAGAGTTCAAACAAGTTGACGCCAAAGTGGGAAGGCCCTTATCGGGTAATACGAGTCACTAGGCCCGGCGCAGCCCACCTGGAGACCCAAGATGGTATTCCGGTGAGCAACTCCTGGAATATCAAACATCTTCGCAAGTTTTACCCATAAGGCGCGGTTGCCGAGAGCCCCGACAACCCCCTTTTTAAACTAGCCTTGCTGGCAAGGCATGTAACCTATGTACAGAGCCGGGCACAGATGTTGTGCGCAGTCGAAAAACTTTCAGTATGTACAGTTTCCTGTTGATTTCCGTGTTTATGTATATACGTATATGCATGCTTGTCCAGGATATTGTACTACCCTTGATTCCAGCAGATACTGATGAACCGCCAAGGTTCCATACTCCTATCCTCTCTTCCTTCTAGCCATAGTGAAGATGCTCGATACCGCCGTTCCTATCATGGACTTGGCTTTGGCAAGAGGTTGAGAAGACCGCCTGACACTGCGATCCCCGGCAAACCAAACAGATAAAGTTTACCTCTTGTCCATTCATGTTCGTAACCTATAACTTGTGCATTAGAAAACCCCGCCACTCTTTTTAGACTTAGGTGCTCCCATCCCTGACCCGAATGCTGCTTTAGTCAGAATGGTCATAGTAGCCTTTGGTAAAAAGAGATTGGCAAGGGGCTGAACCCTTTGTCTATAACCCGACAGATGTGACTCTCCGGCAGGCACAGAGGGCACCGGCAAGTTTGCTTCCCGGGAAAACTCGTTTATTTACATTAAAGAGGCATTTCGCCTCTGCATGGACGTATACATGCATGGGTTCCCGGCAAGGTTCATCTTTTTCATTAACATGTTGATGCAAGTGCAAACGTTACAAAACACAAGCATGGACTCAAGAGATTACATTATTTAAAAATTAAGATTTTGCAAGTGCCTACAAGTTGAAAAAACGATAAGTGCCCCGTAATCCCCATTCTTGCCCCTTTCCTCCCAGGCACGGCAGGTGAAGGCAGAGGGATACACGGGAGGGGATGCGTCGATCGAGATCATGGCGGAGGTGACCGCCGGCCACCGACACCAGAGCCAACAAATGATGGTGCTGCCACTGATGGTCATCTGGAGTCAGAGTCTCGTCCTCCCACCCGCTGCCCTCGTCGTCGCTATCGTGGCCCTCCTCGTCGCTGTCGCTCGAGGAGGAGCTTTTGTCATCGGTGGAGCTCTTCGGGCAGCACCCTAAGCGGATTCCCGAGCGCCCAAAGACCTTGATGGAGAGCAGGCCGTTCTCCATTAATTTGAACTGGAGAACGTGCCCCTCCAACAAACTATGGGCGCGGGCAAAGATTTTCCGCCCATGGCATGACATGAGGAGCGGGCAAGTCGACATCGACCCACATGCTGCCATTCCCGCAGCCCCTCATATGCAGCCTCAAGGCGTGCGGCGGGTCAAGCTCCATTACCCAAGCAAACGGGGTAGGAAGGCAGAGATAACCGTACACGGGCTTGTACAGCTTGATGAAGAACTCACAGGGCTGGTCTCCGACATGGCCCTCCATTGGGGGAGGGGCCGCCAGCGGAGGTGCAGCTGGTGCACCGCCCAGTCCTCCTCTTCTGCCAGCACCAGGGTGACCTGGGCCTCGCCCTCTCCCTCTCATAGCGGGCTCCGCTGCCGTGAACTCCGGAGGAGGGGGAAGCGCTGTCGAGCAGAAGCCCTTGTCGCCGCCATTAGAGCACCAGCGCGCCCTCTCACCATGGCGAGCGGAAGAAGGTTACCAAGCAGGAAGGAGGTGAGTGTGGAAAGGCACCGTCCCTCCCCCTTTTTATAGAAGGGCAGGGCCAGGGCCTGGCCTCCCAACCCAAGGGTGGCCGCCCCACTCGACCAATACAGCCTCTAGAGGCGTGGGGAATCCAGACCGACCCGCTGCTCAAATCAGCGACGCCCGATTTCCCGCCACAACGTTAAGGCCCATGCCCTCTGCATCCATCGCCTACCCTTCCTAAGGCATGAAGGACACGTGGCGGGCGACCCAGAAGCATAAAGACAAGTGGGACGACCATTTTCCACCCCGTGATCGTGGGGTGCAGGCGCCATGCAAGCCACGACCCGAGTTTACTTTATAAATGAGCAGCACCCCTACGGCTTCCTCTTTTTATGGGGAAGGCACGGGCTGCCTCTTTACTGTTTGATGTGGGGCATCGCAAGCGTGCTGCGACCGTTCCATGCATGACCCGCACGTCAGGCACTCAATGTGGACCGTGGGGAAGTGCAACTTACGAAAAGATTGCAGCAGTTAATCCCTACCACGCGTGCCCGCACATTGTTTTGGGCCTGGCCCAACGACGCTTCGCGCTTATGTGTGGCCCAGGCCCGGGGGCTCCTGTCGGTGTACATAAGTATGGGCCCTTCTTTACCCCTTACTTGTGCATGGGCAGTCGTTGCCACACCTACGGCAAGGCTTGGCAGGGCAGTAGAAGGTAAGACACAAGACTACCAAGGCAACATTCAAGGTAGTAAACAGGAAGCAGAAGATAAGCTAGACCTCCCCCGGCAACACCCTTCCCGGGGCGGCTTGTGAAGCCCCAGCAAGATCATTGCCGGGCAAGCTTGCGAAGCACCAGCAAGGCTGCCACCCTTGAGGCTGAGAGCTCTGACACCATCGACAACGTCAAGGCCAAGACTCGAGGGCGCATGCGTAGTAGCATGCAGATCTTTGTGAAGACCGATGGCCTGCATGTATATGTGGAGACTAGAAGACAAAGACCACCGGCAAGGCCCTTGCCGGGGACGACTGCGAGGCCCCGGCAAGACCCTTGCCGGGGACAATCGTGGGGCCACGGCTAGGCACGCACCCAACAAGATTTTGCCACCTCACAACCGTTCCAACGCGGTGACCAGCCTGCCAACTAAGCAAGCACCTGTGTGGTAGCATGCAGATCTTCGTGATGGCCCTGCCACCGCGCCAGCACAGTGGCTAGCCAGGCAGCCTGGCCCTACATGCCTCATCAGCCTGGACGCGTGTCAAGGCAGGATGAGGCGGCGACGGACAGGACGGGTTCTGTTACCGTCCCCGATAAAGTTGGAGGGCACGTAAGCAAAGCATTTAATGTGTTTGTCCTACAACGTCAGTGATAAGCTTGTACACTATAGCTACTCTACACCTCCTGTGTGCCACTATCACTACAAAAAAAAGACACATCCGTGACATTTTGGGCCGAACGAAAAAAATTCTGTCATTCTTATGACACTTCTATGACGATAATTGTGACAAAACCCGGTATCATCATAGATGTGGTGGGCTCCTACTTCTACGACAAAAAATCATGAAAAAAATGGGATTTTCATCCTGGGCGGGCCGGAGACGTAGCTGCATGACATTCTTTGGGCCGTCCATGACGGAAAAAACCATGGTAGAAGCGAGGGTTAGGAAAATTTCGGGGAGTTCCCGGTTACGGTGGGTGGTCGGGGGCCGAGCGATGTGCGTTTCTCTCGTACACGTACGCGCGTGTGTGTGAGGCGTTGGGCTCTAACTGAACCCGAGCGAGGCGTCGCCTAACTGAACCCGAGCGATTGCACTGCAGGCTACGCGTTACTGAACCCGAGCGATCGAGCGATTCCTTCGCTACTGCTGCTAACTGAAGTCGATCGATGCTGCCTATGGATGAACAGTGAGCGTTGCAGGGGGGTTTGGATGAACAGTGAGCATTGCGGGGGGATTGGATGAATAATGAGCGGTGGGGGTGGATGAACAGGACCCCGTGGCATTGCCTCTGGATGAATAGGACCCCGATCGATCGAGCCGGTTGGGGCTGGATGAACAGGACCCCGTGGAGGGCTGGATGAATAGGACGACCCCGTGGAGGGCTGGATGAATAGGATGACCCCGTGGAGGACTAGATGAACAGTAGACAGTGGAGGGGTGGATGAACAGTAGCCCGTGGAGGGGTGGTTGAACAGGAGCCCGTGGAGGGGTGGTTGAACAGTAGCCGGTGGAGTTTCGCGCGGTGGAGGCTGCATGATGAGGAGCCCCTGGATGAACAGTCACAGGTGGAGGCTGGAGGAGGTTGATGGTGGATGAACAGTAGCCCGTGAGGCTGGAGGAGGTCGATGGTGGAGATGAACAGTATCCTGTGGAGTCCCGTTTTCTGGTACGCCACACCCCTCCCGATGAATAGGACCCCCTGTTTCGACAGTAGTGTTCCAACACAAGTCCGTTTCATCCGTTTTGCGGTACGCCACACCCCTCCCGATCAACAGGACCCCGTTTCGACCGTAGGAGGTCCGTTTCCTCCGTTTTGTGGTACGCCAGACCCCTCCCGATGAACAGGATCCCATTCCGAACATGGCCGGTCAAACACAAGGTCGTTTCCTCCATTCTGCGGTACGCCAAGCCTCGTTTCCATCGCCTGTTCCGTCCAAGACGCTTGGCTCCCACGCATTCCATTGCCTCCTGATGAACACGATCCATTCTGTTGCCTCCCGATGAACACGACGCATTCCGTTGCCTCCCCATGAACACGACAACGACGCAGTTTCTCCGTTCTGACCCAACCATGTACACGAGCCCTGGCCATATGTATGCATGAGTAGGCGTTCGAGAACCCGCCCGTATGTATGTATGTGGCCGTATTTTCTTTGTTGCACCCTGGCCGTTGTACGTACGTGTACATGCTATGTGCGCGCCTCTACTACGACACGTGCGCGCCTCTACTAAGACATGTGCGCGCCTCTACATCGACCAGTATGTACATACATGTTCGCGACCAGAATGACAACGCTACGTATGCTTCGACCAGGTGGGTCCCGACTGTCAGGCACTTCCTTGCGTGCGAAGATGTAGCTCGTGGGTCCCAGCAGTCAGGGGGCCGAATTGTTTTTTTTTTGCCCGGACGCACTTCCTTGCGTGCGAAGATGTAGCTGGTGGATCCCAGCAGTCAGGGGGGAACTTTTTTTTTGTGAAATACGATGGCCCGTTCGGTGGATCCCTGCTGTCAGGTGGAGGAATAATTATTTTGCGCGTAATAAGGAGGCACTTCCTTGCGGCCGCCATGGACCCAGCTGTCAGTCTCTCCACGTACGGTACTCTTCTGATGGAAGTCGTTCCTTGACCACGTTGACCATGTCGCGCCGAGAGCACCAGGGCGGTGGACGACGGTGAGGCCTAGGAAGGGGACGATGTGGAGCCGGGGAATACGCGACAGTGGAAGCCCGCGCGGAGAGGAGTACGAGGGTTCACTGGTTCGACTGCGGTGTGAGGCTGCCGTCGCTGCAGAATAACAGGGGGTGTGGGTGAGTAGAGGGATGGCTTGGCCAACGGTGGGAGTAGTAGGGGGCGGTGAGGCCTCCACGACATCACAGCCGGCCACGGGAGGCAGGAGCACGTGGCACGACCGGCGCTGGTTTGGGCGGCTGGAGCAAGAAGACCAGAGGTTGAAGAAGCACTACGGCCGTTGGATGGACATCGTACGGTCACTGGAGCTAGAATCGTTCATATTGACTAAGTTGACAAAGCTCTCCGTCCCCGTCAATTTAGTTGGCCCACAAGTCATCCTCCCACTATGGTTTGTCCTAGCTAGCAGGGGGGTATTCATTTTTTGTGCGTAATAAGGAGGCACTTCCTTGCGTGCGAAGATATAGCTGGTGGGTCCGACCTGTCAGCGGGGGGAACGTTTTTTTCGTGAAATACAGAGGCCCTTCCGATGGGTCCCCGTTGTCAGGTGGAGGAATCATTATTTTGCACGTAATAAGGAGGCATTTCCTTGTGTGCGGCCGTGGACCCAGCTGTCAGCCTCTCCCCGTACAGTCCATGTCTGATGGATGTCATTCGTTGACCACGTTGACCAGGCCGCACCGAGAGCACCATGGTGGTGGACGACAGCAAGGCCTAGGAAGGGAACGACACGGAGCCGGGGAAGACTCGGCAATGGTTGCCCACGCGGTGGGGAGTACGAGGGTTTACTGGTCCGACTGTCGTCACCGAAAAATAACAGCAGGTGTGGGTGAGTAGAGGAATGGCCTGGCCAGCAATGAAGTAGGGTGGGGCGGTGCGGCCTGTGCGGAAGCACAGCCGGCCACGGGAGGCGGGAGCAGGCAGTCCCATCGAAGCTGGTTTGGGTGGCTAGAGCAAGAAGATCAGATATTGAAGAAGCAGCATGGCCGTTGGATTAACATCCAACGGTCAGTGCTGCTAGAATCGTTTGTGGACTAAGTTGACAAAGCTAAAGTACACATCAACCTAGTAGACCCACAAGTCAGCCTCCAAATCTGTCCCAAACAGCATACAACCCGAAATTTCTCGCCAGATTCAAATTATTTTAAATCTAAATATACCTTAATTTAAATTCAATGAAATTTTACCCGCACAAAAACAATGAAATTTAAAATATCAAAATCCGAAAGAAAATAGTATTTTGTAACTAATTGCCTGTTTGCTGTATTTTTTCATTTTACAGCCCATTTATACTACTTATAGCCCATTTCTTATTACTTATAGCCCATTTTCTGGCAAAATGCATCCCTCCTCGTCTTGAAAGATTTCCTGCCCAGCAGGGCGTAGAAAAGCAAGTAGGCCTACGTTGGTTGACCATGCTAACAACACCGGAGGGCGGCGCCGCGGCGAGTGAACCAAGGCGGAGGACGATGGTGAGGCCTCGGACGGGAACGAACAGGAGCTGGGGAAGATGCGCGGAGTTTTAGGGTGCGATGTGGCCATGATGCGTGTGCGGCAGCACAACCAGCCGTGGGAGACGGGAGCAGGCGGTCCCGTCGGCGATGGTTTGTCTTTGCCAGCTCGAGGAAGAAGAGACTAAAGAAACACGGCAGACGTTGAATGTCAATCCAATGGTCAAGGTTGGCACAATCGTTTGTTGACTAAGCTGACACCAAGTAGCATACTTTTTTATATATAGGAAGAAAAGAAAAACTGGGCTCGTTGGCCTGATAACATTCCCGAAACTGCGACCGTTCGATCTTGTGTCGCAACTAAAACTGCGAGGACAATCCGTTCGTCTACCGTCCTCCTCCCAGGGAACGTTCGCCACCTAAGTGAGTAGCACCCTTGGTTTTCAACCGAGAGGTCTTGGGTTCGAGTCCCGGGAACTCTCGATTTTGTCCTCCTTCCTTCCTCGCAAAAGAGGGAAAGAAAATAAAAGACTTGGGAAGGCGTACAGAACAAGCTAGTTTACCAGTAAAGAGACGTTGCAGAGTTTTAGAAAAAAGAGAGACGTGCTCCTATAGCTGGTTCGAATCCAAACCTAGACTATGACTATATATGGTGCTATGCTACTCTGCGAGTAATGAAACTGACATATCCAATGTTCGCTTCTCCTCTTATCTACTTACTCTGCCTAGCATCAGAAGCTCTGGCCGCAGCAACCATGTCTGCTGGCTACTCATCCACCTGCTCTTCAGCAGGCAACAACCACATATGCGCCAAGTCGCCACCCATACCATCGCCTGTGGGTCTCATCACACCCCTGCCGGCACGCGCACCGCAGTCGATTGCTCATCGCAACCCGCTGCCGTTGGTGTGGTGCCACTGCTGCAAATCACACAGAGTCATCATTCGCGTCTCAACCACAATCCCCAACCCTGGCCGAGTCTTCTACAAATGCCCGAATCATGGGTAATAATATGTTTAAGTGTTGTTCTGCTGCTTTCAGTTGCTGATTTTTTTAATAGTTTGGTTGATGATCTTCCAATTTGATTCGTGCAGAAAAGGGAAGATTCATGTGATTTGTATTTCTGGGAAGTTGCTGATGTGGGGGAATGCAACTACGCTGATTATTTGGTTAGCCGAGGAATCCCAATACCAGCAGGTTGGGGTGTTGAACAAGTAACTGAAGGAACGGCAGAAGAGGAAGATGCAGAGCAGAAGGTTAAAGATGCAGTTCCTCTGATCATGGCCCAGCAACAGCTGCTGAACGGCCTTGAAAGCAATGAGGATATGAAAGAGCTTGTGAAGATAATGGGCAAAATCGATGTGCTCTGTAGGATGATTGTCTCTTTATTTGCAGTGTATGTAGCACTCGTGATGTATTCGGTGGCTATGACATCAGCACTTTGCTGAAACTAGTAATGAATGAAACCTGTGTAGCAGGCTGGGTGTAGTGTTGTGAACATCTAATAATTTCTATTAACAGAAATCAGGGGGTATCTCCTTTTGCTCATAAATAAATAAATAGCAGAGGCCCTGCTAGGTCAGCTTTGTTCTCATTCGAAGACGTCGAGCAAATTGCAGTTCAACATCAAACTATGTCATCAAATTCAAGTTTCACAGCCAAATATGAGTACAACTAAACAACAATGTCATCATGTTTTAGTTGTCATACAATCACCAGACACAAATCAGCATACATAACAAGTGATGTTCTCACAGCAAAATACTAAACAACATGTTCATCAGGTTTCAGTTGTCATAGCAAACACAATTTCACATAGTAGATAAAAAACGTCTTCTGACAGGCAAATATGACAAAAGCAATGTAATCATCATCCATAGCAGCAGCGTCAACATCTTCGCCATGTTTATCAGTCTGAATCGTAATTCCCCATGGTGTCATCTTCTTCTTCGTCCTCAACGTCCTCGAACGTTGGCTTCTTCTTGATCAACTCTTGTATGTCCATAGCACGACAGGCAATCTTTTCGTCAGCGTCATTGACGTGATGGTTCTCAAAGATATTAGGAACATCTGTGTTATCTTGTACATCAGGAGCAGTGTAAGCATCATCTTGTTGTGCAACTTCATTGAACGAATTCCTCTGCTCAAATCTTTGCAATACTCTCCGGTCATCGCTACGTGCAAATGTGTCTTCCAAGAAAAATATCTGTGTTGTTTGATTTGCCAAAATAAAAGGCTCGTTGGTCTGTTACGCCGCCTTGACATTGATGGATTTGAAATAATCGTCAGCTATGGGTTTTGCGATCCTGGAAAACAGGTTATACCAATGACAGCACAACAGAACCACACATCAATGATCCTCGAAACTGGAGATATACTGAACCTGAACAATGTCTGTTATGTTAGCATACATTTCAGTTGTCTCTTTGTCATACGTATCCGTGCTCATGATGGCACTGTTTTGTATCATCCTGCCTTCGTCTCGTGCAAGGGTGTTGTAGCGCACATCTCCAACAACGCAAGATTCATAATGTCTTACCCGAGTATCAGGACCCATTGCTAGTGAGTAAAGGGCATCATCAACTGCATGCCCATCCTCTCGCATCTTCTTAACCTATGGTTAGAAAATAGACAAGCTGATCACCTTATGTACTCAATATATTAAAAAACTGACAGTGGAATTCAAAAGCTTACATGGCTCTTGAACCATTTCGCAAATCCTGCCATAACCAGTTTGTCAATGTTTCTTGGATTTTGCGGTAGTAAATCCTTTTTGTAGATGCTGCACAACAAAGTGATCGCGTCAAACATCTAAATATATAAGAATGTGCTGCAAGTTTGGTAGATTACGATCTATAAGCTGCAGTACTGCACTTACTTGATATAAGGTAGTATCTCAGGATAGTTATTCAACACATACCAAACCATTTTGTCCAAATCTTTAGGTTTGTCCTCTTGTCGACTCTTCCCTGTAACTCGAACAGAATAATCGAAAACATTGAGCCCGGGATTGTCTTCACCCACCTCTTTGCTAAGCTGATCAGTTGTTTCAATGTATTTTGAGCAGAATGTCAACGCTTCTGTAGCAATGTAGGCCTCTACAATGGAACCCTCGGGTCTAGCTCTATTCCTAAAGTATCCCTTGAAAGTGCCTAGATGCCTTTCAATAGGGTACATCCAGCCATACTATGCGGGACCTCTAAGTAGTGCCTCATCAGGTAGATGAACAGCCAAATGCACCACCACATCAAAGAAGGCTGGAGGATATATCTTCTCAAGGTCGCATAGGATAGTTGGTATCTTGTCTCTAAGACGCTCCAAAGCATCTATCCTGATATTTTTACTGTAGAGTTCCCTGAAGAATTGTCCCAACCCTGCAACTGCTCTGTATAAGTCAGGGCGGCCCAATCCTCTAAGGATAACAGGTAAAACCCTTTGAAGTAGGATGTGGCAGTCATGAGTTTTCAACCCTTGTACCTTGTTTCCATCTGCACTGACTCTCCTTTTAGGGTTGGAAGCAAATCCATGTGGGAATCTCACACGTGACAGGACCTCACAGAATTCTTTTCTTTTTACCTTGTCCAAGACGTACACAACTGGTGCCATATCCCGTGGTTTACCTTCATCTTGCACCTGCAAATCCTGTCTGATACCCAGATGTGTCAAATCAATCCTAGATTTTAAGGTATCTTTCATCTTGCCTTCAATATTAAGAAGTGTGCCGATAATGCTGTCACATATATTTTTCTCGATGTGCATCACATCAAGATTAAGCCACAGATCCAAATCTTTCCAATACTCCAAGTCCCACAAAGTGGACCTGCGGGTAAACAATAATCTCTCTTCTGCCCTGCCATGCTTCCTTTTCCCACTACCATTACCAGGATGGTTTCCTGGTATAATATGCCTGACCTTCTCTAATTCCACTTGCAACTCATAGGCGATGTGCCTCTTTGGCGCATCACGGTTTTCATGCTTTCCGCTGAACATATGTCTTCGGTATTTTCTAGGATGCGGCTTGTCCTTGGCAAGGAAACGACGGTGTCAAATGTAACAGATCTTGCTAAGTATTGCGTATGACAGCGGATTCTTGTCACAGCGAACACATGCATTGTAACCATGTGTCGTTCGCCCTGACATAGTGCCTGAGGGAGTCCTGGACTAGGGGGTGTCCGGACAGCCGGACTATCATCGTCAGCCAGACTCCAAGACTATGAAGATACAAGATTGAAGACTTCGTCCCGTGTCCGGATGGGACTTTCCTTGGCGTGGAAGGCAAGCTTGGCGATACGGATATGTAGATCTCCTACCATTGTAACCGACTCTGTGTAACCCTAGCCCTCTCCGGTGTCTATATAAACCGGAGGGTTTTAGTCCGTAGGACAACATAACCATTACAACAATCATACCATAGGCTAGCTTCTAGTGTTTAGCCTCCTTGATCTCGTGGTAGATCCACTCTTGTACTACCCATATCATCAATATCAATCAAGCAGGAGTAGGGTTTTACCTCCATCGAGAGGGCCCGAACCTGGGTAAAAACATCGTGCCCCTTGTCTCCTGTTACCATCCGCCTAGACGCACAGTTCGGGACCCCCTACCCGAGATCCGCCGGTTTTGACACCGACATTGGTGCTTTTATTGAGAGTTCCTCTGTGCCGTCACCGATAGGAAGGATGCCTCTACCCGTCTTCAAGGATGGTATCTTCGTCAAAGGAGCCTTGGCCGCCAGCCAAACTATCCGGCTAGGTGGTTTTCTCATGACCGCCAGTTCGGCCACCCCTTCGACAATGACCTCTCGGGTCGTTAAAAGCAATCTTCACGTCAGCTCAGAATCCGCCGAGCGGCTGGATCCAATAGAGCTCTCGTCCGTAAACGAGCTCTTGGATCGCATCGCCGCCCTGGGAGTCGCTACAGACTACAATCAGATTGGGCTTAAAACCGATCTGAGAGAGATTAACTCTCCCCAGGTCACCCACCACGTTGCAGTGGTAGAGGAACAACGCGGCGACTCTTCTCCTGTATTGAAAACTAGTCATGTCCGGGCTCCCGAACCCTCCATGCCGGATTCCCGCGGAGGGACAGACTTCGATCAAGCACTGAACCTAAAGTCAGGCATCGGACCGGACTCGTTGGACAATATCCAGCAATCCAAGCTTCCAAATTTGGAAACTTCTCGGCCCTTGAGCCCCGAGATGGGTAGGGTTCCGGACTTAATTCCACCCACCCGCCCAGACATATGTGATCTATCTCTAATCCGGCAAGAGCCCGCTGAAACAGTACATCATTACTGGGCCAGATTCCTCCTGGTTATGGACAGGATAAAGGACTGCCGAGAGGAAAACGCAATCTCAATCTTTTGCAATAATTGCACGGACGAGGGAATCTTGAACGCCGTCAGCCGTCGTGAAATTACACGCTTCACCGACCTGGCGTCCATAGTACGAAAGTACTGTGCGATGGAGAGTTTCCGGAAAACCGAAAATAAGTTTTGGGATAACCCGGCCCCGAATACAACCCTAGAGTCTGCAACAAAAGGGTGCATTACACTCAGGCACCAGGTACAAAAACCAAAAAGCAAAAACCCCACAAAGGGCACGGAACTGTACTGGAGGGATGGCTTAGCGGACCCTGTAAAATTCACAGTACAGAGGGCACCATCCCAACACATAGCCTTCGAGCATGTTGGATATTACGGCAGGTTGCCAAAAGTGGCGAGGAGCTTCTAGCCCCGGAAAACCACTCCAACAATACCGGTACGGTATCAACAGTCTTCGAGACTTTCGCATCAAATAACATGCGGAAACGAACAATCCGCAGCCTCGCCGAAGTCTACCAAGTAGCAACAACAAATCCATGGAGCGACACAGCCATCACCTTCAACGCCAGCGACGAACCTAAATTCCGAACAGCCCGAGCACCAGCCGCATTGGTCCTTAGTCCAATAGTGGACGGCTTTCGACTTACCAAGGTACTCATGGATGGCAGCAGCGGATTAAATCTCATCTACGAGGAAACCCTTCAAAAAATGGAAATAGACTGGAGCTGCATTGAGCGAAGCAGCACAACCTTCAGAGGAATAATCCCTTGCCGGGAAGCACGCTGCACCGGAAAAATCACACTCGATGTGGTGTTCGGCTCGTCGGACAATTACAGATCCAAAGAAGTCACGTTCCAAGTGGCCCCGTTCAATAGCGGATATCACGCTATATTAGGACGAGAGGCATTCACAATTTTTCAAGCCGTACCCCATTACGGGTACATGAAGCTCAAAATGCCTGGGCCCGGCGGAATAATCACTCTCGTTAGTGATCCGGACATAGCACTCCGTGCCGAAAACAAGACAGCCGCATTAGCCCTGGAGGCACTATCCGAAGCCCTAGCGGCAGAAGAACTCACCGCGCTACGCTCTACTGTGAATAGGGACGATGTGATACTCGATAAGAGATCCAAGTCCACCTCCTTTAAACTAGCGGACGAAATAGTAAAATTCCAGGTCCATCCAACGGACCCGACAAAGACGGCCTCCATCGGGGCACAGCTGAACCCTGATGTAGACGCCGCACTGCGAGAATTCCTTCGGGAAAATTGGGACATTTTCGCCTGGCACCCTTCAGACATGCCCGGAATCCCACGCAGATTGGCAGAACACAGCCTAAACATCCTAAAAGGATTCAAGCCAGTCAAACAGGCCCTTCGACGATTTTCCGAACCCAAAAGACAGGCAATGGGAGAAGAGCTAGCCAAACTATTGGAAGCCGGATTCATCAGGGACATCAAACATCCGGATTGGCTAGCAAACCTGGTAATGGTACCAAAGAAGGACAAATCCTGGTGCCTATGTGTCGATTTTAAAGACCTCAACAAGGCCTGCCCAAAGGATCCCTTCCCCCTCCCCCGCATCGACCAGATAATCGACGCTACCGCAGGACACGATTCATTGTGCTTCCTTGACGCATACTCCGGCTACCATCAAATCAAGATGGCGGAAGCAGACCAAGCCACAACGGCATTCATCACTCCATATGGACCATTCTGCTTCAACACGATGCCCTTCGGACTTAAAAACGCCGGCGCAACATATCAGCGCATGATTCAAACATGTCTGGCCACCCAGATCGGCAAAACAGTAGAGGCATATGTAGACGATGTAGTCGTCAAAACCAAACACGTCGAAACTCTAGTAGACGACTTGAGGCTCACATTTGACAACCACCGAGCATATGACATCAAGCTGAATCCGGAAAAATGCGTTTTCGTCATACCAGCCGGGAAGCTCCTGGGCTTCATTGTATCCGGCAGAGGAATCGAAGCGAACCCAGCCAAGATCCGAGCTCTATAACAGCTGGATATCCCAAAGGACCTCAAACAAATACAAAAATTGACTGGATGCATGGCGGCTCTAATGTAACACCCCGGATTCGATGCGCCAGGTGTCTGCCAGTTATTCGCCGTCGTTGCCATGTCATTTTCTTGCGTGTTGCATATTGTCATGTCATCATGTGCATCTCATTTGCATTCATGTTCGTCTCATGCATCCGAGCATTTTCCCCGTTGTCCGTTTTGCAATCCGGCACTCCTATGTCCTCCGGCGTCCCCTTTTGTCTCTTGTTGTGAGCAGGTGTTAAACTTTCTCGGAATGGCCCGAGGTTTGCCAAGCGGCCTTGGTATAGCACCGGTAGACCGCCTGTCAAGTTTCGTGCCATTTGGAGGTCGTTTGATACTCCAACGGTTAACCGGGTAACCGCAAAGCCCCCTCTCTCTTTGCAGCCCAACACCTTTCCAAAGTGGCCCAAAACCCAGCAAACTCCCCCCCATGCTCTCGGTCGTTCGATCACGATCGCGTGGCCGAAAACCGCACCTCATTTGGACTCTCCTAGCTCCCCCTACCTATATAAACACCCCTCCCCCGAAATTCGCGGATGAATCCCCTGAAACCCTAGCCCCTTCTTCCTCCGCGCGCCGGACGCATCCGCCCGGCACCGGACATGTCCGCCGCCCCGCAGCCACGTCGCGCCGGCCAATGGCAGGCCGACACGTCGTCAACCCGCCGCCTCAGCCAACCGCGCCTCGCCACCTGGCCTCCGGCCTCCTCGCCGCCGCGCCGGCCCGCGGGGCCCAGGGAAGGCCCGCCCGGGCCCGCGCACGCCACCCCCGCGCGTCGCGCGCTCCGCCGCCCGGCCCTCCACCGCCGCCGCCGTTCTCCGAGCCGCCTCGCCGCCGGCGACCTCCGAGCCTCCCCGCCGGCGCGCCACCGCGCCTCGTCCCCGCCGCCTCCTCCCGCCGACGCCGTGCGCCCGAGGCGCCGCCGCCCCGACCGGCTCTCGCCCCGTGGTTCCCCGCGCCGCCGCCGGACGGGCTCGCCGCCCCTTGCCGTCCGGCCACCGGTCCGACCACCGCCCGTCGCCCCTCTCCGCCTCCCGTGCCCGCCGCCGGCCGGATCCGGCCGGATCCGGTCCGGGGCCACCTCCCCGAGCCATCATCGACCTTGCCGGGGACCTCCTCGGCCTCAACTCCGGCGAAGCTCCGGCCATCTTCGAAGACCGTGCTAGATTCAGATCCTATGGAGGTTGACCCCGTTTCTACAAAGTCCCGTAATATTTTGCATAATCATGCCATGTTCATTGCATCGTAACTCTGCATCCGTAGCTCCGTTTTGTGCGTGTAATATGTCAAATTGTTCGCCTCAACGAGTAATTCATTTCGTTCCATTGAATCATTTTCATTTGAGCTCATCTTGATGCCCGAAATGCTGTTGGAAGAGTGCATGTTGATGTTAATCTGCTGAAACTGTTATAACTTGCTCATTTGTCATTTTTGCCATGATTGATGTGTGCATCCTATGGGGTTGATGTCTAAATGTGTTTTGATCTATGCCATGCCATCTTTCCAGGGGTGTATGACATGTATTTTTGTGATCAATGTGGTGACTAGCACAAGCATGCAAACTAGGCTTCGCGATATTGCTGATTTTAGTCCATGTTCTGCTGTTATTTTGATGCCATGTAAACTTGATGCTACAGAGAGATCCATGCATATTTTGAGATACTTCAGTAAGGGTGTTTTGAACATATGGTTGTTGTATACACATTCTTGCCCTTGTTTGCAATTATGGAGTAGTCTAGCATGTCATTTTGGTGATCTACTTTTGCTTCAAAATGTTTCCTGGCAGATTGTTTACTTGTTATTCAATTTGACCAAGGTTGCTATAGTTGATCCATGCATGCAATGGACTTGTTCTTGCCTTGGTTTGTTTCACAAACATGCCTTATTGATGATGCTATGCTTAACTTGTCATGCAATAACTTGTGGTGAGTGAATTGAGCTTGTTAAGTAGAGTACTTGCTGTTGCTGTTTTCCTGACAGATTCTGTTATATTTTGTTGCTATATTATCATGTTGCTACTAATCATTCTATGCATAATCTGGAGATGTTCTATAAACATGTTTTGATCTAAATGTTATGCCCTATCCATCCATGCCCCTGGTTGCACTTATAGCTTGCTGTAGATTGTTCATATCTTGCTCCAAAGTTGCTTGATAATGTTGCTATCAGCCTGTTAACATTAAGTTCAATGTTTCCATGATTGTTTCCTAGTTATCCGTGCACCCTATGACCTTGCTCTTGCCATGCTTAGCTTCATAAACATGTCTTCTTACTATTGGTTGCCTTTCCATGCCATGTATTGCTCTGTAGTGAGTGGTTCAAGCTCACCAACATGCCTACTTATTGTTGTTCCTGCCATGTTTGAGTCTGTAATATAACTTGCCATGTTTACATGGGTGCCATCATGTTTTCTATGCCTTTTTGGCTCATGGTCAGTAAGGGATTGTTGTTCTATTCATTTAGTAGTATCATGCCATGCCTTTGTTTGCCATGATAAGTTCCTGTAACATGTTGTTTTATAGCTCTAAACATTGCAACCTGATGTTATTTCTGCAAAGTCTGAAACTGTTATTATTTGCAATCATCCCATGTCTTTTTGAGCATGTTCTAGTAATTTCTGGAGATAGCTCAGTGTTCATGTTTTGTTGTGCTTTACCTGTACTTCATGCCCATGCCTTTTGTTATTATGTTGGGGTGCTGTAGCATGTTGTTTTGATGCTTGCAATATGCCTAGTTGCTGTTTTGGACAGATTGTTGTTATGACTTGTATAGAGTGTATGTGTTGCACCGTTGCTCCGTTTTGAGTGTGCTCTATATGAAACTTGCTTGTTTTTGCATGTAGCTTCATATTATCATGTTGCATCCATGTTTTGAGGTGTTTGCTTGATGTTTGTATGCATTTTGCATCAATGCCATGTTTTACTTGTTTTGCTCATATCTTCTAGGCCGTAGCTTCGAATCTAATGAACTTTATATGTAACTTGACTAGAATTTCGTGTAGATCAGCTTGGTGCATCTTAACTTGCTGTTTAACAACTTGAACATAAGGTTTATTCAGTTCTGGACCAATTTCGAAATTTGCATATGACGACTTACCGGAATTGTTATATGTTGTTTCCGGCCTCATTTAAACTTGCTTTGATGTGTTGTTCTTGTTTGCATCATCTCTTGCCGTGAGTAGCCTCATCTAGCTTTCTCATGCATCATGCTTGTTGTGCATCATGTCTTGTCATGTGTGGTGTGTTTACCATGTTGTGTGCTTCTTCTCGATAGTTCCCGTTTCGTTGCGATCGTGAGGATGCGTTCGTCTACGTGTGGTTCGTCTTCGTGGCTTCATCTTCTTCATGGACTCGTTATTCTTCCTTGCGGGATTTCAGGCAAGATAACCGCTACCCTGGATCTCACTACTATCATTGCTATGCTAGTTGCTTCGTTCTATCGCTATGCTGCGTTACCTATCAATTGCTCTTCAAGCCTCCCAAATTGCCATGAACCTCTAACCTGTGACACCCTTCCTAGCAAACCATTGCTTGGCTATGTTACCGCATTGCTTAGCCCCTCTTATAGCATTGCTAGTTGCAGGTGAAGTTGAAGATTGCTCCATGGTGGACAGGGTTATGTTGGGATATCACAATATCTCTTATATTATTAATGCATCTATATATTTGGTAAAGGGTGGAAGGCTCGGCCTTATGCCTGGTGTTTTGTTCCACTCTTGCTGCCCTAGTTTCCGTCATACCGGTGTTATGTTCCCGGATTTTGCGTTCCTTACGCGGTCGTGTGATTTATGGGACCCCCCTGACAGTTCGCTTTGAATAAAACTCCTCCAGCAAGGCCCAACCTTGGTTTTACCATTTGCCTCACCTAGCCCTTTTTCCCTTGGGTTTCCGGAGCCCGAGGGTCATCTTTATTTTACCCCCCCCCCCCCCCCGGGCCAGTGCTCCTTTGAGTGTTGGTCCAAACTAGAGCACCGTGCGGGACCATTCCTTGGCAACATGGATTCGTCAGTACCTGTACGCTTAGCTTATCCGGTGTGCCCCGAGAACGAGATATGTGCAGCTCCTATCGGGATTTGTCGGCACAGCGGGTGGTCTTGCTGGTCTTGTTTTACCATGTCGAAATGTCTTGTAAACCGGGATTCCGAGACTGATCGGGTCTTCCTGGGAGAAGGTCTATTCCTTCGTTGATCGCGAGAGCTTGTCATGGGCTAAGTTGGGACACCCCTGCAGGGTATAAACTTTTGAGAGCCGTGCCCGCGGTTATGTGGCAGATGGGAATTTGTTAATGTCCGGTTGTAGATAACTTGACACCAGATCCGAATTAAAACGCATCAACCGCGTGTGTAGCCGTGATGGTCACTTCTCGGTGGAGTCCGGGAAGTGAACACGGTTTCTGTGTTATGTTTGACGTAAGTAGGTGTTCAGGATCACCTCTTGATCATTGCTAGCTTCTCGACCGTTCAGCTTTGTTTCTCTTCTCGCTCTTATTTGCGTATGTTAGCCACCATACTAGCTTAGTCGCTGCTGCAACCTCACCACTTTATCCCTTCCTTTCCCATTAAGCTTTGCTAGTCTTGATACCCATGGTAATGGGATTGCTGAGTCCTCGTGGCTCACAGATTACTACAACAACAGTTGCAGGTACAGGTTATGCGATGATCTTGACGCGAGCGCGATGTTTGCTTGTTTGGAGTTCTTCTTCTGCTTCTTCTTCGATCAGGGGATAGGTTCCAGGTCGGCTGCCTGGGCTAGCAGGGTGGATGTCGTTTGAGTTTCTGTTTGTGTTTCATCCGTAGTCGGATGGTGCTCTTATGTATGATGATGTTGTATTCGTGTGGCATTGTATGCCTTATGTATGTATCCCCATCTATTATGTAATGCTGATGTAATGATATCCACCTTGCAAAAGCGTTCCAATATGCGGGTCTATCCTTGGTGGGACCTTCAAGTTCCTTTTGGATAGGGTCGCATATTGGGCGTGACAAGTTGGTATCAGAGCCTCGACCGACCTTAGGAGCCCCCTTGATTGATCGTGTAGTTTGGCCGTTGTCGAGTCTAGAAGAAAACTGTTTTCGGAGTCTAGTTATATCGGAGAGTAGGAATTCTTTTTACTCCTCTGCCTCTTCGTCGCTCTGGTGAGGAATCTTGGCATAGGTGTTTTGAATTACTCCTCTTCCCATTCAAATTTTTCTTTAGGATCACGTGGTTAGTTTCGTGAGTTGTCCATCCTCTTTTATCCGGTGCATTTCTCGTCATGTTGACTCGAGCCTCTTCATCTTTGAGTTCAATCCTCAGTTGTTTTCTTTCCCACCCACCCCTTTTCTTATCGGAGCCGGAGTCTGTAATCGAGTATCCTTCCTACTCGTGCGAAGTCTTTGTTTCTTTCCTCAATGATTTCAACCGGTGTTTTTCTCTTCAAGTTATTCATCAGTTTTTCCCCTTCCAAGTTACCCTTGTTTTCCCGCCCTCCCACCCTTTTTCTTCCCGGAGTCTGAGTCTCTTTCGAGCATCAATTTCATTCGTGTGGAGCCTCTTCGGTCTTCCCTTAATTATCTCAACTGGTGAATTCTCGTCTCGTTCGTCATTCTTCATCTCTTTTTCTTCTCCGGTGGATTCAATTCAAGTTTTTCGGGTTGATCATATTCTTTTCCTCAGCTCAAGTGTTCTCCTTGATCGTTTGCCTCTCGCCATTCAATCATTCCAGAGTTCAAGACATCTCAGAGATTCGTCTGTGTTCGAATTAATTCAAGGTTGTCACCTCGTTCAAATATTTCATTTGTTCCGGTGCATCATCAATATGTGCAACAATCCTTTCCAATGGTGTTTTCCTTTTAGTGGGCCCTAACCCACAGGTCTTTTCCCAGGATCTTACCTGACTCTTCTAATTTCCCCGGAGTTATTCTCAATTCTTTTCAAATGTGACGTAAGAATGAGTTTCATCAGTCACATGCCTTCTCCAAGATCGCTTTCAAATTATTTTCATTGTTGGCTCAACCTCTTCGCTTTTCATTCTCCCGGAGTATCTCAGTAATTTTTGTGGTGTTTCTCGTCGTCATTTGAAGACCGAAGAAGAATTTTTCCTCTAAATCTTGCCCGTTCTCTCGAGGATTCGCGGTTCTAGCTTCTTGTTATCCTCTCGAATTATTTCGTTTGTCAGATATTCTTTCTTACCCATCCGGAGTATGTCAGGAGTTGTTTTTCCATTTCTTTTCACCGGAGGCATCATTCCTGTTATCATTCTCTATTTATCCCGGTGCTTCGTTCAAGCATTCTTTAATCAGCTCATGATCTCTTTCTTCTTTTGCATCTTAATCCCCTCTAGCATATTTGTTCTTCTAATTCTTCCCGGTGATTCATACTCTTTCTTCAGTCTTTTCCGAATTCTTACGGTGGTTCGTTCAAGATTCTTTTCCTTGTTTATCATATTAATCCATTCGTTCTTTTCAATCCTACAGGTGGTTCATGAAGACCTTCTCAAGTTTGCGATATGTCACTTCTCAATCCTTTTCAAGAAGAATAAGTAGTATGCAAAATCCATTGCTTGTCATCAATTAAATTTGTTGAAGGATAAGCATACAATAAATCTTATTTTTCTTTCATTCAAGTGTTTAATCCTTTTCCTTCGGAGTTTATTCTTCATGAACAAATCCTAGTTCCAAGTGTTTTCATCTTTTCTTTTCCGGAGTTCTAATTTCCTCGGCCATTTCGTCGGAACCTCCATCTAAATCAATACAAGGCTTTAATCTTATTCTTTCTTCCTTCATTCTATCTCATCATCCTTTTGTCACCGGAGTTCTTCACGGTGGTTCTTCATGATTTAATTCATTCTTTCAAGTGTTCATCAAGATTCTTGTTGGAGGAGCTCAAGTTTATTCTTCTTGCATCTCGAAGTGCAATTAATTCTCCATATTCTTTTGAAGTGGAGTTTTGCATTTCTTCGTTGTTCTCAGCTATCCAATCATTTCCGTTTGTGGCCGGTTATCACCTTATGATCTTGAGATGTTACCTATAAGACCACAACAAGCTTATTCTTTCGTTGTTGATTTTCTCAACAACTCCATTCAATCCTTCCTTCTAAGTTCTTTTCATTCTATTTCAATTCTTTCCAGAGGTTTTGTGTCATGTCTTCATCAAGTATCATTCCATCCTCTCAAACTCGTGTTCTATTCTTTCCATGTTCAGTCAGAGTGCTGCCTAAATCCTTTCAGTCTTATTCGTTTCTTTCTCATTCTAACCACTCCGGTTAGAACGAGTCGTTTCATAGTCTATCTGATTCCGTGAGCTTTCGATCCTTGTCATTCTCAGCGTTCCTCTCTTCTTCTCGAGTGCTCTCCATTCTTTGCTTCTTCTCTTGAGTTTTTGTTTCACCTCATCCCTTTTTCCCTTCCGTCTCGGTCCTAAGATCTCGGGACGAGATCTCTTGTTAGTGGAGGAGTGTTGTAACGCCCCGGATTCGATGCGCCAGGTGTCTGCCAGTTATTCGCCGTTGTTGCCATGTCATTTGCTTGCGTGTTGCATATTGTCATGTCATCATGTGCATCTCATTTCGCATTCATGTTCGTCTCATGCATCCGAGCATTTTCCCCGTTGTCCGTTTTGCAATCCGGCACTCCTATGTCCTCTGGCGTCCCCTTTTGTCTCTTGTTGTGAGCGGGTGTTAAACTTTCTCGGAATGGCCCGAGGTTTGCCAAGCGGCCTTGGTATAGCACCGGTAGACCGCCTGTCAAGTTTCGTGCCATTTGGAGGTCGTTTGATACTCCAACGGTTAACCGGGTAACCGCAAAGCCCCCTCTCTCTTTGCAGCCCAACACCTTTCCAAAGTGGCCCAAAACCCAGCAAACTCCCCTCCATGCTCTCGGTCGTTCGATCACGATCGCGTGGCCGAAAACCGCACCTCATTTGGACTCTCCTAGCTCCCCCTACCTATATAAACACCCCTCCCCCGAAATTCGCGGATGAATCCCCCGAAACCCTAGCCCCTTCTTCCTCCGCACGCCGGACGCGTCCGCCCGGCGCCAGACATGTCCGCCGCCCCGCAGCCACGTCGCGCCGGCCAATGGCAGGCCGACACGTCGTCAACCCCGCCGCCTCAGCCAACCGCGCCTCGCCACCTGGCCTCCGGCCTCCTCGTCGCCGCGCCGGCCCGCGGGGCCCAGGGCAGGCCCGCCCGGGCCCGCGCACGCCGCCCCCGCGCGTCGCGCGCTCTGCCGACCGGCCCTCCGCTGCCGCCGCCGTTCTCCGAGCCGCCTCGCTGCCGGCGACCTCCGAGCCTCCCCGCCGGCGCGCCACCGCGCCTCATCCCCGCCGCCTCCTCCTGCCGACGCCGTGCGCACGAGGCGCCGCTGCCCCGACCGGCTCCCGCCCCGTGGTTCCCTGCGCCGCCGCTGGACGGGCTCACCGCCCCTTGCCGTCTGGCCTCCGGTCCGACCACCGCCCGTCGCCCCTCTCCGCCTCCCGTGCCCGCCGCCGGCCGGATCCGGCCGGATCCGGTCCGGGGCCACCTCCCCGAGCCATCATCGACCTCGCCGGGGACCTCCTCGGCCTCAACTCCGGCGAAGCTCCGGCCATCTTCGAAGACCGTGCTAGATTCAGATCCTATGGAGGTTGACCCCGTTTCTACAGTCCCGTAATATTTTGCATAATCATTCCATGTTCATCGCATCGTAACTCTGCATCCGTAGCTCCGTTTTGTGCTTGTAATATGTCAAATTGTTCGTCTCAACGAGTACTTCATTTCATTCCATTTTATCATTTTCATTTGAGCTCATCTTGATGCCCGAAATGCTATTGGAAGAGTGCATGTTGATGTTAATCTGCTGAAACTGTTATAACTTGCTCATTTGTCATTTTTGCCATGATTGATGTGTGCATCCTATGGGGTTGATGTCTACATGTGTTTCGATCTATGCCATGCCATATTTCCAGGGGTGTATGCCATGTATTTTTGTGATCAATGTGGTGACTAGCACAAGCATGCAAACTAGGTTTCGTAATATTGCTGATTTTAGTCCCTGTTCTGCTGTTATTTTGATGCCATGTAAACTTGATGCTACAGAGAGATCCATGCATATTTTGAGATACTTCAGTAAGGGTGTTTTGAACATATGGTTGTTGTCTATCCATTCATGCCCTTGTTTGCAATTATGGAGTAGTCTAGCATGTTATTTTGGTGATCTACTTTTGCTTCAAAATGTTTCCTGGCAGATTGTTTACTTGTTATTCAATTTGACCAAGGTTGCTATAGTTGATCCTTGCATGCTATGGACTTGTTCTTGCCTTGGTTTGTTTCACAAACATGCCTTCTTGATTATGCTATGCTTATCTTGTCATGCAATAACTTGTGGTGAGTGAATTGAGCTTGTTAAGTAGAGTACTTGCTGTTGTTGTTTTCCTGACAGATTCTGTTATATTTTGTTGCTATATTATCATGTTGCTACTAATCATTCTTTGCATAATCTGGAGATGTTCTATAAACATGTTTTGATATACATGTTATGCCCTATCCATCCATGCCCCTGGTTGCATTTATAGCTTGCTGTAGATTGTTCATATCTTGCTCCAAAGTTGCTTGATAATGTTGCTATCAGCCTGTTAACATTAAGTTCAATGTTTCCATGATTGTTTCCTAGTGATCCGTGCACCCTATGACCTTGCTCTTGCCATGCTTAGCTTCATAAACATGTCTTCTTACTGTTGGTTGCCTTTCCATGCCATGTATTGCTCTGTAGTGAGTGGTTCAAGCTCACCAACATGCCTACTTATTGTTGTTCCTGCCATGTTTGAGTCTGTAATATAACTTGCCATGTTTACAAGGGTGCCATCATGTTTTCTATGCCTTTTTGGCTCATGGTCAGTAAGGGATTGTTGTTCTATTCATTTAGTAGTATCATGCCATGCCTTTGTTTGCCATGATAAGTTCCTGTAACATGTTGTTTGATAGCTCTAAATATTGCAACCTGATGTTATTTCTGCAAAGTCTGAAACTGTTATTATTTGCAATCATCCCGTGTCTTTTGAGCATGTTCTAGTAATTTCTGGAGATAGCTCAGTGTTCATATTTTGTTGTGCTTTACCTGTACTTCATGCCCATGCCTTTTGTTATTATGTTGGGGTGCTGTAGCATGTTGTTTTGATGCTTGCAATATGCCTAGTTGCTGTTTTGGACAGATTGTTGTTATGACTTGTATAGAGTGTATGTGTTGCACCGTTGCTCCGTTTTGAGTGTGCTCTATATGGAACTTGCTTGTTTTTGCATGTAGCTTCATATTATCATGTTGCATCCATGTTTTGAGGTGTTTGCTTGATGTTTGTATGCATTTTGCATCAATGCCATGTTTTACTTGTTTTGCTCATATCTTCTAGGCCGTAGCTCCGAATCTAATGAACTTTATATGTAACTTGACTAGAATTTCGTGTAGATCAGCTTGGTGCATCTTAACTTGCTGTTTAACAACTTGAACATAAGGTTTATTCAGTTCTGGACCAATTTCGAAATTTGCATATGAGGACTTACCGAAATTGTTATATGTTGTTTCCGGCCTCATTTAAACTTGCTTTGATGTGTTGTTCTTGTTTGCATCATCTCTTGCCGTGAGTAGCCTCATCTAGCTTTCTCATGCATCATGCTTGTTGTGCATCATGTCTTGTCATGTGTGGTGTGTTTACCATGTTGTGTGCTTCTTCTCGATAGTTCCCGTTTCGTTGCGATCGTGAGGATGCGTTCGTCTACGTGTGGTTCGTCTTCGTGGCTTCATCTTCTTCATGGACTCGTTATTCTTCCTTGCGGGATTTCAGGCAAGATGACCGCTACCCTGGATCTCACTACTATCATTGCTATGCTAGTTGCTTCGTTCTATCGCTATGCTGCGTTACCTATCAATTGCTCTTCAAGCCTCTCAAATTGCCATGAACCTCTAACCCGTGACACCCTTCCTAGCAAACCATTGCTTGGCTATGTTACCGCATTGCTTAGCCCCTCTTATAGCATTGCTAGTTGCAGGTGAAGTTGAAGATTACTCCATGGTGGACAGGGTTATGTTGGGATATCATAATATCTCTTATATTATTAATGCATCTATATATTTGGTAAAGGGTGGAAGGCTCGGCCTTATGCCTGGTGTTTTGTTCCACTCTTGCCGCCCTAGTTTCCGTCATACCGGTGTTATGTTCCCGGATTTTGCGTTCCTTACGCGGTCGTGTGATTTATGGGACCCCCCTGACAGTTCGCTTTGAATAAAACTCCTCCAGCAAGGCCCAACCTTGGTTTTACCATTTGCCTCACCTAGCCCTTTTTCCCTTGGGTTTCCGGAGCCCGAGGGTCATCTTTATTTTACCCCCCCGGGCCAGTGCTACTTTGAGTGTTGGTCCAAACTAGAGCACCGTGCGGGACCATTCCTTGGCAACTTGGATTCGTCGGTACCTGTACGCTTAGCTTATCCGGAGTGCCCCGAGAACGAGATATGTGCAGCTCCTATCGGGATTTGTCGGCACAGCGGGTGGTCTTGCTGGTCTTGTTTTACCATTGTCGAAATGTCTTGTAAACCGGGATTCCGAGACTGATCGGGTCTTCCTGGGAGAAGGTCTATTCCTTCGTTGATCGCGAGAGCTTGTCATGGGCTAAGTTGGGACACCCCTGCAGGGTATAAACTTTTGAGAGCCGTGCCCGCGGTTATGTGGCAGATGGGAATTTGTTAATGTCCGGTTGTAGATAACTTGACACCAGATCCGAATTAAAACGCATCAACCGCGTGTGTAGCCGTGATGGTCACTTCTCGGTGGAGTCCGGGAAGTGAACACGGTTTCTGTGTTATGTTTGACGTAAGTAGGTGTTCAGGATCACCTCTTGATCATTGCTAGCTTCTCGACCGTTCAGCTTTGTTTCTCTTCTCGCTCTTATTTGCGTATGTTAGCCACCATACTTGCTTAGTCGCTGCTGCAACCTCACCACTTTATCCCTTCCTTTCCCATTAAGCTTTGCTAGTCTTGATACCCATGGTAATGGGATTGCTGAGTCCTCGTGGCTCACAGATTACTACAACAACAGTTGCAGGTACAGGTTATGCGATGATCTTGACGCGAGCGCGATGTTTGCTTGTTTGGAGTTCTTCTTCTGCTTCTTCTTCGATCAGGGGATAGGTTCCAGGTCGGCAGCCTGGGCTAGCAGGGTGGATGTCGTTTGAGTTTCTGTTTGTGTTTCATCCGTAGTCGGATGGTGCTCTTATGTATGATGATGTTGTATTCGTGTGGCATTGTATGCCTTATGTATGTATCCCCATCTATTATGTAATGCTGATGTAATGATATCCACCTTGCAAAAGCGTTCCAATATGCGGGTCTATCCTTGGTGGGACCTTCAAGTTCCTTTTGGATAGGGTCGCATATTGGGCGTGACAAGTTGGTATCAGAGCCTCGACCGACCTTAGGAGCCCCCTTGATTGATCGTGTAGTTTGGCCGTTGTCGAGTCTAGAAGAAAACTGTTTTCGGAGTCTAGTTATATCGGAGAGTAGGAATTCTTTTTACTCCTCTGCCTCTTCGTCGCTCTGGTGAGGAATCTTGGCGTAGGTGTTTTGAATTACTCCTCTTCCCATTCAAATTTTTCTTTAGGATCACGTGGTTAGTTTCGTGAGTTGTCCATCCTCTTTTATCTGGTGCATTTCTCGTCATGTTGACTCGAGCCTCTTCATCTTTGAGTTCAATCCTCAGTTGTTTTCTTTCCCACCCACCCCTTTTCTTATCGGAGCCGGAGTCTGTAATCGAGTATCCTTCCTACTCGTGCGAAGTCTTTGTTTCTTTCCTCAATGATTTCAACCGGTGTTTTTCTCTTCAAGTTATTCATCAGTTTTTCCCCTTCCAAGTTACCCTTGTTTTCCCGCCCTCCCACCCTTTTTCTTCCCGGAGTCTGAGTCTCTTTCGAGCATCAATTTCATTCGTGTGGAGCCTCTTCGGTCTTCCCTGAATTATCTCAACCGGTGAATTCTCGTCTCGTTCGTCATTCTTCATCTCTTTTTCTTCTCCGGTGGATTCAATTCAGGTTTTTCGGGTTGATCATATTCTTTTCCTCAGCTCAAGTGTTCTCCTTGCTCGTTTGCCTCTCGCCATTTAATCATTCCAGAGTTCAAGACATCTCAGAGATTCGTCTGTGTTCGAATTAATTTGAGGTTGTCACCTCGTTCAAATATTTCATTTGTTCCGGTGCATCATCAATATGTGCAACAATCCTTTCCAATGGTGTTTTCCTTTTAGTGGGCCCTAACCCACAGGTCTTTTCCCAGGATCTTACCTGACTCTTCTAATTTCCCCGGAGTTATTCTCAATTCTTTTCAAATGTGACGTAAGAATGAGTTTCATCAGTCACATGCCTTCTCCAAGATCGCTTTCAAATTCTTTTCATTGTTGGCTCAACCTCTTCGCTTTTCATTCTCCCGGAGTATCTCAGTAATTTTTGTGGTGTTTCTCGTCGTCATTTGAAGACCGAAGAAGAATTTTTCCTCTAAATATTGCCCGTTCTCTCGAGGATTCGCGGTTCTAGCTTCTTGTTATCCTCTCGAATTATTCCGTTTGTCAGATATTCTTTCTTACCCATCCGGAGTATGTCAGGAGTTGTTTTTCCATTTCTTTTCACCGGAGGCATCATTCCTGTTATCATTCTCTATTTATCCCGGTGCTTCGTTCAAGCATTCTTTAATCAGCTCATGATCTCTTTATTCTTTTGCATCTTAATCCCCTCTAGCATATTTGTTCTTCTAATTCTTCCCGGTGATTCATACTCTTTCTTCAGTCTTTTCCGAATTCTTACGGTGGTTCGTTCAAGATTCTTTTCCTTGTTTATCATATTAATCCATTCGTTCTTTTCAATCCTACCGGTGGTTCATGAAGACCTTTTCAAGTTTGCGATATGTCACTTCTCAATCCTTTTCAAGAAGAATAAGTAGTATGCAAAATCCATTGCTTGTCATCAATTAAATTTGTTGAAGGATAAGCATACAATAAATCTTATTTTTCTTTCATTCAAGTGTTTAATCCTTTTCCTTCGGAGTTTATTCTTCATGAATAAATTCTAGTTCCAAGTGTTTTCATCTTTTCTTTTCTGGAGTTCTAATTTCCTCGGCCAGTTCGTCGGAACCTCCATCTAAATCAATACAAGGCTTTAATCTTATTCTTTCTTCCTTCATTCTATCTCATCATCCTTTTGTCACCGGAGTTCTTCATGGTGGTTCTTCATGATTTAATTCATTCTTTCAAGTGTTCATCAAGATTCTTGTTGGAGGAGCTCAAGTTTATTCTTCTTGCATCTCGAAGTGCAATTAATTCTCTGTATTCTTTTGAAGTGGAGTTTTGCATTTCTTCGTTGTTCTCAGCTATCCAATCATTTCCGTTTGTGGCCGGTTATCACCTTATGATCTTGAGATGTTACCTTGGTTATCTTCCTGCAGGGTATAAACTTTCGAGAGCCGTGCCCGCGGTTATGTGGCAGATGGGAATTTGTTAATGTCCGGTTGTAGATAACTTGACACCAGATCCGAATTAAAACGCATCAACCGCGTGTGTAGCCGTGATTGTCACTTCTCGGCGGAGTCCGGGAAGTGAACACGGTTTCTGTGTTATGTTTGACGTAAGTAGGTGTTCAGGATCACCTCTTGATCATTGCTAGCTTCTCGACCGTTCAGCTTTGTTTCTCTTCTCGCTCTTATTTGCGTATGTTAGCCACCATACTTGCTTAGTCGCTGCTGCAACCTCACCACTTTATCCCTTCCTTTCCCATTAAGCTTTGCTAGTCTTGATACCCATGGTAATGGGATTGCTGAGTCCTCGTGGCTCACAGATTACTACAACAACAGTTGCAGGCACAGGTTATGCGATGATCTTGACGCGAGCGCGATGTTTGCTTGTTTGGAGTTCTTCTTCTGCTTCTTCTTCGATCAGGGGATAGGTTCCAGGTCAGCGGCCTGGGCTAGCAGGGTGGATGTCGTTTGAGTTTCTGTTTGTGTTTCATCCATAGTCGGATGGTGCTCTTATGTATGATGATGTTGTATTCGTGTGGCATTGTATGACTTATGTATGTATCCCCATCTATTATGTAATGTTGATGTAATGATATCCACCTTGCAAAAGCGTTCCAATATGCGGGTCTATCCTTGGTGGGACCTTTGAGTTCCTTTTGGATAGGGTCGCATATTGGGCGTGACATCTAAGCCGCTTTATCTCCCGTCTAGGAGAAAAGGCATTGCCCCTCTATCGCCTCCTCAGGCGCACCGAACACTTCGAGTGGACGGATGCTGCCACTATCGGACTTGAAGAAATAAAAGCCATATTGGCAACAAATCCGGTCCTGGCTGCGCCCAACCTGGGCGAACCAATGTTGTTATACATCGCGGCAACACATCAAGTTGTAAGCGCGGTACTCGTCGTCGAACGAGAAACAGAAGGGCATAAATTACCTCTTCAAAAACCAGTGTACTACGTATCCACTGTGTTAACCCCCTGCAAGTCCCGCTACCCGCACTATCAAAAGATTGCGTATGCGGTGTTCATGGCATCCCGGAAGCTCCGACACTACTTTCAAGATTGTTCGATAACAGTGGCCTCTGAAGTACCCCTCAACGACATTATAAACAACCGCGACGCGACGGGCAGGATTGCAAAATGGGCCATTGAGCTCTTACCATTCGATATAACTTACAAACCTCGGCGAGCTATAAAGTCGCAAGTTTTGGCTGACTTTGTCGCTGAATGGACCGAAGCCGAACTCCCTAAAGAGTACGGCGCATACTCCAATTGGATTATGCACTTTGACGGCTCTAAAATGTTGGCCGGATTGGGGGCTGGCGTCGTATTGACGTCCCCAACCGGGGACACAGTCCAATACGTACTTCAGATAATGTACACGGGCTCCAACAACGTAGCCGAATACGAGGCCCTTTTACATGGCCTCCGCATGGCAATCTCCATGGGCATTCAACGCCTAGAGGTGCGCGGGGATTCAAACCTCGCAATATCCCAAGTAAATGGAGACTTTGATGCCAAGGATCCGAAAATGGCAGCCTATCATAACGCTGTCCTAAAAATGTCAGCTCGGTTTGAAGGACTTGAATTCCACCACGTAGCCCGGGATAATAACCAAGCAGCCGACATATTGGCACGCATTGGCGCAAAACGTGACGCTGTCCCTCCAAACATCTTCCTGGAACAGCTCTTTAAGCCATCCGTACTATGGGAAGAGGAGTCCGGAAATAACACACCAGAAGCAGCCGCATCAACCGAGAAAAAACAATCTGACATAATCGGCGACTCAGCCGATGAAATAACACCTTCAGCCCACGAGCTAATGGCAGTAATCGCCCCGTGGACAGAACCATTCCTAGCCTACTTGCTTAGGCAGGAACTCCCCGAAGACCAAAATGAGGCCCGCTGCATAGTTCGGCGATCTAAAGCCTACAAGGTCCATGAGGGAGAACTTTATAAGAAAAGCACAACCGGAGTCCTTCAAAGGTGCATCTCCGAAGAGGAAGGGCGAGACCTTCTGGCTGAAATCCATGCCGGACTAGGCGGACACCACGCCGCAGCTCGGGCCCTTGTAGGAAAGGCATTCCGAACAGGATTTTATTGGCCGACGGCCCGGGCAGACGCTCAGGACTTAGTCCAAAGATGCGTCGGTTGTCAGCTCTTTGCTAATCAGAGCCATATGCCACCCACCGCCCTCAAAACTATACCCATTACCTGGCCGTTCGCGGCCTGGGGGCTTGACATGGTTCGACCCCTTGAAGGGGGAACCCACAAGCAAAGGTACCTATTGGTCATGGTGGACAAATTCACCAAATGGATAGAGGCCAAGCCAGTCAAAACGGCAAAGTCCGGACCAGTGATAGACTTCATATCTGGGGTAGTACACCGATATGGCGTCCCCCACAGCATCATTACCGACAACGGCACGAACTTCACCGCCGACGAGGTTAAGTTATGGTGCAAAAATATGGGCATTAAGCTCGATTATGCTTCAGTCTATCATCCTCAAACCAACGGTCAAGTGGAGCGAGCAAATGGTCTAATAATGAGCGGCATTAAACCCAGGCTAGTGCGGTCCCTGACGAAATCGGACACGCACTGGGTAGAGGAGCTCGACTCCGTACTCTGGGGGCTGCGGACGACGCCCAGCCGTACTACCGGATTCACACCATTCTTTATGGTATACGGCGCAGAGGCAGTTCTTCCCTGCGACATTATTCATGACTCACCTCGAGTGCGCATGTACGAAGAAAGAGAAGCCGAGTTGGATCGGCAGGATAGCTTGGATGCATTGGAGGAAGAACGTGACGTTGCCAAGGCTCGTTCCGCATTCTATCAGCAGCAGGCTCGAAGATACCAAAGCAGAGAAGTACGGGCCAAAACCTACAATGTTGGCGAACTAGTTCTACGCCTGCCAGACAAGAAAAAGGAAAAGCTCAAGCCCAAATGGGAAGGCCCCTTCATCATCGATCAAGTCTTGACCGGCGGGGCGTACCGTATGCGAAATGCGTCGGACAACCGACTCGAGCCGAACCCATGGAACGCAGCCCGCCTCCGAAGATTCTATGCCTAGCGCCGGACCAAGAGTTCGTCCCCTTCCCCCGTCCAAATTTTTACACTTTAGCTGCCTTTTGTTTCTCTTTTTTCTCTCAACCCTATTCATAAAAGCCCTAAAAGGCCTACTTGCGCATTGTTCGCACACAATTGATGTGCTATCCGCACTCATTATACCTGGGGGCTTCTTTACAAGAAGCTTAATTATAAGGGCTTCATGCCCAGCACACGTGTCACACTTCCACGTGTACCTTTTATTCACCATTATATGCATCGATATGACTTAAGTTTTGGCCAAGCTGGGTTGCCTGGCTCCTGTGCTTACCCCTACGTTCCCGATTGTTCGGCTAGGAGGTAAAGGGAGCACCTCTGCGATTGTTACTGCCGGGTCAGCCGAATGTGTACCTCAGACTGGGTGAAGCCGAAAGCTAGCGTTCTTAAGGGAATACTCGGTCGGTGACTTGAAAGATGATTTTTTACCTATTTATTTATCTGCCCCCAGATGTTTTCCTACTCTTGTCGCAGTCCGGACATGCACTTTAGGGCATGCCTCCCAGGGAAAGGAACCCTTAATGGAACTATTCTCCCTGGAAGATGTTTCTTACTAACCATGTAATATAACATAACTAGTTGGGCACTTGTCTGATAAAGCACCAATGACCCCTACGCCTCGTCTCCATGCATGCCCCGGTTGTTTCTTAACCGAGAGGGTATTCGGACACACTCCGGACTCTAGGGTCCCGAGGTTGAAGCGAAAAGGTCGGCAAAGACAAACGATCTACAATCCGGCTAGAAGGCATTTTACATGTCATTTTACAATACATTGTCAAATCGACTGACTGTATTCTTCCTCAATCCCGTCTAACAGGCTGTCTAATTTACAGTCCCGTTGGGAAAATTTAGCGGCCAACTCTACTTGGCCATATACTAAACTCACAGGGATCTCCTTCCCATCAGGCCCCACAGGTCCGACCTCGGCCATGTGGTTGGGATCCGCCTTCTTGTACCGCGTCTTCACCATGGCCCAGGCCTCCCTGGCACCTTGGCGGCAGGCCGAAATCTTCCATAAACGGAAGTGCTGCCGCACTCCCTGAAGCTTCTCCGCAAGCTCTCCAAGGCCCTCGGGTAGGGAGAGGGACGGCCATAAAGCCTGGACGACGCCGCTCATTGCCTGCCTAACTCGTTCGAGCAGTTGCACCAGCTCGGGAAGCTGATCACCCGTTGATACGGGCATCTCCTCCGCAGGGCGACCTGTGAGTATAGCTACAGACATAATTTGTCAATTGACTTCCTCGCCGAACTCTTCTTTTCAAAGGAGTTCGCTCAAGCACTTACCATAGATGCCGCGATGAAGCCGCTGATTCTCCTTAACGGAGCCAGACAGCTCGGCCCAAATGCCTTTCAGCTCTTCTCAAAGCTGGGCGTGGGCATCGTGGAGCTTGTTCCTTTCCTGCTGCACCCTCATCAGCACTATCTCGCTGGCCTTCAGCTGGCGCAGTAGTTCTTGTCTGTCCGGATCCTGTCCGGCAGCACTTGCAAGGTCATTTTTTTTAGACTTGCACGCACGCCGCACACCACTTATCTTTTTAACAAAAAAAATATATCAATGTGTTACCAGGAGGGGTCCCTGTGTCTCCTCCTGCGGCAGCCAGTGCGGCCTCAAGTTGGGCCTTACACTCTTGCAGCTCCTGGGACAGTTGGGTATTCTTCTTCGTAAGATCCTACATTTCAATTGATCCTTAAATCAGTTAATACAACTACTTTAAGTCTTGGGGGCTACTGGCATATACAACTATTAAAATCTCTTACCCGTATGTCTTTTACATACTGCTCCGTGGCTCTGGTTAAACCATCTTGAGCAGCACGGAGGTGCGCGTCCCCCGCGTTAAAGGCATCCAACACCTCAGGGGAGAAGCACGCGTCACGAAAGACTGTCCGGCGGCGCCTGTGGTTCATGGCGCTCTCCACCTCAGACTTGGTGGTGGACAGTCTGTCGGCATCCTCCGTTGGAGGAGTATCCGGCTCGCGCCTTGCACTCGCCTCCCCCTCCAGACCAGGTGCTGGAGCTTGGCTGCTAGAGGCTGGGTTGGCAACTTCTACGCCCGCAGTCCGGCGGGCGCTTTTTCTCCTACAAAAGTCATGAGTGTTCAAACACATCCTAGGAACGTTGCTCTAAATAACGAACCATGAGCTATACCTTTGCGGCGACGTTTCAATCCGCGCCGCGCTCCTCTTCCGCCTACTGGGCCGGACTGACCCTTGTTGGTCAGCCGCTGTGGGCTCGGCTTCCCGCCTTGAAGGCGCCTCCTGCAAAACACCATCGTATACGGTGGTCAGAAATGAGCAAGGAAGAAATAATGGTGTCAGGACTTCGGTCACAATCACCTGGGAAGCCGGATATAGTCCAGGGTAGTCGGCCGTAATGGCGACTAAAGCATTATCCATGCTGAGCTGGTGGAACACCCCGTCAATCAGCTCCACCTTTATGTCCGGGTCCTCTTCAAAGGCCGGATCCTGGGATCTCTCTGGATCCTCGGGTTGCGGAGCTGGACTAAGCATGCCCTCCACAACCCGACGCAGCTCCTGCGTCGAAAACATAATATAAGAAACTTAAACTTTGAAAGCACGGGTCGGGCACACAAAGTGTTCGCTTACCCAACGCCGAGGGTTATTCATGGAGAACCCGTTTAACGGGCTCGTCTGGAGGAAATCCTCCTTCTCCCCCTTGTACAGGCCGGACAAGATCTTCGCCAGGTCTTCGGCCGATCCTGTCCCTTTGCGGCCATGACGGGTGGCATCGTCCTCCCCGTTGAAATCCCACATAGGGTAGCCCCTGTATTGCAGCGACTGCACCCCCCGCATAATGCATGTTGCCATGACTCCAATCATGGTCAACCCGGAATGGGCCAGTAACCTTATCCAGCCCATCAAATAATGGATGCTCTTGTCTTCCTCCAGTTGGGGGCTCCATGGGCGCCAGCTAAGGCGTTTCTTCAAAGGAGCATTACTGAACTCCGGGAGGCCGATCCGAACAGGGTCTGGCAGCGGAGCGTCTTCTATGTAAAACCATTCTGAAGGCCAGTCTTCGGACGCCTTCTTAGGGGTTCCGGATGGATATCCGGTCCCAGCGATGCGCCATATTTCGGCACCGCCCACTTGATATATGGACCCCTCGTGAGAGCGGGGTACGAGGCAGAACAACCTCTTCCACAGCGCAAAATGGGGCTCGACGCCCAGAAATAGCTCGCAAAGAGCTACGCAACCCGCGATATGCAGGATAGAGGCGGGCGTGAGGTGATGGAGCTGGAGTCCGTAGAACTCCAGGAGCCCGCGGAGGAACGGATGTATAGGAAATCCGAGCCCCCTTATCAGATAGGGGACGAAGCATACCCACTCCCCTTTGTTGGGACTTGGGGTAGCCTCCGCTTGCTTCCCACCTTGATAGGTGGCCAGCCCGGCTCGAACCGGGACCATGAAGGCCGGAGGGAGATATCCCTCCGCTTGGAGCGTCACCAGCTCGTTGTGCGGGACAAAACATCTCCGCCAATCTCCCGGCAGAGGGCTGGGAGCGCGAGAGGAGGAGCCGCGTCGACGGTCCATGATGGAATGGATTTTTGGTCAGAGGCGCTCCGATGAGTACTCGCGGAAGGAAGACGGTGTGATTTGGATCTGGATTCTTGCCTCTCTTATAGACAGATTATTTGCGCAGCTTGGGGGTAAAACACAAAAGATACCCTGGCTTTTCGCATTCATGCGACGCGTGGAAGAAGGCCATTATTGGGCGTGGAAGCCAAGAAGCGCAACATTGATAAGGAAGCCGGACACTATTCGGCAGGTACATGGAACTTAAAGGAGAACCTGCCTTGCAACGCCGAAGATTACATACGCACTGGACTTATCGTCATTGAAGCCTGGTTCGGGGGCTACTGAGGGAGTCCTGGACTAGGGGGTGTCTGGACAGCCGGACTATCATCGTCAGCCGGACTCCAAGACTATGAAGATACAAGATTGAAGACTTCGTCCCGTGTCCGGATGGGACTTTCCTTGGCGTGGAAGGCAAGCTTGGCGATACGGATATGTAGATCTCCTACCATTGTAACCAACTCTGTGTAACCCTAGCCCTCTCCGGTGTCTACATAAACCGGAGGGTTTTAGTCCGTAGGATAACATAACCATTACAACAATCATACCATAGGCTAGCTTCTAGGGTTTAGCCTCCTTGATCTCGTGGTAGATCCACTCTTGTACTACCCATATCATCAATATCAATCAAGCAGGAGTAGGGTTTTACCTCCATCGAGAGGGCACGAACCTGGGTAAAAACATCGTGTCCCTTGTCTCCTGTTACCATCCGCCTAGACGCACAGTTCGGGACCCCCTACCCGAGATCCGCCGGTTTTGACACCGACAGTGCCCAAAGCCGGATAATCATGGATGCACCAAATTATAACAACACGCAGAAAGAAATCAGCTGGTGGGCTGCTATATAGGTCTCGAGTGAGAACACCCCTCCATAGTTGTTGAAGTAACTCCACAAGAGGCTCCATGAACAAATCAAAATCCTTTCTAGGACTTTTTGGACCTGGGATGAGCAAGGCCATCATGTAGTTTGATTCTTTGGTGCAGACATTTGGAGGCATGTTGTAAGGGATAACAAGCACTGGGCACATGCTATATGTGGCACTCTGGTGGCCAAATGGGTTAATTCCATCTGAAGCTAAGCCAAGTCTAATGTTTCTCGGGTCAGCAGCAAACTTTTTGTGTTTATGATTGAAGTTTTTCCGCTCACTACCATGAGATGGATGGCTCATTACGTTCTGATCTCTGTACTCCTGGTTCCTAGAATGCCACAGTACATTGATAACCCACAAGTATAGGGGATCGCAACAGCTTTCGAGGATATAGTATTCAACCCAAATTTATTAATTCGACACAAGGGGAGCCAAAGAATATTCTCAAGTATTAGCAGTTGAGTTGTCAATTCAACCACACCTGGATAACTTAGTATCTGCAGCAAAGTATTTAGTAGCAAAGTAGTATGATAGTGATGGTAACAGTGGCAAAAAGTAAAGATAGCAGTTTTGTAATGATTGTAACAGTAGCAACGGAAAAGTAAATAAGCAAAGCACAATATGTGAAAAGCTCGTAGGCATTGGATCAGTGATGGATAATTATGTCGGATGCGATTCCTCATGTAATAGCTATAACATAAGGTGACACAGAACTAGCTCCAATTCATCAATGTAATGTAGGCATGTATTCCGAATATAGTCATACGTGCTTATGGAAAAGAACTTACATGACATCTTTTGTCCTACCCTCCCGTGGCAGCGGGGTCCTAGTGGAAGCTGAGGGGTATTAAGGCCTCCTTTTAATAGAGAACCGGACTAAAGCATTAGCACTTGGTGAATACATGAACTCCTCAAACTACGGTCATCACCGAGAAGTATCCAGATTATTGTCACTTCGGGGTTGTCGGATCATAACACATAATAGGTGACTATAGACTTGCAAGATAGGATCAAGAACTCACATATATTCATGAAAACATAATAGGTTCAGATCCAAAATCATGGCACTCGGGCCCTAGTGACAAGCATTAAGCATAGCAAAGTCATAGCAACATCAATCTCAGAACATAGTGGATACTAGGGATCAAACCCTAACAAAACTAACTTGATTACATGGTAAATCTCATCCAACCCATCACCGTCCAGCAAGCATACGATGGAATTACTCACGCACGGCGGTGAGCATCATGAAATTGGTGATGGAGGATGGTTGATGATGACGACGGCGATGAATTCCCCTCTCCAGAGCCCCGAACGGACTCCAGATCAGCCCTCCCGAGAGAGATTAAGGTTTGGCGGTGGCTTCGTATTGTAAAACGCGATGAAACTTTCTCTCTGATTTTTCTCTCCGCGGAACGGAATTCATAGAGTTGGAGTTGAGGTCGGTGGAGCGTCAGGGGGCCCACGAGACAGGGGGACATGCCCAGGGGGAGGGGGTGCACCCCCCACCCTCGTGGACAGGGTGTGGGCCCCCTGGCCTTGATTCTTTCGCCAGTGTTTTTCATATTTTCCAAAAGTTATCTCTGTGGATTTTCAGGTCATTCTGAGAACTTTTGTTTTCTGCACAATAAACAACACCATGGCAGTTCTGCTGAAAACAGCGTCAGTCCGGGTTTGTTTCATTCAAATCGTGCAAATTAGAGTCCAAAACAAGGGCAAAAGTGTTTGGAAAAGTAGATACGTTGGAGACGTATCAACTCCCCCAAGCTTAAACCTTTGCTTGTCCTCAAGCAATTCAGTCGCTAAACTGAAAGTGATAAAGAAAAACTTTTACAAACTCTGTTTGCTCTTGTTTTTGTAAGTATGTAAAGCCAGCATTCAAGTTTTCAGCAAAGATTATGAACTAACCATATTCACAATAACACTTAGGTCTCATATTTACTCATGTCAATGGCATAATCAGCTAGCGAGCAATAATAATAAAACTCGGATGACAACACTTTCTCAAAACAATCATAATATGATATAACAAGATGGTATCTCGCTAGCCCTTTTTGAGGCCGCAAAACATAAATGCAGAGCATGTTTAAAGATCAAGGACTGACTACACATTGTAATTCATGGTAAAAGAGATCCAGTCAAGTCATACCCAATATAAACTAATAGTAATGCATGCAAATGACAGTGTGCTCTCCAACGGGTGCTTTTTAATAAGAAGGTGATGACTTAACATAAAATTAAATAGATAGGCCCTTTGCAGAGGGAAGCAGGGATTTGTAGAGGTGCTAGAGCTCGATTTTAAAGTAGAGATGAATAACATTTTGAGCGGTTGATAACCCGCAAGTATACGGGATAGTTGTAGCCTCTTTCGATAAGTAAGAGTGCCGAACCCAACGAGGAGCTAAAGGTAGAACAAATACTCTCTCAAGTCCTATCGGCCACTGATACGACTCTACGCACGCTTGACATTCGCTTTACCTAGAACAAGTATGAAACTAGAGGTACTTTGTAGGTGTGAAAGGATAGGTTTGCAAGATAATAAAGAGCACGTAAACATAAACTAGGGGCTGTTTAGATAGAGATGCAATAAAGTAAATATAGAGAGTGTGGAAAAGTGGTGGTAGGAGTTGTGAAATTGTCCCTAAGCAACTGACTATGTTACTAGATCGGTAATCACTATTGCAATTCTATTTGAGGGAGAGGCATAAGATAACAAACTTTCTCTACTTGGATCATATGCACTTATGATTGGAACTCTAGCAAGAATCCGCAAATACTAAAGATTCATTAAGGTCAAACCCAACCATAGCATTAAAGTATCAAGTCCCCTTTATCCCATACGCAAACAACCTACTTACTTGGGTCTGTGCTTCTGTCACTCACGCCACCCACCACAAGAAAATCATAAACATATTGCAAACCCTACAGCGGGAATCCCACACGCTTGCGCGATGCTGAGGGCACAATAGGACAGCACCAATAATAAAACATGCAACTCAAACCAATCATAGCAATTCATCAATCACCGATAGGACAAGGAAAATCTACTCAGACATCATAGGATGGCAACACATCATTGGAAAATAATATGAAGCATAAAGCACCATGTTCAAGTAGAGGGTACAGCAGTTTGCGGGAGAGTGGACCGCTGAATATAGATGGGGGAAGGTGATGGAGATGTTGGTGAAGATGGCAGAGGTGTTGGTGAAGATCGCGGTGATGATGATGGCCCCCGGCGGCGTTCCGGCGCCACCGGAAGCAAGGGGGAGAGAGCCCCCCTTCATGTTCTTCTTCCTTGACCTTCTCCCTAGATGGGAGAAGGGTTTCCCCTCTGGTCCTTGGCTCACATGGCTTGGGAGGGGCGAGAGCCCCTCCGAGATTGGATCTATCTCTCTGTTTCTGCGTTCCCAGATTCTTCCCCTTCATCGTTTCTTTTATATCCGGAGATCCGTAACTCTGATTGGGGTGAATCTTTCGCCCAGATCTTTCTCATAAAATTAGCTTTCTTGCGCCAAAAGAAGAGCATCAACCGCCTTAAGGGGGGCCAGGAGAGTCCAGGGCGCGCCCCCTATGTCCTGGCCCCCTCGGGCACCGTCTCGCGTTGATTTTACTTCCGAAAAATCACAAATATTCCAAAATAATTCTCCGTCCATTTTTATCCCGTTTGGACTCCATCTGATATGGGTTTTCTGTGAAACATAAAACATGCAACAGACAGGAACTGGCACTGGGCACTGGATCAATATGTTAGTCTCAAAAATAGTATAAAAAGTTGCCAAAAGTATATGAAAATTGAAGAATATTGGCATGGAACAATCAGAAATTATAGATACGACGGAGACGTATCAGCGGTATACTTTCACTGTCAACGCAACAACCATGAGATGGCAATATCTTCCATGCTACATACATTATAGGCGGTTCCCAAACAGAATGGTAAAAGTTTATACTCCCCCACCACCAACAAGCATCAATCCATGGCTTGCTCGAAACAACGAGTGCCTCCAACTAGCAACAGCCCTGGGGGAGTTTTGTTTAATTATTTTGATTGGCTTGGATCTTTTTGATCTTGGGACTGGGCATCCTGGCTACCAGCCATTTTCTCGTGAATGAGGAGCGGAGTCTGCTCCTCTTGAGAATAACCCACCTAGCATGGAAGATACAGACAACCCTAGTTGAAACATGAGATGCTCGAGCATACAAAACAGAATTTCATTTGAAGGTTTGGAGTTTGGCACATACAAATTTACTTGGAACGGCAGGTAGATACCGCATATAGGAAGGTATGGTGGACTCATATGGAATAACTTTGGGGTTTATGGAGTTTGGATGCACAAGCAGTATTCCCGCTTAGTACATGTGAAGGCTAGCAAAAGACTGGGAAGCGACCAACTGAGAGAGCGACAACAGTCATGAACATGCATTAAAATTAATTTACACCAAGTGCAAGCATGAGTAGGATATAATCCACCTTGAACATAAATATAGTGAAGGCTACGTTGATTTGTTTTCAACTACATGCGTGAACATGTGCCAAGTCGAGTCACTCAATTCATTCAAAGGAGGATACCATCACATCATACCACATCATAATCATTTTAATAGCATGTTGGCATGCAAGGTAAACCATTATAAACTCATAGCTAATTAAGCATGGCATAAGCAACTATAATCTCTAAATATCATTGCAAATATGTTTACTTCATAATAGGCTGAACCAGGAACGATGAACTCATCATATTTACAAAAACAAAAGAGGTCGAGTTCATACCAGCTTCTCTCATCTCAATCAGTCCATCATATATCGTCATTATTGCCTTTCACTTGCACGACCGAACGGTGTGCATAATAATAATAGTGCACATGCATTGGGTTAAGCTGGAATCTGCAAGCATTCAACTCAAGGGAGAAGACAAAGTAATATGGGCTCTAAGTTAAATAAACAATCATGCATATGAGAGCCACTAAACATTTTCAATATGGTCTTCCACTCTTGACCCCCAAAGGAAAGAAAATAAAATAAAACTATTTACACGGGAAAGCTCCCAACAAGTAAAAGAAGAACGAGAAATCTTTTTGGATTTTTCATTTAATTACTACTACAAGCATGGAAATTAAACTAACTATTTAGTTTTTTGGTTTTTCTCAAGGTTTATCAAACACACAAGAAGAAAGCTAGAAAAAGAAATTAAACTAGCATGGATAATACAATAAAAGAGTATGAGCACCGACAACTAGAATAGTGTGTGAACATGAATGTAAAGTCGGTGAGAAATACGTACTCCCCCAAGCTTAGGCTTTTGGCCTAAGTTGGTCTAATGCCAAGGGTAGCCTGGCTGATATCCGGAGTTATAACTAGGGTCGTACTGAGATGCAACAGCCAATGCATCCTAAGCTGCGGCATGTTGGCGAGTTGCCTCCGCTCTCCCCTCGTGTTCAGCTGCCTCCTCCCTGGTAACAACATATCTTTGTTTTGCCTGGTAATCAAAAAGGGAAGGAGCAGGGAGAGTAACATGGACAGCGCGACGTCTGTCAAAGTTTAGTCGATACTGGAGGAATTTTTCATTCCTCAAAAGAAAACGATGTCTGACCATTGCGTCATAATCTAAATAAGCGGGAGGCAACTCCATATCTCCCTCACGTGGAGATATACCAAGATAATTAGCAACACGGGTCGCATAAATCCCTCCAAATAAATCTCCAGATATACCATTATTATGCAACCTTCGTGCAACTATCGCCCCCAAGTTGTAATCTTTATTTCCTAATACAGCACTCTTGAGGACACAAAGATCAGGGACACGCATGTGACATGCTTCATCTTTACCGATAATGCATCTACCAATGAAGAGAGCAAAATAATGTATAGCAGGAAAACGAATACTCCCTATGGTAGCTTGTGCTATATCCCTAGATTCTCCCACAACGATACTAGCGAGGAAGTCTTTATATTCAGATTTGTGGGGTTCATGAACATTGCCCCACTGCGGAAGTTTGCAAGCAGTAGTAAAATCTTCTAGGTCCATGGTATAAGATTCATCATAAATATCAAACAGGACATTCTGAATTACGCGAAGATGTAAATTTAAATCTTCTCACGAATGAATCAGTCAATTGGTAGTACTGAGGACACTTATCTTGTATGAAGTCCTCAAGATCGGCATTATGCACATACGCGTCAAATTCATCCTTGATGTCTGCATTAACCATAAAATCTTCTGATGGCCACTCACAAGCCCACAGTTCTGTGTCCCTTGGTGGTTCATCGTCTTGCTCACGCATAGCACGCCTAGGTCCTCTCTTTGTTGAGGAATCGCCTTGGTACATTCTCCTGGACATATTTCTTTCTCTGAAAAATTTCTGAAATTTTTAGTAACTTCAAAATAAAAGTGAATCAAACTAAACAAGATTGATAGCAACTACTCCCACAAGTGCCTAGAGCCTATATCATGCATTAGAATTACTTGGGACCTCATAAATTTGACATGCAAGCTCAAGAACAGGGTCACCTATGCAGCAAAAATTTGCAATGAATAAAGCACTAGAACAAAAACTAATTGGACCAATGGAGGAGTCACATACCAAGCAACAATATCCCAAAGCAGTTTTGTGAATGGAGCTTTGAGCAAGGAGATCGAAAATCGCAGAAAAATGAGCTAGAACTCGTGCTTGAGCTGGATGGGGATTTTTTGGGAGGAAGATGGAGTGTGTGGGTGCAGGAATAAGTGGAGGGGGGTTGTCGGTGTCAAAAACGGCATATCTTGGGTAGGGGTCCCGAACTATGCGTCTAAGGCTAATGGTAACAGGAGGCAGGGGACACGATGTTTTACCCAGGTTCGGGCCCTCTCGATGGAGGTAATACCCTACTTCCTGCTTGATTAATATTGATGATATGAGTATTACAAGAGTTGATCTACCACGAGATCGTAGAGGCTAAACCCTAGGAGCTAGCCTATGATTCTGATTGTTCTTGTCCTATGGACTAAACCCTCCAGTTTATATAGACACCGGAGGGGGCTAGGGTTACACAAAGTCGGTTACAAAGAAAGAGATCTAACGTCCGAATCACCAAGCTTGTCTTCCATGCAAAGGAGAGTCCCATCCAGACACGGGACGAAGTCTTGAGTCTTGTATCTTCATGGTCCAATAGTCCGGCCAAAGTATATAGTTCGGCTGTCCGGATACCCCCTAATCCATGACTCTTCAGTAGCCCCTGAACCAGGCTTCAATGACGATGAGTCCGGCGCGCAGATTGTCTTCGGCATTGCAAGGCGGGTTCCATCTCCGAATACTCCAAAGTAAATCTTGAACACTTAAATCGTGTCCAGATCTGTAAGACGATTTTCACATATCACCGTAGAGAGAACAATATTCCACAAATATAATTTGCTGACAACTTTAGATAACGTGACATCCCACCATGGTCAAGTCATTATTCGAACCATTTTACCACAACCAGCCACCGCACATATTGTGAGGCGGTTTCCTCGACACATCTTGTCAAAGCAGAGATCATGTCCCCTTATCACGGGATTCCCATCAATACGGGTGCGGGCAACCCCACTACGCCTGTTGGTATGACTCCGTGTTTTCAGGCAAGTCCCAAACGGTTACGCTGAGGACGCTTGATATTCACCCCCTTTATAGAGGGGCCGAGGCCTATCCCTCTCTATTACCACGCTTGCGCCTTTTCGCATCTCGAGTTCCAACACCCGAAGCTCAAGCTTAGGCACTTCGGATCTTCAATCATGTCCGGATCCAACCTTCAAGGCCGGTAGATGACCTCCTCTGTCATAGAGGAGGACATTGCGAAGCTTAGGGAGGCCAGATATCTGACCGTCGACATCAAGCACAGGCTTCCTGCTCCAGGGCAGGTCATCCCCACTCCCGAGCCCAACGAGAGCGTCGTATTTGTTTCTCACTTCCTCTGTGGCTTAGGCTTCACCCTCGATCCCTTCATGAGAGGGCTCTTGTTCTATTACGGGCTAGATTTTCATGATCTAGCTCCGGACTCCATCCTTCACATCTCGTCATTTATCATTGTGTGCGAAGCCTTCCTCCACATCACCCCGCACTTCGGCTTATGGCTCAAGACCTTCAATGTAAAGCCGAAGGCGGTCGAGGGGCGACACGCGGAGTGCAGAGGCGCTGCAATAAGCATAAACACCGATGCCCCATGGCCAGAGGGCTTCTTCCCGGAGGTGTCCGATCTTTGGCAGCGGAGGTGGTTCTACGTCATGGCTCCCAGAGGCACAAAGTGGGCGGCTGCCCCCGACTTTCGCTCGGGCCCTTCGCCTCAACTAGCATCGTGGGCCAACGTGGGACTGGACTGGGGGCCTGCTAATGACGTACCAACACTGCAGAGCCACATTTGGGAGCTTCTCGAGAGGGAAATCAGTCTCGTCAGCATAATTCAGGTGATGCTGGTCTGACGGATCTTGTCGTGCAAACGTCGGCCCCTCCAGATGTGGGAGTTCAACCCAGAAGGTCCGCGAACTATTCAACACTTCTTTGGCCTGACGCTCGAAGGGATGTATAGGTTATTCTTCGGACAACAAGTAAAGTGTCCGGACACCATCGAGGATGCTGGCCTGAGCTACAACCGCCCAGATACCAAGTAAGTAACCCTGAAACCGAACACTTCGTTTATATTTATCACAATGTTATTCTAAAAACCATCCGTGACCAGGATTGGCTCAGCAAGGCAGAGAGAATCAGGTGTCTGGCACCACTTCCCGAAGGCTCGCCTAGTCCTGCAATAGCCAGGATGCTTAGACGTGTGCTAAGTCAAGTGCCCTCGGGGAAAGGCGAAGGAAAGAATAGAGAAGCAGAACTTCACACATTGCACATCCAAACTAGGGGAATTACTGTCTCCATGAAGGAGGATAGCCGGGGAGGGGAATCTAAGGTCACCTCCCTCCGCGGGAAGAAGAGGGCCGCCTCCGAAGACTTGGAAATGGAGGTGCCTAGACAAGGGAAGAAAACTTTACCAGGGGCCCTGCCCCGGAGGGCGTCCTCACCACGCCATGCCCACAAACGGGCCAGCCCTCCACCAAGCTATAAGCTAATCGTAAATACAAAGTGTCGGTGTCAAAACCAGCGGATCTCGGGTAGGGGGTCCCGAACTGTGCGTCTAGGCGGATGGTAACAGGAGACAAGGGACACGATGTTTTACCCAGGTTCGGGCCCTCTTGATGGAGGTAAAACCCTACGTCCTGCTTGATTAATATTGATGATATGGGTAGTACAAGAGTGGATCTACCACGAGATCAAGGAGGCTAAACCCTAAAGCTAGCCTATGGTATGATTGTTGTAATGTATGTTGTGTCCCACGGACTAAAGCCCTCCGGTTTATATAGACACCGGAGAAGGCTAGGGTTACACAGAGTCGGTTACAATGGTAGGAGATCTACATATCCGTATCGCCAAGCTTGCCTTCCACGCCAAGGAAAGTCCCATCTGGACACGGGGCGGAGTCTTCAATCTTGTATCTTCGTAGTCTTGGAGTCCGGCGGACGATGATAGTCCGGCTGTCCGGACACCCCCTAGTCCAGGACTCCCTCAGTAGCCCCTGAACCAGGCTTCAATGACGATAAGTCCGGCGCGCATAATGTTCGGCATTGCAAGGCGGGTTCCTTCTTTGAATAATCCAGAGAAGATCATGAACACCAGGATAGTGTCCGGCTCTGCAAAATATATTCCACATTCCACCGTAGAGAGAACAAAATGTACACAAGTTCGATCTGCTGACGTATTTTGCGGCATGACGTCACACCACTACCAAGCCTTTACTTGAATTGTTTTTTATTATACCACCTCAGCATGTTTAGCGAAGCGGTTTCCTTGGCACGTTTTGTCGAAGCAGAGATCGTGTTCCCCTTTTTCCGGTATTCTCATCAATACGAGCGTGGGTAACCCAACCGTGCCCGTCGCCATGCCTCCTCTATCGAAGGTGAATCCCGAACGGTCACAGAGACGGCTCTTGGTATTTTCCCCCTTTATAAGAGGACCAAGGCTCGTTTCTTTTCTTCAATCTTCCATCGAATCCTCTCCTTGCTCCAAGTTCCAACACCCAGAGCCCCAGATTCGAGCACTTCGGACCTTCAACAATGTCCGGCTCCGACCTTCAGGGTCGATGGATGCCCTCCTCCATCACGGAGGAGGACGTGCTAAAGCTGCGTGAGGCCAAGTACCTGTCTTACGAGATTTCGCACAGGTTGCCCGCCCAAGGGCAGGCCGTACCTACTCCCGAGCCCGGTGAGTACGCCGTCTTTGTATCCCACCTCCATCGGGGTTTAGGCTTCTCGACGGACCCCTTCGTGAGAGGGCTTATGTTCTACTACGGGCTGGATTTTCACGACTTGGCTCCGGAGTCCATCCTCCATATTTCCGCATTCATTATCGTCTGCGAAGCCTTCCTCCGCGTCACCCCCCACTTTGGCCTGTGGCTGAAGACCTTCAATGTGGAGCCGAAGATGATCGGGGGGCGTCAAGCGGAGTGCGGCGGGGCGGCCATAAGCAGGAGGGCCGATGCCCCGTGGCCCAAGGGCTCCTTCCAAGAGGAGCTCGGCTTGTGGCAGCAGGAGTGGTTCTATATCACCGCTCCGAAGGGCAGCAAGCAAAAGCCACCGCCTTCATTCCGCCCGGGACCTCCACGCCGGTTGATGTCGTGGGTCAACCAAGGGCTCAATTGGGGGCCGTCCGAAGACGTGCCCTTATTGCAGGGCCGGATTCGAGACCTCCAAGCGAGGGAGATCAATCTGGTTGTGGTGATGCAGGTCATGCTAATCAGGCGTCTTCTGCCCTGCAAACACCATCCTCTCCGGTTATGGGAGTTCAATCCGAAGGGACCACGAATTCTCCAACACTTCATGGGTATGACACCCGTGGAGATGTACAAGTTGTTCTTCGAACCGCAGGTGGCGTGTCCGGAATTGACCGAGGACGCAGGCCTAAGCTGCAATCGCCCGGATACTCAGGTAAGTAGCTCAGAGTCTAGATGTTCTGTTTATTTGCTTTTCCAAAATTCGCCTCCTAACCCATTATTCTTCATCAGGAGTGGGTAGCGTGATCGAAGCTGATAAGGTGTCCGGCCCCCCTCCCAGAGACCGCACCGGAGCCAGTGCTGGTCAGAATGTTGGAGGTCGCGCCCGCAGAGGGAGGCGATGGGGAAAATAGAAGAGCTATCATCTCGCCCAAGGGGGTGCCTGAAGAGGGGGGATCGAAAATCCCTCCTTCTAGGGGGAGAAGAGGACCGCCTCCGAAGACCCGGAGGCCAAAGCCCCTAAGCAGGGGAAGAAATCTTCACCGGAGGGTCCTGCGTCCGGGGAGAACCCGGACCTACAATCGTCTCTAAAGGATCAACCCTCCAGCGAGCCGTGAGTAGGAAAAGGGGAGTTCATTAATAAGAAAATACCCCTATTTGTGCTTCTGTGGATGACCAAAATTTTTACCTTACAGTTCGGATCTGCGGCCTTCTCAGATGAGTTCGTCTTTGGGGGATCTTCGTCCAGAGATGATGGAGAGTGAAACGCCTCCCTCTGCTGCGCCGTCGGACAGGGCAGACGAGCCTGAAGTATCGTCACGGAGGGTATCCTAGAGCCCGGTGGAGCCGGAGAGTTCGGCGCCGACTAGTGTCCGGCCGGGGGAGCTGAAGGATCTGCTTGAGAGGGCGTCCATCTCAGAAGATCACCGTGCTTTGATGAGTATGGTGATTGGAAGGATTTCGTCCACCGAAAGCGGATTGCATAATGCCGTCAGGAGTTTGCTGGCGGGATTTGAGGTACGCAAGAACGACGCACCTTTTTGACAGTTTTGCACATAGAAGTGCGCCCTGTATAGATAGTAGTCCCTGAGACTCGGTAGGTTGTCGAAAGCGACAGCGTGCCGAGGATCAAAATCGCAGGTATTGAATTTCGCCCTTCCTATGCAGGTGGCGGATAGTCCGGGGGCTAGCCGGGCTAGTGGAGTTGTCGAATTAATGCGGCAACTTGATGTGGCAGATGCGAACATCGCGCTTGTCAACCGGCGACTTGACGAGTCGCAAGGTAAATGAATTCTCCGCAGTCACTTATTTAAGGGAGCCAAAGCCCGCCTCTGACAATATATATGCTGTGATACAGACGGTGCTGCTGCTGTGGAGAGCCTTCGGGCCGAGCTTGCTCAAGCCAAGGAGCAAGCCCGAAGGAGTGATGCGGCTGCCTCGAGGGCGGCCGAGGAGTTGAAAGCCAAAAAGGCTACACACTGCCTAAGCAGGGAAAAGATGGCCGAATTGGCCGTGAAATTGAAGGATGCTACCGACCGCAATGAGGCTCTTGAAAAGGAGCGCCTATCGGAGCGAGAAGACCTAGGGAAGGCCATCGCCGAGGCCAAGGATGCCCGTTCTGCAATGCGCGCTATGAAGGAGGAGCTGCGCCAGGCCGGAGATATTGTGGCTGGCATGCCTTTTCTGCTGCGTCACCGGTTTACGGATCCAAAGTATGCCCAACTTGGCCAGTTGTGGGGTCCGGAGGATCCATATATGGACTTAGCGGCAAGTGCGGCAGATGCCATTGTGCACTTCCGGAGTCAGAAGGATCACAAGACGGAAGAGCTATTTTGGTCTCAATTCCATAGTCCGGATCATTCACTTCCGTTGATCGATCGGTTGGCCGAATGGGCTGAGCTGAACAGGTTGTCTGGACTTGCCATGACTGATATTGTGGCTCATGTCTGGCCAGAGAGGCCCAAGGCGACGAGCTATTTTGGCTTATTGCAGCAATTTCTTGGAGTGGTGCCGCATATCAAGGAGATGAAGCGGTCGGCCTGCATAGAAGGTGCGTGGATGGCCCTTGCCCGTGTGAAGACACATTGGACAGAGATGGATGCCACTACTATTGCAGCCCATGGTTCGGACGAAAGCCGGTTACCCGCCGAGCACTATTTTGGGGAAGTTATGTGTGGCGCTCGTGTAATAGAGTCGCAGTGCTCGAAAAATGTCACGTTCAAATGAACGTTTTATCTTGTAAAACAATGATTATGATGTAACCGCTTTTTATACTTGTGCGTTCCAAGTATTAAAATATCTCCTATGCGGCTGTTTATGTATACGTTTATATAACCTGAAAGATGGCAGTCTTCGGCTTCAGCCCCCACGCACAAGGTGCGGGGGTGTTTTCAAAAAATAGCGCGTTTTCACACTTAATGCGACGTCTCGGTCCTGTTAAGGAGGTGGTAGCGTAGCAAACTAGGCAATCCGGACTATGATGCTTTATCACTTTCACTTAGCCATTGGAGTTCGAGGGTGGGGCTACGATATAGCCCCTAGGGGCACCGCGCTTCTCCGGATTCGGGGCGCGTGTGTGCCTGACCGGGAAACGGTCCTTCGTCAAAGCGGGGAATTCTAAACATTCTGGTAGTCGATCGAGTGGTTGACCAGTCTCTCGCTGTATCATGACAGTCAGTTTTCGGCTTTCCCTACTGAGGTGCTCGCCCAGCCGAACTGGGGCACAATCGCAGTAGTTCTCCTGGTGCCGCGTTAGCCGATGATACGGAACGTAAGGCAGCAAAACACAGGAGCCGGGCAAACCCAACATTTAACCAAAGACATGATTCGGAGCTGATGCATATAAGGCCTAACTCGAGACGCCGAACACTCACTAAGGTGTTCGGTATTTATAATAATGGGCAGAACAATGCCCTAAGCCCCTAGTGTCCAGGTACGGGCATGGTCCTCTGACGCGGCCGATGCCAAAACGTCAGGCTCCACTTTGGTTATAATGAGAAACCAAGGGATTATAACAACAAGAGACAGTAAAAAAGGTTTACGCAGGGTCTTAATCTGAAAAGAATCCTTGCGACGGGTCCCTACTGCACGTCTGCGCCTGTGTCTCCGTTGTGCCGTTATCCTGGACGGGTGTGCACGTTGTTCATCTGTAAAAAGAGAGGAACTTAGTTTGGAAGGAAATCGTGCGAAAAATATATACGAAGGAAGAAATATAAATAAGTAAAGCGGAGTCTGTATGAGCTCGCTGTTGCTTGTGCGCGCAGCCCCTTGTGAAGGGATGTGTGGCTAGGGAGCCCCTAGCTTATTTATGCCGGACTCGTCTGACCGTGTCCGGGGTCTTTAAATGACCCTCGCACTGAAATGATGCCACGTGGACCGGGCATCTTAAGTGTAAGAGACGCGTAATGTGGTATGGCGTTGAAGCGGGCAAAAGCTTCTCGTCCCAAGAGTGCTTGATAGCTACTTTAAAATGGGACGATATGAAAGATTAGTTTTTCGCGTCGAAAGTTGTTTGGTGATCCGAACACAACTTCTAGTAATAAGGAGCCTGTGCACTTGGCGTAAGGGCCTGGCGTCACACCTTTAAAGGAAGTGCGGCTGTGTCGAATTTTAGTAAGGTCTATCCCCATCTTGCGGATTGTGTTTGGATACAGCAGGTTTAAGTCACTGCCTCCGTCCATCAGGACTTGTGTAAATTGCAGTCCGTCGATTATAGGATCCAATATCAGGGCAGTCCATCCTGTATTTCGAACGCTTCTGGAATAATCCAGGTGGTCGAAAGTGATTGGTTTTGATGTCCAATCTCTATGTTCCGCTGGGTTGGACTGTGCGGGACCCATTTTAACGGGTGCCGCACTGTTTTTCCGTATTATCACATGAAGTGAATTTACTGCTTTGACCTCTTGTGGGAAAGTCTTTTGTTTTCCGGTGCTCTGCTGGCGGGGTTTATCATCATCTTCGCTTGATGCGTCGAGCCCCTTGTGTTCGGCGTTTAATCGGCCGGACTGTTTGAAAACCCAACAATCTCGGTGGGTGTGGTTTGCAGGCCGTCCGGGGGTACTGTGGATTTGACATATCCGACCAAAAATCTTGTTTAAGTTGGATAGCTCATCGCTGTTATCCTTAAGAGGCGGTGTTTTGTTGTTTGGCCGCGAGCTTTTGAATCCGGCGTTGACCGCCGTGCTCTTTGGGCTTTTCTCTTTATTCCGGCGCTGGTCTTTTCTGCGCCGTGATTTTTCGTTTCCATCTCTGATCTCGGATGTACTTGGGTCGCTGGTGCTGCATCTTGCTAGCCAGCTATCCTCTCCCGCACAAAAGCGGGTCATGAGGCTTGTTAGCGCGGACATTGTCCTCGGCTTCTCTTGGCCGAGGTGTCTGGCGAGCCATTCGTCTCGGACTTTGTGTTTAAAAGCTGCTAAGGCTCCGGCGTCCGGACAGTCGACTATTTGATTCTTTTTGGTGAGGAACCTGTTCCAGAATTTGCACGCTGACTCTCCGGGCTGTTGAGTTATATGACTTAGATCATCTGCATCCGAAGGGCGGACATAAGTTCCTTGAAAGTTTGCTCTAAACGCGTCCTCGAGCTCTTCCCAACTTCCAACAGTGTTTTCTGGGAGGCTTTTGAGCTTGAGGGGTAGGTATTTTATGGCGTGGAGATCATCTCCTCTAGCCATGTGTATGTGTAGTATATAATCTTCTATCCATACTCCAGGGTCTGTTGTTCCGTCGTAGGCCTCTATGTTTATGGGTTTAAATCCTGCTGGGAAATCATGATCCAGCACCTCGTTGGTGAAACATAGTTGGTGTGCGGCTCCCCTGTATTTGGGTGTACCGCTGTCTTCGAACACTTGGCGTGTTGCATTGCTTCCTGGGGCCCTCTTCTTTGGCCCGTAAATGGACCTGGCTGGGCCATCTGTCTTTCCAGGGTCATTAGTCGGTTTATGTGCGGCGCCGCTTTCAGATTTTGGCCTATCATCTGGCCGTCTATCCAACCAGGCAGCCTCTTTGTTTTTTGACTGTGGGGGCTCTATGGCCTCCTCGTCAAATTCTGGCAGCAGCTTGCGCTTCGGGTAGCTCTTTGATTGATGGCCATTGCCGTATTTGTCTGCGGTTTTGAGCACTTTGCTCCACCTCATCCTGAGTGTATCTTCCGCTGTTTTGAGCTTCCGTTTTTCCTTTTTCAAACTTCTTGCGGTGGCGACGAGTCTTTTCCGAAGGTTTTTATTCTCCAGCGGTGTGTCCGGCGTGAGGTCGTCTGGACTGTTGTTTTCGCCGGGCCTGGACTGATTATCTGGCTTGTCCTGTTCGGACGGTTGCTTGTTTGTGTGTTCGTCGTCCACTGGTTTGCCCTGCCGTATTGCTGGGTCATTAGGAGCGCTGTTGCTGTCGAGGTGGGACTTAGGGCGGCGTCTGCGTCGCCGTTTTGGTTGTTTGTCGGCGGGATTATCTTTTGCCGCGCCCCGTTGGTCCTCGTTATCGCTTCCTTTTGGGGTATCCACCATGTATACGTCGTATGACGAGGTGGTCTTCCCGTGCCCTGTAGGCGCTGGTTCTTGTTCATCTCTGGCATCGTCATCCATACCGTCGATGTCTTCGGAGTCATAGTTTAGCATGTCGGTTAGATCGTCGACAGTGGCTACGAAGTGGGTGGTGGGTGGGCTTTGAATTTCTTCGTCGTCTGAATCCCAACCGTCCTGGCCGTAGTCCGGCCAGGTCTCTCCAAATAGCGAGAGGTGTTTTAACGAATTTAGGATGTCGCCAAAGGGCGAGTGTTGGAAGATGTCCGCGGCGGTGAATTCCATAACCGGCGCCCGATCAGATTTGATTGGAAGGGGCGCGGGTGGTCCGGAGTCCGGCAGGAAGTCCGGCACCTCAGAGTCACGAGCTTCGCAAGGGATAAGGTTAGTGTTCGGCTCCATCACCGTGGAAGTTGAAGCCCCCGAGGCGGTGTCCAGCCACCGATCCTCGATCCGGGCGATCGGCTCCGGACTAAGGGCCGAAGTGGATTCTTGTGCGGCCACCAAGGCACTGTTCGGCGGCAGAGCTAGATCATGCCCATCGCAACAGTGTGGCACGCTTGGCTGTGGCTCGAGCCCGTCGAAGATCAAGTCCCCGCAGATATCGGCCGTGAAGTTTAGGCTTCCGAATCTGACCTGACGGCCAGGGGCGTAGCTTTCGATCTGCTCCAGATGGCCAAGTGAATTAGCCCGCAGTGCGAAGCCGCCGAATACGAAGATCTGTCCGGGGAGAAAAGTCTCGCCCTGGACAGCGTTGTTGATTGAAGAAGCCATCGAGCCTATCGGTGACGACACAGAGGAACTCTCAATGAAAGCACCAATGTCGACGTCAAAACCGGCGGATCTCGGGTAGGGGGTCCCGAACTGTGCGTCTAGGCGGATGGTAACAGGAGACAAGGGACATGATGTTTTACCCAGGTTCGGGCCCTCTTGATGGAGGTAAAACCCTACGTCCTGCTTGATTAATATTGATGATATGGGTAGTACAAGAGTGGATCTACCACGAGATCAAGGAGGCTAAACCCTAAAGCTAGCCTATGGTATGATTGTTGTAATGTATGTTGTGTCCTACGGACTAAAGCCCTCCGGTTTATATAGACACCGGAGAAGGCTAGGGTTACACAGAGTCGGTTACAATGGTAGGAGATCTACATATCCGTATCGCCAAGCTTGCCTTCCACGCCAAGGAAAGTCCCATCCGGACACGGGGCGGAGTCTTCAATCTTGTATCTTCGTAGTCTTGGAGTCCGGCGGACGATGATAGTCCGGCTGTCCGAACACCCCCTAGTCCAGGACTCCCTCACAAAGCTACTGCTTCCTCCTCCGAGAACAATCACCAGGATTCATCCTTTGCAGTCCGGCTAGTAGCTCTTCTCGACAGGGTTCGTCTTTGGGGGATCTTCTTCCGGAGATGATGGAGAGTGAAACCCCACCTGCCTCTCCGCCCCATGGAGCGGGCAACCCCGAGGTGTCGTCACGGAGGAGTCCAGATTCACTGAGGCCAGAAGCTAACACTTCGGCCGCACTGAGCCCGGAGCGTTCGGCTCCCACGGGGGCAATAAGAAGGGTCCGGTACAGTCCGGCGACCGGTCGGACATGCTGACGGGCCTTCTGGAGCAAGCTGCTCTCTCGGAGGATCATCGTGCGTTAATGGGCATGGTGTTTGAGAAGATTTCATCCACCACAAGCGGGTTGAATGAAGCTTTTACGAGCCTGCTCAAAGGCTTTGAGGTACATAATGAAGTACATAATTTTTTGGTTGTACCGCACGCGCTAGGTGTGCTTCGTATAGATAGTAGCCCCTGAGACTCTGGTTGCCAGCCCTAGGCGGCAAACGGAGGATCACACTCTCAAGTAATGATCACACTACATTCATGCGCAGGTGGCTAAGGGTCCGCTGAATTCGCCAAACTGAGGCGACAGATTGATGTGGTGGACACCGACATCACGCTGGTAAACGAGCGGCTTCACGAGTCACAGAGTATGTGCTCTTTTTTTTCTCATTTGCTATAGGAAATATTAGGAGGAGCATAATGTTAATGTGATATGCTTTAGCTGCAGGCGGAGCTGCTGCCGTGGAGGCCCTCAGGGCGGAACTTGCCATAGCTAAGGAACAAGCCTGGGCTAGCAATGCGGCTGCCCTAAAGGCGGCCAAAGATTTGAGAGCCGAACAGGCTGCTCATCGCCGAAGTGAAGTTAAAATAGCTGAGATGGTTGTGGAGCTGAGAGATGCCGCCAGCCAGTATGAGCTCCTTGAAAAGGAGAATCAGGCGAAGTCGACTGTCCTGAAGAAGGCCCTTGATGCGGCCAAGGAGACGCGTTCCGAAATTAGTGATGCGCAGGAGGAGCTTCGACAGGACGAAGAAATCGCGGCTGGAAACCCCTATTTGTTGCGGATGAAGTTCTTAGATCCAAAGTACGCTCCTCTGGACCGGCTCTGGAGCGCTGCAGATGCGTATGCGGATCTGGCAAAAAGTACGGCTGATGCGACCATGTTTTTCACGGACCAGAAAGATAGTGAAGTAGAAAGGTTGTTCTGGTCGCAATTCAGTGCTCCAACTCGCCCGTTGCCATTGAGTGAAAGGATGGCCATTGTGGCCGAGCTCCATAGGTTGTCCGGTCTTGCAATGAGGTCTGTAATAGACCATATATGGCCGAAGGGACCGAGGCCGGACAGTTATTTTGGTTTAGTGCAACAATTCCTTGGCGTCGTATCACGAATCGATGCCGTGAAGAGGTCGGCGTGCATAGAGGGTGCGCGGATGGCTCTTGCCCGTGTTAAAACATATTGGGCGGATATGGAGGCCACCATCATTGCAACCCAGAATCCGGCAGGAAGCCAGGATCCAGCCGAGCACTATTTCGAGCAGGTGACAGAAGGTGCTCGTTTAATAGAGGCTCAGTGCTCGAAGAATGTCATGTTCGAGTGACAAGTCGTTCAATTGTAAAAACAATTCTATTTTGATTATAGAGGCAATGTTTATACTTTCGGCCGAAAGTGTTATTGTGCCTCCTATGCGGCCGTTTGATGTATATATATATAGCCTGAAAGTTAGCAGTCATTGGCTTCAGCCCCCACGCATACAATGCGGGGGTGTTTGAAAAAATGTGCGTAATCACACTTGATCCAACGTCTTGGTCCATTAAGGAGGTGATCACACGTCGACCTAGGCAACTGGACTATATAGCTTTAACACTTTCACTTAGCCATAGGAGTTTGACGGTGGGGCTACTATGTAGCCCCTGGTACCTTCGCGTGCATCCGGACATGGGTGCGTATGTACATGACCGGGAAATGGTCCTTCGTTAATGCGGAGGAATCCCAAAGATTCTGATGAGTCCTCGAGTGGTTAACCAGTCTCTTGCTATATCATGGCAGTCAGTTTTCGGCCTTCTCTACTGAGGTGCTCATCCGGAATAACCAGGGCACAATCGCAGTAGTTCTCCTTTGGCCGCCTTAGCCTATAGAAGCGGAACGTAAGGTAGCAAACCTAGGAGTCGGGCAAACCCAACATTTGACCAAAGACATGATTCGGAGCTGATGCATATAAGGCCGAACTCGCGACACTGAACACTCCCGAAGGTATTCGGACTTTGTAACATATACTGGGCTGAGTAGCACCCTTAATTATGAACCCTGTATTTCCAGGTACGTGTGCTAGTCTATCGTGGTGAAATGCCAATAATGCCAGTATCCATTGTGGGTGTATTGAGTACCCATGGGATGTCAAGCAACAAGAGACAATAAAGAAGATTTACACAGTGGCTTAATCTAAACAGAAACCTTTGAGCGGGGCCCTGCTGCACGTCTGCGCCTTTGTCTCCATTGTGCCGTGTCTTGGTAGGGTGTCGCACGAATGGTGTGTGTAAAAAGGAAAACTCATGTAAAAGAGTATGGCATAAGCGTGCGAAGAGTTGGTTATTATCAATGGATAGTAGAAGTGTAAGACACTGGCATGTCAATAAGTTCAAGCCAAAGGGTGGGCTTTATTGTATGTTTGCAGCCCCTGATGCCCTCTATGGGATTACGTGTATAGCACCCAGCTCAGGTTTTATCTAGGCTGTTACCGACGGTGGTGCGCCGGACTCATCTAACCGTGTTCGTGGTCTTAACGACCGATCATGCGTTCTGATAGGAGAGGCCGCTTAGTGTCCAACTGCTAGAGCTGCCACATACTCTTCCGCACGTAAGGAACGCTCTGTGTTTCTGCTAACAGTGATGACGCCATCTGGACCGGGCATCTTGAGTTTAAGGTAGGCATAGTGTGGTACTGCGTTGAAGAGAGCGAAGGCCGTTCTTCCGAGCAATGCATGATAACCGCTTCGGAGGGGAGCTATGGCGAAGAGTAATTCTTCGCTTCTGGAGTTGTCGGGAGAACCGAATGTCACCTCTAATACGAGGGAGCCCCTGCAGCGGGTCTCAACGCCTGGTATCACCCCTTTAAAGGTGGTGTTACTTTGGCCAATTCTGGATGGCTCTATCCCCATCTTGCGGACAATGTCCTGATATATTAGATTGAGACTACTGCCGCCGTCCATGAGGACACGAGTGAGATGGTATCCATCGATTATTGGGTCGAGTACCAAGGCGGCCGATCCTCCATGCTGGATACCATTCGGGTGGTCCCTGTGATCAAAAGTGATCGGGCGGGCCGACCAAGGGTTGAGTTTGGGGGCAACGGGCTCTACAGCATATACGTCTCTGAGCGTGCGTTTGCGCCTTATCGTTGGTATATGAGTCGCATAGATCATGTTTACTGTTTTTACTTCTGGTCGGAATTTTTTCTGTCCCCCAGTGTTCGGCTGGCGAGGCTCATCCTCGTCTTCACTTGGTGTTTCCCTTCCCTTGTGTTCGGCATTTAACTTGCCGGCCTACTTAAAGACCCAGCATTCTCTGTGGGTGTGGTTCGCAGCTTTTTCGGGGGTGCCATGAATTTGGCACAATCTGTCCAGGACTTTGTTCAGGCCGGACGGTCCCTCTTTGCTGCCTTTAAATGGCTTCTTTTGTTGACCGGGTCGAGAGCCCCTGAATCCGGCGTTGACCGCCGTGTTGTCCGGACTTTCTTCCTTGTTTCGACGCTTGCTTTTATTGCGCCGTGGCTTCCCGTTGCCATCCCAAGTTTCAGATGTGCCCGGGTCGCTGGTGCCTCTATGGGCCAACCAACTGTCCTCAACTGCGCAGAAGCGGGTCATAAGGCTTGTTAAGGCTGCCATTGTCCTCGGCTTTTCTTGGCCGAGGTGTTTAGCGAGCCACTCATCTCGGATGCTGTGCTTGAAGGCCGCTAGGGCTTCGGCATCCGGACAATCAACAATTTGATTCTTCTTAGTGAGAAATCTGTTCCAAAGCTTACAGGCGGACTCTCCGGGCTGTTGTATTATGTGACTTAAATCTTCAGCGTCCGGAGGTCGGACATAGGTTCCTTGAAAATTGGCCCTGAAAGCGTCCTCAAGTTCTTCCCAGCTTCCGATTGAATTTTCGGGGAGGCTTTTCAACCAGTGCCGAGCTGGCCCCTTCAACTTGAGGGGAAGGTATTTGATGGCGTGGAGGTCGTCCCCACGAGCCATGTGGATATGAAGGATAAAATCCTCAATCCAGACCCCAGGGTCTGTCGTTCCGTCATATGCCTCTATGTTCACGGGTTTGAATCCCTATGGAAATTCATGATCCAGTACCTCTTCGGTAAGCACAGAGGGTGCGCAGCCCCTCTGTATTTGGACATGTTGTGGCATGCTGTCGACTGTTGTTGTGTCCGGTGTTGATTCCGAACTGGTATTCGATCAGTCTGATCGTTTTGGTGACCGTAATCCTGCGCCAGAGCATGTCCTCTAGATCCACAGATGGACCTGGTCGCGCCGGCCTTTTTGTCCAGGAGCTCACATAAATCGAGTGCAGCGTCAGTAGCTGCTCTATCGCGGTCATGAAGTGGTTGGTCCGGGCTACTGGCCTTATTGTTCTTCGGTAGAATGGCCTCATCGTCGAATTCTGGGAGCAGCTTGCGCTTTGGGTAGCTCTTTGTGTGGCGATCGTCGCCATATTTTTCTTCAGTGTCTAGCACTTTATTCCATCTGCAGTTGAGCGTTTCCTGCGCGGCCTTAAGCCTTTGCTTCTGCTTCTTTAGGCTTCTCACAGTGGCCATAAGCCTTCTGTGGGGGTTATCTTGTTCCAAATATTTTTCTGGGATGATGAATGCATCGTCGTCTGGACTGTACTCTTCTCCGGAGGCAGGTTGATGAGTTCGGCCCTCGGGATCGCTGTGATCAGGCGTCTGCTCCGGGCTGTGTTCGGTGTGACCTGGCTCATCCTGCTCCATTGCTGGGTCCATATGGTCATTGTTGCCTTAGCGCTATTATCGCTATTTTTACTGTGGCTGGACTTAGAGCGGCGTCTGCACCGTTGTTTTGGCTTTTGTCCGGGGGTTTTATCCTCCGTTGTGTCCTTTTTGTCGCCATTGTCCTCCTTAGGCGTGTCCACCATGTATATATCATACGATGAGCTGGCAGTCCAGCGCCCCGTGGGCGGTGGTTCCAAATCGTCCCCTGCGCCGACGTCAATACCATCGGTGTCATCGGAGTCAAAGTCAAGCATGCCTGTTACGTTATCGACAGTGGCTATTAAGTGGGTGGTGGGTGGGCGGAGATTTTGTTCATCGTCCGAATCCCCCTCGAGCCAGACATAGTTCGGCCAAAAGTCCTCTGACAAAGAGAGAGACCTTAAAGAGTTTAGCACATCACCAAAGGGTGGGTGCTGAAAGATATCCGCGGCGGTGAACTCCATGATTGGTGTCCAATCAACTTCGATGGGTACGGATGCGCGCGGTCCTGGACCTACAGCCGGGAACAAGTCCGGGGGTCAGGCCACACAGATTTCCTTAGAGGTGGAGTCTGTGTTCGGCTCCAATGCCGACGAGTATGCGGCCTCCATGGCGGGGTCTATCCACCCGTCCTCGGATGATGCGATCTGCCCCGGATTTAGGTCCGGAGCTACTGCAGGTGCGATATCCCGAATATTGTCTGACAGCAGGTCTAAGCCTTGCTCGTCATGACCGTTTGGTGCTCCTGGCGTAGGCCTGAAGCCATTGAAGATCAAGTCTCCGCGGATATCGACCGTGTAGTTCAAGTTTCCGAACCTGACCTGATGGCCAGAGGCGTAGCTGTCGATCTGCTCCAGATGGCCAAGCGAATTGGCCCGCAGTGCGAAGCCGCCGAACACAAAGATCTGACCATGGAGAAAAGTCTCATCCTGGACCGTGTTGTTGTTGATGATTGAAGGCGCCATCGAGCCTTGATGCAACGACACAGAGGAACTCTCAATGAAAGCACCCATGTCGGTGTCAAAACCGGCATATCTCAGGTAGGGGTTCCCGAACTGTGCGTCTAAGGCTAATGGTAACAGGAGGCAGGGGACACGATGTTTTACCCAGGTTCGGGCCCTCTCGATGGAGGAAATACCCTACTTCCTGCTTGATTGATCTTGATGATATGAGTATTACAAGAGTTGATCTACCACGAGATCGTAGAGGCTAAACCCTAGGAGTTAGCCTATGATTCTGATTGTTCTTGTCCTATGGACTAAACCCTCCAGTTTATATAGACACTGGAGGGGGCTAGGGTTACACAAAGTCGGTTACAAAGAAGGAGATCTAACATCCGAATCGCCAAGCTTGTCTTCCACGCAAAGGAGAGTCCCATCCGGACACGGGACGAAGTCTTGAGTCTTGTATCTTCATAGTCCAACAGTCCAGCCAAAGTATATAGTCCGGCTGTCCGGATACCCCCTAATCCAGGACTCCCTCGGGGGCCACCGTGGGCCCACAAGACAGGGGGCGCGCCCAGGGGGTGTGGGCACGCCCTCCACCCTCGTGGCCAGGTGCTTGCCCCCTGCAGTGTTCTCAGTGCCTAAAATCTTCAAATATTCCATAAAAAATCATACTAAATTTGCAGGGCATTTGGAGCACTTTTGTTTTTGGGATATTTTTTATTGCACGGATAATTCAGAAAATAGACAGATAATACTATTTTTTATTTATTTATCCTAAATAACAGAAAGTAAAAAGAGGCTACAGAAGGTTGTGCCTTCTAGTTTCATCCATCTCAGGATCATCAAAATGAATCCACTAACAAGGTTGATCAAGTCTTGTTAACAAACTCATTCCAAATAACATGGAACCGGAGAAATTTCGAATAACACTAGGTTACCTTAACAGGGATATGCACATCCCCAATAATAAGAATATCATACTTTTTTTGACAGTAGGGAGAGGAAATTCAAAACCTCCAATAATGATAGTTGGAACTTTTCCAATAGAATTGATGCTATGAACTTGAGGTTGCTTCCTTGGAAAGTGTACCGTATGCTCATTACCATTAACATGAAAAGTGACTTTGCCTTTGTTGCAATCAATAACAGCCCCTGCAGTATTCAAAAAGGGTCTACCAAGGATAATCGACATACTATCGTCCTCAGGAATATCAAGAATAACAAAGTCCGTTAAGATAGTGACATTTGCAACCACGACAGGCACATCCTCACAAATACCGACAGGTATAGCAGTTGATTTATCAGCCATTTGCAAAGATATTTTAGTGTCAACTTATTCAATTCAAGTCTACGATATAAAGAGAGAGGCATAACACTAACACCGGCTCCAAGATCACATAAAACAGTTTTAACATAGTTTCTTTTAATGGAGCATGGTATAGTTGGTACCCCTGGATCTCCAAGTTTCTTTGCTATTCCACCTTTAAAAGTATAATTAGCAAGCATGGTGGAAATTTCAGCTTCCGGTATCTTTCTTTTATTTATAATGATATCCTTCATATATTTGGCATAAGGATTTAATTTAAGCATATCAGTTAAGCGCATACGTAAGAAGATAGGTCTAATCATTTCAGCAAAGCGCTCAAAATCCTCATCATCCTTTGTCTTGGATGGTTTAGGAGGAAAGGGCATGGGTTTCTGAACCCATGGTTCTCTTTCTCTACTGTGCTTCCTAGCAACAAAATCTCTTTTATCATAACGTTGTTTCCTTGATTGTGGGTTATCAAGATCAACAGCATGTTCAATCTCTACATCATTATTTTTTGCTAGGTTGAGCATCAACATGAACATTATCGTTAACATTATCACTAGGTCATGTTGATCACCTGATTGTGTTTCAGCATCAGAAATAGAAATATCATTGGGATTCTCAGGTGTGTCTATAACAGGTTCACCAGAAGCATGCAAAGTCCTATCATTTTTATTTTTCTTCTTTTTAGAATAACTAGGGGCCTCTAAATTATTTCTCTGAGAATACTGCTCGATTCTCTTAGGGTGGCCTTCAGGATACAAAGGTTCCTGAGTCATTCTACCAGTTCTAGTAGCCACTCTAACAGAAAAATCATGGTTATTATTTAATTCATCGAGCAAATCACTTTGAGCTTTAAGTACTTGCTCAGCTTGAGTGGTAACCATAGAAGCATATTTGCTAATGAGTTTAAGTTCACATTTAACTCTAGCCATATAATCACTCAAGCGTCCTATCTTGAAAGCATTATTCTTTAATTCTCTACCAACATAAGCATTAAAACTTTCTTGTCTAGCCATAAAGTCATCAAATTCATCTAAACATGGGCTATGAAATTTAGTAGACGGGATATCAACTTTATCATATCTATAGAGAGAATTTACCTTTACTACCTGTGTCGGGTTATCAAGACAATGTGTTTCTTCAACAGGGGGTATATTAAGACCATGTATTTCTTCAACAGGAGGTAAATTCTTAACATCTTCAGCTTTAATACCTTTTTCTTTCATTGATTTCTTTGCCTCTTGCATATCTTCAGGACTGAGAAATAGAACTCGCCTCTTCTTCGGAGTTGGTTTAGGAGTAGGCTCCGGAGTTGGCTCAATTGGCTCAGGAACTGGCTCAGGAAGAGTCCAATTATTTTCGTTAGTCAACATATTAGTCAATAGTAATCCAGCTTGGTCGACTATTCTTTCCCTGAAAGCACAACCAGCACAACTATCCAAGTAGTCCTTGGAAGCATCGGTTAGTCCATTATAAAAGATATCAAGTATTTCATTTTTCTTAAGAGTGTGATCAGGCAAAGCATTAAGTAATTGAAGAAGCCTCCCCCAATCTTGTGGGAGACTCTCTTCTTTGATTTGCACAAAATTATATATTTCCTGCAAGGCAGCTTGTTTCTTATGAGCGGGGAAATATTTACCAGAGAAGTAATAAATCATATCCTAGGGACTATGCACACAACCAGGATCAAGAGAGTTAAACCAAGTTTTAGCATCACCCTTTAATGAGAATGGAAATATCTTACGGATTTAATAATAGCGAGACTTCTCATCATTAGTAAACAGGGTGGCTATATCATTTAACTTGGTAAGATGTTCCACAACAGTTTCAGATTCATAGCCATAAAAAGGATCAGATTCAACCAAAGTAATTATCTTAGGATCAACAGAGAATTCATAATCCTTATCAGTAACACAGATAGGTGAAGTAGCGAAAGAGGGGTCATGTTTCATTCTAGCATTAAGAGATTGCTGCTTCCATTTAGCTAATAACTTCTTAAGATCATATCTATCATTGCAAGCAAAAATAGCTTTAACAGCTTCTTCATCCATAACATAACCCTCAGGAACAACAGGCAATTCATAATTAGGGGGAGAACCTTCATCATCACTATCATCAATAATTTCATCTTCAACAATTTTGTTCTCTCTAACCCTAGCAAGTTGTTCATCAATAAATTCACCCAACGGCACAGTAGTATCAAGCACAGAAGTAGTTTCATCATAAGTATCATGCATAGCAGAAGTGGCATCATCAATAACATGCGACATATCAGAATTCAAAGCAGTAGCAGGTTTAGGTGTCGCAAGCTTACTCAAAACAGAAGGAGAATCTAGTGCAGAGCTAGATGGCAGTTCTTTACCTCCCCTCGTAGTTGAGGGAAAAATCTTAGTTCTTGCGTCTTTCAAGTCCTCATAGTGACCAGCAGATATAAATCCCAAGTGACTGAAAGAATAGAGCTATGCTCCCCGGCAATGGCGCCAAAAATTAGTCTTGATAACCCACTAGTATAGGGGATCGCAACAGCTTTCGATGGTAGAGTATTCAACCCAAATTTATTGATTCGACACAAGGGGAGCCAAAGAATATTCTCAAGTATTAGCAGTTGAGTTGTCAATTCAACCACACCTGGATAACTTAGTATCTGCAGCAAAGTATTTAGTAGCAAAGTAGTATGATAGTAATGGTAACAGTGGCAAAAAGTAAAGATAGCAGTTTTGTAATGATTGTAACAGTAGCAACGGAAAAGTAAATAAGCAAAGCACAATATGTGAAAAGCTCGTAGGCATTGGATCAGTGATGGATAATTATGTCGGATGTGATTCCTCATGTAATAGCTATAACATAGGGTGACACAGAACTAGCTCCAATTCATCAATGTAATGTAGGCATGTATTTCGAATATAGTCATACGTGCTTATGGAAAAGAACTTGCATGACATCTTTTGTCCTACCCTCCCGTGGCAGCGGGGTCCTAGTGGAAACTAAGGGATATTAAGGCCTCCTTTTAATAGAGAACCAAACCAAAGCATTAGCACTTAGTGAATACATGAACTCCTCAAACTACGGTCATCACCGAGAAGTATCCCGATTATTGTCACTTCGGGGTTGTCGGATCATAACACATAATAGGTGACTATAGACTTGCAAGATAGGATCAAGAACTCACATATATTCATGAAAACATAATAGGTTCAGATCTGAATTCATGGCACTCGGGCCCTAGTGACAAGCATTAAGCATAGCAAAGTCATAGCAACATCAATCTCAGAAAATAGTGGATACTAGGGATCAAACCCTAACAAATTAACTTGATTACATGGTAAATCTCATCCAACCCATCACCGTCCAACAAGCCTATGATGGAATTACTCACGCACGGCGGTGAGCATCATGAAATTGGTGATGGAGGATGGTTAATGATGACGACGGTGACGAATCCCCCTCTCCGGAGCCCCGAACGGACTCCAGATCAGCCCTCCCAAGAGAGATTATGGCTTGGCGGCGGCGCCGTATCATAAAACGCGATGAAACTTTCTCTCTAAATTTTTTCTCCGTGAAACGGAACATATAGAGTTGGAGTTGAGGTCGGTGGAGCGTCGGGGGGCCCACAAGATAGGGGGCGCGCCCCCACCCTCGTGGACAGGGTGTGGGCCCCCTGGCCTCGATTCTTTCACCAGTATTTTTCATATTTTCCAAAAGTTATCTCTGTGGATTTTCAGGTCATTCCGAGAACTTTTGTTTTCTGCATAATAAACAACACCATGACAGTTCTGCTGAAAATAGCATCAGTTCGGGTTAGTTTCATTCAAATCATGCAAATTAGAGTCCAAAACAAGGGCAAAAGTGTTTGGAAAAGTAGATACGTTGGAGACGTATCATACATCCTCTCTTGTTTCAGCATCATGAAACAACCTCTGCAATCTTGGTATCATTGGAAAATGTCTCAGAACATTATGAGGAATCCTCTTCGCAGCATCGCCATCTTTCCATCTTGATGATTTGCATTTCGGGCATTCACTTAAGTTGGCATAATCCTTCCGGAATAGAACACAATTATTCTTACAAACATGGATCATATCATATCCAATTCCAACTGCACGAAGAAAAATTTTCATTTTACTGTAGGTGTGTGGCAGCTCAGACGCATCTAGGAAAGATTTGTGGAAAGTAGCCAACATCGCATCAAATGATTTATTGGTCATCCGCTCAGATGTCTTCACCTGAAGAAAGGTGACCATAGCTGAGAATACTAACAGCTTATTTCCTGGGGTGACAGACATGTTGCATTTTTCCAACATGCGGGCCCACTGTTTTTCTTCTACAGGTGAAAGTTCACGGAATGCACAAGAATTTTGTAGCATTGTTTCAATGTTGGTCAAAGTCACTGGCTCCGCCACCACCACCTCCTCCTCCTCTTCCACCTGAGCATCAGGCAGATCAAGATGGTGATCTGCTGCTTCCACGTAGTCAATAACATTGACGTTCACAGTTTCACCATGATGAACCCACCTAGTATATGTGACCGACATTCCATACAAGTGTAGATGATTTTGCACAATTGACTGGGGTCTTGTAACTGAATTCATACAACTGCTACACGGGCAGAGCACATCTGATTTCGGACCACCGTACTCAGCTCTGATAAAGTTCATGAAGTTTTCAACCCCCTCGACATATGCAGCGGAGAATCTTCGAGCAGAAGTTATCCAAGTCCTATCCATCTATTAGACATACAAAATTAGTTCTTCTACTAGATATTACAGGAAAAACATATATGCTTTTTTATGAAGTCCAGAAAAAAATACCTAGGTCGATGTCTAAAGCTATGGCAAGATATTTGGACGAGCGGATCTAAGTAACGAAATATATGTAAAGCTAATTCAGCAAACAGATTTGAGTGCTAAATTATGGCAGGCTGTTTCAGCAGTCAATGAGGCCGAGCACACAGCCATTGAATTATCTAAGGCCATCGCAGCAACAAAGATCGAGTATAAAATGGTGTAGAGCTATTTCACCTAACAGATTGGCTACTAGACCATGGCAATCTACGTCACGATAAATATATGGCAGGATATTTTAGCAACTAATCAGCCTTGGCATGCCATCTCAGCTAAGCAGATTGAGTGCAGAACAGGGCAAGGAAGCTTCTTAAGCAGAGCATATTGACTGTAAACTACTTCAACAAACAGTGAGATTAACAGTGTCTATCAGCTAACATTCAGCGCTACACCGACATGAACCGGGCCTCAGTCTAGAATGCGAGTATCGTGGGAGAAGCTGACCGCAGTGCATCTCCACACGAACGTTGCCAGCGGTGGCACCGCTGACAGCCGTGCGCCTCCACCAGAACGTAGCCAGCGGCGGCGGCGCGGCTAGAGGACGACAGTCTACGAGAGCGTACCGTGGGAGCGAGAGGATCGCCGTGCGTCCCCTTGATGAACTGCAGCGCTGACATATCGGCGCAGCAGGGAGGGCGGCTTTGGCGGAGCGAATGGAGTGGAGGGGGACGGGGGGAGGGGGTTTGGGGAATATTATTGGCTAGTTGGCCGAAGGGCGGTTGAATCGGATTTGGGGGGAATTTTTGGGTGGGGGGAGGATTTTCGCGCGGTGGGCGGGGGGAGTTTGGCGCATGGTCGGTTTCTCCAAGTGCAGTCCCACGTGTCAGTGAAGAGGCAAGCCGAAGCGCATTCCGTTTGCGTGAGCCGTGTGCAGGACCGAACGTGTGTGAGGTGCAATGCGACTGCGACAGGAGTGTTGTGAGTGTACCGCCTTTTTTCCTTTTAAACTAGGTGCTTCGCCCCCTCAAAAAAATTGTTGCTTTGCGCGATCCATTGATACTACTACTAGTAATCCAGTAATCCCGACTAAAACTGCACGGCCGGGTCTTTTCCCGCACGATATGCTGGGAGGTTGTCTTAGTTGGTTTTTTAGGACGAGTAATGCTACACCTACGTAATCCCAGTTACGTAATTAACGTAATATGAAACGTGTGAGCTGTTGATTGTAGATTGGGGGGAGGGAGGGGCCCACCACCATGAAAATCAGGGGAGGAGAGAGAGAGGCAATTTACGTTAACCCTTTCGTAGGTTCCCGTAGATGTAGAAATATGTGAAATGCGTGAATGTGTAGTGGACGTTCTATTGGAGTGCCTAAGATAAATTGTGTATGTATAGACCCTATGTGTTTATTTTACTTCGCATGTTAGATTTGTCTCAGTTCAATAAAAAGCAGAGTTGGTGATGATGGTGTGCCTGTCATCCTACAATATAGGCCGTCCGATCTATATCTAACGGATAGGAAGGAAACTATGACAATTTACCCGCACTCCTCTCCACATTTGCAGATAAGGCTTTCCCTCGTTCATCCTTTTCTCCCACATGATCTTGATCTTCCGTGCAATGCACGGGCATCTTGCTAGTTCTCCTACAATATACTATATTATTGTGAAAGTTCATATACACCGGCCGAGATTAATGCAAACACGGCAGATTTTCATTACATTTCGAACTTTTATAGGACAGAAAAATAAAAGAAACCCGACCCTAAACCTATTCTACGGCGGCAACCGACGTCCTCCATCTACGATCTCTATGTACGGGGGTGGGGTTCAAGCCCTGTGAAGTGAAGGTGAGGTCTCCGGCAAGGAAGAGTAGAACACGGGATACAGACCGGCCAGTTGGCACACCATGCCCTGCCGCCTCCCATGCCCTACTCATCCTCGGAGAAGTCCCCGACCTCGGCGGTGCCGGACGTTGGACGGCGGCAAGTAGGACGCGTGGCTGATGGTGCTCCCATCGTCGGCCGCCAGCGTGGCCACCGCTTGTGTGGTCGCGTCCGCGTCTGGCTACGCCACTATTGCATCGCGAGAGGCGACTTGAGCGAGAGCGGCGACCTCGAGCTTCATCCCCGAAAACAAGCTCTCCCGCAGAGTGTTCGCACTTGTGGTCATGGCGGATGTGGTGCCAGGTAGGAGGACGATGCACTATGATGTGGAGGTTAGCTGGGCGTTGCCGCTTTAAGTAGCGCATTCCGGTGAGGCCAAGCGTCCGGGTGCGTCATTAAGTCACCGGAGTTGGTTCCTCGAGCACCGAGCCTCTTAACAACGACATACGAACGGACGGCATGAATGCGGGCAGCTGGCGCCAGCTAGGAACGCACCGTGTGACGGTGCGAGGGACGAGGGTTTTGGTGTGCCAGGGTAGTCAGTTGCGGTCGTGGCAACGTTGGAGATGCCCTTTGCTCACATGTGATCCCCGCATGTCATTGAAAAAGCAAGACGACTCGGCATCGTCTCAGGTCCTGAGGATGCAATTGGCCGTGCTACACCACTTCGCGGACGTGTCGCGACGCCCCGTGCATACTCGACGAGCCGGGTGTTGGGGTGTGTTTGGATTGTGGCCAAAGTGCACCTTACCAAAATTTTGGTCATGACCCAAAGATTGGTCTTTGTTTGGATGGTTGCCATTTTTCTGGCATGCCAATGAACTCTAGCCAACTCTAGTTCATTTTTCTTGCCAATGTCGGCCAAATCATGGGCAACCAATACCTCAACCAAAATTTTGGCTACCCAATGCTTTGATGGGGCAACCTTGGGCACAAACCAAACATACTGTTGGTCGTGCCATTGCACTAATGCCACCCTCAGTACACTGAAACCGACCGTGTCTAGCGATGATATGAGCGTGTCGCTCACCGCGGTCGCCGTGTCCAGAGGCGGTGCTGGAGCTGCACCATGTTGTTGGCCCCAACGACCCACATGAACGGTTGTCGGTGGCGAGGAGATCGTGGGCTGGCTCCTCCATTGGACTAGTCTGCACTACATCATCCCGACGGGTGTGCCCTACATGTCGGTTTCCCTGTTTTCCCGGCCATATTCGAGTGTAAGTGCTCCACGTTGCGCATTAGGCCTTTCACTATGTAGGCCAAGCGAGACAACTTATTGTTTATTTGAGCCATTCAAGTATAATTATGTGGCGTTTGCTTATTTCTCATTCCTCTCCAACCCTCTTCTCCATTGATCATGTCGCCCTCCGGTCGAGTCCATCCTCCCGCATGCCTCATTTGAACATTCCGTGGAGTATCATTCGCATGTACCCACCCTAGTCCTCTTTCAATCGATCTCTGGACCCCGAGATGAAATCGAGAGAGAACGAGTGGGGGCACGTGATACCTAAGGCGGATTCAAAATTTTGAACCGGTGATCATAGCATCCGCAAATCATATATAAAGGGTATTCAATGTTCGTTTCGTTTTTGAATGTACAATATACTCCCTCCTATCCTTTCTAGTTTACATATAAGTTTTATGTGTAGTCAAAGTATCTCTACTTTGATCAAAAAAGTATCAACATTCAACAACGCCCAATCAATATTGTTAGATCCGTAGGTACTCCTAGATTTGTACTCGAGATGGTTTCCAATTTGTTTTCAACCACGTGAATGTGCTTGTTCTTGCGCATGCTCTTCCTACTAGGATTTCGCCACGTATAGCTAGTCCAATAATAACTTTTTTAAGCTCCCTGCCCAATAGTACACGTGGAGTACTGACAACATCTGTACTCCCTCCTCCCATTTATATAGGGCCTATGTGGAGGAGAGAGATGTGAAAAAGTAAGGGGAGTGAGCTCTCATGCAAGAGCCTTAGCTATATACCCATTCCTAGTTAAATAGTACAATAAATATGAAGAAAGAGATAGAGAGGAGATGGAAAAAGTACTAATACAATAGCCAACCTTATATATATATTTTTACGGGAAATAGCCAACCTTATAGCCCACACTACCGTATGAGTGCATATAATAGATGATGGCTATAGATGACATGGCAGTCCCTCATAGCCATCGACTGGCTATATTATTAACCATGCTCTAATGCGTTTTTAAAACTGCATTTGACTATTGACAAGATTAATTGTACATGAGATGTATAATGTGAAAATTATATCATTGGAGACTCCTTTCACATACGAATTTGACCGTATGCTTTGTATAAGTTGCATGTCATATATTATTACTCTAACATTTGGTCAAAATTAGCCTCGAAAAATGCATTAGGCCCTGTATAGTAAATGGAAGGAGGGAGTAGTAGTGGAAGTTGATCCTCTGACGTAGGTATCCCTGCCTTACCCTCCCTTTTGGTCACTTACTGGCAGACCCCATGCTTGCTAGGCCCCGCATGTCAGTTACTCAATGGGTTCGGCCACGTCAGGGGATCCTCATCCGTAGTATACTCCTCTATTTTTATTTACTCCGCATAAAACGGAGGGAGTGGTAGTATAATAAATGATGCGAGCGGGGGAGGGGGAGGGAATTCGGTTTACTCTCAACTGCGGTCCCACAAGCGAGCAAAAACACAAGACGGAGCATGTTCCATTCGGTGAGCGACGTGGAGGGTCCAGCATGCTGGGATGCAACGCGAACGCGACAAGAGCGATGTACAGTCAAAACCGATTGACCGATCGTCACCGGAACCACTATTCACACCAGAACCTTCGCTGCTCGGCCTATGCCAGCCACTGCCCTAAAACCACACCTAATCTCCAGCCCATTCCCCCACCTTTCGATCCCCTAGCCCGCATCAAGCATCCCCTAGTTCGCCGGAAAGCCATGGTGCACCGCAAGATCACTTACTACAAGATGCTGACGCCGGAGCACCGCGCAAAAATCGCGGCGGCGGTCGGTGCCACATACCTCCGTTCCCAAGCTCGCTTTGCGGTGGACCAATCCCCGAGTTCTCTAGAGCCAAGCTACGAGGAGGAGGAAGCCGATCTAATGTTCATGGCGGAGGTCGCGGTGTAGAAGGCCCCCGATGGGTATGAGACGATGGACGTCAACTTCGTGCCGGCATCCGAGTCCCCCGTGGTGCAGGAGGACCAGCGGTTCAACTGGCGATACTAAAGGAGGACCTGGAGGCCGAGGCTCAACTCGACGCGGAGAGCGCGCATGCCGCTGCCATCAAGGCTCTCCTGCAGGCGGGACCGGATGTCGTGGATGTGAACCGGGTGGCGGAGGCTCAACTTGAGGTGGAGCGCGCGGATGCCGCTGCCATCGAGGCCCTCCTGCAGGCGGAACCGGACGTCCTGGACTTGAACCGGGCGGCAGAGGCTCGACTCGACGCAGAGCGTGCGGATGCCGCTCTCATCGACGCCCTCCTACAGGTGGAACCGAACATCCTGGACTTGAACCGGGCGTCGGAGGCTTGACTCGACGCGGAGCGCGCGGATGCCGCTGCCAGCGAGGCCCTCCTGCAGGCGAAACCGGACGTCCTCGACTTGAACCGGGCTGTGCTCTCAATCATGCAGAGCGCCCGCACGCTCCGCGTGAACGAGTAGCTGGAGGCCGAGGACAACCACGGTGCGGAGACAAACGTCGGCAGCTACGGCTGGTTCGCGCCGGCAGCCAAAGACGACGAGGCCATCTTATTCCGCGAGCAGTGATAGTTTTTCTTTATGTTGTTGTTTTTATGGATCTTTTGCTGTGTAAAAACATATATTTGTTATGCAAGTCACCTGACTTGGGTCAGTCTACCATTTCAGGCAGTTGGATGAATATCCTACGTCTCCTAACCCTTCTTTCCTTCTTCCTCACCTCTTCTTCTTCCCCAACAGACCACCGCACGGGCCGTACGGATACTCCCCAACACGCGGTTGGATAAACATACTCTATGAACAAAAATTATGTGCCAGCCATTGGATGGTTGAGTTTGGTTTGTTCACATGCGACAACACGTGTCAGTGAGGGTGCGTTCCCTTGGTTGGGTTTGCGGCGTGCAGGAGCGACTGTGTGAGGGTGCGGTGCGACCGCGGCGTGCAGGAGCGACCGTGTGAGGGTGCGGTGCGGCCGCGACAGCCGTGCGCAAGTGTACCTCCTTCTCATTTTGAAAACTTTAGGCAAGCCTGGCAAAAATGTGTGGCGAAGTTTGGCAATGCAAGGCCTAGACCCAAACGGGATAAGTACGTACGTACTAGGAGTACTAGTGTTAAAAAAGAAAGGCGGGGTTTTCCTTCGCGGGATTTAATCGATACAAATCCTCGTTTCACATGTCAATAATGCGTATTTTTTTCTCCAAAGGCCAAAGAGCTAACCATCTCACTCCTCATCGCTTGATTAATGCAGCGCCATGCAAACCAACCTTCTCACTTCCGCATGCATGCAGGGGATATTAATGTCCTTGGTTGCTAGTACGAGGCAAACCCCATAAATTTTGCCTCGATTAGTGTTAGTGGACTTTTGAAATTGTAATTTTGATATACTGGCCTTGTGTACAAAAAATGGAGGTAGTAACTATATTTGACTTCCTTCCCCATTGCAGTGACATTGACGATATCTTTTTTTGTGGTTTGGCAAAGTGCGTTCGACGGAGAACACCATTGAGGGAGACCACGGTAAGTCATTCGCAAGTGCCGCCTGCAAGCTGAGACAACCGCCTTATTTGCATCCAGGAAGTCCGTTGAACCAAAGGACTAGTACTACTAGGAGTACATAATAGCGTCGCCCGTCCAGCTTAGTGCGGTGAGATGGTTTCTCGAAGAAGACGATGGAGAAACGGAGTCAGCGAAGAGTGAAATGATGGTTGCTTCGTCCGTGCTTTTGTGATTTGATGCCTCACTGCTTTGTGATTTGTGATAGAAGGGACAGGGTAGTAGACTCCATGCTCTATACTATACTACATGTGTCCAGGCATGGGAGAAAGAGGAGAGACGTTACATTTTTCTATTCCTTTAATCAATCAATCAGGGAGCTTCGGTTCCATCTTTTTGGCTTTGGAAACACCGTCCACAATGGTTCCCACGATGCCAAAAGCTATTTTCACATTTGGCTACACATTGTGGATGCCCTTAACCGTACCACTTGGTTTTCCTCCTGTGTGCTATCTATACAAATCTCAATTATATTGATCTAAAAAATTATAGAATCAAGATTAGTAAAAAGGAGGTGATTTTTCCATGCGGATGGCGGGGGAGGTTTCTTATTTTTAGAGGACGTTGTCCTGGCAGTTTGCTAACATGCGGTCCCACGTGTTAATGCTTTACCAAGCCGATCCGCGTCCCACATGAGGCAGAACAACGGCAGAAGCAACACGTGGTTAAGTTGAAGAAGATGAGGGAGAAGCGGATTCAGCAACGAGTGAAATGATGGTTGCTTCGTCCCTCCAACTTCTTTTTTTAGCATTATTACTTCATCCCTCCAACTTAACTGCGGGAAAGGTGCAGCTTTGTGATTTGACGCCTCATTGCTCATTACTACGTCGGCGCCATGATTGGGGTGCTTCACCCCGGCTGCTCTGCACTGTATTCCGGTATGGCACGTGGACCCGGTAGCTTGATGTCCCACATGTCGGCAAAAGGGAGTAGAAGATTTATGAAAGCGAGCGCTCCACTCTTACGACGGAGGAGTACACGACACGACGGCCCAGTGAACTGTCACTTGTACTGTATAGTACTATAGTTTTGCTGCTTCGCACGATCCATCGATACAAACCCGATTAAACAGGAAAGGGCGGGATTTTTCCCACACGGTAGATGATACTGGCCATACATTTCAAAGGAAATTTTAATGTATGCAAACTGAATAATTAAGGCCTTTCCCAGTGCTCCACGGTGTACAGGTGCTAAGGATGCCACATAGGCAGAAAAATGATGTGGCAAAGCAATTAAAGAGGAGAGAGAGGATTATGGTGACCCCAACAAGAACCAATGCTTAGCACGTGAACTTAGACAAAAAGACTACCAACCAATACATGAAGGAGTTTTATTACTAAACAATTAAATAGAGAAGGCTTAGCTACAAAACCTAAGCACCGATGCATTGGGGACATTAGTTGCTAAGCATTTTAATGCACTTAGCACCCCACTTTAGCACCAATGCATTGGGAGAGGTCTAAGTAACAATATGATATCTAGTAAAACTAAAAACACATATGATTTATTGTGTTAGAGTGTAGTGGTAGTGTTGTATTGCATAGTTGTTAGATGTAACATGCGAGAATGTGTAGAGATGTAGTTTTGGAGGGCCTACAGAGAGAAAAGCGTAATATGGTCACCGAACTTCAGAATAAGCTGATTACGGTCACTATATACGTTTTGCGGTGATTATACGGTCACTTGCTCACGCTTCACCATCGGATTGCACTCTGTTGACCGGCCAAATAGTCTGCGTGGCGCCATGTTGACTAGTCAAATTGACCATGTTTCTTGTGGGTCCCACCTGTCAGTTCGCATAGGGAAAAGGTCAAATAAACACTAATTTACGCAGGCGCGACAAGACTCCAAGCCGTGCGCGGGAATCACCTAGTTGTGTATGTGTATGTCAGGGCCTGATGTGTGCGCATGCACGTGTAGGTTGAGCACTTGAGCGTGAGAGTGTGTGTTGGTCGTGTGGTGTACTGGTGTGTGCATGCCTGCGTGCATGCGTGCGTGTGAGTGTTGCGTGCGTGCGTGGCTGCGTGTGTACGTGTGAGTGTTGCGTGCGTGTGTGGGTGCATGTGTTTGTGTGAGTGTTGCGTGCATGCAGTTCGTGTGCATGCGTCCGTGTGTGTATAATCACCACACCAGCTCATGTGTGTTAAAACAAACGACTCGGCATACCAATACAAGGCCACCTTGTCCGCTGTGCCCGCGGTCATGACTCCGAACCACCGTCCAAATATTTTTTTGTCGTTTGTTTTCATTCTTACTAGCAAGATGCCCGTGCGTTGCACATAACATTAAGATGCATTTGTATGACTAGTTTATCTTGTGGGAGAAAAGGATGAATGAGGGAAGGCCTTATTTGCAAATGTGGAGAGGTGTGTGGGTACCTTTTTGCAAAATTGCCATAGTTTCTTTCCTATCCGTCGGATATAAATCGGACGGCCTATATTGCAGGATGGCAGGCACACCATCATCACCAACTCTGTTTCTTATAAGAGTGTATTTTATTTATGTATTTTATAAGAGTGTAGATGTAGAGTAGATACAAGCCAACAGGTGGGCACGATGGTAGTGAGGTAATGTGATGCAACACTAGAGGTGCCACGTGGAGCGTTTAACTGGTCAACTAGTCATGTCTTGAGCAAATACAGAGTTGTACGGTGAGCCCGTGACTGTATAATAACCACTAAACATAAATGGTGACCATAATGAGTGGATTCTGTAGTCCAATGTACGTATCGTGCTTTCGCGTCAAATACAATGATCGTCATTGCATATATCATGAGAGAAAGATGAAACATGCGTGAATTTTCTAGGGGCTTACTTTTAGAGGACCTAGAGATAGTTTTGTGTGCATACGTGAAAGGGGCGTATAGGGGGGTATGCGATGGAGACAGAGATGCTCTTCGTTTCTCTTTATTATGACTAACTTTGTATATAGTATAAAAATATACAAATTGACAGTGCGGAATAAATATCATTGTGGGCACCATGCAATGCAAATTAGCATTCGTACTCCTCCATATAACTTTGTAATGTTGTATATATGTAGAAACTCTAAAATAATTTTTTGGCCACACTTTATTCAAAAGGAATGTTGTATGCGAAATAAACGTGAAGAGAGGGCTTTTTAGATCAATGGGGTACGTGATGTAACATGTGTGAATGTGTAGTTGATGCATTTGGCGGGGCCTAGAGAGGTATGTGTGTGTATTACATATTCGAGAGAGGCATGGATAGAGGGGCCGGCGGGGGGGCGTGGAAGAGATAGCATGAGAAATGAGAGTGGTTTAGAGAGAGAGACGAATATGACGTCACGACGAGAGATTCCCTTCCCTTGAGTGTGTATATGCAAGGGGGGAGGGAATAGAGGCACGGGAGAAATGTTTTGTGTGTGTGGTGTTTGTGTTGGTATGTGTGGGTGTGAGAAGATAATGAGACGTGGGGGCAGAGGGTGTGTCACCGCGTGAGGTCCGGTGGGTCGAGGTGAGGCCCTTCATTCGGTTCCGTCCTGCGCCACATTGGTCGGCCCGTGACGCATTTAGGAAGACCCATGGATGACTAGTCGTACAAGACAAAGATAGCAGAATTGTGAAGGACTCTGTGTCCATTGACAAAGCCAGCTAGGATTTGTAACCCTAGGTTCTCGGACTAAGGTAACCCCTTTATCTCTGATATTACTATTCATCCAACCTAACTTTAAGGGGCATCCTACAGAATGCTCTGCTAGAATCATACTCGTCGATTAGGAAGAGAGGTGTGAGACAATGCGTGAGAGACAGGCCTAAAGATAATGTGCGTACATGAGACACATAGGCAGGTCCATGTATATAGAAAGGGTCGATGGGGATTATGCGTGTGTATGCTTGCAAGAGGAAGAGTGCTTGTGATAAAGGTTAGTGAAAACAGTTGTAAACGGTTACGAGAGGGAGGGAGGGTTATATCTAGAGCATGTGTGCGAGAAAGACACATCGGGAGAGAGTGTGTGAGCATGTGTGAGAAACCACCGATGGAGAGTGAAACTACACGTAAAAGACTGTTGTACACATTGATTAAAGATATAAATTGTATCCAAATATTAGGATGGGATCATGATATTTGCAATTCGCGTAAGGAGCGGTCATTGGTCCATCAGACATCTAGATTCTATCGAATTTGAGCATGTCTATGTTATTATTCGACACAATTGATCCACATAGTTAGTATTTTGAACTCCAGACAATGCATCGCTTTAGCAATCGAATATAAACGTTAGTATAGTTCATGTTGTGTGTGTAAAGCACATTATACATACGAAAGTTACACAATGAACATTATAAATAGCTGCCTATGAACTAGCATACATTTGAATTCAACTTAAGGTGGTTTAAAAAATCAAATTCAACATGAAGTCCATTCAATTATTTGAATTTGATATCATGTCATTTGTAAATCATACCTAAATTATGGGGGCACCAATCTTTGCTCTGATTTTGTACATAATAGCATATGTAGTCGTGTACAAAATAGATTCAAATTTAGCTCCTCCATTCCAAAATAATTGTAGTTATAGAATTTTCAAGTGTCAAAATTTCAAAAAGAAGCGGATAGTTTAATGAGGTTTTCAAACATACAAGGTCAAATATAACGTTGTCTATTTAGTTCAATCCTCATAGTTCAAGAGTACTCTAAACATGAATGCTTGTGTTTCAAAATTTCGAACGAAGCGCCAAAAGAGCCTCTACTCGCCCGAAACCGCATGAGACCAATGTTTGGTAGTACAAGGAAATTACTTTTCTAATAACTCCGACCCGTGAAACCTACCGGCCCGACGTCCAAAGGTCTAAACCAAGGTAGGTTTGTAGCTTCATCTAGACGCCATGCAACCGCCTCTGAAAAACATTCATACACAATGGCCGCCTAAGCACACATGCGTGCGGCCGAAATCGCTCCCGCCCACTATTTGGGACACCTGGGATTACCATCCTACCCCCGACCCGCAGTAGGTCCGAAATTCAAGAGGGGGGCAAAGTTTGTACTTTCCCCAAATTTCAAACAAGCGTGTCCCATCTTCTGTTCAAAAAAGCAAAAAACAAGCGCATCCCAGACCAAAACATGGTTCCCCCCCCCACCCGTATGATTCCCCATTCGTACTCCGTGGGCGCCAAAACTACCTCTCCACCAGCCGCGAAACCCCGGCGTCCTCCGTCCGCCACCCCATCCAACCCATCAACCGCCGCCCTCCTCCATCACGCTGGAGCCGATACACCGACGCCATCGTCCACCACAACGCCCTCCATGGCTAGTAGTTTAAGCCGAGGCTGAGCCGTCCGTACCCGAGCCAGTTCAACCACGCCGTCCCGCGCCTCATCGTTGCCGCTCCAACTTCGCCACCGTCCACCGCACCGGAGTTGTTCCTGCTACGCCGTCCTTCGCCGCCTCAGATCTGCTTCCCCTCCGCCGATATATGATCACGGCAACATAGTCAACAATTTGGCCATGGTTTTGTCCAAGGATCCATGGCTCTCCAAAACATCGGTTCCCCCGGGAAAAACAAGAAGATTGCCGCGATATATCGACACCACACTGGCAACCGATAAGGGTACTCCTCTTCCCTTATTCGTGCAAATCTTACGTGTTTGCTTGAACGGTATTCATCCCACAGAAGACACTAGTTGACCGCTTCTTCTTCATACTAGATGTTCCTAGTAACTCGCGATGCACAAGGTTTCTCCTCATATACTATTTCACCTTAGCTAGAGGTCCGTTGCCCCCCTGAATTTCAATTTCTGGCCAGTTGATTCCCAATTAACGGAAGCATTCCCCAGCTTAACAGGTGCTAGTATGCCTATTACGTCGGGGAAGCAGCGCCTTGGTGTTTATCTTAGGGGCATGTGCAGCCTAGAGCTACTGGCGCCTGATCTGGAGGTCGGCCGGGATTAAAGGGATGGCCTAGGGACGCTGCCAAGCATGGCGGTGGTGTGAGGTCGAGGGGAGGGCGGGGCGGCGGAGGCAGGGGTCTGGGCCGGTGGTCGCTGGCGGTTCGGGAAAGATCGTCAACAGTGACTGGCGGGAGGTAGACGAAGGCCATCTGCATGTTCCTTATAGATCGAATGGTTCATTAAAAAATCAACTGGCCTATTTATTTTCAGTCGACTGTTATCTTAGATATGACCAGATGTGGTGGTGTGCTGGAGGAGTACCTGCATTTCCTGTGCTCATATATTACAAAATCATATGGAGTATAATCTAATTTTGTTTGCCATGCAATGTTGTAGAGCTATCATATGTCTCCTGTCATTTATTTTTCAGCTATCTCCTACTTTTACAGTGCACTAGTTCTGCACACACTTCACCCATACTCTCACTATTGTATTTTTATGCAAGGGTATTTCAGAGTCTGCCTCGAGAGAAGCAAAAAAGATAAGAGAGAAGTTGAGCCGGCTTTTTCGCGGTTAGGCATGACACGTTACAGCGCTATAAAGGGTGCAGTGTCAGCAAATGGAGATAGTAAATGTAGCTCTGGAGATGATGACCTCGCTCACAATGAACCACCATCCCAGGTGTTTGCTTTAACTTTGCGGTGTCATATGTGGTTGCATGTTCCATATAGTGTCTAGCTTGTATTCGAAAGGCCGAAGTTGATCTTTTTATTAAGATAAGGAAATATATTTTTTTACATGAACCACCATCCCGTGCGCACCAAAAGACAAATGGCTAGTCAGGGCACTGGCCGAGCCAGTGACAAGCCCAGCAAAGATATGCATCACCTGGAAGCCAACTAAAAAGTTGCGATGGTGGCGAAGCAGCCTGCCTCCTACCAGGATCTCAGGTCCTAGATGATCATGCTCACCACTCCAGCCGGATGTCTAGCTTGTATTGCTTCCAATTTGGTTAAATTGCATCTACTTAGCTTACACATTATACCTTTGAATATGACATGCCTTTCTGTTTTCGGTACATACTGGTACATCTGTGAATTAACCATGTTCTTACATCAAACTAATGTTCTTGTGTATCCCTCATCAATCACTTATGATGAGGCAGGCAGGCAAGGGGACTACTCCTCGTTTAAAGAATGCAGCGTCAGCCTCCCGACATGATTCTCAAGAAACAGCAATGCTAGATGAAGATAGTGAACGTAGCTCTGTAGTCGATTACAGCATTTCCCCTACACTAGCATCGCAGGTGCTTGCTCTAACTTGGCAGCGTGGTATGTGGTTGCATGTTGCATATCGTGTCTAGATTGTAATTATTCCAATCTGGTTAAACTGCATGTGCTAGTCTGCTTAGCTTATACATTGTACCTGTTAATGTGACATGCCTTCCTGTATTTAGTACATAGTACATATGTCTATTAAGCATGTCCTTACATAAAACTATTGTTTTTTTGTATCCCGCATTAATCAATATGATGAGACACCTTTAGTATATGCAGTGCGATATTAGTTGCATCATTCATATGATTTATAGCATGCGCTGCTTCTAATTTGTTGAAATTCCATCTATGATGAGACGCTTTTAACTTGGCAGAGTCATATTGGTTGCATCTTTCATGTGGTGTCTAGCATGCATTGCTTCTTATTTGTTGGAATGGTTTCTGCTTAGTTTACACAAATAGTTGTGAACATGTCATGCCGTCATGTTTTTCGTACATATTCCATCTTGGTATCATGTGTTTGTCTTACATCAAAGTAGTGATTGTCAGTATCATGCATGAATGAGTTCTGAAGAGAGAATTTTATTGCTTTTTCTTGTCGGTTTTACTTGACAATTCAAAATCAATAAAGCGGAAGGAAGTTAGCAAGGCAGCGGATAAAGGTGCTCCTTTTGAACGGAGGGCCTCTACAGTTTCTACTCCTCCACACCCCCAAGATGATTTCCAAGACAACACATGCATAGACACTCAACAAAGTTGTGTTTATGATGAGCACGTCTCCCCTAGTGCACCATCACCGGTGCTCCCTCAAACTTGGCACTGTTATATGTGGTTGCATGTTATGTGTGATGTCTAGCTTGTATTGCTTCTAATTTTGTTGAATTCCATCTGCTTACTTTACACATTATACTTGAATAATACAGGTGTTCCTGTTTCTAGAACATACAATATCTGTCTATCACACCATGTTCTTACATCAAATTACTACTGTTGTGTAACCTGCAACAATCACTTATCATAAGACATGTTTGACTTCAGAGTGTGATATAGGTTACATCTCGCATTCTTTTCTAGCTTGTACTACTAATTTGTTGAATGGCACTTATGACGAGACAGTTTTAACTCGGTAGAGTGATATTCGTTGCATCTTTCGTATGGTGTCTAGCTTTCATTGCTTCTAATTTGTTGAAATCCCTTCTCCTTAGTTTACACATCATAAGCTATGAATATGCAATGATGTGAATACGCAATGGCACTAATGACAAGAGACCTCTAACATGGTAGTGTGATGTTGTTTGCATCTTGCGTATGATTTATTTCTTGTACTGCTTCACATTTGTTTAAACGCCATTTATGATGAGACACTGTTAACTTGGCAGGGAATGAGAGGCAGATGAATCCTGCAGATTCTGCTGGTACTGATGGTGCAATAGAAGGTCAAAGTCCACCAGAAAATTCTACAAACACGGCATCCCATGCTACATGAGCTGCAAAAAAAGCCAAACAGAAACAAATAGCTGCCACCAAACAAGCAGAGACAGCCCTAGTTCTTGCAACACCTACCACAGTACTACCAGCTGCACGAGTTACTCGTGCGTCAACTAAGCTAGCATCATGTTCCCAAGCTCCCTTGCCACCTAACACTACTTCCCAAGCACTCTTGACACAAGACGAGTTGGCAATATCAGATGAACCTTGTGAGCTTCAACAGCAAGAAGGTAGTTGCTGGAGTCAAGTTACAGTTGCATGCTTTTTTATATGTAGTCTCACAGTTTGATGTACACTAACACTTCCTATGTTAGTTATTGAACTAGCACCTAGGCGCAAGAGGAAACAAACATCAGGGATAATGCTCGATAGGTTAACAAAATCTAGAGGAGGAAGAATGGAGATCCGTTTTGAGGCAGGTTTAAAAAGGCCACGTGATGCTACAGAGTCAGCCAAGTTAGTATCAGAGGCAGCGGTTGCCGTTAGGTGTCATGTACGTATCCTCCCAACATGGATTCAGTACAGGAATGACAAAGACGAAACCTAGTTCAACACCTTCCTCGACCATTTATCTGTAAGTATGGTTATGTATGGAAACTAGTAATATCGTCTTGCTCTGTCCCATACTTTCTAGATTGCTGATAATGAGACTCCCATAATTTTCAACAGATGAGGTTCAAGTTGGATAGCCAAGATGATGCAACCAGACAAGCTTGCACCCATGTTTTCAAGTCTGCTCTGCGACAAATGGGTAAAACTTGAGGAAAACTCACTTTGAAGGCAAGGCTAACAGTGAACTTTCCCAAACATCTCCAGTGGAAAATATATCGGATGAAGACTGGAGGGGCCTTGTTAAACATTGATCTGATCCGAAGTATCAGGTACATTATATATATGTGATCAGATCACATCTTGAAGTCCTATTTATGCATGTGCCATACAAATCTATCTTCTTGTAGGTGAACTGTTCAAAGAACAAGGTCAACCATACGAAAGTGAAATTCCAACAGACGACAAGATCTCGTAGCTATATTGCACACTGCGAGGCTCTTGTAATTAGCTGCTATTTCACTCTTTTTGCTGTACCATATTATCAGATCTATATTGACTTGTTCGAAATGCAGAGGAAAGCCCGCAAGGACCAAAAAGTACCTGAACCAAATGATGTGGAAATCTTCAAGGACTGTCACACCAGCAAGAAGAAGGGCATGACTACACCAGTCAAAGCCGCTGTTGTAAGTCCTTAATCCTCATGCCTTTTAACTACTACTTACTCTGACTTGTGCCTTGAACTGCATGGTTTGCAGCCAATGTCTATTACTCTTTTCAATTTTAAACACAATTGTCTTAGCGTATCATTGCACCTTACAAGTTTTAAAAGAGAGGAGTGATGTTCCTTTGATCTTGACCCATAATCTAGTTCCGTGCTGGACTTGCCCACACAATGTTACAATTGCCTGTTTGTCTGTTCTCAGTTATTTTGTGATATGAATGATGTCATACTATGCTTACCGTATTATAAACTTCGTCTCTTTATCCTTAGCCCTCAATACAATGTGAAGAAATAGACAATACATTAGCAATGGTACATGGTCATATGTTTGGAATCTGGTTTTATTATGTACTTTGCAATAGAATACAACTAATATTTTACACGGGTTCACCAGAATAAGTTCGGTATATAGACCAAAGCTATTTTGTTTGGTTTTGCTGCCTCCTTAATATCTTCTGTTCTGGTACTACTAATGTAAAAACTCAACTTTTCAGCAAGCTATGGAAAAATGGTGGAACCGCCACCTTCTGAAGGTGGCGAGGCAACTATAACCGCAATGTCAGCTCTTACTGAAGTGGGTCAGTACCTGTCCACCAATAGTGCCAAAAGCATGTTCCTGTGTAATACTGGGTTGGTTGTTAAGGCAATAACGTCCAAACTGCCTCATGATCAAGATATGCAAGCTCAAAGCAATGCTGTATCTGCGCTCCAGACACAAGTCCATTCCCTAACAAAGACCATGTGTGAAACAAGGAGAGACATTGTTCGATGTTGTCAAGATATGCATGGTTTTGAAACCAGACTATCAGACATTTGCTATGTTATTCAGGAGCCTAGGGGAAATGAAGGCAAGGGTTATGGTGCTCCATCGGACAATACAGCATGAGAACGTAACAGTCAGGTCAAATGAACTGAGCTTCTAAACTTCTGGTGGTTCATTTATCTGCTAGACTGTTAAGTTTTATGCCAACCTTCCTTTTGTTATATAGTTGTGATTTTTTTTGGTGTGATACAAAATTTATTCTTAACGTGCAGCCACCGGCTGAAGAAAATAGCAAGCCATTTTTGTATAGTGTAGGGTGTTCCCTATATTTGCACTGGTGGCGATGTTTGATGCCGAGTGGATGTAATCTGTGCAATCGCCTTAATAGCCTAGCGTTAGTTTCGGCCTTATTTATTTCCTAGTCTTCTTTTTCCCTGGTTTGCTAGTGGCCGCAACAACCATGGGTCTCCTACGGGTCGTAGGATCCATGGGTCTCCTACGGGCCGTTGATAAATGGGCCTCCAACAGGGTCGTAGAATCGGTGGGCCTCGGGCCGTCGGATAAATGGGTCTACATGGGCCGTAAATAGGCGTAATTGGTATCGGCCCAGCACGGTAACGGGCCGTTAACAGGTCGTAGGACAGCAAAGGCTTAATTCTGTCACAGGCATAATGGGTCGTTAATGGGCCAGAATATAGGACGGGCTAGAAACGGCGCAACAGGTTAACAGGCTAGAAACGGGCCGACTCTTGCCATGGGCCGAATTTGACCCATTTGGGGAACAGGCCAGTAACGGGCCGACTCTTGCCATGGGCCGAATTTGGCCCATTAGGGGAACAGGCCAGTAACGGGCCAGAAGTAATCGAGGGCCGAAAAGGAGCCCAAGAACGTATGGGCCGTCAATAGGCCGAAAGCTAACACGGGCTGGAAACGGCCCATGTAAATTATGGGCCGTTAACGAGTACAAAGAAAATTACTGTTCATTATGGGCTAGAGTCACCGTGGGCCTGTAAAGGGCCTAAAGATACGAAGGCCCCATATGGGCCGAAAGACGTTGTGGGCCATACATGGGCTGAAAGTGAAATGGGCTGGTGTTATATTCGATGGCCCACATGACGTTGTTGGGCCGATTTCTTTTAGGGCCTAATGGGTCGTGAGTTATCGGGCCGTAAAATGGGCTATTTGCGAAGAGACCGTTAACAGGCTTTTCATGGGCCAGCCCGTTAACTTTTGACCAAGTCAAACGGGCCGGCTTTGTAAGCTAAATGGGCCAGTGGTGGGTCATGGCACGTGTCGACATATCATAGGCGCCTATCTGACCCACTGACGAGCTGACACGTGTTTCGTCCGGCCAATAAGAATTTTACACGTGGAAATTTCCCATTGGTCGGGGCTGTTAACGGGTTATTGGATCCAAAACCCGACCCGATAGCTTAACGACGTTCCATTACGGTGGATGCCACGTGTCGGTCACCCTTGACAAAAGCACTTCTATGACGCGCGATTTATCGTCATGGAAGTGGACACTTCCATGATGATAATTTTGGTAATGTCATGGAACACTTCTATGACAGCATAGGTATGACTATCTTGATTCTGTCATAAAATCGTCATGGATGTACATGCATGACAAAAAACGCGACCTACTGTGACAAACACGTATCATCACAGAAGTGTATTTTTTTGTAGTGTATGGCGACCCCTTTGAGATATAAAAGGAGGCCCGAGGCATACTTTTATATCCAATTCCACTAGTGATACGTCCATTTTGCATCATGCTTTTATATCAATATTTATTGCATTATGGGCTGTTACTACACATTATATCACAATACTTATGCCTTTTCTCTCTTATTTTATAAGGTTTACATGAAGAGGGAGAATGCCGGCAGCTGGAATTTTGGACTAGAAAAGGAGCAAATATTAGAGACATATTCTGCACAACTCCAAAAGTCCTGAAACACCAGGAAGTCAGTTTTGGAATATATTAAAAATATTGGGCAAATAAAGCACCAGAGGGGGAGCCACCCACCAGCCACGAGGGTGGAGGGCGCGCCCCTACCTCGTGGGCCACCTGGCAGGCCCCCAACATCCATCTTCTGCTATATGGTGTCTTTTGCCCTGGAAAAAATCATAAGGAAGCTTTCGGGACGAAGCGCCGCCGTCTCGAGGCGGAACCTGGCAGGACCAATCTAGGGCTCCGGCGGAGCTATTCTGCCGGGGAAACATCCCTCTGGGAGGGGGAAATCACCGCCATCGTCATCACCATCGATCCTCTCATCGAGAGGGGGTCAATCTCTATCAACAACTTCACCAGCACCATATCCTCTCAAACCCTAGTTCATCTCTTGTATCCGATCTTTGTCTCAACACCTTAGATTGGTACATGTGGGTTGCTACTAGTGTTGATTACTCCTTGTAGTTGATGCTAGTTGGTTTATTCGGTGGAAGATCATATGTTCAGATCCTAAATGCATATTTATACCCCTCTGGTTATGAACATGAATATGATTTGTGAGTAGTTATGTTTGTTCCTAAGGACATGGGAGAAGTCTTGTTATAAGTAATCATGTGAATTTGGTATTCGTTCGATATTTTGATGAGATGTATGTTGTCTCTCCTCTAGTGGTGTTATGTGAACGTCGACTACATGACACTTCACCAAGATTTGGGCCTAGGGGAAGGCATTGGGAAGTAATAAGTAGATGATGGGTTGCTAGACTGACAGATGCTTAAACCCTAGTTTATGTGTTGCTTCGTAAGGGGCTGATTTGGATCCATATGTTTCATGCTATGGTTAGGTTTACCTTAACTCTTCTTTCGTAGTTGCGGATGCTTGTGAGAGGGGTTAATCATAAGTGGGATGCTTGTACAAGGAAGGGCAGTACCCAAGCACCAGTTCACCCACATATCAAATTATCAAAGTAACGAACGCGAACCATATGAGCATGATGAAAACTAGCTTGACAGTAAATCCCATGTGTCCTCGGGAGCGCTTTGCTTTATATAAGAGTTCATCCAGGCTTGTCCTTTGCTACAAAAAGGATTGGGCCACCTTGTTGCACCTTGTTTACTTTTGTTACTTGTACCCATTAGGAATTATCTTATCACAAAACTATCTGTTACCGATAATTTCAGTGCTTGCACAGAATACCTTACTGAAAACCGCTTGTCATTTCCTTCTGCTTCTCGTTGGGTTCGATACTATTACTTATCTAAAGGACTACGATAGATCCCCTATACTTGTGGGTCATCAAGAATCTTTTCTTGTGTCGTTGTCAGGGAGTGAAGCGCCTTTGGTAAGTGGAATTTGGTAAGGAAACATTTATATAGTGTGCTGAAATTTACTGTCACTTGTTACTATGGAAAATAATCCTTTAAGGGGCTTGTTCGGGGTATCTTCACCCCAACCAGAAGTGCAAAGAGTTGCTCCTCAACCTACTGAACCTACTGAAAATATTTACTTTGAAATTCCTTCGGGTATGATAGAGAAACTGCTAGCTAATCCCTATACAGGAGATGGAACATTACATCCCGATATGCAACTAGTCTATGTGGATGAAGTTTGTGGATTATTTAAGCTTGCAGGTATGCCCGAGGATGTTGTCAATAAGAAGGTCTTCCCTTTATCTTTGAAGGGAAAGGCATTGACATGGTGTAGGCTATGTGATTATATTGGATCATGGAACTATAATCGATTGAAATTGGAATTTCATCAGAAGTTTTATCCTATGCATCTGGTTCATCGTGATCGGAATTATATATATAATTTTTGGCCTCATGAAGGAGAAATTTTTGCTCAAGCTCGGGAGGCTTAAGTCAATGTTATATTCATGCCCCAACCATGAGTTCTCAAGAGAAATTATTATTCAAAAATTTTATGCTCGGCTTTCTCATAATGATCGCTCCATGCTCGATACTTCTTGTACTAGTTCTTTTATGATGAAGACTATTGAGTTCAAGTGGGATTTATTGGAAAGAATTAAACGCAACTCTGGAGATTGGGAACTCGACGAAGGTAAGGAGTCAGGTATAACCCCTAAGTTTGATTGTCTTAAGTCTTTTATGGATACCGATGCTTTTCATGAATTTAGCACTAAATATGGACTTGACTTTGAGATAGTAGCTTCTTTCTGTGAATAATTTGCTACTCATGTTGATCTCCCTAAGGAGAACTGGTTTAAATATCATCCTCCCATTGAAGTTAAAGTAGTAGAACCTATTAAAGTTGAAGAAAAAACTATTACTTATAATGTTGATCCTATTGTTCCTATTGCTTATATTGAGAAACCACCTTTTCCTGTTAGAATAAAGGATCGTGCTAAAGATTCAAATGCGGTTCATAAGAGTAATGCTAGAACACCTACACCCCTGAGCAAATTAAAGTTGAACCTAGTATTGCTATGGTTAAAGATCTCTTGGTCAATAATATTGATGGGCATGTTATTTATTTCTGTGATGAAGCTGCTAATATTGCTAGACCCGATGCTAAGAAACATAGACTTGTTGTAGGCATGCCTGTTATTTCTGTTAAAATAGGAGATCATTGTTATCATGGCTTATGTGATATGGGTGCTAGTGCAAGTGCAATACCTCATTCCTTATACAAAGAAATTATGCATGATATTGCACCTGCTGAGATAGAAGGTATTGATGTTACTATTAAGCTTGCCAATAGAGACACTATTTCACGAATTGGGTTTGTTAGAGATGTTAAAGTTTTGTGTGGGAAAATTAAATATCCGATTGATTTTGTTGTTCTTGGTTCACCACAAGATGACTTTTGTCCCATTATATTTGGTAGACCCTTCTTGAATATTGTTAATGCTAAGATAGACTGCGAAAAGGATATTGTTACTGTTGGTTTAGGGGATATGTCTCATGCTTTTAATTTTGCTAAATTTCGTAGACAACCCCATGATAAAGAATTGCCTAGTAAAGATGAAATTATTGGTCTTGCTTCTATTGTCGTGCCTCCTAATGATCCTTTAGAACAATACTTGCTAGACCATGAAAATGATATGTTTATGAATGAAAGAAGGGAAATAGATGAAGTATTCTTTAAGCAAGGACCTATTTTGAAACACAACTTGCATGTTGAAATCCTTGGGGATCCTCCTCCACCCAAGGGTGATCCCGTGTTTGAGCTTAAACAATTACCTGATACACTTAAATCTACTTATCTTGATGAAAAGAAGATATATCCTGTTATTATTAGTGCTAACCTTTCAGAGCATGAAGAAGAAAAATATTGAAAACTCTGAAGAAGCACCGTGTTGCTATCGGATATACTCTTGATGATCTCAGTTGTTGATCATCAATGAAGATATATCCTATCCCACACTATGCCAGCACAAAATAAAACTGGAGAAAGATTCTAAACCAGTTGTTGATCATCAATGACGGTTAACTCCTAAGATGAAAGAAGTGGTAAGAAATGAAATACTAAATATTCTGGAGACAGGTATAATTATCCTGTTGCTAATAGTCAGTGGGTAAGTCCCGTTCATTGTGTCCCTAAGAAGGGAGGTATTACTGTTGTTCCTAATGATAAGGATGAATTGATCCCACAAAGAATTGTTACAACTTATAGAATGGTAATTGATTTCCGTAAATTAAATAAAGCTACTAGAAAATATCATTACCCTCTACCTTTTATCAATTAAATGCTAGAAAGACTATCCAAACATACACATTTTTGCTTTCTAGATGGTTATTCTGGTTTCTTCAAATACTTGTGTCACGAGAGGCTCAGGAAAAGACCACTTTTACTTGCCCTTTCGGTACTTATGCTTATAAACGTATGCCTTTTGCTTTATGTAATGCACCTGCTACCTTTCAGAGATGTATGACTGCTATATTCTCTGGCTTTTGTGAAAAGATTGTTGAGGTTTTCATGGCTTCATTTACGGAACTTCTTTTGATGATTGCTTAAGCAACCTGATCGAGTTTTGCAGAGATGCAAAGAAACTAACCTTGTATTGAATTGGGAGAAGTGCCACTTTATGGTTAATGAAGGTATTGTCTTGGGGCATAAAATTTCTGAAAGAGGTATTGAAGTTGATAAAGCTAAAGTAGATGCTATTGAAAAGGTGTTGTGTCCTAAAGATATCAAAGGTATAAGAAGTTTCCTTGGTCATGCTGGTATCTATAGGAGGTTTATTAAAGACTTCTCAAATTTCTAGGCCTCTCACTAATCTCTTGCAAAAAGATGTTCCTTTTGTTTTTGATGATGATTGTGTAGAAGCATTTGAAATACTTAAGAAAGCCTTGATTTCTGCACCTATTGTTTAGCCACCTGATTGGAATTTACCGTTTGAAATTATGTGTGATGCTAGTAATTATGTGGTTGGTGTTGTTCTAGGGCAAAGAGTTGATAAGAAATTAAATGTTATCCAATATGCTAGTAAAACTCTAGACCCCAAAGAAATTATGCTACTACTGAAAAAGAGTTTTTAGCAGTTGTATTTGCTTGTGATAAGTTCAGAACTTATATGTTGATTCCAAAGTAACTATTCACACTGATCATGCTGCTATTAAATATCTTATGGAAAAGAAAGATGTTAAACCTAGACTTATTAGATGGGTTCTCTTGCTAAGAATTTGATTTGCATATTATTGATAGAAAGGGAGCTGAGAACCCCGTTGCAGGCAACTTGTCTAGGTTAGAAAATGTTCTTGATGACCCAATACCCATTGATGATAGCTTTCATGATGAACAATTAGCTCTCATAAATGCTTCTCATACTGCTCCATGGTATGCTGATTATGCTAATTACGTTTTTGCTAAATTTATACCATCTAGCTTCACATACCAGCAAAAGAAAAAGGTTTTCCATGATTTAAGACATTACTTTTGGGATGACCCACACCTTTATAAAGAAGGAGTAGATGGTATTATTAGACATTGTGTACCCAAGCATGAACAGGAAAATATCCTACGCAAGTGTCACTCCAAGGCCTACAGAGGACACCACACTGGGGATAGAACTGCACATAAGGTATTGCAATCCAGTTTTTATTGGCCTACTCTCTTCAAAGATGCTCGTAAGTTTGTATTGTCTTGTGATGAATGTCAAAGAATTGGCAATATTAGTAGACGTCAAGAAATGCCTATGAATTATTCACTTGTTATTGAACCATTTGATGTTTGGGGCTTTGATTATATGGGACCTTTTCCTTCCTCCAATGGGTATACACATATTTTAGTTGTTGTTGATTACGTTACTAAGTGGGTAGAAGCTATTCCAACTAGTTGTGTTGATCATAACACTTCTATTAAGATGCTTAAAAGAGTTATTTTTTCGTGGTTTGGAGTCCCTAGATATTTAATGACTGATGGTGGTTCACATTTCATTCATGCTGCTTTTCATAAAATGCTTGCTAAGTATGATGTTAATCATAGAATTGCATCTCCATACCATCCTCAGTCTAGTGGTCAAGTAGAATTGAGTAATAGAGAGATTAAATTGATTTCGCAAAAGACTGTTAATAGATCTAGAAAGAATTGGTCCAAGAAACTCGATGATGCATTATGGGCCTATAGAACTGCTTATAAAAATCCAATGGGTATGTCTCCGTATAAAATGGTTTATGGAAAAGCATGTCACTTACCTCTCGAACTAGAACATAAGGCATATTGGGTTATTAAAGAGCTCAATTATGATTTCAAACTTGCCGGTGAGAAGAGGTTCTTTGACATTAGCTTGCTTGATGAATGGAGAACCTAAGCCTATGAGAATGCCAAATTGTTTAAAGAAAAAGTTAAAACATGGCATGACAAAATGATACAAAAGCGTGAGTTTAATGTAGGTGATTATGCTTTGCTATACAACTCTCGTTTAAGATTTTTTGCAGGAAAACTTCTCTCTAAATGGGAAGGTCCTTACATTATCGAGGAAGTCTATCATTCCGGTGCCATAAAAATCAACAACGCCGAAGGCACAAATCCGAAGGTGGTAAACGGTCAAAGAATCAAATATTGTATCTCAGGTAATCCCATAAATGTTGAAACCAATGTTATTGACACCGTAACCCCGGAGGAGTACATAAGGGACACTTTCCAGAACATTTCAGACTCCGAAAAGGAATAGGTATGTGGTACGGTAAGTAAACCGACTCCAAAACTGTTCAAATAGCAATTTCTCTCCGTTTTGGAATATTTGAAAAATTAGGAAAATTAAAAGTAGTCCTAAAGAGACACGAGGTGTCCACGAGGGTGGAGGGCACGCCCTACTCCCCCTGGGCGCGCCCCCTGCCTCGTGACCACTTCGTGTGCCCTCCGCACTCCGTTTTCTTGCATGATACTTCTTTTGGTCAGTAAAAATTCATTATATAATCTCCCGAAGGTTTTGACCATTGTACCACGACAAAATTTCCTGTTTTTGTTTTGAGTTGTTTTCTGCCAGAGTTTTTCAAGGTCAAGCGTCATGTCGTCCCCCTCTTCCAACAATGCGGGCGACGATGATTGGCTAATGAAGATAGAGATGAAGTGAGAAGAACTCGGGGAAATCAATGAAGGTTACAAGATCAAGAAGGTCGCGGAAGATCAAGTCCCTGCAGTAGAAGAAGAAGACATCCTTCAACCTTAATACAATCATCTTACCCCTACTGAACTTGAAGCTTTGAAGATCATTGAACATTTCACATACAAAACAAGTATCTCACGCGTGAAAATATTTTGTTGCAAGAGCATATCACGGCACTCAAGGGCATTATCCGCAAGTTGGAGCATCTCATACGCTCGATGTGTGACACTACATCAACAACAACTCCATCATCACCACCTCCGAAGAAAGAGACATAAATACGTGGGTATGGGCACTCCCCTTGGCAACTGCCAAGCTTGGGGGAGGTGCCCCAGTATCGTATCACCATCACACTTCTATCTTTATCATTTTTCTTAGTTTGATCCTTTTGGTTATATCTTGATCTAGTAGAATAAAGTTTTAGTATGATCTAGCTTTGAGTTTTGTTTTGATCTCTATCTATATAATCGAGTCCGTTAGCTATATAATAAAGAGTAGTTTTGAGTTGAGGGCCTTTGCTATCTTGCTATGATCTTGAGGGAATTAAAAAAGAATAAAAAGAAATAAAAAGATCATATTGAGCTTATGGAGAGTAATGACTTCACATATAAAGAGTATGATGAATAAAAGTTGCTGAGAGTTGACAAACATAGTTTTGGTCATCGTTGCAATTAATAGGAAGTAATAAAGAAAGAGAGGTTTTCACATATAAATATACTATCTTGGACATCTTTTGTGATTGTGAGCACTCATTAGAATATGACATGCTAAAAAGTTGATGTTGGACAAGGAAGACAACGTAATGGGTTATGTTTCCTTATATCCGAATAAGTTATATTGTCATGGATCGTCTAACATGTCGAGCTTGCCTTTCCCCCTCATGCTAGCCAAATTCTTTGCACCAAGTAGAGATACTACTTGTGCTTCCAAACATCCCTAAACCCAGTTTTGCCATGAGAGTCCACCATACCTACCTATGGATTGAGTAAGATCCTTCAAGTAAGTTGTCATCGGTGCAAGCAATAAAAATTGCTCTCTAAATATGTATGATCTATTAGTGTGAAGAAAATAAGCTTTATACGAGCTTGTGATATAGAAGAAATAAAAGCAACGGACTACATAATAAAGGTCCCTATCATAAGTGGCAATATAAAGTGACATTCTTTTGCATTAAGATTTTGTGCATACAACAATAAAAGCGCATGACAACCTCTGCTTCCCTCTGTGAAGGGCCTATCTTTTATTTTTCACCTTCTACCCTCATACAAGAGTCATGGTGATCTTCACCTTTCCTTTTTACACTTTATCCTTTGGCAAGCACTATGTGTTGGAAAGATCCTGATATATATATATATATATATATATATATATATATATATATATATATATATATATATATATATATATATATATATATATATATCCACTTGGATGTAGGTTCTCATAAAGTATTATTGTTGACATTACCCTTGAGGTAAAAGGTTGGGAGGCGAAACTATAAGCCCCTATCTTTCTCTGTGCCCGATTGAAACTTTGTACCCATAAGTATCTCGTGAGTGTTAGCAATTGTGAAAGACTAAATGATAGTTGAGTATGTGGACTTGTTGAAAAGATCTTATATTGACTCTTTCTGATGTTATGATAAATTGTAATTGCTTCAATGACTGAGATTATAGTTTGTTAGTTTTCAGTGAAGTTTCTGATTCATACTTTACATTGTGAATAGATTGTTACTTAAGCATAAGAAATCATATGACAATATATGTTGCTGTTCTAAGAATGATCATGATGCCCTCATGTACGTATTTTATTTTATTGACACCTTTATCTCTAAACACGTGGACATATTTTTAGATATCGGCTTTCGCTTGAAGACGAGCGAGGTCTAAGCTTGGGGGAGTTGATACGTCCATTTTGCATCATGATTTTATATCAATATTTGTTGCATTTTGGGTTGTTACCACACATTATATCACAATACCTATGCTTTTTCTCTCTTATTTTATAAGGTTTACATGAAGAGGGAGAATGGTGGCAGCCGGAATTCTGGACTGGAAAAGGAGCAAATATTAGAGACCTATTCTGCACAACTCCAAAAGTCCTGAAACTCCACGGAAGTCAGTTTTGGAATATATTTAAAATATTGGGCGAAGAAAGCACCAGAGGGGGGCCACCCACCAGCCACGAGGGTGGAGGGCGCGCCCTACCCCCTGGGTGTGCCCCTGCCTCGCGGGCCACCTGGCAGACCCTCGACGTCCATATTCTTCTATATGGTGTCTTTTGCCCTGGAAAAAATCATAAGGAAGCTTACGGGACGAAGCGCCGCCTTCTCGAGGCGGAACCTGGGCAGGACCAATCTAGGGCTCCGGAGGAGCTATTCTACCGGGGAAACATCCCTCCGGGAGGGGGAAATCAACGCCATCGTCATCACCATTGATCCTCTCATCGAGAGGGGGTGAATCTCCATCAACAACTTCACCAGCACCATCTCATCTCAAACCCTAGTTCATCTCTCGTATCCCATCTTTGTCTCAAAACCTCAGATTGGTATATGTGGGTTGCTAGTAGTGTTGATTACTCCTTGTAGTTGATGCTAGTTGGTTTATTCGGTGGAAGATCATATGTTCAAATCCTTAATGCGTATTTATACCCCTCTGATTATGAACATGAATATGATTTGTGACTAGTTACATTTGTTCATGAGGACATAGGAGAAGTCTTGTTATAAGTAATCATGTGAATTTGGTATTCGTTCGATACTTTGATGAGATGTATGTTGTCTCTCCTCTAGTGGTGTTATGTGAACGTCGACTACATGACACTTTACCATGATTTGGGCCAAGGGGAAGGCATTGGGAAGTAATAAGTAGATGACGGGTTGCTAGAGTGATCGAAGCTTAAACCCTAGTTTACGTGTTGCTTCGTAAGGGGCTGATTTGGATCCATATGTTTCATGCTATGGTTAGGTTTACCTTAATTCTTCTTTCGTAGTTGCGGATGCTTTCGAGAGGGGTTAATCATAAGTGGGATGCTTGTCCAAGGAAGGGCAGTACCCAAGCACCAGTCCACCCACATATCAAATTATCAAAGTGACGAATGTGAATCATATGAGCATGATGAAAACTAGCTTGACAGTAATTCCCATGTGTCCTCGGGAGCACTTTGTTTTATATAAGAGTTCATCCAGGCTTGTCCTTTGTTACAAAAAGGATTGGGCCACCTTGCTGCACTTTGTTTACTTTTGTTACTTGTTACCCGTTACGAATTATCTTATCACAAAACTATCTGTTACCGATAATTTCAGTGCTTGCAGAGAATACCTTACTGAAAACCGCTTGTCATTTCCTTCTGCTCCTCGTTGGGTTCGACACTCTTACTTATCGAAAGGCCTATGATAGATCCCCTACACTTGTGGGTCATCAACTAGCATCACATTTAAGCTCAAAAGTCTCATTAAAATCAGGAAGTTGGAGTAAAGGAGCATGTGTCAACTTATCTTTCAATATCGTGAAGGCTTCTTCTTGTGCGGTATCCCAAACAAAAGGCACATCCTTCTTTGTAAGCTCATTGAGAGGTGCAGCAATGGTGCTAAAATCTCTCACAAAACGCCTATAGAAACCAGAGAGTCCAAGAAAACTCCTCACTTATGTGACCGTTTTGGGCTGCGGCCAACTCTCAATAGCTTCAATCTTGGCTTTATCAACTTCAATTCCCTATGGAGTAACAACATAGCCAAGAAAAGATACTCATTCGGTGCAAAAGGTGCACTTCCCATGGTTACCGAACAAACATGCATCACGTAGAGCAATAAAAACAGCACGTAAATGTTCCAAATATTCTTCCAAAGATTTGTTATAAATCAGTACATCATCAAAATAGACTACCACAAATCGTCCAATGAAAGCACGTAAAACTTTGTTCATTAATCTCATGAAAGTACTAGGTGCATTAGTTAACCCAAAAGGCATGACTAACCACTCATATAACCCAAGCTTAATTTTAAATGTTGTTTTCCATTCATCTCCCAATTCCATACGAATTTGATGGTATCGACTACGCAAATCAACTTTGGAGAATATTGTAGAGCCACTCAATTCATCAAGCATATCATCTAGCCTAGGAATAGGATGATGATAATGAATAGTAATATTATTAATGCCTCTACAATCAACACACATACGCGATGTACCATCCTTTTTAGGCACTAGTATAATAGGAACAACACAAGGACTAAGAGATTCACGTATATAACCTTTGTCAAGTAGCTCATGTACTTGACGCATAATCTCCTTTGTCTCCTCTAGATTTGTATGGTATGGTGCATGGTTTGCCAGCGATGCACCGGGAATTAAGTCAATTGGATGCTCAATCCCTCGAATAGGTGGTAATATCGGTGGCACGTCTTGTGGAAAGATGTCAGCGAACTCGTGCAAAATGTTAGTGACAGCAGGAGGCAAAGAGGAAGGCACGTCCTCGAATGAAAATAATGCCTCTGCACACAAAAGCATAGCAAACAGATTTGGTGACATCTAGATCATCAATATCAGATTGGGTCGCAAGTAAACATGGAATTTTCAATTTAATTTCAAAAGCAACACTAGATGGTTTATTATTAGGCTTCATTTTTTGCACAAATTCTTTTTCCACAATTTGATTTTCACTCTTACGTTTCTCCTGTTTTGCTTTATTAGCTCTATTAATATCATCTTTCAAAATGGAATCAGGAGTCATAGGAAGCAAAGTAATATGTTTATCCTTATGAACAAGAGTATATTGATTGTTTCTACCATGGTGTAAAGAATTTTTATCAAATTGTCATGGTCTACCAAGTAATAAGGAACATGCTTGCATGGGTACCACATCACAATCAACACAATTAGCATATGTAACTATACTAAAATGCACACGAACAGTATGTGTTACCTTAACCTTGCCGTTGTTGTTGAACCATTGAATGTAGCAAGGATGCGGATGTGGTCTTGTGGTGAGAGACAGCTTCTCCACCATCTCCATGCTAGCCAAAATATTGCAGCTCCCTCCATCTATGATGACGCGAATAGAACGTTCCTTCACAACTCCCTTTGTATGGAAAAATTGTGCCTCTAATTTTGCTCAGTTTGCATGACCTGCACACTCAAAACACGTTGAGCAACTAACTTTCATACCTCTCAGTGTCGTCAGTAGCCAATAATTGCGTCTCTTGTTCAGAATCATCTCCACCGTGTTCTTCACTTGTAATAAGAGCAAAAGTCTCCTCATCATAGTCACTAGCGGACTCTATCCACCATCCTCAGTAGCAATCATCACACGCTTAGATGGGCATTCTCTCGCATAATGACCTCCACCCTTGCAATGACGACAAATAATATCATGTGTTTGCCCTGTTGATGCCATGGATGAAGAAGAGCTTTGTGCAGGCCCAGAAGGTGTGCTCTTGGCGGACGGTGGTGATGGTGCCTGTTTTCTTGTATCTTGGATGAAGTTGGCGGACGAAGTAGGCGGTGCTGCAGTAGGACGTGTGGAAGGAGAAGATGTACGTGGCGTCCATGATGCAGATCGTCATGCAGAAAAATTAGTTCGCGCCAATGCATGTTGATCTTGCACTTCATGTTCAGCTTTGCAAGCAAGATGGAATAAACGAGTGATATTATTATACTCCTTATATTCTAAAATGGTCTGAATCTCTTTATTTAATCCACCCATAATACGTGCAAGCATAGCCTCATTATCCTCAACAATACCACATATAATCATGCCAATTTGTAATTCCTGATAATACTCCTCTACATAATTTTTTCCTTGTCTCAAACGCTGCAGTTTTTGAAGTAATTCACGTTGATAATATGATGGAACCCAATGAGTACGCATAGCAGTTTTCAAAGCAGCCCAAGTAGCTGGAATAGGATATAATCTACAATGTTCAGACCACCATACACATGCAAAACTAGTGAAAGCACAAACAGCAGCAGCAACCCGTCTATCCTCGGGATATTGTAAACATGTAAAATGTTGTTCAGTTTCTAACTCCCTAGTAAGATATATACCAGGAACATATCTACCCTCAAATGGTGGAATATTCAATTTCAGTTTTGGAATACGGTCATGATCTCGTACCTGAGGTGGTTGTGCAGGCCTACCATTGCCATTATTTGCATGTGGACGACCTGGTGGTGGTGCTGGTGGTTGCATGTAGTTCTAATTTTGATCAACCTCATCCTCACAATCGCCCGCGTAATCATCCTCCTCCTCCGCAGTAGCGGCAGTAGCAGCAGGATCCACTGAAGCATCAACAACAGTAGAAGTGACACCAGAAGTTTGGCCATGCTCAACAGGAACACGACTCACTCAGCGGAGGGCTATTTCGCGACATGGATGTGGTTGTTGTTCCAATGGTGTAGGAGAGGTAGTAGGTGTAGGTAGACGCGCAAGCACTTGAGCAAACTTGGCATCCATCTTGTCGTCAATTGTCTTCTCAATGTCATCAATCCTCGCTAATGCCTTGCCAAAACTGGCCATCACGTCTTCTACCTGTTGACCCAACATTTCCTGGAATTTAACATGGAGCTCCTTGTTCGTCATGTTCTCCCAGTCCAGCTCATCCGCTTATGATACTGGCATGGTTAGCAGCATGAGAAAAACACAAGAATATGATCCTATACACTACTAGGAAGTGGCGGTGGTGTTTTGGAAAGTCACAAATCCGTCAAGCAAATCTCAAATTCTAACCAGTTCTTACCAAGTAGCAGGTGGTGATCGACAACTGTTGTAGTCAAAACTCTCAAAGCTTGGATAGGGCGATTACTAGGGAGAGGCAAACACATGACGTAGATGTATGTGAGCTGGGAAGGTTTATAATATGGTAGCAAAAAGGGTCAGCAAAATCGATTCAGAGATGCAAAGTTAAATAAATGCTCAACGATGGTACTGTGCTGGTCCTAGGCTAGACCGTGATATGTACATTGTCATTCTCTTAGTGGTGTCATGTGAACGTTGACTACATGACACTTCACCATATTTGTGCCTAAGGGAATGCATTGTGGAGTAGTTATTAGATGATGGGTTGCGAGAGTGACAGAAGCTTAAACCCTCTTTATGCGTTATTCCGTAAGGGACCGATTGGATCCAAAAGTTTAGTGCTATGGTTAGAATATATTCTTAATACTTTTCTCATAGTTGCGGATGCTTGCGAGAGGGTTAATCATAAGTAGGAGGTTTGTTCAAGTAAGAACAACACCTAAGCACCATTCCACCCACATATCAAATTATCAAAGTAGCGAACACGAATTAAGCCAACATGATGAAAGTGACTAGATGGAATTCCCGTGTACCCTCAAGAACATTTTGCTTATCATAAGAGACCATTTTGGCCTCTTTGCCTCAAAAGGATTGGGCTACCTTGCTGCACTTTAGTTACTACTATCGTTACTTGCTCATTACAAATTATCTTGCTATCAAACTACTCTGCTACTTACAATTTTAGCACTTGCCGACATTACCTTGCTGAAAAACACTTGTCATTTCATCCTGCTCCTCATTGGGTTGGACACTCTTACTTATCGAAAAGGCTACAATTGACCCCATATACTTGTGGGTCATCAAGCAGCAAGAGAAAAATACAAGAATATGATCCTATAGACTCGGAAGTGGCGGTGGTGTTGTGAAAAGTCACAAATCTGTCAACTGAATCTCAACATCTTATCAGTTCTTACCAAGCAACAGGTGGTGATCGACAACCGTTGTAGTCAAAACTCTCAAAGCTTGGATAGGGCGATTACCAGGGAGAAGCAAACGCACGACATAGATGTATGTGGAGCTGGGAAGGCTTATAATATGGTAGCAAAAAGGGTTAGCAAAAATCAACTCAGAGATGCAAAGTTGAATAAACACTCAACGACGGTATTGTGCTGGTCCTAGGCTATACCGTGCTAGAGACGCGAGCCTAGAGCACCAACAAAATCACGGCGTGGCATGTAAACAAGGGAGGAGCACACTCTGAATTTTTCTTTTTTTCACTTTTTTCCCTCTTTTTTTTGCTCCGCGACATTTTTTTTCAAAAAAGTCTACAGATGGTCTAAAAACTGCCTAGTCAGAATTTTCCAGACTTAGTTTTTTTAAACTAGAACTATTTTTCTATTGCGGGTGGCATGGAAGTTGGGGAGTCCGACTTGGTCACGACTCGGAGGATGGCATGATCTGGAAATCAAAAAAAAAGAAACAAATACTAGACTCGGACTAGTGGCGGAGATGAATCTGGTGGAAACTCGGACTGCTGGCGGATATATGTAGGGCGGTGGAACACAGACTGGTGGCGAATCTGTGATGGAGGTGGACTCGGATTAGCGTGATGGTGGTGGATATGTGGTATATAGTAGCGGTGATGATGATGGTGGTATATGGCAGTGGTGATGACGATGGTGGTATATGGCAGCGGTGATGAGGATGGTGGTATATGGCAGCGGTGGTGACGATGGTGGTATATGGCAGCGGTGACGACAATGGTGGTATATGGCAGCGATGATGACAACGGTGCAGTGGCGGCGTGGCAACTTGTGAACAGAACTCGAAACTCTAAAGGACTAGACACTAAGACCAGCAACTTGACACGACGATGCAACCGCAAATTCAACAAAGCAAATACAGAAAAAATTATGCAACGGCTCAGATTGGTTTGGATATGATGCACTAACCCTAATTTTTTGGCTTTTTCATGGGTTGTAGGTATGAAAAACAAACTCGATCTAAACTATGAAAAACTGGAAAATCTCACCGAGCAACCTGGAAATCTGGTACCACTTGATAGAGGCAGAGGTGTCCCGTATATTGATGAGATGGTGGCTATCGCTTATGGTGGAGTAGACTTTGACGATCCTACTACGAACGTGCGAGGATGCCACGCTTTAGCAATTGCTAAACCAACTCCGAGAGGTTATTGACCATGCCGGAGCATGATCAACCTGGCCACGAGGGTTATTTCCTGCAAGCAAACGAAGAACAAGCAAGAAACTAAAATTGCAATCTGGATATTGTGAATAAAAGAGGAAAGCTTTATTGATTAGGTGGGGTTTTGTGATGCCTTGGTCTGGTCATTGAACACAAATGAAGTACGCGAAGTTGCAGCTATGCTGACCTTTTAATCTAAACAAAACCCAAAGTCTAAATGATGCCCTAAGGGTTGTATGTATGGAGGAGGAGGGGGGAATTTCATGGCCCTCGTTGGAGGGGCCTGAAACCAACCCTAACTCTTGTTTCCCCACACATACGGACTCTAAAAATGGCCTATACTCAATTTTGTGGCCTCGGTGGACTTTTATTCTTCTCACCTCTCAACTCCCATTCCCCATCTCTAATTCCCTCGAACCAAACATGTGAACAAACCAATTCATTTTTGTTTTGTTTTGTTGGAGAAGTCCAGAAGCCAGCTTAAGATGGGGTGGGTGAGACAATCAAGTAAAAAGCTAGAGAAGCTAGGAGGGATTAGCTCTCTGTGTCCTTTGCGTTAGCTTTCGTTTATCCAAAAGACAAGTGGAGAAACGATAGGAGGGATCATATTCTTTGTCATTCTTTGAGATAGTTGTTTATCCAAAAGGTAAGTGGAGAAGAAGCCTGGTATTTAGACTGGCTTCTTCATCTGCCTTTAGAAGCTGAAGTAGAAGCCTGGCCAAATAGGCATCGTCATTCATGGAAAGATTTGTGAATCACAATGTGTTTTTAAAACATATTGAAGTAATGAACATGGCCTTTCTATTTGGAATTTGGACATAACAAATATTAACTCAAAAGCGTCGATAGTGTTGTGCAGTGCAGTGTCTGCGTCACAGGCTATGTAGCACGGGGAATCAAAATAACCATGTGTTGTTTATTTTCTATTCTTCTATGTCTACTGCCTTTTCATGATTAGATAATTCTTATTTCCTTACCAGTGTTATGGATAATAAGTCCCTGCGGCTAATCACTGAAGCTTCAATAAGTTCTCCAGTTTCAAGGGAGAAGTCCTAGGGTTTGGACCCCACTATGCGAGGTATGCATGTTCATCATACACAATATCCCTTTCTTTATTATGTTCCTTTTAAAAAATGGTATATTTTTTGTACATTTGCAGAGAAAGATATATATTCTTCTCCTCATTTTGATCCCAATGTTTTTCTCTCGTGGGTCCACAAAGATACAAGTGCTGCTGATTTGGAGTCGGGTGCTCTTACCTTGAACTGATCTCAAAGGGAGAACACAATAGAAAAAAACAACTGTCAAGGAGTATTAATTTTGTTGTTAGTTTTTCCTTATTGCTGCTACATGTGTTGTCATTTACATTCTGTACAGTTTCTGCATCTCCTTGTAAATATGTTGGGTCCACGGCGCACGCAAGGAAGTGCCTCCTTATTACACGCAAAATAATGATTGCTCCACCTGATCGTGGGCACCGGAAGCGCCTCTGTATTTTGCAAAAAAAATGTTCCTCCCGCTGATAGCTCGGACCCACCAGCTATATCTTTCCACACAATGAAGTGCGTCCTTATTACGCACAAAAATAATGAATACTCCCCCTGCTAGCTGGGACCCACCATATTTGGAGGCTGACTTGTGGGCCTACTAAGTTGGCGTGGACGCAGGATTTGTCAACTTAGTCAATATTGAAGGAAATATGCCCTAGAGGCAATAATAAAGTTATTATTTATTTCCTCATATCATGATAAATGTTTATTATTCATGCTAGAATTGTATTAACCGGAAACATGATACATGTGTGAATACATAGACAAACATATAGTCACTAGTATGCCTCTACTTGACTAGCTCATTAATCAAAGATGGTTATGTTTCCTAACCATAGACATGAGTTGTCATTTGATTGATGGGATCACATCATTAGGAGAATGATGTGATTGACATGACCCATTCCGTTAGCCTAGCACTTGATCGTTTAGTATATTGCTATTGCTTTCTTCATGACTTATACATGTTCCTGTAACTATGAGAATTATGCAACTCCCGTTTACCGGAGGAACACTTTGGGTACTACCAAACGTCACAACGTAACTGGGTGATTATAAAGGAGTACTACAGGTGTCTCCGAAGGTACATGTTGAGTTGGCGTATTTCAAGATTAGGTTTTGTCACTCCGATTGTCGGAGAGGTATCTCTGGGCCCTCTCGGTAATGCACATCACTATAAGCCTTGCAAGCAATGTGACCAATGAGTTGGTTACGGGATGATGCATTACGTAACGAGTAAAGAGACTTGCCGGTAATGAGATTGAACTAGGTATTGGATACCGACGATCGAATCTCGGGCAAGTAACATACCGATGACAAAGGGAACAACGTATGTTGTTATGCGGTTTGACCGATAAAGATCTTCGTAGAATATGTAGGAACCAATATGGGCATCCAGGTACCGCTATTGGTTATTGACCGAGAATAGTTCTAGGTCATGTCTACATAGTTCTCGAACCCGTAGGGTCCGCACGCTTATTGTTACAATGCCAGTTTTATTATGAGTTTATAAGTTTTGATGTACCGAAGTTTGTTCCGAGTCCCGGATGTGATCACGGACATGACGAGGAGTCTCGGAATGGTCGAGACATAAAGATTGATATATTGGACGACTATATTCGGACACCGGAAGTGTTCCGGGTGATTTCGGAGAAAACCGGAGTGCCGGAGGGTTACCGGAACCCCCCCCCCCCCCCCCGGGAGAGTAATGGGCCTTATGGGCCTTAGGGGAAAGGAGAGAGGGGCGGCCAGCATGGGCCGCGCGCCCCCTCCCCCCTCTGGTCCGAATTGGACTAGGAGGGGGGCGGCGCCCCCCCTTTCCTTCCCCCTCTCCCCCTTCCTTCCTCCTCCTAGTAGGAGTAGGAAAGGAGGAGTCCTACTCCTACTAGGAGGAGGATTCCTCCTCCCTGGCGCGCCCCCTTGGGCCGGCCGGCCTCCCCCCTTGCTCCTTTATATACGGGGGCAGGGGCACCCCATGGACACACAAGTTGATCTACGGATCATTACTTAGCCGTGTGCGGTGCCCCCCTCCACCATATTCCACCTCGGTCATATCATCGCGGAGTTTAGGCGAAGCCCTGCGCCGGTAGAACAACATCATCGTCACCATGCCGTCATGCTGACGGAACTCATCTCTGGAGCTTTGCTGGATCGGAGCTCGGAGATCGTCATCGAGCTGAACGTGTGCCGAACTCGGAGGTACCGTACGTTCGGTGCTTGGATCAGTCGGATCGTGAAGACGCACGACTACATCAACCGCGTTGTGCTAACGCTTCCGCTTACGGTCTATGAGGGTACGTGGACAACACTCTCCCCTCTTGTTGCTATGCCATCACCATGATCTTGCGTGTGCGTAGGAATTTTTTTGAAATTACTACGTTCCCCAACAGTGGCATCCGAGCCTAGGTTTTATGCGTTGATGTTATATGCACGAGTAGAACACAAGTGAGTTGTGGGCGATACAAGTCATAGTGCTTACCAGCATGTCATACTTTGGTTCGGCGGTATTGTGAGATGAAGCGGTCCGGACCGACATTACGCGTACGCTTACGCGAGACTGGTTTCACCGTTACGAGCACTCGTGCTTAAAGGTGGCTGGCGGGTGTCTGTCTCTCTCACTTTAGCTGAATCGAGTGTGGCTACGCCCGGTCCTTGTGAAGGTTAAAACAACACCAACTTGACGAACTATCATTGTGGTTTTGATGCGTAGGTAAGAACGGTTCTTGCTAAAGCCCGTAGCAGCCATGTAAAATTTGCAACAACAAAGTAGAGGACGTCTAACTTGTTTTGTAGGGCATGTTGTGATGTGATATGGTCAAGACGTGATGCTATATTTTATTGTATGAGATGATCATGTTTTGTAACCGAAGTTATCGGCAACTGGCAGGAGCCATATGGTTGTCGCTTTATTGTATGAAATGCAAACGCCCTGTAATTGCTTTACTTTATCACTAAGCGGTAGCGATAGTCGTAGAAGCAATAGATGGCGTAACGACAACGATGCTACAATGGAGACCAAGGTGTCGCGCCGGTGACGATGGTGATCACGACGGTGCTTCGAAGATGGAGATCACAAGCACAAGATGATGATGGCCATATCATATCACTTATATTGATTGCATGTGATGTTTATCCTTTATGCATCTTATCTTGCTTTGATTGACAGTAGCATTTTAAGATGATCTCTCACTAATAATCAAGAAGTGTTCTCCCTGAGTATGCACCGTTGCAAAAGTTCTTCGTGCTGAGACACCACGTGATGATCGGGTGTGATAGGCTCTACGTTCAAATACAACGGGTGCAAAACAATTGCACACGCGGAATACTCAGGTCATACTTGACGAGCCTAGCATATACAGATATGGCCTCGGAACACGGAGACCGAAAGGTCGAGCGTGAATCATATAGTAGATATGATCAACATAGTGATGTTCACCATTGAAACTACTCCATCTCACATGATGATCGGACATGGTTTAGTTGATTTGGATCACGTGATCACTTAGATGACTAGAGAGATGTCTGTCTAAGTGGGAGTTCTTAAGTAATATGATTAATTGAACTTAAATTTATCATGAACTTAGTACCTGATAGTATTTTGCTTGTCTATGTTTGTTTGTGGATAGATGGCTCGTGTTGTTGTTCCGTTGAATTTTAATGCGTTCCTTGAGAAAGCAAAGTTGAAAGATGATGGTAGCAACTACACGGACTGGGTCCGTAACCTGAGGATTATCCTCATTGCTGCACAGAAAAGTTACGTCCTGGAAGCACCGCTGGGTGCCAGGCCTGCTGCTGATGCAACTGACGACGTTAAGAACATCTGGCAGAGCAAAGCTGATGACTACTCGATAGTTCAGTGTGCCATGCTTTACGGCTTAGAACCGGGTCTTCAACGACGTTTTGAACGTCATGGAGCATATGAGATGTTCCAGGAGTTGAAGTTAATATTTCAAGCAAATGCCCGGATTGAGAGATATGAAGTCTCCAATAAGTTCTATAGCTGCAAGATGGAGGAGAATAGTTCTGTCAGTGAACACATACTCAAAATGTCTGGGTATAATAATCACTTGATTCAACTGGGAGTTAATCTTCCTGATGATAGTGTCATTGACAGAATTCTTCAATCACTGCCACCAAGCTACAAGAGCTTCGTGATGAACTATAATATGCAAGGGATGAACAAGACTATTCCCGAGCTCTTTGCAATGCTAAAAGCCGCGGAGGTAGAAATCAAGAAGGAGCATCAAGTGTTGATGGTTAACAAGACCACCATTTTCAAGAAAAAGGGCAAAGGGAAGAAGAAGGGGAACTTCAAGAAGAACAGCAAACAAATTGCTGCTCAAGAGAAGAAACCCAAGTCTGGACCTAAGCCTGAAACTGAGTGCTTCTACTGCAAGCAGACTGGACACTGGAAGCGGAACTGCCCCAAGTATTTGGCGGATAAGAAGGATGGCAAAGTGAACAAAGGTATATGTGATATACATGTTATTGATGTGTACCTTACTAATGCTCGCAGTAGCACTTGGGTATTTGATACTGGTTCTGTTGCTAATATTTGCAACTCGAAACAGGGACTAAGGATTAAGCGAAGATTGGCTAAGGATTTGGTGACGATGCGCGTGGGAAATGGTTCCAAAGTCGATGTGATCGCGGTCGGCACGCTACCTCTACATCTACCATCGGGATTAGTTTTAGACCTAAATAATTGTTATTTGGTGCCAACGTTGAGCATGAACATTATATCTGGATCTTGTTTGATGCGAGACAGTTATTCATTTAAATCAGAGAATAATGGTTGTTCTATTTATATGAGTAATATCTTTTATGGTCATGCACCCTTGAAGAGTGGTCTATTTTTATTGAATCTCGATAGTAGTGATACACATATTCATAGTGTTGAAACCAAAAGATGCAGAGTTGATAACGATAGTGCAACTTATTTGTGGCACTGCCGTTTAGGTCATATCGGTGTAAAGTGCATGAAGAAACTCCATACTGATGGGCTTTTGGAATCACTTGATTATGAATCACTTGGTACTTGCGAACCGTGCCTCATGGGCAAGATGACTAAAACGCCGTTCTCCGGAACTATGGAGCGAGCAACTGATTTGTTGGAAATCATACATACTGATGTTTGTGGTGCAATGAATGTTGAGGCTCGCGGCGGGTATCTTTATTTTCTTACCTGCACAGATGATTTGAGCAGATATGGGTATATCTACTTAATGAAACACAAGTCTGAAACATTTGAAAAGTTCAAAGAATTTCAGAGTGAAGTGGAAAATCATCGTAACAAGAAAATAAAGTTTCTACGATCTGATCGTGGAGGTGAATATTTGAGTTACGAGTTTGGTTTACACTTGACACAATGTGGAATAGTTTCGCAACTCACGTCACCCGGAACACCACAACGTAATGGTGTGTCCGAACGTCGTAATCGCACTTTACTAGATATGGTGCAATCTATGATGTCTCTTACTGATTTACCGCTATCATTTTGGGGTTATGCTTTAGAGACGGCCGCATTCACGTTAAATAGGGCACCATCAAAATCCGTTAAGACGATGCCTTATGAACTGTGGTTTGGCAAGAAACCAAAGTTGTCGTTTCTTAAAGTTTGGGGCTGCGATACTTATGTGAACAAACTTCAACCAGATAAGCTCGAACCCAAATCGGAGAAATGTGTCTTCATAGGATACCCAAAAGAGACTATTGGGTACACCTTCTATCACAGATCTGAGGGCAAGATTTTCGTTGCTAAAATCGGATTCTTTCTAGAGAAGGAGTTTCTCTCGAAATAAGTGAGTGGGAGGAAAGTAGAACTTGATGAGATAACTGTATCTACTCCCTTATTGGAAAGTAGTTCATCACAAGAACCGGTTCCTGTGACAACTACACCAATTAGTGAGGAAGCTGATGATATTGATCATGAAACTTCAGATCAAGTTTCTACTGAACCTCGTAGGTCTACCAGAGTAAGATCCGCACCAGAGTGGTACGGTAATCCTGTTCTGGAAGTCATGTTACTTGACCATGATGAACCTACGAACTATGAGGAAGCGATGATGAGCCCAGATTCCGCAAAATGGCTAGAGGCCATGAAATCTAAGATGGGATCCATGTATGAAAACAAAGTATGGACTTTGGTTGACTTGCTCGATGATCGGCAAGCCATTGAGAATAAATGGATCTTTAAGAAGAAGACTGACGCTGATGGTAATGTAACTGTCTACAAAGCTCAACTTGTTGCGAAAGGTTTTCGACAAGTTCAAGGAGTTGACTACGATGAGACTTTCTCACCAGTAGCGATGCTTAAGTCTGTCCGAATCATGTTAGCTATTGCTGCATTTCATGATTATGAAATTTGGCAAATGGATGTCAAAACTGCATTCTTGAATGGATTTCTGGAAGAAGAGTTGTATATGATGCAACCAGAAGGTTTTGTTGATCCAAAAGGTGCTGACAAAGTGTGCAAGCTCCAGCGATCCATTTATGGACTGGTGCAAGCATCTCGGAGTTGGAATAAACGTTTTGATAGTGTGATCAAAGCATATGGTTTTATACAGACTTTTGGAGAAGCCTGTATTTACAAGAAAGTGAGTGGGAGCTCTGTAGCATTTCTGATATTATATGTAGATGACATATTATTAATTGGAAATGATATAGAATTTCTGGATAGCATAAAGGGATACTTGAATAAAAGTTTTTCAATGAAAGACCTCGGTGAAGCTGCTTACATATTGGGCATCAAGATCTATAGAGATAGATCAAGACGCTTAATAGGACTTTCACAAAGTACATACCTTGATAAAATTTTGAAAAAGTTCAAAATGGATCAGGCAAAGAAAGGGTTCTTGCCTGTGCTTCAAGGTGTGAAGTTGAGTCAAACTCAATGCCCGACCACAGCAGAAGATAGAGAGAAAATGAAAGATGTTCCCTATGCTTCAGCCATAGGCTCTATCATGTATGCAATGCTGTGTACCAGACCTGGCGTATGCTTAGCAATAAGTTTGGCAGGAAGGTACCAAAGTAATCCAGGAGTGGATCACTGGACAGCGGTCAAGAACATCCTGAAATACCTGAAAAGGACTAAGGATATGTTTCTCGTATATGGAGGTGACAAAGAGCTAGTCGTAAAAGGTTACGTCGATGCAAGCTTTGACATTGATCCGGGCAATTCTAAATCGCAAACCAGATACGTGTTTTTATTAAACGATGGAGCTGTAAGTTCGTGCAGTTCTAAACAAAGCGTCGTGGCGGGATCTACATGTGAAGCGGAGTACATAGCTGCTTCTGAAGCAGCAAATGAAGGAGTCTGGATGAAAGAGTTCACTTCCGATCTAGGTGTTATACCTAGTGCATCGGGACCAATGAAGATCTTCTGTGACAATACTGGTGCAATTTCCTTGGCAAAGGAATCCAGATTTCACAAGAGGACCAAGCACATCAAGAGACGCTTCAATTCCATTTGGGACCAAGTCCAAGTGGGAGACATAGAGATTTGCAAGATACATACGGATATGAATGTTGCAGACCCATTGAGTAAGCCTCTCTCACTAGCAAAACATGATCAGCACCAAGACTCCATGGGTGTTAGAATCATTACTATGTAATCTAGATTATTGACTCTAGTGCAAGTGGGAGACTGAAGGAAATATGCCCTAGAGGCAATAATAAAGTTATTATTTATCTCCTCATATCATGATAAATGTTTATTATTCATGCTAGAATTGTATTAACCGAAAACATGATACATGTGTGAATACATAGACAAACATATAGTCACTAGTATGCCTCTACTTGACTAGCTCATTAATCAAAGATGGCTATGTTTCCTAACCATAGACATGAGTTGTCATTTGATTAATGGGATCACATCATTAGGAGAATGATGTGATTGACATGACCCATTCCGTTAGCCTAGCACTTGATCGTTTAGTATATTGCTATTGCTTTCTTCATGACTTATACATGTTCCTGTAACTATGAGAATTATGCAACTCCCGTTTACCGGAGGAACACTTTGGGTACTACCAAACGTCACAACGTAACTGGGTGATTATAAAGGAGTACTACAGGTGTCTCCGAAGGTACATGTTGAGTTGGCGTATTTCGAGATTAGGTTTTGTCACTCCGATTGTCGGAGAGGTATCTCTGGGCCCTCTCGGTAATGCACATCACTATAAGCCTTGCAAGCAATGTGATCAATGAGTTGGTTACGGGATGATGCATTACGTAACGAGTAAAGAGACTTGACGGTAACGAGATTGAACTAGGTATTGGATACCGACGATCGAATCTCGGGCAAGTAACATACCGATGACAAAGGGAACAACGTATGTTGTTATGCGGTTTGACCGATAAAGATCTTCGTAGAATATGTAGGAACCAATATGGGCATCCAGGTCCCGCTATTGGTTATTAACCGAGAATAGTTCTAGGTCATGTCTACATAGTTCTCGAACACGTAGGGTCCGCACGCTTAACGTTATGATGACAGTTTTATTATGAGTTTATAAGTTTTGATGTACCGAAGTTTGTTCGGAGTCACAGATGTGATCACGGACATGACGAGGAGTCTCGGTATGGTCGAGACATAAAGATTGATATATTGGACGACTATATTCGGACACCGGAAGTGTTCCGGGTGATTTCGGAGAAAACCGGAGTGTCGGAGGGTTACCGGAACCCCCCCCCCCCCCCCGGGAGAGTAATGGGCCTTATGGGCCTTAGGGGAAAGGAGAGAGGGGCGGCCAACATGGGCCGCGCGCCCCCTCCCCCCTCTGGTCCTAATTGGACTAGGAGGGGGGCGGCGCCCCCCCTTTCCTTTCCCCTCTCCCCCTTCCTTCCTCCTCCTAGTAGGAGTAGGAATGGAGGAGTCCTACTCCTACTAGGAGGAGGATTCCTCCTCCCTGGCGCGCCCCCTTGGGCCGGCCGGCCTCCCCCCTTGCTCCTTTATATACGGGGGCAGGGGGACACCCCATGGACACACAAGTTGATCTATGGATCGTTCCTTAGCCGTGTGCGGTGCCCCCCTCCACCATATTCCACCTCGGTCATATCGTCGTGGAGTTTAGGTGAAGCCCTGCGCTGGTAGAACATCATCATTGTCACCACGCTGTCGTGCTGACGGAACTCATCTCCGGAGCTTTGCTGGATCGGAGCCCGAAGATCGTCATCGAGCTGAACGTGTGCTGAACTCGGAGGTACCATATGTTCGGTGCTTGGATCGGTCGGATCGTGAAGACGTACGACTACATCAACCGCGTTGTGCTAACGCTTCCGCTTACGGTCTACGAGGGTACGTGGACAACACTCTCCCCTCTCGTTGCTATGCCATCACCATGATCTTGCGTGTGCGTAGGAAAATTTTGAAATTACTACATTCCCCAACAAATATAAATGATTCTGGTTGTAGTGATCGTACGATGTCCATCCAACGGCCGTCGTGTTTCTACAACCTCTGGTCTTCTTGCTCCAGCCGCCCAAACCATCGATGGCCATGTCTCCTACTCCTGTGGTCGGATGTACTGCCGCGCAGGCCTCGCCACCCCACCCTAATCCCATCGCTTGACTGGCCATCCATGTACTCACCCAGACCTCATGTTATTCTCCAGCGATGGTAGCCTCACACTGCAGTCGAACCAGTAAACCCTTGTACTCCCGTCCACGTGGGAAACAACTACCGAGTCTTCCTCGGCTCCGGGTCATTCCCTTTCTAGGCCTCGCTGTCGTCCACCGCCTTGTTGCTCTCGACACGGCGTGGTCAACATTGTCAAGAAACGACTTCCATCGGAAGAGGACTATACGTGGAGAGGCTGACAGCTGGGTCCACGACCGCAGCAAGGAAGTGCCTCCTTATTACGCACAAAATAATGATTCCTCCATCTTACAGCAGGGACCCACCAGAAGGGCCGCCATATTTTGTGAAAAAATGTTTCCCCCCTGACAGCTGGGACCCACCAGCTACATCTTCGCACGCAAGGAAGTGCGTCCATATTACGGGCAAAAAAATGATTCTTCCCCCTCACAACTGGGACCCACCAGCTATATCTTCGCATGCAAGGAAGTGCCTCCTTATCCTCCCTGATAGCTGGGACCCACCAGGTCGAACTGTACAAACGGTTGTCTGTTTGGTCGTGAACGTGTACGTACATACTGGTCGATCACTCTCTCTGCAGCGATGAACCGTGGCCGAGTAAGGAGATGCACGTGTCGTAGTAGTGGCGCGGACATAGCATGTCACACAGTCCCGTCTATATATATCATGTACATGTACGTACAACCATGCTGCAAGAAAGTAAATACGGCTATGCATGTACATACGAGTGGGGTCTCGAACATGTACGCGCGCATACTTACGGCCAGGGCTCGTGTACATGAAGAGGCAACGGATGGCAGCAACATCGTCCTATTCATCGGCAGCTAACCGGCTGGGTCGGAATAGAGGAAACAACGTCGTGTTCATCGGGAGCCAAGTGACTGGTTGGAACACATCCTGTTCATCTAGAGCGAAACCACTGGGTCGGAACGAATCCTGTTTATCGGGAGCCAACCTGCTTGGACGGAACAGCCGGAACGGGGTCTGGCTTACCGCAAAATGGAGGAAAACGACCTTCTGTTCGACCGTGTGCGGTCGAAACAGGGTCATGTTCATCGGGAAGGGTCTAGTGTACCGCAGAACGGAGGAAACGTACTTCTGTTTGAGTGCCTACGGTCTAAACGGGGTCCTGTTGATCAGGAGGCATGTGGCGTGCCGCAAAACAAAGGAAACGGACTTGTGTTGGAGCGCCTACAATCGAAACAGGGTCCTATTCATCAGGAGGGATGTGGCGTACCACAAAACAGGACTCCACGGCCTACTGTTCATCCATCGTCGACTGCCTTGCTCCAGCATCCACGGGCTACTGCTCATCCACCGTCGCCTTCCTCCAGCCTCCACCTACTACTATTCATCCATCGTTGAATTCCTACTGTCTCCACCAGCTACGGTTCATCCACGGGTTCCTGTTCATCCAGCCTCCATCCGCTACTGTTCACCAGCCCTCCACGGGGTCCTGTTTATCCAACCTCCACCGGCTACTGTTCAACCAGCCCTCCACGGGGTCCTGTTCATCCACCCCAAACCGGCTCGATCAGGTGGTGTGTGGCAGCCTCCTCTCGATCGGGGTCGTGTTAATCCAGTGGCAGCGGCCTCTACTACCACGGGGTCCTGTTCATCCAACCCCCACCAGGAACTGTTCATCCAACCCCCAACAATGGTCACTATTCACCAAGAGGCAGCAGGTTCGATCGGCTTCAATTAGCAGCAGTAGCGAAGGAATCGCTCGGATTCAGTTAACAGCCAAGGGATCGATCGCTCGGGTTCCGCAACATAGCTAGTGCAATTGCTTGGGTTCGGTAAGCGAATGCCTCGCTCGGGTTCAGTTAGAGCCCAACGCCTCGCACACACACACGTACGTGTATGAGATAAACGTGCAATCCTTCTATGCATCGCTCGGCCCCGACCACCCACCATAACCGGGAACTCCCCAAAATTTTCCTCGCCCTTGCTTCTACCACGATTCTCTCCTTCATGGATGGCCCAAAGAATGTCATGCAGGTGCGTCCCGGGCCCGCCCAGGAGAAAAAAACCCATTTTCTATCATGATTTTTTGTCATATAAGTAGGAGCCCACCACATCTATGATGATACGTGGTTTTGTCACAACTATCTTCATAGAAGTGCCATAAGCATGCCAATTTTTTCCGTTCGGGCCAAAATGTCACGGATGTGTCTTTTTTTGTAATGTTGGCAACAAAGATCTTGCCCTCGGATCTGTGGTAGAAGGTATACCCAATGGTCTCTTTAGGGTATCCTATGAAGACGCACTTCTTTGCTTTGGGTTCGAGTTTATCATGCTGAAGCCTCTTGACATAAGCGTCACATCCCCAAACTGAAGAAATGACAGCTTAGGTTTCTTGCCAAACCACAACTCATACGGTGTTGTCTAAATGGATTTAGAGGTGCCCTATTTAAAGTGAAGGTGGTTGTCTCTAATGTATAACCCCAAAACGATAGTGGCAAATCGGTATGAGACATCATAGAACGCACCATATCCAATAAAGTACGATTATGACGTTCGGATACAGCATTACGTTGTGGTGTTCCAGGTGGCATTAGCTGTGAAACAATTCCACATTGTCTTAAATGCATACCAGGCTCGTAACTCAAATATTCACCTCCACGATGAGATTGTAGAAACTTTTTTCTTGTTACGATGATTCTCCACTTCACTCTAGAATTCCTTGAACTTTTCAAATGTTTCGGACTTGTGTTTCATTAAGTAAATATACCCATATCTACTCAAATCATTTGTGAAGGTAAGAAAATAATGATATCCATCGCGTGCTTCAACACTCATCGGACGACATACATCTATATGTATTATTTCCAATAAGTCATTAGCTCGCTCCATTGTTCTGGAGAACGGAGTTTTAGTCATCTTGCCCATGAGGCATGGTTCACATGTCTCAAATGATTCATAATCAAGAGATTCCAAAAGTCCATCATCATGGAGTTTCTTCATGCGCTTTACAACAATGTGACCTAAGCGGCAGTTCCACAAATATGTGGTACTTTCTTCGTACTATCATTATTAACTTTGCATCTTTTGGCATCAATATTATGAATATGTGTATCACAACAATTGAGATTCAACAAGAATAAACCATTCACAAGGGGTGCATGACCATAAAAGATATTACTCATATAAGTAGACCAACCATTATTCTCTGACTAAAATGAATAACTGTCTCACAAGAATAAACAACATCCATATATAATGTTCATGCTCAACGCAGGCACCAAATAACAATTATTTAGGTTTAAAACTAATCACGATGGTAGATGTAGAGGTAGCGTGCCGACGGTGATCATATCAACCTTGGGACCATTTCCGACGCGCATCATCACCTCGTCCTTAGCCAGTCTTCGTTTATTCCATAGCTCACATTTCGAATTATAAAAATTAGCAATTGAACCAATATCAAATACCCAAGCGCTACTACAAGCACTAGTAAGGTACACATCAATAACATGTATATTAAATATACCTTTGTTCACGTTGCCAGCCTTCTTATCTACCATGTACTTGGGGCAGTTCTGCTTCCAGTGACCATTCCCCTTGCAGTAGAAGCACGCAGCGTCAGGTTTTAGTCCAGCCTTGGGTTTCTTCATGGGAGAGGCAACTATCTTGCCATTCTTTTTGAAGTTCCTTTTCTTTCCCTTGCATTTCTTGAAACTAGTGGTCTTTCTAACCAACAACACTTGATGCTCCTTCTTGATTTCTACCTCCGCGGCCTTAAGCATCGTGAAGAGCTCGGGAATCGTTTTCTCCATCCCTTGCATATTGTAGTTCATCACAAAGCCCTTATAGCTTGCTGCCAGTGATTGGAGAACTCTGTCAATGACTGTGTCATCTGGAAGATTAACTCCCAACTGAGTCAAGCGGTTGTGAAACCCAAACATTTTGAGTATATGCGCACTAACAGAACCGTTCTCCTCAATCTTGCAGCTAAAGAACTTGTCTAAGGTTTCATACCTCTCAACCCGGGCATGAGCTTGAAATACCAATTTCAGCTCCTGGAACATCACATATGCTCCATTGATAGAGGCAAAGGTGTCTCGTCTTTCGATGAGATGGTGGTTATTGTTTATGGTGGAGTATACTTTGATGATCCAACTACAAACATGCGAGGACGTCGCGCCTTAGCAATTGCTAAACCAACTCCGAGAGGTTATTCACCACGCCGGAGCATGATCAACCTGACCACGAGGGTCTATTTCCTGCAAGCAAACGAAGAACAAGCAAGAAACTGAAATTGCAATCTGGATATTGCGAATAAAATAGGAAAGCTTTATTTATTAGGTGGGGTTCTGTGACGCCTTGGTCTGGTCGTTGGACACAAACAAAGTATGCGAAGTTGTAGCTATGGTGAACTTTTAATCTAAACAAAACACAAAGTCTAAAGGATGCCCTAAGGGCTATATATATATGGAGGAAGAGGGGGGATTTTGTGGCCCTTGTTGGAGGGGTTCGAAACAAGCTGCTAACTCTTGTTTCCCCACACATACGGACTCAAAAACCAGCCTATACTCAAGTATTTCGAAATTACATGGGCCTGGTCCAATAATAAGGTGACGCAACACCTAGAATAGCCTCTGGACAAAATTTATGAAGTGGCATCTTGTATATTTCGTCCAAGGCTTCATGCACTCAATATGGTGGCTTCAAAGTCCTGAAATCATCACTTGTAACTCTGTTCTTGTTCCCCTTGCACATGCCATCATCTCCATGCTTGAACTTGCTCCAAGGTTCATCTTTCTTTCCAAGCTAGGCCCTTCATTTGTAAGCAAAATAAATGTATCCAACTTAGCCAGCATCATATTCTCACGAACATTAGAATCGTTACCAAGAAATAGAAGTACCTGATAATTTAGTTGGCGTGCGCGAGCTCTAGTAATTGGTCCAGTATGTATAGCAGCAGGGGTTGTGGGTGTAATAATGGTATTGATGTCCTCGTCATCCTCCCCTTCTCTAAATGAAGTTGTCCTCGACGGAAGCTCATCTTCCTCACCCAAATAAGGCTTCAAATCTGCAGTGTTAAAAGTGGAACTAACCCCAAAATCTGCAGGAAGCTCAAGTTTACATGCTTTATCATTTCTTTTCTATAACACCTTAAAAGGACCATCAGCATGTGACATTAGCTTTGATTTGCGCAAATTAGGAAATCTATCCTTACGCAAATGTAACCAAACATGATCTCCAGGTGCAAACACAACATGTTTCCAACCTTTATCTCCGGGAAGTTTATATTTAGCATTCATACGCTCAATGTTTTCCTTAGTTAACTCATGCATTTTTTAAATCAATTCAGCATGTTGTTTAGCATCAAAATTAACCTTCTCTAAAGATGGAAGAGGCAACAAATCAATAGGTGCACGAGGTAGGAAACCATACACAATTTCAAAAGGGCACATCTTAGTAGTAGAATGCAGCGAATGATTATAAGCAAATTCAATATGAGGCAAGCATTCTTCCCATATTTTCTTGTTATTCTTCAAAACAGCCCTAAGTATAGTAGACAATGTTCTATTAACTACTTCAGTTTGTCCATCAGTTTGGGGGTGACAAGTAGTACCAAAAAATAGTTTACTCCCCAACTTAGCCCATAAAGATCTCCAAAAGTGGCTAAGAAATTTAGTATCAAGATCTGAAACAATAGTATTTGGCACACCATGCAAGCAAATAATTTCAAGAAAGAAAAAATCAACAACATTAGCAGCCTCATCGCTTTTATGACATGGGTATAAAGTGTGCCATTTTCGAGAATCTATCCACCACAACAAATATGCTATCCCTCCCCTTCTTTGTTTGAGGTAAACCCAAAACAAAGTCCATAAATATATCCTCCCATGGAACACTAGGTACAGGCAAAGGCATATATAAACCATGAGGATTGAGTCGTGACTTAGCTTTTTGACATGTAGTGCAGCGAGCAACAAAACGCTCAACATCTCGTCTCATCTTTGGCCAAAAGAGATGTGTAGCAACTACATCCTCCGTCTTCTTCACGCCAAAGTGTCCAATTAATCCTCCTCCATGTGCCTCCTACAACAACAAAAGACGAACGGAGCTAGTTGGAATGCATAGCTTGTTAGCACGAAACACAAATCCATCGTTATCGATGAACTTGTTCCATGTTCTCCCTTATTTACAATTCTACAATACATCTTTAAATTCAGCATCATGCACATATTGATCTTTGATGGTCTCCAAACCAAATTTTTTAAAGTCAAGTTGTGAAAGCATAGTGTAACGATGAGACAATGCATTAGCAATAACATTTTCTTTACCCTTCTTGTGTTTAATGACATAAGGGAAAGTCTCAATGAATTCAACCCATTTAGCATGTCTATGGTTTAGTTTTGCTTGACTCTTAATGTGTTTCAAAGATTCATGATCAGAATTTATAACAAATTCTTTGGGCCATAAATAATGTTGTCATGTTTCTAAGGTCTGAACAATAGCATATAATTCTTTGTCATAAGTGAATAGTTCAGACTAGGCCCACTTAATTTTTCAGAAAAGTATGCAACAGGTTTGCCATCCTGTAATAACACACCTCCTAATCCAATTCCACTAGCATCACATTCAAGCTCAAAAGTCTTACTAAAATCAAGAAGTTGGAGTAAAGGAGCAAGTGTCAACTTATCTTTCAATACCGTTAAGGCTTCTTCCTGTGCGGTACCCCAAACAAAAGGCACATCCTTCTTTGTAAGCCCATTGAGAGGTGCAGCAATGGTGCTAAAATCTCTTACAAAACGCCTATATAAACCAGCGAGTCCAAGAAAACTCCTCAGTTGTGTGACCGTTTTGGGCTGTGGCCAACTCTCAATAGCTTCAATCTTGGCTTTATCAACTTCAATTCCCAGTGGAGTAACAACACAGCCAAAAAAAGATACTCGTTCGGTGCAAAAGGTGCACTTCCCAAGCTTACCAAACAAACGTGCATCACGTAGAGCAATAAAAACAACACATAAATGTTCCAAATGTTCTTCCAAAGATTTGCTATAAATCAGTATATCATCAAAATAGACTACCACAAATCGTCCAATGAAAGCACGTAAACCTTCGTTCATTAATATCATGAAAGTACTAGGTGCATTAGTTAACCCAAAAGGCATGACTAACCACTCATATAACCCAAACTTAGTTTTAAATGTTGTTTTCCATTCATCTCCCAATTTCATACGAATTTGATGGTATCCACTATGCAAATCAACTTATGTTTCTTTTGCCACAATTTGATTTTCACTCTTATGTTTCTCCTATTTTGCTTTATTACCTCTATTAATATCTTCTTTCAAAATGGAATCAGGAGTCATAGGAAGCAAAGTAATATGTTTATCCTTATGAACAAGAGTATACTAATTGTTTCTACCATGGTATACAGAATTTTTATCAAATTACCATGGTCTACCAAGTAATAAGGAACATTCTTGCATGGGTACCACATCACAATCAACATAATCAGCATATGTAGCTATACTAAAATGCACGCAAACAGTACGTGTTACCTTAACCTTGCCGCTGTTGTTGAACCATTGAATGTAGTAAGGATGGGAATGTGGTCTTGTGGTGAGAGACAACTTCTACACCATCTCCATGCTAGCCAAATTATTACAACTCCCTCCATCTATGATGACGCGAACAAAACATTCCTTCACATCCCTTTGTATGGAACAAATTGTGCCTCTGATTTTGCTCAGCTTGCGTGACCTACACACTCAAAATACGCTGAGCAACTAAACTTTCATATGTGTCAGCATCGTCAGTAGCCATGTATGGCGTCTCTTGTTCAGAATCATCTCCACCGTGTTCGTCACTTGTAATAAGAGCCAAAGTCTCCTCATCATAGTCACTAGCGGACTCATATCCACCATCCTCGGTAGCAATCATCACACAGTTAGATGGGAATTCTCTCGCATAATGGCCTCCACCCTTGCAACGACAACAAATAATATCATGTGTTTGCCCTGTTGATGCCATGGATGAAGAAGAGCTTTGTGCAGGCCCAAAAGGTGCATGTGCTCTTGGCGGACGGTGATGATGGTGCATGTTTTCTTGTATCTCAGATGGAGTTGGCGGACAAAGTAGGCGGTGCTGCAGTAGGACGTGTGGAAGGAGAAGATGTACGTGGCGTCCATGATGCAGATTGTCATGCAGAAAAATTAGTTCGCGTCAATGCATGTCGCTCCTGCACTTCACATTCAGCTTTGCAAGCAAGATGGAAGAAACGAGTGATATTATTATACTCCTTATATTCTAAAATGGTCTGAATCTCTCTATTTAATCCACCCATAATACGTGCATGCATGGCCTCATTATCCTCAACAATACCACATCTAATCATGTCAGTTTGTAATTCCTGATAATACTCCTCTACATAATTTTTCCTTGTCTCAAACGCTACAATCTTTGAAGTAATTCACTTTGATAATATGATGGAACCCAATGAGTACGCATAGCAGTTTTCAAAGTAGCCCAAGTAGCTGGAATAGGATATAATCTACAACGTTCAGACCATCATACACACGCAAAACTAGTGAAAGCACAAACAGCAGCAACAAACCGTCTCTCATCGAGGTATTGTAAACATGTAAAACATTGTTCAGTTTCTAACTCCCAAGTAATATATCTACCTATTGCGATTATTTGCATGTGGACGACTTGGTGGTGGTGGTGGTGATTGCACGTAGTTCTGATTTTGATCAACCTCACCCTCATAATCGCCTGCGTAATAGTCCTCCTCCGCGGCAGCAGTAGCAGGATCCACCGAAGCATTAACAGCAGTAGCAACAACACCAGAAGTTTGGCCATGCTCAACAGGAACACGGCTCGCTCGGCGAAGGGCTGTTTCACGACGTGGAGGTGGTTGTTGTTGCAATGGTGTAGGAGAGGCAGTAGGTGCAGGTAGATGCGCAAGCACTTGAGCAAACTTGGCATCCATCTTGTCATCAATTGTCTTCTCAATGTCATCAATCCTCGCTAATGCCTTGCCAAAACTGTCCATCACGTCTTCTACCTGTTGACCCAACATTTCCTGGAATTTATCATGGAGCTCCTTGTTCGTCATGTTCTCCCAGTCCAGCTCATCCGCTTGTGATACTAGCATGGTTAGCAGCATGAGAAAAACACAAGAATATGATTCTATACACTACTAGGAAGTGGTGGTGTTGTTGTGTAAAGTCACAAATCCGTCAAGCGAATCTCAAATTATTACCGGTTCTTACCAAGCAGCGGGTGGTGATCGACAACTGTTGTAGTCAAAACTCTCAAAGCTTAAATAGGGCGATAACCAGGGAGAGGCAAACACACGACGTAGATGTATGTGAGCTAGGAAGGTTTATAATATGATAGCAAAAAGGGTCAGCAAAAATCAATTCAAAGATGCAAAGTTAAATAAATGCTCAACGACGGTACTGTGCTGGTCCTAGGCTAGACCGTGCTAGAGACACGAGCCAAGAACACTAACAAAATCACGACGTGGCACGTAAACAAGAGAGGAGCACACTTTGAATTTTTTTTTCTTTTTTTTCACTTTTTTTGCACTTTTTTCCTCCACAACAATTTTTTTCGAAAAAGTCTACAAATGGTCTAAAACTTCCTAGCCAGAATTTTCCAGACTTAGTTTTTTTATACTGGATTTATTTTTTCTATTGCGGGTGGCACAGAAGTTGGGGAGTCCGACTTGGTCATGACTCAGAGGATGGCGTGATTTGGAAATCGAAAACAAAGAAATACTGGGCTCGGACTAGGACTTGTGGCGGAGATGAATCTGGTGGAAACTCGAACTGGTGGCGGATATATGTAGGGCAGTGGAACACGGACTGGTGACGAATCTGTGATGGAGGTGGACTCGGATTAGCGTGATGGCGGTGGATATGTGGTACATAGCAGTGGTGATGACGGTGGTGGTATATGGCAGTGGTGATGACGATGATGGTATATGGTAGCGGTGATGACGATGGTGGTATATGGCAGCGGTGACGACGATGATGGTATATGGCAGCAGTGACGACGACGGTGCAGTGGCAGTGTGACAACTTGTAAATAGGACTCAAAACTCTAAAGGACTAGACACTAAGACCAGCAACTTGACACGATGATGCAATCGCAAATTCAATAAAGCAAATACAGAAAAGATTATGCAATGGCTCAGATTGGTTTGGATATGATGCACTAACCCTAATTTGTTTTGGCTTTTTCGTGGGTTGTAGGTATGAAAAAGACTCGATCTAAACTATGAAAAACTGGAAAATCTCACCGAGCAACCTGGAAATCTGATACCACTTGATAGAGGCAAAGGTGTCCCGTCTTTCGATGAGATGGTGGCTATCGTTTATGGTGGAGTAGACTTTGACGATCCGACTATGAACGTGTGAGGACGTCATGCCTTAGCAATCGCTAAACCAACTCCGAGAGGTTATTGACCATGCCGGAGCATGATCAACCTGACCACGAGGGTCTATTTCCTGCAAGTAAATGAAGAACAAGCAAGAAACTGAAATTGCAATCTGGATATTGTGAATAAAAGAGGAAAGCTTTATTGATTAGGTGGGGTTCTGTGATGCCTTGGTCTGGTCGTTGAACACAAACGAAGTACACGAAGTTGTAGCTATGGCAAACTTTTAATCTAAACAAAACCCAAAGTCTAATCGATGCCCTAAGGGATGTATATAAGGAGGAGGGGGATTTCGTGGCCCTTGTTTGAGGGGTCCGAAACCAACCCTAACTCTTGTTTCCACACACATACGGACTCTAAAAACAACCTATACTCGCATATTTTGAAATTACATGGGTCTGGCCCAACCTCCACCTATATAGGGGAGGGGTGCCCCTAAGGGCCAACTCTCCAAACCCTGGGGGCACACCAAGGGGGGAGTTTAACTTCTAGTCCAATTCCCTCTATTTCCATACACAGATGGACTTTCCACCTCTCCCAAGCCACATGGGCCTTGAGGGACTTGTGAGCCCGGCCCAATAAGGCCAGTGCGCCTCCCCTCAGCCCATGCTGGCCCTTGGGACGTGGTGGAACCCTTGGTGGACTTTCGGACTCCTCCAAAAGTTTTTAGAACCTTCTGGAAGCTTCCCAGTACAATACTGAAAAAACTGAAACTTTTTCCGGAACCCTGAAAGCAACTTTCCATGTATAAATCTTTACCTTAGGACCATTCCAGAGCTCCTCGTGACATCTGGGATCTCACCCTGGACCCCGAACAATATTCATTCACCAACATGCATATCCCAATATTACTCCAGCATCACCAAACGCTAAGCGTGCGGACCCTACGGGTTCGAGAATCATGTAGACACGACCGATATACCTCTCTGGTCAATAAGCGGAACCTAGATGCCCATATTGGTTCCTACATATTCCACAAAGATCTTTTATCGGTTGAACCACGATGTCAAGGATTCGGTTAATCCTGTATGCATTTCCCTTTGTCCGACAATATGTTACTTGCTCGAGATTCGAACATCGGTATCTCCATACTTAGTTCAATCTCGTTACTAACAAGTCTTTTTACTCGTTCATAATACAGGATCTCGTGACTAACACATTAGCCACATTACTTGCAAGCTCTTTACGATGTGATATTACGGAGAGGGCCCAGAGATATCTCGCCATCACACGGAGTGACAAATCCCAGTCTCGATCCGTGCCAACCCAACAGACACCTTCGAAGATACCTATAGAGCATATTTATGATCACCTACTAATGAAGTGACATTTAATAGCACACAAGGTATTCCTCCGGTTTTCGGGAGTTGCATGATCTCATGGTCTTAGGAATAGATACTTGACATGAAGAAAACTATAGCAATAAACTGAAGTGATACGATCGAATGCTAAGCTTACGGTTGGGTCCTGTACATCACATCATTCTCGTAATGATGTGATCCCATTATCAAATGACAACTCATGTCTATGGTTAGGAAACCTTAACCATCTTTGATCAACGAGCTAGTCTAGTAGAGGCTCACTAGGGACATAGTATTTGTTTATGTATTCACACTTGTATTAAAGTTTCCGGTCAATATAATTCTAGCATGAATAATAAACATTTATCATGAACAAGGAAATATGATGATAATCAATTTACTATTGCCTCTGGGGCATATTTCCAACATCCCTATCCCGAGGTCTGCCAGTTTCACCATCGACAACCATCCCTCTCTCTCACAACCATCTATGACTGTTTTCACTAACCTTTATCACAAGCACTCTTTCTCTCACACGCATACGCACACACAATCTCCATCGACCCTTTCTCTATACTTATACCTGCCTATGTGTCTCCCGCACACACATTATCTTTAGGCCTATCTCGCACGCATTGTCTCCACCTCTCTTCCTAGGTGATGAATATGATTCCAGTAGAGCATTCAGTAGGATGCCCCTTACAGTTAGGTTGGATGAATGGTAATCAGAGACAAAGGTTTACCTTAGTTTGGGCCCTTGTTGCGATCCAAGAAATACCGTACTCCGTGAGTATCGTGTGTACAAAGTACACTACATGAATACCAAGGGAATTTGTGTATACTATCGATGAACTAGGCCCCGGGCTTGTACATACATAGGACCTAGGGTTACAAGTCCTAGCCAGCTTTGTCAGTGAACACATAGTCCTTCAATGTACTGCTATCTTTGTCTTGTACGACTAGTCCTCCATGGAGTGAAGTCTGAAATAAACCTTATGGTTGCAGACGTCGTCGCGAATGAACCCCATGTCCAAATCTTGGAAGTTTGTACCCCAACCTCTCTGATCCCGGTCGTTATCTCCCTTAAGCTAGGTTGAAGACAACATTTTGCTGACGTGGCATGGTTCGAGGGTGGGATTAGAGATTAATGATGCCACATGTGCTGGGGCGCTCTTTTCTTTTTATATCCGACGCTGGTGGGGATCGAACCTAGGATTCTTGCGACGGAGAGAGGGCGGGTGGCGATTTCACGGAGGCGGGGGCGATGTCGTCATCATCGTCAATTGCTTCCTCCCGTTCACGCGGCGGAGGGACTCAACGGAGAGTGGCTGCAGTTAGGTCCCCGGTGCCCTATCGGGAGCAGCCCATTGACTACGAGACAGCGGTTTTCTACGAGGGCTGCGGGCGGAAGGCACTGCGGTGGATATCATGGAGTCTGGTGAACCCTGGGCAGATATATTACGCATGCGTTGAAGCTCAGGTAAGCTTGATTCGACATTTTCCACCTTCCTCTTCTTGGTGTTCCGTTCTTTGCTTTACGTCTGAAAGAAATTATGTTAATTGAACAACACAGTTTCATCCAGTGGCATGACCTTCCTACATCTCCATTTCTTCGTGGATTGTTGGGAGATCTTCGTGATAGGGTATGGAATCTAGAGGAATTTGTAGTTGCATTAGGTGATGGAGATGATGGTGCTTTGAGTGTGGAACTGCAGAAGAAAAATGAAGGAAATGCAGTGGCAAGTGCTGGAGCATTAGTTTGTAAGAAATGTGTTAGTAAAAAGATGATGTTATTCTGTAGCATCATGCTATTTCTCTCAGGTTTGTTTGCAGGGATGATCTTTTCTTAGTTTATGTGGTTGTGAAGCAGCAATGTACTGAATTTAAATCCTAGATCTTGACAAAATGTGTAATGGATGTCATGAATTGTACTAATATTCAGTTTGCAAAGACTGTCATTTGTCTGAAATGAAATTCGGTTTGCAATTTTGCAATATGCAATGTATCAGGTTTGAAGTGTCATTTTTTTCAGCAACAAGATGTATTGTTGACAGTATAGCAAGAAGAACAACATGAAATATTTGCACTTCACTTTGGACAGCACACACATATGTGATATTTTTGCCAGAAACCACAACACATAATAACAAGTACTTAGCATAGCACATGGTAACAAGTTCACATGGATACAGACATCCAAATAACATCAGTTCACTAGTTCACTACTACCAAAGCAAATTATAACTAGTTCAAAGGACCAAACATATGCAAAATAACATCACTTCAGTACATTTTAGTAGTTTCCCAGAAGCATTAAAATAAGCTGAGAAGCCCCCTGTGGCTCTCCCTCTCTTTGCTCCTCTACCTCTGCCAGCAGATGTACTCCCTCCAGGTGCATCATTTGTAGTTGTGCCTCTCTTTCTCTTTACTCCTCTGCCTCTGCCAACATTTGCACTCCCTCTAGGTGCATCATTTCCAGTTGTGTGTCTTGCAACTCTAGGAGGTTTGAAGCTTGATGTTCTTGGCTAGGAGCTAGAAGGAGCAGCATAACCTAAATTTGCAGCTGGTGCATAAGATCTAGCAGTAGCCACCCTGGCTTTGGAGGCATCAGTCTCTGCTTGCTGCAAACAGAAAGAACGACAAGATTAAGTGCATATTGCTGCAAGCAGTACAACTAGTTAAATGCATTTACATTATTGTGCAATTGCATTATGTACCTCTATGGCCCTCTGTTTTTGCCTCTCTTCCCAAGATATGCTTTGGTTTTTGTGTTCCTATTTGGAATCTGTTTACAAGATCCTTTGTTGTGTCCCTTAACTCCACACATCCACAGGTGATTTGAATTCCATGCTTGCTCAACTTCTTTCCCTTGGGTGCTTCCCCCTCTTCTCTCCTCCTGTCATTATTTTTTCCCTAGCTCCAGGCATTGCAACATATCCAGGTGCCACTGGCCTAGGGTTCCGAGAAACTGGTCAGTTTTCTTCACCTTCCACAGGTTGGAGGCAGTGATCATATATTTTCTTGAAAGTATCAATGTAGTAGCATGGGTCAATGAAATCTTCTATTTTCTGGCCACTCTTGTATATGGCACATATGGCCTGGCAGCAAGGAAGGCCTGCCAGCAGAAGATACCCACATGAGCATGTCTTGTTGGCAAGGTTTACTGTGTATCTCTTTCCTCTGCCTCTTAAGTTCTTTACCTCAAAGCCATCCTTCCCATTCCAGAGCACATCACGTAACTGAGTCATCTTAATGCTGTCATGCATTTTCTTCATAATGTTAGGGCAAACTATGCCATGCCACTTCACACTTTTACTTCTCTGGTCCTGAATTCTAGCAAAGACTTTCTTCCTGATCATTTCATGCTATGATATTAGGGACATTTACATCTATGCCCCTAATTTGCGCCCACTCTCAGATTTACCCCTAATTTCAAAGCCTGCTCAAATTTTCCCCTCCGCCGTTAGGCGCACTTACATAAATGCCCTTCTGTGCCATTACCGTCCGGTCAAAGCAGGTCAAAGCTAGTCAAAGGGCATTGGCCGTCCTGAAAAAAATAGCAAAAAAGTTCTAAAAAATCTGAAAATTTGTGACATCAAAGATACTCAGGTTCGCAAGGTGCGTGCAAATTTTCGTGCTGTTTGGGCATTCCAGGAGCTCGTGTCAAAGGAAGAACAATAAATATGTAAGCCTGTGAACAATAAATTCAAAAAATAGCAAGAAAATTAAAAAATATATGAATTTTTTTGGCATCAAAGAGGCTATAGTCTACAAGCTGCGTGCAAATTTTTGTTGTGTTTGGACATTGGAGGGGCTTGTGGAGAAAAAACAAAATTTGGCTCGAGAAAAAACTTGGGAAAAAATGACTATTTTGTTTTTTCTTGCTAGAGCTCCTCGCATGTCATTTGATCACAAAAACTTGCGAGCACCTTGTGCACCCAAGCCTCTTTGATGCCAAATTTTTTCATATTTTTTTGAATTTTCTTGCTATTTTATTTCAAATTTACTATTCATAAGTGTGCATGTTAAACATTTTTCCTCGCCACGAGCTCCTGGAATGTCCAAATAGCACAAAAATTTGCACGCACCTTGAGCACATGAGTATCTTCAAACTCACAAAATTTTAGATTTTTTAAATTTTTTTTGCTATTTTTTTCAGGACGGTCAAAGTTGTTTGACCGGACGGTAACGGTGTAGAAGGGCATTTCTGTAAGGGCACCTAACGGCGGAGGGGCAAATTTGAGCAGGCTTTCGAATTAGGGGTATATATGATTAGGTGGTTCGAGTTAGGGATAGAAATGCAAATGGCCCATGATATTATGGGGTAAAACCTGGACTCAATAATAGCATTGCTGAAAGACTCGCAAAGATTCTTATCCACTGATTCACACTTTGATCTAGGTAGGAAAAAGAATCTTGCCCAATGCTTTGGCTTTGTCCTCATAATATCCTTTGCACCTTCAGGAGTCTTTTGAGAAAGCTTGGCCCTGTTATAGTTGAAATCCTCTCTGTTAGAAGACTTGGCAATTGCCCAGAACCTTTTTCTGTAGTTCATGATCTCTATGCTTCTTTCTCCAATTGGCATAAATGTGCCTATCACACATCCTATGTTGTGCCCTAGGCAAGTAATCCCTCATGCTATTAATTAATCCCTACAAAAGGCAATTTTACATTAATAGAAGCAAGTTTGAATTAATAGAAGCTTATTTGAATTAATAAAAGGCATGCTTGAATTAGCAGAAGCAAGTTTGAATTAATAAAAGGCATGGTTGAATTAACAGAAGCAAGTTTGAATTAATAAAAGGCATTGTTGAATTAACAGAAGCAAGTTTGAATTAATACAAAGCATGTTTGAATTAATAAAAGGCAGTTTGAATTAATAAAGGCATGTTTGAATTAAAAGTAGCAAGTTTGATTTAATAAAAGGCATATATGAATTAACAGAAGCAATTTTGAATTAATAGTTAGCATGTTTCAATTAATAAAAGGCAACCCCTACACTAACCGTGTCGACAACCCCTACACTAACCTTGTCGACAACCCCTACCCTGATCGTGTCGACAACCCCTACACTAAGCTTGTCGACAACCCCTACCCTAACCTTGTCACAAACCCTACCCTAACCATGTCGACAACCCCTACCCTAACCTTGTCACAACCGCTACCCTAACCGTGTCGACAACCCCTGCCCTAACCTTGTCACAACCCCTGCCCTAACCGTGTCGACAACCCCTACCCTAACCTTGTCGACAACCCCTACCCTAACCATGTCAACAACCCCTGCCCTAACAAATAACATAGCATACAACAACAAATACAAAAAATTTGCAGCACATAACAAATATAACAGTTGCAACAACAACAAATATAACAATTGCAGGAGCAACGAATAACAAAGCATACAACAACAATGTTTACCTTTTGCTGATCAGATATGAAAACCCACCTGTCGGTGTCAAAACCGGCGGATCTCGGGTAGGGGGTCCCGAACTGTGCGTCTAGGCGTATGGTAACAGGAGACAAGGGACACGATGTTTTTTACCCAGGTTCGGGCCCTCTCGATGGAGGTAAAACCCTACTCCTGCTTGATTGATATTGATGATATGGGTAGTACAAGAGTAGATCTACCACGAGATCAAGGAGGCTAAACCCTAGAAGCTAGCCTATGGTATGATTGTATGTTGTGTATGTTGTCCTACGGACTAAAGCCCTCCGGTTTATATAGATACCGGAGAGGGCTAGGGTTACACAGAGTCGGTTACAATAGTAGGAGATCTATGTATCCGTATCGCCAAGCTTGCCTTCCACGCCAAGTAAAGTACCTTCCGGACACGAGTCGGAGTCTTCAATCTTGTATCTTCGTAGTCTTGGAGTCCGGCGGACATTGATAGTCCGGCTGTCCGAACACCCCCTAGTCCAGGACTCCCTCAGTAGCCCCTGAACCAGTCTTCAATGACGCTAAGTCCGGCGTGCATAATGTTCGGCATTGCAAGGCGGGTTCCTCCCTTGAATAATCCAGAGGAGATCATGAACACCAGGATAGTGTCCGGCTCTGCAAAATAAATTCCACATTCCACCGTAGAGAGAATAAAATGTACACTTAGCTCAATCTGCTGACGTATTATGCGGCGTGACATCACACCGCCACCAGGCCTTTGTTTGAATTACTATACCACCTCAGCATGCTTAGCGAAGCGGTTTCCTTGGCACGTCTTGTCGAAGCAGAGATCGTGTTCCCCTTATTCCGGGATTCTCATCAATATGTGCGTGGGTAACCCAACCGCTCCCGTCGCCATGCCTCCTCTATCGAAGGGGAATCCCAAACGGTCACGGAGACGGCCCTTAGTATTTTTTCCCCTTTATAAGAGGACCAAGGCTCGCCATTGTTCTTCAATCTCGCATCGAATCTCTTCCCTGCTCCCGGTTCCAACACCCAGAGCCTTAGATTCGAGCACTTCGGATCCTTAATCATGTCCGGCTCCGACCTCCAGGGCCGGTGGATGCCCTCCTCCGTCACGGAGGAAGACATATTGAAGCTGCGTGAGGCCAAGTACGTGGCCTACGAGGTTTCGCACAGGTTGCCTGCCCAAGGGCAGGCTGTGCCAGCCCCCGAGCCCAATGAATACGTCATTTTCGTATCCCACCTCCGTCGGGGTTTAGGCTTCCCGAAGGATCCCTTCGTGAGAGGGCTCCTGTTCTACTATGGGCTGGACTTTCACGACTTGGCTCCGGAGTCCATCCTCCATATCTCCGCATTCATTATCGTCTGCGAGGCCTTCCTCCGCGTCATTCCCCACTTTGGCTTATGGCTGAAGACCTTCAATGTGGAGCCGAAGATGATCGGGGGGCGTCAAGCGGAGTGCGGCGGGGCGACCATAAGCAAAAAGGTCGATGCCCCGTGGCTCGAGGGTTCCTTCCAAGAGGAACTTGGATTGTGGCAGCAGGAGTGGTTCTATATCACCGCTCCAAGGGGCAGCAAGCAAAAGCCGCCGCCCTCATTCCGCCCAGGACCTCCACGCCAACTGATGTCGTGGGTCAACCAAGGGCTCAATTGGGGGCCGTCCGAAGATGTGCCTTCACTGCAGGGCCGGATTCGAGATCTCCAAGCGAGGGAGATCGACCTGATCAAGGTGATGCAGGTCATGCTAATCAGGCATCTTCTGCCCTGCAAACGCCGTCCTCTCCGTCTATGGGAATTCAACCCGGAGGGACCTCGGATTCTCCAACACTTCATGGGTGCGACACCCGTGGAGATGTACAAGTTGTTCTTTGGACCGCGGGTGGCGTGTCCGGATTTAGCCGAGGATGCAGGTCTAAGCCGCGATCGCCCGGATACTCAGGTAAGTAGCTCAGAGTCCGGACATTCTGTTTATGTGTCTTTCTAGAGTTCGCCTTCTGACCCTTTGTTCTTTACAGGAATGGGTGGCGCGATCAAGGCTGATAAGGTGTCCGGCCCCCCTCCCAGAGACCGCACAGGAGCCCGTGCTGGTCAGAATGTTGGAGGTTGCGCCCATAGAAGGGGGCGACGGGGAAAATAGAGGAGCTAATATTTCGCCCAAAGGGGCGACCGAAGAAGGAGGAAGCAAGAACTCCTCCCTTCAGGGGGAGAAGAGGACCGCCTCCGAAGATCCGGAGGCCAAAGCCCCTAAGCGTGGGAAGAGATCTTCCCCGGGGGGTCCGGCGCCCGGAAAGAATCCGGACGCACAATCATCATCAAAGGATCGGCCCTCCAGCGAGCCGTGAGTATGAAAGAGAGAGTTGATTAGTAAGGAAATACCTTCATTTGTACTTCTGTAGATAACCAAAATATTTATATTGCAGTTCGAATCTGCAGCCTTCTCAGATGAGTTCATCTTCGGGGGACCTTCTTCCAGAGATGATGGAGAGCGATACGCCTCCATCCGCAGCGCCGCCAGATGAGGCAGGCGAACCCGAAGTGTCATCACGGAGGGTATCCCCGAGTCCGGAGGGGCCAGAGAGTTCGGCGCCTACTAGTGTCCGGCCGGGAGAACTGAAGAATTTGCTCGAGAGGGCGTCTATTTCAGAAGATCATCGTGCATTAATGTGTATGGTGGTTGGAAGGATTTCGTCCATTGAGAGCGGATTGCGTAATGCCGCCATGAGTTTGCTGGCGGGATTTGAGGTATGCGAGAATAATGCACCCCTTTGTCTTTTAACAGTTTTGCATATAAAAAATGCGCCCTGTATAGATAGTAGCCCCTGAGACTCGGTAGGTTGTCGAAAACGACAGCGTACCGAGGATCGAAATCTAAAGAAATGAATTCCGTCGTTCCTATGCAGGTGGTGGATAGTCCGGGGGCTAGCCGGACTAGTGAGTTTGCCGAGTTAAATCGGAAATTGGACTTGGCAGATGCGAACATCGCACTTGTCAACAGGCGACTTGACGAGTCGCAAGGTAAAAGAGTTCTCCGCAGTCGCTTTATTAGGGGGGTCAAAGCCCTCCTCTGATAAATTATATGCTGTTTATACAGACGGTGCTGCTGTTGTGGAGGGCCTTCGGGCCGAACTTGCTCGAGCGAAGGAGCAAGCCCGAAGGAGTGAAGCGACTGCCTCGAGGGCGGCCGAGGAGTTGAAAGCCGAAAAGGCTGCGCACTGCCTAAGCAGGACCGAGGTGGCCGAATTGGCCATGAAAGTAAAGGATGCTGCCGACCGCAATGAGGCTCTTGAAAAGGAGAGCTTATCGGAGCGGGAAGACCTGAGGAAGGCCACCGCCGAAGCCAAGGATGCCCGCTCTGCAATGCGGGCTATGAAGGAGGAGCTGCGCTAGGCTGGAGAGATCGTGGCTGGCAAGCCTTTTCTGCTGCGTCGCCGATTTATGGATGGAAGGTATGCTCAATTTGAGCGGCTGTGGAGTCCGGAGGATCCGTATATGGACTTAGCTGCAAGTGCGGCCGATGCCGTTAAGCACTTCCGGAGCCAGAAGGATCACAAGACGGAAGAGCTATATTGGTCTCAATTCCACAGTCCAGATCACCCACTTCCATTGACAGACCGGTTGGCCGAATGGGCCGAGCTAAATAGATTGTCCGGACTTGCCATGACTGACATCATGGCCCATGTTTGGCCAGAGAGGTCCAAGGCGACGAGCTACTTTGGTTTATTACAGCAATTCCTTGGAGCGGTGCCGCATATAAAGGAGATGAAGCGGTCGGCCTGTATAGAGGGCGCGCGGATGGCTCTTGCCCGTGTAAAGGCGTATTGTCCCGAGATGGACGCCACCGCTGTTGCTGCCCAGGGTTCGGATGAAAACCGGCTCCCTGTCGAGCACTATTTCGGGGAAGTTATGTGTGGCGCTCATGTAATAGAGTCGCAGTGCTCGAAAAATGTAACGTTCAAATGAACGCATTAGCTTATAAATCGATGATTATGTTATAACTGCTTTTTATACTTGTGCGTCCAAGTAGTAGAACTTCTCCTTTTCGGCCGTTTACGTATACTTGTGTATAACCTGAAAGATGCAGTCTTCGGCTTCAGCCCCCATGCACAAGGTGCTGGGGTGTTCGCAAAAATAGCGCGTTTTCACACTTAATCCGACGTCTCGGTCCTATTATAAGGAGGTGGTAGCGTAGCGAACGAGGCAATCCGGACTATAATGCTTTATCACTTTCACTTAGCCAGTGGAGCTCGAGGGTGGGGCTACGATATAGCCCCTGGTGGCATCGCCCTTCTCTGAAGTCGGAGCGCGTGTGCCTGACCGGGAAACGGCCCTTCGTCAAAGCGGGGAATTCTAAACATTCCGATAGTCGATCGAGGGCTGACCAGTCTCTCGCTGCATCATGACAATCAGTTTTCGGCTTTCTCTACTGAGGTGCTCGCCCAGCCGAACTGGGGCACAATCGCTGTAGTTCTCCTGGTGCCGCATTAGCTGATGATACGGAACGTAAGGCAGCAAAACACAGGAGCCGGGCAAACCCAACATTTGACCAAAGACATGATTCGGAGCTGATGCATATAATGCCTAACTCGAGACGCCGAACACTCCCTAAGGTGTTCGGTCTTTATAATAATGGGAAGAACGATGCCCTAAGCCCCTAGTGTCCAGGTACGGGCATGGTCTTCTGATGCGGCCGATGCCAAAGCATCAGGCTCCGCTTTGGCTATAGGAAGAAACCAAGGGAGAATAACAACGAAAGACAGTGAAAAAGGTCTACGCAGGGTCTTAATCTGAAAAGAATCCTCACAACGGGTCCCTACTGCACGTCTGCGCTTGTGTCTCTGTTGCGCCGTTATCCTGGACGGGTATGCACGTTGTTCATCTGTAAAAAGAGAGGAACATTAGTTTTTTAAAAACAAATTGTGCGAAAAATATTAGAAATATAAATAATTAAAGCGGGGTTTGTATAAACCCGCGGTGATTTGTGCGCGCAGCCCCCTGTAAAGGGGTATGCGGCTAGGGAGCCCCTAGCCCACTGACGCCGGATTCGTCTATCCAAGTCCGGGGTCTTTAAGTGACCCTCGCACTAAAATTACGCCACGCGGTCCGGGCATCTTGAGTGTAAGAGATGCATAATGCGGTATGGCGTTGAAGCGGACAAAAGCCTGTCGTCCCAAGAGTGCTTGATATTCACTTTCAAACGGGACGATATGAAAAATTAATTTTTCGCGTCGAGAATTGTTCGGCGATCCAAACACGACTTCTAGTAATATGGAGCCTGTGCACTTGGCGTAATGGCCTGGCGTCACTCCTTTGAAGGAAGTGCGGCTATGTCGAATTTTGGTAGGGTCTATCCCCATCCTACGGATTGTGTTTAAATATAGCAGGTTTAAGTCACTGCCTCCGTCCATTAGGACGTTAGTAAATTGCAATCCATCTATTATGGGATTCAATATCAGGGGAGTCCGTCCCGCATTTCGAGCGCTTCTGGAATAGTCCAGGTGGTCGAAAGTGATTGGTTTTGATATCCAATCTCTACGGTCTGCTGGGTTGGACCGTGCGAAGCTCTTTTTAGGAAGTGCCGCACTATTTTTCCGTATTATCACATGAAGTGAGTTTACTGTTTTGACCCCTTGTGGGAAAGTCTTTTGTTTTCCGGTGCTCTGCTGGTGGGGTTTATCTTCTTCGCTTGACGCGTCGAGCCCCTTGTGTTCGGCATTTAGTCGGCCGGACTGTTTAAAAACCCAACAATCCCTGTGGGTGTGATTTGCAGGCCTTCCGGGGGTACTGTGGATTTGACATATCCGACCCAAAATTCTGTTTAAGTTGGACAATTCGTCACTGTCATCCTTAAGAGGCTGTGTTTTATTATTGGGCCGCGAGCTTTTGAATCCGGCATTGACTGCCGCGCTCTTTGGGCTTTTCTCTTTATTCCGGCACTGCTCTTTTCTGCGCCGCGATTTTCCGTTTCCATCTCTTATCTCTGATGTACTTGGGTCGCTGGTGCTGCATCGTGCTAACCAGCTATCCTCGCCCGCACAAAAGCGGGTCATGAGGCTTGTCAGTGCGGACATTGTCCTCGGTTTCTCTTGACCGAGGTGCCTGGCGAGCCATTTGTCTCGGACATTGTGCTTGAAAGCTGCTAAGGCTTCAGCGTCCGGACAGTCGACTATTTGGTTCTTTTTTGTGAGGAACCTGTTCCAGAATTTCCGCGCTGACTCTCCGGGCTGTTGAGTTATATGAATTAGGTCATCTGCATCCGGAGGGCGGACATAAGTCCCTTGAAAATTTGCTCTAAACGCGTCCTCGAGCTCTTCCCAACTTCCAACAGTATTTTTTGGGAGGCTTTTAAGCCAATGACGGGCTGGCCCTTTGAGCTTGAGGGGTAGGTATTTTATGGCGTGGAGATCATCTCCTCTGGCCATATGTATATGTAGTATATAATCTTCTATCCAGACTCCAGGGTCTGTTGTTCCATCGTAGGCTTCTATGTTTATGGGTTTAAATCCTGCTGGGAATTCATGGTCCAGCACCTCGTCAGTGAAACATAGTGGGTGTGCGGCGCCCCTGTATTTGTGTGTGCCGCTATCATCGGACACTTGACGTGTTGTCTTGCTTCCTGGGGCCTTCTCCTTTGGCCCGTAGATGGATCTGGCTGGGCCAGGTTCGTTGGTTGGTTTATGTGGGGCGCCGCTGTTAGAATTTGGCCTATCATCTGGCCGTCTATCCAGCCAGGCAGCCTCTTTATTTTTGGACGGTGGGGGCTCTATGGCCTCCTCGTCGAATTCTGGTAGCAGCTTGCGCTTCGGGTAGCTCTTTGATTGGTGGCCATTGTCGTACTTATCTGCGGTTTTGAGCATTTTGCTCCATCTCATTCTGAGTGTATCTTCCGTTGTTTTGAGCCTCCGTTTTTCCTTCTTCAGGCTTTTTGCTGTGGCGATAAGCCTGCGCTTGAAGCGCTCTTGTTCGACGGGATCCTCGGGTACGACGAATTCGTCATCGTGGAGGCTTACTTCGTCTTCGGAGGGAGGTATATAATTATGATCCTCAACCTCTTCATCTGCCGCCCCCTCATGAGGGCTTGCTTCTGCCTCCTCCTGCGCTGAATCTTGCTGGAGGGGATTGTCTTCGGCATTCTCTGGAGTATTATTGTCGCCTGTGCCGGAATTTCCATTCTTGCTGTGGCGAGATTTAGAGCGGCGCCGCTGACGCCGGCGCTTGGGCTGTTTCTTTAAGGAATCTGCCTCCGCTGTTCCTTTGTCGTCCCCATCTTTTGGGGTATCCACCATGTATACGTCATATGACGAGGTGGCCTTCCAGTGTCTTATAGGCTCTGTTTCTTGTTCGTCTCCGGCATTGTCGTCTATTCCGTCAATGTCTTCGGAGTCAAGGTCTGGCGTGTCGGTGAGATCGTCGACAGTGGCTACAAAGTGGGTGGTGGGTGGGCTCTGAATTTCTTCGTCGCCCGTATCCCAACCATCCTGGCCATAATCCGGCCAGGACTCTCCTGATAACGAGAGATGCTTTAGTGAATTCAAGATATCGCCAAAAGGCGAACATTGGAAGATGTCCGCGGCGGTGAATTCCATAACCGGCGCCCAATCCGGATCGATTGGTAGGGGCGCGGGAGGTTCGGAGTCCGGCGAGGAGTCCGGCACCTCGGAATCACGAGTTTCGCAGGGGACAGGATTAGTGTTCGGCTCCATCGTCGTGGATGTTGAAGCCCCCAGGGCGGCGTCTATCCACCGACCCTCGATCTGGGCGATCGGCTCCGGGCTAATGGCCGAAGCGGATCCGTGTGCGGCCACCAAGGCACTGTTCGGAGGCAGAGCTAGATCATGCCCATCGTCACAGTGCGGCACGCTTGGCTGTGGCTCGAGTCCGTCGAGGATCAAGTCTCCTCAGACATCGGCCGTGAAGTTTAAGCTTCCAAATCTGACCTGACGGCCAGGGGCGTAGCTTTCGATCTGCTCCAGATGGCCAAGTGAATTGGCCCGCAGGGCGAAGCCGCCGAATACGACGATCTGTCCGGGGAGGAAAGTCTCACCCTGGACAGCGTTGCAGGTTGAAGATGCCATCAAGCCTATCGGTGACGACACAGAGGAACTCTCAATGAAAGCACCAATGTCGGTGTCAAAACCGGCGGATCTCGGGTAGGGGGTCCCGAACTGTGCGTCTAGGCGGATGGTAACAGGAGACAAGGGACACGATGTTTTTTACCCAGGTTCGGGCCCTCTCGATGGAGGTAAAACCCTACTCCTGCTTGATTGATATTGATGATATGGGTAGTACAAGAGTAGATCTACCACGAGATCAAGGAGGCTAAACCCTAGAAGCTAGCCTATGGTATGATTGTATGTTGTCCTACGGACTAAAGCCCTCCGGTTTATATAGATACCGGAGAGGGCTAGGGTTACACAGAGGCGGTTACAATAGTAGGAGATCTTTGTATCCGTATCGCCAAGCTTGCCTTCCACGCCAAGTAAAGTACCTTCCGGACACGAGCCGGAGTCTTCAATCTTGTATCTTCGTAGTCTTGGAGTCCAGCGGACATTGATAGTCTGGCTGTCCGAACACCCCCTAGTCCAGGACTCCCTCACCACCCAACTCCTTGATCATTTATATCCAAATCCTTGATTAGCAGCCCAATGAACCATTTCCATGTTTCTGTAGTCTCATTTTCAACAACTGCCCAAGCTACAGGGTACATTTGGTTGTTTGCATCCCTAGCAATTGCAGCAAGTAATTCACCTTGTCATGCTCCTTTGAAAAAGCACCCATCTAGCCCTATCACCTTCCTGCACCCCTCTTTAAACCCTTGCTTCAAAGCATTGTAGCAAACATAGAACTGCTGGAAAACATTCACTTCCATTTCTGTTGGGTCGAAGCAAACAGCTATTGTACTTCCAGGGTTACTCCTAAGAAACTCTAGCTGGTAGTCAAATATTTTTTTGTACTCACTCTTCATAACAGACAAAAGCTTATCTGTAACAATCTTTTTTGCTGCCTTACACTTGGAAGTGGATACATCGGCAAACATATCTTCCAGTATAGTGGCTTTAATACTATCAATCTTCCACATAGGATTGGCCAGAATGAAATGCTCATATTTTTCTGCTATGACCTTTGCAGAAAGAAGCATGTTTTCTCTATTTTGTGCATAGTGATGCTCTTCCTCATATGTTATTATTTGAAACCTTGAGCACCTGCTTGTTTTTGCTCCATACACAAGCCATGGACAGCCAGACCATGCACATTTGGCTCTAACCCTATTCTCCTCAGGCTTCACAAATCTGATGCTTCTTTTTGTAGCAAGCCCATATCTCTTAACAGCTTTTATAAACTGATTTTTGCTCCTGAAAACCATCCCTAAACTGAAATGTGGGATATCAATTTCAGAGTTAAAGCTTGGGTATCTGCTCTTCCTCCTAACCATGTTCCCCTCTTCATCTTCATCATAGGAGTAATCTTCATCAGAAGAGTCAAATTCCATTTCTTCTACTGCCTCCTCAACATTTGCAATTAAATCAATAGGCACAACCCCTGATGCATCTGAAGTAGCCCATTTCCTAGAATCTTTCATCTTTTTCCTAAACTGTCTTGCATGCTTTCTCAGCTCTACTACCTCTGATTCCTCTCCACTGTCATCAGTGTGTGGGACATATTCATTGTCCTTTGAATCATCTGAGTCAGACTCTTCCTTTGCTGCATTTCCTGCTCCTTGAGCTGCTGCATGCTCTGCTGCTGCATGTTCTTCTCCTTGAGCTGCCACAACATGCTCTGCTCCTATAGCTGCTGTTGTATGCCTTGCTTGCACTTCTAGTGCAATATGCGTTGAAGGCTGGGAAGGATTGATCACTTGTGAACTCTAAGAAGGATTGCACTCTCTGTTGGAAAAGGCAGTGCCTAGGAGGCGCTTAGGCACGCCTAGGCTCTAGGCAATGGCCAAACGCCTCGCCTAGGGCATAAATGGAGGTCTAGGCAGGGCAAGCAAGGAATTGCCTACCCAAGCAAGAAATCATGCCACATACTGCACTGATATGCCAAACGGGTTATATTCTAATGGATGTAGATGGTAATTAACTTATTTATATGCCCTTAACTAATATCAACACCCATATAATAATCACAAATGCACTGCGAGTAAAAACTATATTACCGCCTAGGCCGCACTTAGGGCGCTTAAGGACCGCCTAGGCACTAGGCGATGGCCAACCGCCTCGCTTATGCCTACCGCTTTTTCTAACCTTGTTGCACCCTTGAGAAATCCTCTTCATTGGGCTGCTTATGAATGCAGTAATAACACCGGTGTCATTGGGGACAAACACTTGCTCAAAAATTTCTCTCTTCTGCATCCACATGTTCCAGTTGCACTTCTTCAGCACTCATGATAATAGGCATATCTTCTTCACTTCCACTATCCATGTGATCCTTAATTTCATCCTCAAAATCAGACCCGCTTGCACTGCCCTCCTCTCCTTCTTCATCCTCTTCCCCATTGTACTCCACATAAATATCTGCAAATCCACCATCAGTTGTATGATCTGACATTCTCATGCACCCAACATCATCATAAAGAAACATGAGCCCATTAACCAACTCTCTACCAGGCATAAGAAAGAAAAATTTCATGCTTTCCTTAACTGCCATATGATTTGCGAGAAATCCTTTCACCTCTTGCAAGGAAAGCTTGTCCCTTTCAATATGAGAGTAGGCACATCTCCCCCAACATAGTCTAGAGAAGGATCAATACAAACAAATTGCCCCCTATACAAAATATGACATTCAAAATCTCAGCCGGGTCCATGGATTCAACAGAAAGAACCTACATTGCAAGATGGAAAAAATGATTACTACACTTGAAAACAGAAATCACCAGCAAATCGACCGATTAGGGCCCCAAATTTCCATGTCTTCGCCCTTTAAAATCCCTAAACCTAACCGATCCATAAAGGAGGAAAAAATCTGACAATATAGAGGGGAGATAGACCAGGCGTACCTTGCTTCTTTCTGTCGGTGTGGTTGTCACCGGCGGCCGCGATCATCTGCTCGTCGCTGCCGCCGCTGTAGAGGAGGAGGAACTGAGGCGTCGTGGGAGAGGAAGAGGCAAGTGGAAGATGAGGGAGAGCGAGCGACTTGGTCCAGCTCGACCAGGTTTTAGCCTGAGACCCCACCTACAGAAGCTGACTCAGCCAGTTCCCACTCTTTCCTGCGCCATGTACGAACTCCGGCATTTGGATATGCATAGAAGCCTCAAAACGGCTGGGATCGGAGAGGTTGGGGTACAGGCTTCCGGGATTTGGACATGGGGGTTCATTTGCGACGGCGTCTACAACCATAAGGTTTATTTTAGACTTCAATCATCCTCCATGGGTCTCCCTGTAATGCGTCACTGTCCGACCAATGTGGCGTAGGATGGAACCGACATAGGGGCCTCACCTCGGCCCCACCATACCTCACACTGTCACACACCCTCTACCCCTAGGTCTCGCTATCTCCTCACACCCGCACATACCAACACACACACCACACACACTATTTTTGCTCGTGTCTCTCTCCCTTTCTCCCTTGCATAGACACACTCAAGGCCATCTCTTGCCGAGACACCCTATTCGTCTCTCTCTCTAGACCTCGCTCATTTCTCGTGCTATCTCTCTCTCATAGCACCCCGGTCCCTCTATCCATGCCCCTCTCGAATACGTACACATACCCTCTCTAAGCTCTGCCAAATACGTCAACTACACATTCACACATGTTACATCTTATCATGTGCCCCATTGATCTAAAAGACCCTCTCTTCACTTTTACTTCACATACAACATTCCTTTTGAATAAAAACTACACAAAGTGTGACCAAAAATTTATTTTTGAAAATCTACATCTATACAATATTACAAAGTTATATGGAGTATGAAAGTTAATCTGCATGGTGCATCCAATGATATTTATTCCGCATTGTGAATTTTTATATTTTTATACTATATACATAAAGTTAGTCATAATAAAAAGAAACAAAGAGCATCTCTCTCTCCATCACCCCCCTCTACGCCCCTTTCACGTACGCATACAAACTATCTCTAGGCCCTCTAAAAGTACGCCCCCATCACATTCGCTCATGTTTCATCTTTCTCTCGCGAGATAAGAAGAAAGCAAAAGAAGAGCCATGTCGTGCCATGCCGTTTTCCTGATCCAACTGGATGCCGATCCAGTCGCGCCTCGCTCCTTATGTAGAGCTCACCCACTCTGGGCCCACGAACCCGTGGTTCGGTTGCTTGATCAAAGGTGGTCTGGAGGTGACGCACCCTTGTCCCTGATTGGTCGAAGATGCCTTTATGTTGCCATGTTGCCTTCCCGTGCTGACTTGGCAGTGTTCCTGCAGCCTGAGGTAGCTTATGTTGGGCCGCTGACACACGCCATGCTCGCCGTGCTGCCCCCAACATGGGTTTGATCTTGACCGCTCGCCTCGCTTCGCGCCCGTCCGGTGCTGCAGCAGCCGTCGGCCTCGCCTCCCTGCGCCCAACCGCGAGCTCCCCTGCCTGCTACGTGTTTGGGGGGGGGGGGGACATGTCATAAAATGCGTGTGCTATCGTTGGATGCACTGGTTGACCCAAACGAAAAAGGGAACAAACCCGTCTGCTCGACCAACTCAACCGAAGAAGACACAAACAAAAACGAACATGACTTGGGTCGCTTCGTTGGAGTTGCTCTTAGAGCAATTCCAACGGGCCGATCCAAAAACGGACGGAGCTTTTGTCCGCTTTTGTCCGTTTGGGTTGGCCGCCCGCCCGACGTCCGCCCTGTTTTAGATTGAGTCGGCAGTGCGCCCAACGCACCAACCCATGTGTGCCGGCATGGCCGGCTGGCCGCCCTATTTCAGCAAATAGCTCATTTGTCGAATAAACGTAAAAATGTCTCACATAGTTTTGCAAGTCGAATAAAGAAGATATATCTATTGGTTGCCAACATGAGCCCACATATCCTCAACCAAATCATTTTGTAGTTGCACGCGAGTTTTCCAATCACGCATGTCATGATGAAATTGGGTGAACTGTTCAAACATTGCAGCTCCTCCATGCTCAGGCACAACATTCTCACCCTGAAACTGAAACCCTTGATCGTACAGACGTTTCGGGCGCTCATCTTCTATGATCATATTGTGCATGATCACACAAGCAGTCATCACCTCCCACAGTTTCTACGTGCTCCAGGTATTAGCAGGATACCGAACGATGCCCCATCGAGATTGCAAAACACCAAAGGCACGCTCGACGTCCTTCCTAACACTCTCTTGCTCTTGGATAAATCTTTTCCTCTTTCCTCCAACAGGGTTGGGGATTGTCTTCACAATACTGGTCTACTGAGGATAGATACCGTCTCCCATGTAGTATCCTTTGTCGTAGTTGTGGCCATTGATAGTAAAGTTCACCGGTGGGCTATTGCCTTCAACAAGCCTAGCAAACACCAGCGAGCGCTGAAGCACGTTGATATCATTGTGTGATCCGGCCATGCCAAAGAAAGAGTGCCAGATCTAGAGATCTTGATACGCCACAGCCTCTAGTATGACAGTGCAAGCCCTGACATGGCCCTATACTGTCATTGCCAAGCAGAAGGGTAGTTCTTCCACTCCCAGTGCATGCAGTCTATGCTGCCAAACATCCCTGGGAAGCCCCTGCTGGCATTCATCGCCAATAAACGGGATGTATCTTCAGGAGTCGGCTCTCTCAAGTACTCAGGGCCAAACACAGCAATAACAGCCTTACAAAACTTATAGAGGGAGTCTAGGCATGTAGACTCACTCATACGGATGTACTCGTCAATGAGATCACTGGGCACTCCATATGCAAGCATTCGGACATCGGCAGTGCATTTCTGATAAGAGGAGAAACCAATCTTTCCAACGACATCCTCTTTGCACTCAAATTGTAGCTGACCACCCCCTCTCTAATACAGTTGAAAAGATGCCTACTCATACGGAAACGTCAACAGAATTTCTGATGTTTGAACAACGGATTTGTTGTATCAAAGTAGTCCTTCCATAGAAGGAGATGCCCGCTCTCTCGGTTGCGATTCAACGCCGGAAGGTGGCCCGGAATGGAGCCACGGAACAAAGGCCGCTGGCTATTGAGGTGGTGATGGACCAACACGGCAGCCAATATCTCCTCCTCGTCATCGGATGACGAATCGTCGGAGTCGCAAAGGAAATTTTGAAAAAAGAACTCGTCGGTGGAGTCCATTTTGTACCTTGGCAAACTGTCGAATAGTTTGCGGGTGTCGACGATGGAGATGGCCGGCGAAGGGAGTCGTGGCGCGCACGGACCAGCTAGCTGCCCTGCCGGTGTCCGACGGGCGTGCCGGTGAGGATCTGGCTGGGGCGGCGAGGTGGCTTCTTGGTCTTGGTCGCGGCTGTGTCGGAGGGGGGGAGCGGGGGTGGGAAGCTGTCGGTTCCCCGGCGACAAGACGGCGGTGGCGGGCGACGTGGGAGGTGGCAGCGTTGCTGCACGGATGTTGCGGCGCCGGCAGCTGGCAGAGTCATCAGAAAAAATGGGCGGCGGCATCATCGACGAAGGAGGCGGGCAAGGGTTTGCTGTTGGATGGGGAGAGGCCAATGTGCCACCGACCAGCGGGCCCGGGGGGAGAAGAAGACGAGCGCGCGTCCGTCTCGTGTCAGCGCCGATACAAATCTGACTCAAAAATGGGCCGAGAATGGATCGTCCGCGGACGAAAAGCGGAAGCACGTCCGTTTGGATCGGCGCTTTGGGTCGACTTTTGTGCCCGTGCCAATCATAACGGACGCCGGCGGTGGAGTTGCTCTTAGGCCAACTCCACCGCGCGACCCCATCTTGTCCGGCCCCGTCCATTTGGGGTAAAACAGACGAATAGCGTGGCCCAACGCGCAGCCTCAAACAGACAAATGTCCGGAATCCGTCCGTTTTTAACCCATCCCGGCCCAAAGTTGCGTTCGGTTTGGGGTGAAACGGACGCGCGCAGACGGCCGCGACGCACGCCCTTGTCCCTCCTCCCCCCCCCGTGGCCCGCCTGTCGGGGACACTAGCAGTCCCTCCATCCCAACACTTCGACCCTCTCTCTCTCGCCCCGCCCCGCCGCCGGCGCCGCCGCTATTCTCCGGCTGCCTCCTCACCGCGCAGCCCCCGGCCGTCCATACCAAACCATGTGTAGACATGGATGCCACCACGCCCGCGCTTTCGCCGTAGTTTTGGCCGTCGATCGGAGGAGGTATGGCCGTCGCCGTCTTTGCCGGTGGCAGAGGAGACACGACCGCCGACGACGTACCACGGCGGCCGCGGCAGCTTCCGACGGCTCCAGAGCGGCCAGTAGCCGGCCGGCAACCACCCCTGCTGCGTCGAGGTGATCATCACGGCCTCTTCGCGACCACGACCACAAGGTGTTCGACATTTTGCCCACAAAGGTATGGACAGTGGAGATGAGTTTTTCTTCCACCACTTTCTTTGTTCATCGGACAATTCGTCGTCGGATGATGAAGATCTTGTGGTGGCTGCACTGGTTGTTCACGACCACATTCAACGACAGCTTCCTCAATACAAGGGGTCAGTCCCTGGCCGTGCTTCCAACCTGAACCACAACAGGGAGAGAGGCCACGCCCTGCTCTATGCCGATTACTTTTCCAACAAACCGCTCTTCAAGCCAGATAAATTCCGTCGCCGTTTTCGAATGGCAAGGCATGTGTTTAATCGTATCCGAGAGGGAGTGGTTGCTCATGACCCATACTTCGAGTGCAAGACGGATGCCCTTGGCAAGCTTGGGTTCTCCTCTTACCAGAAATGCACCGCGGGCGTTCGCATGCTTGCGTATGGAATTCTAGACAATCTGGTGGATGAGTACGTGCGTATGAGCGAGACAACATGTTTGATGTCAAATTTACAAGTTCTGCCTGGCTATGATCGAGGTGTTTGGCCCAGAGTACTTGAGGCAGCCAACTGCCGCTGATACAGAGAGATTGTTGGCGACCAACGCAGCTAGAGGCTTTTCCAGGCATGCTTGGCAGCATAGATTGTATGCACTGGGAGTGGAGAACTGTCCATTTGCTTGGCAGAGCCAGTACAACGGGCATGTCAGCGAGTGCACTGTCATATTAGAAGCGATGACATCGCAGGATCTTTGGATATGACATTCTTTCTTCGGCATGGCAGGTTCTCACAATAATATCAACGTGCTGCAACTTTCTCCAGCCTTCGCGAGGCTTGCAGAAGGCTGCTCCCCACCTGTCAACTTTGAGATCAACGGCCACCAGTACAACAAAGGATACTATCTAGCTGATGGTATATATCCTCAGTGGCCAACTTTTGTGAAGACAATCTCGAAGCCCCAAGGTGAGAAGAGAAAGAGGTTTGCCCAAATGCAAGAGAGTGCTAGAAAGGATGTGGAACGTGCTTTTGGTGTGCTTCAATCCCGATGGGGCATCGTTCGATACCCTGCACTGTCATGGGATGAAAGGAAGCTTTGGGAGATGATAACTGCTTGTGTAATCATGCACAACATGGTCGTCGAGGACGAGCGTGATGACAATATCTTCGACCAAGGATTTAATTTTCAAGGTAACAATGTTGAGCCCTGCACCAAGAACCGGCCACGTTCGATCAGTTTGTCCAGTTCCATCGTGAGCTGCGTGATTGGCACATTCATAAGGATCTTCAAAATGATTTGGTTGAGCACGTGTGGGAGCATATTGGCAACCATAGATGTATTGGTTCGTTTTATGTTCATTCAAGACAACAATTTCGATTTGGTTGTAAAACTATCTTTATTAGAGACAATCTTGATTGAGTTGTAAAACTATTTTAATTTTTAAACAATTAATATTTGGACGTGCAAACTTGTTTTCATCCAGCACAGGCCTGAACACGATCCCACTGCCCTACCTAAACAGACAGAATCTGAACAAAACGGACGTCTGTTTGGGGTCGCGCGGTGGAGTTGCTCTTACATTCTAGTGTGTGACCCTACGCAAACACGCTTTAGGCTGCGTTCGGCGCACGGGAATCTCACAGGAATTCTGCAGGCCGAGTTTTCATAGGAATATCTTAACGTAAGCCTGTTTGCTTCGCAGGACTCAGCTCTGCCCATTCCATGGGAAAGCGCCGTTGACCCGTACTTTTTACGGGAAAAATAACATCTGCTCAGACCAAAGGAAACGCGCTGTTGGAGACCTATGGTCTGCACTGTTCACCCATATTCACTTCCTGTACTTTTTTTCATTCCTTCGTTTCGCTGTCCTCTGGTCCGAACGCAGTCTTAGAGTTGCGGTGACGCAAGCTCAGCCTGCCTCTACGGCTGTACCGCTTACCGTATCCTTCTCAGCTTCTGGCCGGTACGTCACGGCCACCGGAGCCGGTTCCCTTCGGGTCCGCATCCAATCCAAGCACGGACGAGAGGGACGAACCATTTCGCACTTCCGCCTTTGAACCGCCGTTCGGTCCAGCAAACTCCGTCCCGTCTTTCCGTGCGTGCAGTGCAGATCTCCCACCACCACCAGGCGGTCGAAATTTCTCCCCCCCCCCCCCCCTCCTCCAGATCCAGGCCCCGACCCGCACCTCCGGCCATGAGCGACAGCGATGTCGACGAGGACGAGCTCCTCCAGATGGCGCTGCAGGAGCAGGCCGCCCGGGACCTCAGCCACCAGCGCCCGGCCGGCGCGAACAAGCCCGTCGTCAACCTCGTCCGCCCGCCCGCCAACGCCCGCGGGGGCGCCAAGGCGCGTCAGCCCAGCCGCGGCGGCGACGAGGATGACGACTCCGAGGTCGAGATGCTCTCCATTTCCTCCGGCGACGAGGACGGCGCCCCCGCCCGCGAGCGCGGGCCCCCGCCGCCCCGCGGGGGCGGCCGCGCGGGTGCTCGGAGGGCCGCGTCGCGGGACGACGCTGATCTCGACGACGCCGAGCCCAGGAGCTGGAAGCGTGTCGACGAGGCTGAGGTACGGATTGCAGAGATCTCGATCCCGGCGTTGGCGTCTGTGGTGATCGTACGCTTTGATTACCCGGTCAATTATGCTTCTCTTGAGGGTTTCCAGGGAAATGAGCCAGAGCGTAGATTTTCTTGATTTCAACAGGGTCGGATCGTGGTTTGATTGCTAAATTCTAGCCACTGGCGTCAAGCTTGTACTGCTACTTCGCTTTGAACATGCACATTGTTTTAGCTCCATCTGGATTATATAGAGTGCGCCCAATTCAATTGTGTCGTGCGCCGTGTTAGTTTTGTGGCACTGCAGAGTAGGCCTGCTTGTTTGGGCAGGGGGCATTTTTGGCGAGGGTGTAGTTTAATCATGTGAGACGCATTTCACATTTCCACTTAGCCTGCTTGTATCTTCATGAGATTTGGATGCTGAACATGGAGTTTGACATAATCATAGCCAGTGCTTATACAACTTTGCTGATGTGCCATAAGCAATGCTAGGTTCATCACAATAACTGTACCGGTGTGGTTACGATTGCCACGCATTGCTGCCAAGTGTTTCCTCTGTAGGTTGCTGAATAAGACAACTTTCATTTGGGTTTCTTCTAGCTGCAAATTCACAGAATCCTTGTACATCACATATTCTTCCTCCGCCCGCAGTTACTTGACGCGCAAACGGATGTATCTAGCACTGAAATATGTCTAGATACATCTGTTTGAGCGTCAACTAATTCCGGACGGAGGGACTATTATTCATAAGCGTCTGCAGTCCGACTCAGTAGAATGTTCATGTTAAAATGATCCACTGGACTCAGCTTAGTGTGTGTTTGGTTGGGGAACTAAGTGGAATGGAATGTCACGGTTCCATTCCACTGGAATGGGTTGGTTCCGTTCCTTTGTCTGGTTCTGAGCAATTAGGTGAAATGGAATGGTTCCATTTTAGTGTTTGGTTGGAGAGAGGAAGGGAATGGATTTGGTTCAGCTCACCCCTTGCATAGGAATGGTGAGATTACCTCTCACATATGTATATGTATATTTTTCACCACTATAGCTCTTTGCATCTTTAACAAACAATAGGACAGGAGAATATATTGTCAAAATCTGTAACAAAAAGTCATCCACTCATATAGATGTTAAAAGATCTGCAAAATCCTAGTCATCCAGACAAAATATTTTGATAGTTATGGAGGGTATACAATTGTCCCTCTTTTTCTCAAATTTGTGCATACAATCATGTACTCCAAGATTTCATTTAGATCACTACTTTAGTAATCTAAATGCTCTTATATTTCTTTACAGAGGGAGTAGTTCTTATCGGAAAAAAGTACATCTTTCCAAGAATTAACATGGGTGTTATCTTATCAAGTAATCCAGCACTGTCGTGAAGCACTGAATACTTCAGCATAACTGCATAAGATCAAATAAAAATGCAGTACCGATGTACACAAGAAATACCAAATTGTACAACTGTTGCAACTAGCATTTTATAGAAACCTGAAACTGTGGTTCCAGACCAATCTAGATAAGTACATATCGCTGTACGCTTAGCCATGTCAATTCATGAGTTGTTTTGAGTAACCAAGACTTGTGTGGTACGTAAAAATCTCAGTCTGCAGGATAGATTGGCATCACCGTTGACGAAGCCGCAAGAGAATTTAACTTGCTGCTGCGCTGGTGGGGCCGCGTGTCTCTGTGTGCTCTTTGGGCCCTCCGATGCAGCTATGAGACCTCAGTCGTTGCTGCTGTTGCTGCTGTTTTGATCCCTCTTCCCTTCTAGTACACAGCAGCAGGAACAGCACATGTGACAGCAACCCATCCTTGGGCGTTCAGCCGCCATTGCCCTTATCTGCAAACAGGTTGAACCTGCAACAGCCTCATCTCCGGCAGGCCCCTCGCGGCCGCAGCAGCTGGCAACTATACGTAACGAGCTGTAAGCCTTGGACATGTCCAAGAACTGGCTCGTCGGTGGCATCCCCGATGAGTTCTCAGGGAGGAACTTGAGGTGGCTATTGCGCGGCGCCCTTAGCGCTGAGCTCGAGGTGGAGGAGGGGTGACTGCGGGACAAAGTCCGGCAGGCGCGCATCGGCGGAGCCAGAGAGAAGTGGCGGGAGCGCAAGGTGGCAGAGCATCAGAGCCAGCAGCTACAGAGTCTCTCCATCAGCGTGGCGGCTACATTGGCTAGCTCGAGGGAGGGAGAGGGCAGGGAAATCGTGGGGACTGAGGCTAGGTCTGGGTGAGCCGTGATGTTTTTTTTTTGGTCGCTAATTCCAGCGAGAACGTGTAGATTCCACTGATTCAGAGGTATCACCTGGTTCCGCATCTGGGAGTATATTCCCTTTGGTAGAACCGGCGCATCCGTTCCTCCACAACCAAACACAGTAATGTGCTCCAAGTATAGAACCGTTCCATTATATTTCACTTGAAGTGCCCAACCAAACACATCCTTAATCTCAGCCATCCAACCTTGATGTCTCCTTATACATCATCTTCATATATCTGCATTCTTTGATAATGGTTACCAGATGCCTTGAACATGAAGTTTCATTTCACATGCTATATTGCACTTCTTTGTTTCCATACTCATGCAGAAAAGGCCTAACGCTCATCCGCCTTTGCTTCGGCCAGCTTGCTCGCAGGGTTCGGGAAATGCGTGAAGCAAGAGCAGCGCCTAGTATTCAAGCACTTGATCAGAAAGCGGCAGCAGCAGCAGCAGCTCGAAAGGCGCTCTCAAGTGTACAGACTTTACCTAAAGGCGTGGAGGTTTTGGATCCATTAGGCCTTGGGTAACTATCTGGGTCACCAAACATTTATGATCAATTAAAGCCGTGTTCTATTTCTAGTGCTCCAATCATATTACACCTGGAAAATATTTTGTAAAAGAAATTAGTCCAGTTCATGCTCAGTTCTCACCTACTAGTGCATCCCTTGCACCAAAAGGTGCACCTTGGGCTTCACATATATTCTATGAATGCCTTATGTGAATTTTTGATGAGTATCCTGCTGCTATGCGGGTACTAATATTTCTTTGCACTGTCTTCTATGATTGTGGATGAGTACGCACAAACTGTCAAGTCCTATATGCCTTGGCCTTAAAGACACTTTTCTGGATACTAGCTTCTGACCCAGAAGCCAATACATTTTTGTTTTGTTTTGTTGGAGAAGTTCAGAAGCCAGCTTAAGATGGGGTGGGTGGGACAATCAGGTAAAAAGCTAGAGAAGCTAGGAGGGATTAGCTTTCTGTCTCCTTTGTTTTAGCTTCTGTTTATCCAAAAGACAAGTGGAGAAACACTAGGAGGCATCATATTCTTTGTCATTCTTTGAGATAGCTGTTTCTCCAAAAGGCAAGTGGAGAAGAAGCCTGGTATTTAGACTGGCTTCTTCATTTGCCTTTAGAAGCTGAAGTAGAAGTCTGACCAAATAGGTATCGTCATTCATGGGAAGATTTGTGAATCACAATGTGTTTTTAAAACTTATTAAAGTAATGAACATGGCCTTTATAGCGATCTATTTGGAATTTGGACATAACAGATATTAACTCAAAAGCGTCGATAGTGCTGTGCAGTGCAGTGTCTGCGTCACAGGCTATGTAGCACAGGGAATCAAAATAACCATGTGTTGTTTATTTTCTATTCTTCTATGTCTACTGCCTTTTCATGATCAGATAATGCTTATTTCCTTACCAGTGTTATGGACAATAAGTCCCTGCGGCTAATCACCGAAGCTTCAATAAGTTCTCCAGTTTCAAGGGAGAAGTCCCAGGGTTTGGACCCCAGTATGCGAGGTATGCCTGTTCATCATACGCAATATCCCTTTCTTTATTATTGTTCTTTCTAACAAATGGTATATTTTTTGTATATTTGCAGAGAAAGTTATATATTCTTCTCCTCATTTTGATCCCAAGGTTTTTCTTTCGTGGGTCCACAAAGATACAAGTGCTGCTGATTTGGAGTCTGGTGCTCTTACCTTGAAAACTGATCTCAAAGGGAGAACACAGCAGAAAAAACAACTAGTCAAGGAGAATTTTGATTGTTTTGTCTCCTGCAAAACCACAATAGATGGTATTAGTTTTGCTGTTAGTTTTTCCTTATTGCTGCTACATGTGTTGTCATTTAAGTTCTGTACAGTGTCTGCATCTCCTTGTAAATATGCTAATTTTTTTTTCTGCAGACATTGAGTCGAAACTGAGACAGATAGAAGATGATCCTGAGGGTGCAGGCACATCTCACTTATATTCAGTCACTCAAAAAATTAGCGGTGTGGCAAATCGTGCATTTGAGCCTCTATTTGAGAGGCAGGTAAACCAACTAAACTTTCTCTCGAGCTACTTCTCATTTATCTTGATTGGTATTTCTGCAAGATTCCTTCTTGAGTGTACTAAAGTAAACCCCCTTATACAGGCCCAAGCTGAGAAGATCAGATCTGTTCAAGGAATGCTTCAGAGATTCCGGACATTATTTAACCTGCCAAGTGCAATTCGTGGCAACATTAGGAAAGGAGAGTATGATCTAGCTGTCAGAGAGTACCAAAAAGCAAAATCAATTGTTCTTCCTTCTCATGTATGCCAACTTCTTAATTTATTTTAGCAACGCCTATCACCATACGATTAGGAGTTATGGGAATGGGCAGGGTATACATGCTTACTGGTCATCGTCTTTACTCAAACAACCTTGGGGATTTAGTGGGGACCATGGACCAGTGATATACATCATATTCGCATTACCGTCCTAGATTGCTATCTCCCCTCTATTTGCTGCTTAGTAAATCGGTGTAGTAATTTGTTAAGTGTAAAACACATTAAATATACCTACTTTAGATTCAGTATTTAGAAATTTTCGATGCATACAGGAGAAACTTGTATGATCATTACCTAACGAAACAGCTAAAGCAGACACAGTCATCTACTCCCTCCGTTCCAAAATAGATGACTCAACTTTGTATTAACTTTAGTATAAAGTTGGGTCATTTATTTTGGAACGGAGGGAGTACTTGGCAGTGACTTATTAGGGTTTTAGTGGGGTTGCATTGTCATTGCCTTACTGTTGAATTATTTCCAGTAGTTTGTGGCACCATGCCAAAATTCCGTTACAGGAGATTGCTCCCCTACTCTCCGAGATACTTGCTAAAATGACGTGTAATTATACCATCATTTGCTACCAATTTGTGCTTGATCAGAGCATGCAACAAATTTATGTTAAGAGTTTTGAAGGATCTCACCTCAAGATATTTTTTTCATGCCGCCTGCTTGTCTTTCTGTTGACGAGGCAGTGTATGATAGAAATGCCATGACGATGTCTTGCATGTTGCAGCTGACTGGAGGCTGTGCATGCATCATTTGTCTCATGTTTTCCATATACTTTAGGGTTTTAAGTCCCGCTGTTGTTTGCTTTATTATATTTGTACTTCTATATGGAAAACAATATACAATTTTCTAATAACAGAGCTTGGTTGATTCACACTCAGCTCTTAGAAACCCGAAAGTATTGACTTGCATGTGTGTCGCTAACTTGATTTTATTGGCTGTTACATATTGTTCAAATTTTCATTGTCTTTGTAGCGCTTCCCCTCATTGTTATTTGTTAGGCACACCACAATCAACTGTAGTTTTAGTGCATTTTATATGTTTAGTATATGATACTACAATGGACAACCTGTAGGTTGGAATACTGAAACGTGTGCTGGAAGAAGTGGAGAAGGTAATGCATGAATTCAGGGGCATGCTTTATAAGTCAATGGAAGATCCTCATCTCGACCTTGCCGAGGTTAGTACATTGCAATATTTTGTGTTGTTGACACCTTGAAATTCATTACTTCTGTTGACAATGAAAGATGGCTTAACTTGTGAAGTTAGATTTGAGGGATCTTGACCTTGATCAGATAGTGTGACACTTCTACGAGACATAGGAAGTGGATGGATAACCTTAGGATACTGCTGGGACTAAAATTAACTATCTGATTACTGGCAATACTTACACTATTTGTAGATCCAATTTATCTTATGATTTGGTTCTATTTGCTTACTGATTCTATTCCAACTTTCAGCTTGAGAACATTGTCCGCCTACTGTTGGAGTTGGAGCCTGAGACTGATCCAGTGTGGCATTATCTTAATATTCAGGTTATCACCCTTGACCCGAAGCTTCATGCTATAGCTGACATTTTCCTATTAAATCATCTCCACTATCTGTCATATTCATATTCTAAATGTGCTTATACACTACTATTTTCTATCAGAATGGCAGAATTCATGGATTGTTTGAAAAGTGTACCGTAGATCATGAAGTGCGAATGGAGATTTTGCAAAATAAAATACGTGATAAAGTGCTATCTGATTCAAAATGGAGGCAGCTGCAACAAGAGTCGAATAAATCAGTCAGTGCCTTACTTTCTCTTGTTCAGCATTATACATGTTTCGTTATTCTTCTTATGATATTACCATGGTATTCATGGCTTTTCTTTTTGTTAATGTGGCCCTCTTTTGTTTTGTTTGTGTAGTTGGAAGTTGATTCTGCTATTGGTGATTCTTTTCAAGATGATCAATTGTCATCAAGCTTCATGGCTGAAGAGGCTGATAGTTTAAGGGCAACTTACATACGCAGGTTAAGTGCTGTACTTATCCAGCATGTTCCAGCATTCTGGAGATTAGCTTTATCTGTCTTCAGTGGAAAATTTGCAAAGGTATGGACATGCAAAATCGTATTAGTTGCATGGTAGCTAAGCATGATTCACCTTGAGTATATTGCTCTAAGCAAATGGCTTTTCATGTTTAGTAGCCGTATAGGTTAGGTCTTGCTACAAGCATATTGTTTTGCGGAAACTTGTGCAACCTTCCATCGCCCTGTTCGCACAATATTGAACTCAAACTGAAAAGTTTACATACACTTCATGTAAATTGTTCTGATAATGTCAACATGAAAATCTGATGCCTGCTTCACATTGTCACATGAAAGTCTGATGTCTGCTTCACATTGTCATATGAAAGTTTTAGAGCCACCATCTTATATTTGTTTGAGCATAATAAAGAACCACACAGATCTGTTAGCTTATTCCTTACAGGCAGCTGCTGGCAATGCACTTGCTGATTCTGAGATGAATGCAAAATCTGGTGCAAATAAGATTGATGATAAAGGTGCGGAGGCGAAGTACACAAACCATAGTCTTGATGAGGTTGCTAGTATGGTTTGTGCTACTGTATCTGTTTTTGACACGAAGGTACATTACTTACTGCATGCTAGGAAAATTTGTTTGTTAACCATGATACTTTGTGCTTGGTGTTATGATTGTATTTGTAATTCTAGTAATCATGCTTTCACACAAACAGGTTCAGAATACTTTTCGTGATTTTGAGGAATGCAACATTCTTCGTCCATTTATGGGTGACACTATAAAAGAAATAGCTAAGGCTTGTCAGACCCTCGAGGGGAAGGATTCATCCCCGACTGCTGGTATAGTTAGTGCCATTGTCTAAAAAAGTTGCTTTTACACATAAATTTGCTGTATATCCTGAATGTGTTTAACAACTGTGCCAGTTAAAATGTTGCATGCCCTTCATACTGAAATGACAAAGCTCTACATTCTTCGACTTTGTTCGTGGATGCGGGTAACAACTAAGGAAGTATCAAAACATGAGACTTGGGTTACTTTGTCAACCCTTGAGAGAAACAAGTCTCCTTACGCGATTTCATGCCTGCCCTTGGAGTTCCGTGAAATCACAATTTCCGCAATGGACCGGATTGAATTGTAAGCGTGCTTCTGTATTTCTGCTCAACACTGTACTTTATTAATTTGTCTAGTTTGTTATGGAGTTATGCACTTACGGTTGCGATTTCTGAGCCATGTGGAAGTTTTCTGGCTGTATTTTGTTTTCCCCCCTGTAGTTGACCTTTTTCTTTGTAATGTTTGCATTTCAAAGCTTATTTCCTTGTTGGAAACTCCAGGTTTTCTGCACAACTAGGGGAGGCTAAATATGTTTCTTTTGCAAGCACAATATGTTAGTTTATGACAACGCATGGCAATTCAATTGCATTCTTGTTACTCCCTCCATTCCAATAAAATAAGGCGCGCAGTCGCACACACACCCCAAAATTCAACTTTGACCATAAATTAGACATATCAAATGTGAGTTATATGTGATAAAAATTATACCATTGAATTCATATTTGAAAGAACTTTTCAGTGGTATAATTTTTAGTTCACAAAAATGTATAACATCGGTCTAATTTATGGTCAAAGTTGGATTTGGGGATGCGCCCCCCCCCCCCCGGGGGTCACAAATATAACACAGAGACATACAGACTATGTATCTTCAGCCTTCACTTTTGAAAGTATCAAACTGCGTCCTGATCTACGTTGTTTATTTCAGAATGATCTTTAATCTCAGGAATGAGACTGCCAAGTCTTACGACATTACTCGACAGCTTCAGGAAATCCATGAGTCTGTTAGACTTGCATTTCTAAATTCTTTTCGGGATTTTGCAGGTATGGAGTTGATTTATATTATAGTTATTCTGAAATTCTGAATTGTTGTATTTAATTATGGCATCATTGTTTATTCTTCACAACCTGTGTAAACTTATCAGGTTATCTGGGGACATTTGGAGCGGAACTAGCTCAGAGTAGATCAAATAAAGAAAACAATCATGTGCAAAATGGGTATATGAATGGTACTGATAGAGAATCATCTGCTAGCATGGATGGAGGCTTGCACAAGAAGCTATTGGTCGTTTTGAGTAACATTGGATATTGTAAAGCAGAACTTTCAGATCAACTGTATAACAAATATAGGCACATTTGGTCTCCGATCAGGTACCTGGCTTACTTCTCTTATTTTTCTGATAGCATTCTTCAAGTATTGCTGCATTGCATAATGCTCTAAAACCTATTATGGTTCAAATTCCCTAACATTCCACCCTCAAATAATAATAATTTTCTTGAGGTCATCTGTTGTTAGTTCTTTACTATTTTCATGTCATTATTTTCCTTTGAAGCTAATTCCGATGCATCTTAGTCATTAGAATGTAATTTACTAACTGATCACTCTCGAATTGAATTTTTGTAGCAGAAATATTGTGGAAGGATTCCTATCTAACTGAAAGTTTACATACTAATCAATTAGAGCCACTGATTTTTATCCAGTTGATATATTTAAATAGTACTTCCAACAACAACAACAAAGCCTTCAGTCCCAAACAAGTTGTGGCAGGCTAGAGCTGAAACCCATAAGATCTCGCAACCAACTCATGGTTCTGGCACATGGATAGCTAGCTTCCGCGCACCCTGTCCATGGCTAGTTCTTTGGTGTTATTCCAGTCCTTCAGATCTCTCTTTACAGACTCCTCACATGTCAAGTTTGGTCTACCCAACCCCTCTTGACACTATCAGCACGATTTAGCCATCCGCTATGCACTGGAGCTTCTGGTGGCCTGCGCTGAATATGCCCAAACCATCTCAAACGATGTTGGACAAGCTTCACTCCAATCGGTGCTACCCCAACTCTATCCTGTATATCATCATTCCGGACCCAATCCTTGTGTGGCCACACATCCATCTCAAAATGCGCATCTCCGCTACACCTAACCGTTGAACATGTCGCCTTTTAGTCGGCGAACACTCAGCGCCATACAACATTGCGGGTCGAATCGCCGTCCTATAGAACCTGCCTTTTAGCTTTTGTGGCACTCTCTTGTCACAGAGAACGCCAGAAGCTTGGCGCCACTTCATCTATCCGGCTTTGATTCGATGGCTCACATCTTCATTGATATCACCATCCTTCTGCAGCATTCTCCCCAAATATTGAAAGGTGTCCTTCTGAGGTACCACCTGCCCATCAAGGCTAACCTCCTCCTCCTTCTGAGGTACTGAAACTGCACCTCATGCACTCGGTTTTAGTTCTACTAAGCCTAAAACCTTTTGATTCCAAGGTTTGTCTCCATAGCTTTAACTTTCTATTAACCCCCATCCGATGATCATCGACTAGCACCACATCATCCGGCTTTGATTCGATGGCTCACATCTTCATTGATATCACCATCCTTCTGCAGCATTCTCCCCAAATATTGAAAGGTGTCCTTCTGAGGTACCACCTGCCCATCAAGGCTAACCTCCTCCTTCTAAGGTACTGAAACTGCACCTCATGCACTCGGTTTTAGTTCTACTAAGCCTAAAACCTTTTGATTCCAAGGTTTGTCTCCATAGCTTTAACTTTCTATTAACCCCCATCCGATGATCATCGACTAGCACCACATCATCCGCAAAGAGCATACACCATGGGATATCTCCTCGTATATCCCTTGTGACCTCATCCATAACCAAAACAAAAAGATAAGGGCTCAAAGCTGACCCTTGGTGCAGTCCTATTTTAGTCTTCATTGGGAAGTCATCAGTGTCGCCATCACTTGTTCGAACACTTGTCACAACATTAGCGTACATGTTCTTGATGAGGGTAATGTACTTTGTTGGGACTTTGTGTTTCTCCAAGGCCCACCGCATTATCGGTTGTAATAACATCTTATATTATGGGACGGAGGGAGTACATCTGAATTAGAACCACTCATATTTCGGCATTTTGAACTGAAAGAGAGAAAAATGCGCCTTTTGACTTTAAGATACATGTGGACTAGAAGAGAGCAGTGTCATAGTAACAGCATGCTTAAGTGGCCATCAGCATGCTTGGCCGAAGGTTCCACCCATCAGTTAGGGCTGTTGGTATGAATGGCACTACTGTCTGGGAAGGAAGATGCAAAAAAATTTCTAGGGTTAGGTGCAAATTTATCTTCAGATGAGCCTAACTCATGAAATCATTTCCATTAGTGATATCCTATGAATGTGCTACATTTTGTACCTTGTTGCATCCAGTTTCGAGCCTCTTCTTTTTGTAGGATATCAGTCATTAGAAGAAAACCTTGTATGTCTCATTCTTTATCCATATATATTTCTTGTAAGCATGAATAGATGAATGAAAATATTATTTACTCATTTTAGAAACATTTCTCAAGATACATCTACTTCATCAATGACAGTTTCACTATCACAGGGATAATGATGAACGTAGTGCTGATATGCGAGATCTGGTGACATCCTTCTCTGGACTTGAGGATAAAGTCCTCGACCAATATACTTTTGCAAAGGTATGGTTGGCAATGGAGGACTTTCTGTTGATCAACCAGTATATGTATGATCTGTTGAACATCCCGCTGCCAGGGCGCCTTGTCGCTTTATTCCTATCTTGTCGTGCGAATGTTAATCTGGGATATTTTACTTGCTGAAGATTTGTTACGCAAACACCAAATATATTGTCATCCGTCAACAGTAGTATAATCTTTGAAAGAATCGCTTAAATGATGCCAACTATAATATTTCATTTTTGTATGAAGTAGCAGTAATTTGATTAAAAGCCGTTGTTATTATACTTGCTTTCTATTACTCTGGAATAAGCCATATGTTTGTAAACAAGTAGGTCATACTTGACGCCATAAACATGTTTTCCGGATTATCAGTTTTTGGGTATGTTCGCATTTTATATTGTTTGCTTTCGCTTTTACTCATCATGATTTTTTATTTTCTTTTGATTAGTCAAATGTGATCAGAAATGCTGCACAGAACTATCTGTTGGATTCTGGGATTCATTGGGGAGCAGCACCTGTAGTGAAGGTATGCAGTACAAAGGATGACAAACCCTATTGATGCTATCTCAATTATCTATTACTAGTTCTTTATTTATTGAAACAGCCAATTGCATTCCACGCTAGAGTTTCCGTCCTGATGCAGTTCAAAATCATGGCTGGATCCAACCCCACTCAAACTGCTGCACAACCCTTCTTGGCAGGTTTTGCACAGTTCGTGGGCTACATTACCAATTTGCCATTAAACGATAGCTCCCGTTCGCACTCCTGTTTTATTTCCAGCTCTCTGCCGATGCCCTGTTCCTATCGTTGGCAGTGGTGGCACTGAGCACAACCTCTTGCCCAGCAGGATGGCGACCTCTTCTGCGCATCCGACCTCTCAGCACTGAGGCGCCTGGTATTGCACTCTGTCCAGAAGGATGTTCTCCTGCTCCTTGGTGGTGACATTGTGTCCTGTACTCCTGTGATTGTTGCTGTGCAGTCGGGCTAGTGCTATGATCTAATCGTGGTGAGAGGCTAGGTGCCCAGCAGTTTGCTAGTGAAGGGCAGATGCATCAAGCAACAGCATCGCCTGATGAGGTGGTGGGGTGTTTTCTGCTGGCAAGTCACCTCTGTGTGCTTCTGAGCGAAAGCGCTTCTGGTTGCCTCACACCATTGCCAGATGAGGCGCTGGGCTGCTTCTTGCCGGTGGCCTTGATGCAGAGCACCCCTCACTCCCAGATAAACATTATTGTTTCTTGCCTCACGTTGCTGAGATCACATTCACTAACTTTAGTGAGGCTAGTTCAACACCAGCGTCAGCATCACCTCTCCTCTTTCAGTTCTTTCAAGTTGTCAATCACATCTTTGGAATCTTATGCTTGCCATTTGCTTCTCTCAATTTATTGTTGCCATGAACTTCCTTCAAATATATCCCTCCCTGTTGTTTCTTTCTGTATTCTCAGCTTAATTATCTTCATCACCAGTGTGTTACTTTGGAATGGCTTGGGCTGGGTTTTCATGCCAAGGAACTGTCTATGAACAGGGCTTGTTCAGAACATGTAGCATCTTCCCCATTTACTGCAAGGACAGTTACAACTTACACTAATAGTATCTTGTGGCTCTACTTTTTTTTGCTGACCTAACTGGTGTTTGCGTAGTGGCATGCATTTATGAAAAATAGCCCTGTGTAACAATTAAGTTGCAAATGTTTTTGCTGTCTTACAAATTTAGCATTTTGTCAATGCGAGTGTAGTATTGTTGCACTCTAATTCAATTTATTGTCCTCGCAGGGCATACGGGATGCAACTCTTGATTTACTGCACATCCTTGTAGCTGTACATGCCGAGGTTTCCATCATTTTCCTGTTCTTCCTTTCATTATTTTCGCATGTGACACAACTATCTTTCCAGGAATAACATGCTTAATAATGGGCAGATTTCAAACTTTTTTTCTAGGCCGATGGGTTCGTTATGTCCACTTCTGCAGTTCTGCTAAGCTTTCTATTGTGCAAGTAAAATGGACAGATTTCAAACTTTATTTTATTTCTGTTTATCTGATAAATATAGGAAAAATACCTTTACATTATAAACTGGATCAATTTTTCTCTGCTTAATGAATAACCAGAGATCCTGATGTTTCCGTAAAAAAAAGTTAGTCTGTAAGGTAGCTGGTATTAAGTACTAGACAAGGTGTTTTCAGTGGTAGCTGGACCTGGTCTCTGTCCTGGAATTTGACAATTTTTGAAGAACTTGGTAACACTGCATTATGTATTTTAATTCGGTTTCCAGTGATGCTGTGATGTATTTGTTCTATAACTCATATTAAAACCATTGTATTTCATTCTGGATTATTTTCGTGTGGATCCTGTTTCCTACTTATACACTAAATAAACACTAATTTAAAACTCTAGGGCCGCTTGTTTTCAGAAACCGCATGACAGGTTGCTGTTGGCAGTTATAATCTATACAGTAAAGTAAGGTACATGGATAAATCTGCTTTAATTCCATCAAAGTTATTTTATGCTCTACCTTTGTCTTGTTTCAGGTATACTCGGGTGCTAGGCCTTTGTTGGAGAAAACGATGAAAATTTTGGTCGAGGGTTTGGTCGACATCTTTCTTAGTCTTTTTTATGAGAACAAGGCCAAAGATCTCAGAATGTTGGATGCAAATGGTTTTTGTCAGCTCATGCTTGAGGTAAGTTATGTACTCCCTCCGATCCATATTAATTGTCGCAGACTTAGTACAAAGTTAGTAGAACTTTGTGCTAAATCTGCGTCAATTAATTTGGGCCGGAGGGAGTAGTTACTTTTGTTCATCGTAGGATTATTTTTGAGCCTTTACTATGCAGTTGTTCAACTAGTCAAGTTAAACACACTCATTTTTGTTATATGCTTGCAGCTTGAGTATTTTGAAACCGTGTTAAACACATACTTCTCTACTGAGGCACAACAAGCTCTGAAATCTTTGCAAGAGAGTTTGTTGGAGAAGGCCTGTGAAAGTATGGGTGAAGCCTCGGAGAATCCTGCATCAGATGATAAACAAGTGTCATCAGTATCACCCGATGATTTGCTTGTAAGTACTCCAAACATTCATGCCTGTCCACGAATTGAAATATAGGCGTGCTATGTATGTCTTGATATTTATGATCCTTTGGACTAAGCTCGATTACATTGGAACTAAGTGCTCTTTAGGGTAAGTTTACTTTTGCAACGGACAATGTATAATCGAAAGTCTGCGTTTTCCCCAGGCTCTTGCTCAGCAACACGGCAGTGATCTGCTGCAAGGGGAGCTGGAGAGAACCCGATTAAATATAGCATGTTTTATGGAGCCAACTCTTCAATCAGGCTCGAAAACTTCAGCTTATTCGTCTTACCAGGCACCAGCCCCGGCTCAAGTCTCCTCCCCTAGTTTTAGAAGGCAGCAGACAAATTCTCCTATAGTCTCTAGAAGACGCCGATGAACTAAATGCTGAGAGCAACATTTTCTTTATCGACGTGGCCTCTTCCCTAAACTCCCTTTTTAAGAAGGAAGTCCCTCTTTTCTTGGGTTGCCTGTATTTTTTATCCATTCATTGTAATTAGCATCATGTTGTGTATTATGAATTTTGACCCATTCTTTTGGTGTTGTATGATAAAAAGGGCAGGGTACAGGTGCTGCTGTACGGGACTATGTACTTGTATAATCTCCAGAAAGTGGAATTGTTGTTTCCTTTTTTTTTCAGAAGATACCACTGCAAATTATACTTGTTTTACACCAAGTGGTAGATCTTATCTTGGGTCCTCGTCTGTTGCCTGAGAGCCTATGTTTGAACCTCACACTGTTTCAGCTTGGCGTGTATTCTAAGCTGAGTTGACGAGCAGACAAGGAATTCGGTATATTAGTTTGTGTATTAGTATATACTCCTACATTGTACAATTGAACTTGGGTAGTAATGTACGTATTGTGGTAATAATGCCTTTTTCTTTGGTGACTTGTCTACAGCATACACCTCCGGCTTCCTCAAGAATTTGCTAGGCTGAGAGGGCCTTCTGATTGAAATTGGATGGAAGAGGCGTCCACTAGCATCATACCTACTCTGGTTTCAAGTTTTTTCATACTGTGAAAAGAAAACACCTCCGGCTTCTTCTGTTTTTACTTGCTGCGTTGTTTTTCCAGTACACTTGTAATTTTCGCTTGCATGTTGACGAATGCAGTGGATCCATAACGTTGGTTCCTCACTATTTGTGTGCGGGTATAAATATCGAGCGCTCCATCCCTACAGAACTCTTTATCTACTGAAGATTCGGCCATTGCGTGCATGTGCTACGAGGCACTTTGATTTGTCTCACATTATTGTCAGCACGTGCTGCAGGCTCGTGATTCGGCCATCCAACGGTTTATAGTATATTTTGCTTGGAGCGGGACCTACACGTCTATGCGCAGGACAGTTGCACCTGCACCCACTTGCACTGCTACGCAACATGCCGTGGTCGACTCCTCGGGAACGGAAGAAGGCACCACAACACGAGAACGTTATCCTCCCAGACCAACGTGTCCACGACTCCACGTGTGTGCACTCTCCCAGACCCACCCAGAGGCAGAGCTGCCTATCTCCGCCCCGCCAATCAACGTCTTCCAGTAGCAACCTCACGCATGGAGGAGAGCATGGTGCAGCCCAAGAGTAGGCCCCGCGAGTGAGCCCGCCCGCCCTCCGCCCTGCCTGCCATGGCAGCCCCCCTCCTCCTCTCTCCCTCGTCTCACTGCCACTGCATTACCACGCCCACCAGGGGAACCGGAACGCCGCTGCCTTCCCCGCGGCGCCACCCACCAGCTCCGCTGCGCCAGCCGCGGCCGCGGGGCGCGGTGCTGGTGGCGGCGGCGCCTCCCGAGCAAAGCTTGGCGCCTCAGCACGAGACTCTGGGCGACGCCAAGGCTGCGCTGTACCAAGCTCTAGAAGGTTTTGCTGCTGCTGCTGCTGCCATTTGGTGCCCCTTGGTGGTTCTGAGCTGACTCTGATTAGTTTCTCCACTGTTCCGAAAAAGGTATCGACAGAGGAATATTTGGCATAACCTCCGCGAAAAGGTCCGAGATTCATGCTCTGGTGGAGCTCTTGGAGTCCCGGAATCCTACACCGAATCCCACCGACAAATTGCACGACAAGGTACACAAGCTGAATATTCTTCTTCCAATTGCTAGTAGTAGTATATGATTCAGATCACTATGTTGCTCCTGATAATACCTTGTTTGGGCCGCGGTAATTCAAGTGTTTTGACTCGTCCTTGCCATGCTCTTAAGCTTAAGTCTGACTTCAGATTTTCATAGCTTGGTAACTTCTGTTACTAGGAAGATTCATGCTGGCCTGGGCAGTTAATGCATGCCAGATTTTGAAAAACAAGAGGAACACCTGCAATTACTGACTCTGGTCTTGGGACGATGCAAGGTGGACGGCTGCTGGAGGCTCATCTACAGCACGATTTCGATTCTGGGAAAAAGGAGAACCAAGCTGGGCCTGCGAGATTTCATTAGCCTCGGGGATTTCTTCCAGATAATCGATGTCAAGGAGGTTAGTCAAACGTTGCCCGTCAAATTTCAGCATCCCTTTTTCTTTTCTTTTTAATTTGTTCTATAAGTCTTGTATGTATGTAGTCTGTAGGAGCTCCACTTGTAGTACAATTTATGCTTTTACAGCTGTGCAGCGTAGATTTTGAATAGTGTATGTTAAATGATAATCTTGTGCCCTGAACTGAGCATCGAAATGCAATGAAATTAGGATTCATACACAATGCCAAATTCTATTTTAGCTGTATAAGTAGTTCATGAAACTGAGTGCTATCGTAAAGATTCTACTTCCCAACCAAGTAAGTTTTGATTGTTGGTATATCTTGAAATAAATGGAGATTTAGCGTCACTTCTGTACACCCAAAGGAAAAGGCGGTGAATGTCATAAAGTTCAGCGCAAGAGCATTGAAGATATTCTCAGGCCAACTTGCTATTGAAGCATCCTACACTATCACTACAAAAACAGTAAGAAATTCTATCTTGTCATCTCTCATGTCTAAAATTTCCTGTGCCTGACTGCTAATTGATGAAAACCTGTAATTTCCTCACAGCCTGTGGTGTCTTGTTTCAGAGAGTGGGTATCAAGCTTGAGAGTTCAACAATCACCCCAGATCAGGTACAAGTTGCGATTCCCTGTGAAATGAAAATGTTTTAAATGTTAACGTCTCTACCAAAAAGAACAAAACTAAATTCAGGGCCAATCACTTGTATCTTTTGCTTGGGGACAAGAACAATACCTTGTACAGTACTATGTTTACTTGTGGAACAAGAATGATGCCCTGGTCTTTCACTTATCTAATGTTTATTTTGACCGTTTGTCACATTGGGCTATGCAGTTGATGAATATCTTCCAGAAGAACTACGACATGCTCCTTGCCATATTCAACCCAGAAGGTTGGCTCGAGATAACGTATCCTTTTGGTGTTGCTGAGTGCTACTCTACACTTGATTGATTTTTCGAATTGGTGTTTCTGCCTGCTTTTTTTTCCCAAATTGGTGTTTTTGCCACTCTTCTATTTATATATATAGCAAACCTACTTCACGTATATAGTCTTCCTCATCAAATTTTACTAGATATGTTGACGAATCTCTACGGATCGGCAGAGATGACAAGGCAAACATCTTTGTTCTGGAGAAAACAGACCCATCTCAAGTGTAAGAAGATCTACGAAGCAAAATGTGTGCAAATATTCGTAATTTCTGACAATGAGTGCATCGACACTCAGAGAAGATGCCACCTTAACGTATTCCGCGGCACAAATGATTGTTAACAGCTCAGTGCAGATCATCGATTCAACCACTCATCAATTTCTCCTGAAAAGGATAAGCAGCATTCTTTTTTACGACCATAGAAACATTTGTTTTTTGGATTTTTTTAGCTGTGCACTGTCAATGTATCAATGTAAGTATGTAACTATGAAAGTTCAGTTACATAGAGAATCAAACTGCCCCATCATAGGGAGCAATTAAACAACTATCCAATTTTGAAATACCATATTTTTTCAAATACCTGTCAAAGTTTCAAATAGTACGAGTACTATTCGCTTATCGCTCGTCTTATTTGCACCGGGATTTCTTTAAATGTTTGACGAAATTTTGCAGCCTCACAAAGATTGTAAAACGACCTACATATGCACAATTTTTTTTCCGAAACGGAGGCAAAATTTTTGCCTCATCTATTAAATAAGAGAGAGTAGATTAGAGCTTTACAGCCACCACCTCAAACACGGCATGCGAACTACTCACGAAATACAATAGGCCCTAGTTTCTTTGCACCAGCTGTAACCCAAAGCTTGGCCTCCTCAAGGATTGTGTTAAGAAGAATAGGTGGCAGAACACTTTTGTGTCGGAACACCCTAGCATTACGTTCATTCCAGATGGTCCAGGAGACAAGGAGGGTGAGGGAGGCCAAGGCACTCCTGCTGGGGACGTGGCTCCCAGTACCATCTTCCCACCAATCCAGGATGGAGTCATGGAGATGCCATCCGGAGGTGTCAATGTGATGAAGGCGAAGCTTGGCCGCGAGAGACCTCCAAAGCCGAATAGTGAAGCGACATTTGAAGAGAAGATGAGCACCCGTTTCCTGCTCCCTAGAGCAAAGAGGGCACAAACTGCAGTTGGCCCACCCGCGCCTCTCCAGGCGGTCCGCAGTCCAGATACTATATTGAATAGCCAACCAAGCAAAGAATTTGATCTTCGGAGGAGCCCAAACTTTCCAAACCATGCGATCCATTGGGGACAAGGTTAACCCAAGAAACTGAGCTTTATAAGCACTGGCTGCCGAGTACATCTCATCATTGGAATGCTTCCAGGTGATGTTGTCCTCCCGATGCTCATCAAGATGGACGTCATCCAAAAGCATCCAAAGAGTGAAAAACTCTCGAATGTGGTCTCCGCTGACGACGGTGTTGTAGCTGATTTTGAATATCCAAGCGTTCCCTCTAACAGCCTCCCTAACCTTCCAATTCTTTCTCCTGGAGGCCCCATAGATGTGCGGGGCGATCTTCTTGGGCTTACGGCCAAGGAGCCAAGGAGAATATTTTATTTAGGTTTAATTACATGATGACTATGGATCATGGATACCCGTAGTGACATTGGAATGACTATGGATCATGGTTAGAACGATAAAGATCATAAGGTGATTGTTTAGCATAATTTTTGGAGTTGTCGGAGGTTACATTGGGGTGTGCCTTATGGACTAGAAAGATAATCTTAAGAGGTATGCTCAGCCATACCTAAACTCATCCCACTTTGGTCTAACTAAAAGAGGAACTTTGGGGTGATTCTTTACCACATACTCTGAGGATATATCATGTGTTTTAACTATGTTAATGATGTTGAGAGTTCGCACTAGTGAAAGTATGATCGCTAGACCTTATTTCCCAGCATTGAGACACTATTTTACTCCATATTTATTCCCAAAGTGCAAAAATATTATTACCATCCAAACTATCAATCTCTTCGCCAAACTAGTGCACATATACAATTAATATTGGTGGGTGCCTTTCAAAAATATATATTTGTATTGAGTGTGTTGGGGACACAAGAGACTACTTGTATTTGTTGCAGGGTTGTTTAAGACAAAACACTTTCGACATACGCCTCCCGTTGATTGATAAACCTTAGGTTACTCCCTTGAGGGGATGTGGTTGTCCTACAATCCTCTGCGTTTGGAGGCTCAAGAGACTCAAAAAGAATAGAAGTGCGCAGTAGACACGTCTTGAAATGTTTGTGGCGCCAAGATTTGAGTGGACGAAGAGCACGCTGTAACTCCTCGTGCCAGCTGCCAAATGTTGAGGCTCATGGTCTTGATTTGGAGTAGTCTCCAAAATTTAAGGATGCCCACACTGCAGGGTACCCGTTCTAATAAAATATGGCAGGGTACTCTAGATGAGAAGGCAAAGAGAAAATATGCTACATGTACACATTTATTTAGGTTTAATTACATGATGCTATATGCCAAGCTCATCCCATGTTGCATGACTCTTAAAACAAAATTTCCTGGAGCTTCTTCAACGACAAGGTAATAATATTTTTGCACTTTCGGAATAAATATGGAGTAAAATAGTGTCTCAATGCTGGAAAATAAGGCCTAGCGTTCATACTTTCACTAGTCCGAACTCTCAACATCATTAACATAGCTAAAACACATGATATATCCTCAGAGTATGTGGTAAAGAATCACCCCAAAGTTCCTCTTTTAATTAGACCAAAGTGGGATGATTTTAGGTATGGCTGAGCATACCTCTTAGATTATCTTTCTAGTCCATAAGGCACACCCCAATGTAACCTCCGACAACTCCAAAAATTATGCTAAACAATCACCTTATGATCTTTATCGTTCTAACCATGATCCATAGTCATCCCAATGTCACTACGAGTATCTCTGAAAGATATACTAGATATGCATCACATAATCTCATTGATTCCCAAAAGATTCAATCCAACACTCATAGCATGAGCATGATTCAATTTACCACAAAAATAATATGACGGATACATCACATTGTTCAACTTTATTAACAAAACCCACGATCACAATCAAGATCGGAAACCTACATGATCGAGGGAGAGAGATATAGAACACATAGCTACTACTACATACCCTCGGACCTGAGGGAGGACTACTCACACATCACCATGAGAAGGAAGAGAGAGTTGTTGGTGATGTTGACAAAGATGGCGAAGATGTCCCCGACAGCATTCCGACGCCACCAGAGGAGAGGAGGAAGGCCCCCTCCTTCTTCTTCCTTGGCCTTCTCCCCCGGTTAGAGGGATTCCCCCCCCCCTCTGTTTTTCATGGCTATGGTGGTTTGGATATGAGAGTCTTCCCTGAGGTTGGATCTAACTTTCTGGGGAGCTATTTCTAGATGCTGAAATCTAAGTCTCGTCACCCTTTTTACTTTCCACAGGAGACCCATAAGCGGTAAAATCACAAACAATTCAGGTCGGTTCGGAGACTTCGAGACCAAATTAGTTTCCAAAGGACGCCTCAATCCGAGTAACATAATTATTTTTTTCTATTTTTTCATCCTTAATTTTTTCTGCAATTGACAAAAAGACTAAAATATGAATTGGCCTTTGCACTAAACTAATATGTTAATCCAATCAAAATAATATTTTTCCCAAAACCCTATATAAATGATGTGAATAAAGCATGAATACTTCAAAAAATATAGATATATTTGGGACGTATAACATCCCCAAGCTAAATCTATGCTTGTCCTCGAGCATGTAGATGATAAAAGAATATTTTCTAAAGTTTGGAAATGCTATAATAGAGCACAAGTTAATTTGATCACATAGAGAATGATAGTTCTAATAACAAGAAGCATTATTGTATCAAGTTGAACATAACATCAAGTGATAATGAATTATCTTGCAAATCTTACAAGACTATATTACAAACATAAAGTAGTGAATAAACATCAATGAAGTAAGGATAATGATCAGGTACCCCAAACATGAAGATGGATGATGGAAAGCCTTACAATGTTGTTGATCGCAATGCAGTCTTGATTAAACTAATTGAACTAATGGGATGGTGGCTATGGCTGGAGACGAAGATGTGAAGCCAGGTTGATGACAGTTGCATGGCGATTGGCAAGGTGAATTGACCATCTATCCTCATGAGATTCTCAATTCTCCTATATATATTGAAGATAACGAAATAAGTTTTTGGGGCCCGTCTGTTATGAATTAGGTTTAGGCCCTTTGATGAAGTTTTCTCAGGATGACATCACAGAGGCTACCAAGTGTCTTCCTCTCTTCCGCTGCCTCTGGTGCGTGCATCCCATATATGACTTGATTTCCACCAAAAATTGTCCATATATGTAAGGAATACAATAAACAAGGAGATTTACACATCTTTGCATTTATTAGTGATCATAGCGCAAGTTATCTGGATAAAACACATAAAATATCTGAGAATATCCGGTTTAACGAGGATAGAAATGAGTGTAAAAACCACTCATGAGCCGCCAAGATTCCCGCGCCGCCACCATTAGGTGCCACATCCGTCGCCGGGCCACCATGATTTTTGGCCCCGTTCACCCCCACTAAGTCGTTCCCGCACCTGCCATGCTTCGCCGCAGCCATGCGCCTGTTTCCTGCCATTCGCTCTCGTGTCACCCCTTTTGCCGTGTGACCTCAAGGTGTTCATGACTTGCTCGGAGGTAATTTTCCCCAAATTTGTTTGTGTAGCAGCTCATAGATTCCTGTAGATGACATAGGATTCACATTTTGTGTAGATGGATCTGATGATAGAGCTGTTTTTTTATGATTCATCACTGGATAATAGCTCCGAGTCCGAGAGTGAGTTCATGGATGCAAAGAAGACGCGGTTGTGTAGATGGGTGCTAAATGGATACCGGCAACCAAAATGAGGAGGAAACATGTGGGACATAGGTAGGTCATCTGACAATTCACTAGAACATAATTGAAGGCCATGATAAGCTCATGGGCGACTAATTTCTGCCCGTTTGTACCTTCCCCGCCTACTTGTTACGGTGACACTTCTACATGACCGAATGACTATTTCATCGAATTGCCGACGACATGGAAGACAATGTACCATTCTTCCAGCGACAGAGAAATGCTGCCGGTCAGCTGTTTTTTTCCTGTTTTCAGAAGGTGACATCGACACTTAGGATGATTGCATATGACACTCCTATAGATGCATTGGATGAGTATCTTTGAATGGCCGAAGATACAATCATAGAATGCACGAAAGTGTTTGATGATACTCAGATACTGTGATGAAGGTTTATGGAGAGCAGTGTCTACGAGCACTCAATGTTGAGGACACATCGAGGCTTCTAACCATGAATGCAGCGAGAGGCTGGCCTGGGATGCTAGAGAGTGTTGAATGCATACATTTGAGGTGGAGGAATTGCCCTGCAGCTTGGCATGACCAATTCACCAGGCATTGCCATGATCTAACAATCATTTTGGAAGATGTTGCCTCTGAGGATTTGTGGGTTTGACATTGCTACTTTGGGTTGCATGGATCTAACGATAACATCAATGTCTTGCAAAGATCTTATCAGTTTGCAAGGCTAGCAGGTGGTATGGGTCATCCATGCAACCTCATGGTGAATGATCATCATCTTTTTTTTCCAGGGGGAAATTGTCATCAACATGACCAAAGCTACTATCTAACCGATGAAATCTATCCATCTTGGTCAATATTTGTGTAAGACAATTTCTAATCTAGAGACCAAGAAACTTAAGCATTGTGCCAAGATGCAAGAAGCAACGAGGAACGACATTGGCAGAGCATCCGGAGTGCTGCAAGCTAGGTTTGCAATTATTCGGGGTCCTGCTTGGTTTTTGAACAAGGGTATCTCAACAAAGATTATGACATAATGTATTTTTTTCTTTTTTTTCGAAAAGGGGGGACTCCCCGACCTCTGCATCAGAATGATGCATACAGTCACATATATAAATAAATGAGGTTCAACAAGGTCTTAAAGTCTGAAAACAATAAAAATGGCAAGCTCACAAAGAGCCACAACGCCAAAAACAAAAGGCCCAAAAGCCACAACCGGCTGGCATAACAAAGATAGGTAAACTAATCGCCTATCCTATTACATGACCGCCATCCAGACCGGTTGAAGATATCCCGCGCTACCATCTCCCACCGGACAGATCCAGTAACCAAACGCTCCCTGGCCTCCGTCGGAGTGAGCAAGGACCACATACGGATCAACGCAGTAGCTCGGAATAAAACCTGCAAAAATTGAATAGTTGTTGTTCTGTTAAAAGCCAAATCATTTCTGCAGTTCCAAATTGCCCACAACAAAGCACATACTCCTACACGAATGTGTCTAGCTGTTTCGGACTATATCCCAACAAGCCACGTTCCAAATAACGTACTGGCCGAATTCGGAGGAGTAATGTTAAAGGCAATTTGCACGGTGCGCCACAACACTCTCGCCAACGGGCATTCAAAGAAGAGGTGCTTAATATTCTCGTCCCGATCACAGAAACTACACCTAGTAGATCCTGTCCAGTTGCGCTTAACTAAGTTATCCTTTGTTAAAATGATTTGTTTATGTACAAACCACATAAACACTTTAATCTTCAAAGGAACTTTTACTTTCCAAACATGTTTGGAACTAGGAATAACACTAGAGTTAATAACATCGATATACATCGACTTAATCGTGAATTCTCCAGACCTAGTAAGTTTCCAACACAACTGATCGGGCTGATGAGCTAGCTGAACCTCCATCAGTCTACTCACCAATGAAGCCATGCCTCCCACCGGTCACCAACAAGCACCCTCCGAAACTGAATATTAAGGGGAATGGACTGCATAATCGTGGCAACTAGAGCATCACGTCGTTGAACAATACGGTATAGGGACGGATACTGGAGCGCCAATGGCATATCACCAAGCCAAGTATCCTCCCAGAACCGAGTATTGTTGCCATTACCGACAATAAACTTTGTTCTATTAAAGAAGGCTGCCTTAACTCTCATAAGCCCCTTCCAAAACGGCGAGTCAGTTGGTCTCATTGTCGCCTGGGACAAAGTCTTGGACTGCAGATACTTATTACAGAGAATCTGCGCCCATGTTGCCTCAGTCTCAACTGATAACTTATACAGCCACTTACTGAGAAGGCATCTATTCATGGCTTCAAGATTCTCAATACCAAGACCCCCTTGGTCCTTTGGTCGACAGATGATATCCCATTTGGCGAGTCGGTACTTTCTCTTTAGTTCATCACTCTGCCAGAAGAATCTGGATCGGTAGAAGTCCAGCCTTTTCCTAACCCCAACTGGAACTTCAAAGAAAGATAAGAGAAACATCGACATACTCATGAGTACCGAATTAATAAGAATCAATCGGCCTCCATAAGCCATAAGTTTGCCCTTCCAGCAGCTCAGTTTCTTCTCAAACCGATCCTCGATGCACTTCCATTCTCTGTTTGTTAGCTTACAATGGTGAATGGGTATACCTAGGTAAGTAAAAGGTAAAGTGATGCGGAGCATCCCGTGACTCGCACCGACACTCCATCACCACCGCAAGCACCGAGTGGACCAATGACAAGAGCACGTGTACGCGCCATCGAGAACGAGGTTGACTCTCTCCTCTTCGAGTTTCGTTCAAATTCACATGAGAATTGGGTTCTACCTCACAAGGACATGTTATGCATTTTAGGATACCAAGGAGATGATCATGAGAAGGATAAGACGGAGTCTCGAGCACCCATGGAGCAAGGGAGAGGAGAGAAGATCGAGGAGAAGAAGAGGCCGCAACCCCTGTACACCCCGAGTGCCCGGGTGCCCAGCCACAGCCTGGGCAGCGCCCCAGCCGGCCCCGGGTGCCCGGCCCCAAGGCCCCGAGTGCCCGGCCTGTCACCTGGGCCGCGCCAGCCCACCCCGGGTGCCTGGCCTGCCCTGGGCCGCGCCCAGCTTCCACCTCGGGTGCCCGGGACATCAACCCCGGGTCCCCGGCCGGCCTCGCCCAGCCTCCTGCCACTGCCCCGGGTGCCCGGGCCTTGGACCCCGGGTGCCCGGCCTGCCACCAGCCGGCTCCCCTGACCGGTCCGGGTGCCCGGCCAGTTTGACCCCGGGTGCCTGGACCCTTCCTCCGTGGCCGCGTTTTTGGGGACTTTTTGGTCCTTTGTATCCCTTTTCCCTAATGTTTCGTCCCTAGACTATATAAGTGCATCTCCTAGGTCATTTGTGGGTTAGCAAAGATATTAGAACACAAAAGAGGGCTTTGCTCATTTCCTCCTTTAGGAGATCTAGACCTCCACTTGGAGAAGCTCCTCTTGGAGATCAAGCCCTCCTCTTGGAGAAGATCCTCTTTGGATGCAAGACCTCACCTAGTGAGAAGACCTTTACCCTAGTGCTATTCCCCTTGGATTGATCTTGTAATCTTGTGGATCTCATGTATGCTACTCTAGTGGATGTGATATTTGGGTTTGTTTGTGAGTTTTGTTCTTGTGTTCTTGAGTGTTTTTCCTCCTTTTCCCCCTCCAAGTGTGAAAAGATCCCACCTAGGGTTTGACCCTACAACATCTTGGTATCATGAGCAAGGTTTATTCACATCTTGGAGTCCCATCCCCCCATTTGCTAGCTTGATTTTGTTATTTTTCGTCCAAATTCAAAAATCCCCACAAAAATAGCCCCCAAAAATTTTCTTGCAATTTGTTGGATCTTGTGAGATTTGGTTGTTTTGGTCCATGGATTTGATGTTTGGCAAGTGGATCTAGCCCCTCCCCAACTATCCCCACCCTTCCCACCATGAAATCCATCGAATTTGGCCTTTCCCCAAAGATTTCCGCCCAAATCGGTCACCACCGGGTGCCCGCACCTCGAACCCCCGGGCACCCGCACCCCCGGGCCTTTCCCCAAAGATTTCCGCCCAAATCGGTCACCACCGGGCACCCACACCTCACACCCCCGGGTGCCCGCACCCCCCCAAATCAGCCCACTGCCAATACCATTTTGGCCATAACTTCCACCTCCCAATTTCGTTTTTCGTGTTCTTTAGCTCTTTTAGAAGCTCTTGACATCCCCCATCCACTCATCCCACTACCACCACCATTAGCCCCCATCCAAAAAATCATCACAAAAACACCCACCTTCCGCATTTGACCGATTTTGTGTTGCCATTTCCGTTTCCTAAGGTGTTTCAGCTACTTAGGAGCGTGTGACATCATCATCACCATCATCGACTCGGAGCCATCTTCACCGCTAACCGTGAGAAAGGACGGTAACCTCGACGACACTTACTTCTTACCTTGATTTTTTGCATTGATAGCCCGAGCCACTTTGCGTTGCTTACCCATTGAGACTAGCAAGTTGAGAATTGCCGGGCCACGCTATTGTGCACCGTAGTGATCGTGTTATCATCCTTGTGCCTTAAGTCTCTCCCGTGCATATCATATATACTTATCTCATATCATACTCGGCTCGAGCATCAAGCATAGAGAGAAAAAAGAAGAAGAAAAGCTTTTAAGCAAAAGAGGAGAAACAAAGAGCTTCTAAGCAATAGAGTTGAGCCATTTGCATACCTATATCATCTTGGTCATCGCATATATACCATAGTTGGGATAGAAGACGGCACGGTTCTCTCATAGGTAGGTGCACACGCGTATCTTGCCCATTTGAGCAATCGAGCTAGTGCCTCTCGAGCATTCGCACAACAAGAGCATTTTTCGTGGTTGCACATTTTGAGCTCACTCCTTGGTTGTGCGGATCCCATCTATCTTCCGTGCATGTGTACCTAGTGATACCTTTGGGTTTGATCTATTTGCTTTACTTGCATTTTTGTGAACCTTCTCAACCTTATCGATATCTTGACTAACATTTGCTTGAAATTTTTGCCACCATCCTAACCGAGCTACTCCATAAGCCTTTTACTTGTAGGTGTGAGAAACAAACCCGGTTCCAATTCTCCTATTGTGTCATTACATTGAGTGACACTTGTTACATCTTCAATCCTCGAAGAAGGTAACTTTGGTATTGTTCTCTCATTTTCCTACTCACCCCACTTGGTTATGATGGATAGGCCAAACTCATCGTCTAACCCACTTTTCGAGGAGCAAGGTGATGATTTTGGCTTCGTCTCCAAGAACCACTTCTTCATCGCGCAACGAGCGCTTCATCAAGAAAACATTGCATTGGGTGAACGCTTGGAGCAACTCGCCTCCGACCTTCGTCAAAACATCAACGACAAATTCAACACACAAATGGAAGAGCTCCGCAACATGATCGTGCGACGCCCGTCTTCCTCATCCGCTTCGTCAAGACGGCGCCACTCAAGTCACCGTACAAGTCGGCCATCTTTGGACTACTACTCTTATGATGCAAGTCTGCCACGAGGTCGCCCTCCTCGACGTGATCATCCTCAAGATCACCAAGCTCAAGAAAATCCATTCCATGGCAATGGCTTACAAGACCGAGTTCGAGCACGTGAACAGATGCGACACCAAGTCCCTCAAGGAGCAATGGAGCAAGAGCAAATACCTCCACAAGTACCACGTTAAGTCCCTCAAGATGGTGATGTACTTCGACAAGCACAAGAGCAACATGAAGCACAAGCCCTCGAACATGAAGCTCAAGCACTTGAAGCACAACACACACTCGCCGAGGCCACTAGAGCCGTCGAAGACCGCAACTGCCAAGTGCGAGAACAAGAGGAAGCTTTTCGTCATGAGATACAAGAAGAAGTCGCACGATGCGAAGAGCAACAAGAAAGGCGCAACCAAGCGCACATTCCTCGCCCTCCTCCAAGACAAGAGAGACACCAAGTGGAACAAGTGCTTCAAGACCCTCCTCCACGCCAAGAGCGACACCACGAGGAACGAGCATTTGAGGACTTTCCAAGGCAAGAGCGATATCACAACCGCTATCAAGATGAAGAACTCCGCTACGGCAAGCTCAAGTTCACCATGCCAAAGTTCTCTGAAAGCAATGATCCCAAAGAATATCTCTCTTGGGCATTGAAGGTGGACAAGATTTTTCGCCTCCATAACTACAATGAAGAAAAGAAGATAGCCATGACCTCCCTCGAGTTCCAAGACTACGTCCTCATTTGGTGGGAGCAAGTGATCGAGCGACGACATATAAGAGGCGAACCACCAATCACAACTTGGGAAGCAATGAAGGAAGTCATGAGAGCCCGCTTTGTGCCTACTCACTACACTCGAGATCTTTTCAAGAAGTTGCAACTCCTCAAGCAAGGCACAAAGATGGTGGAAGAATACTACCAAGAAATGGAGATTGCCATGATACGAGCCAATGTCAAGGAAGATGACGAGCAAACAATGGCACGCTTCTTGAATGGCCTCAACCACCCAATCAAGCGGATCACCAACTTCCAACCATACTCCAACCTTCTTGAGCTAGTTCATCAAGCAACCAAGGCCGAGCGACAAGTGCAAGATGACTTCAAATACGCCAAGTACTCGTCCAAGACCTATGGCTCCTACTCTCAAGCTCCCGCGACATCGGCACCTCCTACATCAACTCGAGCATCACCAAGTACCGGCGACAAGACAAGTTCCAAGCTAGTGGCACCTTCCTCGACTCGTCCTCTGGCAAGCACCTACAAATCCAGGACTCCTTCATCTTCGGCGCCTCCCGATGATCCCGTCAAGACAAGTTCATTCAAATGCTTCACATGTGGCGGCTGAGGCCACAAGTCCTTCCGATGCACCAACAAGCGAACAATGATCTTCAACGATGACGACACATACGACTCGATGAGTGAAGAAGAAATGGAAGCCATTGATCATGTGGCCATGCACCGGTGCATGAACAAAGATGAAGATGATCAAGTCTTTTGTGACAACGATTCAAGTCCCTCTCTCGTGGTCTCCAAGGTCTTGACGCTCCAACACCACCAAGACGAAGACCAACGGTGCCACATCTTCCACACAAAGGCCGACATCAATGGGCGCTCCGTCAAGGTCATCATCGACGGAGGTAGTTGCCACAATTTGGCAAGTGAATAACTATGCTCCAAGCTTCAATTGGTCAAGAGGAAGCATCCACACCCTTACAAGGTTCAATGGCTAAGTGACTCCGGCACTATCCGAGTTGAGCATACGGTCCAAGTCTCCTTCAAAATTGGTGCATATGAGGACACTTTGGAGTGTGATGTGGTCCTAATGACCGTTTGCCACCTCCTTCTTGTTCGACCATGGCAATTCGACCCTGGTGTCATCCACAATGGGCGTACCAATCACTATAGCTTCAAGATGAAAGGGAAGGAATATGTGCTACGACCTATGTCTCCTATGAAGGAAATATGCCCTAGAGGCAATAATAAAGTTATTGTTTATTTCCTCATATCATGATAAATGTTTATTATTCATGCTAGAATTGTATTACCCGGAAACATGATACATGTGTGAATACATAGACAAACATAATGTCACTAGTATGCCTCTACTTGACTAGCTCATTAATCAAAGATGGTTATGTTTCCTAACCATAGACATGTGTTGTCATTTGATTAACGGGATCACATCATTAGGAGAATGATGTCATTGACTTGACCCATTCCGTTAGCCTAGCACTTGATCGTTTAGTATGTTGCTATTGCTTTCTTCATGACTTATACAAAGTTCCTACAACTATGAGATTATGCAACTCCCGTTTACCGGAGGAACACTTTGTGTGCTACCAAACGTCACAACGTAACTGGGTGATTATAAAGGAGCTCTATAGGTGTCTCCAAAGGTACATGTTGAGTTGGCGTATTTCGAGATTAGGTTTTGTCACTCCGATTGTCGGAGAGGTATCTCTAGGCCCTCTCGGTAATGCACATCACTATAAGCCTTGCAAGCAATGTAGCTAATGAGTTAGTTACGGAATGATGCATTACGTAACGAGTAAAGAGACTTGCCAGTAATGAGATTAAACTAGGTATTGGATACCGACGATCGAATCTCGGGCAAGTAACATACCGATGACAAAGGGAACAACGTATGTTGTTATGCGGTTTGACCGATAAAGATCTTCGTAGAATATGTAGGAGCCAATATGAACATCCAGGTTCCGCTATTGGTTATTGACCAAAAACAGTTCTAGGTCATGTCTACATAGTTCTCGAACCCGTAGGGTCCGCACGCTTAACGTTATGATGACAGTTTTATCATGAGTTTATAAGTTTTGATGTACCGAAGGTTGTTCGGAGTCCTGGATGTGATCATGGACTTGACGAGGAGTCTCGAAATGGTCGAGCCATAAAGATTGATATATTGGACGACTATATTCGGACACCAGAAGTGTTCCAGGTGATTTCGGAGAAAACAGGAGTGCCGGCGGGGTTACCGGAACCCCCCGATGAAGTATTGGGCCTTTGTGGGACTGAGGGGAGAGAGAGGGCAGCAGCCCAGGAGGTGGCCCGCCCCCTCCCATGAGGAGTCCGAATTGGACTAGGGGAGGGGGGCGCGGCCCCTCTTCCCCTCTCCCTCTCTTTCCTTCCCCCTCTCTCTTCCTAGTTGGACTAGGAAAGGGGAGTCCTACTCCTACTAGGAGAAGGACTCCCCCCTCCTTGGCGCGCCCGTAGGGCCGACCGGCCTCCCCCCTTGCTCCTTTATATACGGGGGCAGGGGGCACCTCTAGACACACAAGTTGATCTTCGTGATCGTTCCTTAGCCGTGTGCGGTGCCCCCCTCCACCATATTCCACCTCGGTCATATCATTGCGGTGCTTAGGCGAAGCCCTGCGTCGGTAGAACATCATCATCGTCACCACGCTGTCGTGCTGACGGAACTCATCCCCGACACCCTGCTGGATCGGAGTCCGGGGATCGTCATCGAGCTGAACGTGTGCTGAACTCGGAGGTGCCGTACGTTCGGTACTTGGATCAGTCGGATCGTGAAGACGTACGACTACATCAACCGCGTTGTCATAACACTTTCTCTTTCGGTCTACGAGGGTACATGGACAACACTCTCCCCTCTCGTTGCTATGCATCACCATGATCTTGCATGTGCGTAGGAATATTTTGAAATTACTATGTTCCCCAACAGTGGCATCCGAGCCTGGTTTTATGCGTAGATGTCATATGCACGAGTAGAACACAAGTGAGTTGTGGGCGATACAAGTCATACTGCTTACCAGCATGTCATACTTTGGTTCAATGGTATTGTGAGATGAAGCGGCCCGGACCGACATTACGCGTACGCTTACGCAAGACTAGTTTCACCGTTACGAGCACTCGTGCTTAAAGGTGACTGGCGGGTGTCTGTCTCTCTCACTTTAGTTGAACCGAGTGTGGCTACGCTCGGTCCTTGCGAAGGTTAAAACAGCACTAACTTGACGAACTATCGTTGTGGTTTTTGATGCGTAGGTAAGAACGGTTCTTGCTCAGCCCATAGCAGCCACGTAAAATTTGCAACAGTAAAGGAGAGGACGTCTAACTTGCTTTTGCAGGGCATGTTGTGATGTGATATGGTCAAGATGTGATGCTATATTTTATTGTATGAGATGATCATGTTTTGTAACCAAAGTTATAGGCAACTGGCAGGAGCCATAGGGTTGTCGCTTTATTGTATGAAATGCAAACACCCTGTAATTGCTTTACTTTATCACTAAGCGGTAGTGATAGTCGTAGAAGCAATAGATGGTGTAATGACAACGATGCTACGATGGAGATCAAGGTGTCGCGCCGGTGACGATGGTGATCACGACGGTGCTTCGGAGATGGAGATCACAAGCACAAGATGATGATGGCCATATCATATCACTTATATTGATTGCATGTGATGTTTATCCTTTATGCATCTTATCTTGCTTTGATTGACGGTAGCATTTTAAGATGATCTCTCACTAAATTATCAAGAAGTGTTCTCCCTGAGTATGCACCATTGCGAAAGTTCTTCGTGCTGAGACACCACGTGATGATCGGGTGTGATAGGCTCTACGTTCAAATACAACGGGTGCAAAACAGTTGCACACGCGGAATACTCAGGTTAAACTTGACGAGCCTAGCATATACAGATATGGCCTCGGGACACGGAGGCCGAAAGGTCGAACGTGAATCATATAGTAGATATGATCAACATAGTGATGTTCACCATTGAAACTACTCCATCTCACGTGATGATCGGACATGGTTTAGTTGATTTGGATAACATGATCACTTAGATGACTAGAGAGATGTCTGTCTAAGTGGGAGTTCTTAAGTAATATGATTAACTGAACTTAAATTTATCATGAACTTAGTACCTGATAGTATTTTGCTTGTCTATGTTTGTTGTAGATAGATGGCTCGTGTTGTTGTTCCGTTGAATTTTAATGCGTTCCTTGAGAAAGCTAAGTTGAAAGATGATGGTAGCAATTACACGGACTGGGTCCGTAACCCGAGGATTATCCTCATTGCTGCACAGAACAATTATGTCCTGGAAGCACCGCTGGGTGCCAGGCCTGCTGCAGATGCAACTGACGACATTAAGAACGTCTGGCAGAGCAAAGCTGATGACTACTCGACAGTTTAGTGTGCCATGCTTTACGGCTTGGAACCGGGTCTTCAACAACGTTTTGAACGTCATGGAGCATATGAGATGTTCTAGGAGTTGAAGTTAATATTTCAAGAAAATGCCCGGATTGAGAGATATGAAGTCTCCAATAAGTTCTTTAGCTGTAAAATGGAGGAGAATAGTTCTGTCAGTGAACACATACTCAAAATGTCTGGGTATAATAATCACATGATTCAACTAGGAGTTAATCTTCCTGATGATAGTGTCATTGACAGAATTCTTCAATCACTGCCACCAAGCTACAAGAGCTTCGTGATGAACTATAATATGCAAGGGATGGACAAGACTATTCCTGAGCTCTTCGCAATGCTAAAAGCTGCTGAGGTAGAAATCAAGAAGGAGCATCAAGTGTTGATGGTCAACAAGACCACCAGTTTCAAGAAAAAGGGCAAAGGGAAGAAGAAGGGGAACTTCAAGAAGAACAACAAACAAGTTGCTGCTCAAGAGAAGAAACCCAAGTCTGGACCTAAGCCTGAGACTGAGTGCTTCTACTGCAAGCAGACTAGACACTGGAAGCGGAACTGCCCCAAGTATTTGGCGGATAAGAAGGATGGCAAAATGAACAAAGGTATATGTGATATACATGTTATTGATGTGTACCTTACTAATGCTCGCAGTAGTACCTGGGTATTTGATACTGGTTCTCTTGCTAATATTTGCAACTCGAAACAGGGACTACGGGTTAAGCGAAGATTGGCTAAGGACGAGGTGACGATGCACGTGGGAAATGGTTCCAAAGTCGATGTGATCACGGTCGGCATGCTACCTCTACATCTACCATCGGGATTAGTTTTAGACCTAAATAATTGTTATTTGGTGCCAGCGTTGAGCACGAACATTATATCTGGATCTTGTTTGATGCGAGATGGTTATTCATTTAAATCAGAGAATAATGGTTGTTCTATTTATATGAGTAATATCTTTTATGGTCATGCACCCTTGAAGAGTGGTCTATTTTTATTGAATCTCGATAGTAGTGATACACATATTCATAATGTTGAAGCCAAAAGATGCAGAGTTGATAATGATAGTGCAACTTATTTGTGGCACTGCCATTTAGGTCATATCGGTGTAAAGCGCATGAAGAAACTCCATACTGATGGACTTTTGGAATCACTTGATTATGAATCACTTGGTACTTGCGAACCGTGCCTCATGGGCAAGATGAATAAAACGCCGTTCTCCGGAACTATGGAGCGAGCAACTGATTTATTGGAAATCATACATACTGATGTATGTGGTCCAATGAATATTGAGGCTCGCGGCGGGTATCGTTATTTTCTCACCTTCACAGATGACTTGAGAAGATATGGGTATATCTACTTGATGAAACACAAGTCTGAAACATTTGAAAAGTTCAAAGAATTTCAGAGTGAAGTGGAAAATCATCCTAACAAGAAAATAAAATTTCTACGATCTGATCGTGGAGGAGAATATTTGAGTTACGAATTTGGTTTACATTTGAAGCAACGCGGAATAGTTTCGCAACTCATGCCACCCGGAACACCACAGTGAAATGGTGTGTCCGAACGTCGTAATCGTACTTTACTAGATATGGTGCGATCTATGATGTCTCTTACTTATTTACCGCTATCGTTTTGGGGTTATGCTTTAGAGACAGCTGCATTCACGTTAAATAGGGCACCATCAAAATCCGTTGAGACGACGCCTTATGAACTGTGGTTTAGCAAGAAACCAAAGTTGTCGTTTCTTAAAGTTTGGAGCTGCGATGCTTATGTGAAGAAACTTCAACCAGACAGGCTCGAACCCAAATCGGAGAAATGTGTCTTCATAGGATACCCAAAAGAGACTATTGGGTACACCTTCTACCACAGATCTAAGGGCAAGATTTTCGTTGCTAAATTCGGATCCTTTCTAGAGAAGGAGTTTCTCTCGAAAGAAGTGAGTGGTAGGAAAGTAGAACTTGATGAGGTAACTGTACCTGCTCCCTTATTGGAAAGCAGTTCATCACAAGAACCAGTTCCTGTGACAACTACACCAATTAGTGAGGAAGCTAATGATATTGATCATGAAACTTCAGATCAAGTTTCTACTGAACCTCGTAGGTCTACCAGAGTAAGATCCACACCAGAGTGGTACAGTAATCCTATTTTGGAAGTCATGTTACTTGACCATGGAGAACCTACGAACTATGAGGAAGCGATGATGAGCCCAGATTCCGCAAAATGGCTTGAAGCCATGAAATCTGAGATGGGATCCATGTATGAGAACAAAGTATGGACTTTGGTTGACTTGCCCGATGATCGGAAAGCCATCGAGAATAAATGGATCTTCAAGAAGAAGACTGACGCTGATGGTAATGTAACTATCTACAAAGCTTGACTTGTTGCGAAAGGTTTTCGACAAGTTCAAGGGGTTGACTACAATGAGACTTTCTCACCCGTAGCGATGCTTAAGTCTGTCCGAATCATGTTAGCACTTGCCGCATTTTATGATTACGAAATTTGGCAAATGGATGTCAAAACTGCATTCCTGAATGGATTTCTGGAAGAAGAGTTGTATATGATGCAACCGAAAGGTTTTGTCGATCCAAAAGGTGCTAACAAAGTGTGCAAGCTCTAGCGATCCATTTATGGACTGGTGCAAGCATCTCGGAGTTGGAATAAATGCTTTGATAGTGTGATCAAAGCATATGGTTTTATACAGACTTTTGGAGAAGCCTGCATTTACAAGAAAGTGAGTGGGAGCTCTGTAGCATTTTTGATATTATATGTAGATGACATATTGTTAATTGGAAATGATATAGAATTTCTGGATAGCATAAAGGGATACTTGAATAAAAGTTTTTCAATGAAAGACCTCGGTGAAGCTGCTTACATATTGGGCATCAAGATCTATAGAGATAGATCAAGACGCTTAATTGGACTTTCACAAAGCACATACCTTGATAAAGTTTTGAAAAATTTCAAAATGGATCAGGCAAAGAAAGGGTTCTTGCCTGTATTACAAGGTGTGAAGTTGAGTCAGACTCAATGCCCGACCACAGCAGAAGATAGAGAGAAAATGAAAGATGTTCCCTATGCTTCAGCCATAGGCTCTATCATGTATACAATGCTGTGTACCAGACCTGACGTATGCTTAGCAATAAGCTTGGCAGGTAGGTACCAAAGTAATCCAGGAGTGGATCATTGGACAACGGTCAAGAACATCCTGAAATACCTGAAAAGGACTAAGGATATGTTTCTCGTTTATGGAGGTGACAAAGAGCTAGTCGTAAATGGTTACGTCGATGCAAGCTTTGACACTGATCCGGACGATTCTAAATCGCAAACCGGATACGTGTTTTTTTAAACGGTGGAGCTGTAAGTTGGTGCAGTTCAAAACAAAGCGTCATGGCGGGATCTACATGCGAAGCGGAGTACATAGCTGCTTCGGAAGCAGCAAATGAAGGGGTCTGGATGAAGGAGTTCATTTCCGATCTAGGTGTCATACCTAGTGCATTGGGACCAATGAAGATCTTATGTGACAATATTGGTGCACTTGCCTTGGCAAAGGAATCCAGATTTCACAAGAGGACCAAGCACATCAAGAGACGCTTCAATTCCATCCGGGACCAAGTCCAGGTGGGAGACATAGAGATTTGCAAGATACATACGGATCTGAATGTTGCAGACCCGTTGACTAAGCCTCTTCCACGAGCAAAACATGATCAGCACCAAGACTCCATGGGTGTTAGAATCATTACTGTGTAATCTAGATTATTGACTCTAGTGCAAGTGGGAGACTGAAGGAAATATGCCCTAGAGGCAATAATAAAGTTATTATTTATTTCCTCATATCATGATAAATGTTTATTTTCATGCTAGAATTGTATTACCCGGAAACATGATACATGTGTGAATACATAAACAAACATAATGTCACTAGTATGCCTCTACTTGACTAGCTCATTAATCAAAGATGGTTATGTTTCCTAACCATAGACATGTGTTGTCATTTGATTAACGGGATCACATCATTAGGAGAATGATGTGATTGACTTGACCCATTCCGTTAGCCTAGCACTTGATCGTTTAGTATGTTGCTATTGCTTTCTTCATGACTTATACAAAGTTCCTACAACTATGAGATTATGCAACTCCCATTTACCGGAGGAACACTTTGTGTGCTACCAAACGTCACAACATAACTGGGTGATTATAAAGGAGCTCTACAGGTGTCTCCAAAGGTACATGTTGAGTTGGCGTATTTCGAGATTAGGTTTTGTCACTCCGATTGTCGGAGAGGTATCTCTGGGCTCTCTCGGTAATGCACATCACTATAAGCCTTGCAAGCAATGTAGCTAATGAGTTAGTTACGGAATAATGCATTACATAATGAGTAAAGAGACTTGCCTGTAACGAGATTAAACTAGGTATTGGATACCAACGATCGAATCTCGGGCAAATAACATACCGATGACAAAGGGAACAACGTATGTTGTTATGCGGTTTGACCGATAAAGATCTTCGTAGAATATGTAGGAGCCAATATGAACATCAAGGTTCCGCTATTGGTTATTGACCAGACTAGGAAAGGGGAGTCCTACTCCTACTAGGAGAAGGACTCCCCCCTCCTTGGCGCGCCCGTAAGGCCGGCCGGCCTCCCCCTTGCTCCTTTATATATGGGGCAGGGGGGCACCTCTAGACACACAAGTTGATCTTCGTGATCGTTCCTTAGCCGTGTGCGGTGCCCCCCTCCACCATATTCCACCTCAGTCATATTGTTGCGGTGCTTAGGCGAAGCCCTGCATCGGTAGAACATCATCATCGTCACCACGCCGTCGTGCTGACGGAACTCATCCCTGACACCCTGCTGGATCAGAGTCCGGGGATCGTCATCGAGCTGAACGTGTGCTGAACTCGGAGGTGCCGTACGTTCGGTACTTGGATCGGTCGGATCGTGAAGACATACGACTACATCAACCGCGTTGTCATAACGCTTCCGCTTTTGGTCTACGAGGGTATGTGGACAACACTCCCCCCTCTCGTTGCTATGCATCACCATGATCTTGCGTGTGCGTAGGAAGTTTTTTGAAATTATTACGTTCCCCAACATCCTAGTCAAGTGATAGCCGACAAGCAAGCCACCCATCATGGAGAGAAGAGTGAGAAAGTGATCCACCAAAAAGAAGGTGAGAGCCACAAGCAAAAATTGAGGGCCTCTTCGCCAAGAGAGAAAAACTTAGTCCTCCTAGTCACAAAAAGAGAGATGAGAGAAGTGTGAGAGAACCCATCAAGTGTCGTCCACTTTGTCCTCCTATGCAAAGACGAGGTTACCAAAACTAACACCCCTAATCCTCTTCCTCTAGTGTTTTCCAACTTCTTGTAGGAATTTGAGGATGTGTTTCCCGATGAGCTACCTCCCGGTCTCCCTCCTCTACATGGCATTGAACATCGGATCGACCTCATCCCCGGCGCACCTCTTCCAAACAAGGCTCCCTACCGCGTCAACCCCGAAGAAACAAAGGAGATCCAACGGCAAGTCAAACAACTAATCGACAACGGTCATGTACGTGAAAGCTTAAGCCCTTGTGCCGTTCCAGTTATACTTGTGCCCAAGCAAGACGATAGTTTTCGCATGTGCTCGAATTGTATACCTATCAATGCTATTACCGTTCGTTATAGGCATCCCATTCCTCGCTTAGATGATATGCTTGATGAACTTAGCGGTGCCACCATTTTCTCAAAACTTGATCTTAGAAGTGGTTATTATCAAATCCGCATACAAGAAGGTGATGAATGGAAAACCGCTTTCAAAACTAAATTTGGCTTGTACGAGTGGTTGATTATGCCTATGGGTTTATCGGAAGCTCCCGGTACTTTCATGCGTCTTATGCATTTTGTGCTTCGACCTTACATTGGAGTTTTCATTGTGGTTTACTTTGATGATATTCTTGTCTTTAGCAAATCCATGAAAGAGCATCTAAGTCATGTTAGGGCTGTTTTACAAACTCTTCGCAAGGAACGTCTTTATGCCAACATGAAAAAGTGCACGTTTGGTGTTGACAAGCTTGTTTTCTTGGGATTCGTTGTTTCTTCCAAGGGTGTACATGTTGACGAATCTAAAATTGAAGCAATTAAAACTTGGCCCCAACCCACCAATTTGCAACAAGTGCGAAGTTTTCTTGGCCTTGCGGGTTTTTATCGTCGCTTTGTGAAAGATTTTAGCACTATTGCCGCTCCTTTGCATGCTTTGAGTAAGAAGAATGCTCCTTTTGTTTGGGGACCTTTGCAATCAACCACTTTTGATGAGCTCAAATCTTTGCTTACACATGCTCCGATTCTTGCTTTACCCAACTTTGACAAAACTTTTGAGGTTCATTGCGATGCAAGTGGTACCGGAATTGGTGGAGTTTTGATGCAAGAAAAACAAGCTATTGCATATTTTAGTGAAACACTTTCCGGTGCTCAACTTAACTATCCCATCTATGACAAAGAATTGTTTGCTTTAGTGCGTGTGTTACATGTGTGGGAGCATTACCTTAGACCGCATGAGTTTGTCATACATACCGATCATGAAACACTTAAATACCTCAAAGGTCAAACCAAGTCGAATAAACGACATGCTAAATGGAGTGAATTCATTGAATCTGTTCCCTATGTGATAAAGTACATTACAGGCAAAGAAAACGTGGTGGCGGATGCCCTTTCCCGCAAATGCATGTTACTTACTCAACTTGAATTGAATGTAGTTGGATTTGATCATATCAAAGACTTGTATGAGGGTGATGTGACTTTTGCTACTCCTTATGCTAAGTGTGTGACGCATACTTCTTTGGAAATATATTATATCAAAGATGGTTATCTTATGAGAGCTAACAAGCTATGCATTCCCGAGTCTTCTCTTCGTTTGCTCCTTTTGCAAGAGGCTCATGGAGGCGGACTCATGGGACACTTTGGACGTGACAAGACTTTCGCCACGCTCTCCAAGAACTATTATTGTCCCAAGATGTTTTGCGATGTCGCCCGCTTCACCAACCGGTGCTCTACATGTTGCAAAGCTAAGTCACACTCTCAATCCCATGGTTTACATATGCCTTTACCTATTCCACATCAACCTTGGGAAGACATTAGCATGGATTTTGTTCTTGGATTACCTAGGACTCAAAATGGCAAGGACTCCGTTTTTGTTGTTGTGGACCGATTCTCTAAAATGGCTCATTTTATCCCATGCAATAAGATAGACGATGCTTGACATGTTGCCAATCTCTTTTGTAGGGAAATCTTGAGGTTGCACGGCGTGCCAAAGACAATTGTGTCGGATCGAGACGTCAAGTTCTTAAGCTACTTTTGGAAGACGCTATGCACCAAGCTCGGGATCAAGCTACTATTCTCCATGGCGTATCATCCTCAAACCAATGGCCAAACGGAAGTCACCAACCGGACGCTTGCAACTCTTCTACGCGTGTTGATCAAGAAGAACATCAAGGAGTGGGAGGAGTGCCTACCCATCGCCGAGTACGCCTACAACCGCGTAAGACACTCTACAACCGGCAAGTCCCCCTTCGAGGTCGTCTACGGTTTCAACCCTTTGTCGCCATTGGACATCCTTCCTCTACCGCTTCAAGAACGAGCAAACATGGACGCAAGTGCAAGAGCCACCTACCTCAAGAAGATGCATGAAGAAACACGTTCCACAATCGAGTGCCAAGTGCAACGCCTCACCGCCAAGCTCAACATCAACAAGTCTCCGATGGTGTTCCAACCGGGTGATCAAGTATGGATACATCTTCGCAAAGACCACTTCCCCAAGGAGCGCAAGTCCAAGCTACTCCCAAGAGACGACGGACCATTCAAGGTGATCGCACGCTACAACGACAACGCCTACAAGGTCGACATCCCACGCGACAAGTACAACATTAGCGACATCTTCAACGTCAAAGACTTGGCCAAGTACCATGGTGATGAAGAGCACGATCCGTGGACGGATCTCTCCCAAGGGGGGGGGGGAAGATGATGCGGAGCATCCCGCGACTACTCGCACCAACACTCCATCACGACCGCAAGCACCGAGTGGACCAATGACAAGAGCACATGTACGCGCCATCGAGAACGAGGTTGACTCTCTCCTCTTTGAGTTTCGTTCAAATTCACATGAGAATTGGGTTCTACCTCACAAGGACATGTTATGCAGTTTAGGATACCAAGGAGATGATCATGAGAAGGAGAAGACGGAGTCTCGAGCACCCATGGAGCAAGGGAGAGGAGAGAAGATTGAGGAGACGAAGAGGCCGCAACCCCTGTACACCCCGGGTGCCCGGCTGCCCCCGCCCCGGGTGCCCGGCCATAGCCTGGGCAGCGCCCCAGCCGGCCCCGGGTGCCCAGCCCCAAGGCCCCGGGTGCCCGGCCTGTCACCTGGGCTGCGCCAGCCCACCCCGGGTGCCCGGCCTGCCCTTGGCCGCGCCCAGCTTCCACACCGGGTGCCTGGGCCATCAACCCCGGGTGCCCGGTTGGCCTCGCCCAGCCTCCTGCCACCGCCCCGGGTGCCCGGGCCTTGGACCCCGGGTGCCCGGCCTGCCACCAGTCGGCTCCCCTGACCGGTCTGGGTGCCCGGCCGGTTTGACCCCGGGTGCCCGGACCCTTCCTCCGTGGCCGCGTTTTTGGGGACTTTTTGGTCCTTTGTATCCCTTTTCCCTAATGTTTCGTCCCTAGACTATATAAGTGCATCTCCTAGGTCATTTGTGGGTTAGCAAAGATATTAGAACACAAAAGAGGGCTTTGCTCATCTTCCTCCTTTAGGAGATCTAGACCTCCATTTGGAGAAGCTCCTCTTGGAGATCAAGCCCTCCTCTTGGAGAAGATCCACTTTGGATGCAAGACCTCACCTAGTGAGAAGACCTTTACCCTAGTGCTATTCCCCTTGGATTGATCTTGTAATCTTGTGGATCTCATGTATGCTACTCTAGTGGATGTGATATTTGGGTTTGTTTGAGAGTTTTGTTCTTGTGTTCTTGAGTGTTTTTCCTCCTTTTCCCCCTCCAAGTGTGAAAAGGTCCCACCTAGGGTTTTACCCTACAACATAAAGCCCCTAATTTACATCCAAACAATTGCCTATAAGCCTCTTGTTCCTCCTTGGCTCTACCAAGGCAGAACAACTCGCTTTTATGAAAGTTAATCTTCAATGCGGTCAATTGTTCAAATAAGCATAACACCAGCTTCATATTTCTCGCTTTTGCCAAGTCATGCTCCATAAAGATGATTGTATCATCAGCATACTGCATAATGGACACACCACCATCCACTAGATGAGGCACCAAGCCACCCACTTGACCGGCCTCCTTTGCCCTTCCTATGAGAATTGCCAACATGTCAACCACAATGTTGAACAAAATAGGAGACATTGGATCACCTTGCCCCAGGCCCTTGTGTGTCTGGAAATAGTGACCTATGTCATCATTCACTTTAATTCCAACACTCCCTTTTTGCGTGAAGGATTCTACCTGGCGTCACCAAGCTTCATCAAAACCCTTCATGCGTAAGGCCAGTTGAAGGAAAGGCCATTTGACTTTGTCGAACGCTTTCTCAAAATCCACTTTGAAAACAACTCCATCTAGATTTTTCGTGTGGATCTCATGGAGCATTTCATGAAGGACCACAACCCCTTCAAGGATGTTCCTGTCCGGCATGAAAGCAGTTTGGGTAGAATGCACCACAACATGCGCGATCTGTGTGAGCCTATTAGTCCCGACCTTGGTAATTTTTTTGAAACTAACATTAAGAAGACAGATGGGCCTGAATTGCTCAATTCTCACAGCCTCTGTTTTCTTAGGGAGAAGGGTTATCGTTCCAAAATTAAGCTGAAAAAGCTGAAGCTGCCCAGAGAAGAGATCATTGAACAAAGGCAACAGATCCCCTTTAATAATATGCCAGCACTTTTTATAAAACTCAGCCGGAAATCCATCCGGGCCTGGCGCCTTGTTATTTTTCATTTGCGATATGGCCTCAAACACTTCTTTCTCGGAAAAAGGAGCCGCTAAAATATCATTCTCTACCGCTATGAGTTGAGGAACATCCTCAATCCTGGACTCATCCAGAGACACACAGTTATCCTCTGGAGGTCCAAACAGCTGCTTGTAATACTCTGTAATGTATAGTTTTAGGTTTTCCTGGCCTAAAATTGTTCCTTCATCTTGCTCAAGCTGAAAGATCCTCTTCTTTCTATGTTTACCATTAGCGAGCATGTGAAAGAATTGAGTGTTCACATCCCCCCGGACTACTCGCCGGACCTTGGCCCGCAACACCCACTTCAATTCGTCTTCTCGAAGAAGTTCTTTCAGCCTCATCTCCGCGTCAAGCTTGGCATGAAGCTCCAAGGCCAGCAACACTGTGATTTCTGCTTTTACATCTAAGGACTGAATAAAGGTAAGGATCCTTTCCTTTTCAACCTTATAAATCCCGCTAAGATGCTTAGCCCACCCACGCAGGAAACTTCTCAAATGCCTGATCTTATTCTGCCAGCGCTGAAGCGCAGTCTTCCCTCCTGAATCCTTAGCCCACTCTCTGGCTACGAGATCAAAGAAGCCCTCTCGTTCAAACCAAGCCAGCTCAAAGGAGAATGAGTTTTTGTTTCCCAAGTGGGTGGACTCACCAGAGTCAACAAATAACGGCGTGTGATCAGAAATTCCACGGGTCAAAGCCTGAACTGTTACGAAAGGAAACTTCTGTTCCCATTTGATGCTAGCGAATACTCGATCCAACTTCTCATATGTCGGATTTGGCAGCGCGTTAGCCCAAGTGAATTTTCTACCCGAGAGCTCAATCTCTCTCAGATCTAGACTTTCAATGATAGTATTAAACATGAACGACCATCTGCCATCAAAGTTATCATTGTTCTTATCCTCATGCCTTCTAATGATATTGAAATCACCCCCCACCAGGATAGGAAGCTGCTCAGAACCGCAAATCCTAACCAGATCAGCCAAGAACTCAGGCTTGAGTTCGGGCTGTGCGGCACCATATACCGCGACCAAAGCCCAATTAAACCCATCGGCCTCCACCCGAAACTTGACTGCAAAGTCTCCCATTACCACACTTCGAACCTCGAGCGAATCGCATCAAACGCCGAGTAAGATCCCACCCGATCTCCTCTCGGTGGCAGGCAATGCCAGTCAAAATCAATACCTCCCGACAAAGTATTTAGAAATTGTGGCGCAAAATCATCTCTACCAGTCTCCGATAAAGCGATAAAATCTAATCGATGCTCGATAGACGCCTCAGCAAGAAACCTTCTTTTAGCCAAGTCTTTTAGACCTCTGCTATTCCAAAAGATTCCTTTCATAGCTCATCATGGAATTTTTTAGCCGTGCGAATCCTAGCACTCCTACGCACTGCGGACACCGGATACACCTTTCGTTTCCACTTGCGTTTAGAAACATTTTGACTCTGCAACCGGTCCTCACAACCAGTCTCAGAAGGTCTAACGATAACAATCTCAGAAGTACCATCCTCCTCTTCTGCCTCAGGTATGGGAGGAATAAGATCCGCACAAAAATTATCGAGCACCATGACCCCCAAAGCATCAACCTCAGAATCACTCATGGCTTAACTGCCTCTATGTTACGAATCATCTCTAAAGCCCGCTCAGCCTCTAAATCCAGAAGATCATTAACATAATTTGAAATTTCACTAACATTACTACCTAGTGAAACTCCTAATTGATTTGCATTTTCAACAATCTCATCATTAGAAAAATGCAATATGGAATTAGAAGTATTAAACGACATACCAATAGTGACCTCAACGTTACGGAGCTTGGCCTCCCTCATGGCGCACCGCTGCTAAATGTCGTCCACGTCCGGCTGATTCTAGAGACGGCCGCTCACCCGTCGCCCCTCAGAAATCGGATCCGGAATCCCTCCAAACGCTATAACCTCCTCCCGAGAGATCCTGGTCGAGGTAGGGCCTCCTGCCTCACCCCAAACGCGAGGCCGGTCAGCCTCCACGGACTTCCCAGCGGACGCGCCTGGAAGCGGAGAGGCATTCACCATGGCCTCGGATGTCGGGCGTGCCCCACAGGGCGGAGACGGCCGCGAACGGGGGGAAGGGAGTGCATGGGCCACCTGCCCGAACTCCCCACCCAGCACCGGAGAGGCGGCCACCATAGGCGCCTCAGGAGAAGAAGGCTCCGAGGCTACCTGCCCCGAGCCCCCTCCCGACGGCACAGTCGCCACCAGCAGAGCGGAGGACGCGACGGGAGAAGAGGTATCCGAGGCCACCTGCCCCGGACCCCTTCCCAACGGGAAGACCGCCACCGCCAAGGTCTCGTCCACCACCGAAGGAGAGAAGGACACGGGTGCCACCTGCCCCGAGTCCCCTACCTCGGCAGGAGAGGAGAAACCCGAGGCCGCCTGCCCCGGAACCCCTCCCGACGAACCAGCCACCAACATCGGAGCCACGTCCTGAGGAGGGACAACATGCTGAGCACGTGAGGGAGTGGCCACCTGCCGAATCACCTCCTCCTCTCCCTTGACCGAGACCGTCGAAGGCCCAGGAACCCCAGGAACAGTACACACATCATCCTCAAAAACCAAAGCAGGCAACGTGAGCTCAAGAGCCTCATCGGACTCCACCCGATCACTCCACAGCCTAGGGGGTGCAGAAGCAGGTTCGAAGGACCCAAATCTCAGAGTCGTCGTAGGCACCGAGGAGGGTGGAGACGCCCCGTCCCCGGTCGTCGTGGACTCGGGCCCCGGTCCCTTGGACAACTGTCGTCTAGAATCATCGACCGGAGGCTCCTTTGCTCCTGCGCTGCCATCGCCCTTGTGCATATCCACGTCAGACCGTTAGCCGCCGCAGCCAACAGGTTCTCATCCTCAAACTCAATTACCAGATTATAAATCCTGCCTCGATAAGTCCACTTGACAACCTCCGGCACATATTCAATGTCCAGAATACTAACCAGAACCCGAGCAACCCCGTGAGCTCTGGTGAACGCCATATCCACTCGCTCAGGCTTCCCCACCAAAATGCCCAAGCTGGCCACAACCCGAGCATCCTGCAACGGCTTGGAGGGGACCCCGGAGAAACGCAACCACGCCTGAGTAAGTGGCTTACCCTGAAGCTCCACCTGCTTCCACTCATGAAACTCAAGGATGCAATCTGTGCCCGACACCTTGCACATCCCAAAACTCAGCAGCCTCTGCAGATCCTCCACCGAAGGAAACTCAACTCTGAACATCTTATCAGCAAGACTGACGAGCTCCCACTGGAATTCCCTAGGGGCTAGCTCCCAAAGCCTCTGCACGATCTGCATCTCGGAGACCTCCCCTCTGGTGACCTTGACAATCCCCGTGGTCATGCTCGGGGTCTCATCAGTAACCTCTCTCTCACTAGGAGACTAAAAAAACGTGAGCTCAGCACAGTATACTTCATACATCATAAGCCACGGTGCCTGATCTCGCAGAAGCGGACAGTCCCCCGAATCGTGTGCCGGCTTACCACAACTATCACATAACAGAGCCTCACACTCAGCAATGAAATGACCCTTGTCGCCACAACGATAACATAAAATCTTTTCCTTCTTGCGCGCCCACTTGGACGCCCTATCAGACTCAACCCTATCCGGCATCTCTACTGACACATCAGCCATAGCCTCGTTCTCAGGAACCTGAACATTAGCAAGAGCCGTCACCACCTCCATAGCGTGACCGGTCAACACTGGCTCCCCGACAGCCCCGTTATCTGTCGTCTGCTCGACAACAACAGGCGGAGGCGGTTGTCGTGGACGGTACCGGCCCCCTCGACCGCCTCGACCACCACGATGGCCACGGAAACCTCCCCGCTGCCGATGACCCAGACCAGATGCCCCCTCAACAAAGCCACCGGAAGGACCCAAAAACGGCCTCTCAGCTGAACCGTCGCTCTGCCAAGCATATCCACGACCTCCACCCGTGGACGACGAGCCACGGTGCTGACCAGCCCCATATGCATTGTAGCCATCATCTCCCCATTGACCCCGGGGCGCAGCCAATGTACCACCAACGGCGTTGGTCTACGGTGGCGGGGCCTGCGACAGGACCGGCGCAGTCCGATTCAGAGATGGGCGAGCAATGAAGTGAGGTGGAGGGGCTAGCCGAGGCTGCGGACCCGGAGTCACCCCCTGGCTCCCCGGCATAGGCGGCCTGGGTGGCGCAGCCCCTCGACCTGCAGCGGCAACCCCAGCCCCGCCGCTCGCCACCGGCCAAGGACCGGGGACCGGCCCGCCTCGCCCGCCCGAAGGCATGACCGGTGCCGGCGGCCTTGCAGCGGGCACCCCGCCAGCATTGGGCACCCCACTTGGGGCACCAGTCCCGCGGCCCGCAGCAGCCAAGGAGGGCGCCACGGCGCCACGCCCAGCACCAGACGCCAGCACCAGCAGCGCGCCCCGGCCATTGCCCTGTCCCAGCGGCGGCGCCCCACCGGCACGACTCGCATCGCTAGGCGCAACTGGCCTCTTTCCGGGAGGAGGCGCTCCACCACGCTCTGCCATAGCGCCGGGAGGCAGGATGCGGCGAGCCCGGCCAGTCCCCGCAGTACGCAGTCGCGGAGTTCGTCGCAGCAGAACCCTAGGGTGCGGCGAGAGAGGAGGCGACGACGATCAGGACGTACTGCATGCGTCCCTCCCCTCGGTCTCGATCTTTACCGGTTCCAGCTGGGCCTCATACCCACTGGACCCCGGCCCAGTATTACACACTGGCCCAACAACCTCTCGCGGCTCGGCTCGGCCTAGGAGCAAATTCAAACGCTCCTGGCGAGCGTCCCTGATCCGGATCGTCATGACCGCCGGCGGTGCTGCCGCGGTCACCTCCGGCGCCGATCGAGAGCCTTTCCGGTGAGCATTCTTTCTTCTTTTCACCAAAGTCCATGATTCCGGCCGAATCAGATAAAAAAGAGTCAAGTTTGGGAGGTATACCTTAGGCAAGGGGCCCTTCCAAGGCCTGACCGCCGCCGCCGCCGTTCGCCAGTGAACTACCCGGCGCAACATCTCCGCAGTCTCCCCCGCATGAAGCCCGACTCTCGCTGGATCATCGACGGGTAGGATCTTGTCAAGGTGGAGGCAACCTCATCTTCCTCGTACCCGACGCTCAAAAAGTCACACAGGAAATCTGAGGGGGTCGTCGATGGAGGAGACGGCGGCGCCGCATCCGCATCCTCGTCCCCCTCGTCGTCATCAGCGTCGGCGAGGGCCTAGAACCGCACCCCACCCTCCGACGGTCACCGGAGGAGACGGGCGACGGCCCCGCGGGATCCTGGCCGTCGCGTCGCCAGTCGCCCCCCGCATCGCCAGTCGCCAGTCGCACTCGTCCTGTCCTATGATCATACACAAGATGACAATCGTGGTTGGGAGGGATAAGCCAAGCCCCATGACCTATGAAAATATTGGTACAATCACCATCCCTCACAGGCACACAAACCACATTGAAGCATTTCTGAGGCGTACCTAAAGATTGAAGACCAGAGCTCCAATGATCAACTGAAGGAGGATCTCATTGAGTATCATTGACAGCTACTTGAGAGATAGTGTGTTTAAATTTCTTTAAAATTCATTTATTTTTACTTGAACACTTTTTGGGTTGTATTATTTGTTGTGTTGATATTAATGGGTTGTAATAATATTTGCTGAACTGTCGAATTCTTTGATCTAAATTGGACAAGCATAGTAGACAGAAGAATACAGAAGATTTTTTTTATGAATACCACATTATGGTGAGTCTGTGTTTGAGTATATCCCCTTGTAAGGGCATCTCCAGCCGCGCCCCCAGGAAGGCCTCCCCAGGCGTTTTTTTCACGCCGGCGCCGAAAAAAGGCCCAGTCGCGCCCCCAGAAGCCCGATTTTCGCCGGCTTGGGCCGAAAACAGCGCCGGCGGACCCAGCCTGAACCCGGCGCGCTGGGGGCGCCCGGGGGCGCCGGGCGAACTGTTTTGGCGCGAAAAAGCCACGGGGCCGCCGCGTCAGCGACACGGCTCTCTTCTCGGCCCTTCGTCGTCCTCATCGCCTCGTTTCCCGCGGCTAATCAATGCCAAAGCTGCCGCGCGCTGCCGCACCGGTCAGCCTGCGCCATTGATGCCTCATGGGCGGCGCAGTGAAGACCGGACGACGCGCGTCCCTCGCCCTCCCTCGCCTGCCACGCGTACACACGGTGGCACGCGCGCGGGAGGCGCCTCGGCCTATATATGACGCGCCCCGGCGCACTCGGCGACTCACACTCTCCCGCCGTCGTCGTTCTTCCCTCTCCTCTCCTCTCTTTCGCCGTCTCCAGTTCACACCCATGGCCGAGCGCTTCCCAGGCGACGGCGCGGCGGCGAACGGCTTCGTCCGCCGCCATCTTCATGAAGACGAGGCTCGCCTCCTTTACGAGGCCGAGTACCCGGTCCCGCCGGACATGCGGGTGCCCGGGGCACGGAGGATCGGCGCGGGCGGCGTGCCGGTGCCCCCGGTACCCACCGGCGCGGCGCGGCGTGCGGAGATCGCTCGCATCTGCTCGAACTTGCCGCGTGCGGCGAGGGAGGGGCCACGGTACGTCCCCGACAGCCCGCTCTGGGACCCTTACTTTCGCCGCCGTCACGCCCAACAGCTCGAGGCCACCAACGGCGTCGTGTCCTCCGGCAGGCTCAACGCCGCCGGCCGGCATCGGTGGTGGGGCATGCCCGGGCGCACGTTGGAGGCCGTCCTCGAGTACATCGAGGGCGGCAACACGCCGCGCCTCGAGTACCCCGCTCCCTTCCTTCTCACGCCGCTGGGGAAGTTCCTGGACCCCGAGGCGCATGGAGACCGGGGGGTCCTCCTCCTCGTCCGGCGGCTCGCCCTGCCTCCGCCCCGTCAAGCCGGAGCCCCAGGGCACGCCGGTCAGCGCGCGCACCCGCAGCTCCGGCGTCCGCATCGGCGCCAACGCCTTTCCACCCACCTGCCGCTTCGTCCTCGTCGAGCCCAAGCCGGAGCCCGGCCTCCCCGCGGAGTACGAGGAGATAGCCCGGCGCGGCTTCTCCGACGAGGACACCATGCGGTGGGCGCGGGACGACGACCTCCGCGACGAGACAGTCCGGCAGCGCCGGGCCCTGGAGGAGACCGTCGCCCGCAAGCGTGGGCGCGAGGACGAGCACGGCGTCGTGGTCCTTGACAGCGACGACGACGACGACACCCCTGACCGTCCAACCAGCCGCGCCAACCGGGGGAGGGATGCAGCAGGGACGGCGGAGGCGTAGGCGGGGACGACGACGACGACGACGACGATGACGACGACGGCGGTGACTACACGCAGTTCTACAACCTCCTCGGCATGTAGAACCGCGTGGGCGGGCGGCGAGGCGGGCGGCGAGGGAGACGGCGGGGTAGCCCGCGGTAGTTTTTTTTTCTTTTTTTGTAAAATATGTTTAAGTTTGAACGAACTCGCCGATGTTTGCGTTAAATGAGTCGTTTTTGCGCCGTATTTGACTTTTTTGACTAACCGTGGGCGCTGCGACTGGGGGACATCACGCCCCCAATGCGCGGTTTAGCGCCGGTGCGTCCTCGGGGGGCGATTTTTTGCCCCTCCTGGGAGGCCAACGGCTGGAGATGCCCTAACCTTCAAAACATAAGCCGCTTCATACTCACCATTTTGACTCGCGCTGACTTTCAGCCCACTTGAGGTCCCCATTGAAGCGATCGTTTCCTTGTGAGCCCTTGAAGCTTACTCCCTCCGTTCCCAAATATTTGTCTTTCTAAAGATTTCAACAAGTGACTACATACGGAGCAAAATGAATAAATCTACACTCTAAAATATGTTTACATACATTCGTATGTTGTGTCTATTTAAAATGCCTAGAAAGACAAATATTTAGGAACGGAGGGAGTATTTTACATTTCTCTATTCTTGCTTGCTACGAGTATCCTTGTCGCCAAAGAAGCCCAGCTTTCCAAGACGACGTTCGCACGCGCGCACGCACGCACGCCGTGACGCACCGCCGGTTCGCACAGCATTTGTGTGCGCTATGATGTGATGTCAGCTCGTTACCGCTCCTCTGTCCGTGCACGTACGGATTCCATCGGTGTTGTTGTTGCAGGACGCCCGAAAACAAGAAAATGAGCTTGGCTAACATCGCTAGGAGGACAGATATATACACGTACTGCTACTTGTGTACATCTCGTGCTTGTCGGACGCATGCATGCTAGTAGTTCCTGAGCTCGATACACACCGTCCACGTAGTAAGGTGTAAGGAGCATGGGGATCGGTGTCGGAGGCGGCGCGTTGCAGGCCGCGAGGCCGGCGGCGGCGATGGTGGTGGTGGAGTTCATCTTCTCGGCCCTGCAGATATTCATCAAGCTGGCGCTGGATGACGGCATGGACGTCCGCGTCCTCGTCGCCTACAGGCTCATGTTCGGCGCCGCCTTCCTCTGCCCCCTCGCCTTCCTCATCGAGAGGTGCGTGCTTCTGCTTCTTCTTGCCTCCTCCGCAGCCGCAAATATACTCTGCCAGAACGTGGTCAACCTATGTTTCATTTTACTGGCTAACGCGGCTGCCGTGTCGTGTGATCTCTAGGAAGAAACGGCCACCACTAACCGTCAAGATTGTCACAGGGTTGTTCTTGTGTGGACTTTTCGGGTAACTTCTTCTTCTCCCCTTTGACGACCATGCTGGCAAATGCTCTGGACTTTGTGTTTTGTTCTTTGATCGGTCGAAGAAATGCAGAATCACCATTAACCAGAACCTGTTGGTGCTTGCCATCAAGCTCACGAATTCGACCACCATCGTCACGGCTCTCAGCAACCTCACCCCTCAATCTACCTTCATCGTCGCTATACTGACCAGGTCGGTCATCATACTAGTCACAGATTTCTGTAAATCTCATTTTCTTTCTGGATACTACGTACTAGTCTTCCCACTTGGAAAATGGAACAACATACAGGATGGAGACTCTGAAGCTCAGAAAGCCCAGCGGCCAAGCGAAGCTCGGGGGCACCCTGGTCGGGCTGGGCGGCGCGATGCTGCTCACGTTCTACAAGGGCCCGGAGATGCTGTTCCTCCGCCGCATGGCGCACACCGGGCTCAGCCACGCCACCGGCGACCGCCAGCTCCGGCCGCAGCCGGCCGCGGGCCCTCGGATCCTCGGCTCGTTCCTCGCCATCACCAGCTGCTTCAGCTACGCGATCTGGCTCACCATCCAGGCCAAGGTCGGCCAGGTCTACCCGTGCCACTACTCGATCGCCGCGCTGGTGTGCCTCTTCGGTGCGGTCCAGTCCACGCTGCTCGCGCTCTGCATCCACAGGGACGCGGACTACTGGAGGCTCGGGCTCAACATCAGGCTCTACTCGTCGGCCTACGCGGTAAACAGGCGGCTGATCGATCGGTCACTGCTTCCTTCACGCCCGTGCCACGTTTCTCATGTTGTTGATCTGTATGGTACGTCCAGGGTATCGTGGCGTCCGGGTCCGCCTTCCCGCTCATGTCGTGGTGCCTGCGGAAGAAAGGGCCCCTCTACGTCGCCATGTTCGGACCTCTCATCGTCGTCTTCGTCGCGGTCATGAGCTGCATCGTCCTTGACGAGGCCCTGCACATCGGAATGTGACGCCCTGTTTAACTCACATGCCTTGAGAACATGCATGGTGGTGTCTGCTTGAGTTTCTAACGGGTGGTTGTGCGTGCAGCGTGCTTGGTGCCGTGCTGATCGTGGCGGGGCTGTACATGGTGCTGTGGGGCAAGGCCAGAGAGGAAGATGAACAAGAAGCCGATGCGCCGAAACTTGTTGGTCAAGACGACAAGCTGGGCAAGGGGTCCCTTCCACAGACTAACGGTGAAGCATAATCAAAGGAAAATAAGATCATGCGTACACTTTGCCAGTCAATATTTTCTTTATTTCCCCCGCAAAAAAAAATATTTTCTTTATTTCTAAGGCAAAAGTTTTGCCTCGTCCACTAATTGTCCACTATTTAAAAAGAGAGTTGCTCGATTAATTAATAAAGAACAGGCGAAAAGCCTTCACAAATTTATCCACTCATGCAAACTACTCCCGGACTATGAATTACAGGATCATCCAACAAACACACCCAATGTAGAATCATCCATACACTTGGGTCACAACGTCGCAAATGAAACCCCAACGCCCCACTACAACTTTAGAAGAATCTAACGACAAAGACAACAACCACATCTCAGCTCAAGTGTATAGGGGCCCCCCTCCGGTGTCCGCATGTCCGGCGGCGCCCGGTGCCTCCTTCGGCGTCGGGCGTGGCTCCCCTTCCTTCAGTCGCAGTTTCAGCCTATACTTGACTTCCTCTTCTCCGACTTGTGCTCCGATGGCTTGGAATTGCTCGGAATTTGGCCAGGGCGAAATCCTGCATTTTTTGCTGGCAGCGGCGATACTTGCAGGTGTCGTTCCCTTCTTGGAGGTGCTGTCATGGCCGCGATTTGTGCCCCTTTTCGAGTTTCAGGGGAAACCCTAGGTCCGGTTCTCCGGATCGGACAGCGACGATGTCATCTCGGTGTCGTTCTCCTTCGTGAAGGCGTTGTCTTGTTTGCTCGCGGCGTCCTCGGTGCCGACTTTGGAGATGTCGGTCGTCTAGTTGTTGGTCGGATTGTTTCTTTGGTCGGCGAGTTTAGCTGTGTTTTTCTTTGCTTGGGTCAAGTTTCTCATGTCTCTCTTTTTAGGGTACCATGTTCACGCCTCTTGCGTCCGTGCAATGTGTTGTACCACCTCATGTATTCATTCTAACTCCTTCTATCAATGCAATGATACACGAGCTTTGCGTATTCACGAAAAAAAATCAGCTCACAATTGTAGTCTAGATAACTGTACCATGGAAGCACCTGTGTTTTCCCATTATCGTTACCCTTCTTGCCATTGCACTTGCTAAATTTCTTCTTGGGATTTTAGATTTAGGGTGAGTGCCGTCCTTCTTGCATTTGCCCGTGGATGCCTTCTGCTTCAAGTGACATCCATTCATTATTTTTTCAAGATTTAGCATCCAAGTTAGTTAAGTATACAACAAGCTAGATGGCGAACATGTCACTAAGATTACACACCGGCACTCAGGGCACAACAACATATCACCCACATGAACATCATCACCCACGTGAACCATCTGCATGATGGACTCGGGTGAGTGTGTGGCAACGATCAAGAGCAGTGCCCTCTGAAGGAAATATGCCTTAGAGGCAATAATAAAGTTGTTATTGATATTTCCTTATATCATGATAAATGTTTATTATTCATCCTAGAATTGTATTAACCAGAAACTTGTGTGAATACATAGACAAACAAAGTGTCACTAGTATGCCTCTACTTGACTAGCTCATTGAATCAAAGATGGTTATGTTTCCTAGCCATAGACATGAGTTGTCATTTGATTAACGGGATCACATCATTGGAGAATGATGTGATTGACTTGACCCATTCCGTTAGCTTAGCACTTGATCGTTTAGTATATTGCTATTGCTTTCTACATGACTTGTACATGTTCCTATGACTATAAGATTATGCAACTCCCGAATACAGGAGGAACACTTTGTGTGCTACCAAATGTCACAACGTAACTGAATGATTATAAAGGTGCTCTACAGGTGTCTCCGATGGTACTTGTTGAGTTGGCATAGATCGAGATTAGGATTTGTCACTCCGATTGTCGGAGAGGTATCTCTGGGCCCTCTCGGTAATGCACATCACTATAAGCCTTGCAAGCAATGTGACTAATGAGTAAGTTACGGGATGATGCATTACAGAACGAGTAAAGAGACTTGCCGGTAATGAGACTGAACTAGGTATTGAGATACCGACGATCGAATCTCGGGCAAGTAACATACCGATGACAAAGGGAACAACGTATGTTGTTATGCGGTTTGACCGATAAAGATCTTCGTAGAATATATGGGAGCCAATATGAGCATCCAGGTTACGCTATTGGTTATTGACCAGAGACATGTCTCGGTCATGTCTACATAGTTCTCGAACCCGTAGGGTCTGCACGCATAACGTTCTGTGACGATTTGTATTATGAATTATGTGATTTGATGACCGAAGTTTGTTTGGAGTCCTGGATGAGATCAGGGATATGACGAGGAGTCTCGAAATGATCGAGCCGTAAAGATCAATATATTGGAAGGCTATATTCGGACATCGGAAAGGTTCCGAGTGATTCGGGTATTTTTTGGAGTACCGGAGAGTTACGAGAATTCGTATTGGGCCTTAATGGGCCATACGGGAAAGGAGAGAAAAGGCCTCAAGGGCACCCCTCCCCATGGACTGGTCCAAATTGGACTAGGTTGGTGGGCGCCCCCTTCCTTCCTTCTCCTTCTCCCATCCCCTTTTCCTACTCCATGTGGGAGGTGGAATCCTACTAGGACTAGGGAGTCCCAGTAGGACTCCTCACTTTGGGCGCACCCTATGAGGGCCGGCCTCCTCCTCCCTTCCTGCTTTATATACAGGGGCAGGGGGGCACCCCAGAGATACACAAGTTGATCATTGATCTTTTAGCCGTGTGCGGTGCCCCTCTCCACCATAATCCACCTCGGTCATATCGTAGCGGTGCTTAGGCGAAGCCCTGCGTCGGTAGCTTCATCATCACCATCATCACGCCATCATGCTGACAAAACTCTCCCTCGACACTTTGTTGGTTCGGAGTTCATGGGACAACGCCGAGCTGAACGTGTGCTGAACTCGGAGGTGCCGTGTGTTCGGTACCTGGAATTGTTAGATCATGAAGACGTACGACTACATCAACCATGTTGTCATAACACTTCCGCTTATGGTCTACGAGGGTACGTGAACGACACTCTCCCCTCTCGTTGCTATGCATCACCATGATCTTGCATGTGCGTAGGATTTTTTTTGAAATTACTACGTTCCCCAACAGTGGTATCAGAGCCAGGTTTATACGTAGATATTATATGCACGAGTAGAACACAAGTGAGTTGTGGGTGATACTAGTCATACTGCTTACCAACATGTCATACTTTGATTCGGCACTATTGTTGGATGAAGCGGCCCGGACCGACATTACGTGTATGCTTACGCGAGACTGGTTCTACCGACGTGCTTCGCACACAAGTGGTTGGCGGGTGGCAGATTCTCCAACTTTAGTTGAATCGAGTGTAGCTACGCCCGGTCCTTGTTGAAGGTTAAAACAACACAAACTTGACAAAAAAATCATTGTGGTTTTTGATGCGTAGGTAAGATCGGTTCTTGCTAAGCCCATAGCAGCCACGTAAAACTTGCAACAACAAAGTAGAGGACGTCTAACTTGTTTTGGCAGGGTATGTTGTGATATGATATGGTCAAGACGTGATGAGATATAGATTGTTATATGGGATGATCATGTTTTGTTAAAGTTATCGGCAACTGGCAGTAGCCTTATGGTTGTCTCTTTATTGCATAAGATGCAAGCGCTATATAATTGCTTTACCTTATCGCTATGCGATAGCAATAGTTGGCAAGATGACCATGTGACGACACATTGATAGAGATCAAGATGATGGAGATCATGGTGTCATGCTGATGACGATGGAGATCATGACGGTACTTTGGAGATGGAGATCAAAGGCACAAGATGATGATGGCCATATCATGTCACATATTTTGATTGCATATGATGTTTATTTTTTATACATCTTATTTTGCTTAGTTCGATGGTAGCTTTATAAGATGATCCCTTACTAAAATTTCAAGGTATAAGTGTTCTCCCTGAGTATGCACTGTTGCGACAGTTCTTCGTGCCGAGACACCACATGATGATCAAGTGTGATAAGCTCTACGTTCACATACAACGGATGCAAGCCAGTTTTGCACATGTAGAATACTCGGGTTAAACTTGACGAGCCTAGCATATGCAGATATGGCCTCGAAACACTGAGACCGAAAGGTCGAGCGTGAATCATATAATAGATATGATCAACATAGTGATGTTCACCATTGAAAACTACTCCATCTCACGTGATGATCAGACATGGTTTAGTTGATATGGATCACGTGATCACTTAGATGATTAGAGGGATGTCTATCTAAGTGGGAGTTCTTAAGTAATATGATTAATTTAACTTTAATTTATCATGAACTTAGTCTTGATAGTATTTGCAAATTATGTTGTAGATCAATAGCTCGCGCATAGCTTCCCTGTTTTATTTTTGATATGTTCCTAGAGAAAACTAAGTTGAAAGATGTTAGTAGCAATGATGCGAATTGGATCCATGATCTGAGGATTATCCTCATTGCTACACAGAAGAATTATGTCCTTGATGCACCGCTAGGTGATAGACCGATTGCAGGAGCAGATATAGATGTTATGAATGTTTGGCAAAGCTCGGTATGATGACTACTTGATAGTTTAGTGCACCATGCTTTACGGCTTAGAACCGGGACTTCAAAAATGTTTTGAACGCAATAGAGCATGTAAGATGTTCCAAGAGTTGAAATTGGTATTTCATACTCATGCCCGTGTCAAGAGGTATGAGACCTCTGACAAGCACTTTGCCTACAAGATGGAGGAGAATAGCTCAACCAATGAGCATGTGCTCAGAACGTCTGAATACTACAATCGCTTGAATCAAGTGGGAGTTAATCTTCTAGATAAGATAGTGATTGACAAAGTTCTCTAGACAATGTCACCAAGTTACTGGAACTTCGAGATGAACTATAATATGCAAGGGATGACAAAAATGATTCCCGAGATCTTCGTGATGCTGAAATCAGCGAAGGTAGAAATCAAGAAAAACATCAAGTGTTGATGGTTGACAAGACCACTAGTTTCAAGTAAAAGGGCAAGGGAAAGAAAGGGAACTTCAAGAAGAATGGCAAGCAAGTTGCCACTCCCATGAAGAAACCCAAAGCTAGACTCAAGCCTGAAACTGGGTGCTTCTACTGCAAAGAAAATGGTCACTGGAAGTGGAACTGCCCCTAGAGACTTGGCAGATAAGAAGGATGGCAAAGTGAACAAAGGTATATTTGATATACATGTTATTGATGTGTACTTTACTAGTGTTTATAGCAACCCCTCGATATTTGATACTGGTTCAGTTACTAAAGAGTAGTAACTCGAGACGGGAGTTGCAAAATGAATAGAAACTAGTTGAGGGTGAAGTGATGATGTGTGTTGGAAGTGGTTCCAAGATTGATATGATCATCGTCGCACACTCCCCATACTTTCGGGATTAGTGTTGAACCTAAATAAATGTTATTTGGTGTTTGCGTTAAGCATGAACATGATTTGATCATGTTTATTGCAATACAATTGTTCATTTAAAGTCAGAGAATAATTGTTGTTCTATTTACATGAATAAAACCTTCAATGGTCATACACCCAAGGTGAATGGTTTATTGAATCTCGATCATAGTATTCATAATATTGAAGCCAAAAGATGCAAAGTTAATAATGATAGTGCAACTTATTTGTGGCACTGCCGTTTAGGTCATATTGGTGTAAAGCGCACGAAGAAAATCCATGTTGATGGACTTATGGAATCACTTGATTATGAATCACTTGATGCTTGCGAACCATGCATCATGGGCAAGACGACTAAGACTCCGTTCTCCGAAACAATGGAGCGAGCAACTGACCTATTGGAAGTAATACATATTGATGTATGCGGTTCGATGAGTGTTGAGGCTAGCGGCGGGTATCATTATTTTCTAACCTTCACAAATGATTTGAGCAGATATGGGTATATCTACTTGATGAAACATAAGTCTGAAACATTTGAAAAGTTCAAAGAATTTCAGAGTGAAGTGGAAAATCATCGTAACAAGAAAATAAAGTTTCTACGATTTGATCGCGGAGACGAATATTTGAGTTACGAGTTTGGTCTTCAATTAAAACAATGTGGAATAGTTTCACAAATTCATGCCACCTGGAACACCACAACATAATGGTGTGTCCAAACGTCATAATCACACTTTATTGGATATAGTGTAATCTATGATGTCTCTTACCGATTTACCACTATCGTTTTGGGTTTATGCATTAGAGACAGCTACATTCACGTTAAATAGGGCACCGTCTAATCCGTTGAGACGACACCGTATGAACTATGGTTTGGCTAGAACCTAAGCTGTCGTTTCTTAAAGTTTGGGGTTGTGATGCTTAAGTGAAAAAGTTTCAACCTGATAAGCTCAAAACCCAAATTGGAGAAGTGCGTCTTGCTACATCTTGAGCTTGCATTGGTTTTCCTTGAAGAGGAAAGGGTGATGCAGCAAAGTAGCGTAAGTATTTCCCTCAGTTTTGAGAACCAAGGTATCAATCCAGTAGGAGGCTCCTCAAAAGTCCCACGCACCTACACAAACAAACAAGAACCTCGCAACCAACGCAATAAAGGGGTTGTCAATCCCTTCACGACCACTTGCGAAAGTGAAATCTGATAGAGATAATATGATAAGATGAATATTTTTGGTATTTTTATGATATAGATTGGAAAGTAAAAGATGCAAATAAAAGATAGATGAAAAACTTGTATGATAAAAGGTAGACCCGGGGGCCATAGGTTTCACTAGTGGCTTCTCTCAAGATAGCATAAGTATTACAGTGGGTGAACAAATTACTATCGAGCAATTGATAGAAAAGCGCATAGTTGTGAGATTATCTAGGCATGATCATGTATATAGGCATCACGTCCATGACAAGTAGATCGAAACGATTATGCATCTACTACTATTACTCCACACATCGACCGACTCCTGCCTGCATCTAGAGTATTAAGTTCATAAGAACAGAGTAACGCAATAAGAAAGATGACATGATGAAGAGGGATAAACTCATGCAATATGATATAAACCCCACCTTTTTATCCTCGATGGCAACAATACAATACGTACCTTGCTGCCCCTGCTGTCACTGGGAAAGGACACTGCAAGATTGAACCCAAAGCTAAGCACTTCTCCCATTGCAAGAAAGATCAATTTAGTAGGCCAAACCAAACTGATAATTCGAAGAGACTTGCAAAGATAACTTAATCACACATAAAAAAATTCAGAGAGATTCAAATATTTCTCATAGATAAACTTGATCATAAACCCACAATTCATCGGATCTCGACAAACACACCGCAAAAAGAGTTACATCGAATAGATCTCCAAGAAGATTGAGGAGAACTTTGTATTGAGATTCAAAGAGAGAGAAGAAGCCATCTAGCTAATAACTATGGACCCGAAGGTCTGTGGTAAACTACTCACAACTCATAGGAGAGGCCTTGGAGATGATGTAGAGGCCCTCCGTGATTGATTCCCCCTCCACCGGAGCACCGACGAAGGCTCCAAGATGGGATCTCGCGGATACAAAAGGTTGCGGTGATGGAATTAGGTTTTCGTTGTCTCTTCTGATTGTTTCAGGGTACAGGTGTATATATAGGAGGAAGAAGTAGGTCGGTGGACGCTCGAGGGGCCCATGAGGGTGGGGGGTGCGCCCACCTCCAGGGGGCGTGCTGGGCACCCTCGTGGCTGCCTCGGTTGTTGCTTGACGTCCACTCCAAGTCCCCCGGTTTGCATTTGTTCCAAAAAGATCACTCCCGAAGGTTTCATCCCGTTTGGACTCCGTTTGATATTCCTTTTCTTCAAAACACTAAAATAGGCAAAAAAAACAGCAATTAGGGCCGGGCCTCCATTTAGTAGGTTAGTCCCAAAAATGATATAAAAGTGTAAAGTAAAGCCCATAAACATCCAAGATGGGTAATATAATAGCATGGAACAATCAAAAATTATAGATACGTAGGAGACATATCAAGCATCCCCAAGCTTAATTCCTGCTCGTCCTCGAGTAGGTAAATGATAAAAACAGAATTTTTGATGTGGAATGCTATCTAGCATAATTCTCAATGTAATTTTCTTTATTGTGGCATGAATGTCCAGATCCAAATGATTCAAAATAAAAGTTCATATTGACATAAGAAATAGTAATACTTCAGGCATACTAATAAAGCAATCATGTCTTCTCAAAATAACATGGCTAAAGAAAGTTATCCCTACAAAATCATATAGTCTGGCTGTTGCTCTATCTTCAACACACAAAGTATTTAATCATGCACAACCCTGATGACAAGCCAAGCAATTGTTTCTTACTTTAGTAATCTCAAATTTTTTCAACTTCACGCAATACATGAGCGTGAGCCATGGACATAGCACTATATGTGGAATAGAATGGTGGTTGTGGAGAAGACAAAAAAGGAGAAGATAGTCTCACATCAACTAGGCGTATCAACGGGCTATGGAGATGCCCATTAATAGATATCAATGTGAGTGAGTAGGGATTGCCATGCAACGGATGCACTAGAGCTATAAATGTATGAAAGCTCAACAAAAGAAACTAAGTGGGTGTGCATCCAACTTGCTTGCTCACGAACACCTAGGGCATTTTGAGGAAGCCCATAATTGGAATATACAAGCCAAGTTCTATAATGAAAAATTCCCACTAGTATATGAAAGTGACAACATAGGAGACTCTCTGTCATGAAGATCATGGTGCTACTTTGAAGCACAAGTGTGGTAAAAAGGATAGTAGCATTGTCCCTTCTCTCTTTTTCTCTCATTTTTTTATTTGGCCTGCCCTTTTTTTCATTTGGCCTTTTTTTCATAAAGTCCGAAGTCTCATCCCGACTTGTAGGGGAATCATAGTCTCCATCATCCTTTCCTCACTTGGGACAATGCTCTAATAATGAAGATCATCACACTTTTATTTACTTACAACTCAAGATTACAACTCGATACTTAGAACAAAATATGACTATATAAATGCCTCCGGCGGTGTACCGGGATATGCAATGAATCAAGAGTGACATGTATGGAATTATGAAGGTGGCTTTGCCACAAATACGATGTCAACTACATGATCATGCAAAGAGCAATATGACAATGATGATGCGTGTCATAATAAACGGAACGGTGGAAAGTTGCATGACAATATATCTTGGAATGGCTATGGAAATGCCATAATAGGTAGGTATGGTGGCTGTTTTGAGGAAGGTATATGGTGGGTGTATGGTACCGGCGAAAGTTGCGCGGCACAAGAGAGGCTAGCAATGGTGGAAGGGTGAGAGTGCGTATAATCCATGGACTCAACATTAGTCATAAAGAACTCATATACTTATTGCAAAAATCTACAAGCCATTGAAAACAAAGTACTACGAGCATGCTCCTAGGGGGATAGATTTGTAGGAAAAGACCATCGCTCGTCCTCGACCGCCACTCATAAGGAAGACAATCAATAAATAAAATTGTGCTCCAACTTCATCACAAAGAGGTTCACCATACGTGCATGCTACGGGAATCACAAACTTCACCACAAGTATTCTTTAAATTCACAATTACCCAACTAGCATGACTTTAATATCATCACCTCTATATCTCAAAACAATTATCAAGCATCAAATTGATCATAGCATGCACTTCACTTTCTATGATAGTTTTTATTATACCCAACTTGGATGCCCATCATTCTTGGACCAATTTTATAACCATAGCAAATACCATGCTGTTCTAAAATACTCTCGAAATAATATAAGTGAAGCATGAGAGATCAACAATTTCTTCAAAATTAAGCCACCGCCGTGCTCTAAAAGATAAAGTGAAGCACTAGAGCAAAACTATCTGGCTCAAAAGATATAATTGAAGCACATAGAGTATTCTAATAAATTCCAATCAAGTGGGTTTCTCCCAATAGGTGTGTACAGCAAGGATGATTGTGGAAAACTAAAAAGCAAAGACTAATATCATACAAGACGCTCCAAGCAAAACACTTATCATGTGGCGAATAAAAATATAGCTCCAAGTAAAGTTACCGATAGACGAAGACGAAAGAGGGGATGCCATCCGGGGCATCCCCAAGCTTAGGCTTTTGGTTATCCTTGAATATCTTGGGGTGCCATGGGCATACCCAATCTTAGGCTCTTGCCACTCCTCATTCCATAGTCCATCAAATCTTTACCCAAAACTTAAAAACTTCACAACACAAACTCAACAGGAAATCTCATAAGCTCCGTTAGTGCAAGAAAGAAAAACCACCACATAAGGTACTGTAATGAACTCATTATTTATTTATATTGGTGTTGAACCTATTGTATTACAACTTCTCTATGGTTCATACCCATCGATACTAGCCATAGATGCATCAAAATAAGCAAACAACACATGAAAAACAGAATCTGTCAAAAACAGAACAGTCTGTAGCAAACTGTAACTTTCGAATACTTCTGGAACTCTAAAACTCCTACCAAAATGGCATGTCCTGGGCAATTTGTCTATTGTTCTACATCAAAAAGATTCAAAGCAAAAGCATGTTTCTGTGAATTACTAAAATTATGTGCGTGCGTGCAAAGTTTCTGTTTTTCAGCAGAATCAAATTAACTATCACCGTAGGTTATCCTATAGGTTCTACTTGGCACAAACACTAATTAAAACATGAAAACACATCTAAACAGAAGCTAGATGAAATATTTATTACTAAACAGAATCAAAAAGCAAGAAACTAAAATAAAATTGGGTTGCCTCCCAACTAGCGGTATCGTTTAATGCCCCTAGCCAGGTATAAGAGCGACGATAGATTTAAGTATTGCCATCTTTGGTATTCAATTCTTCAATAGAGCACTTATAATCCTTAGGAGTTTCTTTCTTTTTATCAATGATTAAGCTCCTAGGCAAGAAATCAAGAAGTTCGTTTGTAGCAAAAGGTTCCTTAATGATAGCAAGAAAATCGGGATGAACACTTATCAATTTGAGATCGACACTTCCTTTGCTAGAAGATTCACCCTTATTTTTAGGAACATACATGACTTTGGAAATTTTTGTAGGAGGAGTTGGGGTATTTTTCACAGATGAAAAGGCAGACCCTAAGTTGGTGATAATGTCCTCCAGTTTACCAATTCTTGTAGAATCTAGATCTATTCTTTCATTAATTATAGGTTCTTTTTCTTTAAAAAAATTCAAGGTAACTCCAACCCTAGATCCATATTGGATAATTTGATTGTGGATCTTTTTATCCAAATTTTCAATTAACTCAATAGTGGCAACTTTATTTTCAATAATTTCAAGCCTTTGCATCACATGCTCCGAAGTTAAAACAGTTCCATTAACCAAAAGAGGGGGTGGACCAAACAAATCTAACATGGCATTATAAGCATCAAAAGTATGGCTACCCAAGAAACTTCCTCTGTTAATGGTATCAAGAATATATCTATTCCAAGGAGTAATGCCTACATAAAAATTGCGAAGAAGAACGGAAGTAGATTGCTTCCTAGTAGATCTATTTTGAGCATTGCAAATTCTATGCCAAGCATCTTTTAAATTTTCTGCCCCCCTTTGTTTAAAATTGAGAACTTCATGATCGGGAGTATTAACGATAAGAGGAGGACTAGTCATTGCGACGAGAACACAAAAGGCAAGTAAAAGAGAGAGGGCGAATAAAACGGAAAGGGTGAAGTGGGGGAGAGGAAAACGAGAGGCAAATGGAAAATAATGTAATGCGAGGGAGATGAGTTTGTGATGGGTACTTGGTATGTCTTGACTTGAGCGAAGACCTCCTCGGCAACGGCGCCAGAAATCCTTCTTTCTACGTCTTGAGCTTGCGTTGGTTTTCCTTGAAGAGGAAAGGGTGATGCAGCAAAGTAGCGTAAGTATTTCCCTCAGTTTTTGAAAACCAAGGTATCAATCCAGTAGGAGGCTCCTCAAAAGTCCCACGCACCTACACAAACAAACAAGAACCTCACAACCAACGCAATAAAGGGGTTGTCAATCCCTTCACGACCACTTGCAAAAGTGAAATCTGATAGAGATAATATGATAAGATAAATATTTTTGGTATTTTTATGATATAGATTGGAAAGTAAAAGATACAAATAATAGATAGATGAAAAACTTGTATGATAAAAGATAGACCCGGGGGCCATAGGTTTCACTAGTGGCTTCTCTCAAGATAGCATAAGTATTACAGTGGGTGAACAAATTACTGTCGAGCAATTGATAGAAAAGCACATAGTTATGAGATTATCTAGGCATGATCATGTATATAGGCATCACGTCCGTGACAAGTAGATCGAAATGATTCTGCATCTACTACTATTACTCCACACATCGACCGACTCCTGCCAGCATCTAGAGTATTAAGTTCATAAGAACAGAGTAACACATTAAGAAAGAGGACATGATGTAGAGGGATAAACTCATGCAATATGATATAAACCCCATATTTTTATCCTCGATGGCAACAATACAATACGTGCCTTGCTGCCCCTGCTGTCACTGGGAAAGGACACCGCAAGATTGAACCCAAAGCTAAGCACTTCTCCCATTGCAAGAAAGATCAATCTAGTAGGCCAAACCAAACTGATAATTCGAAGAGACTTGCAAAGATAACTTAATCACACATAAAAAAATTCAGAGGAGATTCAAATATTTCTCATAGATAAACTTGATCATAAGCCCACAATTCATCGGATCTTGAGAAACACACCGCAAAAAGAGTTACGTCAAATAGATCTCCAAGAAGATCAAGGAGAACTTTGTATTGAGATTCAAAGAGAGAGAAGCAGCCATCTAGCTAATAACTATGGACCCGAAGGTCTGTGGTAAACTACTCACAACTCATAGGAGAGGCCATGGAGATGATGTAGATGCCCTCCGTGGTTGATTCCCTCTCCGGCGGAGCGCCGACGAAGGATCCAAGATGGGATCTCGCGGATACAGAAGGTTACGGCGGTGGAATTAGGTTTTCGTTGTCTCTTCTGATGGTTTCTGGGTACGAGTGTATATATAGGAGGAAGAAGTAGGTCGGTGGACGCTCAAGGGGCCCACGATGGTGGGGGCGCGCCCACCTCCAGGGGGCGCACCGGGCGCCCTCGTGGCCGCCTCGGTTGTTGCTTGACGTCCACTCCAAGTCCCCAGGTTTGCATTTGTTCCAAAAAGATCGCTCTCGAAGGTTTCATCCCGTTTGGACTCCGTTTGATATTCCTTTTCTTCGAAAACTGAAACAGGCAAAAAACATCAATTTGGGCTGGGCCTCCGGTTAGTAGGTTAGTCCCAAAAATGATATAAAAGTGTAAAGTAAATCCCCTAAACATCCAAAACAGGTAATATAATAGCATGGAACAATAAAAAAATTATAGATACGGGTAGAATTTTCTGGAAAGCATAAAGGAGTGTTTGAAAGGAGTTGTTTAAAAGAAAGACCTCAGTAAAGCTACTTACATATTGGGCATCAAGATCTATAGAGATAGATCAAGACGCTTGATAAGATTTTTCAATGAGTAAATACCTTGACAAGTTTTCGAAGGAGTTCAAAATGGATCAGTCAAAGAAGGAATTCTTGTCTGTATTACAAGGTGTAAAGTTGAGTAAGACTCAAAGCCCGACCATGGCAGAAGATAGAAAGATAATGAAAGTCATTCCCTATGCCACAGTCATAGGATCTATAAAGTATGTTGTGTTGTGTACCAGTCCTATTGTGTACCTTGCCGTAAGTTTGGCAAGGGGGTAAAATAGTGATCTAAGAGTAGATCAATGGCAGCGGTCAAAATTATCCTTAGCGAGGACTAAAGAAATGTTTCTCGGTGATGGGGGCGATAAAGAGTTCGTCGTAAAGAGTTACGATGATGCAAGCTTTTACACCGATCCGGATGACTCTAAGTCTCAATCTGGATACATATTGAAAGTGGGAGAAATTAGCTAGAGTAGCTCCGTGCAGAGCTTTGTAGACATATAAATTTGCAAAATATATACGGATCTGAATTTGGCAGACCCATTGACTAAACTTCTCTCACAAGCAAAACATGATCACGCATTAGTGCTCTTTGGGTGTTAATCACATGGCGATGTGAACTAGATTATTGACTCTAGTAAACTCTTTGAGTGCTGGTCATATGGCGATGTGAACTATGGGTGTTAATCACATGGTGATGTGAACTATGGATGTTAAATCACATGGTGATGTGAACTAGATTATTGACTCTAGTGCAAGTGGGAGACTAAAGAAAATATGCCCTAGAGACAATAATGAAGTTGTTATTTATATTTCCTTATATCATGATAAATGTTTATTATTCATGCTAGAATTGTATTTACCAGAAACTTAGTACATGTGTGAATACATAGACAAACAGAGTGTCACTAGTATGCCTCTACTTGACTAGCTCGTTGAATCAAAGATGGTTATGTTTCCTAGCCATAGACATGAGTTGTCATTTGATTAACGGGTTCACATCATTGGAGAATGATGTGATTGACTTGACTCATTCCGTTAGCTTAGCACTTGATCGTTTAGTATATTGCTATTGCTTTCTACATGACTTGTACATGTTCCTATGACTATAAGATTATGCAACTCCCGAATACCAGAGGAACACTTTGTGTGCTACCAAACGTCACAACGTAACTGAATGATTATAAAGGTGCTCTACAGGTGTCTCCGATGGTACTTGTTGAGTTGGCATAGATCGAGATTAGGATTTGTCACTCCGATTGTCGGAGAGGTATCTCTGGGCCCTCTCGGTAATGCACATCACTATAAGCCTTGCAAGCAATGTGACTAATGAGTTAGTTACGGGATGATGCATTACAGAACGAGTAAAGAGACTTGCCGGTAACGAGACTGAACTAGGTATTGAGATACCGACGATCGAATCTCGGGCAAGTAACATACTGATGACAAAGGGAACAACGTATGTTGTTATGCGGTTTGACCGATAAAGATCTTTGTAGAATATGTGGGAGCCAATATGAGCATCCAGGTTACGCTATTGGTTATTGACCAGAGACATGTCTCGGTCATGTCTACATAGTTCTCGAACCCGTAGGGTCTGCACGCATAACGTTCTGTGACGATTTGTATTATGAATTATGTGATTTGATGACCGAAGTTTGTTTGGAGTCCTGGATGAGATCAGGGACATGACGCGGAGCATGGGGGCACTGAGTGTTGGGGAACGTTGCAGAAAATTAAATTTTTTCCTATGGTTTCACCAAGATCCATCTATGAGTTCATCTAAGCAACGAGTCAAGGGGGTGAGTTTGCATCTACATACCACTTGTAGATCGAGTGCGGAAGCGTTCAAGGGGATGGTGATGATGGAGTCGTACTCGTCGTGATTCGGATCACCGATGACCAAGTGCTGAACGGACAGCACCTCCGCGTTCAACACACATACGGGACGGACGACGTCTCCTCCGTCTTGATCCAGCAAGGAGGAACGAGAGGTTGAGGAAGGCAGCTCCAACGGCAGCACGACGGCGTGGTGTTGTTGGTGCAGCAGTACTCCGACAGGGCTTCGCCAAGCACGTACGGAGGAGGAGAGGTGTTGGGGAGGGGAGGGGCTACGCCTTGAGTTGTGTCCAACAGCCCTCCCCTCACCCCTCTATTTATAGGGGAAGAGGCAAGGGGGGCCGACCCCTTTAGATGGGATCTAGAGGGGGGCGGCGGCCAGGGAGGGGGAACTTGTCCCCCAAGCAAGGGGGGCGCCCCCTTTAGAGTTTCCCCCCTAACCCTAGGCGCATGGGCCCAAGGTGGGGGGCGCGCCCAGCCCTCTAGGGGCTGGCTCCCTGCCCCTTGCGGCCCATGTGGCCCTCCGAGAGGGGTGGCCCCTCCCGGTGGACCCCCAGAACCCTTCCGGTGGCCCCGGTACAATACCGATATGCCCCCGAAACTTTCCGGTGTCCGCATGACAACTTCCCATATATAAAACTTCACCTCCGGACCATTCCGAAACTCCTCATGACGTCCGGAATCTCATCCGGGACTCCGAACAACTTTCGTTAATCACATACAAGTCTTCCTAATAACCCTAGCGTCACCGAACCTTAAGTGTGTAGACCCTACGGGTTCGGGAGACATGCAGACATGACCGAGACTGCTCTCCGGTCAATAACCAACAGCGGGATCTGGATACCCATGTTGGCTCCCACATTCTCCTCGATGATGTCATCGGATGAACCACGATGTCGAGGATTCGATCAAACCCCGTATACAATTCCCTTTGTCAATCGGTACGTTACTTGCCCGAGACTCGATCGTCGGTATCCCAATACCTTGTTCAGTCTCGTTACTGGCAAGTCACTTTACTCGTACCGTAATGCATGATCCCATAACCAACCACTTGGTCACTTTGAGCTCATTATGATGATGCATTACCGAGTGGGCCCAGAGATACCTCTCCGTCATACGGAGTGACAAATCCCAGTCTCGATCCGTGTCAACCCAACAGACACTTTCGGAGATACCTGTAGTGCACCTTTATAGTCACCCAGTTACGTTGTGACGTTTGGTACACCCAAAGCACTCTTACGGTATCCGGGAGTTACACGATCTCATGGTCTAAGGAAGAGATACTTGACATTGAAAAGCTCTAGCAAACGAACTACACGATCTTGTGCTATGCTTAGGATTGGGTCTTGTCCATCAAATCATTCTCCTAATGATGTGATCCCGTTGTCAATGACATCTGATGTCCATAGTCAGGAAACCATGACTATCTGTTGACCAACGAGCTAGTCAACTAGAGGCTCACTAGGGACATGTTATGGTCTATGTATTCACACGTGTATTATGATTTCCGGATAATACAGTTATAGCATGAATAAAAGACAATCATCATGAACAAAGAAATATAATAATAACACTTTTATTATTGCCTCTAGGGCATATTTCCAACAGTCTCCCACTTGCACTAGAGTCAATAATCTAGTTACATTGTGATGAATCGAACACCCATAGAGTTCTGGTGTTGATCATGTTTTGCTCGCGAGAGAGGTTTAGTCAACGGATCTGCTACATTCAGATCCGTATGTATTTTGCAAATATCTATGTCTCCATCTTGAACATTTTCACGGATGGAGTTGAAACGACGCTTGATGTGCCTGGTCTTGTTGTGAAACCTGGGCTCCTTGGCAAGGGCAATAGCTCCAGTGTTGTCACGGAAGAGTTTGATCGGCCCCGACGCATTGGGTATGACTCCTAGGTTGGTGATGAACTCCTTCACCCAAATAGCTCCATGCGCTGCCTCCGAGGCTGCCATGTACTCCGCTTCACATGTAGATCCCGCCACTACGCTCTGCTTGTAGCTGCACCAGCTTACTGCTCCACCATTCAACATATATACGTATCCGGTTTGTGACTTAGAGTCATCCAGATCTGTGTCGAAGCTAGCGTCGACGTAACCCTTTACGGCGAGCTCTTCGTCACCTCCATAAACGAGAAACATGTCCTTTGTCCTTTTCAGGTACTTCAGGATATTCTTGACCACTGTCCAGTGTTCCTTGCCGGGATTACTTTGGTACCTTCCTACCAAACTTACGGCAAGGTTTACATCAGGTCTGGTACACAGCATGGCATACATAATAGATCCTATGGCTGAAGCATAGGGGATGACACTCATCTCTTCTTTATCTTTTGCCGTGGTCGGGTATTGAGCCGAGCTCAATCTCACACCTTGCAATACAGGCAAGAACCCCTTCTTGGACTGATCCATTTTGAACTTCTTCAAAATCTTATCAAGGTATGTGCTTTGTGAAAGATCTATGAGGCATCTCGATCTATCTCTATAGATCTTGATGCCTAATATATAAGCAGCTTCTCCAAGGTCCTTCATTGAAAAACACTTATTCAAGTAGGCCTTAATGCTGTCCAAAAGTTCTATATCATTTCCCATCAAGAGTATGTCATCTACATATAATATGAGAAATGCTACAGAGCTCCCACTCACTTTCTTGTAAACGCAGGCTTCTCCATAAGTCTGCATAAACCCAAGCGCTTTGATCATCTCATCAAAGCGAATGTTCCAACTCCGAGATGCTTGCACCAGCCCATAAATGGATCGTTGGAGCTTGCATACTTTGTTAGCGTTCTTAGGATCGACAAAACCTTCCGGCTGCATCATATACAGTTCTTCCTTAAGATGCCCATTATGGAATGCCGTTTTGACGTCCATCTGCCATATCTCATAATCATAGTATGCGGCAATTGCTAACATGATTCGGACGGACTTCAGCTTCGCTACGGGAGAAAATGTCTCATCGTAGTCAATCCCTTGAACTTGTCGATAACCCTTAGCGACAAGTCGAGCTTTATAGATGGTAATATTACCATCCGCGTCCGTCTTCTTCTTAAAGATCCATTTGTTTTCTATCGCTCGCCGATCATCGGGCAAGTCTGTCAAAGTCCATACTTTGTTTTCATACATGGATTCTATCTCGGATTTCATGGCTTCAAGCCATTTGTTGGAATCTGGGCCCGCCATCGCTTCTTCATAGTTCGAAGGTTCACCGTTGTCTAACAACATGATTTCCAGGACAGGGTTGCCGTACCACTCTGGTGAGGAACGTGTCCTTGTGGACCTACGAAGTTCAGTAGCAACTTGATCCGAAGTACCTTGATCATCATCATTATTTTCCTCTTCAGTTGGTGTAGGCATCACAGGAACAATTTCCTGAGCTGCACTACTATCCCGTTCAAGAGGTAGTACTTCATCGAGTTCTACTTTCCTCCCACTTACTTCTTTCGAGAGAAACTCTTTTTCCAGAAAGCATCCGTTCTTGGCAACAAAGATTTTGCCCTCGGATCTTAAGTAGAAGGTATACCCAACGGTTTCCTTAGGGTATCCTATGAAGACGCATTTTTCCGACTTGGGTTCGAGCTTTTCAGGTTGAAGTTTCTTGACATAAGCATCGCATCCCCAAACTTTTAGAAATGACAGCTTAGGTTTCTTCCCAAACCATAATTCATACGGTGTCGTCTCAACGGATTTAGACGGTGCCCTATTTAAAGTGAATGTAGCAGTCTCTAGAGCGTATCCGCAAAATGATAGCGGTAAATCGGTAAGAGACATCATAGACCGCACCATATCCAATAGAGTGCGATTACGACGTTCGGACACACCGTTACGCTGAGGTGTTCCAGGCAGCATGAGTTGTGAAACGATTCCACATTTCCTTAAGTGTGTACCGAATTCGTGACTTAAGTATTCTCCTCCACGATCTGATCGTAGGAATTTTATCTTTCGGTCACGTTGATTCTCTACCTCATTCTGAAATTCCTTGAACTTTTCAAAGGTCTCAGACTTGTGTTTCATTAAGTAGACATACCCATATCTACTCAAGTCATCAGTGAGAGTGAGAACATAACGATATCCTCCGCGAGCCTCAACGCTCATTGGACCGCACACATCGGTATGTATGATTTCCAACAAGTTGGTTGCTCGCTCCATTGTTCCGGAGAACGGAGTCTTGGTCATCTTGCCCATGAGGCACGGTTCGCATGTGTCAAATGATTCATAATCGAGAGACTCCAAAAGTCCATCAGCATGGAGCTTCTTCATGCGCTTAACACCAATGTGACCAAGGCGGCAGTGCCACAAGTATGTGGGACTATCGTTATCAACTTTACATCTTTTGGCATTCACACTATGAATATGTGTAATAGTACGCTCGAGATTCATTAAGAATAAACCATTGACCATAGGGGCATGACCATAAAACATATCTCTCATATAAATAGAACAACCATTATTCTCGGATTTAAATGAGTAGCCATCTCGTATCAAACGAGATCCAGATACAATGTTCATGCTCAAACTTGGCACCAAATAACAATTATTAAGGTTTATAACTAATCCCGTAGGTAAATGTAGAGGTAGCATGCCGACGGCGATCACATCGACCTTGGAACCATTTCCGACGCGCATCGTCACCTCGTCCTTCGCCAGTCTCCGCTTATTCCGCAGCTCCTGCTGTGAGTTACAAATATGAGCAACGGCACCGGTATCAAATACCCAGGAGTTACTACGAGTACTGGTAAGGTACACATCAATTACATGTATATCAAATATACCTTTGGTGTTGCCGGCCTTCTTATCCGCTAAGTATTTGGGGCAGTTCCGCTTCCAGTGGCCCTTCCCCTTGCAATAAAAGCACTCAGTCTCAGGCTTGGGTCCATTCTTTGACTTCTTCCCGGTAACTGGCTTACCGGGCGCGGCAACATCCTTGCCGTCCTTTTTGAAGTTCTTCTTACCCTTGCCCTTCTTGAACTTAGTGGTCTTATTGACCATCAACACTTGATGTTCTTTCTTGATCTCAACCTCTGCTGACTTCAGCATTGAAAATACTTCAGGAATGGTCTTCACCATCCCCTGCATATTGTAGTTCATCACAAAGCTCTTGTAGCTTGGTGGGAGCGACTGAAGGATTCTGTCAATGACCGCCTCATCTGGGAGGTTAATATTCAGCTGGGTCATACGGTTGTGCAACCCAGACATCTTGAGTATGTGCTCACTGACATAACTATTTTCCTCCATCTTACAACTATAGAACTTGTCGGAGATGTGATATCTCTCGACCCGGGCGTGAGCTTGGAAAACTAGTTTCAGCTCCTCGAACATCTCATATGCTCCGTGATGCTCAAAACGCTTTTGGAGCCCCGGTTCTAAGCTGTAAAGCATGCCGCACTGAATGAGGGAGTAATCATCAGCACGTGTCTGCCAAACGTTCATAACGTCTTGGTTCTGTGGGATGGGTGCTTCACCTAGCGGTTCATCTAGGACATATGCTTTCTTGGCTACAATGAGGATGATCCTCAGGTTCCGGACCCAGTCCGTATAGTTGCTGCCATCATCTTTCAGCTTGGTTTTCTCTAGGAACGCGTTGAAGTTCATATTGACATGAGCGTTGGCCATTTGATCTACAAGACATATTTTGCAAAGGTTTTAGACTAAGTTCATGATAATTAAGTTCATCTAATCAAATTATTATAATGAACTCCCACTCAGATTGACATCCCTCTAGTCATCTAAGTGTTACACGATCTGAGTCGACTAGGCCGTGTCCGATCATCACGTGAGACGGACTAGTCATCGTCGGTGAACATTCTCATGTTGATCGTATCTTCCATACGACTCGTGTTCGACCTTTCGGTCTCCGTGTTCCGAGGCCATGTCTGTACATGCTAGGCTCATCAAGTTAACCCTAAGTGTTTTGCATGTGTAAAACTGTCTTACACCCGTTGTATGTGAACGTAAGGATCTATCACACCCGATCATCACGTGGTGCTTCAAAACGACGAACTTTAGCAACGGTGCACAGTTAGGGGAGAACACTTCTTGAAATTGTTGTAAGGGATCATCTTATTTACTATCGTCGTTCTAAGTAAACAAGATGCATAAACATAATAAACATCACATGCAATTATATAGTAGTGACATGATATGGCCAATATCATAAAGCTCCATTGATCTCCATCTTCGGGCTCCATGATCATCTTGTCACCGGCATGACACCATGATCTCCATCATCATGATCTCCATCATCGTGTCTTCATGAAGTTGTCACGCCAACGACTACTTCTACTTCTATGGCTAACGCGTTTAGCAATAAAGTAAAGTAATTTACATGGCGTTCTTCAATGACACGCAAGTCATACAAAAAATAAAGACAACTCCTATGGCTCCTGCCGGTTGTCATACTCATCGACATGCAAGTCGTGATTCCTAGTACAAGAATCTGATCTCATACATCACAATATATCATTCATCATTCATCACAACTTCTGGCCATATCACATCACATGACAATTGCTGCAAAAACAAGTTAGACGTCCTCTAATTGTTGTTGCATCTTTTACGTGGTTGCAATTGGGTTCTAGCAAGAACGTTTTCTTACCTACGAATAACCACAACGTGATTTTGTCAACTTCTATTTACCCTTCATAAGGACCCTTTTCATCGAATCCGCTCCAACTAAAGTGGGAGAGACAGACACCCGCCAGCCACCTTATGCAACTAGTGCATGTCAGTCGGTGGAACCGGTCTCACGTAAGCGTACGTGTAAGGTTGGTCCGGGCCGCTTCATCCCACAATACCGCTAAAGCAAGATAAGACTAGTAGCGGCAAGCAAGTTGACAAGATCTACGCCCACAACAAAATTGTGTTCTACTCGTGCAATAGAGAACTACGCATAGACCTAGCTCATGATGCCACTGTTGGGGAACGTTGCAGAAAATTAAAAAATTTCCTACGGTTTCACCAAGATCCATCTATAAGTTCATCTAAGCAACGAGTCAAGGGGGTGAGTTTGCATCTACATACCACTTGTAGATCGAGTGCGGAAGCGTTCAAGGGGATGGTGATGATGGAGTCGTACTCGCCGTGATTCGGATCACCGATGACCAAGTGTTGAACGGACAGCACCTCCGCGTTCAACACACGTACGGGACGGACGACGTCTCCTCCGTCTTGATCCAGCAAGGAGGAAGGAGAGGTTGAGGAAGGCAGCTCCAACGGCACCACGACGGCGTGGTGTTGTTGGTGCAGCAGTACTCCGACAGGGCTTCGCCAAGCACGTACGGAGGAGGAGAGGTGTTGGGGAGGGGAGGGGCTGCACCTTGAGTTGTGTCCAGCAGCCCTCCCCTCACCCCTCTATTTATAGGGGAAGGGGCAAGGGGGGCCGACCCCTCTAGATGGGATCTAGAGGGGGGGGGGGGGGGGCGGCCAGGGAGGGGGAACTTGCCCCCGAAGCAAGGGGGGCGCCCCCTTTAGGGTTTCCCCCCTAACCCTAGGCGCATGGGCCCAAGGTGGGGGGCGCGCCCAGCCCTCCAGGGGCTGGATCCCTGCCCCTTGCGGCCCATGTGGCCCTCCGAGAGGGGTGGCCCCTCCCGGTGGACCCCCGGAACCCTTCCGGTGGCCCCGGTACAATACCGATATGCCCCCGAAACTTTCCGGTGTCCGCATGACAACTTCCCATATATAAAACTTCACCTCCGGACCATTCCGGAACTCCTCGTGACGTCCGGGATCTCATCCGGGACTCTGAACAACTTTCAGTAATCACATACAAGTCTTCCTAATAACCCTAGCATCACCGAACCTTAAGTGTGTAGACCCTACGGGTTCGGGAGACATGCAGACATGACCGAGACTGCTCTCCGGTCAATAACCAACAGCGGGATCTGGATACCCATGTTGGCTCCCACATTCTCCTCGATGATGTCATCGGATGAACCACGATGTCGAGGATTCGATCAAACCCCGTATACAATTCCCTTTGTCAATCGGTACGTTACTTGCCCGAGACTCGATCGTCGGTATCCCAATACCTTGTTCAGTCTCGTTACTGGCAAGTCACTTTACTCGTACCGTAATGCATGATCCCATAACCAACCACTTGGTCACTTTGAGCTCATTATGATGATGCATTACCGAGTGGGCCCAGAGATACCTCTCCGTCATACGGAGTGACAAATCCCAGTCTCGATCCGTGTCAACCCAACAGACACTTTCGGAGATACCTGTAGTGCACCTTTATAGTCACCCAGTTACGTTGTGACGTTTGGTACACCCAAAGCACTCTTACGGTATCCGGGAGTTACACGATCTCATGGTCTAAGGAAGAGATACTTGACATTGAAAAGCTCTAGCAAACGAACTACACGATCTTGTGCTATGCTTAGGATTGGGTCTTGTCCATCACATCATTCTCCTAATGATGTGATCCTGTTGTCAATGACATCTGATGTCCATAGTCAGGAAACCATGACTATCTGTTGACCAACGAGCTAGTCAACTAGAGGCTCACTAGGGACATGTTATGGTCTATGTATTCACACGTGTATTACGATTTCCGGATAATACAGTTATAGCATGAATAAAAGACAATCATCATGAACAAAGAAATATAATAATAACACTTTTATTATTGCCTCTAGGGCATATTTCCAACACTGAGGGAGTCCTGGATTAGGGGGTATCCGGACAGCCGGACTATATACTTTGGCCGAACTGATGGACCGTGAAGATAAGGACTCAAGACTTCGTCCCGTGTCCGGATGGGACTCTCCTTTGCGTGGAAGACAAGCTTGGCGATCCGGATATTAGATTTCCTTCTTTGTAACCGACTCTGTGTAAACCCTAGCCCCCTCCGATGTCTATATAAACCGGAGGGTTTGGTCCGTATAGGGACAATCATAATCTTCATAGGCTAGCTTCTAGGGTTCAGCCTCTACGATCTCGTGGTAGATCAACTCTTGTAATACTCATATCATCAAGATCAATCAAGCAGGAAGTAGGGTTTTACCTCCGTCGAGAGGGCCCGAACCTGGGTAAAACATCGTGCCCCTTGCCTCCTGTTACCATTAGCCTTAGATGCACAGATCGAGACCCCCTACCCGAGATCTGCCGGTTTTGACACCGACATTGGTGCTTTCATTGAGAGTTCCTCTGTGTCGTTGCTGCAAGGCTCGATGGCTCCTTCAATCATCAACAACAATGCGGTCCAGGGTGAGACCTTTCTCCCCGGACAGATCTTCGTGTTCGGCGGCTTTGCACTGCGGGCCAATTCGCTCCGCCATCTGGAGCAGATCGACAGCTACGCCCCTAGCCATCAGGTCAGGTTCGGAAATTTGAACTACACGGCCGATATCCGCGGAGACTTGATCTTCGACGGATTCGGGCCGACGCCAGGAGCGCCGAACAGTCACGATGAGCACGGCTTAGACCTGCTGTCGGACAATACTCAGGATATCGCGCCTGCAGGAGCCCCGGACCTAAATCCAGGGCATATTGCATCGTCCGAGGACGGGTGGATGGACCCCGCCCCGAAAGCCGCACACTCATCGGTGGTAGAGCCGAACACAGACTTCATCCCCAAAGAAGCCTGTGCCTCCGGACCCCTGGACTTGTGTCCGGTTGTAGGTCGCAGACCGCGCGCCCCCAAGCCCGCCGATTCTGGCTGGGCTCCGGTAATGGAATTTACCGCTGCAGATATCTTCCAGCACTCGCCCTTTGGCGACATGCTGAATGCACTAAAGTCTCTCTCTTTGTCAGGAGACTCTTGGCCGAACTATGTCCGGCTCAAGAGGAAAGAAGGCGACGAAGAAATTTGTTGCCCACCCACCACCCACTTCATAGACACTGTCGACGACGTAACAGACATGTTTGACTTCGACTCTGATGACACCGACGGTATGGACGTCGGCGCAGGAGACGATTCAGAACCACCACCCACGGGGCGCTGGACTGCCACCTCATCGTATGATATATACATGGTGGATACGCCTAAGGAGGACAATGGCGACAAAACAGAGGATAAAACCCCCGGACAAAAGCCAAAACGACGGCGCAGACGCCGCTCTAAGTCCAGCCATAGTAAAATAGCGATAACAATGCTAGAAAGATCGACACCCCAGTCAACTCCGAAGGCAACAACGACCATATGGACCCAGCGATGGAGCAGGATGAGCCAGGTCATGCCGAACACAGCCCGGAGCAGACACCCGATCACAGTGATCCCGAGGGACAAACTCATCAAACTGCCCTGGGATAGGAGCACAGTCTGGACGGCAACTCATTCATCATCCCAGAAACACGTTCGGAACAAGATAACCTCCACAGAAGGCTTATGGCCACTGGGAGAAGTCTAAAGAAGCAGAAGCAAAGGCTTAAAGCCACATAGGAAATGCTCAATCGCAGATGGAACAAAGTGCTAGACACTGAAGAAAAATACGGTGACAATCGCCACACAAAGAGCTACCCAAAGCGCAAGTTGCTGCCAGAATTCGACGACGAGGCCGTTCCACCGAAGAACAATACAGCCAGTAGGCCGGACCAACCACTTCATAAACGTAAAAGAGCAGCTACTGACGCTGCACACGATTTATGTGAGCTCCTGGATAAAAAGGCCGGCGCGACGAGGTCCATCTGCGGATCTAGGGGACACGCCCCGGCGCAGGACTATGGTCACCAAAATGATCAGACTGATCGAATACCAGTTCGGAATCAGCACCGGACACAACAACAGCCGACGGCATGCCACAACACGTCCAGATACAGAGGGGCTGCTCACCCTCTGTGCTTCACCGAAGAGGTACTGGACCACGAGTTTCCACAGGGTTTTAAACCTGTGAATATAGAGGTGATAACCCACAAGTATAGGGGATCGCAACAGTTTTCGAGGATAGAGTATTCAACCCAAATTTATTGATTCGACACAAGGGGAGCCAAAGAATATTCTCAAGTATTAGCAGCTGAGTTGTCAATTCAACCACACCTGGAAACTTAGTATCTGCAGCAAAGTGTTTAGTAGCAAAGTAATATGATAGTGGTGGTAACGGTAACAAAAGTAAAGACAACAAAAGTAACATTTTTGGTATTTTGTAGTGATTGTAACAGTAGCAATGGAAAAGTAAATAAGCGAGAACCAGTATATGGAAAACTCGTAGGCACCGGATCAGTGATGGATAATTATGCCGGATGCGGTTCGTCATGTATCAGTCATAACATAGGGTGACACAGAACTAGCTCCAATTCATCAATGTAATGTAGGCATGTATTCCGTATATAGTCATACGTGCTTATGGAAAAGAACTTGCACGCCATCTTTTGTCCTACCCTCCCGTGGCAGCGGGATCCTATTGGAAACTAAGGGATATTAAGGCCTCCTTTTAATAGAGAACCGGAACAAAGCATTAGCACATAGTGAATACATGAACTCCTCAAACTATGGTCATCACCGGGAGTGGTCCCAATTATTGTCACTTCGGGGTTGCCGGATCATAACACATAGTAGGTGACTATAGACTTGCAAGATAGGATCAAGAACACACATATATTCATGAAAACATAATAGGTTCAGATTTGAAATCATGGCACTCGGGCCCTAGTGACAAGCATTAAGCATAGCAAAGTCATAGCAACATCAATCTCAGAACATAGTGGATACTAGGGATCAAACCCTAACAAAACTGACTCGATTACATGATAAATCTCATCCAACCCATCACCGTAGCAAGCCTATGATGGAATTACTCACACATGGCGGTGAGCATCATGAAATTGGTGATGGAGGATGGTTGATGATGACAACGATGACGAATCCCCCTCTCCGGAGCCCAAAACAGACTCCAGATCAGCCCTCCCGAGAGAGATTAGGGCTTGGCGGTGGCTCCGTGTTGTAAAATGCGATGATTTCTTCTCTCTGATTTTTTCTCCCCGAAAGCCAATAAATAGAGTTGGAGTTGGCGTCGGAGGGTCTCCAGGGGGCCCACGAGGTAGGGGGCGCGCCCAGGAGGGGGGGGGGGCGCCCTCCACCCTCGTGAATAAGGTGTGGGCCCCCTGATGTTCATCTTTGGCGAGGATTTTTTATTGTTTTTTCTAAGATGTTCCGTGGAGTTTCAGGTCATTCCGAGAACTTTTATTTTTTGCACATAAAACAACATCATGGCAATTCTGCTGAAAACAACGTCAGTCTGGGTTAGTTCCATTCAAATCATACAAGTTAGAGTCCAAAACAAGGGCAAAAGTGTTTGGAAAAGTAGATATGACGGACACGTATCAAGAGGCATATGACGGAACGACAGACCCTGGGGTCTGGATTGAGGATTTTATCCTGCATATCCACATGGCTCGTGGGGACGACCTCCACGCCATCAAATACCTTCCCCTCAAGTTGAAGGGACCAGCTTGGCACTAGTTGAAAAGCCTCCCCGAAAATTCAATAGGAAGTTGGGAGGAACTCGAGGATGCTTTCAGGGCCAATTTTCAAGGGACCTATGTCCGACCTCCGGACGCGGACGATTTAAGTCACATAATTCAACAGCTCGGAGAGTCCGCCCGCAAGTTTTTGAATAGGTTCGTCACTAAGAAGAATCAAATTGTCGATTGTCCGGATGCCGAAGCCTTAGCGGCCTTCAAGCACAGTATCTGGGACGAGTGGCTCGCCAAACACCTCGGCCAAGAAGAGCCGAGGACAATGGCAGCCTTAACAAGCCTTATGACCCACTTTTGCGCGGGTGAAGATAGCTGGTTGGCCCGTAGAGGCACCAGCGACCCAAGTACATCCGAAATCAGGGATGGAAACAGGAAGCCACGGCGCAATAAAAACAAACGTCGAAACAAGGAAGAAAGTCCGGACAACACAACGGTCAACGCCGGATTCAGGGGCTCTCGACCCGGTCAACAAAAGAAGCCACTTAAAGGCAGCAAAGAAGGACCGTCCGGCCTGAATAAAGTCCTGGACAGACTGTGCCAAATCCATGGCACTCCCGAAAAACCTGCGAACCACACTCACAGAGAATGCCGGGTCTTTAAGCAGGCCGGCAAATTAAATGCCAAACACAAGGGAAGGGAAGCACCAAGTGAAGACGAGGATGAGCCTCGCCAGCCGAACACTGGGGGACAGAAAAAATTCCCACCAGAGGTAAAAAAAAGTAAACATGATCCACGTGACTCACATACCCACGAGAAGGCGCGAATGCGCGCTCAGAGACGCATACGCTATAGAGCCCATCGCACCCAAACTTAACCACTGGTCGGCCTGCCCGATCACCTTCGATCACAGGGACTACCCGACTAGTATTCGGCATAGAGGATCAGCTGCCTTGGTGCTCGACCCAATAATCGACGGATACCATCTCACTCGCGTCCTCATGGACGGCGGCAGTAGTCTTAATCTAATATACCAGGACACTATCCGCAGGATGGGGATAGACACATCCAGAATCAGCCAAAGTAACACCACCTTTGAAGGGGTGATACCAGGCATTGAAGCCCGCTGCAGGGGCTCCCTCGTACTAGAGGTGACATTCGGTTCCCAGGCAACTTCAGAAGTGAAGAACTACTCTTCACCATTGCTCCCCTCCAAAGCGGTTATCATGCATTGCTTGGGAGAATGGCCTTCGCCCGCTTCAACGCAGTACCGCACTACACCTACCTTAAACTCAAGATGCCCGGTCCACGTGGCGTCATCACCGTTAATGGAAATATAGAGCATTCCTTACGAGCGAAAGAGTACGCGACGGCTCCAGCAGCCGGACTCTAAGCGGCCTCTAATACCAGAAAGCATGATTGGTCGTTAAGACCACGGACACGGTTAGACGAGTCCGGCAGCCCAGATAAACCTGATCTAGGCGCCACACATGTAATCCCATAGAGGACACCAGGGGCAATAAATATTTAATAAAGCCCAACTCTTGGTTTGAACTTATTAACAGGCCAATGTCTTACACTTTTACTATCCATTGGTGATAGCCAACTCTTCGCACGCTTACGTCATACTCTTCTACATGAGTTTTCCTTTTTATAGACATTGATACGTCTCCGTCGTATCTACTTTTCCAAACACTTTTGCCCTTGTTTTGGACTCTAACTTGTATGATTTGAATGGAACTACCCGGACTGACGTTGTTTTCAGCAGAATTGCCATGGTGTTGTTTTATGTGCAGAAAATAGAAGTTCTCGGAATGACCTGAAACTCCACGGAACACCTTAGAAAAAATAATAAAAAATCCACGCCAAAGATGAAGACCAGGGGGCCCACACCCTGTCCACGAGGGTGGGGGCGCGCCCCCCTGGGCGCGCCCCCTACCTCGTGGGCCCCCTGGTGGCCCTCCGACACCAACTCCAACTCTATATATTGGCTTTCAGGGAGAAAAAAATTAGAGAGAAGAAATCATTGCGTTTTACGATACGGAGCCGCCGCCAAGCCCTAATCTCTCTCGGGAGGGCTGATCTGGAGTCCGTTCGGGGCTCCGGAGAGGGGGATTCGTCGCCGTCGTCATCATCAACCATCCTCCATCACCAATTTCATAATGCTCACCGTCGTGCGTGAGTAATTCCATCATAGGCTTGCTGGATGGTGATGGGTTGGATGAGATTTATCATGTAATCGAGTTAGTTTTGTTAGGGTTTGATCCCTAGTATCCATTATGTTCTGAGATTGATGTTGCTATGACTTTGCTATGCTTAATGCTTGTCACTACGGCCCGAGTGCCATGATTTCAGATCTGAACCTATTGTGTTTTCCTGAATATATGTGTGTTCTTGATCCTATCTTGCAAGTCTATAGTCACCTACTATGTGTTATGATCCGGCAACCCCGAAGTGGCAATAATCGGGACCACTCCCGGTGATGACCATAGTTTGAGGAGTTCATGTATTCACTATGTGCTAATGCTTTTGTTCCAGTTCTCTATTAAAAGGAGGCCTTAATATCCCTTAGTTTCCAATAGGACCCCGCTGCCACGGGAGGGTAGGACAAAAGATGTCATGCAAGTTCTTTTCCATAAGCACATATGACTATATACGGAATACATGCCTACATTACATTGATGAACTGGAGCTAGTTCTGTGTCACCCTATGTTATGGCTGTTACATGAAGAACCGCATCCGGCATAATTATCCATCGCTAATCCGGTGCCTACGAGTTTTCCATATACTGGTTCTCGCTTATTTACTTTTCCGTTGCTACTGTTACAATCACTACAAAAATACCAAAAACATTACTTTTGCCGTCTTTACTTTTGTTACCATTACCACCACTATCATATTACTTTGCTACTAAACACTTTGCTGCAGATACTAAGTTTCCAGGTGTGGTTGAATTGACAACTCAGCTGCTAATACTTGAGAATATTCTTTGGCTCCCCTTGTGTCGAATCAATAAATTTGGGTTGAATACTCTACCCTCAAAAACTGTTGCGATCCCCTATACTTGTGGGTTATCAAGACCTTTTTCTGGCGCCGTTGCCGGGGAACATAGCTCTATTCTTTGAGTTACTTGGGATTTATATCTGGTGGACACTATGAAGAACTTGAAAGACGATCGAACTACTATTTTGCCCTCAACTACGAGGGGAGGTAAGGAACTGCCATCTAGCCTTGCACTAGATTCTCCTTCTGTTATAAGTAAGTTTGCGACACCTAAACCTGCTACTGCTATGAATTCTGATATGTCGCATGTTATTGATGATGCCACTTCTGCTATGCATGATACTTGTGATGAAACTACTTCTATGCTTGATACTACTGTGCCCCTTTGTGAATTTCTTGATGAGCAAATTGCTAGGTCTAGAGAAAGAAAAATTATTGAACCTGAATACGATGATGAGAGTGATGATGAGAATATGCCTCCTATTCCCGAGGGTTATCTTTTTGATGCAGAATCTTCTGCAGCTATTTTTGCTTGCCAGGATAGATATGAACTTAAGAGGTTGCTAGTTAAATGGAGTAAAGAATCTTTTAGAGATAGAATGAGACCCGACCCTGCTTTTGCTACTTCACCTATTTGTGTTCCCGATAAGGATTATTATGATTTTTCTGTTGATCCAGATATATTTACTTTGGTTGAATCTGATCCTTTCTATGGTTATGAATCTGAAACTGTTGTGGCACATCTTACTAAGTTAAATGATATAGTTGCCCTGTTTACTAATAATGAGAGATCGCGCTACCTTTATTTACTCAAAATATTTCCGTTCTCATTAAAGGGTGATGCTAAGATATGGTATAATTCTCTTGATCCTGGTTGTGTGCAAAGTCCCCAGGATATGATTTATTACTTCTCTGCTAAATATTTCCCTGCTCATAAGAAACAAGCTGCCTTGAGGGAAATATACAACTTCGTGCAAATTGAAGAAGAGAGTCTCCCACAAGCTTGGGGGAGGCTTCTCAAGTTACTTAATGCTTTGCCTGATCATCCTCTTAAGAAACCTGAAATACTTGATATCTTTTATAATGGACTAACTGATGCTTCCAGAGATTACCTGGATAGTTGTGCTGGTTCTCTTTTCAGGGAAAGAACACCGGATGAAGCTGAAATTCTATTGAATAATATGTTGACAAATGAAAATAATTGGGCACCTCCTGAGCCACCTCCTGAGCCAGCTCCAGAGCCAATTACTGAGCCTATTCCTAAACCAACTCCGAAGAAGAGAGGTGTTCTATTACTCAGTCCCGAAGATATGCAAGAGGCAAAGAAATCTATGAAAGAAAAAGGTATTAAAGCTGAAGATGTTAAGAATTTACCTCCTATTGAAGAAATACATGGTCTTAATTTACCGCCTGTTGGAGAAGTATATGATCTCAACTACTTATTTACTGAAGAACCTCCCGATATCCCGACACAGGTAGTAAAGGTAAATTCTCTCTATAGATATGATAAAGCTGAAGTCCCTCCTACTAAAATTGCTAGTCAGTGCTTGGATGAATTTGATGACTTTATGTTTAAGCAAGATGACTTTAATGCTTATTTTAGCAGACAATTAAAACAGAATACCTTTATGATTAAACGCTTGGGTGACTATATGGCCGATATTAGAGGTGAACTTAAACTTGTTAGCAAACATGCTTCTATGGTTACCACTCAAGTAGAACAAGTACTTAAAGCTCAAAAGGAAGTGCTTGATGAAATGAATAGTAAGAAAAATGATTATGCTGTTAGAGTGGCTACTAGAACTGGTAGAATGACTCAGGAACCTTTGTATCCTGAAGGCCACCCTAAGAGAATCGAGCAAGATTCTCAGAGAAATAATATTGATGTACCTAGTTCTTCTAAAAGGAAGAAAAAGAAAAATGATAGGACTTTGCAAACTTCTGGTGAACCTATTACTGAACCACCTGAGAATCCAAATGATATCTCTATTTCTGATGCTGAAACACAATCAGGTGATGGACATGAACCTAGTGATAATGTTAATGATGATGTTCATGTTGATGCTCAACCTAGTAATGATAATGATGTAGAGATTGAACCTGCTGTTGATCTTGATAACCCATAATCAAAGAATCAACGTTATGATAAAAGAGAGTTCGTTGCTAGGAAACATGGTAAAGAAAGGGAACCATGGGTTCAGAAACCCATGCATTTTCCTCCGAAACCATCCAAGAAAAAGGATGATGAGGATTTTGAGCGCTTTGCTGAAATGATTAGACCCATCTTTTTGCGTATGCGATTAACTGATGTGCTCAAAACAAATCCTTATGCTAAGTATATGAAGGATATCATTACTAATAAAAGAAAGATACCTGAAGCTGAAATTTCCACCATGCTTGCTAATTATACTTTTAAAGGTGGAATACCAAATAAACTTGGAGATCCCGGAGTACCTACTATACCATGCTCCATTAAGAGAAATTATGTTAAAACTGCTTTATGTGATCTTGGAGCCGGTGTTAGTGTTATGCCTCTCTCTTTATATCGTAGACTTTACTTGAATAAGTTGACACCTACTGAAATATCTTTGCAAATGGCTGATAAATCAACTGCTATACCTGTCGGTATTTGTGAGGATGTGCCTGTTGTGGTTGCAAACGTTACTATTTTAACGGACTTTGTTATTCTTGATATTCCCGAGGATGATAGTATGTCTATTATTCTTGGAAGACCTTTTCTTAATACTGCAGGGGCTGTTATTGATTGCAACAAAGGCAATGTCACTTTTCATGTTAATGGCAATGAGCACACGGTACACTTTCCGAGGAAACAACCTCAAGTTTATAGTATCAACTCTATTGGAAAAATTCCATCGATTATATTTGGAGGTTTTAAATTCCCTCTCCCTACTGTCAAGAAAAAGTATGATATTCTTATTATTGGGGATTTTCATATCCCCATTGAGGTAACTTAGTGCTATTCGAAATTTCTCCGGTTCCATGATTATCGGAATGAGTTTGTTAACAAGACTTGATCAACCTTGTTAGTGGATTCTTTTTGATGAGCATGAGATGGATGAAACTAGAAACACAACCTTCTGTACCCTCTTTATATTTTCTGCTATTTAGTAGAAATAAAGTAAAATAGTATTTTTTTTGTCTGTCTCCTGACTTATCCGTGCAATATAAAAATACCCCAAAAATAAAAGTCCTCAGAATGCCATGCCAATTTAATATGATTTTTTCGGGAATATTTGAGGATTTACTGTGCAAAAATCACCGCGGGGGGAGCTGCCACCTGGCCACGAGGGTGGAGGGCGCGCCCTACCCCCTAGGCGCGGCCCCCTGCCTCGTGGGCCCACGGTGGCCCTCCTCCACTTATTCCTGCACCCATCTTCTTCCTCTGCCTCACACAAACACGAAAAACCAACTCAAGCACGAGTTCCAGCCCCCGTTGCTGTGATTTTCGATCTCCTTGCTCAAAGCACCTCCCGCAAAACAGCTTGGGGAGATTGTTCCTTGGTATGTGACTCCTCCATTGGTCCAATTAGTTTTTGTTCTAGTGCTTTATTCATTGCAAATTTGTGCTGCATAGGTGACCATGTTCTTGAGCTTGCATGTCAAATTTATATGGTTCCAAGTAGTTCCAGTGCTTTATATGGGCTCTAGGCACTTGTAGGAGTTGTTGCTATCAATTTTATTGAAGTTGGTTCACTTTTATTTGAAGTTACTAAAAATTTCAGATTGTTTCAGAAAATAATGAAGAGATTTTTGAGGGGCTCGTCGAGCCGAAGCTCGAAGGAAAAACAAAAGGAAGAAGAGCAGAAGCCCAAATTTAATCTGCCTCGCACCGCGGAGGTCCGGCCGTGTGAATGGCCTTCCGATGACTTCTTGAGGAGAGTCGGGATTTATGAGGATTTCTATCTATTGATTGAGAACGCCGGCCTCACCGACTTCCTCCGCGACCAACATCATCAGTATCTCTTACTCACAAATACTTTTGTGCAAAACTTCTACTTTTTCCCTAAGAAATCACTTCCAACAGTAGAATTTCATTTATATGACGTTGTTAAAGAGATGACATTAGCTGAATTCTACAAGGTTTGTAGAATACCCTTTGAGGGCACCTTAGATGAACCCCATAGTAACGAAGTAGAAGCTTTTATTAACACTATCAATGTGGGGGAAACCAGGAAGGTTTCTGATGCAAGGATCACTAGCATACATTTTCCTGTTTTACGCTACTTTGCTTTATTTGCTAGTCGTTGCTTGATTGGACGCGGAAACTGTGGGAACCTTAGTATTCCTGATATTATTATTTTGTTCCATGGTTTATACCACAATAACTCTGTTAGTATGGGTGGAATTGTTGCTAGACGGTTAAGTCTGAACCGTACTAAGGGCCCCATCTTTGGAGGCATTTATGCTTTACGCCTAGCTGAACATTTTGAAATACCTATTAGGCATGTGGAGGAAGAAGAAACAACACTGCCCCGTGCTTATTTAGATTATAAGAGTATGATAGTGCATGACTTTCTTGTTAAGAGTCGCGAAGGGGAGCTCAGATACAAATTATACTTTGATAAACATCACCCTGAGACTATTACTTTGCCTGCTCCTTCCTTGTTTAATTTATCTGCAGGTCCTCACATCGTTCCGTGGTCGGCTATTCAAGCCTATCGGAATCCTGCACCAGCCCCGGAACCGGAACCACAAGATGAGCCTCCACGACTATCTGTTTATTCTTGGGATCCAGAGGAGGTTGCCAGTCAGTGGCAGCCGGAGCCTTCTTCGTCACAGTATGACCCCAGCTTCACCTACGGGTATCTGCCAGGTTATCCCTGGCAATAGACCAACTTAGGCCAAAAGCCAAAGCTTGGGGGAGTACGTATTTCCCACCGATATTACATTCATGTTCACACACACTCATTGCTAGATGTCGGTGCTCATGCTCTTTCACTGTAATATCCATGCTAGTTTATTTTCTTTTTCCTGCTTTCTTCTTGTGTGTTTGATAAACCTTAAGAAAAACCAAAAAAAATTAGTAGTAGTTTATTTCCTTGCTGTAGTAATTAAAAAGAAAACCCAAAAATATTTCCCGTTCTTCTTTTGCTTGTTGGGAGCTTTTCCGTGTAAATAGTTTTTTATTTTCTTTTCCTTTCTTTGGGGGTCGAGAAGAATATATTGAAATTGCTTAGTGGCTCTTATATGCATGAATGATTATTTTAACTTAGAGCCCATATTACTTGTCTTCTCTTTTGAGTTGAATGCTTGCAGATTCCAGCTTAGTCCAATGCACGTGCACTCTTATTATTATACACATCATTCGGTCGTGCAAGTGAAGGCAATAATGATGATATATGATGGACTTATTGGGATGAGAAAAGCTGGTATGAACTCGACCTCTCTTGTTTTTGTAAATATGATGATTCATCATTCCTGAGTCAGCTATTATGAAGTAAACATATTTGCAATGACATTTAGAGATTATAGTTGCTTGTGCCATGCTTGATTAGCTATGAGTTATAATGGTTTACCTTGTGTGCCAACATGCTATTAGAATGATTATGATGTGGTATGATAGGATGGTATCCTCCTTTAAATGAATTGAGTGACTAGACTTGGCACATGTTCACGCATGTAGTTGAATCAAATCAACATAGCCTTCATGATATTTATGTTCATGGTAGATTATATCCTACTCATGCTTGTATTCGGTGTAAATTAATTTTAATGCATGTTTACGACTGTTGTCGCTCTCTCAGTTGGTCGCTTCCCAGTCTTTTGCTAGCCTTCACCTGTACTAAGCGGGAATACTGCTTGTGCATCCAAACTCCTTAAACCCCAAAGTTGTTCCATATGAGTCCACTATACCTTCCTATATGCGGTATCTACCTGCCGTTCCAAGTAAATTTGTATGTGCCAAACTCCAAACCTTGAAATGAAATTCTGTTTTGTATGCTCGAGCAGCTCATGTTTCAACTAGGGCTGCCCTTATCTTCCATGTTAGGCGGTTATTCTCAAGAGGAGTGGACTCCGCTCCTCATTCACGAGAAAATGGCTGGTCTTCGGGATGCCCAGTCCCATGCTTTATGCAAACTGAATCAAAATAACTACAAACAAAACTCCCCCCGGGACCCGTTGAATGTTGGAGGCACTCGTTGTTTCGAGCAAGCCATGGATTGATGCTTGTGGAGGAGGGGAGTATAAACTTTACCATTCTGTTTGGGAACCGCCTATAGTTTGTGTAGCATGGAAGATATCGTCATCTCATAGTTGTTGCGTTGACAGCAAAAGTATGCCGCCCAAAATATTATTAAATCTCTATTTTAAAACCGAGCTCTAGCACCTCTACAAATCCCTGCTTCCCTCTGCGAAGGGCCTATCTATTTACTTTTATGTTGAGTCATCACCCTTCTTATTAAAAAGCACCCGCTGGAGAGCACACTGTCGTTTGCATTCATTATTATTGGTTTATATTGGGTATGACTTGACTGGATCTCTTTTACCATGAATTACAATGTAGTCAGTCCTTGATCTTTAAAGGTGCTCTGCATTTATGTTTTGCGGTCTCAGAAAGGGCTAGCGAGATACCATTTTGTTAAAACATGTTATGATTATTTCGAGAAAGTGTTGTTATCCGAGTTTTATTATTATGGCTCGCTAGCTGATTATGTTATTGATATGAGTAATTGTGAGACCTTTGTGTTATTGTGAGTATGGTTAGTTCATAATGTTGCTGAAACTTGAATGCTGGCTTTTCATGTTTACAACAACAAGAGCAAACAGAGTTTGTAAAAGTTTTTCTTTTTCTCTTTCAGTTTGTCAACTGAGTTGCTTGAGGACAAGCAAGGGTTTAAGCTTGGGGGAGTTGATACGTCTCCGTCGTATCTACTTTTCCAAACACTTTTGCCCTTGTTTTGGACTCTAACTTGTATGATTTGAATGGAACTAACCCGGACTGACGCTGTTTTCAGCAGAATTGCCATGGTGTTATTTTATGTGCAGAAAATAGAAGTTCTCGGAATGACCTGAAACTCCACGGAACACCTTAGAAAAATAATAAAAAATCCTCGCTAAAGATGAAGACCAGGTGGCCCACACCCTGTCCACGAGGGTGGGGGCGCGCCCCCCTGGGCGTGCCCCCCTACCTCGTGGGCCCCCTGGTGGCCCTCCGACGCCAACTCCAACTCTATATATTGGCTTTCGGGGAGAAAAAATCAGAGAGAAGAAATCATCGTGTTTTATGATACGGAGCCGCCGCCAAGCCCTAATCTCTCTCGGGAGGGCTGATCTGGAGTCCGTTCGGGGCTCCGGAGAGGGGGATTCGTCGCTGTCATCGTCATCAACCATCCTCCATCACCAATTTCATAATGCTCACCGCCGTGCGTGAGTAATTCCATCGTAGGCTTGCTAGACGGTGATGGGTTGGATGAGATTTATCATGTAATCGAGTTAGTTTTGTTAGGGTTTGATCCCTAGTATCCATTATGTTCTGAGATTGATGTTGCTATGACTTTGCTATGCTTAATGCTTGTCACTAGGGCCCGAGTGCCATGATTTCAGATCTGAACCTATTATGTTTTCATGAATATATGTGTGTTCTTGATCCTATCTTGCAAGTCTACAGTCACCTACTATGTGTTATGATCCGGCAACCCCGAAGTGACAATAATCGGGACCACTCCCGGTGATGACCATAGTTTGAGGAGTTCATGTATTCACTATGTGCTAATGCTTTGTTTCGGTTCTCTATTAAAAGGAGGCCTTAATATCCCTTAGTTTCCAATAGGACCCCGCTACCACGGGAGGGTAGGACAAAAGATGTCATGCAAGTTCTTTTCCATAAGCACGTATGGCTATACTAGTAAATATGCCCGTGCGCAACGGGGTAACCAAATTGCTTAGGTTGTGTCTTCTTCGATTTCAACCACCGTCCAACCAGAACCCGATGTGGCATAACAGCATTTGGATTGTACCACTATGTGCAGTAGTGGCATGGCATGTAGATTGTGTCTAGCATAAGCCGGAAGCAAGTATCTCAATGTATTTTTCCATCCTCATCTAAAGCAGGGCTGCTCGCAGACATGTCAAAATGGCCTCTATTAGCATTCCCCGATATAAATTGTTAACATAAAGATTAATTCATTTCCTTTACAACGAACACGGCTGTTTCCCCCATTAGCAAAAAATGTTGATAGTACATCAAGGCTTTCATCTACAACGTCCGAGGCCAAAGAATTGAGCATGTACCTTCGGAAGTAAGCACACTATACGAAACAGAGAAGCAAACAAAAATAGAGTACCCTTCTACTTTGGGAGCTCCAACACCAACAAAAGCTTGCCACAACTGTTATCACAAAAGCTACTGAATGAGCCAAGAAAAAAAATAGAAAGGTTACAGGAAACAGTCTGTACGTCTCCCTCAAAGCCAACAACGATCCTCCATGGACAAGACACTTCATGGTGGATTAACCTTATGTGGAACACAGAACTCATCATGTGAGTCCACGTTGCCTAAATGCCCCTCTTGGCTAGGGTCAACCTTCTCTGGATCATAGAACTCATCATGTGAGTCCGCTAGCACCTTGCTCTCTTACAACAAAGGGAACCTGTTTATAAGAACCCGGATAACCCAAGTACTCCAAAAGTTGTCCTAATTTTTGCATGACAATGGTTTTAAAGTCTGACTACTTATTGGTTGCATGGCAGCATGGACTACTGGTTCTTAGAACACACATCTAATATATATTTTCCTTTATTCTATCAATTTTTTCAGTGAGATTCTATCACACTAACATACAAATCAACACTCGTGGGTCATGCTGAATTAGCTTCCAGATACATACAAAATGTAAGTCGTAAAGACAATGGACATATCAGAATCTATGGAAGTGCATAGAGAAATCTGGGAGATGAGTTTCAGTTTTGTCAAGTTTGTTACTTTGTTTGGTGTTAACAGAGTCGATGGACATGCCAGAAGAAAAAACAAATAGATACAGCAGGTTGATTTCCTACCAACTTGACAATGATGTGTCATTTTTTCTACAGTAGATTAACTCGTGAACAATGCCATCCTTGTAATCGGGGAATAATTGAAGAGAATAGTAAGCAAAGTATTCTGCCATCTGCATGAATAGTAAGAAAAGTAGTTTAACTCCTGAACATTTTTTTTGTACAGTTTGGAAAATGCTTACTAACCGATATTCCCTCTATTCCTAAATATAAGTCTTTTACAGATTCCACTACATACATACGGAGCAAAATGAGTGAACCTACACTCTAATGTAGTCTATATACATCCGTATGTAGTTTGTATTGAAATCCCTAGAACGACTTATATTTAGAAACAGAGGGAGTAGAAGAGAAATCAATATTCTCACATTGAAGATATGAGGCAAGCACCCACCTACAATCTGTCCATCACCCCATTGGAAGCCAAGCTCCCCTTTTGCTCGGTTCCTCACTGCTGCACGTACCGATTAGTGGGGACATATTTTTTTGTCCTATCTACTTTGGAAAAGAAGAGGTAAGGACCTACAGTACTGCAAATCTTCATATTTAAACATATTAACAATCCCTTGTTTTTCTTTCAGAAAAGCAATCCCTGGTTTTATTATAATTATAGATTATCCTAAAATCGATTTCTACTTTGTGATTTGTCAAAGCATAAAGAACTGTGTAGAATAAGAGGTCGTATTTCAATGATTTGGGTGTTGCATTGACATCAGATAATTACCTACTGCATGTAATAGCTAGTGATCGATGGATGCAAGTTGGTATAACTTTAATGTCAAATGTATAGAAAAATATCCAAAGTCTAGTCCTGGTGCTGCTGCAAGGATTAGATGCTGGCATGCTGTGACTGGAACCAGCAGAAATTATACAAAATGCAGAATTTTAAAATTTATGAACTAATTGAGCATGTTTTTCTCTTCGTGTTGCAGGTAAACAAAAAACATATAGATCAAATAAGTTAGATGAACCAGCAGATATTTTATTAGTGAGCTCTATAGATGCGGCAATCAGTAACGGACCATCTCCATGAGCTTTGACTCCATGAATAGTACTTAATACAGGAAAAAGGGAAGGCCAATATTGCTCAATTATTACTGAAATTTTAAAGGAAAGCAAGTGGCACTACAACATCAGGACACATGTGTAGAACGAAATGCCCATTGATTGCAGTAGAAGACAATTCACTTCATATCCTTTCAGAATAACACATTAACTCTTGGAGCATGTACAACAGAAATGGAACATAAAGCTAACCAAGAATACATATCCATGTGCGCCACTTTCAGAATATATGACATAGTACCTCTGAGATATCTAACTTGTTGTTTCCATTCATTCAAGAAGCACTTAATTACTTTCAGGGATCTTATTACAAATTTAATTTGTTTGATTCAAACTTATGTAGTAGCATGGCATTTTTCTGTGACATCCAAAAAAATATGTTTACATATCAAATAGGCAACACCAGTAATTATTGGTCCAAATAAGGCATGGACAGGTTTGCATCTGCTAAAGAACATTATATTATTTCTCCTATTCCACAACCTATGACCACATTTAAGCATGGACAGATTCGTGTATATGATAACAGAACAACATGCTCCATGTCATAAATCACAGGCTAGGAGGAAGCGATGCAGATGAGGGTGGATTAGCATACTTGTTAGCAGTTGTGCTTGTCAGCCTAGTGGAGGATGTAGAGGTAGGTGACGGAGCTTCTTCACCTCGGGTGACTGCACCGCCATGTTCTTACATAACATAGTATTCCTACAAATATGCAATTCAGAATAGAAAGGTACAATTATCAGGCTCAGTACCCTATTCAGAACAGAAAAACAAATCTTATTAATTGAAAGGTACCTTGTGCAGATATATAAAAGTTCAGTACCCTGTTCCTCCTTTCCAAATCTACCAGACTGCTTAATTTACAAACAAAGAAACCTGTGCTGCTTGCCATGGAAGAGATGGAGGCGGGAAAACAAAACCTTAGAAAACATGATGGTTGTATAACCCCAGAAATGTCAAGGATTTGGCATGAGTGTCACAGGCGGCCAAGCAAATCTGCTACTTATCAACACACACACGCATGCACAGTACATATTGTCAACCAAAGTAACAACAAATCAGAGACATGTGCCTCATGTTGTCCCCGCAGTTCAATGGAATGGATTGTATCTAATCAGGACATCCAATCAGTGGTTTCATCATCACAAAGAACTCACGAACATGTACAACAATGGAGCAGGTACCTTTGTCTGCTTGGAGCTCCTTGTGCGGGTCATGTTGTGGATGCCCTCCATGGAAGGAAGGACCTGCTGCTGCTGCTCCAGCCCGAATCAAATCAAGGTGGTTAGACCCTACAATCCATCCATATACAATCAGGTATTTGCACTAAAGATGCAAATAGTCCACTGTAGACACTGCAGCAGAGAAGAGAGGGAGCTTCACCAATAGAGCAGAAAAATCAAATGGAATCCAACAGAGAGAAGAGAAGAAGGAAGACCTGCAGATGGTGGAGCCCTTAAGGATGATGACCTGCAGATGGTGAGGGAACCCCATCACCATCTGGAAGAAGACGGCTTGAGCTACTGGTCCATGGCGATGTTGGATGTGTGCCTGCGTGAGGGAGAGAAGAGCATCAGGGAAGGGGAGGGAAGAAGGGTAGAACCATGGCATCGACACTCACCAGGGTGGAACATTGACGAGCAGCTCCATGGCGTGGGTCTCCTTGACGAGCAGGTCCGATCCAGGCGCGGATCTTTTCGCCGCCATGGATCTCCCACTCCTCTCCTCTCCTCTCGGGATTCAAGCGGTCGTCGACGGATAAGAGGAGGGGCGGAGCGGATTTTATCCATCGTCGAGGTAGCCACCACCGTCATCATCGCCGTCGGTCACCATGGCCCAGCGGCTAGGTCTTCCAGTGCGAGGAGTGAGGGAGGGAGGGAGGGCGGATCTGACCGCTGCCTGAGCTGTCACGGGGGGAGGGGCGCCGCGGCCATGAAGGCCCGCCTCCAACTACAAGGAGTGCGCGCCGCCGCGCCGGATCCTTCTGTCTCCCGCGCCCGTCCATCGTCACCCGGCTCCGGCGAGCTCCTGCGTGGGTCGCTGCACCGCCCCAATTTTCTCCCTTCTTCTCAACCTCACCGCCCAGTCTCTTCTCTGCCATGGATCCGCCCGCGAAGCCGCGCTCCAGCCTTCCTCGCCCCCCGCGTCGCCGCCCACCTCCGGATCCGCCTCCAAGCCCCCGCCGTGCGCGGATCCGCCCCCTACAAGCTCCAGTCGCGCCGCCCATGTAAAAAGGACCGCGTTTTGAATACACCAAAACATAGGGTCCTTTGTGCAAAATTCAAGCGTTTTTCCAAATCCACTTAAACAGGAACTGTGGGTTGAATTCGAATAAACTGAAGGACTTTTATGCAAAATCGCTAGCGATGACGGATGACAGAAACTCAATTCTCTTTATTATTAGGTAAAGATACGGAATACATGCCTACATTACATTGATGAACTGGAGCTAGTTCTGTGTCACCCTATGTTATGACTGTTACATGACGAACCGCATCCAGCATAATTATCCATCACTAATCCGGTGCTTACGAATTTTCCATATACTGGTTCTCGCTTATTTACTTTTCCGTTGCTGCTGTTACAATCACTACAAAAATACCAAAAACATTACTTTTGCTGTCTTTACTTTTGTTACCATTACCACCACTATCATATTACTTTGCTACTAAATACTTTGCTGCAGATACTAAGTTTCCAGGTGTGGTTGAATTGACAACTCAGCTGCTAATACTTGAGAATATTCTTTGGCTCCCCTTGTGTCGAATCAATAAATTTGGGTTGAATACTCTACCCTCGAAAACTGTTGTGATCCCCTATACTTGTGGGTTATCAAACACCATTCGTGCGACACCCTCCCAGGACACGACACAACGGGGACAAAGGCGCAGATGTGCAGCAGGGCCCCGCTCAAAGGTTTCTCTTTAGATTAAGCCCCTGTGTAAACCTTCTTTATTGTCTCTTGTTGCTTACACATTCCCATGGGTACTACACCCATAGAAGATACTGCCGTTATTGGCATTTCGCCACGACAGACTAATGCACGTACCTGGAAATACAGGGTTCATAATAAAGGGCGTTACTCAGCCCAATATATGTTATAAAGTTCGAATACCTTCGGGAATGTTCGGCGTCGCGAGTATGGCCTTATATGCATCAGCTCCGAATCATGTCTTTGGTCAAATGTTGGGTTTGTCCGGCTCCTGGGTTTGCCGCCTTACGTTCCGTTCTTATCGGCTAAGGCGGCCAAAGGAGAACTACTGCGATTGTGCCCTGGTTATTCCGGATGAGCACCTCAGTAGAGAAAGGAGAAAACTAACTGTCATGATATAGCGAGAGACTGTTCAACCACTCGAAGACTTATCGGAATCTTTAGGATTCCTCCGCGTTAACAAAGGACAGTTTCCCGGTCATGTACACATGCGCCCGTATTCGGATGCACGCAAAGGTACAAGGGGCAACATAGTAGCCCCACCGTCAAACTCCTATGGCAAAGTGAAAGTGTTAAAGCTATATAGTCTGGTTGCCTAGTTCGACGTGCGATCACCTCCTTAATGGACCAAGACGTTGGATCAAGTGTGATTACGCACATTTTCGCGAACACCCCCGTATTGTATGCGTGGGGGCTGAAGCCTACGACTGCTAACTTTCAGATTACATATATACATAAAACGGCCGCATATGAGGCACAATAGCACTTTCGGGCGAAAAGTATAAACATAGCCTCATAATTACAATAAAATTGTTTTTACAATAAAACGATTTGTCACTCGAACATGACATTCTTCGAGCACTGAGCCTCTATTGAACGAGCACCTTTTGTTACCTGCTCCAAGATGTGCTCAGCCGGATCCTGGCTTCCTGCCGGATTCTGGGTCGCAATGATGGTGGCCTCCATATCTGTCAAATATGCTTTAACGCGGGCAAGAGCCATCCGTGCACCCTCTATGCACGCCGACCTTTTCATGGCATCGATTTGCGACACAGCACCAAGGAATTGTTGCACTAAACCAAAATAACTGTCCGGCTTTTGCCCCTTCGGCCATAGATGGTCTATTACAGACCTCATTGCAAGACCGGACAACCTATGGAGCTCGGCCACAGCAGCCATCCTCTCGCTCAATGGCAACGGGCGCATTGGAGCACTGAATTACGACCAGAACAACTTTTCCACTTCATTATCTTTTTGATCCTCGAAAAACTTGGCCGCATCAGCCGTACTCTTCACCAGATCCGCATACGCGTCTGCAGGGCTCCAGTGTCGATTAGAGGAGCGTACTTCGGATCTAAGAACTTCATCCGCAATAAATAGGGGTTTCCAGCCGCGATTTCTCCAGCCCGCCGAAGCTCCTCCCGCGCATCCCTAATTTCGGAACGCGTCTCCTTGGCCACATCAAGGGCCTCCTTCAGGTCAGTCGAATTAGCCTTCTTCTCTTTTTCAAGGAGCTCATACCGGTCGGCGGCATTTTTTAGCTCCACAGCCATCTCGGCTATTCTGTCTTCGCTTCGGTGATGAGCAGCCTGTTCGGCTCTTAACTCTTCGGCCGCCTTTAGGGCAGCCGCATTGCTAGCCCGGGCTTGTTCCTTGGCCAGGGCAAGTTCCGCCCTCAGGGCTTCCACGGCAGCAGCTCCGTCTACAGTCCAAGCATATAACATTAACATTATGCTCCTCTTAGTTTTTCCTATAACAAATAAGGAAAGCAGAGCACATACCTTGTGACGTTAAGCCGCTCGTTCACAAGTGTGATATCGGCATCAATAACTCCAATCTGTCGCCTCAGTTCGGCAACTTCAACGGACCGGTCGTCTGTCGGACCCTTAGCCACCTGTGCATAAACACAGTATGATCATTACTCAATGATGTGATCCTCCGTTTGCCGCCTTGGGCTGGCAACAAGAGTCTCAGGGGCTACTATCCATATGGAGCACACCTAGCGCGTGCGCCACAATCAAGAATTACGTATTTCGTTACATACCTCAAAGCCTTTGAGCAGGCTCGTAAAAGCTTCATTCAACCCGCTTGTGGCGGATGAAATCTTCTCAAGCACCGTGCTCATTAATGAATGGTGATCCTCCGAGAGAGCAACTCGCTCCAGAAGGCCCATCAGCATATCCGGCCGGTCGCTGAACTGTGCCGGACCTCTCTTATTGCCCCCCATGGGAGTCGAATGCTCCGGGCTCAGGGCGGCCGAAGCACTAGCTTCTGGCCTCGGCAAATCTGGACTCCTCCGTGACGACACCTCGAGGTCACCCGCCCCATGAGGCGGAGAGGTTGGTGGGGTTTCACTCTCCATCATCTCCGAAAGAAGATTCCCCGAAGACGAACTCTGTCGAGAAGAGCTGCTAACCGGACTGCAAAGAATGGATCCTGGTTACTGTTCTCGAAGGAGGAAGCACTAGCTTTGTATTTACGATTAACTTACAGCTCGGCCGAGGGCTGGCCCGTTTGCGGGCATGGCGCGGTGAAGACGCCCTTCGGGGCAGGGCCCCCTAGTGAAGTTTTCTTCCCTTCTCTGGGCACCTCCCTCTCCAAGTCTTCGGAGGCGGCCCTCTTCTTCCCGCGAGGGGAGGAGACATTAGATTCCCCTTCCCGACTATCCTCCTTTGGGGAGGTAGCAATTCCCCCGGTTTGGATGTGCAATGTGTGAAGTTCTGCTTCTCTGTTCTTCCCGTCATCTTTCCCCGAGGGCACTTTACTTAGCACACGACCAAGCATCTTGGCTATGGCGGGACTAGGCGAGCCTTCGGGAAGTGGCGCCGGACACCTGATTCTCTCCGCCTTGCTGAGCCATTCCTGGCCAGGGAGGATTTTCAAAATAATGTTATGATAAATATAAACGAAGTGTTCGGTTTCTGGGTTACTTACTTGGGTATCTGGGCGGTTGCAGCTCAGGCCCGCATCCTCGGTGGTGTCCGGACACTTTACTTGTGGTCCGAAGAATAGCTTACACATCCCATCAAGCGTCATGCCGAAGAAGTGCAGAATAGTCCGCGGACCTTCCGGATTGAACTCCCACATTCGGAGAGGCCGGCGTTTGCACGGCAACATCCGTCGGACTAGCATTACCTGAATTATGCTGACAAGGCTAATGTCCCTCTCAAGAAGCTCCTGGATGCAGCTCTGCAATGTTGGTACATCATTAGCAGGCCCCCAGTCCCGTCCTACATTGGCCCATGACGCCAGTTGAGGCGGAGGGCCCGAACGGAAGTCGGGGGCAGCCACCCACTTTGTGCCTCTGGGAGCCGTGACGTAAAACCACCTCCGCTGCCATAGAACGAACACCTCTGGGAAGGAGCCCTCTGGCCATGCGGCATCGGCGTTCCTCCTTATTACAGCACCTCCGCATTCTGCGTGTCGCCCCTCAATCATCTTCGGCTTCACATTGAAGGTCTTGAGCTATAAGCCGAAGTGCGGGGTAACGTGGAGAAAAGCTTCGCACACAACGATGAACAACAAGATGTGAAGGATGGCGTCCGGAGCTAGATCATGAAAATCTAGCCCATAATAGAACATGAGCCCTCTCACAAAGGGATCAAGGGTGAAGCCTAAGCCGCGGAGGAAGTGAGAAACAAATACGACGCTCTCATTGGGCTCGGGAGTAGGGATGACCTGCCCTGGAGCAGGAAGCCTGTGCTTGATGTCGGCGGTCAGATATCTGACCTCCCTAAGCTTCGCGATGTCCTCCTCTGTGACCGAGGAGGCCATCCACCGGCCGTGAAGGTTGGATTCGGACATGATTGAAGATCCGAAGTGCTTGAGCTTGGGCTTCGGGTGTTAGAACTCGAGATGCAAAAAGGCGCAAGCGTGGTAGAAAAGAGGGACAGGCCTCGGCCCCTCTATAAAGGGGGTGAATATCAAGCGTCCTTGGCGTAACCGCTCGGGACTTACCTAAAAACACTGAGTCATACCAATAGGCATCGTGGGGTTGCACGCACCCGTATTTATGGAAAACCCCGCGATAAGAGGAACACGATCTCTGCTTTGGCAAGGTGTGCCAATAAAACCGCCTCGCAACGCGTATCGAGGCAGACCAAGAAAAATTATCAGCAGATCAGATTTGTGGGGTGTTGTACCCTCTACGATGGTGTGCGGAAGTTATCTCACAGAGCTGGGCGCAATCCTTAAATCTGCTTTGGAGTATTTGGAGACGGAACCCACCTTGCAATGCCGAAGACAAAACTGCGCGCCGGACTCATCGTCATTGAAGCCTGGTTCAGGGGCTACTGAGGGAGTCCTGGATTAGGGGGTATCCGGACAGCTGGATTATATACTTTGGCCGGATTGATGGACCGTGAAGATACAAGACTCAAGACTTCGTCCTGTGTCCGGATGGGACTCTCCTTTGCGTGGAAGACAAGCTTGGCGATCCGGATATTAGATTTCCTTCTTTGTAACCGACTCTGTGTAAACCCTAGCCCCCTCTGGTGTCTATATAAACTGGAGGGTTTGGTCCGTATAGGGACAATCATAATCATCATAGGCTAGCTTCTAGGGTTCAGCCTCTACGATATCGTGGTAGATCAACTCTTGTAATATTCATATCATCAATATCATTCAAGCAGGAAGTAGGGTTTTACCTCCGTCGAGAGGGCCTGAACCTGGGTAAAACATCGTGCCCCTTGCCTCCTGTTACCATTAGCCTTAAACGCATAGATCAGGACCCCCTACCCGAGATCCGCCGATTTTGACACCGACAGGCACCCCAGAGATACACAAGTTGATCATTGATCTTTTAGCCGTGTGCGGTGCCCCCCTCCACCATAATCCACCTCGGTCATATCGTAGCGGTGCTTAGGTGAAGCCCTGCGTCGGTAGCTTCATCATCACCGTCATCACGTTGTCGTGCTGACGAAACTCTCCCTCGACACTTTGCTGGATCGGAGTTCGTGGGACGTCACCGAGCTGAACGTGTGTTAAACTCGGAGGTTCCATGTGTTCGGTACTTGGATCGATCGGATCGTGAAGACGTACGACTACATCAACCGCGTTGTTATAACGCTTCCGCTTACAATCTACGAGGGTACGTGGATGACACTCTCCCCTCTCGTTGCCATGCATCACCATGATCTTGCGTGTGCATAGGATTTTTTTTGAAATTACTACGTTCCCCAACATCATTAACGACCGCCTGGCTAGGTTCTATAAAAGGTGAACTGGAGGCCCAAGTCATGACTGAGGGCACAAACTAGTCCACCTTCTTGGTGTAGTTCTCATCAACCAAACGGCTCCCAGGAGTAGGTGCCAACATACTGGTCGCCACAACTTCATCAACCTCAGAAACTACCAACACAATGGACTCGGACGCCTCCAGTTGCTCAAATGATAGAGGCTAATCATGTTCCTCACACGAGTTCATCAGCGAGTCAACCTTCATGTGCTCCACTGGCGGAGGTGAAGTAGGGCGCATTGCATAGCTCCCAATGTTAGACATGATCTGTAGCACCGGAGCCACGAGCACGACGATGAACTCGCCCTCAGAGGTAGACAATACATGGGACAATGTAGACAACGACATTGAATTATCCCCAACACGTGGAGAGAAAATAACCATATAACTATGCCTCGTGTCTTCTGTGGAGCCAACACCAGACACACCAGGAGGATGAAACGTTCTAGTAGTCTGCAACATAGCCAACACAAGGGAGAGCCTACTCAGAGCAGCCCTCGACCGCTTCAGAAAGCTCCTACCCGTGCTAGCCAATCTCGCAATAGTTTGGCCTGATATGCTAGAGCAGGGTGCAACACTATATCAGACGGGCTTGCCAAGCCAGTGGTACCAAAGATGACAGATACCCTAGAACTTGTTGGGAAACATTGCATGGAATTTTTTTTCTACACACGCAAGATCTATCCATGGAGATACATAGCTACGGGAGCGGGAGAGGATCTACATACCCTTGTAGACCACTAAGCGGAAGTGTTTATCAACGCGGTTGATGTAGTCATACACCTTCACGACCCGTTCTGATCAAGCACCGAACGTACGGCACCTCCGCGTTCAGCACACGTTCAGCTCGATGACGTCCTCGCCTTCTTGATCCGGCAAGAGGGGCGAAGTAGTAGATGAGTTCCGGCAACACGACGGCGTGGTGACAGTGGTGGTGAAACTATTTCCGCAGGGCTTCACCAAGAACAACGGATCTAGAGCGGAGGATGAACTAGAGGGAGAGGGAGTGTCGGCACACGGCTTGAGGAATCGTGGTGTGTGGTGCCCCCTCCCCTCCTCTCATATATATAGGTGGAGGGTGAGGGGAGGCAGCCTAGGGAGCGCCCCCTTCCATACTTGGCCCGTGGGGGGGGGGGGGGGGCGGGGGAGGAGAAAAGGGCGGTCAGTGGACCCTAGGGCGCCTCCCCTTCCTTCTTCCTTGCGTGGAGAAAGGCAGGAGGAGGCTGACCCGTCCTTCCTTCCTAGGGACGATGGCCAGGAGGTGGGGCGCGCCAGCCCCCTTGTGGACTGGTGTGCTCCCCTCCTTTTGGCCTATTAAGCCCAACAACTCCCCGTGGCCTTCCGAAACCCCTTCCGGTGATCCGATAATTATCTGATGTATTTTGAAACCCTTCCGAAGACCGAATACTATCATCCTATATATCAATCATTACCTCCGGACCATTTCGGAGCTCCTCGTCATGTCCATGATCTCATCCGGTACTTCGAACAACATTCGGTCACCACAAACATAACTCATATCATACTATATCATCAATGAACGTTAAGTGTGCGGACCCTATGGGTTCGACAATGATGTAGACATGACCGAGACGCTTCTCCGGTCAATAACCAATAGCGGGACTTGGATGCCCGTATTGATTCCTACATATTCTATGAAGATCTTTATCGTTTGAACCTTTATGACAGCATACGTAGTTCCCATTGTCTGTTAGTATGTTACTTGCCCGAGATTCGATCGTCGGTATCTCCATACCTAGTTTAATCTCGTTACCGGCAAGTCTCTTTACTTGTTCCATAATACATCACCTTGTAACTAACTCCTTAGTCACTTTGCTTGCAAACTTCTTGCGATGTTGTTTTACCAAGAGGGCCAAGAAATACCTTTCCATCATACGGAATGGCAAATCCCAATCTCGATCCATGCCAACTCAGTAGACACCTTCGAAGATACCTGTAGAGCACCTTTATGATCACCCAATTACGAAGTGACATTTGATACACACAAGGCATTCCTCCGGAGTCCAGGAGTTGCATGATCTCATGGCCGAAAGAACATGTATTTGACATTAAGAAAGCGGTAGTAATAAACTAAACAGTCATATGCTATGCTAACGGATGGGTCTTGTCCATCACATCATTCTTCTAATGACATGATCCCGTTATCAAATGACAACTCATGTCTATGGTCAGGAAACCTTAACCATCTTTTGGTCAATGAGCTAGTCTAGTAGAGGCTTACTAGGGACTTGGTATTTGTTTATGTATTCACACATGTATTAACTTTCCGATCAATACAATTATAACATGAATAATAAACCTTTATCATGATTAAGGAAATATAATAATAACCACTTTATTACTGCCTCTAGGGCATATTTCCAACAATCTCTCACTTGCACTAGAGTCAATAATCTAGATTACATAGTAATTAATCTAACACCATGGAGTCTTGGTGTTGATCATGTTTTGCCTGTGGAAGATGTTTAGACAACGGGTCTACCACATTCAGATCCATATGTACTTTGCAAATTTCTACGTCTCCATCCTTGACATAATCACGAATGGAGTTGAAGCGTCGCTTGATGTGTTTGGTTCTCTTGTGAAACCTGGGCTCCTTGGCTATGACAATTGCTCTAGTGTTGTCACAAAAGATTGTCATTGGACCCGATGCACTGGGTACTACACCCAGATCGGATATGAACTCCTTCATCCAGACTCCTTCATGTGCTGCTTCTGGCAACTATGTACTCCGCTTTACATGTAGATCCCGCCACGACGCTCTGCTTAGAACTGCACCATCTGACAGCTCCACCATTCAATATAAATATGTATCCGATTTGCGATTTAGATTCATCCGGATATGTGTCAAAGCTAGCATCGACGTAACCCTTCACAACGAGCTCTTTGTCACCTCCATAAACAAGAAACATATCCTTGGTCCTTTTCAGGTACTTCAAGGTATTCTTGACCGCTATCCAGTGATCCACTCCTGGATTACTTTGGTACCTCCCCGCCAAACTTATGGCAAGGCACACATCAGGTCTGGTACACAACATGTCATACATTATAGAACCTATGGCTGAGGCATAGGGAATGACTTTCATTCTCTCTGTATCTCCTGTCGTGGTTGGATTTTGAGTCTTACTCAATTTCATACCTTGCAACACAGGCAAGAACTCTTTCTTTGACTGGTCATTTTGAAATTCTTCATAACTTTTTCAATGTATGTGCTTTGTGGAAGTTCTATTAAGTGTCTTCACCATGGTCTTTCATTGAAAAATTCTTATTCAAATATCCTTTTATGCTATCCAGAAATTCTATATCATTTTCAATTAGCAATATGTCATCCACGTATAATATCAGAAATGCTATAGAGCTCCCACTCACTTTCTTGTAAATACAGGCTTCACCGTAAGTCTGTATAAAACCAAATGCTTTGCTCACCTCATCAAAGCGTATATTCCAACTCTGAGATGCTTGCACCAGTCTATAGATGGATCCCTGGAGCTTGCACACTTTGTTAGCACCCTTAGGATCGACAAAACCTTCTGGTTGCATCATATACAACTCTTCTTTAAGAAACCCGTTAAGGAATGCAGTTTTGACGTCCATTTGCCAGATTTCATAATCATAAAATGTGACAATTGCTAACATGATTCTGACAGACTTAAGCATCGTTACAGATGAGAAAGTCTCATCATAGTCAACCCCTTGAACTTGTCGAAAACCTTTTGTGACAAGTTGATCTTTATAGACAGTGATATTATCATCAGCGTCCATCTTCCTCTTGAATATCCATTTATTCTCAATGGCTTGCCGTCATTGGGCAAGTCCACCAAAGTCCACACATTGTTCTCATACATGGATCCTATCTCAAATTTCATGGCCTCAAGCCATTTGTCAGAATCTAGGTTCATCATAGCTTCTTCATAGTTCGTAGGTTCCCCGTTGTCTAACGTCACTTGAAGAAGAGCACACTCTACGACGCTGAAGTAGCCCGCTCGAGCTCGTCGTGGCGTGACGTCGCACCGCCACCACAACCTTCGCACGCAGCCCGCCGCGCCCAGACCCGACACCACACGCCTCCGTCCACCTCTGAGCACCCGATTCCACCCCTGCACCAAGCCTACAACCACCCACCACCGATGGGACAGACGAGAAGACCACTCATTCTACATCCTTGGACTACCCCTTGCCACAAGTCCAGCCATGAGGACATGCAAATCTGGGCATCAGTGAATCCCCCCACCCGATGGACACCCGCCACCACCTGCGGCAGCAACCATCAAGATCTAGATCTAGGCCGCGTCCACTGCAATGGGCAAATCTAGACGGGGCTCCCACAACACCACCCTTCCACCTTGCCCAACCTGGGCAGAGGGAGGGGACCCCGACAACGCACATGCACCGAACGGGAGGAGAGGATGCATGAGCGGCCTTCCTGACTGCAAAACCACATTCCTGAGCAGTGAACAAATCAGGGGAGACAACCAACCCTCAAGCGGTGACTCACACTCGCCCCGCGAGGGATTGGAGTAGGGGAATACAAAACATGCCACCGTAGCACGAAAAATGGCGCATATCAGAATTCAAGACATCATGGATCAAGGATACCCTGTATTTATGCTCGGCAAGGGCTAGAATACTTAGTTTTCCTCTAGGTACCAATGACCATGAGACACATAAGTTTATACAGGTTTAAGCGCACTATGGCGTAATACTCTACTCCTGTTTGTGGTTGGTTGATGCATGTGGGTGATTCGGGGTGTTTACATATGGTCGAGTGAGCTCCGGGAATGCTTGCAAGAGCTTTGGCAATGTTGGGGGCTCAATATGTGGCTAGACCTATCATCCCGAGCATGCCCTTTTCTCCTACTCCTCGAAGTCTTGTGTGATTTCTAAGTGTGAGAGGAGTTCGTCCTCTTGGATGGTCTCGGTCCTCCCCTTACATAGTGCTAGGGGCACCACAGTGGTCGTCCTTACTCGTGTGAACACACACAAAAATGGGTGGGCTTGGAACCCGTATGACGTCTTTGACTAAGCGAACCACTGCCAAGCATCTTATCGCCTGTTATTTGCAGGTATGTCAGGTACTTTAGTGTATCTTCATAGGCTTCATATATGATCATCAACGCCACGTCATATTTTCACCGCCTAGAGCCCATAGGCCTGTGGCGGCCTACTACGAGTAGCCTGAGACCGCATTTAAAGTTGGGTCACAAGCGTGGCTATACTTGCTGTCCTTGGTGCGTGACACGAGCAGTGATCGTGCTTGTACATGCCTTGCTCAGGAAGCGAGCACTCTTCTCCTGATGTCATGGGCGACGTTTCCCTCCCTCGGAGTTGGATCTTTGACAAAGATCTGTGTGCCGATGGGCGGCACACCGGAGAGTAACCTGGACTCCTTCTGGATGTTGTAGTCATTTTAGCACATTTTATCTAGTACGTGTGGTGTGGGGGAAGTATCAGGTTATACCAACCCATAGATGCTCCCATGCTACCAACTTAAAAAATTCAAATTTAGACGTTTTAAAAAATTCTGAAAATTTCACAACATATATGTAGACATCCCTAAAAAATTCAGATCCCAATTCGAAACATGCATCGAGAACAAAAAGGACAAATCTTCCATGAATATTGTCAAAAGAAGACGAAAGCAAAAATGACAGTATTCACGTCTGATTTTGTCCTTTTTGTTTCTTCATGTGTATTTTAAATTTTGATCTGATTTTTTAGAGGATATTTACTTATCTGTTGTGAACATCCATGAATTTTTTCAGAATGTTTAAATTTAAACTTTTTAAGTTGGTATCATGGGAGCATGTGAGGGCTGGTATCACTGAATATTTTCCCGTGTGGTGTGCTTGAGATACCCCTTTCCCGTTACGCCGACAGCGCCCACCTCCAGGTTCGTGCCGAGGGCGCCTCGCGCGCAGAAACGGGCAACATGCACGGCGAGCCACGCACGCGTGCCACTGCACCAACCCGCACCAGGCCACCAGGCCACAACGCGCCACCCAACGACGCCGCTCGCACACCAAGACCAACCACCCCGCCACCACCGTCACTGGAGCTGATGGTCTTCGCTGGCTGGCGGCCCTAGGGTTTGGACCCCCGAGTCATCACGAAGGGCGACGCCCGGGAGGGGAAAGTTTTTTTCCAGGCCCCAGCCAGCGAAAGGTTCTCACTTCTCACAGCTGAGCCAACAATTTCTTACTACGAAATGTTTCAGCTGCAAGCACAATGCTGAGGGAGCGGGAGCAACTGGAGCTGTCTTACGAGATAGCTCGGGAGCGTTTATTGCTGCTTCTTGCTCCTTTCGACAGTATGCTATGGATGTTCCCTCTATGGAAACGTTAGCACTATTGGAAGGTCTGCGTTTGGCAGAGCATTTGGGTATTTATGCACTGGTTGTGGAGTCCGACTCACAGGAGATAGTTCAAGCAATGACGGATCCTTCGGAGTACCGTGCCTCGGCTGCGATCGTGACGGATGATTGCCGACAGGTGTTGAGTTCTTTCGGCAGGGCGACGATTGTACACTGTGCTAGGGAGAGTAATGGGGTTGCGCATTATCTAGCCAGGACTAGTTATAGAAGGCAGTTAAATGAGGTCTGGCAAGAGCATCCCCCTGATTTCTTAATTCCCTCCCTTGTATCTGATATGATTATTGTGTAATAAAGGTCGCCGAAGTTCAAAAAAAAAAGGTAATGGTCATGGAACAGAACAGAAAAATCTTCAACACAAAAAATTCCAACTTGTTCCAAATTCAAAATGACCATCAGAATATGAAGCAATTAGCATGAATCCTGAAGAACGACCGCCCTCAAATTAAATTAAGGTATGGTTCCATCCAAATCATTAGCAACACTTTGCACAGTTAAAACTGGTCAGATCATCTAACTGTCAGATTAAATAGGGCAAGGCAGCAGATCATGAAATGATGCACACATATATTCCAGTGAAGAAGCGAAATACTTCCACCACGAAGCAAAGCAAAAAGAGCAACCAGAACAAAAAATATTCCTTTGCATTGACAAAATCAATCCTGCAAGAGGTCGCACTGAACTTCTGACGAATTTTATTTCATACCTGTGGAAGATTAGAACGATTAGACTGATGATTTACACACCTGGTACAGAGTATAAAGCTTAAATTACAGAGCTATTGGGTATCATTCTTCTTGTTCCCTCTCAGAATTTCACATATATATAGATGTTTGCTTCTTATGTACGCCATGCTGCATCTTCATTATTCTGATTCATTACAGAGGTAGGAGTAGGTGGGTGTCGGGGGCAAGCTCCTCCTTGTAATAACCTGAAGTAGTCTTGGAATGGGAGGCATGTCAAGATCATATAGACCCTCTAGAGCACGAACAACTTCTCCCATTGTCGGCCGATCAAACTCATCATCCTGAATGCACCAACAAGCAACCTTGCATAGTCGTTCAGCCTCCTCTAGATTCACATCACCAGATAATTTGTCATCCACCAAGCTTGCCACATCTCCCTCGAGAAGCATATGCGCAGCATGCACAGGGAAGAAAACATCACAATCACCACCTGCAGAGTATAGTTCAAGCGAATTCGGTCTTCCTGATACGATTTCCATTAGCACCATCCCATAGCCATAAACATCAACTTTTGCTGTGATAGCAACCCCGCTTATCCATTCAGGTGCAAGGTATCCTACGGTTCCTCTTGCTGTAGTCAGAACCCGGCTAAAATCCCTCCCTATTAACTTGGCCATACCAAAGTCAGCAATTTTAGCAACAAACGACGCATCGAGGAGTATATTTTGTGGTTTGATATCACAGTGTATGATCAAGTCCTGGCAGCTCTCATGCAGGTAAGCCAGCCCCCTAGCAACTCCCAGAGCTATTTTAAACCTGGTACCCTAGTTTAAAACTGTGTTGTTGTGCTGAAATAGATGGATGTCAAGAGAACGATTTGGCATGTACTCATATGCAAGTAACCTTCGTTCACCCTCGCAGCAGAAACCAATCAGTCTAACTAAATTGATATGTTGTATAACCCCGACTGATGTCACCTCGGCCCTGAATTGTTTTTCTCCTTGACAAGCACCATCAAGCCTTTTCACTGCCATTGTAACCGAGTCAGTCAGATATGCCTTGAACACAGAACCAAAGCCGCCGGCACCTAGCTTCTCCGAGAAATTTCTTGTTGCCCACTGCAAATCAGTGTATCTAAATGCAATAATTCCACCGTCTTGGGGATTTATCAGTGTACCACCAGACCAACTCCTATTGTTCCTCCGAATCATCAATATAAGAACTAGCAATGTGAGTGCCAGTAACCCCAGGGCAGTGACAACGGTAACTGCCAAAATCCGAGTGGTCACTCTTCTGCCAGGTTTCTGAGTTTGCACCTCTTTTGCAGCAAGGCGAAGATAAAGAACTGCACCACCATTTGTGTCGGTAGTGTCAGCATGTTGTTGTTTTACATTGAGGAGTTCCCCATGCCAAATAGAGCATCGACTATCGGTGCAAGAATATGCAGTGCAAGAGCAATTTCTCAGGCAAACTTCTGCACATTCTCTAGCACTGGTAGCAGAGCCTATGTTGTCAGCATTCTGAGGCAATTTCACGTTGGACAAGGAGTAGAATTTATCAGTCATTCCTGCAGTATTCCGGTTACCGCCACAATTTAAAGGAGTATTTCTAACGCATCCACCGTTTCTATCATTTTGCTCCCAAACCTCTGGGAATCTTATGGAGAAGCCCTTCATACAGCTACAATATGGAGTTGAGTTGTCATCGCACACAGTGAATGGTCCACAGAAAGCATAGACATCACACTGAGCATTGGGGTTGATGTAGGAATGTGACCAATCCTGAGAGACCTCAACCCATATTAAAGTCTTCATTTGACCAGAAACATCAAGTAGGTGATGCATGATCATCGTGTCATTCAGTAAGGTGAATGTGAAGTACTCCTCATTTGTGTTGTTGACAAACTTGAAGTCGCGGCTTAACATCTCCGGAATGGAGCTAAAATACTGTCCATTCCATTCCCCGATAGACCAGTATGCTATGGATGAGTTCAAAGGCGTAAGGATCAACTTGTTAGGAACTAACTCATAACAGTAACGACCACGAGCTGGGTCAATCAAGTTCTTGTTGGAAACAAGACGGCGAGTCAAACCAGTGACCTTGTCTCGGCCGATCTTTGCACCAGGGAGCAAAGTATTTGTTGGGTGGTCAAAACTCTGCCATAAAATGTCGGATGAGTTTGAGGCATTTCGTAGGACAAAGTTTCCATTGCTCATGAGTATGGCAATGGTGGTGTTGGTTCTGATACTAACTCCGCTAGACCAGATTATGGAATTGGTGGCTTGATCTAAGATGACAAGATTGCCATCTTGGGAAATTGTGAATCTAACTAAAGCGGGTTGTTTGATTGGATAATCACGGATTGCGACCCACACCAGAGTTATCTTGGGGACTTTATTGAACCAAATGCCTAGGTACCAGTTCAAGGTGTTGTGGGACTTACTGCCTGGTTGGAAGAAGCCAAGTGCAAACTTGCCATCTAGGGAGACAAGCTTGTCACCAACACCGCAAACAAGTCCTTGGCCAGGTGCAATGGAGTCAATGGCAGCAGAGGATGCAGGAATATGTAGGGTAAAAACAAGTCCAAGAAGTAACAGGTGAAGAAACATATTGAAGTTGGGCAGATGAGGAAACAAGCTGCCATGAGTACTGCTTAAATATTACTAGGAAGCAAGGAAAACATAGTACAACACAGGACAAAATTAGACATGGTGGAAAATGGAGAACGCGACAGGTACCCTTGCCGTTGGGGCACAACTGAAATGGTAACCACAAAACTTTCGAGTGAAACATCCTGACAATGACTATAAGACCTTGACTGATCACCTGCCAGCAAACGACCATAAAGTGGTCAGGTTCTATCAGCATCAAGGAAACACAGCAACCTGAACAACAGCTACCAAACATAAGACCTGCCACTAGTCTTTGGACCCTCGGACCTCTGCATCAAGTACTACAATTTTCGGGTCACATCAAATTACCTTCAGCCTTTGCTAGCGGTAACTAGTAAAGATCACTGGCACTATACTGCCTGGTACTCAAGGAATTACATCATTGGTGGAGCTTCAGATTTCGCGATGCCAACTATCTTGACACCAGAATGTTTGCCCTCTCCATGCTGGCACAACATGCATTTTCCTCAACTTATTAGTAGTATCTTATATTCATAGGGCATAACTCCTGACGTCCTTTGAAATTTCAAAAAAAAAATTGCATTGATCAAAACCCATCTTAGCAGAACAATTCAAACAACTAGAATGGGTCCGTCATCTATATTACACAAAATCCAGGTCCAGGCCTCCGGGGCGGGGTAATCAGCTCAGTGACTCAAAGCCTCGCATTCAATCTTCAGAGAAGTAGAAGTAAAGCAATGTGGTCGAATCTTCAGAGAAGACACCCTCGGTCCAGGACTCAAAGCCTCGCATTCAATCTTCAGGGAAGTAAAGCAATCTGAAACTAGTAAACTACAACAGGTGGGCTCGATTACCGTCCCAAACGCGCGGACTCTGAAATCTTCAGATTCAGACATCCGGGGTAGTACTACTTCCGTTTCAGAACTGCCCTACCAAATTTTCTTGAACAAGAACCTTCTTGAGGCTTGGGACTGTATCTACCAGAAATTTAGGCTCAAATAACTAGAGACTACTAGTAAGGCTAATCTGAAAAATGATTACCTTTACCGAGGGATAGGCTGCAGCCTGCGCTGCGGGGAACGAGCTCGATCCACCGAGGCTGCCGCCGACTCGCCGTGTGGGGCACTGGGAGAACGGAGCCATCCCCGAAATGCTCACCGTTTGCTCTTTTTTTTTTTGAGGGGTGCTCACCGTTTGCTGATCGGGGTCGGATCGTGGATGAGCAAGGGGCCTTAGGCCTGCCTTGTGGCTGTCACGGAAAAGGCCCAACGCCGAGAGCTAACCTACAGAAATAGGCCCATAGAACAGATTGCTAAAAAAAAAGCTCAAAAAGAAAAAGATGGCTCGCTCGCGGAATGGTCAACCACGGAACTGCAACTTTGTCTAAAAAAACGAGCTGCAACTTCTGGATGCACAGATTCAACATGACACTCGGGAGGTGTTTGGATTAGAGACTGCTAACGTAAATGGTAAGGGAATTAGATCACGCTGGTATCAGGGATGTAATGGAAAAAACTCTGTTTTGTTTGGTTCATGCTTGTAAAGGAATCAAGTTACGCATGTGTGCTTCGGCGTCGTCATGGACGGTGGCTGAAAAGAAGAAGAGCAGACAAGGGATGGGTTAGAGAACAGACAAGGAGGAGGACGGAGGACCGAGGAAAGAAGGAGGAAGGACGAAGCTTGTACCTTGCAGCGAACGCTCCGGCGACGAGGGCGAGTTGCTGGGGCGGCGGCGATGTCTACCAGGCGATGGTGGCGCTGGACGACGAGGATCGAGGAGAGACAGAGAGGGGGCTGGAAGGGGATCGGGAAGGCGCCGGCACCGGCGCCGAAGTCGAAGGGTATCAGGAAGGCGGCGACGCCGGTCGAGGAGGAGCAGATCATGGGAGGAGAGATGCGGTAACCAATCGTGTACGGAGAGGTGTGGGTGGTATCGATCTAAAGCTGACCTGCAATCGTTTACGGAGGCAACCAATTACATCGTGCAGATACCAAACACCTATAACGTTTTTCGTTTACCCTGTAAACAGGTGACGGACGTTTCTCGCAGAAACAAACACCTCCTCGGACTTCATCGATCATTCGTTCTGAACCTTATGTCTGCTACTCGTACAGACAACTGAAGATGTTCCACTAGATAATAGACAAATGCCAAATCACAATGCTTTCAAAGAACAAAATTCAGATGATCCCACATGCGTAAAGAAATGCATGAAACACAACCGTTCACAAAGCAATGAAGCAGTAGTAACATTCCATTGAACAATCCTGAGGTGAACCAGGGCTACAAGATAGTACTTTCGCCGTTACAAATATTAGATGTTTTAGATATTTCAATATAGACTACAAACGGTCTGAAATGAGTGAACAAACATATTAAAATTTATCTATATACATTTGATTTAGATTTTTTTTAAATATCTTATATTTGTTAACGTAAGGAGTAAGTAACAGGCGACAACCCAACACCTGCTTGACAGAGAATATCTTGCAGGGACCAAGCGCAAGGCCTGCTTGAAAGAGAAACAAACTTGGCAAGTCAGAGTTGGCGCCCCATAAATTTGAAGGAGATTCCAAACATTTGTTTTAGTTTATGAGAAGTTATTGTCCCAGAGTTCTATTTTGACTACTATACTAGAGTGACGGCGCTAACAATGAAAACACATTTGTCTCTTACCATTTTATTTAGTTTGTTCTAACATTGTTGAAGCACAACACCTATCTACGGTCTACGCAGACTTCAAGTTTATGTCCAAAAACTTAAATCAACTAAAGGTGTCGTTGCAGCACTTGCATACTTTTCTAGCTGCTATACAAAGGTAGGTAGAAGAGTGAGAATGCCTGGTTAATGGTGCCAAGACATTCACAATAAGAATATGATTCACTGGGTCCAAGATGAATTTCTTAAGCACACACGGAAATGAGAAATGATCAGAAGCAATCATGTTCTTCTTACATAAACCTCTCCGATACAATACTCCCTCCGATCCAAAATTAATGTTGTGGTTTAGTTCAATGGATCAGAGAGAGTAGTATTTTACAATAAAATCATTTCCACATACTCGAATGTTGTCTAAGAAGACTTAAATAATGCATTTTTATTGTTATTCTGCATACTACCAATTCTGTAAAAAACCATAAGAAGACATAATCATGAAATATGTTTGATGAAACTATAACAACATTAGCTTGGCCCGGCATTGATGATAATTTTACTAGTAGTCAATGCTTGAGAATTTTGACAACATATTGTTAGAATGTTATATAAGAATCAATAGTTCACAAGAAGAATATGACTTATTGGATTCTCCTTCCCTCTGCATGTCGCTCCGGCGGCTGATGGCGGGGAGGGGAATCCCGGTGCCTTCGCTCCGGCGGCTGATGGCGGGGAGGGGAATCCCGGTGCCTTCGTGTTGGGGATCGTAGCAGAAATTTAAAATTTTCTACGCATCACCAAGATCAATCTATGGAGTAATCTAGCAACGAGGGAAAGGGGAGTGCATCTACATACCCTTGTAGATCGCTAAGAGGAAGCGTTACAAGAACGCGGATGAAGGAGTCGTACTCGTAGCGATTCAGATCGCGGTTGATTCCGATCTAAGCGCCGAACAACGGCGCCTCCGCGTTCAATACACGTGCAACCCGATGACGTCTCCCGTGCCTTGATCCAGCAAGGGGAGAGGGAGAGGTTGGGGAAGATTCCATCCAGCAGCAGCATGACGACGTGATGGTGGTGGAGGAGCGTGGCACTCCAGCAGGGCTTCGCCAAGCACTGCGAGAGACGAGGAGGGAGAGGGGTAGGGCTGCGCCAGGGAGAGGAAAACTCATGTGTTGGCAGCCCCAGAAACCCCCACTATTTATAGGGGAAGGGGAGAAGGGGGCGGCCCCCTCCAGATCCCATCTAGAGGGGAGGGGCGGCGGCCAGGAGGGATGCCTTGCCCCCCAAGCAAGGTGGAGGCGCCCCCTCCCCTTAGGGTTTTCAACCCTAGGCGCCTTGGGCCCTGGTGGGGGGGGGGGGGGGGGGCGCACCACCTGCGGCTGGTCCCCTCCCACACTTGGCCCACGCAGCCCTCTGGGCCCGGTGGCCCCAGCTGGTGGACCCCCGGGACCCTCCCGGTGGTCCCGGTACGTTACCGATAGCACCCAAAACTTTTCCGATGACCAAAACAGGACTTCCCATATAAATCTTTACCTCCGGACCATTCCGGAACTCCTCGTGACATCCGGGATCTCATCCGGGACTCCGAACAACATTCGGTAACCACGTATATCTATTCCCTATAACCCTAGCGTCATCGAACCTTAAGTGTGTAGAGCCTACGGGTTCGGGAACCATGCAGACATGACCGAGACAACTCTCCGGCCAATAACCAACAGCGGGATCTGGATACCCATGTTGGCTCCCACATGTTCCACGATGATCTCATCGGATGAACCATGATGTCAAGGATTCAATCAATCCCGTATACAATTCCCTTTGTCTACTGTTATGATACTTGCCCGATATTCGATCGTCGGTATCCCGATACCTTGTTCAATCTCGTTACCGGCAAGTCTCTTTACTCGTTCCGTAACACATCATCCCGCGATCAACTCCTTGATCACATTGTGCACATTATGATGATGTCCTACCGAGTGGGCCTAGAGATACCTCTCTGTCACACGGAGTGACAAATCCCAGTCTTGATTCGTGCCAACCCAACAGACACTTTCGGAGATACCCGTAGTGCACCTGTATAGCCACCCAGTTACGTTGTGACGTTTGGTACACCCAAAGCATTCCTACGGTATCCGGGAGTTGCACAATCTCATGGTCTAAGGAAAAGATACTTGACATTTAGAAAAGCTTTAGCATACGAACTACACGATCTTGTGCTAGGCTTAGGATTGGGTCTTGTCCATCACATCATTCTCCTAATGATGTGATCCCGTTATCAACGACATCCAATGTCCATGGTCAGGAAACCATAACCATCTATTGATCAACGAGCTAGTCAACTAGAGGCTTACTAGGGACATGGTGTTGTCTATGTATCCACACATGTATCTGAGTTTCCTATCAATACAATTTTAGCATGGATAATAAACAATTATCATAAATAAGGAAATATAATAATAACCATTTTATTATTGCCTCTAGGGCATATTTACAACAGTCTCCCACTTGCACTAGAGTCAATAATCTAGTTCACATCATTATGTGATTGTAATGAATCAACGCCCATGGGGTTTGATCATATCTCGCTTGTGAGAGAGGTTCTTAGTCAACGGATCTGAACCTTTCAGATCCGTGTGTGCTTGCAAATCTCTATGTCATCTCCTAGATGCAGCTACCACGCTCTATTTGGAGCTACTCCAAATAATTGTTCTACTATACGAATCCGGTTTACTACTCAGAACAATCCGGATTAGTGTCAAAGTTTGCATCGGCGTAACCCTTTACGATGAACTCTTTTACCACCTCCATAATCGAGAAAATTCCTTAGTCCACTAGTTACTAAGGATAACTTTGACCGTTGTCTTGTGATCCATTCCTGGATCACTCTTGTACCCCTTGACTGGCTCATGGCAAGGCACACTTCAGGTGCGGTACACAACATAGCATACTGTAGAGCCTATGTCTAAAGCAAAGGGGACGACCTTCGTCCTTTCTCTCTCTTCTACCGTGGTCAGGTCTTGAGTCTTACTCAATACTCACACCTTATGAAACAACCAAGAACTCCTTCTTTGTCGATCTATTTTGAACTCCTTCAAAATCTTGTCACGGTATGTATTCATTTGAAAGTACTATTAAGCGGTTTTTGATCTATCCTTATAGATCTTGATGCTCAATGTTCAAGTAGTTTAATCCAGGTTTTCCATTGAAAAAACACTTTTCAAATAACCCTATATGCTGTCTAGAAATTCTACATCATTTCTGATCAACAATATGTCAATAAATATACTCATTAGAAATTCTATAGTGCTCCCACTCACTTCTTTGGAAATACAAGTTTCTCATAAACATTGTATAAACCCGAAATCTTTGATCATCTCATCAAAGCGTATATTCCAACTCCGAGATGCTTACTCCAGTCCTTAGAAGGATTGCTGGAGCTTTGCATACTTGTTAGCATCTTTGAGGATTGACAAAACCTTCTGGTTGTATCACATACAACCTTTCCTCAAGAAAATCGTCGAGGAAACAATGTTTTTACATCCTATCTGCAAGATTTCATAAATAATGCAGTAACTGCTAATATAATTCCAACAGACTCTTAGCATCGCTACGAGCGAGAAAGTCTCATCGTAGTCAACTCCTTGAACTTGTCGGAAAACATCTTAGCGACAAGTCGAGCTTTCTTAATGGTGACACTTACCATCATTGTATGTCTTCCTTTTAGAATCCATCTGTACTCAACAGCCTTACGACCATCGAGTAGTTCTTCCAAAGTCTACACTTTGTTTTCATACATGGATCCTCTCTCAGATTTTATGGCCTCGAGCCATTTGTCAGAATCTGGGCCCACCATCGCTTCTCCATGGCTCGTAGGTTCATTGCTGTCTAGCAACATGACCTCCAAGACAGGATTACCGTACCACTCTGAAGTAGTACACATTCTTGTCGACCTACGAGGTTTGGTAGTGACTTGATCCGAAGTTTCATGATCACTATCATAAGCTTCTACTTCAATTGGTGTAGGCGCCACAGGAACAACTTCCTATGCCCTGCTACACACTAGTTGAAGTGATGGTTCAATAACCTTATCAAGTCTCCACCATCCTCCCACTCAATTCTTTCGAGAGAAACTTTTCCTCGAGAAAGGACCCGTTTCTAGAAACAATCACTTTTGCTTCCGGAACTAAGACAGGAGGTATACCCAACAGTTTTTGGGTGTCCTATGAAGATGCATTTATCCGCTTTGGGTTCGAGCTTATCAACCTGAAACCTTTTTTTTCACATAAGCGTCGTAGCCCCAAACTTTTAAGAAACGACAGCTTAGGTTTCTCCAAACCATAGTTTATACGGTGTCGTCTCAACGGAATTGCGTGGTGCCCTATTTAAAGTGAATGCGGTTGTCTCTAATGCCTAACCCATAAACGATAGTGGTAATTCGATAAGAGACATCATGGTATGCACCATATCCAATAGGGTGCAGCTATGATGTTCGGACACACCATCACACTATGGTGTTCCAGGCGGTATTAGTTGTGAAACAATTTCCACAATGTCTTAATTGCATACCAAACTCATAACTCAGATACTCATCTCTATGTATCATAGACATTTTATCCTCTTGTCACGACGATCTTCAACTTCACTCTGAAATTACTTGAACCTTTCAATAATTCAGATTTGTGTTTCATCAAGTAAACATACTCAGAATCTACTCAAATCATCTGTGAAGTAAGAACATAAAGATATCCACTGCATGCCTCAACACTCATTAGACTGCACACATCAAAATGTATTACTTCCAACAAGTTGTTTTCTTGTTCCATCTTACTGAAACTGAGGCTTTTCAGTCATCTTGCCCATGTGGTATGATTTGCATGTCTCAAGTGATTCAAAATCAAGTGAGTCCAAACGATCCATCTGCATGAAGTTTCTTCATGCGTGTACACCAATAGACATGGTTTGCATGTCTCAATCTTTTAAAAAACGAGTGAGTCCAAAGATCCATCAACATGGAGCTTCTTCATGCGTTTTATACCAATATGACTTACATGGCAGTGCCACAAGTAGGTGGTACTATCATTACTATCTTATATCTTTTGGCATGGACATGTGTATCACTACGATCGAGATTCAATAAACCATTCATTTTATGTGCAAGACCATTGAAGGTATTATTCAAATAAACAGAGTAACCATTATTCTCCTTAAATGAATAACTGTATTGCGATAGACATAATCCAATCATGTCTATGCTCAACGCAAACACCAAATAACAATTATTTAGGTTTAAGACCGATCCCGATGGAAGAGGGAGTGTCGGTGTCAAAACCGGCGGATCTCAGGTAGGGGGTCCCGAACTATGCGTCTAGGCGGATGGTAACAGGAGACAAGGGACACGATGTTTTACCCAGGTTCGGGCCCTCTTGATGGAGGTAAAACCCTACGTCCTGCTTGATTGATATTGATGATGTGGGTATTACAAGAGTAGATCTACCACGAGATCAAGGAGGCTAAACCCTAGAAGCTAGCCTATGGTATGATTGTTGTTGTGTCCTACGGACTAACACCCTCTGGTTTATATAGACACCGGAGAGGGCTAGGGTTACACAGAGTCGGTTACAATGGTAGGAGATCTACGTATCCGTATCGCCAAGCTTGCCTTCCACGCCAAGGAAAGTCCCATTCGGACACGGGACGAAGTCTTCAATCTTGTATCTTCATAGTCTTGGACTTCGACCGATGATGATAGTTCGGCTATCCGGACACCCCCTAATCCGGGACTCCCTCAGTAGCCCCCGAACCAGGCTTCAATGACGACGAGTCCGGCGCGCATATTGTCTTCGGCGTTGCAAGGCGGGTTCTCCTTCAAATTCCATGTGCCTGCTGAATAGTGTCCGGCTTCCTTATAAATGTTGTGCTCCTTGGCTTCCACGTCCAATAATGGCCCTCTTCCACGTGTCGTATGAATGCGAAAAGCTAGGGTATTTTTGCGTTTTACCCCCTAGCCGCGCGAATGAGCTGCCTATAAGAGAGGCGAGGATCTAGATCCAAATCACACCATCCTCCTTCCGCAAGTACTCATCGAAGCGCCTCTGACAAAAATCCATTCCATCATGGATAGTCGATGCGGCTCCTTCTCTCACGCTCCCAGCCCTCAGCCAGGAGAATTGAGGAGATGTTCAGTTCCGCATAGCGAGCTAGTGACGCTCCAAGCAGAGGGTTATCTTCCCCCAGCCTTCATGGTTCCGGTTCGAGCCGGACTGGCCACCTACAAGGGTGGAAAGCAGGCGGAGAGCATCCCCAATCCCTCCAGAGGAGAGCGGGTATGCTTCGTCCCTTATCTAATAAGGGGACTCGGATTTCCCATACATCCGTTTCTCCGGGGGCTCCTGGAGTTCTATGGACTCCAGCTTCACCACCTTACACCTGCCTCCATTTTGCACATCGCGGGCTTTGTAGCTCTTTGCGAGCTGTTCTTGGGTATCGAGCCGCATTTTGCGTTGTGGAAGAGATTGTTTTGCCTCGTACCCCGTTCTCACGAGGGGTCGATATATCAAGTGGGCGGAGTCGAAATATGGCGCATCGCCGGGACCGGATATCTATCCGGAACCCCGAAGAAGGCGTCCGAAGACTGGCCTTCGGAATGGTTTTATATGGAAGACGCCCCTCTACCGGATCCAGTTCGGATCGGCCTCCCGGAGTTCAGCAACGCTCTCTTGAAGAAACGCCTGAGTTGGCGCCCACGGAGCCCTCAACGGGAAGATGATGGGAGCGTCCAATATCTGATGGGCCAGATAAGGTTACTGGCCCACTCCGGATTGACCATGATTGGAGTCATGGCCACGTGCATTATGCGAGGGGTGCAGCCGCTCCAATATAGGGGCCACCCCATGTGGGATTTCAACGGGGAGGATGACGCCACCCGTCATGGCCGCAAGGGGCCGGGATCGACCGCCGATCTGGTGAAGATCCTGTCCGGCTTGTACAAGGGGGAGAAGGAGGACTTCCTCCGCACGAGTCCATTAAATGGATTCTCCATGAATAACCCTCGGAGCTGGGTAAGCGGACGTTTATCTATCCGATCCATATTCCCAAAGTCAAGTGTCTCACTTTGTGATTTTGACGCAGGAGCTGCGCCGGGACGTGGAGGGCATACAAAGCCCGACTCCACAGCCCGAGGATCGGGACGATCCCTTGATCCGGCCTCCAAAGAGGATCCGGACATAAAGGTGGAGCTGATTGACGGGGTGTTCCACCAACTTAGCATGGACAATGCTCTAGTCGTCATTACGGCTGACTACCCCGGTTTATCTCCGGCTTCCCAGGTGACTACGACCGAAGTCCTGACACCATTACTTGGTCCATGCTCATTTCTAACCACCATATACCAACAGTGCTCCACAGGAGGTGCCTTTAAGGCGGGAAGCCGAACCCGCGGCGGCTGACCAACAAGGGTCAGTTCGGCCCAGCAGGCGGAAGAGGAGTGCGGCGTGAATCGAAACATCGCCGCAACGGTACGGCGCACCGCCGTTTAAAAGGGAAAGATTCCTAGGAGGTATATTAACGCTCATGATTTTTCCAGGAGAAAGAGCGCTCGCCGGACAGTGTCTGGAGAGGTTGCCAATCAAGCCTCCGCCAGCCATGCTCCAACGTGTGGCCTGGAAGGGGAGGCGAACACAAGGCATGGGCCGGATGCTCCTCCAACGGAGGATGCCGACAGGCTGTCCGCCACCAGGTCTGAGGTGGAGAGCGCCATGAATCATAGGCGTTGCCAGACGGTTCTTCGTGACGCGTGTTTCTCTTCGGAGGCACTGAATGCCTTTAATGCGGGAGATGCGCACCTCCGTGCCGCTCGAGATGGTCTAACCAGAGCCACGGAGCAGTATGTGAAAGACATACGGGTGAGGAATTTTAATAGTTATATATGCCAGTAGCCCCCGAGACTTAAAATAGTTAGAATAACTGATTTAAGGATCATTTGTTATGCAGGATCTTACGGAGAAGAATACCTGTCTATCCCAGGAGCTTCGAGAGTGCAAGGCCCAACTTGAGGCCGCGCTAGCCGCCGCAAGGGGAGCCACAGAAACCCCCTCTGGTAATACATACTTCGAAAAGATAAGTAGTTTATGAAGTGCGGCATGTGCGTAAGTCTGACAATAATATTGCAGAGGGTGCCAGACTGGAACTGGACAAGCAACATATGCTGCTCCAGCTGAAGGCCGGCGAGAAGGTGCTTATGAGGGTGCAGCAGGAGAGGAACAAACTCCAAGATGCCAACACCCAGCTGGGCGAAGAACTAAAAGATGTTCGGGTCCAGCTGTCTGACTCCGTAAAGGAGAATCGGCGGCTTCGTCGCGGCATTTACAGTAAGTGCTTGAGAAAACTCTTTTGAAAAGAAGAGTTCGGCGAGGAAGTCGATTGACAGAAATGTGTCTGTAGGTGTGCTCACGGGTCGTCCAACGGAGGAAATGCCTGGTTCCACGGGTGACCTTCTTCCCAAGCTGCTGCAACTGCACGAACGTATTCGGCAGGCGATGAGCGGCGTCGTTCAGGCCTTATGGCCGTCCGTCTCCCTACCCGAGGGTCTTGGAGGGCTTGCTGAGAAGCTTCAGGGAGTATGGCAGCGCTTCCGGCTATGGAAGATATCGGCCTGCCGTCAAGGCGCCAGAGAGGCCTGGGCCATGGTGAAGACGCGGTACACGAAGGCTGATCCAAACCACATGGCCGAGGTCGGACCTGTGGGGACCGATGGGAAGGAGATCCCTGTGAGCTTAATGTACGGCCAAGTAGAGTTGGCCGCGAAATATTCCGGACGGGACTGTAAACTAGACAACCTGTTAGATGGGATTGAAGAGGAATTCAATTAGTCAGTTTGACGATGTAATTTTAAAATGACATGTAAAATGCCATCTAGCCGGATTGTAGATCGTTTGTCTTTGCGGACCTTTTCGCTTCAACCTCGGGACCCAACAGTCCGTAGTGTGTCCGAATACCCTAACGGTTATAAAAACCGGGGCATGCATGGAGACCAGGCGTAGGGGTCATTAGTGCTTTATCAGACAAGTGCCCAACTAGTTATGTTATATTACATGGTTAGTAAGAAACATCTTCCAGGGAGAATAGTTCCGTTAGGGGTTCCTTTCCCTGGGAGGCATGCCCTAAGGTGCATGTCCGTACTGCGAAGAGAGCAGAAAAAGCATCTGGGGGCAGATAAATAAATAAGTAATAAATCATCTTTCAAGTCACCGACCGAATATTCCCTTAAGAACGCTAGCTTTCGGCTTCACCCAGTCTGAGGTACACATCCGGCTGACCCGACAGTAACAATCACAGAGGTGCTCCCTTTACCTCCTAGCCAAACAATTGGGAACGTAGGGGTAAGCACAGGAGCCAGGCAACCTAGCTTGGCCAAAACTTAAGTCATATCGATGCATATAATGGTGAATAAAAGCTACATGCGGAAGTATGACACATGTGTTGGGCATGAAGCCCGTATAAATAAGCTTCTGTTAAAGAAGCCCCCCAGGTATAATGAGTGCGAGTAGCACATCAAGTGTGTGTGAACAATGCGCAGATCAGCCCTCAAAGGCTTTTACTAAAAAGGGGGAAGAAGGAGGGGAACAAAAGACAACGAAAATGTAAAAGGTGGACAGAGGAAGGAGACGAACTCTGAGTCCGGCGCTAGGCGTAGAATCTTCGGAGACGGGCTACGTTCCATGGGTTCGGCTCGAGTCAGTTGTCAGATGCGTTACGTAGACGGTATGCTCCGCCGGTCAGGACTTGGTCGATGATGAAGGGACCTTCCCATTTGGGCTTAAGTTTGTCCTTTTTCTTGTCCGACAGGCGTAGAACTAGTTCGCCAACATTGTAAGTTTTGGCCCGTACTTCTCTGCTTTGATATCTTTGAGCCTGTTGCTGATAGAATGCGGAACGAGCTTTTGCCACGTCCCGCTCCTCCTCTAAGGCGTCCAAACTGTCCTGCCGATCCAACTCGGCTTCTCTTTCTTCGTACATGCGCACGTGAGGTGAGTCATGAATTATATCGCAGGGCAAAACTGCCTCTGCGCCGTACACCATAAAAAATGGTGTGAATCCGGTAGTGAGGTTCGGCGTGGTCCGCAGCCTCCAGAGTACGGAGTCGAGCTCCTCTACCCAGTGCGTGTTAGATTCCGTGAGGGACCGCACTAATCTGGGTTTGATGCCGCTCATGATTAGACCATTTGCTCGTTCGACTTGACCGTTAGTTTGGGGGTGATAGACTGAAGCGTAGTCGAGCCTGATGCCCATGTTTTTGCACCAGAGTTTAACCTCGTCGGCCGTGAAATTCGTGCCGTTATTAGTGATGATGCTGTGGGGGATGCCATAACGGTGTACTACCCCGGATATGAAGTCTATCACGGGTCCGGATTCGGCCGTTTTAACTGGCTTGGCCTCTATCCATTTGGTGAATTTGTCCACCATGACCAATAGGTATTTTTGCTTGTGGGTTCCCCCTTTAAGGGGTCCAACCATGTCAAGCCCCCAGACCGCGAACGGCCAGGTGATGGGTATAGTTTTGAGGGCGGTGGGTGGCATGTGGCTTTGATTAGCAAAGAGCTGGCAACCGACGCATCGTTGGACTAAGTCCTGAGCATTTGCCCAGGCGGTCGGCCAATAAAATCATGTACGGAAGGCCTTGCCTACAAGGGCCCGGGCTGCGACGTGGTGCCCGCCGAGTCCGGCGTGAATTTCAGCCAGGAGATTTCGCCCTTCCTCTTCGGAGATGCACCTTTGAAGGACTCCGGTTGTGCTTTTCTTATAAAGTTCTCCCTCATGGACCTTGTAGGCTTTAGATCGCCAAACTATGCTGCGGGCCTCATTTTGGTCTTCGGGAAGTTCCTGCCTAGTTAAATAGGCTAGGAATGGTTCCGTCCATGGGGCAATTACTGCCATTATTTCGTGGGCTGAGGGTGTTATTTCATTGGCTGAGCCACCAACTGTGTCAGAATGTTCCGTGTTGGGTGGCGCGGTTGTTTCCGGGTTGTTATTTCCGGACTCCTCTTCCCATAATACGAATGGCTTAAAGAGCCGCTCCAGGAAGATGTTTGGAGGGACGACATCGCGTTTTGCGCCGATGCGCACCAACACGTCGGCTGCCTGGTTATTATCCCGGGCTACATGGTGGAATTCAAGTCCTTCGAACCGAGCTGACATTTTGAAGACGACGTTACGATAGGCTGCCATTTCCGGATCCTTGGCGTCAAAGTCTCCATTTACTTGGGATATTGCGAGGTTTGAATCCCCGCGCACCTCTAGGCGTTGAATACCCATGGAGATTGCCATCCGGAGACCATGTAGAAGGGCCTCGTATTCGGCTGCATTGTTGGAGTCCGTGTACATTATCTGAAGTACGTATTGGACTGTGTCTCCAGTTGGGGACGTCAATACGACGCCAGCCCCCAAGCCGGCCAACATTTTGGAGCCGTCAAAATGCATGATCCAATTGGAGTATGCGCCGTACTCTTTAGGGAGTTTGGCTTCGGTCCATTCGGCGATGAAGTCAGCCAAAACTTGCGACTTTATAGCTCGCCTTGGTTTGTAGGTTATGTCAAATGGTAAGAGCTCAATGGCCCATTTTGCAATCCTGCCCGTCGCGTCGCAGTTGTTTATAATGTCGTTGAAAGGTACTTCGGAGGCCAGTGTTATCGAGCACTCTTGAAAGTAGTGTCGCAGCTTCCGGGATGCCATGAACACCGCGTACGCTATCTTTTGATAATGTGGATACTGGGACTTGCATGGAGTTAATACAATGGATACGTAGTACACTGGTTTTTGAAGAGGGAATTTGTGTCCTTCTGTTTCTCGTTCGACGACGAGCGCTGCGCTGACAACTTGATGTGTTGCCGTGATATATAATAACATTGGTTCGCCTAGGTTGGGCGCGGCCAAGACCGGATTTGTTGCTAATATGGCCTTTATTTCTTCGAGTCCGGCCGTGGCAGCATCCGTCCACTCGAAGTGTTCGGTGCGCCGGAGGAGGCGGTAGAGAGGCAATGCCTTTTCTCCCAAACGGGAGATGAAGCAGCTTAGAGCCGCCACGCACCCAGTCAGTTTTTGTATTTGTTTGAGGTCTTTTGGGATATCCAATTGTGACAGAGCTCGGATCTTGGCTGGGTTTGCTTCAATTCCTCTACCAGATACAATGAAGCCCAAGAGGTTTCCGGCTGGTACGCCGAAAACGCATTTTTCCGGGTTGAGCTTAATGTCATATGCTCGGAGGTTGTCGAATGTGAGCCTCAAATCGTCTACTAGAGTTTCGACGTGTTTGGTCTTAACGACCACATCGTCTACGTATGCCTCCACTGTTTTGCCGATCTGGGTAGCCAGACATGTCTGAATCATGCGTTGATATGTTGCGCCGGTGTTTTTGAGTCCGAAGGGCATTGTGTTGAAGCAGAATGGTCCGTATGAAGTAATGAATGCCGTTGCGGCCTGGTCTGTTTCCGCCATCTTGATTTGATGGTATCCGGAGTATGCGTCGAGGAAACACAATGAATCGTGCCCCGCGGTAGCATCAATGATTTGGTCAATGCGGGGGAGGGGAAAGGATCCTTTGGGCAGGCCTTATTAAGGTCTTTAAAATCGACACAAAGGCGCCAGGATTTGTCCTTTTTTGGTACCATTACTAGGTTTGCTTGCCAGTCCAGATGTTTTATATCTCTGATGAATCCGGCTTCTAATAGTTTGGCTAGCTCCTCTCCCATTGCCTGTCTTTTGGGTTCAGAAAATCGTCGAAGAGCCTATTTGACTGGCTTGAATCCTTTTAGGATATTTAGGCTGTGCTCTGCCAGCCTGCGTAGGATTCCTGGCATATCTGAAGGGTGCCAGGCAAAAATGTCCCAATTTTCCCGAAGGAATTCTCATAGTGCGGCTTCTACATCAGGGTTTAATTGTGCCCCAATGGAGGCCGTCTTTGTGGGGTCCATTGGATGAACCTGGAATTTGACTATTTCGTCTGCTGGTTTAAAAGAGGTGGACTTAGATCTCTTATCGAGTATCACATCGTCCCTATTCACCGTGGAGCGTAGTGCAGTGAGTTCCTCTGCCGCTAGGGCTTCGGATAGTGCCTCTAGGGCTAGTGCGGCTGTCTTATTTTCAGCGCGGAGTGCTATGTCCGGATCACTGACCAGAGTGATGATTCCTTTGGGCCCGGGCATTTTAAGCTTCATGTACCCATAATGGGGTACAGCTTGGAAAATTGTGAATGCCTCTCGCCCTAATAGAGCATGATATCCGCTGCTGAACGGGGCCACTTGGAACGTGACTTCCTCGGACCTGTAGTTGTCCGGCGAGCCGAACACCACATCTCGTGTGATTTTTCCTGTGCAGCGTACTTCCTAACTAGGGATTATTCCTCTAAAGGTTGTGCTGCTTCGCTCAATACGGCTCCAGTCTATTTCCATTTTTTGGAGGGTTTCCTCATAGATGAGGTTTAATCCGCTGCCGCCATCCATGAGTACCTTGGTAACACGAAAGCCGTCCACTATTGGACTGAGGACCAATGCGGCTGGTGCTCGGGCTGTTCGGAATTTAGGTTCATCGCTGGCATTGAAGGTGATAGCCATGTCGCTCCATGGATTTGTTGTTGCTACTTGGTAGACTTCGGCGAGGCTGCGGATTGTTCGTTTCCGCATATTATTTGATGCGAAAGTCTCGAAGACTGTTAATACCGTACTGGTACTGTTAGGCTGGTTCTCCGGGGCTAGAAGACCTTCGCCACTTTTGGCCACCTGCCGTAGTATCCAACATGCTCGAAGGCTATGTGTTGGAGTGGTGCCCTCTGTATTATGGATTTTGCAGGGTCCGCTGAGCCATCCCTCCAGTACGGTTCCGTACCCTTTAGGAGTTTTTTGCTTTTTGGTTTTTGACCCAGGTGCTTGAGCATGGTGCACCCTTTTATTCTGGACTAGGGTTGTGTTCAGGGCCGGATTGTCCCAAAATCTAGTTTCGGTTTTCCAGGCACTCTCCATCGCACAATATTTTCGTACTATGGTCGCCAGGTCGGCGAAGCGCGTAACTTCGCGACGACTTATGGCGTTCATGATTTCCTTGTCCGTGCAATTGTTGCAGAAAATAGAGATTGCGCTTTCCTCACGGCAGTCCTTTATCCTGTCCATAACCAGGAGGAATCTGGCCCAGTAATGATGTACTGTTTCATCGGGCTCTTGCCGTATTTGAGATAGATCACTTGTGTTTGGGTGGGCGGGTGGAATTAAATTGGGAACCCCGCCCAATCTGAGGCTCAAAGGCCGAGGAGTTTCCGGATTTGGAAGCTTGGATTGCTGGACATCGTCCAACAAATCTAGTCCGCTGCCTGACTTTAGGTTCAGTACTCGATTGACGTCCGTCCCTCCGCGGGAATCCGGCATGGGGGGATCGGGAATCCGGACATAGCTGGTTTTTAACATAGAAGAAGAGTCGCCGCATTGTTCTTCTACCACAGCAACATGGTGGGTAGCCTGGGGAGAGTTAATTTCTCTCAGATCGGTTTTAAGCCCAATCTGATCGTAGTCTGTAGCGACTCCCAGGGCGGTGATGCGATCCAAGAGCTCGTTTACGGAAGAGAGCTCCATCGGATCCAGCTGCTCAGCGAATTCCGAGTTGATGCGAAGATCGCTTTTGATGACCCGAGAGGTCATCGTCGAATCGGTGGCCGAACAGGCGGTCATACCAAAACCACCTAGCCGGATAGCTTGACCGGCGGCCAAAGCTCCTTTGGCAATGGTACCGTCTTTAAAGACGGGAAGAGGCATCCTTCCTGATTGCGACGACATAGAGGAACTCTCAATGAAAGCACCAATGTCGGTGTCAAAACCGGCGGATCTCGGGTAGGGGGTCCCGAACTGTGCGTCTAGGCGGATGGTAACAGGAGACAAGGGACACGATGTTTTACCCAGGTTCGGGCCCTCTTGATGGAGGTAAAACCCTACGTCCTGCTTGATTGATATTGATGATGTGGGTATTACAAGAGTAGATCTACCACGAGATCAAGGAGGCTAAACCCTAGAAGCTAGCCTATGGTATGATTGTTGTTGTGTCCTACGGACTAAAACCCTCCGGTTTATATAGACACCGGAGAGGGCTAGGCTTACACAGAGTCGGTTACAATGGTAGAAGATCTACGTATCTGTATCGCCAAGCTTGCCTTCCACGCCAAGGAAAGTCCCATCCGGACACGGGACGAAGTCTTCAATCTTGTATCTTCATAGTATTGGAGTCCGGCCGATGATGATAGTTCGGCTATCCGGACACCCCCTAATCCGGGACTCCCTCAGGGAGCGTGTGATGTTTGATCACATCAACCTTGGAAATACTTCCAACACATATCGTCATCTCACCTTTAGCTAATCTCCGTTTATTCTGTAGCCTTTTATTTCGAGTTACTAACACTTAGAAACCGAACCGGTATCTATTACCATGGTGCTACTAGGAGTACTAGTAGAGTACACATTAATATAATGTATATCCAATATACTTCTGTCGACCTTGCCTGCCTTCTTATCTACCAAGTATCTAGGGTAATTCTGCTCCAGTGACCGTTCCCCTTATTACAGAAGCACTTAGTCTCGGGTTTGGGTTCAACCTTGGGTTTCTTAGAGCAGCAGCTGATTTGTCGTTTCATGAAGTATCCCTTCTTGCCCTTGCCCTTCTTGAAACTAGTGGTTTCACTAACCATCAACAATTGATGCTCCTTCTTGATTTCTACTTTCGCAGTGTCAAACATCGCGAATATTTCAAGGATCATCATATCTATCCCTGATATGTTATAGTTCATCACGAAGCTCTAGCAGCTTGGTGGAAATGACTTTGAAGAAACATCACTATCTCATCTGGAAGATCAACTCCCACTCGATTCAAGTGATTGTTGTACTCAGACAATCTGAGCACAAGCTCAATGATTGAGCTTTTCTCCCTTAGTTTGCAGGCTAAGAAAATCGTCGGAGGTCTTATACCTCTTGACGTGGGCACGAGCCTGAAATCCCAATTTCAGCCCTCGAAACATCTCATATGTTCCGCGACGTTTCGAAATCGTCTTCGGTGCCTCAATTATAAACCGTTTAACATTATTGAACTATCACGTAGTTATCAAAACATGTATGTCAAATGTTCGCAACATCCACAGACGACGTTTGAGGTTCAGCACACCGAGCGGCGCATTAAGGACATAAGCCTTCTATGCAGCAATGAGGACAATCCTCAGTTTACGGACCCAGTCCGCATAATTGCTACTATCAACTTTCAACTAAATTTTCTGTAGGAACATATCTAAAATAGTAGAACTAAAACGCGAGCTACGACATAATTTGCAAAGACCTTTTGACTATGTTCAGGATAATTAAGTTCATTTTATGAACTCCCATTCAGATAGACATCCCTCTAGTCATCTAAGTGATTACATGATCCGAGTCAACTAGGCCGTGTCCGATCATCACGTGAGATGGACTAGTCATCATCGGTGAACATCTTCATGTTGATCGTATCTACCATACGACTCATGCTCGACCTTTCGGTCTCTTGTGTTCCGAGGCCATGTCTGTACATGCTACGCTCGTCAAGTCAACCTAAGTGTTTCGCGTGTGTAAATCTGGTTTACACCCGTTGTATGTGAACGTTAGAATCTATCACACCCTATCATCAGGTGGTGCTTCGAAACAACGAACTTTCGCAATGGTGCACAATTAGGGGGAACACTTGAAATTTTAATGAGGGATCATCTTATTTACTACCGTCGTTCTAAGCAAATAAGATGCATAAACATGATAAACATCACATGCAATCAAAAAGTGACATGATATGGCCAATATCATTTTGCTCCTTTTGATCTCCATCTTCGGGGCTCCATGATCATCATCGTCACCGGCATGACACCATGATCTCCATCATCGTGTCTCCATGAAGTTGTCTCGCCAACTATTACTTCTACTACTATGGCTAACGGTTTAGCAATAAAGTAAAGTAATTACATGGCGTTGTTCAATGACACGCAGGTCATACAATAAATTAAGACAACTCCTATGGCTCCTGCCAGTTGTCATACTCATCGACATGCAAGTCGTGATTCCTATTACAAGAACATGATCAATCTCATATATCACATATCATTCATCACATTCTTTTGTCCATATCACATCACATAGTATACCCTGCAAAAACAAGTTAGACGTCCTCTAATTGTTGTTTGCATGTTTTACGTGGCTACTATGGGTTTCTAGCAAGAACGTTTCTTACCTATGCAAAAACCACAACGTGATATGCCAATTGCTATTTACCCTTCATAAGGACCCTTTTCATTGAATCCGATCCGACTAAAGTGGGAGAGACTGGCACCCGCTAGCCACCTTATGCAATAAGTGCATGTCAGTCGGTGGAACCTGTCTCACGTAAGTGTACGTGTAAGGTCAGTCCAGGCCGCTTCATCCCACAATACCGTCGAAACAAGATTGGACTAGTAATGGTAAGCATATTGAACAAAATCAACTCCCACAACAACTTGTGTTCTACTTGTGCATAGAAACTACGCATAGACCTAGCTCATGATGCCACTATTGGGGATCGTAGCAGAAATTTAAAATTTTCTATGCATCACCAAGATCAATCTATGGAGTAATCTAGCAACGAGGGAAAGGGGAGTGCATCTATATACCCTTGTAGATCGCTAAGCGGAAGCGTTACAAGAATGCGGATGAAGGAGTCGTACTCGTAGCGATTCAGATCGCGGTTGATTCCGATCTAAGCGCCGAACAATGGCGCCTCCGCGTTCAACACACGTGCAGCCCGATGACGTCTCCCGTGCCTTGATCCAGCAAGGGGAGAGGGAGAGGTTGGGGAAGACTCCGTCCAGCAGCAGCGCAACTGCGTGGTGGTGGTGGAGGAGCCTGGAACTCTAGCAGGGCTTCGCCAAGCACTGCGAGAGACGAGGAGGGAGAGGGGTAGGGCTGCGCCAGGGAGAGGAAACCTCATGTGTTGGCAGCCCCCAGAACCCCCACTATTTATAGGGGAAGCGGAGAGGGGGGCCGGCCCCCTCCAGATCCCATCTAGAGGGGAGGGGCCGCCCCCCTCCAGATCCCATCTAGAGGGGAGGGGCGGCGGCCAGGAGGGGTGCCTTACCCCCCAAGCAAGGTGGAGGTGCCCCCTCCCCTTAGGGTTTTCAACCCTAGGCGCCTTGGGCCCTGGTGGGGGGCACACCACCTGGGGCTGGTCCCCTCCCACACTTGGCCCACGCAGCCCTCTGGGGCCGGTGGCCCCTGGTGGACCCCCGGGACCCTCCCGGTGGTCCCGGTACGTTACCTATAGCACCCGAAACTTTTTCGGTGACCAAAACATGACTTCCCATATATAAATCTTTACCTCCGGACCGTTCCGGAACTCCTCGTGACGTCCGGGATCTCATCCGGGACTCCGAACAACATTCGGTAACCACGTATATCTATTCCCTATAACCCTAGCGTCATCGAACCTTAAGTGTGTAGAGCCTACGGGTTCGGGAACCATGCAGACATGACCGAGACAACTCTCCGGCCAATAACCAACAGCGGGATCTGGATACCCATGTTGGCTCCCACATGTTCCACGATGATCTCATCGGATGAACCACGATGTCAATGATTCAATCAATCCTGTATACAATTCCCTTTGTCTACTGTTATGATACTTGCCCGAGATTCGATCGTCGGTATCCCGATACCTTGTTCAATCTCGTTACCGGCAAGTCTCTTTACTCATTCCGTAACACATCATCTCGCGATCAACTCCTTGATCACATTGTGCACATTATGATGATGTCCTATCGAGTGGGCCTAGAGATACTTCTCCGTCACACGGAGTGACAAATCCCAGTCTCAATTCGTGCCAACCCAACAGACACTTTCGGAGATACCCGTAGTGCACCTTTATATCCACCCAGTTACGTTGTGACGTTTGGTACACCCAAAGCATTCCTACGGTATCCGGGAGTTGCACAATCTCATGGTCTAAGGAAAAGATACTTGACATTTAGAAAAGCTTTAGCATACGAACTACATGATCTTGTGCTAGGCTTAGGATTGGGTCTTATCCATCACATCATTCTCCTAATGATGTGATCCCGTTATCAACGACATCCAATGTCCATGGTCAGGACCATCTATTGATCAACGAGCTAGTCAACTAGAGGCTTACTAGGGACATGGTGTTGTCTATGTATCCACACATGTATCTGAGTTTCCTATCAATACAATTTTAGTATGGATAATAAACAATTATCATACACAAGGAAATATAATAATAACCATTTTATTATTGCCTCTAGAGCATATTTCCAACACTTCGCTCCGGCAGCTGGTAATTTAGGTTAGTTTTTTTTAGTCCTTGCACGTGCGTTGCTCCGGCGGATGGTGGCACTTTTCTTCTTTGGGTTTGTTTTCCGGCCGGGTTTTGATCCTTCTCAAATTCGTCTAACTTAATGTAGTCAACGGTGTTTCGGTGTAGATTCATGTCGTCTCTTTGGGGCGGCAAGGTAAGGGTTTCTCGCCCCACGTGTACGACGACGAGATTTGATGTCAATTGCTCTAGATCTATTCAAGGATTCAACGACGACGATTGGGGCTCCAGGGCACTTGTCCTTGGTGCACGTGCATAAAGACTTTCTAACTATTATTGACAAGATCAAGCCGGCTCTAGTAGAAGAGTGATGACGGTAGCGACTCGTTCTGACGATAGTAGTGGTTGTCAGGTGATCTAGAGATCTTGATGTAATTTTTATTATGTTTGATGTGTTTTGTACTTTCGCCGAACTTCTATAATAGATGTGTGGATCTTTTTTGAAAAAAAAAAAGCTGATGGAGCGATGGGCGACCACGCGCATAAATCATTCCATTCCTTTTATTCCCGAGGAAAAAAAACATGACAAAATGGGGCGTACGCGGTCCACCAGGATCAATCGATGCACGACATGGACACAGTCCATCGACTTGGTTGGTCACGGCCTGACGGTGAGTGAGATCTTGACGCCGCCCTTGTAGCAGTTATCCGAGACGCCGCTGATGAAGTTGATGAGGCCGCGAGAGAGCCTGATGCGGTCGTTGCCGGAGTCGTACACCGTGGCGTTGGCGGGGTGCCTGGTGCAGGTGCCGAACCCGAAGTCGTCCACCTGTATCACGTTCTGCGCCGCACGGTCGTACTTGAAAACTGCAGCCGGGACGAAGGAACCACGCGTACGTTTTCAATTGTACAGACAGAGTGAAAAACATCCGGACCAACAGAAACCATACGAGTCGAAGGGCCTGGCCGTACGTACCCAGCACGTCGCCTTCCCTGAAGGGCTTGAAGGTAGGCAAGTTAGGCCAGCCCTCGACGCCGAAGGTCCAGCCCTTCTGGTCGCCGACGTACCACTCCCGTGGCTTCGCCGCCGCCTGCTCCACGCCACCCTGCAGCAGCATCAGGAAAACCAAGAGGAGGCCGTGCTCAGCCAGCTTTCTGCTGCTGCTTCCCCGTGCCATTTTCAGCTAGCTAGCGCCTCAAAGCTGTTCTGTTTGCGGAAGATGAGACTAGCGCTGGCTGGCTGGCTGGCTGGCTACTTATTGTTGTATTTGGTTTGCCTTAGAGATATCCTTGCAACACACTGTCATTAATGCATTTATTTATTCTGTTTTGCTATACAAAGCACATATAGATATGTCTTAATTATTGCACGTCTAAATCAAATACCATTGATTTTACATGAAGACTTGTGCAAGCATTTTCTTTTGTCCTTTCACTTTTTCTTTCAAGTTTGATTGAGTCACTTGGATATGCAATAACTATAGCATATCTAGATGTGAGATTAATGCATTTATCATGCACACAATATACAAAACATATAAGGCTACTCATAGTGGGGAGTATCATATACTAGTATCATACATATGATACTAGTGCATAGTATCATACATATGATACTAGTGCATAGTATCATACTCTCTCTCTACCAATGTTATTTATTGTCACAGATGATCTTATTTATTGTCATGAAGGACACAAAGTAGCATAATATTTAATATAATACGGTATCTACCTATGTTATTCTAACCCTCTCTCTTTTTTAATTCTCTACCACATCAACTTGTTTGCTATTCCCGAGTGCATGATACTGGCTAAGATACCACCACTACCGAAAAAGGCTTTCGCCCCGCTTTATAAATAAAGCAAATCGCCACTATGGCCAGCCTAAGACTTGGAGTGACATTGGGCACTAGTAGAAAAGGAGGCATTTGTCCCGATTCGTAAGGGTCTTTAGTCCCGGTTCATGAACCGGGACTAATGGGTCGTTACTAATACCTCCCCCTTTAGTCCCGGTTCAAATAAGAACCGGGACAGATGTGCCTCCATGTGGCCGGTGCGCCGAGCCCAGGCAGGGGGCCCTTTGGTCCAGGTTGGAGGCACCAACCGGGACCAAAAGGCCTCCGCGCATCAGCATTCCAGTGGCTGGGGTTTTTGTTTTTTTTTGAAGGGGGGGGGGGGGGGGTTGGGGGTTTGGGGGGGTTAATTTAGGTGTTTCATATATTGTGTTAGCTAGCTAATTAATAGAGAGAAGTGTCCTCTCTTATGTCCGTGCTTGGTCGACCTACGTACTATATACATAGAGAGGCCCTCGACACGCTAGCTAGTAAGAAAATGAAGGGAACCATTGAGTACAGAAGTTCGTCATGCATACCGAGAGAAGTGATCGATCGACCTCTCCTTCTCCGAGAGATTGGTCGAACAACAAGTTTTCGTATCATGTATCTAACGCTACTGGCTACATACATGTACAATATGTAAGATCTCTTAATTACAATCCCCTAGCAATTGAAATCAACTTGCACATGGTATTCTCCGGCTTTATTGATGACGTGGTCAAGAAAGAATCCCGTCAATTCCTCTTGAATTGCTTTCATGCGATCTGGTTCTAGGAGTTCATTCCGCATCTGCCATGTCTAATTTGAAGGGGGTTAATTAATACGTATATATGAATGAAACTCAACAGAAATGATGGTGTAATAAAATGAAATTGTGAATATTATTGCTTACGCACTTCAAATCGTCTTTTAGAGTAGCCCCGCTTGTTTTTCAAAGTCGCGTTGTGGATGAACTCGCACACGTAGTATCCACAGAAATCATTCCCTTGTTCCTGCCACAAGCACTTTACGAGAAATAGAGGTCAATCAAACTGATAATGAAGCATTATAAATGACATTGATGAAAGTATAGCTATAGAATCAACGGGAGATGCACGCAACTAGCTAGCCAGTAGTACTTACTTTCGGGTATGTATATCGCAGCTCCTTCAGCAGTCCCGGAGCTTCTGTGGTGAACTGTTTCCAAACCCTGCAAGACAAAGAAAATAATTATTATTACTTGAGATATCAGGAAATGAACAAAATGTTGCCGATATGGTGCGACAATGATCGATTGAACTTACTTGTTGAGCACTTCAGTGATTTCCGCATAGGTTTCGGGATCTTTTCGTCTCGAGTCTAAGACGGTTCCTAGTCCCCGCTCAAGCTTAATCTCCAGAAGAACATAGTGGTACCTGCGCACGCATGCATAACTCATCAATTACATTACTATAACCTCGCTCGAGTAATAAGGAAAACCGAATATGCACACGACAGTAACACTCACTCCCCGTTGTAAGGAAAGAGTATGGTATCTTTGTTTTGATTTTTGATCAACGATTGTAGCAAGTTGTCCTCGGCCTCTTTGACGTGCTTTTTAACCAGAAATTCATCCATGATATTTGTGTTAATGAACCCAATATCATAAATTTCTTGTTTTTTGCACTCGATGATCTTCAATATGCATAATATATTGAGGATAATTAATTATAAATACATGCAATGAAAGAGCCGAGCTATGTATAGAGACTTAATGACAGAAATAATACTTACATGCAGTAGCAAAAGACCGTTAATTTATCGAGGGCCTTTTGATTGAAGAACGCGAAGAACTCCTCAAATGGAACACACAATAGATCACTTGCAACGAGGTCGTGCTCCTCTTTAATGTTCAGATACAAACTATTCGTCCCCCCGGACTCTCTGCAGGTTTTCATGTACCAATTATGGAATCTTCGCATCATCGTTGTTAGAGATTTTTCATCTTTGACGAGAGGCTTCCCGTACTCGTATTTGTGTTCGTCCACCTCCATGAAATCAGGAAGTTGATCGTCAGGCAGGTAATCTTGTAGATTGCCATAACCGGCCACCATCCCCGGAGCATTAGCGACGATGTTGCCGCTATACACATTGAGCGGGGGGCACGATTAGTTTGCTTGTTCGCCGAGCTGGTCAATTTTTTTCGCAGCTGCTCATTCTCTTGACCTTTGATGTCTGACATTACTTCCCGACCGCTCCGCTTGGAGATATGTCTGTTCAGTAATGCGCTCATAGTTGGTTCTGGGCGGAGACTTTGCCGGTTTCCTCAGGGCATCGAGAGTGCGCTTTGCTTTCACCGGATCTACCTTCTCCTCCGGAGGTGGATGTCCCTTTGCTTTTACCCCTTCAAAGAACTCCTTCACGTGGGTCTGCGCGATCGTCGCATTTTCCTCCTCGGTCCTCTCGTACGGTAACTTCTCTAGAGGCTTGAGAGGTGGACCGTATCTGTATTGCCTCCCGCCTCTGGTTGTGCTGCTAGACGCCGGACCAGACGGAGCGGCTGCGGCGTCTGTCTTCTTTCGTGCTTGCTTACGAGGCGGAGGAGAAGGACTACGATGCGCCGGAGCAGCCGGGGCGGCGGCGGGTCTCTTCCGCCCTTGCTGGCGAGGCGGAGAAGGAGGAGGCTGCTGGCTGCTCGGGCGCGCCGGCGCAGGCGGACAAGAAGGCGGAGTGCCGCCACTTGCCGGAGAAGGAGGCCTAGTGCCCTGATCGTCACTCGCCGGAGGAGGAGGCGGTGGAGGAGGCAGAATGCAATGACTTGCCGGAGGAGGAGGAGGAGGCGGTGGAGGAGGCGGGGTGCCCTGACTCACCGGAGGACATGGAGTCTTCAGAGCAGAACCCAGCCTAGTCTCCCCTTCACCGGTAGGATGGTCAAGCAGGAGGTCCTCAAATCCCTCCATTATTTCATCCATCATCACCCTAGCATATCCTTCTGGAATCGGCCGGCAATGATAAGTTGCGCCGGGTCCAGTAGGATAAACAGAGCCAACAGCCGCCTTGACCTTCAAATTCATCCATCGCATCATAATGTGGCAATTTTGAGGCTCCGTGATAGCATCCATGGGATAGCTGGCAGGAGCCGTCAAGACATGCTCCGGCTGAAGCAGCTTGGTGGAAGCCACGCTGCTTCTCCGCTGAGATGGCGGGGTAGCTTCGGGGGAAGCTTCGGCAGGTTATTTTCTGTGATCTGCTGCTTCTCGTTCCTCTTCTCGTTCCTCTAGCCCCATTACCCTTTCGTGCAGCGCCTGCAGTTGGCTCTGCTCCAGTTTCTTCCTCCTCTCATGGGTTTTGTAACCCCCTACGTCTGAAAAACCAACCTTCCACGGAATGGAGCCTGGCGTGCCTCGTGCCGTCCAGGGTGCTCAGGATTCCCGAGGGCCATTGTGAGCTCGTCCTTCTCCCTGTCTGGAACGAACGTCCCTCGCCACGCTGCATTGATATAGTGTCGAAGGTTCTTGACTGGTATTTGCAATTGCTCGTCCGTCCAATGGCACTTCCCTGATACAGGGTCCAAGGTTCCGCCAGCCCCGAAGAACCAAGTCCGGCAACGGTCTAGCCAATACATTGTCTCTGGTTCGATCCCTTTTTCAAGCAGATCATTCTCAGCCTTGGACCACTTAGGCCGGGCTTTGAGGTAGCCACCTGACCCCGTGCGATGGTGAAGCTTCTTCTTCGCAGCATTTTGCTTGTTTGTCGCCGACATCTTCTTACTCTTTTCCGATGTCTTGTGGGCCACAAATGCGGGCCAGTGATCTTTGATCTTCTCATATTTGCCGATGAATTCTGGTGTCTTTTTTTTGTCGACAAACTTGTTCAGCTCTTTCCTCCACCTCCTGAATAGGGTTGCCATCTTCTTAAGAGCACAAGACTTGATTAATTGCTCTTTAACTGGCTTCTCCGGATCCTCCTCTGGCGGTAGGGTGAAATTTGCCTTCAGCTGAGTCCAAAGATCTTCTTTCTGCATATCATTGACATAAGACACCTCAGGCTCTTCCTCCTTAGGCTTATACCATTGCTGGATACTGATCGGGATCTTGTCCCTAACAAGAACCCCGCACTGAGCAGAAAATGCATTCTTTGTCCGGATGGGTTCAATCGGTTCGCCCTCGGGCGCGATTTCTCTGATCTCAAACCTTTCATCCAAGCTCAACTTTTTCTTCGGGCCTCGTCTCCTTACCAAAGTTGTGCTCGATCCGGAGGGCTAGAAATTAAAAGGAAGAAAGACGAGAGTAATTAATATGTGTACATATACCAAAACAATAGATGCATCAATTAACTAGTCAGCATGGGCTTAACTAATATATATATACCTGGCCGGACTCGGTTCGGTCACCGGAGCAGTCAGCACGGTCTCCTTCTTGTACCTCCATTGTGTCACCGGAGCCATCATGAACATAGCCCTCTTCTTGTACCGACATTAATGGGCCGAAGCCATCATGAACATAGCCCTATTCTTCACCCAGTCCTTCCTGACCATCGGTGTCGTTGAGAAATGACGCAACTTCATCACTTCCTTGTGCGATTATGTCCCCCAACATCGCTTCTGTTGCTTCGTCTCGGGAGTGCTCCATAGTTTCTGCAAATATTTACAACATGCCAATTATTATTCAAACATGGTACAGATGGATATATATATATATATATATATATATATATATATATATATATATATATTAGTGGCAAACGTAGAACTAGCTAGCTAATCACAATAAGGAATCATGTTAGTGGCCTCGCCGCTGCTTCTCTAGGGTTTGGGGTCGCCTCGACACAACGCTTCAAGGGTTTGGGGTGGCCTCGACGACAACGCTCTTTTAACTTGGTAAATTTGGGTGGCCCCGAGAGAGTTAATTTGTCGGGTAGGGGCGCGGCGGGAGGGAGTAGGAGACCAACATCGTTTTATCTCTAGGGTTTGTGTGTCCTCGAGAGTTTTGGTCGAGCGAGAGGGCCGAGGGGGGTGCTGCCATTGTATAAGTTATCACGGTCGAGAGGGGGTATATATATATATCGACCGCCCCTCAAGTCGAGGTTATCTCGAGGGGGTTATATCGACAATGACATGACATACATATACATGGGAAAATAATGTTATCGGGGAGGGGGTATCGGTACCCCCCCTCGTGTTGAAGTTTCTTCTTTCTCCTCTATTCCTTTCTTTCTTCTTCTCCTCTTCTTTTTCTTCTTCTCCCTCGAGAAAGGAAAATAATTAAGGAAAAGGAAGAAAAGAGGAAGAAGGAAGAAGGAAGAAGAAGAAGAAAAAAAAGAAAAAAAAGAGGAGAAGAAGAAAGGAATAGAGGAGAAGAAGAAAAAATAGAATTTTTTTCTATTTTTTCTTCTTCTCCTCTATTCCTTTCTTCTTCTCCTCTTATTTTTTCTTATTTTTTCCTATTCTTATTTATTTCTCCTCTTCTTCCTCTCCTCTTCTTCTCCTTTCTTCCTCTTCTTATTTCCCTTTTTCCTCTCATTCTTTTTCTTCTTCTTCTTCCTTCTTTTCTTCCTCTTTTCTTCCTTTTCCTTATTTTACCTTTTCCTCTACACTAACCTAACTAAAATGCACTAACCTAAAATCGATATCTACTAACAACGTAAATAAAAAATTAATACATATATGAAAAAACATATATAAACAAAAAAATGCTATGAACATTATATTCATACATACATATAGCCACATCCATTCATCATATAGCTACCACATACATATATACATTAATTATATATATATATGAAAAAATGCAATGAACAAAAAAATACACATGTATGTATTGAAAAAAAGCACTGAACACAGAGCCTCGACGGCAGCGGCTCACAACGGGGGCGGCCGGCGAGGGCGTCGGCGACGACCACGGCGGGCCGGGGCAGGGGCGTGGCCGGCGACGATGCCGACGGTGGGGGGCGCGTCGTGGGGCAGGGGCGCGACCGGGCACGCTCGGGGGTGACAACGACGGCGACGACGAGCGCGGGCGATGACGACGGCGTCGGCGGGGGCGGCCGGCGAGCAGCGTCGGGGCAGTGCCTGGCGGCAACGGGGCAGGGGTGACGACGGGGGCACACGGACGGCGTCGGGGCGGCGCGCGGACAGTGTCTGGGCGGCGGGCGGCATCGGGGCAGCGGACGGCGTCGATCTGGGCAGCCTGGCGGCGTCGATGAGCTTGGCGTTGTCGGGCGGGCCGGGGGGCAACTGGCGATGTGTTCGTCAAATTTTCCTAAGTGTTGTATATATAGCAAGAGCATTGGTCCCGGTTCGTGAACCCAACCGGGACTAATGCCCCCTTTAGTCCCGGTTGGTGGCACCAACCGAGACTAAAGGGTGGGCATTGGTACCGGTTCGTGGCACCAACCCGTATCAATGCCCCCCCTTTAGTCCCGGTTGGTGCCACCAACCGGGACCAAAGGCCCCTGTGCTGCCCGCGTCGGGGCCAAAGTTTAGTCCCACCTCGCTAGTTGAGAGGGGCGCGTAGTGGTTTATAAGCCCCACTGCCGCACCCCTCTTGAGCTCCTCTCCACCATAGGCTTGCGGGCCTACTTGCTACTTCTTTGCCTGATGGGCCTTCTGGGCCTACTGCAGGCCTGAATCCTGGCCCATGGTAGGGTTTCTAGTCGTATTCAGGCCGTGGGGGCCCAGTAGGAGGCATTTTTTTGTTTTTTTGTTTTCTTTACTTACTGTTGCTATTTTTATTTTTATTTTATTTTTTTGTTTTGTTTTCTGCATTATTTATTTTCTTTTGTTTTCTGCATTATTTTTTAATTCTTTTTGCTTTTAGTTTTAGGAAAATTATAAACTTTCTGTTAGTGCCATTAGTTTTCAAATTTGAAAACACTTTTTTTGTTTTTTTGTTTTCTTTCTTGCTTTATTTATTTTATTTTGTTTCTACTTACAACAAAATACTTATTGTTGCTATTTTTAATTATTACGAGGGCCGAACCATAAGACATTAAAGCATTTCAAATGAACTCTGAAAAAGTTGAAAGTTGGCATGGTATCATAAATTCACCCACATAGCATGTGCATGTACAAAACGGACAATGGTATCATACTCGTCTGTTACAAAGTTGGCATGGTATCATCATAATAGTTACGGGAGAAAGTCTTCACTTTTTCTTCGCTTGTGTCATTTGCTTATTGCGCCATAACCATGGATAATCTTCATCGTTTATCAGGATGCTGGGGTCGGCCTTGACTTTGAAGGGAGGAATTTCATGAAACTTTTCATAATCTTCAGACATGTCTGTCTTGCCCTCCACTCCCACGATGTCCCTTTTTCCTGAAAGAACTATGTGGCGCTTTGGCTCATCGTATGATGTATTCGCTTCCTTATCTTTTCTCTTTCTCGGTCTGATAGACATGTCCTTCACATAGATAACCTGTGCCACATCATTGGCTAGGACGAACGGTTCGTCAGTGTACCCAAGATTTTTCAGATCCACTATTGTCATTCTGTACTGTGGGTCTACCTGCACCCCGCCTCCCGACAGATTGACCCATTTGCACTTAAACAAAGGGACCTTAAAATCATGTCCGTAGTCAAGTTCCCATATGTCCATTATGTAACCATAATATGTGTCCTTTCCCCTCTCGGTTTTTGCATCAAAGCGGACACCGCTGTTTTGGTTGGTGCTCTTTTGATCTTGGTCAATCGTGTAAAATGTATTCCCATTTATCTCGTATCCTTTCCAAATCGTAATAGTCGAAGATGGTCCCCTGGACAACAAGTACAACTCATCACAAACAGTGTTGTCACATCTGAGACGTGTTTCCAATCAACTGCTGAAAGTCCTGATTTGTTCACATGTAATCCAGTCGTCGCACTGCTCCGGGTGTTTGGAGCGCAGACTGTTCTTGTGTTCATCGACATACGGGGTCACCAAGGTAGAGTTCTGTAGAACTGTGTAGTGTGCTTGAGACCAAGAATATCCGTCCCTGCATATTATTGAGTCCCTTCCAAGCGTGCCTTTTCCAGTCAGTCTCCCCTCATACCACGATTTAGGGAGACCTATCTTCTTAAGGCTAGGAATGAAGTCAACACAAAACCCGATGACATCCTCTGTTTGATGGCCCATGGAGATGCTTCCTTCTGGCCTAGCGCGGTTACGGACATATTTCTTTAGGACTCCCATGAACATCTCAAAGGGGTACATATTGTGTAGAAATACGAGGCCCAGAATGACAATCTCGTCAACTAGATGAACTAGGACGTGCGTCATGATATTGAAGAAGGATGGTGGGAACACTAGCTCGAAACTGACAAGACATTGCACCACATCACTCCTTAGCCTTGGTATGATTTCTGGATCGATCACCTTCTGAGAGATTGCATTGAGGAATGCACATAGCTTCACAATGGCTAATCGGACGTTTTCCGGTAGAAGCCCCCTCAATGCAACCGAAAGAAGTTGCGTCATAATCACATGGCAGTCATGAGACTTTAGGTTCTGAAACTTTTTCTCTGCCATATTTATTATTCTTTTTATATTCGACGAGAAGCCAGCCGGGACCTTCATACTAAGCATGCATTCAAAGAAGATTTCCTTCTCTTCTTTGGTAAGAGCATAGCTGGCAGGACCTTCATACTGCTTTGGAGGCATGCCGTCTTTTTCGTGCAAACGTTGCAGGTCCTCCCTTGCCTCAGTTGTATATTTTGTCTTCCCATACACACCCAAGAAGCCTAGCAGGTTCACGCAAAGGTTCTTCGTCACGTGCATCACATCGATCGAAGAGCGGACCTCTAGGTCTTTCCAGTAGGGTAGGTCCCAAAATATAGATTTCTTCTTCCACATGGGTGTGTGTCCCCCAGCGTCACTCGGAACAGCTAGTCCGCCGGGACCCTTTCCAAAGATTATGTGTAAATCATTGACCATAGCAAGTACGTGATCACCAGTACGCATGGCGGGCTTCTTCCGGTGATCTGCCTCGCCTTTGAAATGCTTGCCTTTCTTTCGACATTGATGGTTGGTCAGAAGAAATTGACGATGGCCCAGGTACACATTCTTCCTGCAGCTTCCTAGGTATATACTATCGGTGTCAAGTAAGCAGTGCGTGCATGCGTGGTATCCCTTGTTTGTCTGTCCTGAAAGGTTAACGAATAGCAACGCCTTTAGGTCAAATTCCTCCTGTTTGTGCTTATCCCATGTACGTACACCGTTTCCATTCCATAGCTGTAAAAGTTCTTCAACTAATGGCCTTAGGTACACATCAATGTCGTTGCCGGGTTGCTTAGGGCCCTGGATGAGAACTGGCATCATAATGAACTTCCGCTTCATGCACATCCAAGGAGGAAGGTTATACATACATAGAGTCACGGGCCAGGTGCTGTGATTGCTGCTCTGCTCCCCGAAAGGATTAATGCCATCCGCGCTTAAAGCAAACCATACGTTCCTTGGGTCACTTGCAAACTCATCCCAGTACTTTCTCTCGATTTTTCTCCACTGCGACCCGTCAGCGGGTGCTCTCAACTTCCCGTCTTTCTTACGGTCCTCACTGTGCCATCGCATCAACTTGGCATGCTCTCCGTTTCTGAACAGACGTTTCAACCGTGGTATTATAGGAGCATACCACATCACCTTCGTAGGAACCCTCTTCCTGGGGGGCTCGCCGTCAACATCACCAGGGTCATCTCGTCTGATCTTATACCGTAATGCACCGCATACCAGGCATGCGTTCAGATCCTTGTACGCACCGCGGTAGAGGATGTAGTCATTAGGGCATGCATGTGTCTTCTGCACCTCCAATCCTAGAGGGCATACAACCTTCTTTGTTGCGTATGTACTGTCAGGGAATTCATTATCCTTTCGAAGCTTTTTCTTCAATATTTTCAGTAGCTTCTCAAATCCTTTGTCAGGCACAACATTCTCTGCCTTCCACTGCAGCAATTCTAGTACGGTACCAAGCTTTGTGTTGCCATCTTCGCAATTGGGGTACAACCCTTTTTTGTGGTCCTCTAACATGCGATCGAACTTCAGCTTCTCCTTTTGACTTTTGCATTGCATCCTTGCATCAAAAATGACCCGGCGGAGATCATCATCATCGGGCACATCGTCTGGTTCCTCTTGATCTTCAGCAGCTTCGCCTGTTGCATCATCATCATGCACATCGTCTGGTTCCTCTTGATGTTCAGTAGCATCACCATATTCAGGGGGCACATAGTTGTCATCGTACTCTTCTTCTTCACTGTCTTCCATCATAATCCCTATTTCTCCGTGCCTCGTCCAAACATTATAGTGTGGCATGAAACCCTTGTAAAGCAGGTGGGTGTGAAGGATTTTCCGGTCAGAGTAAGACTTCGTATTCCCACATATAGGGCATGGACAACACATAAAACCATTCTGGTTGTTTGCCCCAGCCACTTCGAGAAAATCATGCACGCCCTTAATGTACTCGGAGGTGTGTCTGTCACCGTACATCCATTGCCGGTTCATCTGCGTGCATTATATATAATTAAGTGTGTCAAAAACCATTACAGAACATCATGAATAGATAATTAAGTGACCAAATTAATAGAAGTTCATCATCACATTAAAACCAAAGTACATACATAGTTCTCATCTAACAACATAAAGATGTGCAGAGCATCTAAATTAATTAAACCATACATTGAAACTATGTAAAACATTTCAATGCAAAAACAAATGCGATCATAATCGCAACCAATGTAACAACTGATCCAACATCATAATGATACCAAGCCTCGGTATGAATGAAATATTTTCTAATCTTTCTAATCTTCAAGCGCATTGCATCCATCTTGATCTTGTGATCATCAACGACATCCGCAACATGCAACTCCAATATCATCTTCTCCTCCTCAATTTTTCTAATTTTTTCCTTCAAGAAATTGTTTTCTTCTTCAACTAAATTTAACCTCTCAACAATAGGGTCGGTTGGAATTTCCGGTTCAACAACCTCCTAGATAAATAAAATCTATGTCATGTTGGTCGGCATAATTGTCATAAACAATAAATGAACCAATAGTTATGAAAAGATAATATATACCACATCCGAATCATAGACAGGACGAGGGCCGACAGGGGCGGATACCAAAACCATCGCACTATATAAGATGCAATAATAAAAGTAAGAAAATTATACAAGTATATATATAAACATACAAGTTTTTTCTTTCAGAAAGAAGATAAGAATAAGAGGCTCACCACGGTGGTGCCGGCGACGAGATCGGTGCGGGCGATCGACGGTGGTGAAGACGGGGACGGGACGTGATGGACCGCTAAACCTAGACAAATATTGAGGAAAATGGAGCTTGGAGGTCGAGCTTGGAGAGGAGAAAGCTTAAGTAGTGTGGCTCGGGCATTCCATCGAACACCTCGTGTGCATAGGAGGTGAGTTAGAGCACCACAAAGCTCTCTCCTCACCGGCCACGAAAAACAGAGAAGTGGGAGTGCTCTGCTCGTGGGCGAGGGGTATATATAGGCAATTAATTGGTCCCGGTTCGTGGCTTAAACCGGGACTAAAGGGAAGCCTTTGGTCCCGGTTCAGGCCACCAACCGGGACGAATGGTGGTGGGCCAGGAGCGAGGCACATTGGTCCCGGTTCGTCCCACCAACCGGGACCAAAAGGTCCAGACGAACCGGGACCAATGGCCCACGTGGCCCGGCCGGCCCCCGGGGCTCACGAACCGGGTCAAATGCTGCCATTGGTCTGGTTCTGGATTGAACCGGGACTAATGGGCTGACCTGGCCTAGACCATTGCCCCCTTTTCTACTAGTGGGGATGAGATAGGAACAAATATCACATTTGTATAACAAATTTATGAACTAGGAGCCAGATCTGAAGAAACTCTTATGTAAGGGATCTCCTTAAATGATACTCCCTCGGCCTTAAAATAAGTATCTCAGCCTAGTACTATGAAAAATATCAGGTGCTATCAGCTCTTACATTATACCGTGATACAGGCTCTTAGGAGAATCTCACATCCGATGGCATCTGAGAAGCTGTTGTAGCTGTGCGCAATTTTGAGACTCTCGAATGACTTTTTTTTGCAAAATGTTGAAGAGCTCTCGCGAGCCATCGGATCTGAGATCCAACAGCCTAGGAGCCCATATCACGGTATCATGTAAGAGCCAGTAGCACCTGATATTTCCCTCCTTTACTAACATTAGTACAAAGTGGTACTAAAGTTGAGAAACTTATTTTGAGATGGAGGGAGTACTAGATTATATCTCTTAGTTTTTTCTATTATATCTTTCACATCAAGTGAACATACGAATACAAAATATTCTTTTTCATTTCTCTATTTCCAACTCAATGTCATTCTATTGATAATGCCAAGATAACATAATTGTAGTGTTCTAAGAGTGCTCACACATCATCCAAATTTCTGAGTCGCACATTGGCGAGGACATTATTACCATGGATACAACCACAACTACTATTACTTCCTACGTATTTCATAAAAAAACAAATGGTTAAGTCAAGAGACATAATGAGGTGATGTAAAACTCGTTCTCTCATGCCACTTTGGGTCCAAGAGATGTTAGAGAGCAAGTTTCAACAAGTCATTGACTCAAATTCGAACTGGTCAAACATACCTAACTTGGAACCACACTATCATTCACATCCGGACTTCTAATTGGATGACCTTAGATTTATTTTTTGGAAAGTGTGTCTCATCTACTTTCGAACAGGACCAAACCATGCCTCGAAATTCCTTATGGGTGTGAAGAAATTGCAAAAAAAAACCCACACAATCATAGAAACCAAGTCAAAGGATGTTGCACCACCTCCACTTGGACCCGTGTGCCTTGTACAACCTAGGTTTGAATTTTACCTGCCTTGGGGCCTACATCCTCCCTTGTGACAGCCACCACCTGGTCCTCTTATACAGATAGATCAACCTCGTAGCGTATTTTATGAGTTTTGTTAAGTAATGCTTAGTGACTAGGCCAACTTCATGTACTTCATATGAGTCCAATGACTAGGCCAAGACGTCTATCAGAGTCTGAGCTTTCTCATCTTTATGAGATATTTGATGTTCATCTGTACTCATAGTATCCATATTGCTTTTATCAGTCCTTGCATGTTCTTTGATTACATGCAGGAATTACACGTTTATGCTTAGGATGGCTGATTGTGCTTCCTGCATCATTAGTGACCTCTAGGTGATTGGTTTAGCATTACTAAGATGCCTTGATGTAGCACGTTTGTTGTTGGATCACCAACTTTGTTCTCCGCCCAAATCGGTGGAGTGTTTGTCATTGAAAGACCGAGATACCCCATAGTGTTATCACACACAATACATGAGTTATGGCACATTATTGGAGAGATTTACCTATGGCATGGATGAACTGAGTTAATTCCTATGGGTATCCAGGGACCCTCGGAACTGCCCACTGTCCTGCCGGAGTAGACACTCGGTAAGGATAAGTTTAGCCTTTCAAGGATGCCTAAAATATCTATGAGGCTCTTGATGTGATATCTGTTTACATAGAGAGATCCAAGAACGATGATCTCATTCCTAGACCATCCCCGTTTTGGCCGATCAACATTAGTATTCAAAACTACTGTCACTATGTTTTGTCTGAAATTAGCCGGTTAATGTTGTCACTTCTCTCCATCCTATGAAGCTACACTACCAACTTTTGTATGTCAGTTTCTGAACAGTATTTCCATCACCCTTAATGAAGCATCTTCTTGAAAATCAATATGACACCGATTACCTACTACCAACAAATACAAAGACTTGGTCTTAAGCTGACCAAACAGATAAGCAGTGTCTGGGACTAATTTCCTATTGAATGGATAGATTCCATTATGAATCTTGCATGTTCACCCCACTATATCTTGGCACGTCGCTTATCCTATTTCAAGATCCATGCCAAACCTCTATAGACTATGTATTTCCAGCCCTCTTTTCTTCATAGGTCTATAGACTCACCATCTGATATTTCCTTCTCGTTTTAACCCCTCACAATTTTCACCAAGTCCTCAACACTGGTATATATCATCCTATCCATCGACATATAAATAAAGGTATATTTGTCATACATGAACTAATTGTAGTAACTCTTCATCTCCCATTGAGAGCCTCCTGCCCCACAACTCCAAACCATTTAATATTTGTTTAAACTTTTCTTCCAATGACAACGAATCTGCAATGCCCAATCTACTAGCACAAATAGGAAAAGCTAATTATTTACTTAGCAACATAGCTTTGACCATGAATACTTAATCAAGTAAGCTCAAACTGGAAATCTCTTGGTTTATAATTTTTCCACCTCTTTTGTGTCTAAAATAAGCTCTTATGAAACAATTCTCATCAATTTTTGAGCAATAGTCTACTCCGAACCGTTACTTTTCAAGGTCAAGATCATTTTTTGTCCAAAGTTGGTTTTTTGATACTACACTAACTAAATTGACCCCCATACATATCAAGTTCCCTCAATTCATATGCATTTATAATGTAGCTAAACATACCACTATTCTTGTATCCCATAAAATTCTAGTTCTTCTCTACAAACAACCTTACCAGATTAAAATTACCTCAAATCATTAAAGGGGTCATTTGATCACAACAAATATCTCCTAGTTCACCAATATGCTTATGTTTATCTTCCTCTTGAGCAACCTCGTAAACAAACATACACCAATGTATTTTGAGCTTGGTACCAAATTCAAACACCTTAACTTTAGGATGCAACTTAGTGAGGTGCGAAAATAAGTAAATCAAGAGGATTTAATTGCCCCAAGTATTCCCTTCAATTTAGCCTCCGATAGGGGCCAATAATAAACAAACTGCATAAGGATCAATTTTCCTATGAAAAGTACAAGGATAATTTTTCCTCGCAATTTCGTGTAAACCAATGAAATCTAGCCCATGATGTCTATCAAATCTTACATATAAGTGAACAAACCTTTCTTCCCCGCACCCGTGCGATTCTAGGTAATACGTCGCACTGATATATGTTTGGTTTCTACGAGGTCTAGTCCTCTACAATCTTTCACATAAAGGATATGGGTGTCTCGGACTAACCTCCTCTCACACTGGATTTATTAGAATCCCCCTGGTTTGTATCCTCCAAACGTGTATCGCAACATATTTCATAACCTTTTGTTAGGGAAACATATTGATGTCTACTACGCAACTTTATTGTTGTAGACACGTGTTGGGCCTCCAAGCGCAGAGTTTTGTAGGACAGTAGCAATTTTCCCTCAAGTGGATGACCTAAGATTTATCAATCCGTGGGAGGTGTAGGATGAAGACGGTATCTCTCAAACGACCCTGCAACCAAATACAAGAAATCTCTTGTGTCCCCAACAAACCCAATACAATGGCAAATTGTATAGGTGCACTAGTTCGGTGAAGAGATGGTGTTAAAAGTGTGATATGGATGGTAGAAATATATATTTATAATCTGAATAAATAAAAACAGCAAGGTAGCAAATAGTAAATGGGCACAAAAACGGTGTTGCAATGCTTAAAAACAAGGCCTAGGATCCGTACCTTCACTAGTGCAATCTCTCAATAGTGCTAACATAGTTGGATCATATGATTATCCAACAAAGTGCAATAAAGAATCACTCCCGAGTTCCTATTAGCGGAGAACAAAAGATAGAAATTGTTTGTAGGGTACGAAACCACTTCAAAGCTATTCTTTCCGTTTGATCTATTCAAGGTTTTGTACTAAAATAACACAAAGCTATTCTTTTTGTTCGATCTATCCTAGAGTTCGTACTAAAATAACACCAAAGCAAATTCATATTGATAATACTCAATACAACACAAAGAACTACAAGGAGACCTCAAATTTTCTATCGGGGAAAAGATAATAAAAACGTGCATCAACCCCTATGCATAGATTACCCCAATGTCACCGCGGGAATCCGCGAGTTGAATGCCAAAACACATATCAAGTGAATCAATATGATACCCCATTATCACCTCAAGTATTCGTACCGCAAGACATGCATCATGCGTTCTCATATCTGAATATCCAATCCGACAAGACAAAACTTCAAAGGGTAAAGATTCAATTCATCACAACAAGGGTATAGAGGGGAGAAACATCATATGATCCGACTATATTAACAAGGCCCATGATATAGATCACGAGAGAGAGAGAGAGAGATAGAGATTAAACACATAGCTACTGGTACAACCCCTCAGAATCGAGGGTGGACTACTCCCTCCTCATCATGGTGGCCGCCGGGGTGATGAAGATGGCCACCGGTGATGATTTCCCCCTCCGGTGGGGTGCTGAAAAGGGCCTAGATTGGTTTTCGGTGGCTACAGAGCCTTGCAGCGACGAAACTTCTGATCTAGGTTAACCCCAATGGATTTAGGAATATTTGGGAATTTATAGTGCAAAGAAGGGGTACGGGAGGCCACCGAGGTGGGCACAACCCACCCGGGTGTGCCAGGGGGCCCTGGCGCACCCTGGTGGGTTGTGCCCCCTCGGAGCACCCCCAGGTGCTGCTCTGGCCCATCGGGAGTCTTCTGGTCCATAAATCCACAAAAAGTTTCGCGGTGTTTGGACTCCGTTTAATATTGATTTTCTGCGATGTAAAAAACAAGCAAAAAACAGCAACTGGCACTGGGCACGAGGTCAATAGGTTAGTCCCAAAAAATGATATAAAGTTTCTATAAAACGATTGTAAAACATCCAAGAATGATAATATATTGGCATGAATACTTCATAAATTATAGATACGTTGGAGACGTATCAGCATCCCCAAGCTTAATTCCTACTCGTCCTCGAGTAGGTAAATGATAAAAGAAATAATTTATGAAGTGTGAATGCTATCAAAGTGCACAAGTTTGATCAATGATAATTTCAATCACTTTTCCTAGCATCATAACAACAATTCTTTCTTATAAAACTTCTCATGTTATAGCAGCAACCAATTCACATGTTAATGTTCAAACAATGAATTCTCTTGAAACCCAACAACCTATGTTCTCAGTCACCAAGCAATTGCAATTCAACTTATTCAACAGAGTTTAAGTAAGATCTCCACATACTCAACCATCATATAGTGTTCTATGATTGCTAACACTCACCTTGTACACATGAGCAAAACATTTCAACCGGACATATAGAAAGATAGGGGCTTATAATTTCGCCCCCAACGTATTCACCTCAAGGGTGATGTCAACAATAATAACTCATACTACCCATATACAACTAGATATATGTGCCTAGATCTTTCCTCACCGCACGATGCTTGCCAAAAGAGAAAAATAAAAAGGAATAGAGAGAAGAACTTTGACTCTTTGCATAAAAGTAAATACATAAAAGTAAAAGATAGGCCCTTCGCAGAGGGAAGCAGAGGTTGCCATGCACTTATTTGTTTGTATGCTCAATCCCTTAGTGCAAAAGAACATCACTTTACATTGCCCCTTGTGATAGCAACCTTTATTATGCAGTCTGCCGCTTTTATTCTTCATTATCACAAGTTAGTGCAACGCTCAATTTTCTCATACACTAAGTGATCTCACACTTTTATAATCAATTTTTATTGCCTTTTTGCACCGATGACAACTTACTTGAAGGATCTTGCTCAATCCTTAGGTAGGTATGGTGGACTCTTGAAAATAATATTTGGGTTTAAGGGTTTTTGGATGTACAAGTAGTATCTCTACTTGGTGCGGAATTTTTGGCTAGCAAATATGGGGGCAAGCACCACATGTTGAAGGATCTATGACAATATAACTTCTATGTGAATATGAACAAACATAAACCATTACATTGTCTTCCTTGTCCAATGTCAACAATTTTGGCATATAATATTTTGATGGGGGCTCATAATCACAAAAGATTTCAATGATAGTGTATTTATATATGAAAGTTCTCTTCCTTATAGTAATTATTCATGAATTGCTTGTATGACCAATATTGTGATTGTCAAGCCTCAAAATATTTCACTTTCTAAACCCAATGTGAAGCTACCACTAGGCATGATATGATTTAAACTTCATGACATTCAATTTATTCAACAATTTACTCATAGGTTATAAGTGAAGCACAAGTGTAAATGACATAGAAAAAGGCTTTGTTGACGTGATGTGAATGCCGCTTAACTAGCCTCCCAGGTAACTATTTGAGGACTCTATTTTATTTAAAAACTTTCAGGTCTAAGTAGTTTATTAAAACAGCAAGAAAAATGAAAATAAAATGACATTCCAAGAATAGCACACATCATGTGAAGAAGCAAAAATTAAACTTAGGCTTAACTGATACTAACCGATAATTATTGAAGAAAAAAAGATGGGATGCCTACCGGGCCATCCCCAAGCTTAGATGCTTGAGACTTCTTGAAATATTATCTTGGGATGCCTTGGGCATCCCCAAGATTGAGCTTTTATATCTCCTTAATTCTTCTCATATCACGGTTTTCCTAAATCTCAAAAACTTCATCCACACAAAACTCAACAAGAACTCGTGAGATAACTTAGTATAAACCAATGCAAAAACCTTATCATTCTCTACTGTAGCAAATCACTAAAATTATTATTCAACATTGCATACTAAATGCCTCTTCATATTTAATACTCCTATCCTCACATAGAATCATTAAACAAGCAAACATATGCAAATAATGCAAACATAACAGCAATCTGCCAAAACAGTACAATCTGTAAAGAATGCAAGAGTATCAATACTTCTTTAACTCCAAAAATTATGAAAATTTGCCACACTGTAGAAAATTTATCAGATCTCATTTTGCAAAAACTTTCAAAATTTTATCACATTTTTACTTTTCTAGGGAATTTTTGCAACAGCGGTAAACTTTCTGTTTTCAAACAGCAACATGTATACTTGCAAAATAAGCATGACGAAGGCTATCATTGCCACTTTTATTGAAGTAAAAGATGCAAAAAAATTATTTTAAATAACAGAAAGCAAATCCTAACAAGTAATTTGATGCTCCAAGAAAAACACATATCATGTGACGAATGAAAACATAGCTCCAAGTAAGGTTACCGATAATGTTGGAGATGAAAGAGGGGATGCCTTCCGGGGCATCCCCAAGCTTAGGTGCTTGGATCTTCCTCAAATATTACCTTGGGGTTCCTTGGGCATCCCCAAGTTTAGGGTCTTGTCACTCCTCATTCTCCTCATATCGACATCTCACTCAAAACTTGAAAAGTTCAATCACACAAAACTTAACGGAACTTTGTGAGATATGTTAGTATGATAAAGAGCAAACCATTTCACTTTTGGTACTGTCAAACACAAGATACATAATTGTTCTCACACAATTCCTACTGTAACATATCATTTCCACAATTTATATTGAGCGATATAAGCCATAGAAACTAGAAAACAAGCAAACTATGCATTGAAAACAGAATCTGTCAAACACAGAACAGTCTGTAGTAATCTGTACTCCAACCATACTTATACTACTCCAAAAATTATGAAAAATTATGACCACGTGAGGAATTTGTATATTAAACTTCTTCAAAAAGAATTAACTCAAAAGTACTCTTCTGTTAAAAATAATAATTATTTTCGTGAGCGCATAAGTTTCTGTTTTTCAGCAAGATCAAAGCAACTATCACCCAACAAGATCCTAAAGGCTTTACTTGGCACTATATTGAAAAAAAGCAATAAAACATGAATATTGCAGTAGCATAATCATGTTAACACATAAAAACAGTAGGTGAAAGTGTTGGGTTTCTCCCAACAAGCACTTTTCTTTTATGCCTTTTAAGCTAGGCATGCTGATTTCAATGATGTTCACATAAAAGATAAGAATTGAAACATGAAGAGAGCATCATGAAGCATATGACTAACACATTTAGGTCTAACCCACTTCCTATGCATAAGGATTTTTTGATAAAACAACTTATGGGAACAAGAATCAACTAGCATAGGAAGGGAAAACAAGTGCAACTTAAAAGCAATCAACACATAGAGAAGAAACTTGATATTATTGAGATTTGTAAGAGCATAAGTTCCTTCCTAATAATAATTTTCAGAAACATCATGAATGGATTCAAAAATATAATTATCACATACGTCACTCTTTTCATGATGCACAAGCATAGAAGATTTATCACTCTTTATGGCATACATGTCATCATAATAATCATCATAGACAACAACTTTATTGTCATAGTCAATTGAAACCTCTTCCAAAATAGTGGATGTATCACTAAATAAAGTCATGACCTCTCCAAATCCACTTACATCAATATTGTAATAAGATTCAACACCCTCCAAAATAGTGTGATCACTACTACCTAGAGTTGACACTCTTCCAAACCCACTTTCATCAAAGTAATCATCATAAATGGGAGGCATGCTATCATCATAATAAATTTTCTTATCAAAAGTAGAAGGAATCGAAGGATCATATTCATTAAGCAAAGCATCCCCGAGCTTAGCACAATCATTATTCCCAGCAAATAAATCTTCAAACATATCATACTCATCAAACATAGCATCCCCAAGCTTGTGGTTTTGCATATCATCACAATTATTCTGATCAATAGCATGAATGGCAATGGCACCAATAGTATAGGAAACATTATTATCATATTCTTCCAAGCAAGTGCTAAAAAGATTTTCAAGATCATAATTGATATTGTTGTCTTCCCAATCATAATCATTACATAAAGTAGTAGGTATCAGAAAATCATGCTCAATATCATCATCCTCCATTAACATATTTGATTCACTTTCATGAGGCACAATGGTAGGAGCAACATTATTTGGTAGAGATACCTTTTACCATTATTCTCTCTTCTTTTCTTCTTCTTCACCACATCATGTGTGGGTTTAATTAATTCTTTCAAGCTTTTTGTTGAAGAGATTGATTGGATGGGAAGCTCCTCCTCGTTACCTGATTCATCATAATAAACACTAGGAGGGTATTGGGAAATATTTTCCCTTTCATTAGTACTCTCTTGATATTCCATTTATTTTCTTGTCATTAGATAGTTGGCAATATAAGGATTTGTTGGGTTCTATGGTAGGGTGCATTGACCGCAAATTAAAATTCGCTACACGCAGAACAGCCAAGAACATGCCACGGGAGATGGATCACATCTCGTTACCACTAGACATGCAGTGCCGTGCATCGGAAGAAGAGTTGGGGCAGTGCGTCCGCGTGGATCGTCTCCTCCTCGTCCGTTCTCCCTCCAACAGCCGGTCGTTCGATACCACATACAAGTTCTCCGGAGCGGCGCAAGTGCACCGCCTCTAATGGTATCCGCGCGTGCAGGAGGAACACCGTGCGGCAGACTGCTAGGTCCGATCACACAATCGGGGGCGAGTGGAGGTGGCTATTCGCAACACACGCAAAGCCCTAACGACATCACGAAGTGATCAACCGCATGAGTGTGTCGCACCTCCACTTTATATAGGCGTCCGTCTCGGGCTCAACACTTGGGCCTCGCACGGACCCTAAAGCCCACAAGTCTACTTGGCCACAATCCGAATACAGCTCGAATCACATCTGACCAGTGTCCTCAGATCCGACCTCGTAGGTTCCTTTCCTTAAGCGCACGACCCCTTAGGTTCAAGTCGGCTTGGTCGCAGTTCGGATCACCTCCGAACTACACGGTTGGTAGCGGCCTCTAGCAAGGCATGCCGAACACCAAGTAGACCATGAAGCTGGTTAGGCGAACCTGTACATCATACTTCCGTTCCCTTTGCCACACGATATAGATATATGTTGTCGGGCTCAAGGCGAGACTGTTATCCTTGTGGTAGCCCAACCTCTTTCTCATTCCAGTGATGCCGATCACTATCCGGATTATCTCATAATCCTTGTCGCATGGCCATGCTTCTCTTGGTCGGATCACACGAGGGGCCCAGAGTATATCTCTCCTGATCAGGGGGGGGGGGGCAAATCCCATCTTGCTCGACCACGTCTTGTAGCATGGGTCTGGACAAGCCCGAAACCTACCTTTGTAACTACCCAGTCATGGAGTAGAGTTTGGTCGGCCCAAAGCAGGTCTGTCACCATCCTGAGTACATGCGTCAGCTCAGGTCTTAGGACATAGAACATATGTTGTACTAGAGACTCACAGATGACATATCGCTGCATCTCATAGTTGGTCTATCCGACTCAGACCTTATCTCGACTCGGATCCGACTACGTTGAATCCGACCAGATCCTTCCGAGTCCATATTATCCGGTTAGCATCCAATGCTTCATGGCTAGTGAGACCAAGCCATCGACAGTGTCATATGCTAGTCTAGTCGGCTGCGCGTCCACACAGCCCTTTCGACTAGGGAGCTTTTAGGACAGTCATCATACAATGCATAGTCCCACAAACAAGTCACGTACTTGCTAATACACATCATTGATAATGTCCAAGGACTATCTTTATCCATAAACACACAGGAAATATCATCATACATGATTGCCTCTAGGGCATATCTCCAACAGGATTCTAAATGCAATTTACCGCACAAAACATATAAATTTCCTCTAGACCAAAATCAAGAAATCTCTCTGGATTTGGAAAAACCTTAGTTATATGTTTCATTTCTTCATACCCCAAAAGAAGACTAAGATATTTATGATGCTCAAGGGAAATCAAGTTATCACAATTTTTGGACACGATTTGATCATGAAACAATTTGCATTGGAGATTTAAATGACCATGTTCATTGCAAAGTTCACAAGGATGGTGAAAAAAATTACAACTTTCAGCACAATCATCTAGCCTCTCTTGCAACCTTTTCATTTCTAAATATTTATGCTTCTTACAAATCTATCTTCCCTTTTTGGTGTGCAAATGCATTCCCAATTCACTCCACAAAAATTTATATGCTTATAAGAAACATTTTTGTCATGACTTGTGCAATCATCATTAGCATTTTGGATATTCAAAGAATTTATACTAACAACATTGCAATCATGCTCATCATTTAAATATTTTGTGCCAAACATTTTATTGACTTCTTCTTCTAACAATTGAGCACAATTTTCTGAACCATCATTTTCAAGAAATATAAAGATGATCAATAATATTATGCGACCTCAATTTCATTTTTATGTAGTTTATGTTATAAACCAAATTAGTGATAAAACAAGAAACTAAAAGATTCAATTGCAAGATCTAAAGATATACCTTCAAGCACTCACCTCCATGGCAACAACGCCAGAAAAGAGCTTGATGTCTACTATGCAACTTTATTCTTGTAGACACGTGTTGGGCCTCCAAGCGCAGAGTTTTTTGGGAGAGTAGCAATTTTCCCTCAAGTGGATGACCTAAGGTTTATCAATCCATGAGAGGTGTAGGATGAAGATGGTATCCCTCAAACAGCCCTGCAACCAAATACAAGAAATCTCTTGTGTCCCCAACACACCCAATACAATGGCAAATTGTATAGGTGCACTAGTTCGGTGAATGGTGATAAAAGTGTGATATGGATGGTAGAAATATATTTTTATAATCTGAATAAATAAAAACAGCAATGTAGCAAATAGTAAACGGGCATAAAAGCGGTGTTGCAATGCTTAAAAATAAGGCCTAGGGTACGTACTTTCACTAGTGCAATCTCTCAACAGTGCTAACATAGTTGGATCATATGATTATCCCTCAAAGTGCAATAAAGAATCACTCCCGAGTTCCTATTAGTGGAGAACAAAAGATAGAAATTGTTTGTAGGGTACGAAACCACCTCAAAGCTATTCTTTCCGTTCGATCTATTTAAGAGTTCGTACTAAAATAACATAAAGCTATTCTTTCCGTTCGATCTATCCTAGAGTTCGTACTAAAATAACACCAAAGCAAATTCATATTGATAATACTCAATCCAACTCAAAGAACTACAAGGAGACCCCAAAGTTTCTATCAGAGAAAAGATAATAAAAACGTGCATCAACCCCTATGCATAGATTACCCCAATGTCACCGCAGGAATCCTCGAGTTGAATGCCAAAACACATATCAAGTGAATCAATATGATACCCCATTATCACCTCAAGTATTCATACCGCAAGACATACATCATGTGTTCTCATATCTGAATATTCAATTGGACAAGACAAAACTTCAAAGGATAAAGATTCAATTCATCACAACATGGGTATAGAGGGGAGAAATATCATATGATCCGACTATATTAACAAAGCCCATGATATAGATCACGAGAGAGAGAGAGATTAAACACATAGCTACTGGTACAAACCCTCAACCCCGAGAGTGGACTGCTCCCTCCTCATCGTGGTGGCCACCGGGGTGATGAAGATGGCCACCGGTGATGATTTCCCCCTCCGACATGGTGCCGGAAAGGGTCTAGATTGGTTTTCAGTGGCTACAGAGCCTTGCGGCTTCAAAACTTCTGATCTAGGTTAACCCCGAGGGGTTTTGGAATATTTGGGAATTTATAGTGCAAAGAAGGGTTACGGGAGGCCACTAAGGTTTGCACAACCCACCTAGGCGCACCAGGGGGCCCTGGTGCGCCCTGGTGGGTTATTCCCCCCCTCGGGGCACCCCCAGGTGCTGCTCTAGCCCATCGGGATTCTTCTGGTCTATAAAAAATCCACGAAAAGTTTCGCGGTGTTTGGACTCCGTTTAATATTGATTTTCTGCGATGTAAAAAAGAAGCAAAAAACAACAACTGCCACTGGGCACTGGGTCAATAGGTTAGTCCCAGAAATGATATAAAGTTGCTATAAAATGATTGTAAAACATCCAAGAATGATAATATATTGGCATGAATGCTTCACCACTGGGGTAGACTACTAGTAGCCTGCTAATGGTGATGACTTTGATTGAAATCTGTTCGCACAAAACTTGCAATCCAATGCATAGTCCATTGTTCAAGTTATGGATGGATGTAGCTTAAAGCTTTAGGTGGAATTCCAACTTAACATTATGTGCTAAAACACTAGTATAGTAGACAAGAAGTGAGAACATGCAAATTCTAAAGGGACGTTTGAGATCCATTGGGGGTTGTTAAAATGCTTCGGCTTGGCCAATAGCTAAATCCTAACAAATCTCAAAGGCCCATGGATAAATGGCAAGAGTGGAGGTGCAATCTTTAGTCCCACCCTAGAAGTGGTAGTGAGGTAATACCGACTCATATAGTGGAGTCTCCACACTTCAATAAGTGATGTGTATGAGGAGAGAAAGAGAACATCACACACGCTCAACCTTACTTAGCGGACGGGGTGAAGGCGGCTGGTGAATGGTCCACCAAAATCAGATCTATGACATTGCAGGAGCGCGGCTTCCTTTGTCATTTTTTGGCTTCTGGACGATACATTTTGGATTTGGAAACCTAGTCAGTCAAATAGTGATTGCAACATGAGACCAGGTGGGTTATGTTATATGACTTACTGGCTGTCACCAAATACTCACCCAGATCGAGTTAGGTTTTTTTGCCTCCTCTTGCTATTTTTGATCCACTTCATCCTGAATGTCGGCGTCCACTTGTGAGCAAGAGAGAAGGTATCCAAAACTTCTCACCCTTGTAATTTTGCATTGGGAGAGAGCGAATTAGGTTTTTGGGAAGCATTGTGCATGAATACTTATGTTGGTCACCACATGTCATTTTCCTTCCAATTCAGGCAATGTCACGAACAGTTGTCTCCGCTGCCATCATGATGTAGGGTAGAACCCCAGTTGACCGATGTTTCACGATTGGAGCGGATCTCGCAAAGAACACAAAGAACACGAGGGGAAAACGAGGGGAAACACGAGAGAATCACTCAAACCAACAAGAACAATCACACATGTGCTAGATCCTCGAAACACAAAGAGATATACGATCCATGATCAACAAGGGACGATACATAGGGTAACCGGTTCTTCTCCGTGAGGAGGTCTTCTCCATGAGGAGGTCTTCTCCATGAGGAGCTCTTGAATCCAACGTGGATCTTCTCCGTAGAGGGGTCGCGGTCTCTCTCGTGGAGTAGATCCGTATGGATGAGCAAAGCTCTATCTCTAATATGAGCTAAACCTATGCTAACCATCAAATGGAGGAGGGGGAGGAGTATATATAGTCTAAGCCACGAAGGGGTAAGTGAGGGGTGAAGGGGTACACGGGCCTCGGCCCAAGTCACGCGCGCAGACGGGGTCCGGATGATCCGGATGGTGGCTCGGATGATCCCGGTGTCGGGGGTCCGGATGATCTGGGCGGCCGTCCGGATGATCCGGCTTCAGGTGAAACCTTCGGGTGTCTTCGACGCAGTTAGACGGATCATCCGGGTGGTCGTCCGGATCGTCCGAGCTTGGTCCGGATCATCCGACTGGGGGTCCGGATGATCCGGGCAAGTCCTGTCTTGTCCGTTCTCCTTCTTCCTTCTCCTCTTCCATGATTGTCCTTGGTCCTTGGATTCTCCATGGTCATCTCGGTTGTAGCTGAGTATATGCAAGGTCCATGCATGAGGTAGTAACCATGTCTCATATGTGGAAAGTGTCAGTTCGAACAGGAGTGAGTTCACCTTATGTCCAATGGTGTATGGTCGAGGTCTCATCGTATGTCCTCTTGGGGCTTGGGGAGTAGTCGAAGTGTACATGGGGATGATCGTAGGATGCACCACATCATCTCCGCCCCCTTGGGAAAGATCCGACCTCGGGTCGTGACCCTCATCACCATGGAAACGGTTGTCATGGACGGACTTATAGTTGGACGAAATGGAAGACATGGCGCAATCCAAGTACTCCAAGGTGTCGCCGGAGTGGTATACATGCAAGAAAATGAAACACAAACGACACTCGGGAATACAATGGTTAGCGCACACAAAGTGTCCATCAAGGAAGTATGAGTCCGTGAGGCAAGATTGTTCATGAAAAAACACATGAAGCTTAGCAAGATGATATGGAATGAGATGTAAAGCATTCATGGGAGCAAAAGCATTCATTGCACACACAAATGTATTGTGAATGTGATCAATGCAACCATTGTGCAAAATGATGTCATAATGGGACGATGTATCAAAAGCATGAACATGGTAATTGGTGCTCAAAGTGATTATGTTGTCATGCAATTGATGGTAGGCAATATGATCATGATGTATGAATATGTCATCAAGAAAGATCACAACAAATTTGCCGAGGAAGTGCACAAGCTTATATATCATGGATGACGTAGAAATACAAGATGCAACAAGGCAATCATAATGTGAGTCAATCCATGCATAAGATGCAAATTTGTTATGTGTGGTGTTGTATCAAAGCTCGATGGTGTGGCACTCCTCAACTTGAAGGTCCTTAGGGTCCATCTCCAATGTCGGTCCTCCCTCCAATATGTGTATCTGTAGACAAGAAGAAGGAAACAACAATGAAAGAATAACCCATCCAATATGCGTAATTGAGGATGGCTCAAAGGGAAGGAGTTCACCTTTAGGAGATTCTCGCAAATGTTGGTGTTGCACATCGTGTATGCCTTCACGTAACCAATATGTCTCCTTATGGTACCACCTTGTGAATCCTTCAAAATGAAAGAACATGACAAACACTCGGAAAAACAAATGAGGTTAGCGGAAGTGCGAAACCTATCATTCATGTGGTAAGATACCTGTCGGTGTCAAAACCGGCGGATCTCGGGTAGGGGGTCCCGAACTGTGCGTCTAAGGCTAATGGTAACAGGAGGCGGGGGACACAATGTTTACCCAGGTTTGGGCCCTCTCTATGGAGGTAATACCCTACTTCCTGCTTGATTGATCTTGATGAATATAAGTATTACAAGAGTTGATCTACCACGAGATCGTAATGGCTAAACCCTAGAAGTCTAGCCTATGAGGATATGATTGTTGTGGCTAAACCCTAGAAGTCTAACCCCTCCGGTTTATATAGACATCGGGGGGGGGGGGGGGGGGGCTACGGTTATACAAAGTTGGTTACAGAGAAAGGAATCTACATATCCGAATCGCCAAGCTTGCCTTCCACACAAAGGAGAGTCCCATCCGGACACGGGACAAAGTCTTCTATCTTGTATATTCATAGTCCAACAGTCCGGCCAAAGTATATAGTCCGGCTGTCCGAGGACCCCTTAGTCTAGGACTCCCTCAGTAGCCCCTGAACTAGGCTTGATGACGATGAGTCCGGCGCGCAGATTGTCTTCGGCTTTGCAAGGCGGGTTCCTTCTCCGAATACTCCAAAGTAGATCTCGAACACATGAATCGTGTCCAGCTCTGCAAAGCAAGTTCTACAAACCACCATAGAGAGTATAACATTTACAAGTCCAATCCGGTGACAATTTGGGTAGCACGGCATTACGTCATTACCCGGCCATTATTTTGAATCGTTTTGCAGCCTGCTACTCCATGTTTCGGGAGGCGGTTTTTATTGGCACGTCTTGTCAAAGCAGAGATCATGTCCCTTCATTGCAGGATTTTCATCAACACGGGCGTGGGTAACCCAATCGTTCTGTTGGCATGATTCCTTGGGAATAGGCATGTTTTAAGGCCACGGCGGGGACGCTTGATATTCATTGCCTTTATAAAGGGGTTAATGCATGTCCTTCTTCTTCCACGCTGGTTCTTTTCCCCACCCCACCTCAAGTTCCAACACCCAAGGGTCAATCCAATCGCTTCGAGCTTCCAGCCATGTCCATACCCGGCCTTCAGGGCCGGTGGATGGCCTCTTCTGTCACAGAGGAAGATATCTCAAAGCTCAGGGAGGCAAGATACCTGACTGCTGAAATCTACCACAGGCTTCCTGCTCAAGGGCAGGTTATTCCTACTCCCAAATCCAATGAGAGGGTCGTGTTTATCTCTCACTTCCTTCGAGGGCTTGGGTTTGCTCTTCATCCCTTCGTTCGAGGGGCATGTTTTATAATGGGCTAGATTTCCACGATCTAGCTCCAGATTCCTTCCTCCACCTCTCGGCGTTCATCACCACATGTGAGGCCTTCCTCCGTATTTCCCCACACTTCGGCTTATGGCTCAAGACCTTTAACGTGAAGCCAAAGGTAATCAACGGAAAACAAGCAGAGTGCAGAGGTGCTTCAATAAGCAAGCTTATCAACTCCACTTGGCCAAAGGGCTCCTTCGCAGAATCTTCAGACTTATGGCAACGGGAGTGGTTTTACATAGCCGAACCCCGCGGTAAAAAGCGGGCAGCCACATCTGCGTTTTGGTCCGGCCCCCCGCCACAGCTCGCATCATGGATTAACAAGGGGCTGGACTGGGGATCTACTTATGAAGTGCGGATGTTGCAAAGCCGCATTCAGAGCCTCATTGAGAAGGACATCAGTCTCATTGATGTAATCCAAGTAATGCTAGTCTGCCGGGTCCTACCCTGTCAGCGACGCCCTCTCCGTATGTGGGAGTTTAATACAGAAGGTCCACGAACTCTTCAACACCTCTCCGGCATGATGCTAAGAGAGATGTGGAAATTGTTCTTCGGCGCACGAAAACAGTGGCCGGGTACTACAGAAGACATCGGTCTTGACTGCAACCATCTGGATAATCCGGTAAGTACTCGACCCCTGAACACGACTTAGTCAAATTACTCATGACAATGTACTGATCAAACTCTTATTCGGCTAGGGCTGGCTAAAGAAGGCGGAGAGGATCAGGTGTTCGGCTCCACTTCCCAAAGACACTGCCGATCCGGTATTAACAAGGATGCTGGTTCCGGCGCCGTATCAAGTGCCGGCGGGGGAAGATAAGGAGGAGGATGAAGAGGCCCAAGGCAGCTTCCACTCTGGAGGCTTACCAGGCAATTTGTCCGGGGAGATTAGAACTCCCGCTTCCAAAGGTGGAAGGGAAGGGCAAACTGACATCCTTCTCCCTATGGGAAGAAAAGGGCCGCCTCCGAAGACTCGGAAAGAGAAGCTTCTAAGCGGGGGAAAGTATCCCAGTCAGGGGGTGATGTTGACACGCAGTCACCCCACAAAGATAGGCCCTCGGCCGCATCGTTAGTGAATCCGGGTGTTTTAAACATGCCCCGTTCTTTCCGGGCTATAAGGGTAATATTTTAAACTCATGTTTGCAGTCCAGTACGTAGCCCTCCTTAACAGTCCTCCTCTTCGGGGGATCTACTTTCGGAGATGATGGAGAGCGAGATGCCTCCACAGATTTCCCTGCCTAATAAGGCAAACGACACCAAGGTGTCGTCTCGGAGGATCCTTCCCGATCTGCAAGTGGTGCAAGGGATAGTGAGGACTGGGGCCGAAGGTAATACTTCGCCGCCCAGGGTCTAGGGTGTGCGGCCCCTACAGGGAACAACAAAAGTCCCGGACTATTAAATGTCCAAGGGACGCTGAATGCATTGATGGACATTTTGCAACATGCCTCCGTCTTTGAGGAACATCGTACCTTGATGGGTACAATGTTGGAAAGAGTTTGGTCCGCGAAAAGTGGATTGAATGAAGCCTTTTCTAGCCTACTAAGAGGCTTCAAGGTACGTAGTGTAATTTTAGTTATATTGTAAGTGCAAATTGCACCTGTGTATAGATAGTAGCCCCTAAGACTCTGGTTGACATCCAAAGGAATGTGATTAGAGGATCAAATATATGCCCAGGAAATGATATGACTAATTGAAACACATGCTATTACATCTGTGGGGACTGCCCAAGCTATCGAGGTAGCATATTTGAAGCAGAAAGTTGATCTGGCAGATGATGACATCACGCTTATGAACAGGCGGCTCGACGAGGCGCAAGGTATGTCTCTGGGGCACTCAGTACATGCTAGTATTGTGAAATGAGCGTGATACTAAAAATTTGTATATGCATAACTGCAGATAGTGCCGTCGCAGTTGAGACCCTTCGGGCGGAACTTGCCCGGGCCAAGGAGCAAGCCAGGATGAGTAATGTAGCTGCCGAAAAGGCAACTGTTGAATCGAAAGTAGAGTAGACTACTCGGCTTCAGTGCGAGGAGAGGATATCTACCATGGCACTTGAGTTGAAGAATGCCACTAGCCGATGCCAAGATCTTGAGAAAGATAACAAAGCCAAAGCGGCCGATCTGGACAAGGCCTTACAAGAGGCGAAGGAAGCCCAGTCTAAGTCTAGACCAGCTCGGGAGGAGATCCGACAAGCTGGGGAGATCACGGTTGGTAAGCCCTTTTTATTGCAAACTAAGTTTGGTGATCCGAAGTATGCGCCGCTGAATCAACGATGGAGTTCTCCAGACCCCTTTATGGACCTGCCAAAGAGTGCTGCTGATGTGAATTAGTTTTTCCACGTGCAAGAAGGACATGCAACGAAAAAGCTGTTTTGGTCGAAATTTGACACGCCGAAGCGTCCACTGTTGAACGAACAGATGGCCCAATGGGCCGAGCTCCACAAGATGTCCGACGCTGCCATGAAGGACGTCATAGCCTGACTGTGGCCAACTGAACCCATTCCGGATAGTTATTTTGGTTTGGTGCGGCATCTTGTTAATGCAGTGCCACGTATCGACGCTGTGAAGAGGTCAACGTGCATAGAAGGTGCACGGATGGCCCTTGCCCATGTCAAGATATACTGGGCGAAGATGACGACCACCGATATTGTAGCGCGGAGTCTACCCGAAGGCAAGGACCTTAACATGCCAGAACATTACTTTGAAGATGTCCTAGAGGGTGCCCGCTTAATAGAGGGTCAGTGCTTGAAAAATATTATGTTCGAGTAAAGTGCATCAAAATTGTAATTATAGTATTATGATATATTTAAGGCTGTGTTTTTATACTATTTGCCTGAAAAGTTTTGGTGCCTCCTGTGCGGCCGTCTTTTTTATATACAATCTGAAAGTTTGCAGTCGTCAGCTTCAGCCCCCTCGCGTATAACGCGGGGGTGTTTGGAAAAGCATTTGTTCACACTTGACCCAACGTCTTGGTCCATTAATAAGGTGTTAGTGTGGCAAACTAGGCAATCAGACTATAGGGCTTTAACACTTTCACTTAGCCAGAGGAGTTTGATGGTGGGGCTACTATATAGCCCCTGGTATGTCCGTGGTTATCCGAATACGGTGCGTTTACATACGTGACCAGAGTAACGGTCCTTCGTTTAATACGAAGGGAATTGCGAAGATTCCGATAAGTCATCGAGTGGTTGACCAACTCTCGCCGCATCATGACAGTCAGTTTTCGGCTTTCTCTACTGAGGTGCTCATCCGGGCTAGCCGGGACACAATCGCAGTAGTTCTCCCTTTACTACCCTAGCCGATATAGCGGAACGTAAGGTAGCAAGCACAAGAGCCGGGTAACCCAACTATTGACCAAAGACATGATTCGGAGCTGATGCATATAAGGCCAAACTCGCGATGCCGAACACTCCATATAGGTGTTCGGACTTTACAATATATACCGGGCTGAATACAGCCCCTGGTGATAGACCCATGGTATCAACACACATGTGGCAATCCGACATGGGAGAAGAGCGCGGGTGGTGAGAGCATAAATCTCAAACCGTATGTTTACAGATGATGCTGGTATCTTTCTTGGACATTTTACATGCCAGGAAAGTATAAAACAACAAGAGATAAAAAAGGTTTACACAGGGTCTTAATCTAAAAAAGAAACCTTAATGCGGGGCCCTGCTGCACGTCTGCGTCTTTGTCTCCGTTGTGAAGTGTCCTTGAAGGGTATAGTATGATTGCCATCTATAAAAAAGGAAAAATAAGAAACCAGGTAAAAGAATCTGGTGTGGCCGTAAGTAAAGCTGGTTCGTTTTAATGAACTGTGAAGGATAACTTCTAGGGTCCGAATAGGGTCAAGCTGAACTATGGACCTTTTGTGTGCAGAGTGCCCCTGAAGCCACCCAAGGAATTTCGAGTATATCTCTTTATGGGGCGGTTGATGGGGGCGTAGCTGCTAATCGAGCTCAAGTTTATCTGGGATACCGCACTGAGGTGTGCACCAGACACGTTTAGCTATGTCTGCGGTCTTAACGACCTATGAGCTGTTCGGCTTGAATAGGCCATTTTGTGCTTCGACTGCTAGAGCCGCCGTATATTACTCTATGCGAAGAGAGCGCTCCATATTTCCACTGACCATAATGACGCCACGAGGTCCATGCATTTTGAGTTTTAGATAAGCATAATGCGAGACTGCATTAAAACAGGCGAAGGCCGTTCTTCCGAGTAGTGCATGATAGCCGCTTCGGAACGGAGCAATATCGAAGAATAGTTCTTCACTTCAAAAGTTGTCCGGGGAGCCAAATACAATATCCAATGTTAGAGAGCCCGTGCAGCGGGCTTCCACGCCCGATATAACTCCTTTAAAGGCAGTGCTTCTTGGCTTAATTCTTGATGGGTCTATCCCCATCTTGCAGACAGTGTCCTGATACATCAGATTGAGACTGATGCCACCGTCCATGAGGACTCGAGTGAGGTGGTATCCATCGATTATTGGGTCGAGCACTAGGGCAGCCGAACCTCCGTGATGGATACTAGTCGGGTGATCCCTGCGATCAAAGGTGATCAGACAGGCTGACCATGGGTTGACCTTGGGGGCGACAGGCTCAACGGCGTAGACATTGCGGAGTGCACGCTTGCGCTCCCACTTTGGGATATGAGTGACCTAGATCATGTTCACTGTTTTGATCTTCGGCGGGAATTTCTTCTAACCCCCCTTGTTAGGCTAGCGAGGTTCGTCCTCATCTTCGCTCTGAGGTCCCTTCCCTTCTTTGAGTTTGCCGGCCTGCTTGAAGACCCAACATTCTCTGTTGGTATGATTAGCTGGTTTATCGGGAGTGCCATGGATCTGGCAGGGCCTGTCTAGGATTTTGTCCAAGTTCGATGGACTGTCCTTGTTGCCTTTAAATGGCTTCTTCCGTTGACCGGATCTTGAGCCCTTGAATCCGGCGTTTACACCGCTATATTGTCTAGGCTTTCTTCATTGTTCTGATGTTTGTTTTTGTTGCGTCATGGTTTTCCATTGCCATCCCTGGCCTCAGAGGTGCCGGGATCACTGGTACTGCTACGGGCTAACCAGCTGTCTTCGCACATGCAAAAGGGGGTCATGAGTGTAGTTAAGGTGGCCATTGTCCTTGGCTTTTCCTGGCCGAGGTGTCTGGCCAGCCATTCATCCCGGACACTGTGTTTGAAGGCCACTAAGGCTCGGCATCCGGACAGTCGATGATTTGGTTCTTCTTAGTGAGAAACCTGTTCCAAAGCTTATGGGCTGATTCTCCGGGCTGTTGGATTATGTGACTTAGATCATCTGCATCCGGAGGCCGGACATAGGTCCCTTGGAAATTGGCCCGGAAAGCATTCTCAAGTTCTTCCCAGCTTTCGATGGAGTTTTCGGGGAGGCTTTTCAGCCAGTGCCGAGCTGGTCCTTTTAGCTTGAGGGGTAAATATTTAATGGCGTGGAGAGCATCTCCGTGAGCCATGTGGATGTGAAGAATAAAGTCTTCTATCCAAACCGCGGGGTCCGTGGTTCCATCATATGCCTCGATGTTTAGAGGTTTGAACCCCTTTGGAAAATCGTGTTCCAGCACCTCATCGGTGAAGCACAGGGGGTGTGCGGCACCCCTGTATCTGGTTGTGTCGTGGATTGGGTCCGACGGTTGTAATGTTCGATATTGGTTCCAAGCTGGTAAATGGCCGACATGTTTTGTTTGATAATAGTGATCCCGTGTAGGAGCACGTTCCCTGGATCCATAGGCGGACCTGGTTTTGCCAGCTTTTTTGTCCAGGTCCTCACGTAGATCATGTTTCTGGTCCTGGGCCACAGCCTTCCTTCCTTTGCAAGGAGGGGGCGTGGGCTTGTGTACAACATTGCTGGCTGCTCTGTCGCAACCGCGAGGTGGTCGGTCCGGCCAGTCGGTCGTATTGTTTTTCGGTGGTATAGGCGCGATAGCCTCGTCGTCGAATTCGGGCAGCAACTTACATTCAGGATAGCTCTTTGTTTGGCGATTACCGCTGTATTTTTCCTCAGCATCGAGCACTTCATTCCATCTATCATTGAGCGTATCCTGTGCGGCTTTAAGCCGCTGCTTCTGCTTCTTCAGGCTCCTTGCAGTGGCGATAAGCCTTTGGTGGAGGCATTCTTGTTCTAATGGTTCTTCTGGGATAACGAACTCGTCGTCGGCCAGGCTGATCTCCTCTTCAGAGACAGGTTGGTAACTGCTATCTTCGGCGTCGCTGTGGTCGGACAACATCTCCGGACTATGTTCGCTGTCCTCCCGCACGCCCTGCTCCAACGCTAGGTCTGCGGTGTCCTCGGCTTGGTTTAGATTATCATTGGCGTCTGTGCCAGTGTTGCTGTTTTTCTTTTTGCTGGATCGAGGTCAGCGCTTGGGACGCTGACGCTTGGGAGGTTCATCGACATGCCTGCTACTATCGCCGTTGGCCTCATTCTCCTTTGGTGTGTCCACCATGTATATATCGTATGACGATGTAGCTATGCACTGCCCTAAAGGTGGTGGTTTTTGTGCCTGCACCTCTCCGGCATCGTCGTCCATACCGTCGATGTCCTCGGAGCCGTAATCGAGTGTGTCGGTTAAGTCCTCGGTAGTGTCAATGAAGTGGGTGGTGGGTGGGAAACAAAGTTCGTCGTCCGCTTCCCATTCGAGCCGGACATAGTTCGGCCGAGAATTCCCTGACAAGGAGAGGGACTTTAATGAGCTGAACACGTCGCCAAAAGGCGAGTGCTGGAAAATGTCCACGGAGGTGAACTCCAAGACCGGCGCCCAATCGGGTTCGATGGACGCGGATGCACGCGGTCCGAAACCCATGGCCGGAGACAAGTCCGAGGTTCCGGTGACACAAGCCCGACTTGATGTTGGGTCTATGTGCGGCTCGAGCGCCGCTGAGTCTGCGGCCTCCGTGGAGGGGTTGAGCATCCCGTCTTTGGAGAACGCAGTCCGCTCCGGCTCTAGGGCCAGGGCGGTCACATGCGCTATCTCCTATGTGTGGCCGGATGACAGATCTAAGTCATGTTCATCATGGTGGCCAGGGGCAGCCGTCACGGGCTCGAACCCGTCGAAGATCAAGTCTCCGCGGATGTCGGCCACGAAATTCAGGGTACCGAATCTGACCTGACGGACACGGGTGTAGCTATCGATCTGCTCTAGATGGCCAACTGAGTTAGCCCGCAGTGTGAAGCCGCCAAATACGAAGATCTGTCCGGGGAGGAAGATCTCTCTCTGGACTACGTTGTTGTAGATGATTGATGGAGCCATCAAGCCTATCTTTGACGACACAGCGGAACTCTCAATGAAAGCACCAATGTCGGTGTGAAAACTGGAGGATCTCGGGTAGGGGGTCCCGAACTGTGCGTCTAAGGCTAATGGTAATAGGAGGCGGGAGACATAGTGTTTACCCAGGTTCGGGCCCTCTCTATGGAGCATTTCATAGTATGGAGGCACCGCGAGAACAACCAAATACAATAGTCTCAATCAAATAAGCATGCTTCACAAGTAGTATGTCCAAGTCTCCATGATCAGTAAGCATAGCAAGTTTGCACTCAATACAAGGGGGGTATGAGAGATGGCACTAATGGAGACAAGCGACAATGATCAAGATATATCATGTGAGAGGCAAGAGCATATATGTCATCAACCCAAGAAAGCGAGTAAGAATGGAACATGGGTGATGCAACAATGCAAGCAATCATAATGATCAAGTTAAGCAAGCTAGTAGTGCGAAGATGCAACATACTAGATGTATTGGTGAGAGGCCATATGTAAATAGCAATGGGACATCATGACTCTCCCAACACAACAAGGATCAATAGCATGGGGCACAAAGAAATCATGGCAATAGCAACAAGGATCTCCACCAAGCATGCAAATACACATATGTAACATCCCAAATTTTCAATTTGGAATGTTATACATTAGATCATTATTGCATATCATATTTTAATGCATTTTGGCTTGATCCGAGAAATTCTACACAACTCAAGGACCCACGGAGAGAGTTGGGGATTTCGTTATTTCATACTTGAGTTTTTCTCAAATTTTGAAAAGAGGATCTTTTGATTTTAATTATTTTATCTTCGTATATTTCTTTTATAAAAATAAGAGAGAGGGAATAAAATGACTTTCCCAAAATAAACAAATATTGGAGGTTTAATATTAAAATCAAATAAGATTTTATTTTGTGATTTTATTGCTATTTTATTTGCATAGGAAAAATGCACATTTTTCAAAATTGCATTTTAGGCCCAAATAAATGTTCGTCTTGTCCGGTATATTTTTAGAGGACGGGAAAATTTATTTTGGGATTTTTTGAGTCCGTTTAGTATTTCTTTTCTTTCTTTTTCTGCACGTCGGAATTATTTTTTTTATAAAAAAAAGTAAACTGACTCCGGGCCGTACCCGAGCGGGACTCCGCCCCGGGGGGGGGGGTGGGGGGGTGGGGTGGTGGGGGGCTTTATAAGCCGGGCCCCCCTTGCCCCGCAGCCCACACCACCACCCAGCCCACGCCGCGCCAAACCCTAGCCGCCCACGCCGCCGCCACCGCCAGAGTTGACTTCCGCCGCTGTTTTTTTCTGGTTTATTTCGGCAAACCCTAGATCTAGATCCGTTTTTTTAAATTCCATTTTTTCGTTAGATCGGTTTTCCCGACGGTTTATTTATTTTGCGGACATTCGTCCGTACGTTCGTTTTAAGGAATGGTTTTCGTCGATTAGCCGCAGATAGCGAACGTTCGTTCGTTAGCCTGTTCATCAGTTTTTCTTTTTCTCGGGTTTTTCGCGATTATTTTCGATCGCGATTTCTGATCCGATTTTCGTTTTAGTATAACTTTTCGCTCGTTTATCGGAATCATGCGATTCAAGCGCCTAGAGTTTCGTCTCGAAACCCTCTTTCGGTTTAACCAACTCAAACAAGTTTTTGCTACTGTAAAATTTGACTTAGGTCCATATTAGTAAACGTAGCTTGTTTCTTACGCCGTTTGAGTTTCGTTGCTTTGTTTGATTTGATTCTTTTTGCAAATCGGAGTTCTTGAGTTGAACTTTCTGGTTAGATCTCTTATTTGAGTTTTACCCGTGCATTAGATGAGTGCTTATTGTATGCTTGTTTGTTTGCGATACAGTACCCGGAGTGCGCAGCGTGCTACTATGGGTCTCTAGGTTTCACGGATCATCAGCAAGGCAAGTAACACTTTGATCATACCTCTTTACTACCCAGTTTTATTACATTGGATCAATCCTTAAACAATTGCATGGTTAGGATCTGTTTAATATGTGGGTTTTGGGAAGTAGATGAGGTAGTACCTATTGTCCTGTTTATTATCAATCCTTTGGGAGTTACTTCTACGTTTGCTTATATTGCTATGCTACGCTAGTAGACGTGGATTGGATGAGTGTATTCCATGATAGATGTGAGTATTGTTAATTAATGGCTCAACTTAAGGTGGCAACTTAAATACACATCTGGGTGGATTGAGGCACCTAGGGAACCCAATGTTGCCTGTATTTTTGAAATCTCGGGGTACCGTGTGATTCTCCTATGGACCGCCACCCAGGCTCAAAGGGATCATGAGATTATTCATGCTAGAAACTTCCGTGTGCAGCCACAAGATACTATGTACTCTAGCATAGTTGATTAAGTCATGTGAACTCTTAAAGTGGTAGACTAGCAGATGTAGGGGAAAGTAGGTGTAACTGTCTACTCATCGTAAGGTGCTAATGCTTCTGAAAGACTGTGTCTCGGTCATCCATTTCTCAAACACCATGTAGTGCGAGAAATCCAACGGAGAAGATCGAGTCTTGTGGGGAAAAGTGCGCAAACCTCTGCAGAGTGTATAAACTAATCATGGTTAGCCGTGTCCCCGGTTATGGACGGTTTGAGTATATAGTACTTGGATTATCATGTGAATCTCATCATGTTACTTAAATTAATTTTTGATTGGGTTTAATGATGATGCTTAATTGGGATTGAGTTGGGTGAACCTTCTCAATGTTTAACAACCACCATGATAGTTAAATAAAACTTATTCCTTTGTTGTAGGAAAAAATTGGCTTATTGCAAAACTGTAACCATAGAGCATTCCACCAGCCATATATGCATGTAGTGATAGCTATATTCTGTTCATTACTCTCTATGTGTTACATTGCCAGCATATTCCATGTGCTGACCCATTTTCGGGCTGCAACGTTCATTTTGCAGACTTTTCAGACGACGAGTAAGGTGCCTTAGGTCGTGATCTTTCACTCAGTGATGCCGTTGGAGTTGATGGACTCACTTTATCTTCCAAGCCTTCCGCTGTTATCGTATTTAGATGGCCTTAAGCCATATTCATTGTAATAAGTTCTCTTTTGAGATATTTGATGTAATAAGTGTGTGATTGCTACTGTGTTATAAATCCTTCAAGTACTGTGCATGTCAGCATTACCGATCCAGGGATGACACTGATGCACAAAGATCAGACTGTTTGAGGTCTGGTCGCTACAAGATGGTATCAGGGCACACGTTGACTGTAGGACACGACCACTAAGCTAAAGCCCTAGATCACTACTCTCTTCTCATTTCTGACTCCTCTCCCTTTTCTACTCTCTAGGATGGTGGATGCAAGGAACAAGTTTGCGTAACCGGATGAAGATACACCTTTTGGATGCCACTTGAAGAAAGTCACTTGATACCTGAACATCGGAGTACCAAGCTTCACCGGGACATACATCGCCACTTTACCCGACGAGGAGCATTGGATGATTGAAGTTCAAGTTCCAGGAAGAACGTTCATGCACTACAAAAAAAAGACACATCCGTGATATTTTGGGCCGAACGAATTTTTTTCTGTCATACATATGACACTTCTATGACGATAATTGTGACAAAACCTGGTATCATCATAGATGTGGTGGGCTCCTACTTCTATGACAAAAAATCATGACAGAAAATGGGCTTTTCGTCCTGGGCAGGCCGGAGACGCAGCTGCATGACATTCTTTGGGCCGTCCATGACGGAAAAAACCGTGGTATAAGCGAGGGGGAGGAAAATTTCTGGGAGTTGCCGGTTACGGTGGGAGGTCGGGGGCGGAGCGATGCACGTTTCTCTCATACGTATGCGCGTGTGTGCGAGGCATTGGCTCTAACTAAAGCCGAGCGATGCATTGGGCTCTAACTGAACCCGAGCGATTGCACTGCAGGCTACGCGTTACTGAACCCGAGCGATCGATCGATGGCTGTTAACTGAACCCGATGGAGCGATTCCTTCACTACTGCTGCTAACTGAAGCCGATCGATGCTGCCTCTGGGATGAACAGTGAGTGTTGCAGGGGGGGTTGGATGAACAGTGAGTGGTGGCGTTGCCTTTGGATGAACAGGAACCCATGGTGTGGAGGGCTGGATGAATAGTAGATGGTGGAGGGGTGGTTGAACAGGACCCCGTGGTGTGGAGGGCTGGATGAACAGTAGACGGTGGAGGGGTGTCCATGGAGGGGTGGTTGAACAGTAGCCGGTGGAGTAGCGCGCGGTGGATGCTGGATGAACAGGAGCCCGTGGAGGCTGGAGGAGGTCGACGGTAGCCCGTGGAGGCTGGAGGAGGTCGATGGTGGAGAAGAATAGTATCCCATGGAGTCCCGTTTTGCGGTATACCACACCCCCCCCGTTTCGACCATAGCGCTCCAACACAAGTCCATTTCGTCCATTTTGCGGTACGCCACACCCCTCCTGATCAACAGGACCCCTGTTTCGACCGTAGCGCTCCAACACAAGTCCGTTTGGTCTGTTTTGCGGTACGCCACACCCCTCCCGATCAACAGGACCCCCGTTTCGACTGTAGGAGGTTCCGTTTCCTCCATTTTGCGGTACGCCAGGCCCCTCCCGATCAACAGGACCCCGTTTCGAATGTGGCTGGTCGAATACAAGGCCGTTTCCTCCATTGTGCGGTATGCCAGGCCTCGTTTCCAATGCCTGTTCTGTCCAAGCCCTCTCGATGAACACGACCACGCATTCCGTTCCGACCCAACCGGTTGGCTCCCACGCGTTCTGTTGCCTCCCGATGAACACGACGCATTTCGTTGCCTCCCCATGAACATGACGACGCTGTTTCTCCGTTCCGACCCAACCATGCATGTATGCGCGAGTAGGCGTTCGAGACCCTGCCCGTATGTACGTACGTGGCCATATTTTCTTTCTTGCACCCTCGCCGCTATATGTACGTGTACATGCTACGTGCGCGCCTCTACTACGACACGTGCGCGCCTCTACTACGACACGTACGCGCCTCTACATCGACCAGTATGTACGTACATGTTCGCGACCAGAATGACAACGGTACGTACGCTTCGACCAGGTGGGTCCCGACCGTCAGGCACTTCCTTGCCTGCGAAGATGTAGCTGGTGGGTCCCAGCAGTCAGGGGGGTGAATCGTTTTGGTTTTTTTTGCCCGGACGCACTTCCTTGCGTGCAAAGATGTAATTGGTGGGTCCCAGCAGTCAGGGGGGTGAATCATTTTTTTTCGGACGCACTTCCTTGCGTGCGAAGATGTAGTTGGTGGGTCCCAGCAGACAGGGGAAACGTTTTTTTCACGAAATACGGTGGCCCGTCCGGTGGGTCCCTGCTGTCACGTGGAGGAATAATTATTTTGCTCGTAATAAGGAGGCACTTCCTTGCTGCGGCCGTGGACCCAGCTGTCAGCCTCTCCACGTACAGTCCACGTCCGATGGAAGCCATTCCTTGACCACGTTGACCACACCGTGCCGAGAGCACCAGGGCGGTGGACAACGGTGAGGCCTAGGAAGGGGACGACGCGGAGCCGGGGAAGACGCGACAGTGGATGCCCACGCGTAGAGGAGTATGAGGGTTCACTCGTTCGGCTGCGGTGTGAGGCTGCCGTCGCCATAGAATAACAGGGGGTGTGGGTGCGTAGAGGGATGGCCTGGCAGTGGTGGGAGTAGTAGGGGGCGGTGAGGCCTCCGCGACATCACAGCCGGCCACGGGCGGCAGGAGCAGGCGGCACGACCGGCGCTGCTTTGGGCGGCTGGAGCAAGAAGACCAGAGGTTGAAGAAGCACTACGGCCGTTGGATGGACATCGTACGGTCACAGGAGCTAGAATCGTTCATATATTGACTAAAGTTGACAAAGGCCTCTGTCCCAGTCAACTTAGTAGGCCCACAAGTCAGCCTCCCACCAAGGTTGGTGCCAGCTAGTAGGGGGGTATTCATGTTTTTGTGCATAATAAGGAGGCACTTCCGGTGGGTCCGAGCTGACAGCGGGGGGAACGTTTTTTTGTGAAATACGGTGGTCCGACCTGTTGGTCCCAGCAGTCAGGGGGAAACGTTTTTTTGCGAAATACTGGTGGCCCGTCCCGTGGGTCCCAGATGTTAGGTGGAGGAATAATTATTTTCCGCGTAATAAGGAGGCACTTCCTTGCGGCTGACGTGGACCCAGCTGTCAGCCTCTCCACGTACAGTACTCTTCCGATGGAAGTCGGTTGTTGACCACATTGACCACGCCGCGCCGAGAGCACCACGGCGGTGGACGACGGCGAGGCCTAGGAAGGGGACGACGCGGAGCCGGCAAAGACGCGGCAGTGGAAGCCCGCGTGGAGAGGAGTACGAGGGTTCACCGGTTCGGCTGCGGTGTGAGGCTGCCGTCACTACAGAATAACAAGGGGTGTGGGTGAGTAGAGGGATGCCCTGGCCAGCGGTGGGAGTAGTAGGGGGCGCTGAGGCATGTGAGGCAGCACAGCCAGCCACGAGAGGCGGGAGCAGGCGGTCCCGCCGGCGCTGCTTTGGCGGCTGGAGCAAGAAGATCAGAGATTGAAGAAACACGACGGCCGTTGGATTGACATCCAACGGTTACGTCTGCTAGAATCGTTTGTTGACGTAGTATATAATAACTAAAAAAATCTTGCATACGCGTCAACTAAACAGGCCCACAAGTCAGACCAGTCCCTCTTTTTTTAATAATTTATATATAGCTCATGGCAACTTCTTATGCAATTTATTGCAGTCGTTTTTTTGGTTGGCCAGGGCCAATTTCGCATATTTCTGTGGGTTCCAAACTATTTTTAATACCGAAATGTCCAGCCATATTTAAAGTACTTTGAAGATATATTTGAATTAGGTTAATGCCCAGTGAAATAGGAATCTGAAAATGTGAAAAAAAATCAGAAATTATAAAGTAATTGCCAATTTGTCATCTGTTTTTATATTTACAACCCATTTCATATTACTCTCAAGGCGTAGAAAAATAAGTAGGCCTGGATTGGGTATTCTTCAGAAAATATAAACTGGGCTCATTTGCACAAAGAAAAAATAGCTGTGCTGGTCACATGGTGAACATAAAATATAAGCCTGGCCTAGACGGGCCACAGCCCAGTTCAAACCCTGCTCCGTCTCAACAATACCAAAAAAAATACTGCTCGAGTAGCTACGTCCCAGGTGTCAGCCGATCTTGTGCTGTTCTCTTGTCTATTGACTATATACGCTCACAATGTCATGGGTCCTAGATGTCAGGAAAACACTAGGAGGAAGCATTTTATTTTTCCATACGCTGACGTGGTGGGCCCCTACTGTCATCCTCTCCACGTACTTCTGCCGATTCCTGTTGTTTGTTGACCATGTTGACAACGCGAGAGGGTGGCGCCACGGCGAGCGCACCAAAGCGTGCGGAGGACGTCGGCGTTAATGATTTAGGATATGGTGGGGCGGTGATGCGTGCGCTGAGGCGCAGCCAGCCGTGGGAGGCGGAAGCAGGCGGCCCCGCCGGCGCTGGTTTGGTTTTGGCGGCTGGAGGAAGACAGGACTGAAGAAACACGACAGACTGTAAAAGTAGCAGGAGTACTTAACAACCTTAACTGAAACCAGCAGGGACACTTAACAACCAAAGCTGAAAGCAGTATGAGTACTTATATAGGTTCAACTGTACAAAGCACGCCTCGAATAGTGCTACTTTGCCTACAGGCCACAGTTAACCAAGGGTGAGGCCGCCAAGCCCCAGGACAAGGCCCAGGCGCCACCTCGCGCATCCACAACCTTCTGAAAGCGGCTTCATCTCGCAACGTGGTCAATAAACAGGATATTCGCTTTAGAGCCATGGAAAAGCATGAACATAATCTTCTGTCCTATTCTCCAAGATGGACAGACCTTCATTATCTGAGACTACCCACGAATAAGTATCTTTTCGCCTCCAAGGGGAATTGAGTAGGTCGACATAAACATCATGTTGTGACCAAGCACAAGTCTGACCCGACCATGGTCAGGCATCTGTATAGGAACAATAGAACTCGGCAGTTCCTGTTTCAAGAAGATCACAACTGTATAACTGTGTATAAGCAATAGTTTATGAACAACATATATAACAGAAAACAGCTCATACCATAAGTTTCTCGACACAGTTGGACCTGTTCAACGAGTGCAGCAGTGGCACACATATCCCATGTGGCCTTCCACCATTGAAACGCCCCACAAGGACCTCAAGACGATCAATAAAGTGTAGGAACATGTGGATGTTGATCCAGTCAACTTCAGTGCCATTAGTAACAGCCGAGTTACTACAGAGTAACAAACGAGCAGACTGCTTAACTCTGAAAAAACCTACACGTGCCATCAATTATAAGACAATATTAGTTAGAAGTAGCATCTTCGTGAGAGATTCGTTGCTACTTCTAAAGTTAAATTGTGATTAGTTAGACAGAATAGGTGGATTAAGAAGTAATCGAGGCAACAAGCAAGAACCAGATACAAAACTAACATGGATGAACAATTGGAACGACATCGGGGTGGAAGATCGCAGTGAAGATGAGACCAGGTTCTGCTATTTCCATCAACATTCGTGCGCCAACTTTCAGTCCGTAACACTTGAGAAAGTTTATCCAAGTTCGGCCATAAAAAAAGCAGCGATCTTCTTGGTTCATGAACCCAACTCGGAAGCAATATCCATGGATTGTCTTCACTGTGACCATTAAACTAGTGTATTCAGTTATGGCAAGGCCGAGCATCTTGAGTACATGTGTTCTAGCAGAGCAAATTATACACTGCAGGAAAAATAATATGAGAACACAGCATGTTCAAAAAAACCCCACCCTCCCGGATAGAGAAGAGGATTCTAGGAACATACTGTGCGTGATTCAAAATGCTGTGGTAGGATGAGAAGGAACAAGTGTGGCGTCTCGCCGTGGGTGCAGAAATCTATAGGGTACTCGCACTTTAGGCACTTCAACTGAAACACACTAGATTCAGTACGAAGAAAAATGCATCAACGGCGGCGGCTGCCATCCTAGGATTAGCTGCGACCAAGGGACTTGGATTTATCGGGGATGGATGAAGAATTTGTACCTGGTTCTCCATGAGAAAACCCTATGCAATCGCCGAGCGGGGGTTTTCTCTGAATAAGCAGACGAGGGAGAAGGGCATTTAGGCCCAGTGAAATATTGCCGCTTCGTCCGTCCAGCTTACTTCTAAAGCTGGAAAGGGGGGGGGGTTGTGATTTGACGGCTCATTGGGCATTACTACGGCGCTACGACCGCGGTGTGTCTACCGTGAAGTTGTGCACTCTAATTTGTGCATATGGCTAGTGGACCCCGTTGCCGGTTGCCCCACATATCAGCGAAAGGAAGTAGAAAGACAAGAGTAACTAGTTACACATAAATATATTTTTTGACAGAGAGATACTCCCTCTGTAAAGAAATATACAAATCTTTTATATCACAGGCTCACCTTGCCGAGAAATATACTTCCTCTACAACGCACGGGCATGATGGGGGTTCAGCTTTTTTTATGGGGGTTCAGCTAAGAATATAATACTCAAATAGGCTCACGGTTCTGGACTTTGGGCCGTAGGCCGACCCTGCATGTTTGGGGGCCCATGTGTTCTACCTCAGCGCTTTTCATATTGCAAGCGATCAGTACTGCGCTAGTTTTAGATGCTGTCGCAAGGCGAATACACAAAATTGAATAAAGCACGGCAGCTGTTGGAATGAAATCGAACGACAGTTCCTAACCAGCAATCAGAGTTGCAATTCTATCAACGATATACCATGTGATAAATAATACTGTCGTACTACTTATACACACAGGACACTTGTTTCACCATGCGAGATTATTACATCAAAATCTCTCGGAGGATAGATCAGTTCGGCAGTTGCGTGCTGCTACTGAAGAATTTCAAAGTTGATTTGGACCAGCTCTCTTTGCCGAGAAAGTTCGATTTTGACATCATCCCCTACCGCAAGATATGATTTAGATTGGAACCTTGACCATCCTTTAGCATCAATCATCATGCGACCATCCTTTGTACTTACGGTATATTGAGCAGGTTCATTCACACCAAGGCTGCGCATGGTAAGAGAAACTTGGCCGCGGTTGCCCGGATTGTTGAACGACTCCCTCGTTTCTCTAGGAAATCTCTGTTTGAAAACAAGAAGACATACCCAAACAGTTAGATCAACACAGTGAATCATGTGAAACAACAAGGAAAGAAAAAAGAACGAAGCACTTGGGCGGCCAATGCTTAACAAGAAGGTGGCCATGTCGGTTTTTGTAAGGACTTTGGTATATGAAGTGCGAACTACAGCCTAGTCTGTTGCCGGTGCAACTGCACAGGCCGGACCAAATGCAAGTGCAAGTGTTGGTGCAGGTGCCGAAGTCGCTGCTGCTGCCGGAGATGGTGCTCCTTGTAGAGCTGGTGCCGGTGTCTATGCCCGATCCTCCGGTAGATCAGACTGATCCGCTAACGCGGTCGGTGCCCAATCCTCAGCTGGATCAGACTGAGTTGCTGCCGCTGTCAGCGCTAGAGCAACTGCCGGTGCTCGATCTATGCGAGACAGTGGCGATCGTGTCTGGTCTGCTATGATCAGCTTTCTAACTTGACTAGGATCCGTGACCGTGATCCAGTTTTTTTCTTCATTTCTTTTAAACGCGAGAAGGACTAATTGTGGCGTTTTTGTTAAACCAAACTGCAGTTCATCATAGGGATTCAACTTGTACTCAGATAACAGACTGATCCAATTTTTTCCAGTAATATACGTGATGGACAGTGCCTTTGTTACTGACACGACATAAGAAGTGAAACCTGCAAAAATAGCCATCGTAGAGCAAACCAAACGGTTTATTCTGTGATGAATGTCACATGGCAAAACCTGCATCATAAAATTGCAGGAAAAGAAAGAAAACATGGCATTAAATCAATAAGATTTAGACAATTAATCAATAAGATTTACTTGATGTGACACGAGTGAATCCTTACCAGGAAATCACTATGTTGAAGTACTAAACAGAAGATTGATCGTCCAACTACGCGTGGCATGCAGGGGCCCTGCCTACTCCCACAAGCAGGATAGTCCAAAGGCCGTGACAAATCGTATGGACCAAACATCCATGGGACTGAAAATCCTGGTGGGTGCGATGAACCCTGCAATGCATACAGATATTGGAGTGTAACCATAATTGATAAACCGTCCTCACAAAAAATATGATATGGATACTTCAAAATGTACAGACTAAATTGAGTGGACAGACATTAACATGCACTGTTTTCAGGACTGACCACACACCAAAAGCAGCAGTACTAATAAACAATACAGGGTTCGCAAACACAAATCAAGTACTGAACAATAGTACTTACTACAGACAAAGTTGCACTAACTAAACTCTGCAGACTATATCTTGCCACCGACCTACGGGATGAACCCCGCATAACTGACTAGGCCATGGACTTCGTGTGAGATGTCTACATGCACCATCACCATCTTGTCAACCTTGGAGAACCTAACAGAGTGGTATTTCCACTCATAAACATGATGATGAAGACAGGCTGCATCAGATTTGTTGGGAAGCTTTACAAGAACCACACCCTTCGTAATTGAAGGCACAACCAGGAAATTGTTGTGGTCAAGTACATCCTCGAGAACACGCCTGACAACAATGCTACAGGAAAATACTAGTTCAGGACACGTGGCGACAAGGACAGAGCAGCTGGATAGTTCAGCAGTAGAACTCATCATCAGGTCTTCCAGTTCACACGACATGACTTTGAGAACTTCATCTCCACCGCGGACCTGGTTCTAATTCAAACAGAAACCATATTTCATTACTACCTCCGTTTAGAAATATAAGATGATTTTCGATATTATACTCCATATATGACTACATATACACACAGAAATGAGTGAACAAAGACACTAGAACATGTCTTCAAAGGCATGAGAGCAGAAGGATTACATGCAATATCCATTACACAAGTTACTGAGGCAAATATACCCTCTTAAAAGGTAGCATTGATGTTCATAAAGTACTCCCTCCGTCCCAAAATTCTTGTCTTAGATTTGTCTAGATACGGATGTATCAAGTCATATTTTAGTATTAGATACATCCGTATCTAGACAAATCTAAGACAAGAAATTTGGGACAGAGGGAGTAGTTGAAAGTAATCTATAAGAAATCAGTGTCAACCTCTCGCATGTTTTGGTCAAAAGAGGAATTTAGAACCGTCATTTGGCACACTAAAATCACATGCAAGATCACCCAGAAAGTTGTACTACCAGTACTAGTACTGTGTGTTAGATGAAAAAACACGATCAAGATCGAGAAAAAGATCGTCAACAAGAGACATTACCTGGACTTGCTTAATGAGGGATCCCGGAGAGGGGGCTTGGACAGGGTGATGGCTTTGAGCTTGTCTGCGGTAGTCTTGGTGGGGTGCTTGCGCTTCTTTGTACCATGAGCCTCGACGGATTTGGCCAGAGCCATAGACATCACGTCGGCCAGTGCTCCGGCATCCATCCAAGAGAGGAAGCTGAGAGAGAAGAGTGAAAGGAGGAACGAGATGAGGGAGAAGCGAAGCGAGTGGGGGTTTTCTTCAAGAGAGGAATCTGAGAGAGAAGAGTGAAATGATGGTTGCTTCGTCCGTCCAACTTACTGCTGGAAAGGAGGGGCCTTTGTGATTTGACGGCTCATTGGCATTACTGCGGCGGTTCAATCGGGGTAGTCTACCGTCACTCTACTACGGAGTGATTTAGTGCATGGCTGGTGGACCCAGGTGCTGGCTGTCCCACACGTCGGCGAAAGTGAGTAATTTAGTGCATGGCTGGAGGAGGATCCGCATTGTAGAGCGTGTTCACTGTTTTCATTCTGAAGAAAAAAAGGATTACAACAAGCATTTCCACTCTTACGACAGAGGAGTGCGAAACACGGAGCCACTTGAGCATACACAGTGCTCCTACTACTAGGCATGTGCAGTGGTTCATACGTCAATACTACACAATCTTGTTGCTGTGTTGTGCACATGTCAACTACTCCTATATGTAACGTATACCACTTTTTCGATTGTCCGGTCGAGAATGAACGGTGAGATCAATGTTACAGAACTAGGTCCACAGAGCACGGAGAGTACGGTGCTACAGTACTCCATGAAACGTGAAGCATATGAAGCACATCCTATAGTGTTAGACAGGGTGTATGAAGGGTGCACAGGATGGGAGCAAAAGTTCCCTTCTCGACCCACTTTTGGGTGTTTGGCAGAGTGCATGAAGGGTGCATGAGGCCACACTAGTAGGTTGACAAAAATACACGAAGAGGAAACAACTATATTGAGATGAGAATGCAACCAAACACACCCACACGCTTTGTGCTACAGTGACGGATCCGCACCGTCTGAGTTTGATCCAACGCTCATGTTGCGCCGAGACATGGACATGCCCATGCAGAGGGCGCCTAAACACCACCGAAGTCCCTCTGCTTCTCCAGGCGCATGACGTTGGTGATGCAGGGTGCAACCGCCCGCAGAGCCCGCTCCCGGTCGACGGGAGCCATCGTCAAAGACGGCGTCCAATGGCTTGAATGGATTCCGGTGACGGAGCCCTGAAAGGATTCACCCGGCAACAGCGACGGCAGCGTGCAACCCCTCCTTGTCCAGCTCAGCCCCCACCATCGCGCGGAGACGGTTCAGCTCCTTGGAGATATAGGTGAAGAAGGAGACCAGGTCAGGAAGCCGCAGCTCGTTGAAGTTGATCGGGTGGTCGAACGGGTTTAGCCCGACGGCGGGCATCATCGCACTGGCACGATGGTAGGCATCGCGCAGCCACAACACGTGCGTGGCAACTTGGTTCACCAAGTGGCTGAGGCGATCCTGGACCTCATCACGATCGGCCCGCTCGCGCTCCAGCCGGCTCCTCTGATGGCCTATCGTATCTGCCGCTTTCTGCAGCAACGCCGCCGACGCCTCGAGCATCTTTCGGGTGGACGCTTGCCGCTTTTGAAGCTCCGTGAACTCGCGCACATAACGGAGGAGCATGGCACTCCTCTCCTCCTTGAGCTCACAGAGGTCCACGTCCTTGGCCCTGAGCTCCGCATCCTTGGCATGGAGCTCCTGTGTCAGGCACCTCACCTCGGACTCCGTGATCTGCTTTGCCGTCATGGCACCAGGTAGAAGCAATGGGGAGAGGAAGCAAAGGGGGCGAAACAGCTGAAGGGCAATGTAATCTACGGGAAGGCGGAGGGAGCCAGCCGAGGAGCGGGGAATCTTTTGGTTTTCACCACGGTAAAACACCAGCCGACGACTTCTCACATCAGGGAGCTGTTGGTTTTTATAGGCGGAGTCATCGTGACTAATTGCTACCACGCCTGCTCCTGTCAATCAAAAAATTAAAAATCCTGCCGCGCCTGCTCCCGTCAATCAAAAAATTTAAAATCTTACCGCACCCAAACACCAGAGCAACACCGCGGTGGATATTTAAATTTACCTGCCGGCAAGTAGATAAAAAAAGGGGTGAAAAAACAAATGTGGCGGCGGCCTAGCTAATCGTTCGAACTAGCCCAACTAGCTAGCCACCGTGCTTCACCTCGTACTCGGCCGGAAAGGTGGTCTTTCGTGATTTGACGACTCATTTACTTGCTTTGGCGCTATGACCGAGGAGGACCCAGAAAACGCGCGGTAGGGCGTCCCACGTCAGGAGGAATATATGCGTGCACCACCCGGGAGGACCCCGAAACCGCGCGGTAGGGTGTGCCACGTCTCGGCACGGAGGAAAAATGTGCGTGTAAAAATATACTGTATCAGACGTAGTACCTATGGTTCAACCTCGGGACCCAGCCAGTCGGTCGAAAACACCCCACTAGCCACACAGCTTCATCATGCAAACGTGGCACGGTTAGCTCCGTCTCGACCAGCCACAACGTCTCTTGTTCTAGGCGATTCTTCTATTTTCCAAGCTTTTTTTAGTTCTAATAACACCACAGCAAGCTAGTGCCGCTCTTTGTGTGTGCCCGTGCAAAGGTTAGACGATGGAGAGAAGAGAGATTGAGATCGCAGACTTGGGACCACCCGTAAGTGAGACAACGGTCATGCACGTGTTGACGAGGCACTCCCTCTACTCTACTCAACGCAAGTGCTGTATAAAATCAAGTTATGGGACAAAGCCAAAAACCGTTCGTTTTTTCAGGCTATCGACTTACGCTTTGTAGTCTAGGTTGCCAGTTCGAATCTCGTCTTTCAGATTTGTGAGTTTTAGGTCCTAATTTGATTAATGACAAGTGGGACCCCTGTGTGTTGTTCCGATATTTCAGTGTAGGATGTTTTTTTTTGAAAAAAACACTTTGCGCGGTTAGACTAGTAACGGCACGAGTTACACGTATTTTGCAAGTTTACGAACAAAAATGACAGCGGCATAGAATATCACATCTACCCCGCAGCTTAGATACTATGGTGATACGAGTTTTTACACCGTTGGAAGTGAGATCCAATGGCTTGGGAGTAGTCTTTGTAATTATGCGCAATTTCCAAACTCTCTAAAGTTTTTTTTGCAAATAAAACATTTAGGCCTCGTGTGTGCCGCTGCATCTTCGATCCAACGGCTCCCCGGTGCTAATATTAGGTGCTCCCCATAGCTTAATTACCCGCTACAGTGATATGAGCATCTAGGTCGTATGATCAGTGATCAGATGGCACATGCATACTACTTGTACTTTCTGCGCATTTCCCAAACTCTATCAGCCGTATATTGCAAAAACATTCAAACCTCCTACTGTGGGCCATTAGATCTCAGTGAACTCGTATCACCATAGAATCTACGGTGCGGGAGCACCTCATACTCTCTCGTGCAAGAAAACATAAGGTGCTATCGCAGCTTGGAGACTACGGTGATAAAAGCTTAGAGGTCCTTTGATCTGAGATCCAATGGCATCTGAGCAGTCTTTCTGCTTGTAAGTAGTGGCCAAACTCTTTGGGGGCTTTTCTGCAAAAAAACCATTCGAACCACCGAGGAGGTTTTGGGTCACAAATCCAACGCCTCCGAAGAGCTTGTATCACCAAAGCATCTAAGGTGTGGTGGCACATGATATTCTTACATACAGGAGAATATGATGTCCTCCTTCATCTTAGATGCTACGGTGATACGAGCTTCGAGGTCGTTGGATATGGGATCAAAGGGCATCTAAGTAGTTTTTGTACAAATTGTGTGCAATTCTCAAACTCATCAAGGTTTCCTGCAAAAAAATTAAGACACATCATGTGAGCTGCTATATCTCAGATCTACAAGCTCCAAGCAACTCGTATCGGCGTATAGCATGTAAGGTATGGGGGCACATGATATTCTCCCGGGGAGGAGGGGTGGGGGGTGCACAACCAATCGGTGGTTGGGAGGGTGGGAACAAATATAATCTAAACAACCCTAAACAGAGCTCCAGAGTTTTATCTAAGGTCGAGGGGTTGACCCCCGACAATCATAGCTCCGCCTAAACACAACATTTGCATGTAATGTAGTACTAGACTTAATATTCATGTTTCAGTTTCATGTTCATTTTAAATATAGAACTGAGGACCATGGATGTCTTACATTTTACTCCCTTCATTCCTAAATATTAGTCTTTTTAGAGGCTTCAAATGGAGTGGCACATATGGATGTATACAGACATATTTTAGAGTCTATATTCACTCATTTTGCTCCGTATGTAGTCACTTGTTGAACTCTCTAAAAGACTAATACTTAGGAATAGAAGGATTATTTTTGAACTCGTGCCATACATGCATGGGTTGAAAAAATAGATGCACTATTCTTATTGGATTGTTGTTGTGTTCGTGCGTGTGTGTCTTTGTGTGTGTGTGTGTGGTCATATGCTTGATACATACAAAGTTTTCTCACCTCCATATTCTTCATCTTTTAAATTTGAATTTCCATTGGAAAACTTACTAGGGATACCATGAAATGTGAAATCCACGTTGAGATCACTATATCACAAATTCACTCTAATTCAACGACTCGTCATAAATCAATTACCACGTTGAGATTAGTATTTGCAAGGAAAATACGGGTATTGTAATACACATAGATTCGTTCGGCAATTTAAAAGGTTCCTTTAGTATTCTCAAATGGTAGGACCCAACGGCGTACCAGCCAAACCTTGGCTTGTGTTGATCCTAAAAAAACAGGCTTGTGTCCTTCGGTGGCGTGCGTGGTACGCACATTAGGCAACCCCAACCAGTCGAGCCTCAGCGTTTCAAGTCAAAATATCTGGCGGCCAGAATTCCAGCCCTAGGAAATTCCCCTCATGTCCTCGGTCCATAATGACTACCGATGAACAGCGGAGGGATGCTTTAGTAACTAGACAACATTACCTACCTTGCCGAGCACGGTTCAATTCCCTCGGTCGCCGCTCGTCAATGTCACCCGTCAACTGCATTGCCTAGTACTACTACTACTACACCAGGATGAGCACAGAATTGAGCCCGTTTGTTCGTGCCTAGTACTTTTTTTGTTTGTGCCTAGTACTTGAGTTAATATATCAGGCAATGCACTGGTACAGAGGGATTATCCTTTTACTCCCTCCTTTCCGGTTTATAGGGCTTATCTCAAAATATTAGTTTTCCCATTTTATAAGTCTCAATTTGGTTGTTCCCCATCACATGTTCAGATTTCAAGGTGCAATAAATCATTACATGCAAGTATTAAGAGAAAATTGACCAATGCATGTACTTTATGCATGCATGCATTGCAATTAATGCATTCGTAAACACAGTTTTTGAGGAAAACAAGCGCATTAATTGAGTGGTTTTGCAAACTACAACAATTGTTCCACCACTCACCATCTACCTTGGTTGGTGAGATTTTTGAATTGAGCCCTATAAACCGGAAAGGAGGTTTAACTAAGCAAAATGTTTGACCAAATCCTTTCTTAAGAAATACAACAGGACAGATGTACGGCTTGAAAATTTATTGCATGATGCAGCTTATGATATTGTTTCAAATCCTGGGTCTTAAATTTCAGAAAATGCAAAAGGGAGCATAAATTCTTGAAATTGAGCATGGTCACGTGATATGGCACAAATATTACTTTGTAAGTTTTTTCTTCAATTCGAGACAAGCTGCTTATGACAAGTTGCACAAATGAAGAGCCAAGGTATTTTGGAACAAAGACCTGTCACATTTTTTTGAGGGAAAAGACCTGTCACGTTAAGGCGAACGCTTTCACTATTGAAACCGTGGGCGTTTACGTGCCGCCATGAGTCCCCGCTTCTCATCGGCAAGTGCCGTCCCAGCAAGCTGTGAGTCAACGGGAGGCGTGCGAGCAGACCGCTGCGCCGGCTGTCAGGGAGGCATGCGAGCAGACCACTGTGTAGACTCGCCGGGAGGCGAGCCCTTTGACCAGGATCCGCCGCCCACCGTCGTCCCAACTGCTCCCACTTTTAATGTCGCCGGTGCCGTAGTTTAAAATCAACCCCGCACTACCTGGTATCGCTACAGTCCTCTCTCTTCCTCTCCGATTCTCCTGTCGTCTACCTCCAACTAGCCTGACCTAAACGTACGCCATGCCGCATCACGATGGTCTGCCCTTAGTGTTCCAGTTTCATGAGGAAGACACCCAGTCGGAGTCTCAAGAACATAAGGTGCTTTGGGACGAGCTTGAACTGGCCTTGCGGGAAGACGCCGCGCCTGTCCCCGCTCCCGTTTCGGCTCCCGTCGCCCCGACTGTGCCAGTGCCCATCCCCATGGCATTGATGGGCTGGGAGCCACACATTGTCGCCGATCTTGATGCCACGGGGTTCCACGAGGTCCCCGCCGACTTTCACATGCCCGTGCACCTGCCAGCGCATGCGCCTGCGCGTGCACTGACGGGCATGCCCATGCCGGTGCCCATGCACTTGCCAGCGCATGCGCCTGCGCATGCACTGACGTGCGCGCCCGTGCCGGTGCCCATGCACACGAACGTCTCCGCCGCGCCATTGACAGCGCCTGTCCCCACGCGGGTGCCAGTGCCCCCCTCAGCGGCATGGATGGCCGCTGTCGACCGCTTCCTTGCACCAACGCCAGTCGCCTCCTCCCGCCAGTTGACTCGCTCCGAAGTCCAGAACATTTTGGCCTTCCTTGAAGCTAGGCCAACGTCCAGGAGTACGCCAACAACGGCGCAAGACGCCGCCGTCGCCTTCGGTCAGTGGCCGGACGACACGCAGAGCACGGCAGAGGAGCCGCTTCCCACCGCGAGACACCCCCGCCGCCGCCGCGTAATCTAAATTTGCCATGAAAAACGTTCGGATTGCCATTCTTAAAATCCGAACATTTATCATTTCCGTTTATTTTATATCGATCATCGTATAATTTAAAGTCAGAGTCAGATTGAACGAAATGTATGGTTTGATCGATTGAATGTTCTGCTAGAGCCGTATCAAATTAAATATAAAACGTCATCAAGCCACATGTATTCCTTGTCATCCAATGACCTAGACTGCTTCAATGTCGAGCGCTCAACACGTTTAGCGTGCAGTTAATTTCATGCGAAAAATAGTGCTAATCACAAGACAACACGCAAATAATATTCTAGTAGTTAATACCCGCATGCACTTAATATACTTCCAAATTAACGTGCATTACACGTACACACTGACTAGTGCTGCTAGTACATGAAACTGGTGCCGTGACTTGTGAGTTGTGAACACGTCCAGATATGGTCAACGGCAACATCACCCGCGAGTTCTTCCTGTTTTCCCGTGCGTCTAAACGCAGAAGGGGAGGAGAGAGAGAGAGAGCACACATGCAACCCACCAGTAAGTGAAGGCGAATAGTACTAAAAATAATATTACATGTTATCCATTAATTAGACTGTGGTAATATAAAAACATTATGTGAACAAAGGGGGTACAACAAACATTGCTATTCTACGTATGTTGCCTATTGATGTGCGGCTTGAAGGCCCGGTCGCATGTTCGATCCTCATCCTTTATTTTTTTAATTTGTATATGGGTCCAAATTTGTTTCATGACATGTGGGCCCCTTGGTGTGTAGTTTTTAGCACTTTAATTTGTGGGTCGAAATTTGTTCCATTCCAAGTGGACTATCAGTGTGTAGTTTTGTAGCTTATTTATAATAATTAAAGAGAACAACATAGTTTTTTCAATAATACCATGGTGCGACGTTGAAGGTGAGAAAGGATGTGCGAGAGAGTGATGCCCGAGCCAGAGGGAAATCAACTAGGAGAGTTGCGTGGGTTGCAACGGCGTTTGGAGTGGTTGTGGGCCGAATGCTACGAAAATATAATGTAAACCGACCGGAATAAGTGCCTACACAAATTAATCCAAGGTTGGAGTGCCCCTCGCAATGTAAATAGCTCCGGCTTTGCGAGGGATGAAGAGGTAGTAGCTTCAACGCGTGGAAGATACGGTATGAGAAAGCGAGGTCAATCGAGAGACATATAGATAGAGAGACAAAGTGAGTGTGGTCCGACATTCATTGAACAAATATATATATGCTCCGAAGAGATATTGTCCAATTGACCTTTTGGTAAGGGTGAGGGCTGTAAGATAGAGCTTGAGAGATGATCCAGTCACAGACGTGTAGATATTTTGTGCGTGGGAGGAAGCAAGGTCAACCGATCACATAGGGTCGCCGTGCGATCGAAAGAGTGAGAAGGGTTGGAGAGAGTGACCTAGATAGACGATGTGCGTGAGAGAGTATACAATGTGAATAGGTCGAATTGGGCTCAAACATGGTGATATATCATTTTTGTCCGAGAAAGAGCAAGGTAAATCAAGACACACACACACACACACACACACACACACACACACACACAGAGAGAGAGAGAGAGAGAGAGAGAGAGAGATTGAGTGAGCGTGGCCCGCCATGAGGTCGAAAGAGTGGCGGCAGCTTGGATGGACTGACCTAGATAGACAATCTGCGTGAGAGAGTATAGAGTGTGTCGATCGAGGCCCGAACAGGGAGATATATCATTTGTGTGTGGAAGAAAACGAGGTTAAATGAGACTCAGATAAAGAGAGCGAGATTGAGAGAGTGTGGCCCGCCGTGCGGAAGAAAGAATGAGACAGTCTCGAGGGAGTGACCTAGATATACAACGTGCGTTCGTGCACATGAGAGGTCGGGGGGGGGGGCTAGATAGGCAATGCATGTATTTAGCGCGAGAGGGTGAGAGGGAGAGGGGGGAGAGAGAGAGCTCGGCATGGGGTGCAATGGCGGGTGTGTGAGGTAAATAAATTTGGTAACAGGAGTGGAAAAATGGGTTGTGTAGTTGAGAGACTTAGAGATCGAAACATGGAGAGAAAGAATGAACGTGTATTGGAAACCGATAGCTTGCTAAGGTGGTTAGGATAGGAAGATTGACCGACACAGGAAGTATGTAGCGTTTGTGCGCGGGGGGGGGGGGGGACTAAAAACAACATTTGAATGTACATAGTACGAGACTTAATATCGATGTTTCAATTCGGTGTACATTGTAAGATTTGAACCGAGGACCAGGCATATGGGTAATTATTTTGAATTCGTGCCATACTAAGTTTTGAAAAGTTGACATTGGCTCAATTTGTTGTGCTATTTTGTAGGTCATATGTTTGAATCCATCCAAAAGTTTGCTCACTACCATGGTGTTCATCATATACATATGAATTTGTATTAAAAAAGTAGCGTGGATACAGTGAAATGCGAAATCCACGTTAGAATTGGAGATCGCTGCGTGACACACACTCCAATTCAAATAACTAACTACGTGACACACACTCTAATTCAAATAACTAATTATGTGACACACTCTAATCCACGTTAGCGCGGGTACCATTTCGATTTTTTTTCAAATAACTCCTCATTAATTAATTTATAGTACTCCCTATGTTCACTTTTATAAGACCTTGAAGACATTTCAGACAATGTGCAAAACAGTTCATTTTAAGTTGTCTGAAATGACTTACAAAAGTGAACGGATGGAGTATCTCGTTTCGAATGACTAATTATTGCAAGGAAAACACGGGCATGGTAATGCATACAGATTCGTTTGCAAATGAAAGAAGATTCGTTTGTATTCTCAAATATAGGCGCACCAGGCAGACCAGGGTCGCGTCGGGGTGGACGCTGCTTCGGTGCCTTAAAGATAACAACCCTTGGGTGACTGACATGTGGGCCAGCCACCTGTTGGGCCCACATGTCATGGACACAAAGGCAGGTGCCTTAAGGCACCGAAGCGTAATCCTGTCGGGGTGGTCGCGTGTGTCGGACGGACGCGTAGCACCCAGCCACCCACCCCCCAAAAAGGACGACGACAATATAAGTTCGCGCTTCCACGTTTTGGATTGAAATATATGGCGGCCTCAATTCTAGCCCCGCAAAATCTCTCTTCTCCACCGTCCCCTTCCGCGCCTAGATTGCTCAAATCCCTAATTCGCCGCCATCCCTCGAATCGCCCCTCGTCTCGTCTCTTTCCCCACCGTTCCCCACCTCTGTGCCGGACGACGACGACGAAGACGACGGTTGCGCTTCACCACCGCACCGGAGCTACCTCATCTACGCTCTCGTCCGCCGCACCGGGTGGTCCACCGACAACGTCGGCCGCCGCAACCAATGTGCCTCACAGACACCGAGTTCCACCGCATCAGGTGCGCTTCACCGACACCGTCTCCCAGCTCACCGGGGCTACTTCACCGAGCACATTGTCGCACCTCCGCCCCCGAGGTCGTTGGGGCTTCGCCAACGGTCTCATCCACCGCATCATAGTGCTCCGCTGCCACTCAAGATCTTCATCCGTGCGCGGCCAACCAACGCCAGCGCATCACCCTCAACCGCTCTGAAGTGACCCGCACTCTAGCCAGGCGAGCATGCCCAAACGCCGGCCCGAACTAGGTATCCACACGTCACTCCCTTGTGCACTGTTCCGACGATGTTTGGATATCCTTTCACTGCTCTCTTAGCTTACACGCCTATGCAACTCCGACTTTAACACTTATTTCTTCTGGAGATATCATCTGAAACAAGCAAATCCATTTTTTAGCGAAGCATGACGGGGCTACGGGATCTGGTACACATCCTGCACACCCGTATAACCTTGTAAGTATCTGTCCTCTGGTACAACATCAAGGTCGATTCCTCTTATTTGTACAAGGCCTGCACTTCCAAGAAAGTGGTAACATGGACTTGTACATGGAACATCCCAAGCGCAAGGAGAGCTGCAGCGAGCCTGTACAACGAGCTAGCGTAAGTCCCTACATTTCATTTAATTCCTACTGGCATTCGTGTATGATTTGTGTGCAGTGGCTGATCCACGAATTCAAGTTACCAGGGGCGAACATTTAACTTAAAAAATATGAAGGCACTTGCACTCCGGAAATCAACATAACTTGAGAAATGTGAAGCTACATGCACTTTGAAAACCAGCTAATGATCCAAAGTAGTTCAGATTATAAACACTAAATGATGCAAGCACCAAAAAACACAAAATGCAACATGGTGTACAAGGACTACAAACATGGTCTGTACCTGCCTGAATTATTCGTTCTCTGGCTGAAAATATCGAAGTGTAATTGCACGTATAACCAGTGCGCAAACTACATATCAATATATCTATCCTGCACAAGTATGCCAATAGTTTCAAACAACAAATTAGAAAAGTATTTATGCTATGTTGTCATGATACGGGGACTTTCTGGTAGATGGCCTCGATGTTTCCTCAAGCTATGAAAATGCACTATAATTTGCTTGTCATCAATGCCTGCAAATCTCTGTCTCTCTCAACATAGTAGATCATCATTAGACACCAAATCCTTCAATGAGCTTGCAAAATGCTTGCATTAGATCCCTCATTAGACACTATATATTCATCACCAGGAGTATGTAAAATGTTTGCATCAAATCCTTCATTAGCAGTCTGTTCATTAGACACTTCAAGCTCAAGAACAACATGAACTTGTATGTTTGCACCGGAAACTTGATTAGATACATCAGATTCAGTCAGTTCAGTATTGATTGGGGGAGTTATAAAATAAGTAGAAATTGGTTTCATTTTCTCATAGATTCCCTACATACAAGCAGTTTTACAACACCGTCAGGTTTAACTATTGGCCAGAAATTGAAGAGTTGAATTAGATATAATTAGGGATGTGATGTACCAGCTCATTGCACATGCTACTCTTGCAAGCTGCGACTGTCCGTTTGCGCAAGCTCGATGCCATGCCCGTGCTGCCACCGCTGCCTCCCACGCAGGCTACACCCAGGGTTGGATCTTCATCTTCTTGTCCTTCCGTTCGCTTGAAGCCCGGCGACCGCCCTCCAATGAGGGCGCGAGGAAGTGCTGTGTCGGTCTGTCCAGCGGCGGCTAGGTTAGGAGCGAACCAGACTGGAGGCTGGAGCGAATGAATTGGGATTTTTCCTACTGTCGATCGATATGGGAGGCACTCGTTTGGGCCGCGAGCCTGCTATAGGGCCTCCCTTGCACTTATGTTATTGGCCCATCCAAATTGAAACATTTTTCTTCATTTTTTACATTGCCTGCTCGTGCGTTGGGACGAACAAAACTAGCATGGGCCAACCTGGACGACTCAAACTAGGTGCACACTTTCCAGCCACCTGAGGCGGCCGCCCATACCAGCCCCTATGGTGGCATCGCCCCTTTTTGCGTGTATGATTGGATAGTAAAAAATATTCCAGTGGCGCTTTTGATTTACCCACAAAATGGTTGAATTGCTTGTTTCTATGAACTGAGTTTGCCAATAATGTGAAGGATGCCAGTCTTTTCATCCTATTGTAGATTGCTTAGATCTCGATATGCGAAAAGTAATCGCATGAAATATACAGTAAAATCCAGTGTGATGTGTTTGGCTACGACTAGTCTGACTACACGTCCTCATATAACATATCACGGATGCACCATCTTACCAGATTAACCATTCGACTTACCCATGCAGTGTGGGAAGAAAGAAGTATTGGGACTGCGTATCCAAGCAATTGATGCCATGGACTCCTTTGTACAACCTTGTAAGCGAAAAAGAAGTTGCAGTGTGCCTGTACAAAGAACTAGCGTAAGTTCAGTTACCTGCTTCTCGGAATTTTAGTTAGCCACTTATTGCAAAATTGTTCAATTACGTTGCTTGGATTAATTTAGTTTGCTACAGATTACATAATGGCACAGCCTGTTAATCATATTGTAGACTGCACCTATCTATGTGTTTGATACTTACTGTTAAGAATTACCTGTTTTCCTTAACTTAAATATCTACTTGTTTGTTTAACTGCTTTGCTGCTGCAACAATGGGTTACAATGATGTTAATAACTACTCCCTCCATCCCATAATATAGGACGTTTTTTGACACTAGCATAGTCTTAAAAACGTCTTACATTATGGGATGGAGGGAGTACTTTTCAGCATCCAATTGAAACTCTTTAATTCCTTGTTTGTTTAACTAGTTTGGTGTTATAACTCCCAGTTGAGATGTTTTGCTAACTTCAAATTTTCTGAATCCAATCAGAACTTTAATGGCAAAACAGGTTCGCCCAAGATCAAAGAGCGAGGTCCCCATGGACGTTGCATCATCCCACAGCAGTGGCACCGGCCCAATCGTGCATTATGAATAGCCAACTGCTGATGCTCTAGAGGCTAAACTAGTGGTAGAAAGATATTCTGCTTCTGCACTTAGAGATGAAGTTGACATGTTGAGGAAGCAAACAACACAATCACAAGCAGTACTCAAGACAACCATTAAATATTTGGTGGATTTCAAAACGAAGCAAGCTGAGACTGACCAGATTGTTAAGGTCCTGAAGGAAAAAAGGAAATTAAATTCCTACTTGGTAAATCATAGGTGAAATGTTCTTTCCATAGTTGAATAACCTTTGTGTTGTCTATTCATGTAATCAATCAAACCATTTGTTTTAGAGATCATGTAATAATTTTTTTTGTTTTTTGGTTTGTAATTTTATTTGAGCACAAGTCTGTATTAATTGATAAGACTCGGAGACATTTCATTTGGATTGCTGTGCCAGACCTACAAATATGCCAATCGGGCTGAATGTGCATTCAACAATAGTAGTAGTATAGATGGACCATAAGTGGCACGCATCGGAAAGGGCCGAGATGCTGGCTAAAAAAAGATGCTGTTGTAGCCAAAAAAAGTACAGCGGCCTGGCTTATGTATGTTAGTTGATATTATTGATCCATATACTCTATAAGTGTTTATATGTCTGTTAGTTCTGTACATTCTTCGTTGATTGACTCGGTATTTGAATCTTGATACATCGCTTGTGTACATATCTAAATGGGAGTACACATTATGCTGCGTGTGACATTTGAATTGGACATGAAGTGTTCCAAATATTCGAATTCACCTTAAACTGGATACTAGTTTCTGAATTTGAGTATCGGCATTTGTAAACCATATTCATATATGATAGTGGAATACATCTTTGTCGTCCTTTTGAAGATATATAAAAACACATAGAACGATTTATAAAGATTCATATAGGAATACAAAATGGATTCGAATTTAGTTGCCAGGGTAAACGTGGATGCTTATTGTCCCAAAATTCGAAAGAAGCTGCAAAATGTCCACTTCCATGTCGGCTACCCGAAGCCAAGTGTTTGGGAGATGGAAATTACTGTCTACCCATTACACGGACAATCCATCGGCCCGATTTCCACTGCTCTAAATAGGGGTAGGTTAGTAACTTCAATTAGACGTGACACGACCGCCTCTGAGCCCATTCCGACACGGTGGGCGTCAAACATGGGCGGCAAAACAACATTTGATTCAAGCTCGTCCGAAAGACCTCTGTTTCTCCCTCCATTCCCCATTCATACACGGTGGGCGGCAAAACAAACTCGACTTGGCCGAAATCGATGTTGGCAAATATTTTCAATAGGGGCAGGTTTGTAACTTCACTCAGACGTGACACAACCGCCCTACCTGTCAGCCCCGTTCATACACCGTGGGCGCCAACCATGGGCGCCAACCACCCTCTCCTCACCCGAAATCGCTCTGGGCAAATATTGGCGACATGCGAGATAACCGTCCTATCCCCAACCGACGAGACATGCAAATTTTAAACGGGGGCTAAGTTCGTAACTTTCCCATATTTCAGACAGGCGTGTCCCAAAAACATGGTTCCCCGTACCTCTCCCTCCATTTTCCCATTCATACACCATCCGCGATAGAACACCCCATCCCCACACCAGCCTCTGTCCGCCACCCCATCCATCGCCGCCATCCTCCACCACATCCATCGCTACCGTCCTCCACCATGCCGGAGCGCATACCAAGACCGTGTCGTCCACTGCTAGAGATGGACGTTTCTCATCCATGGCGATGTACCAATAGCCTTGCATCGCGTCCTCTTGCTTCATCGGTGCCGTCGTCCTCTTTGCCGGGGCCGCTCACATGACCTTCTCTTCCACCGCAATGGGACTTATCCCCCGATGCACCCGTCTACCGTCGCAGATCTGCTTCAACGCCACCGTCAGCCATCGCACCCCCGATGCCTACATGGCACCGCAAGAGAGGTGGCACTTCATATCTCCTCAACTTTTTGATCTCAACCAGAAAATAGATCTTAACTTGGTTCTGAGTTCGAAGCAAACAATGGATGCTAAATATCATTTCTCCGGTTTGCAGCTTCAAATCTGCCATGGCACATCCATAATACGGTTTAATTGATCATGCTTAGGGTTTAATTGATCATGTTGGTTCCATGGTGGTTTCTTTAATAGAAATCGGAGGGAAAACCCTCTTTTGTTAAAAAAATATGCTTAGAGTTGCCCCCTTTTATGATCACTCTACGATCAGAATACGTGCTTTGTGTCATAATAACATTGCTCCACGCATCAAGCTAAACAAGCTTAGATGTTCAAATATGAATTTGATATTATTAAAACAGAGTTGTTTAATTGGTTAGCTAAATGTTCCTAAATTAGTTTCGAAAATGCATGTTCGCCACTCGGGTGTGTATCTCTACAGGGTGCCCACGGTGGGCCGGCCCACCCTGGTATTTTGGGTCATCCCAGGCCCCGATTCCCCTCTGTTCTGTTGCGCGCTTCCGATCTCTACTCGCCCCCAGCCGCCTGCATCACCGGCGACTTGCTTTCCCCGGACGACATGACTCTAGGAGGAGACGCTGGACTAACAGGAGGCCAGGAGCCGCTCGCCCAACAGCGTCACCGCTGCCCGGGCGCGCCGCCGTGCCTACCTTCCCAGTCCGTTCAGGGCTCAGGCGTGCATCACCCACCAAGCCAACCCAATTTATCCTGAGATACGTCATCAACACTTAGCAGCCACTCCTCATCACCCATTTTCTAATTGATTCATTACTCATTAGGCAGGACTGTCATTAGCGTTTGTTGTGTGCTCAGTGCTACCTACACTTAATGGTTCAGATGTATTTCGGTAATCTTTAGTACCTCTAAAGTTCACAGGGTTTTCAAAATTCCGGCCCTCGGAACAGAAACTAGTCATTTTGGATTGTTGGTTGTAGTGACATTGACCCAGATTACTACTGCAAGCCAGGTTTGTTGACAATTTTACTTGTCTTTCTTACTCATTCGATATAATATCCAATTATTCACGTCGATTAGTTGCAAACAATAAGTTCTAGACAAACTTCTTCATTCAGATTTTGGACGGTCTCTTACTGCAGTTACAATTCTGCATACTTGTCCTAATAAGCTCACAAGTAAATGATTGATTCACTACATCTATGCTTGCCTTGTCATATTTGTTGTCAATATTCTTTTAGGGTGGACCACCCTATTTCTAAATACTGGAACCGTAGACCTGAGTGAATAGTATTTCTCTATGTGATCTCTTCCATCATGTGTGGGTAACGAACACTGCATTGTATAGAAAGAAAGTGTCATTTCCAGCTTTTACATAGGTTTCGATCTTTTACATGGAATACAATCTGCCTACTTGCTTTGTGTCACACTACCAACACTCCACCCTTGAAGCTAAACATTACGCCACTCATAATTACTTAGTTTATTTGTTCAAATACGAATTTCATATGATTCTAATGTTTGTACTTCAGTTTTGAAATGTGTGCCTGCCTGTTATAGAGACATAAGGGGTTTGTATTTCTGTGTGTGGTCTGGTCAGCATGGTTGGGGAGGTGAACTTTGCATATGCAGGGGTTTATAGGGAGACACTCTCCGAGTTGAATCCGCAATACATTCCATAGATAATCTGACTACTTTTTATGTTTTCATGAATCTCAGATTCTGAACAGCATCATAATGATTATGAGCTTGCGTGCATGAAAAGAATAAAGTAGAACAATGCCATGGCTATCAAACTTGGCATTAAGGGACTGAAATCAAGTCTGGATGCAATGCAATGCAAACGCTCTCCACCTACAGATTCATGCTCAGAATATGATCCTAACAGTGATTCTGAGCTAGAGGGAGACCTAAGTCAATGTAGCTCCCTAGTGGAGGAGTCACAGGAAGATGCCCTATCTTATTCACCCATCAAGGTACTTGCTCTAACTTTCCAAGGTTACAGTGCTCGCACATATCTTGCAACTGATGCTTTGCATTGCTTCTACTTTGTTGAACTGCCATTAGCTTAGTTTACACATCGTGTTTGTGAATACGCCATGTCTATCCATTTTCAGTACATATTCCATCTGTCATCATACCATATTTATCCATTCAAATGTTGTTCTTGTGTATCAGACGTTCAAAAGGAAGAGGGTGATTGCTGATCGTGGAGGAGCACAAGCAAAGTATTTGGAAAAGGTAGTGGCACCTGATAAATCAAATAGCCCATTAGGTGTAGTTGCAATATCACCTGACCCACAAAATACCCCAACTCTAGCAGACTCTAGCCCTACTACACTGGTCATTTCTGATGCCCCAACTCAGCAGACCACAACTGCAACAAACAGTATGATTATGCCAGTTGACATAGCACCAGCTGTACGACACAAAACCCCCATTCCAGCAAAGAGTACACCAAATCCAGTTGCCAAATCCCTTTTCGAACCAAAGAGAGCCCCAATTGCAGCAAATAGGACCCCTGTTCCATTTCTTCCCAGTTTAGAAGACGAAGCTTATGTTGTTGTCAGGAACTTTGTGCGCATCTTTCCTTCATGGAAAGATTATACCGCAGACACAGAACAATTTCCAGTCTTCCTCCGCAACTTACGCGTAAGTAATGTACTAATGTTATTCATGGTCATTAATGCACATGTTTCTGCTGACAGAAGACACAAGATTTCATTCTTTTAAATAGGCGAGGAGCAAACTAGATTGTGATGACGAGCAAGAGTTGGTTGCGCTTTTCAAGCACTCGTTGATGAAGTATCGTTCCTACCTGAGGCACGCGCACTTCGATGGCAAGCCTCTGAATGAAATTTTTGTAAAGTCTCCGGTGCTACATTTATCCGACGGTGACTGGAATAATCTTGTTACACATTGGTCTCGGCTGCAGTGTAAGGTACTGTCTATGATATCACATCACAATTTGAACTACATTTCTCCATTTGCCTTAATGTCTCACTTGTACGAAAACTGTTAGCAGAAGAACATTCGTTCTCAAGGGACCACAGAATCTCGCAACTATACTGCACACTGCATTGCTCTCGTGAGTACCTCTTGCCCTGTATGACCATACTTACTTTCATAGCTGTTTGATTATGTAGCATCACTGCACATGTTAGCCTCGTAATCGCCCATTTGGTGGACATTATAAGATCCGTATGGACTCTTACACAAATTTAGAATCAACCCAATGCTTTTGAAGAGGTTTAGCTCTACAGTCCTCTTGTAAGGACTGAACATGGTCTATCACTATACTTACATTAACAACTACTCCCTCCGTCCCATAATATAAGAACATTTTGTACAGTACACCAGTGTTCAAAACACTCTTGTATTATGGGAAGAGGGATTGGTTCATTTTGTAGCATTCTGCATCTTATCTCCCTCGCCCACCATTTACTAAAAAAGATCAGATCTATATTTAATATTACCAACAAGTAGAATACACAGACAATGCCAGTGCAGAAGTGTAGCCCATTGCTCTTGTCAGTACATTTTGTCCTGTAACGCTTGTACTTCCAGGGATTGGTAGTTGATTATGTAGCATCAATCTGCATCTTATCTTCATTATCCTCTATCCCTTCCAGTATTATCATATCTATAATTACTCTCTACAAAATGTAGAGTACAGGCAATGCTTATGAAGAAGATTCTATGCTGAAATTCTTGAGTAATCCTTCCCTTGACATGGAGAAGGGCATTATAAAGCCGGTGTTAACTGTTAATGTAAGTCAGTCCTTCTAAAGCCTTTATCCTCAGCTGTTGTTTAATTTGCTCATACTCCCTATCGTTTACTACTGTTTAGTTTGCTGTTTCTACCAAAATGCATGTTCGTAAGAACCGTAAGTTCTAAGTTTTACTTGTAAAACCAAATTTCTTATTCATACCATGCACATTACTTAATACTCCCTATATGTATGCTTGGTTTTGTGGATCTATAATCTAGTGTGTGGTGAAGCAGCCACGTTTGCACCTTGTCATCTCCTATTTTATCTTACTGATGTGGCTGATGATATGAACAACATGCCATGCACATTATCCAAAATAGATACAATGATTTTCTATGACCTTCATCTATGCTTGCTATGTTGACATGGTAATCCAGTAGTGTGGTGAAGCTCCCCGCATTATGAACAATGCCAAATTATGCTATTGATATTTTGAACTTACTCTTTATTTTCTAATTTGAAATTGGATAGAATTGATAGAACAGTTATCATCTTTGTTTATACACGTGCAAAACCTGTCATCTCTCTGCTTTGTTTCAGGGTTATATGCCTGATGGCATGCACAAGTCTGCTGAAGGCTGTGAGACAAACCCAACATATATTGCAGCAAAGAAGGCAAAACATCTTGAAGATAGCAAGACAACCCCAAAGTCTTGTCTTGATGCAGTCTTCAAGTTACTTGAGACTAACAGTCAGACAAGCTCACAGAATTCGTTGTCTGAATCAGTTCGACTTCTTCAGTCCCAAGTTCTAGCAGAAAGGCATTCTGCAACTCAACTTCGACTTGAAGTCCTATCTCTAAGAAAGATTGCGGAGAACACCAATGAGAACCTCATTGCTAAACAGCTACACCTGGAAGCTATGACCGACATGCTAGGCCGGTCTCACAGCCTTGCTCAGTAGCTTGCGCAGCAGTTCCCCCGCAAGGCTAACCTTTCTTGAACTGTCTTGGAAGTGGCCTCGGTTCAGTATTATTTTGTTACGCTGCAATGGTGCCCAGTTTTTGTAATCTGCTTCTTCGTTGCGCTTTATGATCACCGGTGGCAAACTTCGATGCCAAGTGGATGTAATATACCTTAAATCCTTTATTGTATAGTGTAGGTTTATTCTTAGTTACTATGCCGTAATTTCTTTATTGTGTAGAGTAGGTTTGTTCTTAATTCCTGCTAGTTACTGCCATCATTCGCTATCTGAAAAAAAATCAGATGTAGTCGACCAGGCCAAAACATTCAATAACGGGCCAGGTTTTTAGCGGGCCACAATTGGGCCGGCCTGCGTCTTTCTTGGGCCCGAATGATTTGGTCCTTCACACATTGCGCCAGGCCCAAACTTACACTGGCCTATATTTTAGTTGGGCCTTTTGTCGACCCAGCGCTTAGTTCGGCCCAGGTAGCGTTGGGCCATTAACAGGCTGAATATTGTACTGGCCTGTTACGGCCGAAATGAAACCACGGGCCTTTAGCAGGCCAAAATGCATGTTGGGCCTCAATTTTCACTAGTCGGCGACGGGCTTCAGCAGGCCAAAATTTAGACCAGGCCGTTATGGGCCCAGTTAGCCCACGGGCCGTTACCAGGCCGAAACATATCTTGGGCCTTAGTTGGCCCACTGATATCATGGGCCTTTAAGAGGCCGAAAGCTTAGTACAAGCATCAACGGGCCGAATTACGCGACAGGCCTTTAACAGGCCCAAAGTCATGTTGGGCTTAACTGTTGCCACCTTTAGCATGGGCCGTTAGTGGGCCCGATGTCCCGTCGGACCATATATGGCCCATGGGCAGCACGGGCCATTCCCAGGCCGAAAGTCACACCGGGCTGAAATGGGCCCATGTCTACATCAGGCCTCTAACAGGCCGAAAGTCACTGGGCTGTAGTTGGGCCCGAATATTCGGCGAACAATTAACGGGCCATATCTGGCTTTGGGCCGCAAATGGGCCCAAATATTGGGCGAACAATTAATGGGCCAGATCTGGCTTCGGGCCGTAAATGGGCCCAAATATTCGGTGAACAATTAACGGGCCAGATCTGGTTTCGGGCTGTAAATGGGCCTTTATTAAGCACGCCGTTATTGGGCTGGCGCACTAGTACCTGATTAAGTTCTACGGGCCTTTGACTGGGCCGACCTTTTTAACCTATATGGGCCTCTGTTGGGCCCAGCCACGTGTCAACGTACCATAGGCATGTCTCCTCCAATGGACGGGCGACATCTGGCCCACTTACGAGCTGACAGGTGTTCCCTTCGGCCAATCAGAATTTTACACGTGGAAATTTCCCATTGGTCGGGGCCGTTAACGGGTTATCGGATCCAAAACCCGACCCGATAGCTTAACGGCATTCCGTTATGGTGGATGCCACGTGTCGGTCACCCTTTACGAAAGCACTTCTGTGACGCGCGATTTATTGCCATGGAAGTGGACACTTCCGTGATGATAATTTTTGTAATGTCATGGAACACTTCTACGACAGCACAGGTATGACTATCTTGATTCTGTCATAAATTTGTCATGGATGTACATGCATGACAAAAAACGTGACCTACTGTGACAAACATGTATCATCACAGAAGTGTATTTTTTTTGTAGTGATGCCAGTCACTGAGCCCATAAAGTTTTCCTTTGATGCACCAACCTGGAGTCTAGGAAAGAGCATGGAAGCCCACATTACTATGGGATGCATTGGAGAAGTTTACCACAAGGATCTCAAGGATACTATCTACCAGATTTGTGGGCGCCGAGATGAGAAATGGGAGATGATCAGCACCAGGAAGGATAGATCCATTGTAGCATTCATCCAGGAGTAAAACCAGCACATTCGACGCCAAGAGAACCAGATGTGCGCAGGCATGATAGATTTGAAAAAGGCAATGACCAGGATCATGAAGCTGGAAGAAGAACTCAAGTCTACACGCGATGGATATGAGGAGGAAATGATGACACTCGTGGAGAAGAATGATGACCTGAAGAAGAAGCTAAAAGTATTCATGGGATTCCCCGCGCGAGGAGGAGAAGACGGTGATTCCACTTGCCCAGAGAACTACATCATCATCGACGACACCGACTCGGACCCTGACGATAGCGATGATGACTATGTTGATGAAGCTGGAGAAGATATCATGGAGTCTTCGACCGATCAATTTTTCTAGTTGACCACCATAACAATAGTAGTATTCCCCCATGTATATAGTATAGTCCGAGCACTTTTGTAACGATAGTTAGACCGTTGTATGCCCTTGTTTGAATTGATTGAAGTGATATTGATTGAGTTTGTCTCATGTGCATATGGGTAGTGTTTTCCCTCTAGATCTATTTCTAGTCTATATTCTCATCCTTTCTAAACCCTCAGATGCCTCTGAGACGTGACAATGGATTTGCTTTCCCACCGAAGCTCACTCAGTTGATCCAGCAGCAGAATGCAATGATGCAGATACTAGTCCAGAATCAGAATCAGGGGAACAACAACAAAACAACAACCCACCACCACCACCTGTTGATCACTTAGCCCGTTTCTTGAGGCTAAACTCGCCAGTGTTCTCCTGTAGCACCGAGCTGATAGTTGCAGATGATTGGCTCCGCAAGATTGGGAGGGAGTTGTGTTGGAAATATGCCCTAGAGGCAATAATAAAATGATTATTATTATATTTCCTCGTTCATGATAATTGTCTATTATTCATGCTATAATTGTGTTATCTGGAAATCGTAATACATGTGTGAGTACATAGACCATAACATGTCCCTAGTGAGCCTCTAGTTGACTAGCTCGTTGATCAACAGATAGTAATGGTTTCCTGACTATGGACATTGGATGTCATTGATAACGGGATCACATCATTAGGAGAATGATGTGATGGACAAGACCCAATCCTAAGCATAGCACAAGATCGTGTAGTTCGTCTACTAAAGCTTTTCCAATGTCAAGTATCATTTCCTTAGACCATTAGATCGTGTAACTACCGGATGCCGTAGGAGTGCTTTGGGTGTACCAAATGTCACAACGTAACTGGGTGGCTATAAAGGTATACTACAGGTATCTCCGGAAGTGTCTGTTGGGTTGACACGGATCGAGACTGGGATTTGTCACTCCGTATGACGGAGAGATATGTCTGGGCCCACTCGGTAATGCATCATCATAATGAGATCAAAGTGACTAAGTGGTTGGTCACAGGATCATGCATTATGGTACGAGTAAAGTGACTTGTCGGTAACGAGATTGAACGAGGTATTGGGATACCGATGATCGAATCTCGGGCAAGTAACATACCGATTGACAAAGGGAATTGTATACGGGATTACTTGAATCCTCGACATCATGGTTCATTCGATGAGATTATCGAGGAGCATGTGGGAACCAACATGGGTATCCAGATCCCGCTGTTGGTTATTGACCGGAGAGTTGTCTCGGTCATGTCTGCATGTCTCCCGAACCCGTAGGGTCTACACACCTAAGGTTCGGTGAGGCTAGGGTTGTAGAGATATTAGTATGCGGTAACCCAAAAGTTGTTCAGAGTCCCTGATGAGATCCTGGACGTCACGAGGAGTTCTGGAATGGTCCGGAGGTCAAGAATTATATATAGGAAGTCCAGTTTCGGCCATCGGGAAAGTTTTGGGGGTCACCAGTATTATATCGGGACCACCAGAAGGGTCCCGGGGGTCCACCGGGTGGGGCGACCTATCCCGGAGGGCCCCATGGGCTAAAGTGGGAGGGGAACCAGCCCCTGGTGGGCTGGTGCGCCCCCTTGGGCCTCCCCTTGTGCCTAGGGTTGGAAACCCTAGGGGTGGGGGGCACCCCACTTGGCTTGGGGGGCAAGCCACCCCCTTGGCCGTCGCCCCCCCTTGAGATCCAATCTCTAGGGGGCCGGCGCCCCCCAGGGCCCCTATATAAAGAGGGGGGGAGGGAGGGCTGCGCACCCCGGCTCCTGGCGCCTCCCTCTGCAACACCTCTCCCTCTCGTAGAGGTTGGCGAAGCCCTGCCGAGATCGCCACTACTTCCACCACCACGCCGTCGTGCTACTGGATCTCCATCAACCTCTCCCTCCCCCATGCTGGGTCAAGAAGGAGGAGACGTCTGCCCAACCATACGCGTGTTGAACGCAGAGGTGTCGTCCGTTCGGCGCTAGGATCTTCGATGATTTGGATCACGACGAGTACGACTCCCTCAACCCCATTCTCTTGAATGCTTCCACGTGTGATCTACAAGGGTATGTAGAAGACTCCATAGATTGATCTTGGTGAAGCGTAGAATTTTTTTATTTTCTGCAACGTTCCCCAACAGTGGTATCAGAGCTAGGTCTATGCATAGTTTCTATGCACGAGTAGAACACAAACTTGTTGTGGGCGTAGATGTTGTCAATTTTCTTGCTACTACTAGTCTTATCTTGTTTCGGCGGCGTCGTGGATGAAGCGGCCCGGACCGACCTTACACGTACGCTTACGTGAAACAGGTTCCACCGACTGACATGCACTAGTTGCATAAGGTGGCTAGCGGGTGTCTGTCTCTCCCACTTTAGTCGGATCGGATTCGATGAAAAGGGTCCTTATGAAGGGTAAATAGAAATTGGCATATCACGTTGTGGTTTTGGCGTAGGTAAGAAACGTTCTTGCTATTAACCTATAGCAGCCACGTAAAAACATGCAACAACAGTTAGAGGACGTCTAACTTGTTTTTGCAGCATATGCCTTGTGATGTGATATGGCCAAAAGGATGTGATGAATGAAATATATGTGATGTATGAGATTGATCATGTTCTTGTAATAGGAATCACGACTTGCATGTCGATGAGTATGACAACCGGCAGGAGCCATAGGAGTTGTCTGTATTTTTTGTATGACCTGCGTGTCATTGAATAACGCCATGTAATTACTTTACTTTATTACTAAACACGTTAGCCATAGAAGTAGAAGTAATCGTTGGCATGGCAACTTCATGAAGACACGATGATGGAGATCATGATGATGAAGATCATGGTGTCATGCCGGTGACGATGATGATCATGGCGCCCCGAAGATGGAGATCAAAAGGAGCAAAATGATATTGGCCATATCATGTCACTATTTGATTGCATGTGATGTTTATCTTGTTTTGCTTCTTATTTACTTAGTACGACGGTAGTAAATAAGATGATCCCTTATAATAATTTCAAGAAAGTGTTCCCCCTAACTGTGCGCCGTTGCGAAAGTTCGTTGTCTCAAAGCACCACGTGATGATCGGGTGTGATAGATTCTAATGTTCACATACAACGGGTGTAAGCCAGATTTACACATGCAAAACACTTAGGTTGACTTGACGAGCCTAGCTTGTACAGACATGGCCTCGGAACACAAGAGACCGAAAGGTCGAACATGAGTCGTATAGAAGATACGATCAACATGAAGATGTTCACCAATGATGACTAGTCCGTCTCACGTGATGATCGGACACGGCCTAGTTGACTCGGATCATGGATCACTTAGATCACTAGAGGGATGTCTATCTGAGTGGGAGTTCATTATATAATTTGATTAGAAGAACTTAATTATCATGAACTTAGTCTAAAATCTTTCCAATATGTCTTGTGGATCAAATGGCCCACGCTAATGTTGCCCTCAACTTCAACACGTTCCTAGAGAAAACCAAGCTGAAAGACGATGGCAGCATCTATACGGACTGGGTCCGGAACTTGAGGATCATCCTCATAGCTGCCAAGAAAGCATATGTCCTAGATGCACCGCTAGGTGAAGCACCCGTTTTCCCAGCAACTCAAGACGTTATGAATGCCTGGCAGTCGCGTAGTGATGATTACTCCCTGGTTCAGTGCGGCATGCTTTACAGCTTAGAACTGGGGCTCCAAAAGCGTTTTGAGCAGCACAGAGCATATGAGATGTTCCAAGAGCTGAAAATGGTTTTCCAAGCTCACGCCCGGGTCGAGAGATATGAAGTCTCCGACAAGTTCTACAATTGTAAGATGGAGGAGAATGGTTCTGTCAGCGAGCACATACTCAAAATGTCTGGGTTGCACAACCGCTTATCTCAGCTGGGAGTTAATCTCCCTGATGACGCGGTGGTCGACAGAATCCTCCAGTCGCTCCCACCTAGCTACAAGAGCTTCGTGATGAACTTCAATATGCAAGGGATGGTGAAAACCATTCCTAAGGTATATTCAATGCTGAAATCAGCAGAGGTGGAGATCAAAAAGGAACATCAAGTGTTGATGGTCAATAAAACCACTAGTTTCAAGAAAGGCAAGGGTAAGAAGAACTTCAAGAAGGACGGCAAGGGAGTTGCTGCGCCCGGTAAGACAGTTGCCGGGAAGAAGCCAAAGCATGGACCCAAACCTGAGATTGAGTGCTTTTATTGCAAGGGAAGCGGACACTAGAAGCGGAACTGCCCCAAGTACTTAGCGGACAAGAAGGCCGGCAACACCAAAGGTATATGTGATATACATGTAATTGATGTGTACCTTACCAGTACTCGTAGTAGCTCTTGGGTATTTGATACCGGTGCGGTTGCTCATATTTGTAACTCAAAACAGGAGCTGCGGAATAAGCAGAGACTGGCGAAGGACGAGGTGACGATGCGCGTCGGTAATGGTTCCAAGGTCGATGTGATCGCCGTCGGCACGCTACCTCTAAATTTACCTACGGGGTTAGTTTTAAACCTCAATAATTGTTATTTAGTGCCATCTTTGAGCATGAACATTGTATCTGGATCTCGTTTAATACGAGATGGCTACTCATTTAAATCCGAGAATAATGGTTGTTCTATTTATATGAGAGATATGTTTTATGGTCATGCCCTGCTGGTCAATGGTTTATTCTTAATGAATCTCGAACGTGATGTTACACATATTCATAGTGTTAATACCAAAATATGTAAAGTTGATAACGATAGTCCCACATACTTGTGGCACTGCCGCCTTGGTCACATTGGTGTCAAACACACGAACAAGCTCCATGCTGATGGACTTTTGGAGTCTCTTGATTACGAATCATTTGACACATGCGAACCATGCCTCATGGGCAAAATGACCAAGACTCCGTTCTCCGGAACAATGGAGCGGGCAACCAACTTATTAGAAATCATACATACTGATGTGTGCGGTCCAATGAGCGTTGAGGCTCGCGGAGGCTATCATTATGTTCTCACTCTCACTGACGACTTAAGTAGATATGGGTATGTCTACTTGATGAAACACAAGTCTTAGACCTTTGAAAAGTTCAAAGAATTTCAGAATGAGGTAGAGAATCAACGTGACCGAAAGATAAAGTTCTTACGATCAGATCGTGGGGGTGAATATTTAAGTCACGAATTTGGTACGCACTTAAGGAAATGTGGAATCGTTTCACAACTCATGCCGCATGGAACACCTCAGCGTAACGGTGTGTCCGAACGTCCTAATCGCACTCTATTGGATATGGTGCGATCTATGATGTCACTTAACAATTTACCGCTATCATTTTGGGGATACGCTCTAGAGATAGCTACATTCACTTTAACTAGGGCACGTCTAAATCCATTGAGACGACACCATATGAATTATGGTTTGGGAAGAAACCTAAGTTGTCGTTTCTAAAAGTTTGGGGATGCGATGCTTATGTCAAGAAACTTCAACCTGAAAAGCTCAAACCCAAGTCAGAAAAATGCGTCTTCATAGGATACCCTAAGGAAACCATTGGGTATACCTTCTACCTCAGATCCGAAGGCAAGATCTTCGTTGCCAAGAACGGGTCCTTTCTGGAGAAAGAGTTTCTCTCGAGAGAAGTAAGTGGGAGGAAAGTAGAACTCGATGAAGTACTGCCTCTTGAACCGGAAAGTAGCACAGCTTAGGAAGATGTTCCTGTGGTGCCTGCACCGACTAGAGAGGAAGTAAATGATGATGATCAAGGTACTTCAGATCAAGTTACTACTGAACTTCGAAGGTCCACAAGGACACGTTCCACACCAGAATGGTATGGCAACCCTGTCCTGGAAATCATGTTGTTAGATAACAGTGAACCTTCATACTATGAAGAAGCGATGGCGGGCCTAGATTCCAACAAATGGCTTGAAGCCATGCAATCTGAGATAGGATCCATGTATGAAAACAAAGTATGGACTTTGACAGACTTGCCCGATGATCGGCGAGCGATAGAGAATAAATGGATCTTCAAGAAGAAGACAGACGCGGATGGTAATGTTACCATCTATAAGGCTCGACTTGTCGCTAAGTGTTATCGACAAGTTCAAGGAGTTGACTACGATGAGACCTTCTCACCCGTAGCGAAGCTGAAGTCTGTCGGAATCATGTTAGCAATTGCCGCATACTATGATTATGAGATATGGCAAATGGACGTCAAAACGGCATTCCTTAACGGCTTTCTTAAGGAAGAACTGTATATGATGCAGCCGAAAGGTTTTGTCGATCGTAAGAATGCTAACAAGGTATGCAAGCTCCAGCGATCCATTTATGGGCTGGTGCAAGCATCTCGGAGTTGGAACATTCGCTTTGATGAGATGATCAAAAGCGTTTGGGTTTATGCAGACTTATGGAGAAGCCTGCGTTTACAAGAAAGTGAGTGGGAGCTCTGTAGCATTTCTCATATTATATGTGGATGACATACTTTTGATGGGAAATGATATAGAACTTTTGGACAGCATTAAGGCCTACTTGGAGCTCAATGCCCGACCACGGAAAACGATAAAGAAGAGATGAGTGTCATCCCCTATGCTTCATCCATAGGATCTATTATGTATGCCATGCTGTGTACCAGACCTGATGTAATATGAGAAATGCTACAGAGCTCCCACTCACTTTCTTGTAAACGCAGGCTTCTCCATAAGTCTGCATAAACCCAAACGCTTTTGATCATCTCATCAAAGCGAATGTTCCAACTCCGAGATGCTTGCACCAGCCCATAAATGGATCGCTGGAGCCTGCATACTTTGTTAGCGTTCTTAGGATCGACAAAACCCTTCGGCTGCATCATATACAGTTCTTCCTTAAGATGCCCGTTAAGGAATGCTGTTTTGACGTCCATCTGCCATATCTCATAATCATAGTATGCGGCAATTGCTAACATGATTCGGACGGACTTCAGCTTTGCTACGGGAGAGAATGTATCATCTTAGTCAACCCCTTGAACTTGTCGATAACCCTTAGCGACAAGTCGAGCTTTATAGATGGTAATATTACCATCCGCGTCCGTCTTCTTCTTAAAGATCCATTTGCTTTCTATCGCTCGCCGATCATCGGGCAAGTCTGTCAAAGTCCATACTTTGTTTTCATACATGGATTCTATCTCGGATTGCAGGGCTTCAAGCCATTTGTTGGAATCTGGGCCCGCCATCGCTTCTTCATAGTTCGAAGGTTCACCGTTGTCTAACAACATGATTTCCAGGACAGGGTTGCCATACCACTCTGGTGTGGAACGTGTCCTTGTGGACCTACGAGGTTCTGTAGCAACTTGATCCAAAGTACCTTGATCATAATCATTAATTTCCTCTCCAGTTGGCGTAGGCACCACAGGAACATTTTCCTCAGCTGCACTACTTTCCGGTTCAAGAGGTAGTACTTCATCGAGTTCTACTTTCCTCCCACTTACTTCTTTCGAGAGAAACTCTTTTCCAGAAAGGATCCGTTCTTGGCAACAAAGGTCTTGCCCTCGGATCTTAAGTAGAAGGTATACCCAATGGTTTTATTAGGGTATCCTATGAAGACGCATTTTTCCGACTTGGGTTTGAGCTTTTCAGGTTGTAATTTCTTGACATAAGCATTGCATCCCCAAACTTTTAGAAATGACAGCTTAGGTTTCTTCCCAAACCATAATTCATATGGTGTCATCTCAACGGATTTAGACGGTACCCTATTTAAAGTGAATGTAGCTGTCTCTAGAGCGTATCCCCAAAATGATAGCGGTAAATCGCTAAGAGACATCATGGATCGCACCATATCCAATAGAGTGCGATTACGACGTTCGGACACACCATTACGCTGAGGTGTTCCAGGCGGCGTGAGTTGTGAAATGATTCCACATTTCCTTAAGTGTGTACCAAATTCGTGACTTAAGTATTCTCCTCCATGATCTGATCGTAGGAACTTTATCTTTCGGTCACGTTGATTCTCTACCTCATTCTGAAATTCCTTAAACTTTTCAAAGGTCTCAGACTTGTGTTTCATTAAGTAGACATACCCATATCTACTCAAGTCATCAGTGAGAGTGAGAACATAACGATATCCTCCGCGAGCCTCAACACTCATTGGACCGCACACATCGGTATGTATGATTTCCAATAAGTTGGTTGCTCGCTCCATTGTTCCTGAGAACGGAGTCTTGGTCATTTTGCCCATGAGGCATGGTTCGCACGTGTCAAATGATTCATAATCAAGAGACTCTAAAAGTCCATCAACATGGAGCTTCTTCATGCGCTTGACACCAATGTGACCAAGGCGGCAGTGCCACAAGTATGTGGGACTATCGTTATCAACTTTGCATCTTTTGGTATTCACGCTATGAATATGTGTAACATTACGCTCGAGATTCATTAAGAATAAACCATTGACCATCAGGGCATGACCATAAAACATATCTCTCGTATAAATAGAACAACCATTATTCTCGGATTTAAATGAGTAGCCATCTCGTATCAAACGAGATCCAGATACAATGTTCATGCTCAAACTTGGCACTAAATAACAATTATTGAGGTTCATAACTAATCCCGTAGGTAAATGTAGAGGTAGCGTGCCGACGGCGATCACATCGACCTTGGAACCATTCCCGACGCGCATCGTCACCTCGTCCTTCGCCAGTCTCCGCTTATTCTGCAGCTCCTGCTGTGAGTTACAAATATGAGCAACGGCACCGGTATCAAATACCCAGGAGTTACTACGAGTACTGGTAAGGTACACATCAATTACATGTATATCAAATATACCTTTAGTGTTGCCGGCCTTCTTGTCCGCTAAGTATTTGGGGCAGTTCCGCTTCCAGTGACCCTTCCCCTTGCAATAAAAGCACTCAGTCTCAGGCTTGGGTCCATTCTTTGACTTCTTCCCGGCAGCTGGCTTACCGGGCGCGGCAACATCTTTGCCGTCCTTCTTGAAGTTCTTCTTACCCTTGCCCTTTTTAAACTTAGTGGTCTTATTGACCATCAACACTTGATGTTCTTTCTTGATTTCAACCTCTGCTGACTTCAGCATGGAAAATACTTCAGGAATGGTCTTCACCATCCCCTGCATATTGTAGTTCAACACAAAGCTCTTGTAGCTCGGTGGGAGCGACTGAAGGATTCTGTCAATGACCGCCTCGTCCGGGAGGTTGATCTCCAGCTGGGACAGGCGGTTGTGCAACCCAGACATTTTGAGTATATGCTCACTGACAGAACTATTTTCCTCCATCTTACAACTGTAGAACTTGTCGGAGACTTCATATCTCTCGACCCGGGCATGAGCTTGAAAAACCATTTTCAGCTCCTCGAACATCTCATATGCTCCGTGCTTCTCAAAACACTTTTGGAGCCCCGGTTCTAAGCTGTAAAGCATGCCGCACTAAACGAGGGAGTGATCATCAGCACGTGACTGCCAAGCGTTCATAACGTCTTGGTTCTCTGGGATGGGTGCTTCACCTAGCGGTTCGTCTAGGACATATGCTTTCTCGGCAGCTATGAGGATGATCCTCAGGTTCCGGACCCAGTCCGTATAGTTGCTGCCATCATCTTTCAGCTTGGTTTTCTCTAGGAACGCGTTGAAGTTCATGTTGACATGAGCGTTGGCCATTTGATCTACAAGACATATTTTGCAAAAGTTTTAGACTAAGTTCATGATAATTAAGTTCATCTAATCAAATTATTGAATGAACTCCCACTCAGATTTGACATCCCTCTAGTCATCTAAGTGTTACACGACCCGAGTCGACTAGGCCGTGTCCGATCATCACGTGAGGCGGACTAGTCATCATTGGTGAACACCTCCATGTTGATCGTATCTTCCATACGACTCATGTTCGACCTTTCTGTCTCTTGTGTTCCGAGGCCATGTCTGTACATGCTAGGCTCGTCAAGTTAACCCTAAGTGTTTTGCATGTGTAAATCTGTCTTACACCCGTTGTATGTGAACGTAAGGATCTATCACACCCGATCATCACGTGGTGCTTCGAAACGACGAACTTTAGCAACGGTGCACAGTTAGGGGGAACACTTTCTTGAAATTATTATAAGGGAGCATCTTATTTACTACCGTCGTTCTAAGTAAACAAGATGCATAAACATAATAAACATCACATGCAATTATATAAAGTAGTGACATGATATGGCCAATATCATATAGCTCCTTCGATCTCCATCTTCGGGGCTCCATGATCATCTTCGTCACCGGCATGACACCATGATATCCATCATCATGTCTTCATGAAGTTGTCACGCCAACGACTACTTCTACTTCTATGGCTAACGCGTTTAGCAATAAAGTAAAGTAATTTACATGGCGTTCTTCAATGACACGCAGGTCATACAAAAATAAAGACAACTCCTATGGCTCCTGCCGGTTGTCATACTCATCGACATGCAAGTCGTGATTCCTATTACAAGAACATGATCTCATACATCACAATATATCAATCATCATTCATCACAACTTCTGGCCATATCACATCACATGACAATTGCTGCAAAAACAAGTTAGACGTCCTCTAATTGTTGTTGCATCTTTTACGTGGCTGCAATTGGGTTCTAGCAAGAACGTTTTCTTACCTACGAATAACCACAACGTGATTTTGTCAACTTCTATTTACCCTTCATAAGGACCCTTTTCGTCGAATCCGCTCCAACTAAAGTAGGAGAGACAGATACCCGCTAGCCACCTTATGCAACTAGTGCATGTCAGTCGGTGGAACCTGTCTCACGTAAGCGTACGTGTAAGGTCGGTCCAGGCCGCTTCATCCCACAATACCGCTGAAGCAAGAAAAGACTAGTAGTGGCAAGCAAGTTGACAAGATCTACGCCCACAACAAAATTGTGTTCTACTTGTGCAATAGAGAACTACGCATAGACCTAGCTCATGATGCCACTGTTGGGGAACGTTGCAGAAAATAAAAAATTTCCTACAGTTTCACCAAGATCCATCTATGAGTTCATCTAAGCAACGAGTGATAGGAGTGCATCTACATACCTTTGTAGATCGTGAGCGTAAGCTTTCAAGAGAAAGGGGATGATGGAGTCGTACTCGCTGTGATCCAAATCACCGATGACCAACTGCCGAATGGACGGCACCTCCGTGTTCAACACACGTACAGAGCGGATGACGTCTCCTCCTTCTTGAACCAGCAAGGAGGGAGGAGAGGTTGAGGAAGAAGACTCCAGCAGCAGCACGACGGCGTGGTGGTGGTGGAGAGGCAGTACTCCGACAGGGCTTCGCCAAGCACTTAACGGAGGAGGAGAGGTGTTGGGGAGGGGAGGGGCTGCGCCTTGGATCAGGTGTTTAGCCCTCCCCTCGCCCTTCTATTTATAGGGGAAGGGGGAAGGGGGCCGTCCCCCTCTAGATGAGATCTAGAGGGGGGGCGGCGGCCAGGGAGGGGGCTTGCCCCCCAAGCAAAGGGGGGCGCCCCCTTTAGGGTTCCCCCCCAACCCTAGGCGCAAGGGCCCAAGGGGGGGGGGGCGCCCAGCCCTCTAGGGGATGGTTCCCTTCCCCTTACGGCCCATGAGGCCCACTGAGAGTGGTGGCCCCTCCCGGCGGACCCCCGGAACCCCTCCGGTGGCCCCGGTATAATACCGATACGCCCCCAAAACTTTCCGGTGACCGTATGAAAACTTCCCATATATAAATCTTCACCTCCGGACCACTCCGGAACTCCTCGTGATGTCCGGGATCTCATCCGGGACTCCGAACAACATTCGGTAATCACATACAAGTCTTCCTTATAACCCTAGCGTCACCGAACCTTAAGAGTGTAGACCCTATGGGTTCGGGAGACACGCAGACATGACCGAGACGGCTCTCCGGTCAATAACCAATAGCGGGATCTGGATACCCATGTTGGCTCCCAAATGCTCCTCGATGATGTCATTGGATGAACCACGATGTCAAGGATTCAATCAATCCTGTATACAATTCCCTTTGTCAAACGGTACGTTACTTGCCTGAGACTCGATCGTCGGTATCCCAATACCTCGTTCAGTCTCGTTACCGGCAAGTCACTTTACTCGTACCTTAATGCATGATGCCGTGACCAAACACTTGGTCACTTTGAGCTCATTATGGTGATGAATTACCGAGTGGGCCCAGAGATACCTCTCCGTCATACGGAGTGACAAATCCCAGTCTCAATCCGTGTCAACCCAACAAACACTTTCGGAGATACCTGTAGTGCACCTTTATAGTCACCCAGTTATGTTGTGACGTTTGGTACACCCAAAGCACTCCTACGCTATCCGGGAGTTACACGATCTCATGGTCTAAGGAAAAGATACTTGACATTGGAAAAGCTCTAGCAAAACGAACTACACAATCTTGTGCTATGCTTAAGATTGGGTCTTGTCAATCACATCATTCTCCTAATGATGTGATCCCATTATCAACGACATCTAATGTCCATAGTCAGGAAACCATGACTATCTGTTGATCAACGAGCTAGTCAACTAGAGGCTTACTAGGGACATATTATGGTCTATGTATTCACACGTGTATTACGATTTCCGGATAATACAACTATAGCATGAATAAAGACAATTATCATGAACAAGGAAATATAATAATAATCCTTTTATTATTGCCTCTAGGGCATATTTCCAACAGGTGCGCCCCCTTGGGCCTCCCCCTGCGCCTAGGGTTGGAAACCCTAGGGGTGGGGAGTGCCCCACTTGGCTTAGGGGGCAAGCCACCCCCTTGGCCGCCGCCCCCCTTGAGATCCAATCTCTAGGGGGCCGGCGCCTCCCAGGGCCCCTATATAAAGAGGGAGGGGAGGGAGGGTTGTGCACCCCGGCTCCTGGCGCCTCCCTCTCCCTCTGCAACACCTCTCCCTCTCGTAGAGCTTGGCGAAGCCCTGCCTAGATTGCCACTACTTCCACCACCATGCCGTCGTGCTACTGGATCTCCATCAACCTCTCCCTCCCCCTTGCTGGATCAAGAAGGAGGAGACGTCTTCCCAACCGTACGTGTGTTGAACACGGAGGTGCCGTCTGTTCGGCGCTAGGATTGCCTGTGATTTGGATCACGATGAGTACGACTCCCTCAACCCCGTTCTCTTGAACGCTTCAGCGCGTGATCTACAAGGGTATGTAGATGCACTCCTCTCTCTCGTTGCTAGATGACTCCATAGATTGATCTTGGTGAAGCATATAATTTTTTTATTTTTTGCAACGTTCCCAACAAGTTGACCACTGCAGGATGCACAGATGCGGAGAGAGTGCGTTTTGCCACACACCAGCTTGATGGACCCGCAACATCATGGTGGGAGAATTCCACAGCCACTTATCCCATCGACACCATCACATGGGACCAGTTTCAGCAGGCTTTCCGTACTGCCCATGTTTCAGCAGGAGCTATGTCCATGAAGAAGCGTGAGTTTCGCAACTTGCTCCAAGGAGGACGTACAGTTGGCCAGTATGTGGATGACTTTAGTAAGCTAGCACATTATGCCCCGATGACGTTGCTACGGATGCAGCTAAGCAGGAGAAGTTTCTGGAAGGACTGAATAATGAGCTGAGCATCCAGTTGATGGTGGCAACCTTCAACAACTACCAAGAGTTGGTAGATAGAGCTCTCATGATTGAAGGGAAGCAACAGCAGATTGACACCCGCAAGAGGTAGTATGGACAAGGGAAGTACAATTCTGGAGCTCAATAGAAGCCTCATTTTACCCCGAACTCGGGAGGACCTTTTCAGCATACACATGGAGGCCACAATCAAAATGGAGGGAGTTCGCACAACCATAGTGGCCCTAGGAATGGGAATGGTAATGGAGGAAGCAATGGCCAGAACTGTACCAACCCATCAACCCCAGCCAAGAAGGATCTGAGCCACGTCACTTGCTATAAGTGCTAGAATACTGGACATTATGCTAATGAATGTCCTGAAGCTAAGAATGGAAATGGCAATGGAAGCTCACCCTTTCAACAGGGGACAGGTGAACCACGTTAACATGGAGGAGGTTGAAGCCCAGCTAGATGCAGTAATAGGTAAGTGTTTGGTTAAGTCATTTACTGCAATCGTTCTTTTCGATACTGGTGCATCGCATTCATACATATCAAGGGGATTTGTGGATAAGTATAAACTGCCCACCAAAGTTCTTAGAACACCTATGTTAGTAAGCACACCAGGAGCGGAGTATATGGCAAGTCAAGGATGTTTTCAGATGCCATTGACCATAGGTAGGCATGTTTTCCCCTCGGTTCTAATAATTTTGGAGTCGCAAGGTTTGGATGTGATTCTGGGTATGGATTGGCTATCGATGTATGGAGGAAACATCGATTGCGCCAGTAAGTCAATTTTGCTTACCACCCCAGAAGGAAGAAGGATCAAGTATGTATCACGGCATGAGCCGAAGAGGACCCAAGTAAATTCCTTATCAGGAGTTGTACAGGAGGAAGTACCAGTGGTGAAGGATTTCCCTGACGTATTTCCAGAAGAGTTGCCAAACATGCCACCGGATAGAGACATTGAGTTTTTGATTGAGCTTTTGCCAGGCACTGGGCTGATATCTAAGAGGCCGTATAGGATGCCCGCAAAGGATTTGGAAGAAATTAAGAAGCAGATTAAGGAGTTACTTGATAAAGGCTATATTCGCCCAAGTTCGTCACCTTGGGGCTTGCCAATGCTTCTAGTGGAGAAGAAGGATGGATCATTGAGGATGGTTGTTGATTATTGGGGATTGAATGAAGTGACAATCAAGAACAAGTACCCACTGCCGATGATCAATGATTTGTTTGACCAATTTCAAGGAGCTAAGGTATTTTCCAAGATCGATCTGCGATTAGGATACCAACAGTTAAAGATTTGAGAGCAGGATATATCCAAGACAACTTTTACCACAAGGTACGGGCTATATGAGTATACCGTTATGTCATTTGGTCTGACTAACGCACCTGCCTATTTCATGAACATGGTGAACAAGTGTTTATAGAGTTTTTGGCTAAGTTCGTCGTGGTGTTCATTGATGATATTCTAGTCTACTCGAAGAACGAAGAGGAACATAAGTAGCATTTGCGTTTGGTACTTGGGAAGCTCAAAGAACATCAGTTATATGCCAAATTCAGCAAGTGTGAATTTTGGTTAAAAGAAGTTGGTTTTCTCGGACACGTGATGTCCGGAGAAGGAATAGCAGTAGACCCCACCAAAGTTGTCACTGTGACAAATTGGGAAGCCCCCACAACAGTTGGAGAGATCCGGAGTTTTCTTGGACTCGTAGGATACTACCGAAGGTTCATTCAGAATTTCTCGAAGATTGCAAAACCCATGATGGAGTTGTTGAAGAAGGACACCAAGTTCAAATGGACTGAGGAATGTGAGGCCAGTTTCTAGGAGTTGAAGAAACGTTTGGTTACATCACCAGTGTTGATTCTGCCAGATCAGCGCAAGGATTATGAAGTATATTGCAACGCTCCTTGTCGAGGACTTGGAGCAGTGCTTATGTAGGAGGGAAGAGTTGTTTCGTATGCCTCACGAAAACTTAAGCCCCATGAGTTGAATTATGCCACCCATGATTTGGAGTTAGCAGCCGTAGTGCATGCGTTGAAGACATGGAGACATTTTCTCATCGGAAACCATTGTGAGGTGTACACGAATCACAAGAGTTTGAAGTATATCTTCATGCAGAAGGAATTGAACCTCAGGCAAAGGAGATGGTTGGATCTCATTAAAGATTATGATATGAGGTTGCATTATCATCTAGGAAAGGCTAACGTAGTAGCCGGTGCATTGAGCTGCAAGAGCCATGTCAACACCCTCATGACCGGAGAGTTACCAAAGGAGTTAGCCGAGAATCTTCGCGAGCTATGTTTGGAGATAGTTCCGAGAGGCTATGTAGAAGCATTGGAGATTCAGTCTACTTTGATGGATAAGATCAGAGAAGCTCAAAAGATAGACAAGGAGATTGCCGAGATTAAGGAGAAGATGAGCAAAGGAAAAGCTAAGGGATTTCGTGAGGATGAGCACGGTACCTTATGGTTTGAGGACCGCATTTATGTGCCTAATGATCCGGAGATCAGGAAGTTGATTCTTCAAGAGGCCCATGATTCGCCGTATTCGATTCACCCAGGAAATACCAAGATGTATCTGGATTTGAAAGACACTTTCTGGTGGACCGGAATGAAGAAGGATATTGCAGAGTATCTAGCAGTTTGTGATGTATGTTAGAGAGTGAAGGCAGAGCATCAGAAGCCAGCAGGATTGCCACAGCCATTGCCGATACCCGAATGGAAGTGGGATAAGCTAGGCATGGATTTTATCACGGGATTGCCCAGGACTCGTTCAGGCTATGACTCGATATGGGTTGTAGTCGATCGATTGACAAAAGTAGCTCGTTTCAGGCTATGACTCGATATGTCTGCATGGAGTTCCGAGGACCATTGTATCAGATAGAGGAACCCAGTTTACCCCAAAGTTTTGGAATCAGTTGCACAAAACTTTTGGTACCAGGCTAGAGTTCAGTACAGCCTTTCATCCGCAGACAGATGGACAGACCGAGAGAGTCAACCAGATTCTGGAGGACATATTGAGAGCTTGTGCGCTAGATTATGGATCTAGTTGGGACGATAATTTTCCATATGCAGAGTTCTCTTACAGCAACAGTTATCAATCTAGTTTGAAGATGGCCCCTTTCGAAGCTGTATACGGAAGGAGGTGCAGAACATCGTTGTTATGGGATGAAGTTGGAGACCGTCAGTTGTTTGGACCAGATTTGATTAAAGAGTCTGAAGAGAAGGTTAAGCTGATTCGCGATAGACTCAAAGTAGCCCAGTCCAGGAAGAAGAGCTATGCGGATTCTAAACGCAAGGAGACAGTTTATGAAGTTGGAGACAGAGTTTATCTTTGAGTGTCCCCACTTCGAGGAGTTAAGTGTTTGGAGTTAAGGGAAAGTTAGCACCACGTTTTGTGGGACCATACAAAGTTCTGGAAAGAATGGGAGAAGTTGCTTACAAGTTGGAATTGCCTGAAGGACTGTCAGGATTTCATGATGTGTTCCACGTTTCCCAGTTGGAGAGGTGCCACGCAGAGATGGCCGATATCCCTCTGAGAGATACAGTACCACTATAAGCGATTCAGTTGGATAGCGATTTGACCTATGAAGAAAAACCAGTCAAGATTCTCGAGTTTGTCAGCCGAGTCACGCGCAGCAAGGTTATCAAGTTCTGCAAAGTTCAGTGGAGCCACCGTACCGAAGATGAAGCCACCTGGGAGCGAGAGGAAGACTTATGGAAGGACCACCCTCACCTATTTTCTAGCCAACCCGAATCTCGAGGGCGAGATTCATCTTAAGGGGGGTAGGTTTGTAACATCCCAAATTTTCAATTTGGAATGTTATACATTAGATCATCATTGCATATCATATTTTAATGCATTTTTGGCTTGATCCGAGAAATTCTACGTAACTCAAGGACCCACGGAGAGAGTTAGGGATTTCGTTATTTCATATTTGAGTTTTTCTCAAATTTTGAAAAGAGGATCTTTTGATTTTAATTATTTTATCTTCGTATATTTCTTTTATAAAAATAAGAGAGAGGGAATAAAATGACTTTCCCAAAATAAAGAAATATTGTAGGTTTAATATTAAAATCAAATAAGAGTTTATTTTGGGATTTGATTGCTATTTTATTTGCATAGGAAAATTGTGCGTTTTTCAAAATTGCATATTAGGCCCAAATAAATGTTCATCTTGTCCGGCATATTTTTAGAGGAAGGGGAAAATTTATTTCGGGATTTTTGGTGTCCGTTTAGTATTTCTTTTCTTTCTTTTTCTGCACGTCGGAATTATTTTAAAAAAAGTAAACCGACTCCGGGCCGTACCCGAGCGGGACTCCGCCCGAGGGGGGGATTTATAAGCCGGGCCCCCCCTTGCCCTGCAGCCCACCTCGCGCCAAACCCTAGCCGCCGCCCTAGCCGCCGCCGCCACCGCCGCCGCCGCCGCCGAAGACGCCGCCGCCGCTGGAGTTGACCGTCGCCGCCATTTTTTCCTGTTTATTTCGGTAAACCCTAGATCTAGATCCGGTTTTTTTGAAATTCCGGTTTATTTTCGTTAGATCGGTTTTCCCGATGGTTTATTTATTTTGCGGACGTTCGTCCATACGTTCGTTTTAACGAACAATTTTCGTTGTTTAGCCGCAGACAGCGAACGTTCGTTCGTTTCGTCAGTTTTTCTTTTTCTCGGGTTTTTCGCGATTATTTTCGATCATGATTTCTGATCCGATTTTCGTTTTAGTATAAATTTTGCTCGTTTATCATAATCAGGCGATTCAAGCGCCTAGAGTTTCGTCTCGAAACGCTCTTTCCGTTTAACCAACTCAAACAAGTTTTTGCTACTGTAAAAATTTGACTTAGGTCTAGATTAGTAAACGAAGCTTGTTTCTTACGCCGTTTGAGTTTTGTTGCTTCGTTTGATTTGATTCTTTTTGCAAACCGGGGTTCTTAAGTTGAACTTTCTGGTTAGATCTCTTATTTGAGTTTTACCCATGCATTAGATGAGTGCTTATTGTATGCTTGTTTGTTTGTGATAGAGTACCCGGAGTGTGCAGCGTGCTACTACGAGTCTCTAGGTTTTACGGATCATCAAGTAACACTTTGATCATACCACTTTACTACCCAGTTTTATTGCATTAGATCAATCCTCAAACAATTGCATGGTTAGGATCTGTTTAATATGTGGGTTTTGGGAAGTAGATGAGGTAGTACCTATTGTCCTGTTTATTATCAAACCTTTGGGAGTTACTTCTATGTTTGCTTATATTTCTATGCTATGCTAGTAGACGTGGATTGGGTGAGTGTATTCCATGACAGATGTGAGTATTGTTAATTAGTGGTTCAATTTAAGGTGGCAACTTAAATACACATCTGGGTGGATTGAGGCACCTGGGGAACCCAGGGTTGCCTATATTTTTGGAAATCCTAGGGTACCGTGTGATTCTCCTATGGACCGCCACCCAGGCTCAAAGGGATCATGAGATTATTCATTCTAGAAACTTCCGTGTGCAGCCACAAGGTACTATGGGCTCTAGCATAGTTGATTAACTCGTGTGAACTCTTACAGTGGTAGACTAGCAGATGTAGGGGAAAGTAGGTGTAACTGTTTACCCATTGTAAGGTGCTAACGCTTCTGAAAGACCGTGTCTCGGTCATCCATTTCTCAAACACCATGTAGTGCAAGAAATCCAATGGAGGAGATTGAGTCTTGTGGGGAAAAGTGCGCAACCTCTGTAGAGTGTATAAACTAATCATGGTTAGCCGTGTCCCCGGTTATGGACGTTTTGAGTATCTAGTACTTGGATTATCATGTGAATCTCATCATGTTACTTAAATTAATTTTTGATTGAGTTTAATGATGATGCTTAATTGGGATTGAGTTGGGTGAACCTTCTCAATGTTTAACAACCACCATGATAGTTAAATAAAACTTATTCCTTTGTTGTAGGGAAAAATTGTCTTATTGCAAAACTGTAACCATAGAGCTTTCCACCAGCCATATATGCATGTAGTGATAGCTATATTCTGTTCATTACTCTCTATGTGTTACATTGCCAGCATATTCCATGTGCTGACCCGTTTTCGGGCTACAACGTTCATGTTGCAGACTTTTCAGACGACGAGTAAGGTGCCTTAGGTCGTGATCTTTCACTCAGTGATGCCGTTGGAGTTGATGGACTCACTTTATCTTCCAAGCCTTCCGTTGTTATCGTATTTAGATGGCCTTAAGCCATATTTATTGTAATAAGTTTTCTTTTGAGACATTCGATGTAATAAGTGTGTGATTGCTACTTTGTTATAAATCCTTCAAGTACTGTGCGTGTCAGCATTACCGATCCAGGGATGACACTGATGCACAGAGATCAGACTGTTTGAGGTCTGGTCGCTACAACATATGAGTAGTATAATGGTGAATGATGGGTAGATGCAACCAAGGGTCACAATTGCGTGGCAAAATCATGTAAAGAGGCATAACATGCAAAGTGAACAAGAAACAATGGGCATAAAGTAACAAGTGATATATAGCCCATAGCCTTGTGAGAGACAAGTAAAAGAGATGCGCGTAGTCCTTGCGCGAAGGGAACAGTGGTAAGGATAGTCCATAGAATCCCAAATCATCGTTGCTCTCAAGAGCTCGTTTCCTCAACTCTTGGGATTGAGAGGTTCACGCATATACATGAGTACCTACACAAAACAAAGACAAAGGGAAAATTGTGTGTGCGTGGTAGATGTACACATCATCCATCATGATGCGCACGTGCTTGTGTTGGTTAGCACAAAATAGCCAATGCTCAAATAAATGAGATGCGTGATATAGAAACATGTCATCCATCATGATAGGTTTGTTATTATGTATAGCATAATGGAGACTCAAATTGTGTAATGCATCATGAGAAATATGTAGAGCACTATTATTCATGGAATGCATATGGTGCAAGCAATTATGGGAATCATGCAAAGTATGGAATGAATCAAAATCTCCTAATATGTATGAGAAAACTATGGGGGTCTCCTCATGAGCATTAATGGAAACATCACATGGAGAATATTGACAACATCCAAAACAATTCATATTTGGAACAATGTGATCATGGTATGGCATAGTAGAAGAATTGCGCAAATCATGTAAAGGAAGCATGGCAATATCATCACATGAAAAACAAAAGCCAATGACCATCATCTCGTCATCTATGCCATAAGTGCAAATGGGATTTATCTTAATGGGGCATGCATAGTTACTATGTTGAGATTGAAATGATGCAATATGGAAGATCTCACTCATAGCATATGACAAGTTCAAGGGTTTGTCAAACAGGACGTGACCAATAGAATTTTCACATCATATCCTATGGAGCATAGCATCACAACTAGGCAACTCAACATGCTCATCATCATATTCATCATAAATTGGTAAGTCATGACATGAGGAATTCGCACTAGCATGAAGCATGGGTGGATCAACATCATGCAAGCAAACATTGGTGGGATAGTCCGCTAGTGGGACAAGAAGAGCACCATCACCTATGTTACCATCGGAGAATCGCTCATGTGTTGTAGGTGAGATGTCGAAGACCAAGTCGTGGTCAACTTCATCTTGATGGAACCATGTGGGGGGGTGCATCATTATTCACCATGGCCATCGACGTCTCCATTGGAGGTATGGACTCATCGAGGATAGGCATGTCTTCATGTAGGAGACCTAGCACCAAAGGAGAAACACACTAGGAGTAGACGTTAAATCATTAGAAATCATAGTGGCCTCACATGCCGTGTCAACTACATCACTCACTAAGTGTTGTGGCTCACTCACTCCTAATATGATGCTCTCACTCGTATGGTTGGTGGAGTCACTCAAATGGCTCTCAACCTCACATCCGATGTGTGGCATTCTCTCGTGTGTGGGGCTAGTGGTGGTCACACTCATCCTCTCATAGGAAATGCACTCAATGTCACATATGGTGGAGTCACTCATATCACTCATGGTGGGGTAGCTCTCCTCACATGGGAATTGGGACATCTCGTCATATGTGGGTGTCGGAGAGGTGTAGGTGCAAACGTCTCCATAGGTGAATGCCATAGGATGTGGCAAAACATCACTCTCATCCGAGACCAAAGAGAAGGTCTCATGTGCGCTCACATAGCTTGACTCAGAGAATGAGTCCAATATAGGCGTCGTCTTCATGTTGTTGAAGAGGTTCATGCTCATCGCCGTGGTCGAAGGGGATGGCCCTTGCTCGACCTTCTTGTCACCGTATTGTTGTAGGAGTCCCATATGATGTGACACCTCGTGGCTCGTCTCCATGACCGAAGGGAATTTCCCATGCTCGGCCATCTTTCTTGAGGGGCTTCCAAAGATGGAAGTGTCGAACTCGCTCATTGGTGGTCGTTGTTGAAGATGTTGATGTAGGTGAAGATTCCTTGATAGCAATTGGCGAAGATGCCAAAGTGGTGGTGGTAGTAGCCGTAGCTCCGTCTTGGTGGTGCTCGTCTCGCAGTGTTCTCTTGTGCTCATGAAGTATGGTCGTAGTTTGATGTAGAGCTTGTTGGGGCTTGTAGGTTTGCGCGTGTGGAGCATCTTCATGATGATGGTGTCGTTGTCGTACTTGAGCTCGTAGTAGATGGCGTTCGTTGTCGTCGTGCACATGTTGCTTGGAGGTGACTTGCTCTTCATGACGATGTTAACGATGGTCGCCATGGAGATGTGGACGTGGACGAATTGCACTTGCATCTTGTTTGCGCTCCGAAGACTTGTGACTTGAATGTCTCCGCCTTGAGTATGATGAAGGGGAAGAACCGTTGATCAACAAGGTCAGAATCTCCTCCATCCTTGCATCTTGCTCCTCCTTTTGTGTAGAAAGCTTGTTGTCGATGTAGTCCCTTTTCCTTGCTTCGGAGTGACGAATGTCGATGGAAAGGTTCTCGATGCGCTCTCGCAATCTTGATTGTGTGACTTGCATTTGTCATTGTAGATCGAAGATGGACGCTTTGGTGATGTAGTTGTTCGCGCCGTTGTTGTCGTCGAAGACCGGAGATGAAATGCCTTGCCTATCCATCACAAGACTCGAGCAAATATGAGTGGGAGAAAGAGAAGAACTTATACCAAATGTACCTTGACCGAAGTTGAAGATGGATCAAGAAAATAGCACAATTGGTACCGTTCTTGTCAATTTCTCACACCTACACAATTAAGGCTTATGGTGGAGCTCGGTGAGGATAGCGGCACAAAAATTTGATGCAAAATGTTAGCAAGAGTCAATAATGTTGAAAGAGATTCACAAATTCGCAAGTGAAACAAGTAGACCAATAGCAATATGTGGCACATGGAAACACACACACAGTTAGATAAATGGGGTCGTGCAACCAAGGAATGGGCACAAAATGTGGAATCCACGGAAAACGCTCGTGTTGCACAACTCAAGAGAGACACTAGCACGACTTCTCAATTGGCGGATACGACACTTGTGCACAAGCTATAAGATGCAAAATGTATGAGCTTTCTATCCGAAGTATGCTATGTGTATGATTCCTGGTGTGTCTATCAAGATGATCCAAGATGATCGGATATGACAATCTTATATGCAATGTGGTATGATGCTAAGGCTATTGCTCACAAGCTCTTTGCTCTTTCTCTTTTGCTTAAAATCTTATTCTTTTTTTTTGATATGGCCACAATGCGAAATGCACAAACCAAGATAGCAATTGTGTATATGCGGGAACAATCTTGTGACACAAGGGATGATATGATGATACCAATATGATATGGTATGTATGCAATGGAAGGGTGGACCACTAATGTGCACAAGTAGCGTGACCCAGCAATACTCAAATGGCTAGTCTCGATAGGCAAATAACGCAAAATGGGCTAGGGGTTAACAATGCAATTGCAAGGGGAATATACAATGATGTCATCAAGGTTACCGTCCTTACGATGACGACCTCGTGGCAATGATGAGTGGCGGTGTTCTCGATGTCGAACCGTCCCTAATTAGCCGAAACACCTTAGGAAACGGAAAAACCGCAAAGTCAAAATCTCAAGGACAAATGTCAAATGGTGGTAGCGGAAATGCGGTGGTGGTTGCGGAAGTAATGGTGGAAACCCGGTCAAAATGGGTTACGGTGGCGGAAGGGTATGATGGGCTATACATGGTGTCGGAGTCGAAAGCACGGTCCCTAAGTAGTCGAAACACCTTAGGAGACACAACCCACAACACAAACAAAATTGGGTTAAGTTGGGGTGGCGGAAGTGTATGGTGGGCAAGCCTATGTGGAAGTTATGGTGGTGGTGGTTGATGAAGAAGCAATCGTCCCTAAGTAGCCGAAACACATTAGGAGACTCGAATCACTACTCAAACAAGCACATATGCAATGGGGAACAAAATGGGTTAGGTTGCGGAAGGCTATGGTGGTATTGCGAATGATATTGTGGAAGCCCTAGGAAAAGATGCCAAAGTTGTCAAATTTTATGGAGTCAAATGATAGTGGTGGTATTTTTATGGGATGGGGGGTGTCGATAGCTTCAAAACGAGCTAAAGAACGTCAAAAACGGACTCCGGATGAATTAGTTATGGCCGAAACAAGAATTCAGCCGAGTCAGTGTCAGGGTTACCCGGACATCCAGGAGTAGGTCCGGCTGATCCGGGTGTACGTCCGGATGATCCGGGTTCGTTAGCTCCAGTTAGGGTATTCGGGTGCGTGGGATATCCAGACGTCCAGGGGGGGGGGGCGTCCAGCTGATCCAGGGGATGTCCGAATGATCCGGGAGAAGGTACGGATGATCCGGGCAGGTCAAACTGCTCGGGATTTCCTCTCGGGGACGAATTTTTGGGCGGAACTGGGGGATTTTCGGGGCAAAATTGAGGAGATTTTGTGGATGGAAGGTGGGTAAACTCGGGGAGATGCTAGATCCACTCGAAACCAAGCAAATCCATGGATTAAAATCAACAAAACTTTATCATACCAACAAATCACAAAAAAAATTGGAGCTATTTTTGATGGGGATTTTCAAAAATTAGGACAAAATCAAGCAAAAGAAGGTTAGAAAATGAGGGGTAGGGGCTCCAAATTTGTGATCAACCTTGCTCTGATCCAAGATGATCATGAGCAAGCTGGCACTGATCCAAGATGTTGTAGGGTAGAACCCTAGTGGCCCGATGTTTCACGATTGGAGCGGATCCCGCAAAGAACACGAAGAACACGTGGGGAAACACGAGGGGAAACATGAGAGAATTACTCAAACCAACAAGAACAATCACACATGTGCTAGATCCTCGAAACACAAAGAGATACACGATCCACGATCAACAAGGGACGATACATAGGGTAATTGGTTCTTCTCCGCGAGGAGGTCTTGAAGGGGGTCTTCTCCATGAGGAGGTCTTGAATCCAACGTGGATCTTCTCCGTAGAGGGTCCGCGGTCTCTCTCCTAGAGTAGATCTCTATGGATGAGCACAGCTCTATCTCTAATATGAGCTAAACCTATGCTAACCCTCAAATGGAGGAGGGGGAGGAGTATATGTAGTCTAAGCCACGAAGGGGTAAGTGAAGGGCGAAGGGGTACACGTGCCTCGACCCCAGTCACGCGCGCAGGCAGGGTCCGGATGATCCGGATGGTGGCCCGAATGATCCGGGTGTCGGGGGTCCGGATGATCCGGGCGACCGTCCGGATGATCCGGCTTCAGGTGAAACCTTCGGGTGTCTTCGACGCAGTTAGCCGGATCGTCCGGGTGGTCGTCCGGATCATCCGGGCTCGGTCCGGATCATCCGACTGGGGGTTCGGATGATCTGGGAACGTCCTGTCTTGTTCGTTCTTCTTCTTCCTTCTCCTCTTCCATGCTTGGCCTAGGTCCTTGGATCCTCCATGATCATCTCGGTTGTACCTGAGTATATGCAAGGTCCATGCATGAGGTAGTAACCATGTCTCATATGTGGAAAGTGTCGGTTCGAAGAGGAGTGAGTTCACCTTGTGTCCAATGGCGTATGGTCGAGGTCTCATCATATGCCTTCTTGGGGCTTGGTGAGTAGTCGAAGTGTACATGGGGATGATCGTAGGATGCACCGCATCACATCAACTTCGTGTCACCAACATCTTCTTCAAAAACATAGCATCTACAACACTCACATCTACTTCATCAACAAACATACACTACGTGCATTATGGTCTGATCCAGTCTTTGATTATGGTTGTTGTTATATGTGCAGTATTACTATTCACGCTGCTTAATGCATCTAGTATGTTCAACATATACATGCTAATGATTTCTTTAATCATATTTTATATTCTGCAATTAATCATGAAATTGCCTAATTTGTGAACAACACAATTTGCAGGACATTGTGGAAGACTAGAAACGAAGCTTGCTTTGAGAAAATGTTCCCAGTGATCTAGCTGTTGTAGTTTTCAACCTATCTTATTATTTCACTAACTTGAGTATTTTGCATAAAGAACCAGGATGAAGAAGAATTGAGGAAGCATATAGATTGACCAAGACCGTGATGGCGGAGGCATACACTCAAAGTCATTGCTGGAATCCTATAATCATAAGCCTGGAGCTATGAAGTTCATAATGAACTTTGTATGGTGCAATTATAGTCTTGCTTCAATAAGTGTATATGAGAATTTGTTTAGATAATTGTTTGTTTGCATGTCATGGTCATGCTCAAACTTATGGGGCAGATTTTTAATATAAATCGACGAGGTGGCTCATTGTTTCGGCAAAAAACTGATCAATGAAAATTGCGGACAACTACAAACTATTGGTGTTGATTTTACATATATAGAGCACTTACTCTAGGGTTTGTCACACATAATACTGAAGGAAATATGGCCTAGAGGCAATAATAAAGTTGTTAATTATATTTCCTTATATCATGATAAATGTTTATTATTCAAGCTAGAATTGTATTAATCGAAAAACTTAGTACATGTGTGAATACATAGACAAACAGAGTGTCCCTAGTATGCCTCTACTTGACTAGCTCGTTAATCAAAGATGGTTAGGTTTCCTGACCATGGACATGTGTTGTCATTTGATGAACGGGATCACATCTTAAAGAATGATGTGATGGACAAGACCCATCTGTTAGATTAGCATAATGACCGTGTAGTTTTTTGTGCTACTGCTTTCATCATGACTTATACATGTTCCTTTGACTATGAGATTATGCAACTCCCGAATACCGGAGGAACACCTTATGTGCTATCAAACATCACAACATAACTAGGTGATTATAAAGATGCTCTACAGGTGTCTCCGGTGGTGTTTGTTGAGTTGGCATAGATCAAGATTAGGATTTGTCACTCCGAGTATCAGAGAGGTATCTCTAGGCCCTCTCGGTAATGCACATCACTATAAGCCTTGCAAGAAATATGACTAATGAGTTAGTTATGGGAAAATGCATTACGGAACAAGTAAAGAGACTTGCCGGTAACGAGATTGAACTAGGTATGATGATACCGGCGGTCGAATCTCAGGCAAGTAACATACCGATGACAAAGGGAATGACGTATGTTGTTGTGCGGTTTAACCGATAAAGATCTTCGTAGAATATGTAGGAACCAATATGATCATTCATGTTCCGCTATTGGTTATTGACCGGAGATGTGTCTCTATCATGTCTACATAGGTCTCGAACCCATAGTGTCCGCACGCTTAACATTTGATGACGATTTGTATTATGAGTTACGTGATTTGATGACCGAAGTTTGTTAGGAGTCCCGGATGAGATCAAGGACATGACGAGGAGTCTCGAAATGGCCGAGAGGTAAAGATTCATATATTGGAAGGTTACATTCGGACACCGGAATGGTTCGGGTTGTTTCGGATGTGTTTCGGTGTACTGGGGTTACGGGACCCCCCCCCCCGGGAAAGAAATGGGGCAACATGGGCCTTAGTGGAGAAGAGAGAGGACCGACCAGGAGGTGGCACCCCCCTGCCAATCCGAATTGGACAAAGGGTGGGGGCGGCGCCCCCTCCTTTCCCTCTCCTACTCCTTCTCTCTTTCCCCCTTTTCTACTTCGGAAAAGGAAAAAGGAGAGGGGAATCCTACTTGGACTAGGGAGTTCTAGTAGGATTCCCCACACTTGGCACGCCTCTAGGGGGTCGGCCTCCTCTCCTCCCCCCTTTATATACAGAGGCAGGGGGCACCCCAAAGGCACACCAAGTCTTCTCTTAGCCCTGTGCGGTGCCCGCCTCCGCAGTTACACACCTTCATATCGTCGTAATGCTTAGGCGAAGCCCTGCGCTGGTAACTTCATCATCACTGTCGCCATGCTATCGTACTGATGGAACTCTCCCTCGTCCTCAACTGGATCAAGAGCTCGAGGGACGTCATCATGCTGAACGTGTGCTAACATGGAGGTGTCGTACGTTCGGTGCTAGGATCGGTTGAATCACGAAGACGTTCGACTACATCAACCGCGTTACTAAATGCTTCCACTTTCAGTCTACGAGGGTACATGGACACACTCTCCCCTCTCGTTGCTATGCATCTCCTAGATAGATATTGCGTGATCGTAGGATTTTTTCTGAAATACTGCGTTCCCCAACAGTGGCATCCGAGCCAGGTCTACGCGTAGATGTTATATGCACGAGTAGAACACAAAGAGTTGTGAACAATAATAGTCATACTGCTTACCACCAACATCTTACTTTGGTTCAGCGGTATTGTTGGATGAAGCGGCCCGTACCGACATTACATGACCGCGTTCATGAGACTGGTTCTACCGACGTACGTTGCACACAGGTGGTTGGCGGGTGTCTGTTTCTCCAAATTTAGTTGAATCGAGTTTGACTACGGCCGATCCTTGTTGAAGGTTAAAATTGCACACTTGATGAAAAATCGTTGTGGTTTGATGCGTAGATAAGAACAGTTCTTGCTAGAAGCCCGTAGCAACCATGTAAAACTTGCAACAACAAATTAGAGGACGTCTAACTTGTTTTTGCAGGGCATGTTGTGATGTGATATGGTCAAGACGTGATAAGATATTGAAGGAAGTATGCCCTAGAGGCAATAATAAAGTTGTTATTTATATTTCCTTATATAATGATAAATGTTTATTATTCATGCTAGAATTGTATTAACCGGAAACTTAGTACATGTGTGAATACATAGACAAACTGAGTGTCACTAGTATGCCTCTACTTGACTAGCTCGTTAATCAAAGATGGTTAAGTTTCCTAGCCATAGACATGAGTTGTCATTTGATTAATGGGATCACATCATTAGAGAATGATGTGATTGACTTGACCAATCCGTTAGCTTAGCACTATGGCCGTTTAGTTTATTGCTATTGCTTTCTTCATAACTTATACATGTTCCTATGACTATGAGATTATGCAAATCCCGAATACCGGGGGAACACTTAGTGTGCTATCAAACGTCATAACGTAACTGGGTAATTATAAAGATGCTCTACAGGTGTCTCCGATGGCGTTTGTTGAGTTGGCATAGATCGAGATTAGTATTTGTCACTCCGATTGTCGGAGAGGTATCTCTGGGCCCTCTCGGTAATGCACATCACTATAAGCCTTGCAAGCAATGTGACTAATGAGTTAGTTATGGGATGATGCATTATAGAATGAATAAAGAGACTTGCCGGTAACGAGATTGAACTTGGTATTGAGATACCGGCGATCGAATCTCGAGCAAGTAACATACCGATGACAAAGGGAACAACGTATGTTGTTATGCGGTTTGACCGATAAAGATCTTCGTAGAATATGTAGGAACAAATATGAGCATCCAGGTTCCGCTATTGGTTGTCGACCAGAGATGAGTCTTGGTCATGTCTACATAGTTCTCAAACCCGTAGGGTCTGCACGCTTAACGTTCGATGACGATTGGTATTTTGAGTTTATGTGTTTTGATGTACTGAAGGTTGTTCGGAGTCCCGGATGTGATCACAGACATGACGAGGAGTCTCGAAATGGTCGAGACATAAAGATCAATATACTGGAAGGCTATGTTTGGACATTGGAATGGTTCCGGGTGAGTTCGGGCATTTACCGGCATTCCGAGGGGTTACCAGAACCCCCGGGGAGTCATTGGGCCTTAATGGGCCTTAGTGGGAGAGAGGAGGAGGTGGCCAAGGTGGGGGCGCCCCCCAATCCCAAACCGAATTGGGGTGGGGGCTGGCCCCCCTTTCCTTCTCCCTCTCTCCTTCTTCCTTCTTCTCCTACTCCTACTAGGAAGGGAGGAAACCTACTCCTAGTGGGAGTAGGACTCCCCCCTTGGGCACGCCCTATGAGGGCCGTCCCTCTCCTCCTCCTGTTGTGGTGGGCGCACGGCAGATGCCAAGGGATGGCTAAAGAGAGGAGAAGGCTCGAGGGCGCTGGTGGGTTCCAGAGGCGAGGTTGGCATGAGCGGGCGCGGGACACCGGACATACCCAGGTTCGGGGCTCTCCGGAGAGATAACACCCCTAGTCCTGCCGTGTGTAGTTGGATGTTCGATAGTACAATGTGCTCCGGGAGCTGTATGGAGAGGAAGGAGGCTGGCCAAGGCTCGGGCTGCTCCTTCTCTCTGGCGTGGCTGTTCAGGTGGCTAGTTCTATGCTTACTTGCCTTTTTCTTACATGCCCCTGTGATCGCGAGCTCCTGGGGGTTTTTATAGACCAACCCCTAGGGGTACAATGGTAATGTTATAAGTCGGTGGGTCCGGATTGTTGGTGTCCGGGGACCCGGGATGGGTCCCGCTGAGGGCTTGTGGTTCGCCGGGTTCCCCTAGGTGCAGGCACCCCGCGTGCCTAGGGGCACTGTGCACCGTCTTGTCGATTGTCAGGGCGTGGCCGAGTCAAGTCATGTACAGTGGCTCTCTGTCAGGTTGCCGCTTGCTGTTGTCAGCGGTGAGGGCGAGGGCACTTTGGCCATGCCGGCCCTGGTCAGCGGGTAGGTGAGGGGCACTGTTGCCACGCTTCGGCTGACCGGAGGCATGGGTGGGGTGCTATTGCCTCGGTCATCGTTGATTGAAGACTCGTCCCATCGTACGGCCTGGATGCGATGGGTGCTGACCCGTGGCTGGATTGCAGAGCACGCCACGGGTGAAGCTGGCTTGTCGATGAAGCTTCGGTTGTGCCGGGTTCGGCTGTCTTGCCCTAGTTGTTGAGGCCGAGTCGATGCGTCTTGCCGGGCCGAAGAGCCTGGCCGGGTTGCGGGGCTTGGCCGGGTCGAGCGACCCGGCCAAGCGCGTGGCAGTTTGAGGGGCGGTGCCAGCCCTGTTGTTTTTGAAGAGGATCCGGGTTCCGTTGCCTGCCCGGGGTTCATCCCCCCGACAGTAGTACCCGAAGCTGTGAAGGTCCGCCATCTTCGGATGAGTGGGCCTTTGCAGTTTCCCCCTTAAGCAAGGCGGATTCTGCGAGCGCCGGGTCCGGCAACAGCCGCTGTGTGCCGGTTTTCTCGGAAACCGGATCACGGCATCCCGGCTGTGGCGGGAACCGAGGAGTCCGTCAAAACTTGGGGCGATCCCTCGGGCTTCGCGCGGGCGCCACGTGGTGCCGGGAAGTCGGAGGGGCCTGACAGGCCACGCACGTGACGGGACTTGGCGACGGGCTGGGGCCCGCTGCCGCGCACCCTTGGCCCATGCGCGCGGATCTATTGCTGCGTCCGGGGGCCGGTTGCTCTTCCCCGGGCAGTTACTGTGCGTGTACGTGCACACTTATTGTGGGGTAGTGGAACGGGTGCGTGCAGACGATCCTACTTCCCCACGTTCGACCCGAGGGTTATAAATTGAGGGGGCAAGGGGGCGGCGGACATCATTCTCGCTCGCGCCCTCCTGTCCCCCTCCTCTTGCTCTGCTCTACGCAACCGACGCGCAGCTGCGCCTGCTGCTCCGAGCAAAACTCCTCCGTCGTCCATCTTCTTTCTCCTTCCCCTTCTTCCGTCCATGGCGCTGCCGTCGGGATCCTGGATGGGTTTGAATGTCACCACCGAGGACATCACCCAACTTTGAGCATCGCGGCGCCTGCCGCGGGAGACGGACATCGGCGTCCGTCTGCCACGCGGCGAGCAGAGGCCTCAAACCGAGGAGTAGGAGCATGTGGTCTTCCTCACGCATTTCGAGCGCGGGTTCGGGCTGCCGACGAGCACCTTCTTCCGCGCGTTCCTGGAGTTCTTCGGGCTCCAGCCGCATCATCTTGGCACCGGCGCCATCGTCCAGCTCTCCGGCTTCGTTACCCTCTGCGAGGGGTACCTGGGGGTCGAGCCCATGATCGACCTCTGGGCGCGCTTCTTCTCCTTGAAGCAGCAGGGCCCGTCGGCTGGGGAATTAACCGACTGCGGCGCCATTGTCATCTCGAAGCGGTCGGGGGCGGACTTCCCCAAGATCCCGCTGGAGGATTCTGCCAAGAAGTGGCAGAACTCCTACGTCCGCACCCTTGGTGCGGATCGCACCAACCTTCCGGCCTTCATCATCGCGCCACCGTGGGCGAAGACGAACTGAGGCTACTCGCCCAGGTGCCCGTCGCAGGAGATCATCAATCTCTGCGAGCGGTTGACTGTGATGAGGACGCAGGAGGGGCTCACTGGCACCGACATCCTTGCCGCGTTCATCATGCGCCGAGTCCTTCCGCTTCAGAGGCGCTCCTGCCTCATCGGCAAAATGGTCGGCCTTCAAGACCCCAACCGCATGGGGTCGACGCGGCTGTCTGCGGAGCAGATCATGCGCGGCGTGAACGACATTTCCAAGGCCAACGTTGGATAGGACTGGCGGTTCGGCAAGGCGCCGTACAGCGAGTCGAACCCGGCACCGCAGGTCAGTATCTGGTTTTCGTACTTTGCTGCTACGCACCTTCTCATTCGTCCTGACGCGACACGGGAGGTGCTTCTGAACGTGATCCGGCATCCTTACGCCTGGGCTCCGTCGCAGGTGGCGCCGGTGGCGCTAGAGGAGCCCGCGGCCCACGGCGGGGAGGAGGAGGCCGAGTCCGACGCCGGCGCTGGGCGTCACGCGGGTAAGTCTTGTATTTTTCTTCATGTGTCTTGAATTGCTGTCCGCAGCATGGAACGGTCGGTGCTGACGCCAGGTGTTGGTGAAGTAGCATTGGGCGGGGGAGGCGGCGATGCCAGCGGAGCCGGGTCCTCGCATGGGGCGGCGCCAAGCCGCCCGCATGGGAAAGATAGCGTCGCGCCGCGACCTTGGGCCCCGAAGCGTATGGCGGACCCGGCCAGGGTCGGGAGGCCGGCCAAGAGGAAGCGCGTCGGCAGGCACGGGAGCCCAACCCTGGTCCCGGTCCTGTCGGGGTAAGCTTTGTTTCTCGTTTGCGTCCGGATTCTTGAGCTAGTCTTGTTTCTTTTTTGCTCATTCTGTCTTCTTCTTCAGGTCGCCAATCGCGCTGGCGAGGGCGGCGGCGGAAGCCGCGGCCACCAAAGGGACCACGTTCTGCAGGAGCCGATCCGACCTCGCCGACCAAGCCGAGGTGGAGGGACGGGCAGACTCGGACCTCGGCCTGGACCTGAACGATGCTGAAGCCTTGGCCTGGCGGGACAGGAACAGGGCCGAGGCGGAGCTGGAGGCGGAGCTGGAGGCGGCGTCGGTCCGTGCTTAGACCGACGCGGTGGCGGCATGGGCGTGAGCCGGCACGGAGCCAGCCTGGCGCGAGATGCCGGAGGGCAGGATGGTGGCGGCAATGGTCTTTGAGCCGTCGTCGGTGAGGGAGCGCGGCCGTGGAGGCCGGACTGAGGTGGTGATCCTCGACTGGGAGGTCATGGAGGTGGGGGATGATACCCCGCCGCGGGCCAACGTGGTCGAGCAAGCGGGGGCAGATGGTGGTGGAGGCGACGCCGTCTTGGAAGAGGCGCTGCAGGCGGTGGTGCCGAAGGGGCCGCTGGTTTTGGAGGAGGCACCGCGGGCGGCGGTGCCGGAGGCCACCCCGGCAGCTGGGCCGGTGGTGGCGCAGAAGGCCGTCCCGGCGTTTGGACCGGAGGTGGCGATGCAGGGCGTTCCGGCGTCCGGGTTGTCGAGGGCGCCGAGAGGGGCATCGGAGGAGGTGCTGGCCGCGTTGGGAGCGACCAGCAGGGAGCATGCCTTGGTGCCCCGGCAGGGAGGACGCCGGGCCGCCGCGCCGCAGCCGGCGCGGAGCGGGTGCGCCGTAGTCTTTGGGCCTCAGACCCAGGAGGAGGCAGCGCTGGACGCCATCAGCCGCCGCCTGCGTGGCCGGACCGGCTCGAGGCCTTCGCCCAGGCCGAGGTGGAGCGGACGCGCGACCTGGAGCGCGCCATTCTGGTAAGCCTTCTTTTTCTTGCGATTTCTTCTTTGTGGGGGCGCGCCAGCGCACCCACTGGGTGTAACCCCCGAGGTTCGGGCAAACTACGTAGTAGTTGGGTCGAATCTTTAGAGCGTTGGCCTTATTCTGACTTCTGCTTCTTCAGCATCTCGACGCTTTCCGGGTTTCCGCTTACAACCGTGTCCTAGGCAAGCACCGAGAGCTGAAGGAGCAGCTTGCCGCCACGGAGGAGGAGCTTCACGTCACTACAGGTATTCTTTTGCTCTTTTATAGTGGGGGCGCGCTAGCGCACCCACTGGGTGTAGCCCCCCGAGATTTGGGCCAACTGTGTAACAGTTGGGCCAAATCTTAAGTCTTGCTTTTTTCTTCTGCTGAATTCTTCTTTTTCGCAGCCGAGGTGCTGTCCTGGCAGACTCGTCTGCTCCGGGCCGGTCATCACTATGACCGGCTCGTTGCCGACACCGGCCGTCTTGGCGTTGAGGCGGCACAGGCGAGGGCGGAGGCGGCCGCGGCCCGGCAATTTCTTGATGAGGCCAATCGACTGCATGAGCAGCTAGCGGGTCACAAGAGCCGCCTTGAGGCCGAGGTGGAGCTTCTTAAGGCGAAAGCCGCCAAGGTGGTGGAGGTGCAGCAGGCCCTGGTGGAGGCGGACCAGCAGCGCGGCTAGCTGGCCGACGACAAGGGCCAGCTCCAGGCCGAGGTGGATCGCCTGCAGGGGCAGGCACCACGGCTGAGGGGGCCCGTCAGGATGAGGCCCGTCGCCGCGAGGCGGCCGAGAAGGCAGCGACGACAAGGACGCTGAGCTGAAGGCGGCCCTTTTCAAGGCGGCCGATCTAGAGAAGGCGCTAGAGGAGCGCGATCGCGCCATCAAACGGGAGCGGCGTGGTACGTTGCTTGAGGCGCAACACCTGGAAGAGTCCTTCTCCAGTAAGTGCTTTTTCTTGCATTTTTCCAGGTCGGGACCCGGCCTTTCTTCTTTGTTGTTCTTCTTCTAATTTGCTTCTTCTTTTGTGGCAGGGGCCTTCCCGGAGATGCAGTGGCTGGCGGAGGAAGCCGTCCGCTATCAGCACGACCCGATCGGTGTCGTTGGGTCCGGGACGGATCGGCGGGTGGCCTGGACCTTCCCGGAGATCATCTCCGCCGCTGAGGCCCGCCTGTGGGTCTTGGGAACGCAGATGGGGTGGCTGTCCCAGGCCGGCACCGTGATGACGGCGGCCCTTTGGCTAGACTCCGTTGCTCCGAGCAGCTTCACGCGCCTGGCGTGTTGGTTGGAGATGGGGCTGGACCGGCTCCATGAGTGGCACGTCTCCGCCGCTCGTGCCGGTGCTGAGATGGCGCTCCGGTTCGTGCTGTCTTGGCATCCGGACCTGCAGCTGGACGCATTGATGGGCCAGCGGGCCGGCTCGGAGCAGCTCTTGCAGGAGCAAGCCAGCCAGATCGCCTCCCGGGCCAGCTACATCGCCGAGTTCGCCTTCCACGACGAGTTCCATCCGGAGCGGACAGAAGACGGCAGGGCCGTGGACGGCGACGACTACGGCTTGCTTCTCCATGATCCGGAGGGGAGCTCGGAGGAGACGGGTGTCTACCGCGACGCGGGTGCTGACGAGGACACTGGCGCCTCGCTGGACCAGGAGGCCGCCAGGGGAGAGCCGTCGACGTCGCGACGCGGCGCTGGAGATGCCTAAGACACTTTATGTAAAATTTGTTAAGTAGCAGGTCCACCTACCCACTGGGGGTTTTAGGGTGTAATGAACTCTGGCCGTGGGCCTTTAAATATTTGTGTAAATGTCGTGAGTGCTTGTGCTTTTGCCTTCCGTTTTTTGGACCGATTTCATTCGCTTTCCCTTTCTCAAACCTCCCCCCCTCCCCCGCGAGTCAGACGGCCGAGGCTCCGGTCCGTGACAAGGAGTTCGGTTCTTCGAGAGGAGTGTGCAGGACTTGGGCCCTTCGAAATGTTGAGATCGAGCGAAACACCCACTGGGCCGGCTGGCGGCAATCCGACAAAGCCGGTTGGCGAGCAGCCGGTTGGGCGGCTATTTATTTGATGAGCGGCGGGTCGGGTTGATCGACCCGACAGCCTTTGACCTAGTGTATGAAGCATAAAGGAGCTTTGGCCCATTGTGCTTGCCAGCCGATAGCCAAAGCTGGATCTGTGGCTTTAGGGCGAAGTGGGGGACCACGACATCCTAACTTCATCAGGAATCACCAAGACGGCGGGGTGGCGACCGAGCCGGCCAGCCCCCGAGCCCCCGGGTCGAGCGAGTCGGACCGGTGGCTGGGTTCAGTGGTATAGTGATGCTGGAAAATAGGGACACAATAAATTGGTCGACAAAAGGCAGCCCCCGAGTCTCGTTTGGGGACCCCATAGTTTCATGCGTTTACAAAAGGCGACGATACATACACTCATGCGGCTAAGTTCCGCGTTCCACGGCCAGGTCGTTTCTTCACCGGCGGTGTCCTTCTTACGCTTTCTTGACTTGCGTGCGTCGATGAGGTTGTAGGCGTTGTGGTCGCGCAGGGCCCTTCTCACGATGAATGGGCCCTCCCATGGAGGGGACAACTTGTGCTGGCCTGCTTGCTCTTGGACGAGTCAGAGGACGAGGTCGCCCTCGCGGATCGCGAGGGGCTTGATCTTCTTGCTGTGGTAGTACCTAAGGCCTTGCTGGTAGATGGACGAATGACTGAGCGTCAGGAGGCATGCTTCTTCAAGCAGGTCGACACCATCTTCGTGGGCTTCTCTGGCTTCGGCTTCGGTGTACATCGCGATGCGCGGCGAGTCGAACTTGATGTCAGTTGGGACGACAGCTTCGGCTCCGTAGACGAGGAAGAACGGGGTGAACCCGGTCGACCGATTTGGCATGGTGCGTAGACTCCAGAGAACGGCCAGCAACTCGTGAAGCCAGCTGTCGGGTGAACGGATGAGTGGCTTGACGAGTCGCGGCTTGACGCTAGGCAGGATGAGTTTGTTGGCCCGCTCGACCTGCCCGTTAGACTGCAAATGTGCAACGGAGTCCAGGTCGAGGCGGATGCCGGAGACGGAGCAGTATTGCTCGAGCGCGCCCTTGGCGAAGTGGGAGCCACTGTCCGTGATGATGCTTTTCGGCATGCTGTAGCGCACCGCTATGTCCTTGATGAACCGGACGACTGTTGGCCCGTCCAGTTTCTTGATTGGTCTTGCCTCGATCCACTTGGTGAATTTGTCCACTGCCACCAGCAGGTGCGTCATGCCGCCTCGCGCGGTTTTGAAGGGTCCCATCATGTTGAGTCCCCAGACCGCAAAGGGCCAGGCGATCGGTATGGTGCGGAGTGCTGACACCGGCTGGTGGCTGCGTTTGCGGAAGCGCTGGCATCCCTCACACTTGAGGACGAGCGACTCGGCATCTTGGAGGGCCATGGGCCAGTAGAAACCATGGCAGAATGCCTTGGCCACCAGGGATTGCGATGCAGCGTGGTGCCCGCACTCGCCAGGATGTCGATGCCGCATTCCTGCTCGACGCAGCGCTGGAACACGTCGATGGAGCTGCACTTGACGAGGTCATTGTTGATGATGCTGTAGGCAGACGCCCGGCGCTGCACTTGCCAAGCTTCAGTCTCGTCCATGGGGAGAACCCTGTTCTCCAAGAATTCTGATATTGGGAGTGCCCAAGCTGGAGCCGTGACCATGGCAAAGACGGCCACCAGGGTGGGTTCCGAGTCGGCAGCTCCCGAGCCGGGTTGGGCAGCCCCCGTGTCGAGGATGGCGATGGCCGGGTCCGGGGCAATAGTGGCCGGGTTGAGCTGAGCAGCCCCCGGGCTGGGTTCAGCAGCCCCCGGGACGTCTGGAACGTGGATGGACTTGGAGTCCAGCGATGGATTGACTGACGGCTTGCGCAGGTGCTCGAGGGAGACGCCGGACGGGATGGCTTGTCGGGACGAGGCGATCTTGGCGATCGTGTCGGCTGCTTCATTCTCCACGCGCGGGACATGGAGGAACTCGCAGCCCTTGAAGGATCCGGATAGCTTCTGGACGAGGAAGCGGTAGCTTGCCATATTGGAGTCACGGGTGTCCCATTCGCCGGAGCACTGCTGCACCACCAGGTCCGATTTGTCGTAGCACAGGATGCGTCGGATGCCGAGTTCCTTGGCAAGCCGGAGGCCGTGCACAAGGGCTTCTTACTCGGCGATGTTGTTGGAGGCGGCGAAGTGGATCTGGAGCGCGTAGAGGAGTCGGTCGCCCTTCGGGGTCAACGGTACGATGCCGGACCCCAAGCCAAGTCGCATCTTGGATTCATCGAAATGCATGCGCCAGTGCATCGAGTCGGGAGGCGGCGGCAAGTACTGGGTCTCGGTCCAGTCGACGAGGAAGTCGGCCAGGGCTTGAGACTTGATTGTGGTGCGGGGCTCGTAGAGGATGGTGTGGCCGGCTAGCTGGATCACCCACTTGGCGACCTCGCCAGAGGCATCCCGGCACCCGACGATTTCTCCGATAGGCGCCGTGCTGACCACGATGACGATATGCCCTTGGAAATACTGCTTCATCTTCTTGGCGGTGAAGTACACGTCGTAACACATCTTCTGGTAGTGCGGGTAGTTCTGCTTGGAGATGGAGAACACCTCACTCAGGTAGTAGACCGGGCGTTGGACGGCTTGGATCTTTCCCTTCTCTGGTCGCTCGACCACCAGCATGGTGCTGACCGCCTGCAAGGTCGCGGCTATGTAGAGCAACAGCGGCTCCTTGTCAATCAGCACGGCCAGGACTGGTGCGGTGGAGAGCATGCGCTTGAGGTCTTGGAAGGCCTCGTCTGCCTTGTCGTTCCATTCGAACGGGCTCGTCTTCTTCATCAGTTGGTACAGGGGTAGCGCCCTCTCGCCCAGCCGGCTTATAAACCGGCTGACCGAGGCCAAGCATCCGGTGAACTTCTGGACATCGCGCAGCCGAGCCGGTTTGCGCATGCGCTCGATGGCCTTGATCTTCTCCGGGTTCGCCTCAATGCCGCATTACGAGACGAGGAAGCCGAGTAGCTTTCTGGACGGGACACCGAAGACGCATTTCTCCAGGTTAAACTTGACCTTGTATTCGCGGAGATTGGTGAATGTTTCCTTCAAATCATCGAGGAGCGTGAGGTGTTGCTTGGTCTTCACCATGATGTCGTCCATGTACATGTGGATATTGGGGCCGAGTTGCATCAGCATGCATTTCTGCATGCAGCGTTGGAAGGTGGCGCCGGCGTTCTTCAAGCCGAACGACATGGTGATGTTGCAATACGCCCCAAAGGGCGTGATGAAGGACGTCTTCAGGGCATCGGCCGGGTCCAGCTTGATCTGATGGTAGCCGGAGTAAGCGTCCAGGAAGGACATGAGCTCGCACCCGGTTGTCGAGTCGATGACTTGGTCGATCCACGCGAGAGCGAACGGATCCTTGGGACAGGCCTTGCTGAGGCTGGTGTAATCGATACACATGCGCCGGGTCTTGTTCTTCTTCAGGATGAGGACTGGATTGGCCAGCCACTCGGGGTGAAACACTTCCATTATGAAGCTGGCCGCCAAGAGCTTGGCGACCTCTTCACCAATGGTTCTTCTCTTCTCTTCGGAAAATCATCGTAGGGGTTGACGGACAGGCTTGGCGTCCTTGCGGACATGAAGTTTGTGCTCAGAGTACTTCCTTGGGATACCCGGCATGTCCTTGGGGGTCCATGCGAAGGTATCCCGATTCTCACGGAGGAAGTCGACAAGCTCGCCTTCCTATTTGTTGTCGAGGGGGGCGCCTACGGCAATGTACACTACAAAAAAAATACACTTCCGTGATGATACGTGTTTGTCGCAGTAGTTCGCGTTTTTTGTCATGCATGTACATCCATGACGATTTTATGACAAAATCAAGATAGTCATACCTGTGATGTCGTAGAAGTGTTCCATGACATTAGCAAAATTATCATCATAGAAGAGTCCACTTCTATGATGATAAATCGTGCGTCACAGAAGTGCTTTTGTCAAGGGTGACCGACACATGACATCCACCGTAACGGAACGTCGTTGAGCTATCGGGTCGGATTTTGGATCCGATAACCCGTTAACAGCCCTGGCCAATGGGAATTTCCACATGTAAAATTCTGATTGGCGGAAGGGAACACCTGTCAGCTCGTCAGTGGGCCAGATGTCCCCCGTCCATTGGAGGAGACTTGCCTATGATACGTCTGCACATGGCTGGGCCCAACAGAGTCCCATATAGGTTAAAAAGGCCGGCCTAGTCAAAGGCCCGTAGTACCTAATCAGGTACTAGTGGACCAGCCCAATAACGTCCTGCTTAATAAAGGCCCATTTACGGCCCGAAGCCAGATCTGGCCTGTTAATTGTTCACCCAATATTTGGGCCCATTTACGGCCCGAAGCCAGATTTGGCCCGTTAATTGTTCACCCAATATTTGGGCCCATTTGCGGCCCAAAGCCAGATCTGGCCCGTTAATTGTTCACTGAATATTTGGGCCCAACTACAGCCCAGTGACTTTCGGCCTGTTAGAGGCCTGATGTAGACATGGGCCCATTTCAGCCCGGTGTGACTTTCGGCCTGGGAATGGCCCGTGCTGCCCATGGGCCATATATGGTCCGACGGGACATCAGGCCCACTAACGACCCGTGCTAAAGGTGGCAACAGTTAAGCCCAATGTGACTTTGGGCCTGTTAAAGGCATGTCGTGTAATTCGGCCCGTTGATGCCTGTACTAAGCTTTCAGCCTCTTAAAGGCCCATGATATCAGTGGGCCAACTAAGGCCCGAGATATGTTTCGGCCTGGTAACGGCCCGTGAGCTAACTGGGCCCAAAAAGGGCCGGTCTACATTTTGGCCTGCTGAAGGCCCGTCGATGACTAGTGAAAATTGAGGCCCAACATGCATTTTGGTCTGCTAAAGGCTCGTGGTTTCATCTCGGCCGTAACAGGCCAGTACAATATTCTGCCTGTTAATGGCCCAACGCTACCTGGGACAAACTAAGCGCTGGGTCGACAAAAGGCCCAACTAAAATATAGGCCGGTGTAAGTTTGGGCCTGGCGCAATGTGTGAAGGCCCCAATCATCCGGGCCCAAGAAAGACGCAGGCCGGCCCAATTGTGGCCCGCTAAAAACCTGGCCCGTTAGAGTCGAATGTTTCGGCCCGGTCGACTACATCTGATTGTTTTCAGATAGCGAATGATGGCATTAACTAGTAGGAATTAAGAACAAACCTATTCTATACAATAAAGAAATTACGGCATAGTAACTAAGAATAAACCTACACTATACAATAAAGGATTTAAGGTATATTACATCCACTGGGCATCGAAGTTCGCCACCAGTGATCATAAAGCGCAACGAAGAAGCAGATTATAAAAACTGGGCACCATTGCAGCGTAACAAAATAATACTGAACCGAGACCACTTCCAAGATAGTTCAAGAAAGGTTAGCCTTGCGGGGGAACTGCTGTGCAAGCTGCTAAGCAAGGCTGTGAGACCAGCCAAGCATGTCGGTCATAGCTTTCAGGTGTAGCTGTTTAGCGATGAGGTTCTCATTGGTGTTCTCCACAATCTTAGAGATAGGACTTCAAGTCGAAGTTGAGTTGCAGAATGCCTTTCTGCTAGAACTTTGGACTGAAGAAGTCGAACTGACTCAGACAACAAATTCTGTGAGCTTGTCTATCTGTTAGTCTCAAGTAACTTGAACACTGCATCAAGACAAGACTTTGGGGTTGTCTCGCTATCTTCAAGATGTTTTGCCTTCTTTGCTGCAATATATGTTGGGTTTGTCTCACAGCCTTCAGCAGACTTGTGCATGCCATCAGGCATATCACCCTGAAACAAAGCAGAGAGATGACAGGTTTTGCACATGTATAAACAAAGATGATAACGGTGCTGTCAATTCCATCCAATTTCAAATTAGAAAATAAAGAGTAAGTTCAAAATGTCAATAGCTTAATTTGGCATTGTTCATAATGCGGGGAGCTTCACCACACTACTGGATTACCATGTCAACATAACAAGCATAGATGAAGGGCAAAGAAAATCATTGTATCTATTTTGGATAATGTGCATGGCATGTTGTTCATATCATCAGCCACATCAGTAAGATAAAACAGGAGATGACAAGGTGCAAACATGGGCTGCTTCACCACACACTGGATTATAGATAGGGAGTATGAGCAAATTAAACAGTAGTTGAGGATAAATGCTTTAGAAGGACTGACTTACATTAATAGTTAACACCGGCTTTATAATGCCCTTCTCCATGTCAAGGGAAGGATAACTCAAGAATTTCAGCACATAATCTTCTTCATAAGCATTGCCTGTACTCTACATTTTGTAGAGAGTAATTATAGATACGATAATACTGGAAGGGATAGAGGATAATGAAGATAAGATACAGATTCATGCTACATAATCAACTACCAATCCCTGGAAGTACAAGTGTTACAGGACAAAATGTACTGACAAGAGCAATGGGCTACACTTCTGCACTGGCGTTGTCTGTGTATTCTACTTGTTGGTAAGATTAAATATAGATCTGATCTTTTTCAGTAAATGGTGGGCGAGGGAGATAAGATGCAGAATGCTACAAAATGAACCAATCTCTCTTTCCATAATACAAGAGTGTTTTGAACACTAGTGTACTGTACAAAACGTTCTTATATTATGGGATGGAGGGAGTAGCTGTTAATGTAAGTGCAATGATAGACCACATTCAGTCCTTACAAGAGGACTGCAGAGCTAAACCTTTTCAAAAGCATTGGGTTGATTCTAAATTTAAGTAAGAGTCCATACAGATCTTATAATGTCCACCAACTGGACGATTACGAGGCTAACATGTGCAGTGATGCTACATAATCAAACAGCTATGAATGTAAGTATGGTCATACAGGGCAAGAGGTACTCCCAAGAGCAATGCAGTGTGCAGTATAGTTGCGAGATTCTGTGGTCCCTTGAGAACGAATGTTCTTCTGCTAACAGTTTTCGTACAAGTGAGACATTAAGGCAAATGCAGAAATGTAGTTAAAATTATGATGTGGTATCATATACAGTACCTTACGCTGCAGCCGTGACCAATGTGTAACAAGATTATTCCAGTCACCGTCGGATAAATGTAGCACCGGAGACTTTATAGAAATTTCGTTCAGAGGCTTGCCATCGAAGTGCGCTTGCCTCAGGTAGGAACGATACTTCATCAAAGAGTGCTTGAAAAGCGCAACGAACCCTTGCTCGTCATCAGAATCCAGTTTGCTCCTCGCCTATTTAAAAGAATGAAATCTTGTGTCTTCTGTCAGCAGAAACATATGCAGTAATGACCATGAATAACATTAGTACATTACTTACGCGTAAGTTGCGGAGGAAGACTGGAAATTGTTCTGTGTCTATGATATAATATTTCCATGAAAGAAAGATGCGCACAAAGTTCCTGACAACAACATAAGCTTCGTCTTCTAAACTGGGAAGAAATGGAACAGGGGTCCTATTTGCTACAATTGGGGCTCTCTCTGGTTCGAAAAGGGATTTGGCAACTGGATTTGGTGTGCTCTTTGCTGGAATGGGGGTTTTGTGCCATACAGCTGGTGCTATGTCAACTGGCATAATCATACTATTTGCTGCAGTTGGGGTCTGCTGAGTCGGGGCATCAGAAATGACCAGTGTAGTAGGGCTAGAGTCTTCTGGAGTTGGGGTGTTTTGTGGGTCAGGTGATATTGCAACTACACCTAATGGGCTATTTGATTTATTAGGCGCCACTACCTTTTCCAAATACTTTGCTTGTGCTCCTCCATGATCAGCAATCGCCCTCTTCCTTTTGAACGTCTGATACACAAGAACATCATTTGAATGGATAAATATGGTATGATGACAGATGGAAGATGTACTGAAAATGGATAGGCAGGGTGTATTCACATACACGATGTGTAAACTAAGCTAATGGCAGTTCAACAAAGTAGATGCAATGCAAAGCATCAGTTGCAAGATATGTGCGAGCTATGTAACCTTGGAAAGTTAGAGCAAGTACCTTGATGGGTGAATAAGATAGGGCATCTTCCTCTGACTCCTCCACTAGGGAGCTACATTGACTTAGGTCTCCCTCTAGCTCAGAATCGCTGTTAGGATCATATTCTGAGCATGAATCTATAGGTGGAGAGCATTTGCATTGCATTGCATCCAGACTTGATTTCAGCCCCTTAATGCCAAGTTTGACAGCCATGGCATTGTTCTGCTTTATTCTTTTCATGCGCGCAAGCTCATAATCATTATTATGCTGTTCAGAATCTGAGATTCATGAAAACATAAAAAGTAGTCAGATTGTCTATGGAATGCATTGCGGATTCAACTCGGAGAGTGTCTCCCTATAAACCCCTACATATGCAAAGTTCGCCTCCCCAGCCGTGCTGACCAGACCACACACAGAAATACAAACCCCTTATGTCTCTATAACATGCAGACACACATTTCAAAACTGAAGTAGGAACATTAGAATCATATGAAATTCATATTTGAACAAATAAACTAAGCAATTATGAGTGGCATAATGTTTAGCTTCAAGGTTGGAGTGTTGGTAGTGCGACACAAAGCAAGTAGGCTGATTGTATTCCATGTAAAAGATTGAAACCTATGTAAAAGCTGGAAATGAAACTTTCTTTCTATACAATGCAGTGTTCGTTGCCCACACATGATGGAAGAGATCACATAGAGAAATACTATTCACTCGTGTCTACGGTTCTAGTATTTAGAAACAGGGTGGTCCACCCTAAAAGAATATTGATAACAAATATGACAAGGCAAGCATAGATGTAGTGAATAAATCATTTACTTGTGAGCTTACTAGGACAAGTATGCAAAATTGTAACTGCAGTAAGAGACCATCCAAAATCTGAATGAAGAAGTTTGTCTAGCACTTATTGTTTGCAACTAATCGACATGAATAATTGGATATTATATCGAATGAGTAAGAAAGACAAGTAAAATTGTCAACAAACCTGGCTTACAGTAGTAATTTGGGTCGATGTCACTACGACCAACAATCCAAAATGACTAGTGTCTGTTCTAAGGGCCGGAATTTTGAAAACCCTGTGAAGTTTAGATGTACTAAAGATTGCCGAAATACATCTGAGCCATTAAGTGTAGGTAGCACTGAGCACAAAACAAACCCTAATGACATTCCTGCCTAATGAGTAATGAATCAATTAGAAAATGGGTGATGAGGAGTGGCTGCTGAGTGTTGAGGACGTATCTCAGGATAAATCGAGTTGGCTTGGTGGGTGTTGCACGCCTGCGCCCTGAACGGACTGGGAAGGTAGGCACGGTGGCACGCCCAGGCAGCGGTGACGCTATTGGGCGAGCGGCTCCTGGCCTCTTGTTAGTCCGGCGTATCCTCCTAGGGTCATGCCGTCCGGGGACGGCAAGTCGCCGGCGAGGCATGCGGTTGGGGGCGAGTAGAGATCGGAAGCGCGCAGCAGAACAGAGGGGAATCAGGGCCTGGGACGACCCAAAATGCCAGGGTGGGCTAGCCCACCGTGGGCACCCTGTAGAGATACACACCCGAGCGGCGAACATGCATTTTTGAAACTAATTTAGGAACATTTAGCAGACCAATTAAACAACTCTGTTTTAATAATATCAGATTCGTATTTGAACAACTAAGCTTGTTTAGCTTGATGGGTGGAGCAGTGTTATTATGACACGAAGCACGTATTCTGATCGTATAGTGATCATAAAAGGGGGAAACTCTAAGCATATTTTTTTTAGCAAAAGAGGGTTTCCCCTCCGATTTCTATTAAAGAAACCACCACGGAACCAACATGATCAATTAAACCCTAAGCATGATCAATTAAACCGTATTATGGCCGTGCCATGGCAGATTTGAAGCTGCAAACTGGAAAAATGATATTTAGCATCCATAGTTTGCTTTGAACTAAGAACTAATTTCTAAGAGCTAAAAAGAAAGTATAGTAACCAAGTTAAGATCTATTTTCTGGTTGAGATCAAAAAGTTGAGGAGATATGAAGTACCACCTCTCTTGCGGCACCGTGTAGGCATCGGGGGTGCGATGGCTGTTGGTTGCGTTGAAGCAGATCTGCGATGCAAGATGGGTGCATTGGGGGATAAGTCCCGTTGTGGTGGAAGAGAAGTTCGTGTGAGCGGCCCCAACAAAGAGGACGACGGCGCCGATGAAGGGAGAGGACGCGATGCAAGGCTATTGGTCCGTCACCGTGGATGAGAAATGTCCATCTCTAGTAGTGGACGACGCGGTCTTGGTAGGCGCTCTGGCATGGTGGAGGACGGTGGTGATGGATGTGGTGGAGGACGGCGGCGATGGATGGGGTGGCGGACGGAGGCTGGTGTGGGGATGGGGTGTTCTAGCGCGGACATTGTATGAATGGGAAAATGGAGGGAGAGGTACGGGGAACCATGTTTTTGGGACGCGCTTGTCTGAAATATGGGAAAGTTACGAACTTAGCCCCCATTTAAAATTTGGACGTCTCGTCGGTTGGGGATAGGACGGTAATCTCACATCTCGCTAATATTTGCCAAGAGCGATTTCAGGCGAGGAGAGGGTGGTTGGCGCCCATGGTTGGCGCCCACGGTGTATGAACAGGGCTGACAGGTAGGGAGGTTGTGTCACGTCTGAGTGAAGTTACAAACCTGCCCCTATTGAAAATATTTGCCTACATCAATTTCGGCCGAGTCGAGTTTGTTTTGCCACCCACCGTGTATGAATGGGGAATGGAGGGAGAAACAAAGGTCTTTCGGACGAGCTTTAATCAAATGTGTTTTGCCGCCCATGTTTGACGCCCACCGTGTCGGAATGGGCTCAGAGGCGGTCGTGTCACGTCTAATTGAAGTTACTAACCTGCCCCTATTTAGAGCAGTGGAAATCGGGTTGATGGATTGTCCGTGTAATGGGTAGACAGTAATTTCCATCTCCCAAACTCTTGGCTTCGGGCTGCCGACATGGGAGTGGACATTTTGCCTCTTCTTTCGAATTTTGGGACAATAAGCATCCATGTTTACCCTGGCAACCAAATTCGAATCCATTTTGTATTCCTATATGAATCTCTATAAATCATTCTATGTGTTTTTATATATCTTCAAAAGGACGACAAAGATTTATTCCACTGTCATATATGAATATGGTTTACAAATGCCGATACTCAAATTCAGAAGCTAGAATCCAGTTTAAGGTGAATTGGAATATTTGGAACACTTCATGTCCAACTCAAATGTCACACGCAGCATAATGTGTACTCCCATTTAGATATGTACACAAGCGATGTATCAAGATTCAAATACCGAGTCAATCAACCAAGAATGTAAAGAACTAATAGACATATAAATACTTATAGAGTATATGGATCAATCATATCAACTAACATACATAAGCCAGGCCGCTGTACTTTTTTTGGCCACAACATCATCCTTTTTTTAGCTAGCATCTTGGCCCTTTCCGATGCGTGCCACTTATGGTCCATCTATACTACTACTATTGCTGAATGCACATTCAGCCCGATTGGCATATTTGTAGGTCTGGCACAGCAATCCAAATGAAATGTCTCCCAGTCTTATCAATTAATACAGAATTGTGCTCAAATAAAATTACAAACCAAAAAAATAATAATTATTACATGATCTCTAAAACAAATGGTTTGATTGATTACATGAACAGGCAACACAAAGGTTATTCAACGATGGAAAGAACATTTCACCTATGATTTCCCAAGTTGGAATTTAATTTCCTTTTTCCTTCAGGACCTTAACAATCTGGTCAGTCTCAACTTGCTTCGTTTTGAAATCCACCAAATATTTAATGGTTGTCTTGAGTACTACTTGTGATTGTGTTGTTTGCTTCCTCAACATGTCAACTTCATATCTAAGTGCAGAAGCAGAATCTCTTTCTACCACTAGTTTAGCCTCTAGAGCATCAGCAGTTGGCAATTCATAATGCACGATTGGGCCGGTGCCACTACTGTGGGATGATGCAACGTCCATGGGGATCTCACTCTTTGATCTTGGGCTAACCTGTTTTGCCATTAAAGTTCCGATTGGATTCAGAAAAGTTGAAGTTAGCAAAACATCTCAACTGGGAGTTATAACAGAAAACCAGTTAAACAAACAAGGAATTAAAGAGTTTCAGTTGGACGCTGAAAAGTAGTTATTAACATCATTGTAACCCGCTGTTGCAGCAGCAAAGCAGTTAAACAAACAAGTAGATATTTAAGTTAAGGCAAACAGGTAATTCTTAACAGTAAGTATCAAACACATCGATAGGCGCAGTCTACAATATGATTAACAGGCTGTGGCATTATGTAATCAGTAGAAAACTAAATTAAGCCAAGCAACGTAATTGAACAATGTTGCAATCAGTGGCTAACAAAAATTCCGAGAAGCGGGTAACTGAACTTACGCTAGTTCTTTGTACAGTCACACTGCAACTTCTTTTTCGCTTACAAGGTTGTACGAAGGAGTCCATGGCGTCAATTGCTTGGATACGCAGTCCCAATACTTCTTTCTTCCCACACTGCATGGGTAGGTCGAATGGTTAATCTGGTAAGATGGTGTGTGATACGTCTCCAACGTATCTATAATTTTTGATTGTTCCATGCTATTATATTACCTGTTTTGAATGATTATGGGCTTTATTATACACTTTTATATTACTTTTGGGACAAACCTATTAACCGGAGACCCAGCCCATATTGCTGTTTTATTGCCTGTTTCAGTATTTCGAAGAAAAGGAATATCAAATGGAGTCCAAACGGAATGAAACCTTCGGCAACGTGATTTTTTGGAAGAATATCATCCTGGAGACATGGAGTTCAAGTCAGAAGATACTCGTGGACTCCACGAGAGAGGAGGGCGCCCCCCCCCCCATGTAGGGCACGCCCCCCTGTCTCGTGGGCCCCTCGAGCACCTCCCGACCGACTTCTTTCGCCTATATAGTTCCACGTACCCTAAAGACATCCACGGAGAAGATAGATCAGGAGTTCCGCCGCTGCAAGCCTCTGTAGCCACCAAAAACCTCCTGGGAGCCCGTTCCGGCACCCTGCCGGAGGGGGGATCCATCACCGGTGGCCATCTTCGTCATCCCGGTGCTCTCCATGACGAGGAGGGAGTAGTTCACCCTCGGGGCTGAGGGTATGTACCAGTAGCTATGTGTTTGATCTCTCTCTCTCTCTCTCGTGTTCTCTCTCGTGTTCCCTTTATGGCACGATCTTGATGTATCCCGAGCTTTGCTATTGTAGTTGGATCTTATGATGTTTCTCCCCCTCTACTCTCTTGTGATGAATTGAGTTTCCCCTTTGAAGTTATCTTATCAGATTGAGTCTTTTATGAGAACACTTGGTGTATGTCTTGCCGTGCTTATCTGTGGTGGCAATGGGATATCATGTGCCTCTTGATGTATGTTTTGGTGACCAACTTGTGGGTTCCGCCCATGAACCTATGCATAGGGGTTGGCACATGTTCTTGACTCTCCGATAGAGACTTTGGGGCACTCTTTGAAGTACTTTGTGTTGGTTGGATGAATCTGAGATGGTGTGATGCATATCGTATAATCATGCCCACGGATACTTGAGGTGACAATGGAATATCTAGGTGACATTAGGGTTTTGGTTAATTTGTGTCTTACGGTGTTATTCTAGTATGAACTCTTGAATAGATTGATCCGAAAGAATAACTTTGAGGTGGTTTTGTACCCTACCATAATCTCTACGTTTGTTCTCCGCTATTAGTGGCTTTGGAGTGACTCTTTATTGCATGTTGAGGGCTTATTATATGATCTATCTATGTTATTATTGTTGAGAGAACTTGCACTAGTGAAAGTATGAACCCTAGGCCTTGTTTCCTATCATTGCAATACCGTTTACGCTCACTTTTACCACTTGTTAACTTGCTGTTTTTATAATTTCAGATTACAAAAACCTATATCTACTATTTATTTTGCACTTGTATCACCATCTCTTCGCCGAACTAGTGCACCTATACAATTTACCATTGTATTGGGTGTGTTGGGGACACAAGAGACTCTTTGTTATTTGGTTGCAGGGTTGTTTGAGAGAGACCATCTTCATCCTACGCCTCCTACGGATTGATAAACCTTAGGTCATCCACTTGAGGGAAATTTGCTACTGTCCTACAAACCTGTGCACTTGCAGGCCCAACAACATCTACAAGAAGAAGGTTGTGTAGTAGACATCAGTGCGTCCTTGATATGTTATATGAGGACGTGTAGTCAGACTAGTTGTAGCCACACACATCACACTGGCCTTTACTGTATATTTCATGCGATTACTTTTGGCATATCGAGATCTAAGCAACTACAATAGGATGAAAAGACTGGCATCCTTCACATTATTGGCGAACTCAATTCATAGAAACAAGCAATTCAACCATTCGTGGGTAAATCAAAAGTGCCACTAGAATATTTTTCACTATCCAATCATACACGCAAAAAGGGGCGATGCCACCATAGGGGCTGGTATGCGCGGCCGCCTCAGGTGGCTGGAAAGTGTGCACCTAGTTTGAGTCGTCCAGGTTGTCCCACGCTAGTTTTTTTCGTCCCAACACACGAGCAGGCAATGTAAAAAATGAAGAAAAATGTTTCAATTTGGGTGGGCCACTAACATAAGTGCAAGGCAGGACCTATAGCAGGCTCGCGGCCCAAACGAGCGCCTCCCATATCAATCGACAGCAGAAAAAATCCCAATTCATTCGCTCCAGCTTCCAGTCTAGTTCGCTCCTAACCTAGCCGTCACTGGACAGACCGACACAACACCGAGCTTCAAGCAAACGGAAGGACGAGAAGATGAAGATCCAACCCTAGGTGTAGCCTGCGTGGGAGGCAGCGGCCGTAGCACAGGCATGGCATCGAGCTTGCGCAAACGGACAGTCGCAACTTGCAAGAGTAGCATGCGCAACAAGCAGGTACATCACATCCCTGATTATATCAAATTCAACTCTTCAATTTCTGGCCAATAGTTAAACATCATGGTGTTGTAAAACTGCTTGTATGTAGGGAATCTATGAGAAAATGAAACCAATTTCTACTTATTTTATAACTCCCCCAATCAATACTGAACTGACTGAATCTTATGTATCTAATCAAGTTTTCGGTGCAAACATACAAGCTCATGTTGTTCTTGAGCCTGAATTGTCTAATGAACAGACTGGTAATGAAGGATTTGATGCAAACATTTTACATGCTCCTGGTGATGAACATATAGTGTCTAATGAGGGATCTAATGCAAGCATTTTGCAAGCTCATTAAAGGATTTAGTGTCTAATGATGATCGACTATGTTGAGAGAGACAGAGATTTGCAGGCATTGATGACAAGCAAATTATAGTGCATTTTCATATCTTGAGGAAACGTCGAGGCCATCTACCAGAAAGTCCCCGTATCATGACAACATAGCATAAATACTTTTCTAATCTGTTGTCTGAAACTATTGGCATACTTGTGCAGGATAGATATATTGATATGCAGTTTGCGCACTGGTTATACGTGCAATTACACTTCGATATTTTCTGCCAGAGAACAAATAATTCAAGCAGGTACAGACCATGTTTGTAGTCCTTGTACACCATGTTGCATTTTGTGTTTTTTGGTGCTTGCATCATTTAGTGTTTATAATCTGAACTACTCTGGATCATTAGTTGGTTTTCAAAGTGCATGTCGCTTCACATTTCTCAAGTTATGTTGATTTCCGGAGTGCAAGTTCCTTCGTATTTTTTGAAGTTAAATGTTTGCCCCTGGTAACTTGAATTCGTGGATCAGCCACTTCACACAAATCATACACGAATGCCAGTATGAATTAAATGAAATGCAGGGACTTACGCTAGCTCGTTGTACAGGCTCACTCCAGCTCTGCTTGCGCTTGGGATGTTCCATGTACAAGTCCATGTTACCACTTGCTTGGATGTGCAGGCCTTGTGCTCCTTGCACCCCCCTCTGCATTTTTGACACGGCGAATGGTTGATCAAATAAGAGGAATCGACCTTGATGTTGTACCGGAGGACAGATACTTACAAGGTTATACGGGTGTGCAGGATGTGTACCAGATCCCGTAGCGCCGTCATGCTTCTCTAAAAAATGGATTTGCTTGTTTCAGATGATATCTCCAGAAGAAATAAGAGTTAAAGTCAGAGTTGCATAGGCGTGTAAGCTAAGAGAGCAGTGAAAGGATATCCAAACATCGTCAGAACAGTGCACAAGGGAGTGATGTGTGGATACCTTTCGGGCCGGCATTTGGGCATGCTCGCCTAGCTAGAGTGCGGGTCACTTCAGAGACGTTGAGGGTGATGCGCTGGCATTGGCTAGCCGCGCACGGATGCAGATCTTGAGTGGCAGTGGAGCGCTACGATGCAGTGGACGAGACCGTTGGTGAAGCCCCAACGGCCTCGGGGGGCAGAGGTGCGATGATGTGCTCGGTGAAGTAGCCCCGGTGAGCTGGGAGACGGCGTCGGTGAAGCGCACCTGATGCGGTGGAACTCGGTGTCTGTGAGGCACGTCGGTTGCGGTGGCTGACGTTGTCGGTGGACCACCCTGTGCGGTGGACGAGGGCGTAGATGAGGTAGCTCCGGTGCGGTGGTGAAGCGCGACCGTCGTCTTCGTCGTTGTCGTCCGGCACAGAGGTGGGGAACGGTGGGGAAAGAGACGAGACGAGGGGCGATTTGAACTTTGCTTGGGTTGGCGGCAAATTAGGGATTTGAGCAATCTGGGCGTGGAAGGGGACGGTGGAGAAGAGAGATTTTGCAGGGCTGGAATTGGAGCTGCCAGATATTTCAATCCGAAACGTGGAAGCGCGAACTTATTTTTTCATCGCCCTTTTTTGGGGGGTGGGTGGGTGGCTGGGTGCTACGCGTCCGTCCGACACACGCAACCACCCCGACAGGACTATGCTTCGGTGCCATAAGGCACCTGCCTTTGTGTCCATGACATGTGGGCCCAACAGGTGGCTGGCCCACATGTCAGTGACCCAAAGGCAGTTGCCTTTAAGGAACTGAAGTAGCGTCCACCCCGACACGACCCTGGTCTGCCTGGTGCACCTACATTTGAGAATGCAAACGAATCTTCTTCATTTGCAAACGAATCTGTATGTATTACCATGCCCGTGTTTTCCTTGCAATAATTAGTCATTCGAAACGAGATACTCCCTCCATTCACTTTTGTAAGTCATTTCAGACAACATAAAATGAACTGTTTTGCACATTGTCTGAAATGTCTTCAAGGTCTTATAAAAGTGAACAGAGGGAGTACTATACATTAATTAATGAGGAGTTATTTGAAAAAAATCGAAACGGTGCCCATGCTAACGTGGATTAGAGTGTGTGTCACATAATTAGTTATTTGAATTAGAGTGTGTGTCACGTAGTTAGTTATTTGAATTAGAGTGTGTGTCATGTAGCGATCCCCAATTCTAACATGGATTTTGCATTTCATTGTATCCATGCTACTTTTTTAATACAAATTCATATGTATATGATGAACACCATGGTAGTGAGAAAACTTTTGGATGGATTCCAAACATATGACCTACGAAAAAGCACAACAAATTGAGTCAATGTCAGCTTTTTGAAACTTAGTATGGCACGAATTCGAAATAATTACCCGTATGCCTGGTCCTCGGTTCAAGTCTTACAATGTACACCGAATTGAAACATCGATATTAAGTCTCGTACTATGTACATTCAAATGTTGTTTTTAGCCCCCTCCCCCCCGCACAAAGGCTACATACTTCCTGTATCGGTCAATCTTCCTCTCCTAACCACCTTAGGAAGCTATCGGTTTCCAACGCATGTTCATTTTTTCTCTCCATGTTTCGATCTCTAATTCTCTCAACTACACAACCCCTTTTTTGACTCTGTTACCAAATGTATTTACCTCACACATCCGCCATTGCACCCCATGCCGAGCTCTCTCTCTCCCCCCCCCCTCTCCCTCTCACCCTTTCATGCCAAATACATGCATTGCCTATCTAGCCCCCCCCAACCTCTCATGCGCACGCATGCACATTGTATATCTGGTCACTCCCTTGAGACTGTCTCACTCTTTCTTCCGCACGGCGGGCCACACTCGCTCAATCTCGCTCTCTTTATCTAAGTCTCATTTAACCTCGTTTTGTTTCACACACAAATGATATATCTCCCTGTTCGGGCCTCGATCGACACACTCTATACTCTCTCACACAGATTGTCTATCTAGGTCAGTCCATCCAAGCCGCCGCCACTCTTTTTGACTTCATGGTGGGCCATGCTCACTCAATCTCTCTCTCTCTCTCTTTGTATGTCTCGATTAACCTCGCTCTTTCTCGGACAAAAACGATATATCACCATGTTTGAGCCCAATTCGACCTATTCACATTGTATACTCTCTCATGCACATTGTCTATCTAGGTCACTCTCTCCAACCCGTCTCACTCTTTCGATCGCACGGCGACCCTATGTGATCGGTTGACCTTGCTTCCTCCCACGCATAAAATATATCTACACGTCTGTGACTGGATCATCTCTCAAGCTCTATCTTACAGCCATCACCCTTGCCAAAAGCTCAATCAGACAATATCTCTCCAGAGCATATATATTTGTTCAGTGAATGTCGGACCACACTCACTTTGTCTCTCTATGTATATGTCTCTCGATTGACCTCGCTTTCTCACACTGTATCTTCCACGCGTTGAAGCTACTACCTCTCCATCCCTCGCAAAGCCGGAGCTATTTACATTGCGAGGGACTTATAGGTTAAGGGACTGATGCGTTTGTGAGTGTACACAGGTCTATAAGTCTATGAGGAGTTTGATATTTACAGAGAAAGTCGACCCCTAAAAATGAAGTTCTTCGACTGAAGACTTTGATATTCTGAAGACTTTCTAAAGACTTTGAAAGTGAAGAAATTGGTGTGACCTTGAAGACTTGGTATTCATTTGAGGAACATGAAGCGTGAAGACTTTTGTTTTTGTAGTTTCATTTTGTCTTTCTTGAGTCATAGGAAACACCGTACTGTTAAAGGGGGTTGAGGAAATACTAAGGAAAAATTTCCATGTGATGCTCAACTCAAAATCCTACACCTACCAATCCCTTCGAGTGAAGCCATTGGAAATCTCATACAGTTCAATCAATTTCTTCAGTGACAGAGACGCAGTTCTTCTGGTCACTGATGACTTTGCTCTGACTGAGGAGTTAGGAATTCGCCAGTGCGAATTGCCTACACAGTGAGGAACATGATAGGCCCGAGGAATTTGAGAGCCAAATTTCCGACTGTTGCTGTGCTACGCGCCAGCTGTCCCAAAATATCTTATCCACCTAACGGTCATATCATTGAAGGGCATTTATGTCTTATCATGTCGGGCTGCTCCCTAGGCTATAAATAGCCGCCCCCTACAACCACTAGTTGGTTGGCTGCTCCGAGAGAAACTTGACACTTGTCATTTGAGAGCAACCCATCCTCCGAGGACTTTGAGCGAAAATCATCAAGTGAGGAAAACCCAAAACCAAACCCCTACAAACCCAAAGTGATTGAGCATCACTGAAGAAATTGATCCTGCATGAATCCGACGCTTGTTACCTTTGAAGACTGTGCTTCTTCCAGACGGTTAGGCGTCAAGGTCTAGAGCATCCAAGAGGAATTGTGGATCGCCGAGTGACCAAGTCTGTGAAGGTTTGGAAGTCACCTGAAGACTTACCACGAGTGATTGGACGGGGCCTGCATGGTCTTAGTTCAAGGAGAATACGGTGAGGACTGAGTGTCCTGTGTTGCGGCTCAGTGACTGGGTGTCCGGGACTGCGTGTCCTCGAGTTTAAATACTCAGCCGCTCCAACCAGACATACAACTGAGACAACAGTTGGAACTGGTTTACCAAATCATTGTCTTCACCAACCTAACTGGTTCTATTTCCTCAACTCTTTCATTACCTCATTACTGTGTTGAATGTTTGTTCATATCTGTGTTTGAAGACTTTGACTGAAGACTTTCTCAATTTCCTCAGTTCAATTTCTTCAGTCTGTTTGTCTTCATCTTGTGTTATCCTATGATTACGCTTTCTGTACTCTGTGCTTGTCTTCATTTCATCATGATGACCATGCTTGTATTCTGTTACGTTTACTTCTGAGTACTTATTTTGCTGCAAGTAGTTCTTCGCTAAGGAATTTCCTCACCGGCAAATTCCTCAGTGAAGAATTCATAAAAATCGCCTATTCACCCCCCCTCTAGTCGATATAACGCACTTTCAATTGGTATCAGAGCAAGGTACTCCCTTGTTCTGTGTGATTTTGGTTTAACCGCCTGGAGTTTTAGTTATGTCGACCGCAGGTATGATCAAGGTCTCGGCTGGGTGTCCTACCTTTGATGGGACGGACTACCCCTACTGGAAAAACAAGATGCGAATGCATCTTGAGGCAATTGACAACGATCTCTGGTATGTTGTGGAAAATGGTGTTCCCTCTGTCTCATCCTCACTGAACGCTACCGATGTGAAGAGATTCAAACAACTCGATTCTCAAGCGAAGAATATCATATGTGGCCATCTGAGTAAAGGACAGTATGGAAGAGTGAGTGCTTTGGAAACTGCCAAGCTCATCTGGGACAGGCTGTCCAAAGTAAATGAAGGAGTCTCAACTCAGCGTGACTCTTGAGTTGATGTTCTTCGCAATCTCTTCAACCGCTTCAAAAGACTCGACAACGAAAATGTTCAACAAACCTTCGATCGCCTCACTGACATCTCAAATGAGCTTCAAGCGCTTGGTGCCACTGACATCACCGACCATGAGGTGGTGAAGAAATTGTTGAGATCACTTGATTCCTCATTTGATACTCTGGCACTGATGATACAAGAGCGTGCTGACTACAAGTCTCTTGATCCTGCCGATATCCTCGAAAGGCTAAATACTCACGAGTTCCAGCTTGCTGAAAAGAGAGATCTCTATGGTTCTAGCTAGGGAAAAACACGTGCCCTGAAGGCCAAGGCTATGTCTGAATCTGAGTGTGAAGACTCTGGTAGTAGCCTTGGAGATCCTGAAGAATTGAGCCAGGAGCTAGCACTGTTCGTGAAGAAATTCCAGAAGCTCTCAAGACGTGGTCGCTTTGGAAAATCCTCAAGAAGTAGTGATTCCTCATCAAGTGACTATAAGAGAAGGTTGTGCCACAAATGCAAGAAACCTGGTCATTATATTCAAGATTGTCCTCAGTGGGAAAAGGAATTGAAGAAGAAGAAATACAAGGATTACAGTTCTAATGATGCGAAGAAGAAGAAGAAATCGTCAAAATCTTCGTCATCAAAATCCTCGAAGCTTTCATCTCACAAGAAGAGCAGCTCCAAGAAGGCTCGGGCATTCATTGGCAAGGAAATGGACTCTGAAGCTGAATCTGAAGAAAATGAGGAAGAGGAGGCGTCTGAAGAATCTGAATCTGGTGTGGCAAGTCTGGCCTTCGCTACTGCTTTCGTTAGCAAGTCCATCTTCAACACTGAAGAAACTGACCCCGCCAACAAGTCTGATGAAGATAATGATGACTACGCTCCCACCTATTGCTTCATGGCAAAAGGTGCCAAGGTACTCAAATACACCTCCTCTGAATCCAGTGAAAATGAATCTGATGAGGATCTCAAGCCCAACTACTCTAAACTTGCTAAGATTGCTATAAAACAACAAAGGGCTTTTGAAAAGGTTCAAAACATGCTAGACAAAAGTGATGATATGTTGGGTGAAGAAATGGATCGCACTCAAGCCCTAACTGAAAATCTTCAGAGACTTCAGTCTAGGTTTGATAACGTTCAAAGTCATCATAACACTCTCTTATCTGATCATAAGAAACTTTCTTATGAATTTCTTCAAAGAAAGCAAGATCTTGAGAAGCTAAGAGTGAGTTATGAAGATGTTCAGAAGGAGCGCGATTCATTACTAGCTCAACAAATCAGCGCTTCTCAGGAAGAATTTGTTCCTCCATGCTTAAAGTGTATTGAACGTGAATCTGCTAATTCTTCACCTGAATGTTCAAATGCTTCAACTGTTACAAATTCTTCACCTGCCTCTGCTATCACTAATTCCTCACCTGACGACATTGCTAGTATCACTAACGATGCAGGGCTGAAGGAATTGTACTAGACAGGCATGTACAAAAGCCTCAAAGGGCATCAAATTCTTTGTGATGTGCTTAAAGAGCAGATCCTCAACAGAAACCATAGGAAAGAGGGTATCGCCTTTGAGAGGAAACTTAATGCTGATGGAACATATTGGAAGCCTGAGCAGTACCCCAAAACCTCATGGGTTGCTGCAAAGGGACCTCCAGTTGATCCATCTAACTTATCTGGCTTTACATGTGAATCTCCTCATTCTTTTGATGAGTCATTTGACTCCAACTATAAACTGTTCAAAAATCAGAATGGTGAAGTATTTGCTAGATATGTTGGCACTAACTACAGGAATGGTTCCCCTATGAAGAAAATCTGGGTTCCCAAAAGTTATGTTGAAAGTCTTCAGGTGAATGTCCTCATGACACCACCTGTGAAGAACAGGAACCCCAGATCAAATTCTTCATGTGGACCAAATTCTTCATATGGATCCAAGTCCTCATACGGACCAAATTCCTCACATGGATCAAATTCCTCAAAAGGATCAAAGTCCTCATATGATTATCATCGTGCTAACAACTCTGTTTCGCAGGGTAGAGCTAAGGGCTATGAATATGTGCATTATTCTTCAAACCAATATGTTCATAAGTCCTCGAAGAATTTCACTGCTTATTCATATGCTTACCCTAACCCCTCTTATGTGAAACAAAATGGTTTGGCATCTTTGCCACCTTTTTCATATGGTGCTCGCAGAGTGATGAATTCTTTGCCACCCTTTCAGATGTGGGTGGTGAAGAAAAAGAACTGATCTCTTCTGCAGGGTTAGGTCTCCAGACGTGCCTTAACGTTTGAAGAATTTGCTGGGGACCTGACAAAATTGCCTGAAAGGACGCAGGCGAATCATGATGAAATGAACCTTCATTTCACACGTCCTCCTACTGCTATATCTGTTTACTGCTTGATGAAATTCATCTGATGAACTTGATATCATATTCTTCACTGATGAAGCATATGAGATTGTAAGTTACACTAATTCATCTGCAGGATGATCAACCCAAAACCACTGAATGGGTCCTCGATAGTGGATGTACAAATCACATGACTGGTGACAAGAATCTTTTGATGGATGCTCCCTTATCACCGTCACATCTGAAGCATATCATCTTTGCTGACAAAGGCAAAAGTCAGGTATTGGGTCTTGGTAAGGTTGCGATCTCTAAGGATAAACACATGGACAAAGTTATGCTTGTTGAGTCCTTAGGATACAACCTCATGTCAGTCTCAATGCTTTGTGATCTTGATATGGTTGTTGTCTTTGGCAAGTATCGCTGTGTTGTGATCATGGAAGTTGACAATTCCAAAGTCTTCGAAGGCTTTAGGAGAGGAGATTTGTATATTGTTGATTTCTCTACAGGACCACAACCTGCCGTGTGTCTACTTGCAAAAGCTTCAGAAGGCTGGCTATGGCATCGATGACTTGGTCACGCAGGCATGAGGAATTTGCACACGCTTGCGAAGAAGAAGCATGTCATTGGCATTGAGAATGCCAAATTCCTCAAGGATCACTTATGCGGAGCCTGTGAAGCTGGAAAAATGACCAAGGCCAAGCATCTAGCGAAGACTATCATGACCACTACTCGTCCATTCGAATTGCTTCACATGGACCTCTTCGGACCTAATCATTACTCAGCAGTCACTAATGATGCATCTCTATATGGTTTTGTCATTGTTGATGATTACTCTCGATATACATGGGTACACATTGTTACTTACAAACATGAAGTGCAGGAAGTCTTCAAATGATTTTCCTCGAGGGCTTCAACCAACTTTGATGTGAAGATCAAGCACATCAGAAGTGACAATGGAACTGAGTTCAAGAATTCCGGTCTTGATGCCTATCTTGATGAACTTGGTATTACTCATGAGTTATCTGCTCCCTATAATCCTCAGCAGAATGGTGTCGTGGAGCGCAAGAACAGAACTCTTGTTGAGATGGCTCGCACTATGCTTGATGAATACAAAACGCCTCAGCGTTTTTGGATTGATGCAATTGATACTGCGTGCCACATCATCAACAGAGTATATCTTCACTAATTCTCCAAGAAGACAGCCTATGAACTCCTCACTGACAAGAAACCCAATGTGAGTTATTTCAAAGTCTTCGGTGCTAAATGTTAGATTAGAGATCCTCACCACAATTCTAAATTTGCACCGAAAGCACATGAAGGTTTTATGCTTGGTTACGGAAAGGACTCGCACACCTACAGAGTCTTCAACATTGTTCTTCACAAGATTGTTGACACTGTAGATGTGCGGTTCGATGAAACTAATGGCTCGCAAAGAGAGCACCTACCTTCTGTGTTAGATGAACCAGCACCTGAGGATTCTATCAAGTTCAAGGCAACTGAGGATGTCATTCCTACTGAAGAATCTGCTGAAGAATTCATTCCAGTCCATGAAGAACATCGAGTTGATGCACCTGAAGAAAATGCTGAGGAAAATGGTGCTGAAGAAAATGCTGATCAAATTCCTCAGCGACAACCAGCTCATCCTCGCGTTGCAAAAGAAGTGCAAGTGGAGAAGATCATCGATGACATTAAAGCACCAGGTCCTCTCACATGCTCAAAAGCTTCACATTTATCTAACTTTTGTGGGCACTATGCTTTTGTTTCTATCACAGAGCCCACTAAGGTAGATGAAGCATTTCTGGAGCCGGAGTGGATTTAGGCTATGCAAGAAGAATTACATCAGTTCGAGCTCAACAATGTCTGGGAACTGGTCAAACGTCCAGATCCTCGCAAGCATAATATCATTGGCACAAAGTGGATCTACCGCAACAAGCAAGATGAAAATGGCCTTGTGGTGAGGAATAAGGCACGACTGGTAGCTCAAGGCTACAGACAGGTTGAAGGAATTGATTTCGATGAAACTTTTGCACTTGTTGCTAGACTTGAGGCTATTCGCATATTACTTGCTTATGCTAACCATAACAATATTATCTTACAACAAATGGATGTGAAAAGTGCATTCCTCAATGGTAAGCTTGAGGAAGAAGTATATGTTGCTCAACCCCCAGGTTTTGAAGATCCAAAGAATCCTGACAAAGTCTTCAGACTTAATAAGGCCCTCTATGGCCTCAAGCAAGCCCCTCGGGCGTGGTATGATACATTGAAGGAATTCTTCGTGAAGAATGGCTTCCCGGTTCACTCGACCCTACTCTCTTTACTAAATCTTATGATGGTGAACTATTTGTGTGCCAAATATATGTTGATGATATTATCTTTGGCTGTACTGACCAATGTTATAGTTATGAATTTGCCTATATGATGAGTGAAGAATATCAAATGTCTATGATGGGAGAGTTGAAATTCTTCTTAGGTCTTCAAATTCGTCAACAGCGCAATGGCATATTCATATCTCAGGAGAAATACCTCAAAGAAGTACTGAGGAAATTCGGCATGCAAGATTGCAAAGGCGTCAAAATTCCTATGCCCACAAATGGCCATCTATGCACTAATGAAAATGGTATTGACTTCGATCACAAGGTATACCGCTCCATGATTGGTTCTTTATTGTACTTATGTGCATCTAGGCCAGATATAATGCTTAGTGTTTGCATGTGTTCCCGATTTCAAGCTGCACCGAGGGAATCACACCATAAGGCTGTGAAGCATATTCTTCGATATCTATCTCACACACCAACACTAGGATTATGGTACCCCAAGGGCTCTGTTTTTGATCTCATTGGATATTCTGACTCTGGCTATGCTGGTGATCGTGTGGACCGCAAGTCAACTTCTGGCACATGTCATTTCCTCGGACGATCTTTGGTCTGTTGGTCCTCGAAGAAACAGAACTGCATATCACTGTCTCCTGCGGAAGCTGAATACATTGCTGCTGGCTCTTGCTGTGCTCAACTGCTTTGGATGAAGCAAACACTCAAGGACTATGGCATCAACGTGAAGAATGTGCCTCTCCTCTATGACAATGAGAGTGCCATCAAGATTGCTCACAACCCAGTTCAGCACTCGAAGACAAAGCACATACAGATTCGTCATCATTTTCTTCGCGATCATGTGTTGAAGGGCGACATCTCCATCGAGCATGTGAAGACTGAAGAACAGCTAGCTGATATCTTCACTAAGCCCTTGGATGAGAAGAGATTTAGCAAGTTGCGGTGTGAGCTAAATATCTTAGAATATTCGAATGTTCTTTGAAAAGGACACACATCATAACACTTATGCAAAATTGATGACTTAGATGTGCAACACATGAAGAAACGTTTTTCTTCAATCAATGAAGAATAACACTCTAAGTGAGAAGAAATTAATGAAGAATTTGATTCTCAGAACCCTACGATAATTGTACGCGGTGTCTGAAATCATCATTCTTATACGGCGGGTCACGCCACCACAAAAGTTGAAAATCTTCAATTTGAGTTTTTCCTCAGTTTTGAAATTCTTCAGTTTTTCAAATTCTTCAACATTGCAAAATCTTCACTGTTTCCGTCGTTTGTCTTCATTGGCTATATCTATATATGAGTTTGTGTCCTCTACAGCATTCACTTATAGCTATTTCTTCAAGTTACATTTTCTGCTAAGTGAATGTGATCGGACCCTTCCCCCTCTATGCTATACTCAACCCAATCTATTCACAAATTCTTCATGTGCGTTCTATTTGAAACTCATTCAAAATCTTCACTGTGTCCTTGTCAGCTGAAGAAATTGCGAACGGAACTTTAAAACAAATCTTATCCAGATTTTTGGTTTTACCGCTCAAACCGTTCCGCATCCCGTGATGCATTATTTTACTCACCCACGATCGTACACGATCTCCACTACACAGTACGTGGGTGACACATGTCGTGAGAAGGAGAATGGTCAGGGGCACGTTCGTCCCAAATCTACGGGCGAACAGTTTTTCACCGTGTCTATAAATACCCCTCTCCCCTTCCTCACTTCATTTACTCCGCTCGACCTCTCTCTCCCGCTCGAGCTCCTCAAACCCTAGCGCCGCCGCTACTCCATCGTCGCCAATGAGGAAGAGCTTCGCTGCCTCGACCTCGTCGCCGTCGTACTCATGCCGACCGCGGAAATCTTCACTCCGCCGCTGCCGTAGCTGTCTTCCTCTGCCAAGTTAGGGCGTGGAAGATCTGAACAGATGAGCTTCACATCTACAACACCCAGTTCGTCATGTTCTTCATTTGGGGTAATTAAAAGTTACTTTTACTGCCCTCGTTGATCCGAAATTTTACACTACAAAATCTTCAAAGGTGTTTATTCTTCAAATCATCACACACAAACACCTCACTAGTTATATGCTCTTGATTCGTTTCTCTAAGCAATCATTTTTCTTCAAGATTCCTTAATTGTGTGGATCTTCGATCTGTACAACTATGGAACCTAAGACAAGAAAGCTTAGTGAAATTCCTCAAGGCTCATCTGGTCAAATTCCTCAAAACTTGTTCTTTTCGAAAAATCTTCTGAGAACGCATATGACCTCTCCAAATTCCTCGCACCTGTACTCTGTTCACAGGTACTCATGTCTGCTGCTGAATCACTAGGTTCTCATCAACTTAACTCATTTGCAGCGTTCCTCGAAGAAAAACTGCATACTTCTTCAGAGAACTCAATTGTTCAAATTCCTCAACTGAAGAATATGGCAGACGGTAAGAGACCGCAGAAAGGAGGAAAGAAGCCTGAGGTCATGACTGCCTTCGAGATCCCTGATGAAATTTATGCTGGCTATTGCACACCTGATGAAGCAAAATTTGGCAAAGAAACCAAAAATCAGCGCAAGGTGCGCATACAGAAGATTGAACGGAGATGGGGAAGAGAGTGGAGGGAGTACAGATATGTTACTCCAAAGTACATGAAGAAATTCGCTTTAAATCCTCCATGCCCAAGAGCTCCATTGGCACCTGGCCAAGTAGCTGATCCCACCAGCATCAAGCGTGGTGAGGACTTTCCTGATGAATGGGCTAAGCGCCAAGCAAAACTGGCAAGGCAAGCCAAGGAGGCAGTGAAGAAATTCAATGAGGATTCTGCTGCTGTCACAGCTACTGAGGCCTCGGTCAAACCGAGGAAATCAATGCCAAAGAATCCTGCTCGTAGGCCAAGTGCTTCACCATCAGCGCCCTCACGGCCAAGTTCCTCAGCCATGCCCTCACGGCAAATTCCTCAGACTGCTACTGCTCCACCAAAGTCCTCAGAAGCTCCTTCAAAGTCCTCAGCTCATGTGCATCTGGCTACATGTCAAAGGACTACGGGTTTCTCGATTGCCTCTGGTGTCTCAGCAAGTTCCTCAGCTGCACCAAAGTCTTCATCTGGCCCGACTCTGCTGAAGACTAAGGCCACAGCTGGACGAGGTCCTCGGCCAAGTCCCAAGAAGAAATAGGTCGCCTTCTAAGAGCCACCTGAAGATGATGAAGCTTCTGATGATGAACTTGCGGAAATCATCAGAGACCGCCAAGAAAAGGCCGCTAGAGCCAAAGGCACATCTGTGCCACTGCTTTTGGATCCTAAGTTGATCCTCGATTACATTGATCTCTGGCACAAGGACCCAAACACTCCAATGCCTGATTTTCATCTGACACCTGGCCAAAGTCACATGCTGACCCATTTCATCTCTGAAGAGAAATGGAAATTTGAGAAGGCCAGACAAATAAAGAAGGATCAGTTCAGAAAGGAGAAGTTCCTGAAGAAAAATGTTGTCAGAATGACACCTGAAGAACTCCTCAAGGTCCAGACTGAAATTCAAGACCTCAGCAAGAACTTCAATGCTTATTATGTAGATTGGCAAGGAGCCAAGGTTAGATTTGTCAACCTGACGAAGATGTTCACCAATGTTGCTGCCCCAACGCAACATGAAATTCCTCAGGCTGGTGCCTCAGCTCAGCCGGCTGAAGAACATGCCAGCACCGCTGATGACTTTCAGCCTGCTGAAGAAAATGCCAGTTCCAGGGCTGATGATCTCATTCCAGCCGCTAAAGAAATTACCAGGGCATCCACTAGTGGTGTGCCTGAAGAAATTGAACAAGACAGGGCAACTGCATCAGTTGCGCCTGAGGTAAATCAACCACATTCCTCAGCTCCTCCTGCGCCAACACCTACTCCAATTCTTCCATCTACCTTTGATGTGAAGAAAACCAAGGCTGCAGAGCGAGCTGCTGTGAAGAAAAGGAAGGCATCAGCTGCGTCAAATTCTTCGGCTGCGAAGAAAATGAAGCCAATGACCAGCTCATTTGAAAATCCTATTGATGCTGTTCCAATTTCCTCCATGTCATCAAAGGACCTTGTTCCTTTTGGAGAAGACTATAACATACCAAGCGGATCTGATGAAGAAAATCATTCTGCTGCTTCGTCAGAGCAGATTGATGAAGAAATTGAAGTGGACGAAATCCCTTCAACGCCAATCATTTCCTCACCTATGCCTCAGTTCACAGCTGAAGAGGCTGGTGTTGAGGAAATTGAAGATGAAGATGTGGATATTGGATGCACCACACCCGTGATGAATGATGACTTTTGGGAAAGTCAGCATCCAAATACTCCTCTCTTCACCCCACTGCAACAGATTCCTCAGTCCCCTGCACCAACAGTTCAAATGGGCTCTGAAGAAACTCATCCCACTTCATCTGTTCATGAAGATATTCCAGCCGCTAGTGCTGAAGAACCTGCTGCTGCTGATCATCAAGTTGCACAAGAAGAGGAACCAGAAATTCCTCAGCCTGAAGAACCTGAGCTCACGATTCCTGAGGTTGTGCTACAAATCACTGACATTCCTCTGCCCAAGCCGAAGAATCCGTTCTCAAGCAAGCAAAAGTTCAAGGCTGAAGACTTCTTTTCGGAGCATGTGTTCTTCACTGATTATAATCCATACGACTCTGCTCGCATAAGGAAGAGGCGTTTCTAGACTGCTAGTCAAGCCAACTTCTATTCCTCAGTGCCGTTTGACAAAGACAAAATCTTCGATCATGAACATATTCCTCATGTGGATATGGAATCTCTGCCATGCTTCGCACCAGTCCTCAGTGTCATTTACGACGCAGGACTCCTGAATTTCTGCACTGACATCTGTGATTGGAATGAAGAACTCATTCTTCAGTTCTACGCCACACTGCACATCACCAGAGACGCTGAAGATGTCAATACATGGGTGCTGGATTGGATGACTGAAAACACTCATTATAAGGCACCAGCAACTGAATTGCTTCGTGTCCTTCCTCTCGATCCTCCACTTGATGGTGCTCGTTGCATTTACAACAAAACAGAACTTTCAGATCACTACATGCAAGTACTGATGAAGCCTTTGAAGCCAAGGCAGGCCCCAAGAACCAAATTCCTCGTCAAGGAATTACTCTATGTGCCTCGGACTGTCTATCAAATTCTGACGAAGACAATGAGTCCTATCAAAGGCCATGACTCAAATGATGAAGAAGTCATTGGCATCATGAAGAATATGCTTTTCAACATCATTCATGGCATTCCCGTCAAGTTCCATGATTTCTTCATGAGGACTCTGGCCAATATTGCTATGTCACCATTCGAGCTGAAGCCCTATGCCCCTTGGATTATGAGATTCATCAGGGCCAGATCTTCACCGAATTACAAAGCTGACACTCTGAACCACGGTAGCTACTTGCCTCCCATTGAAGTCCTCAAACGGACAGTTTCATCAGCTGATGATAAAGGCAAGGCCGCTGCTGTGATCGATGAAGGCACTCGTCCATTGGATGGTCAATTTCGCAAGGCTGCATCTTACACCACCAATGACGATTCTGCCACACATGACACTGCCGCAAATACCTCAGCTAAGCAAAATCCTCAAGCCACAGCTCCCAGGGTGATGACTAACCGTGAGTTACTCCTCAGTCTTCATCAGAAGGTTGATCGCAATCACAAATGGGTAAAGCGTCAGTTTGGTGCAGTTCTTCACAACATGACTTCAACACACAATGCAGTGAAGAAGAACTAATACTACCTTCATGAAACCTTCAACCGCACCTGGGCTATTCTCACTCATGTCTATAGCGCTGAAGAACTGGAGACTATGGGTCTCAAGGAAGAATTTGACTAGTCTGCACCTCCTCCGAAGAAATTCAAGAGGGTCAAAATTCCTCCACTGGTGGCCAGCTCTTATTCTTCATCGCGTGATACTGATGAGTATGAAGATTTGGACGACACTGCGGCTGGCCCTACTACAACAAACAACCCCGACAACGCTGGCGCTCCTCCATCGACTTGAAATTCTTCAGGGGCGTTAGTCCTCAGTTTCGATCCTTTTGGTCATCTGATGACAAAGGGGGAGAAATCTGAGTTAGTCTTCAAGCGGGTTTATACTAAGGGCGTTTTTTTAAGTTACAACTCTCGTTCTTCTGAAACTTTTATTGGATCGAGTTGTAATCTTAAACCCGATGGTGCTCTGATACTTTTGGATGGTGCTCTGACTTTTGATGCACTATGATCTGATACTTTTGATGTGCTATTCTGCATGCTTATTCCTCGTTAATATTATTGCACGCATGCTGAATTTCATCAGACATCATATTTCATCATGCATTTCAAATTCTTCATATTATATATCAAATGCGTGTATGAATTACAAGATATGGGGGGAGATCTCGATGATTCAACTCTTCAAATGTGCATTGCCTCAAAAGCAAATTCCTCACTATGCACATCTTCAAGGGAATTCTTCTATATCTTGCAATCAAATTCCTCAATATCAGTATATACACTTCATATGTTTATCCCCGTTGAAAACTTAACCTATGTTGTCATCAATCACCAAAAAGGGGGAGATTGTAAGTGCATCTAGTGCCCCTTAGTGATTTTGGTGTATTGAAGACTTATAGGTTAAGGGACTGATGCGTTTGTGAGTGTACACAGGTCTATAAGTCTATGAGGAGTTTGATATTTACAGAGAAAGTCGACCCCTAAAAATGAAGTTCTTCGACTGAAGACTTTGATATTCTGAAGACTTTCTGAAGAATTTGAAAGTGAAGAAATTGGTGTGACCTTGAAGACTTGGTATTCATTTGAGGAACATGAAGCGTGAAGACTTTTGTTTTCGTAGTTTCATTTTCTATTTCTTGAGTCATAGGAAACACCGTACTGTTAAAGGGGGTCGAGGAAATACTAAGGAAAAATTTCCATGTGATGCTCAACTCAAAATCCTACACCTACCAATCCCTTCGAGTGAAGCCATTGGAAATCTCATACAGTTCAGTCAATTTCTTCAGTGACAGAGACGCAGTTCTTCTGGTCACTGATGACTTTGCTCTGACTGAGGAGTTAGGAATTCGCCAGTGCGAATTGCCTACACAGTGAGGAACATGATAGCCCCGAGGAATTTGAGAGCCAAATTTCCGACCGTTGCTGTGCTACGCGCCAGCTGTCCCAAAATATCTTATCCACCTAACGGTCATATCATTGAAGGGCATTTGTGTCTTATCATGTTGGGATGCTCCCTAGGCTATAAATAGCCGCCCCCTACAACCACTAGTTGGTTGGCTGCTCCGAGAGAAACTTGACACTTGTCATTTGAGAGCAACCCATCCTCCGAGGACTTTGAGCGAAAATCATCAAGTGAGGAAAACCCAAAACCAAACCCCTACAAACCCAAAGTGATTGAGCATCACTGAAGAAATTGATCCTGCGTGGATCCGACGCTTGTTACCTTTGAAGACTGTGCTTCTTCCAGACGGTTAGGCGTCAAGGTCTAGAGCATCCAAGAGGAATTGTGGATCACCGAGTGACCAAGTCTGTGAAGGTTTGGAAGTCACCTGAAGACTTACCACAAGTGATTGGACGAGGCTTGCGTGGTCTTAGTTCAAGGAGAATACGATGAGGACTGGGTGTCCTGAGTTGCGGCTTAGTGACTGGGTGTCCGGGACTGCGTGTCCTCGAGTTTAAATACTCAGCCGCTCCAACCAGACGTACAACTGAGACAACAGTTGGAACTGGTTTACCAAATCATTGTCTTCACCAACCTAACTGGTTCTATTTCCTCAACTCTTTCATTACCTCATTACTGTGTTGAATGTTTGTTCATATCTGTGTTTGAAGACTTTGACTGCAGACTTTCTCAATTTCCTCAGTTCAATTTCTTTAGTCTGTTTGTCTTCATCTTGTGTTATCCTGTGATTACGCTTTCTGTACTCTGTGCTTGTCTTCATTTCATCATGATGACCATGCTTGTATTCTGTTACATTTACTTCTGAGTACTTATTCCGCTGCAAGTAGTTCTTCGCTAAGGAATTTCCTCACCGGCAAATTCCTCAGTGGAGAATTCATAAAAATCGCCTATTCACCCCCCCCCCCTCTAGTCGATATAACGCACTTTCATATCTTCCACGCGTTGAAGCTACTACCTCTCCATCCCTCGCAAAGCCGGAGCTATTTACATTGCGAGGGGCACTCCAACCTTGGATTAATTTGTGTAGGCATTTATTCCGGTGGGTTTAGATTATATTTTCATAGCATTCGGCCCACAACTACTCCAAACACCGTTGCAACCCACGCAACTCCCCTAGTTGATTTCCCTCTGGCTCGGTCATCGCTCTCTCGCACGTCCTTTCTCGCCTTCAATGCCGCACCATGGAATTATTGAAAAAAAAATTGATGTTCTCTTTAATTATTATAAATAAGCTACAAAACTACACACCGATAGTCCACTTGGAATGGAACAAATTTCGACCCACAAATTAAAGTGCTACAAACTACACACCGAGGGGCCCACATGTCATCAAACAAATTTGGACCCATATACAAATTAAAAATTAAAGGACGAGGATCGAACATGCGATCGGGCCTTCAAGCCGCACGTCAATAGGCAACATACGTAGAATAGCAATGTTTGTTGTACCCCCCTTTGTTCACATAATGCTATTATATTACCACAGCCTAATTAATGGATAACATGTAATATTATTTTTAGTACTGTTTGCCTTCACTTACTGGTGGGTTCCATGTGTGCTCTCTCTCTCTCCTCCCCTTCTGCGTTTAGACGCATGGGCAAACAGGAAGAACTCGCGGGCGATGTTGCCGTTGACCATATCTGGACGCGTTCACAAGTCGCGGCACCAGTTTCACGTACTAGCAGCACTAGTCAGTGTGTACATGCAATGCACATTAATTTGGAAGTATATTAAGTGCATGCGGATATTAAGTACTAGGATATTATTTGCGTGTTGTTATGTGATTAGCACTATTTTTGGCATGAAAATAACTGCACAATAAACGTGTTGAGCGCTCGACATTGAAGCAGTCTAGGTCGTTGGATGACAAGGAATACATGTGGCTTGATGACGTTTTGTATTTAATTTGATACGGCTCTAGCTGAACATTCAATAGATCAAACCATAGATTTCGTCAAGTCTGACTCCAACTTTAAATTATACGACGATCGATATAAAATAAACGGAAATGATAAACGTTCGGACTTTAAGCATGGCAATCCAAACATTTTTCATGGCAAATTTAAATTACGCGGCGGTGGCGGGGGCGTCTCGCGGTGGGAAGCGGCTCCTCTGCCGTGCTCTGTGTGTCGTCGGGCCACTGACCGACGGTGACGGCAGCGTCTTGCGCCGTTGCTGGCATACTCCTGGACGTTATCCTAGCTTCAAGGAAGGCCAAAATGTTCTGGACTTCGGAGCGAGTGAACTGGCGGGAGGAGGCGACTGGCGTTGGTGCAAGGAAGTGGTCGACGGCGGCCATCCATGCTGCTGAGGGAGGCACTAGCACCCGCGCGGGGACAGGCGCTATCAATGGCGCGACAGAGACATTCGTGTGCACGAGCACCGGCACGGGCGCGCATGTCAGTGCAAGTGCAAGCGCATGCGCTGGTAGGTGCACGGGCACCGACACGGGCGTGCGCGTCAGTGCATGCGGAGGCGCATGCGCTCGCAGGTGCACGGGCGCGTGAAAGTCGGCGGGGACCTCGTCGAACCCCGTGGGATCAAGCTCGGCGACAATGTGCGGCTCCCAGCCCATCAATGCCACGAGGATGGGCGCTGACGCAGTTGGGGCGACGGGAGCCGGAACAGGAGCGGGGACAGACGCGGCGTCTTCCTGCAAGGCCAGTTCAAGCTCGTCCCAAAGCGCCTTAAGTTCTTGAGACTCTGGCTGGGTGTCTTCCTCAGGAAACTGGAACACTAAGGCCAGACCATCGTGATGCGGCATGGCGTACGTTTAGGTCAGGCTAGTTGGAGGTAGACGACAGGAGAATCAGAGAGGAAGAGAGAAGATTGTAGCGATACCCGGTAGTGCAGGGTTGATTTTAAATTGCGGCGCCGGCGACATTAAAAAAGTGGGAGCAGTTAGGACGACGGTGGGCGGCGGATCCTGGTCAAAGGGCTCGCCTCCCGGTGAGCCTGCATAGGGGTCTGCTCGCACGCCTCCCTGACAGCCAGTGCAGCGGTCTGCTCGCACGCCTCCCGTCGACTCACACTCTTGCTCGGACAGCACCTGCCGATGAGAAGCAGGGACTCGTGGCGGCACGTAAATGCCCACGGTTTCAATAGTGGAAGCGTTCGCCTTAACGTGAGAGGTCTTTGTTCCAAAATACCTTGGCTCTTCATTTGTGCAACTTGTCATAAGCTTGTCTCAAATTGAAGAAAAAACTTACGAAGTAATATTTGTGCCATATCACGTGACCATGCTCAGTTTCAAGAATTTGTGCTCACTTTTGGATTTTCTGAAATTTAAGATCCAGGATGCGAAACAATATCATAACCTGCATCATGCAATAAGTTTTGAAGCCGTACATCTGTCCTGTTGTATTTCTTAAGAAAGGATTTGGTCAAATATTTTGCTTAGTTAGACTTCAGACAAGTTATATATGCAGAGTAAAAGGATAATCCCTCTATACCAGTGCATTGCCTGATATATTAACTCAAGTACTAGGCACGAACAAACGGGCTCAATTTTGTGCTCATCCTGGTGTAGTAGTAGTAGTACTAGGCAATGCAGTTGACGGGTGACCTTGACAAGTGGTGACCGAGGGAATTGAACCGTGCTCGGCACGGTAGGTAATGTTGTCTAGTTACTAAAGCATCCCTCCGTTGTTCATCGGTAGTCATTCTGGACTGGGGACATGAGGGGGATTTCCTAGGGCTGGAATTCTGGCCGCCAGATATTTCAACTTGAAACGCTGAGGCTTGACTGGTTGGGGTTGCCTAATGTGTGTACCACGCACGCCACCTAAGGACACGAGCCCGGTTTTTTATTTTTTTTATTTTTTTAGGATCAACACGAGCCCAGGTCTGGCTGGTACGCCGTTGGGTCCTACCATTCGAGAATACGAAAGGAACCTTTTAAATTGCCGAACGAATCTATGTGTATTACAATACCCGTATTTTCCTTGCAAATACTAATCTCAACGTGGTAATTGATTTATGACGAGTTGTTGAATTAGAGTGAGTTTGTGATATAGTGATCTCAACGTGGATTTCACATTTCATGGTATCCCTAGTAAGTTTTCCAATGCAAATTCAAATTTAAAAGATGAACAATATGGAGGTGAGAAAACTTTGTATGTATCAAGCATATGACCACACACACACACACACACACACATACACACACAGAGACACACACGCACGAACACAACAACAATCCAATAAGTATAGTGCATCTATTTTTCCAAACCATGCATGTATGACACGAATTCAAAAATACTCCTTCTATTCCTAAATATTAGTCTTTTAGAGAGTTCAACAAGTGACTACATACGGAGCAAAATGAGTGAATCTAGACTCTAAAATATGTCTATATACATCCGTATGTGCCAGTCCATTTGAAACCTCTAAAAAGACTAATATTTAGGAACGAAGGGAGTAAAATGTAAGACATCCATGGTCCTCAGTTCAATATTTAAAATGAACATGAAACTGAAACATGAATATTAAGTCTAGTACTACAGTACATGCAAATGTTGTGTTTAGGCGGAGCTATGATTGTCGGGGGTCAACCCCTTGACCTTAGATAAAATTGTGGAGCTCTATTTAGGGTTGTTTAGATTATATTTGTCCCCACCCTCCCAACCACCGATTGGTTGTGCACCCCCACCCCTCCTCCCCGAGAGAATATCATGTGCCCCCATACCTTAGATGCTATATGCCGATACGAGTTGCTTGGAGCTTGTAGATCTGAGATATAGCAGCTCACATCATGTGTCTTAATATTTTTGCAGGAAACCTTGATGAGTTTGAGAATTGCACACAATTTGTACAAAAACTACTCAGATGCCCTTTGATCCCATATCCAACGACCTCGAAGCTCGTATCACCGTAGCATCTAAGATGAAGGAGGACATCATATTCTCATGTATGTAAGAATATCATGTGCTACCACACCTTAGATGCTTTGGTGATACAAGATCTTCGGAGGCGTTGGATTTGTGACCCAACACCTCCTCGATGGTTCGAATGGTTTTTTGCAGAAAAGCCCCAAAAGAGTTCGGCCACTGCTTACAAGAACAAAGACTGCTCAGATGCCATTGGACCTCAGATCAAACGACCTCCAAGCTCGTATCACCGAAGCATCCAAGCTGCGATAGAACCTTATGTTTTCTCGCACGGGAGAATATGAGGTGCTCCCACACCGTAGATTCTATGGTGATACGAGTTCACTGAGATCTAACGGCCCACAGTAGGAGGTTTGAATGTTTTTGCAATATACGGCTGATAGAGTTTGGGAGCGCAGGAAGTACAAGTACTACGCATGTGCCATCTGATCACTGATCATACGACCTAGATGCTCATATCACCGTAGCGGGGAGCCGTTGGATTGAAGATGCAGCGGCACACACGAGGCCTGAATGTTTTATTTGCAAAAAAAACTTTGGAGAGTTTGGAAATTGCGCATAATTACAAAGACTACTCCCAAGCCATTGGATCTCACTTCCAACAATGTAAAAACTCGTATCACCATAGTATCTAAGCTGCGGGGTGGATGTGATATTCTATGCTGCTGTCATTTTTGTTCGTAAACTTGTAAAATACGTGTAACTCGTGTCGTTACTTGTCTAACCGCGCAAAGTGTTTGTTCAAAAAACCCATCCTACACTGAAATATCGGAACAACACACGGGGGTCCCACTTGTCATTAATCAAATTTGGACCTAAAACTAACAAATCTGAAAGACGAGATTTGAACTGGCAACCTGGACTACAAAGCGTAAGTCGATAGTGTGAAAAAACAAACGGTTGTTGGCTTTGTCCCATAACTTGATTTTATACAGTACTTGCGTTGAGTAGAGTAGAGGGAGTGCCTCGTCAACACGTGCATGATCGTTGTCTCACTTACTGGTGGGTCCCAGGTCTGTGATCTCAATCTCTCTTCTCTCCATCGTCTAACCTTTGCACGGGCACACATGAAGAGCGGCGCTAGCTTGTCGTGGTGTTAGTACAACTAAAAAAAGCTTGGAAAATAGAAGAATCGCCTAGAACAAGAGACATTGTGGCTGGTCGAGACGGAGCTAACCACATCTATCCTCCGTGCCACGTTTGCATGATGAAGCTGTGTGGCTAGTGGGGTGTTTTCGACTGACTGGCTGGGTCCCGAGGTCGAACCATAGGTACTACGTCTGATACAGTATATTTTTACACTCACATTTTTCCTCCGTGCCGAGACGTGGCACACCCTACCGCGCGGTTTCGGGGTCCTTCCGGGTGGTGCACACATATATTCTTCCTGACGTGGGACACCCTACTGCGTGTTTTCTGGGTCCTCCTCGGTCGTAGCACCGAAGCAAGTAAATGAGTCGTCAAATCACGAAAGACCACCTTTCCCGCCGAGTACATCAGTGAAGCACGGTGGCTAGCTAGTTGGGCTAGTTCGACCGATTAGCTAGGCCGCCGCCACATTTGTTTTTTCACCCCTTTTTTATCTACTTGCCGGTAGGTAAATTTAAATATCCACCGCGGCATTACTCTGGAGTTTGGGTGCGGCAGGATTTTTAATTTTTTGATTGACGGGAGCAGGCGCGGCAGGATTTTTAATTTTTTGATTGACGAGAGCAAGTGCGGCAGCAATTAGTCACGATGAATCCGCCTATAAAACCCACTGCTCCCTGATGTGAGAAGTCGTCGACTGGTGTTTTACCATGGTGAAAACCAAAAGATTCCCCGCTCCTCGGCTGGCTCCCTCCGCCTTCCCGTAGATTGCATTGACTTTCAGCCATTTCGCCCCCTTTGCTTCCTCTCCCCATTGCTTCTACCTGGTGCCATGGTGGCGCAGCAGATCTCGGAATCCGAGGTGAGGCGCTTGACACAGGAGCTCCATGCCAAGGATGTGGATCTCAGGGCCAAGGACGTGGAGCTCCGTGAGCTCAAGGAGGAGAGGAGTTCCATGCTCCTCCGTTATGTGCAGGAGTTCACGGAGCTTCAAAAGCGGCAGGCGTCCACCACAAAGATGCTCGAGGCGTCGGCGGCGTTGCTGCAGAAAGAGGGAGATACGATAGGCCGTTAGGGGAGCCGGCTGGAGCGCGAGCGGGCCAATCGTGATGAGGTCCAGGATCGCCTCAGCCACTTGGTGAACCAAGTTGCCACGCACGTGTTGCGGCTGCGCGATGCCTATCATCGTGCCAGCGCGATGATGCCGGCCATCGGGCTAAACCCGTTCGACCACCCGGTCGACTTCAACGAGCTGCGACTTCCTGACCTGGTCTCCTTCTTCACCTATATTTCCTAGGAGCTGAGCCGTCTCCGCGTGATGGTGGGGGCTGAGCTGGACAAGGAGGGGTTGCGAGCTGCTGTCGCCGTTGCCGGGTGAATCCTTTCAGGGCTCCGTCATCGGAATCCATTCGTGCCATTGGACGCCGTCTTTGATGAGCTGGCTCCCGTCGAGCGGGAGCGGGCTCTGCGGACGGTTGCACCCTGCATCACCAACGTCGTGTGCCTCGAGAAGCAGAGGGACTTCGGTGGTGTTTAGGTGCCCTCTGCATGGGCATGTCCATGTCTCGGCACAACATGACCGTTGGATCAAACTCAGATGGTGCAGACCAGTCACTATAGCACAAAGCGCGTGGGTGTGTTTGGTTGCAGTCTCATCTCAATATAGTTGTTTCCTCTTCGTGTATTTTTGTCAACCTACTAGTGTGGACTCATGCACCCTTCATGCACTCTGCCAAACACCCAAAAGTGGGTCGAGAAGGGAACTTTTGCTCCCATCACGTGCACCCTTCATACACCCTGCCTAACACTATTCGTGCTTCATATGGTTCATGTTTCGTGGAGTACTATAGCACCATACTCTCCGTGCAATGTGGACCTTGTTCTGTTAACATTGATCTCACTATTCATTCTCGACCGGACAGTCGAAAGAGCGGTACTATGTTACATATAGGAGTAGTTGACATGCGCACAACATCATTTGTTATCGTTATAGCATCCACAATGTGCTCTTTTCCCGCCTCCATGGCCGCCTCTAATGAGTTGGAGGAAGGCGCCATACACTGCAAAGGACTGCCTCCAAGCTAAAATGGTTAGCATCGACTCCAAGTTAAGAGGCGCCTCCAACTTTCCCTTCAGACTAAAATAATACTGAGTCCCTACTTGTCATGCTCACAGGTGCATGCTATATGCTAAATTGGTTGATTGAAAAATTGATTTTTAGGTGCATGGTGGCTGCTTTGGGGTCCACCTTGGAGGCCAAACTGAACATTATACACTGCATGGTTTTGGGCAAAATTTAGAGGCAGACATGTGGGTCCCAGCTTAGAGGCGATACAGCCTCTAAACGTTGTGGATGCCCTTACTAAACTAGCAACAAGATTGTGTAGTACTGATGTATGAACCATTGCACATGCCTAGTAGTAGGAGCACTGTGTATGTTCAAGTGGCTGCCGTGTTTCGCACTCCTCCGTCATAAGAGTGGAAACGCTTGCTGTAATCATTTTTTCTTAAGAAAAACAGTGGACACGCTCTACCGTGTGGATCCTCCTCCAGCCATGCACTAAATTACTCACTTTCGCCGACGTGTGGGACAGCCAGCACCTGGGTCCACCAGCCATGCACTAAATTACTCCGTAGTAGAGTGATGGTAGACTACCCCGATCGAACCGCCGTAGTAATGCCCAATGTGCCGTCAAATCACAAAACCCCCTCCTTTCCAGCAGTAAATTGGACGGATGAAGCAACCATCACTTCACTCTTCTCTCTCAGCTTCCTCTCTTGAAGAAAACCCCGACTCGCTTCACTTCTCCCTCATCTCGTTCCTCCTTTCACTCTTCTCTCTCAGCTTCCTCTCTTGGATGGACGCCGGAGCACCGGCCGACGTGATGTCTATGGCTCTGGCCAAAACCGTCGAGGCTCATGGTACGAAGAAGCGCAAGCACCCCGCCAAGACTACCTCTCTGGGATCCCTCATTAAGCAAGTCCAGGTAATGTCTCTTGTTGACGATCTTTTTCTCGATCTTGATTGTGTTTTTTCATCTAACACGCAGTACTAGTACTGGTAGTACAACTTTTTGGGTGATCTTGCATGTGATTTTAGTGTGCCAAATGACGGTTCTAAATTCCTCTTTTGACCAAAACATGCGAGAGGTTGGCACTGATTTCTTATAGATTACTTTCAACTACTCCCTCTATCCCAAATTTCTTGTCTTAGATTTGTCTAGATACGGATGTATCTAATACTAAAATGTGACTTGATACATCCGTATCTAGACAAATCTAAGACAAGAATTTTGGGACGGAGGGAGTACTTTATGAACATCAATGCTACCTTTGAAGAGGGTATATTTGCCTCAGTAACTTGTGCTATGGATATTGCAAGTAATCCCTCTACTCTCATGCCTTTGAAGACATGTTCTAGTGTCTTTGTTCACTCATTTCTGTGCGTATATGTAGTCATATATGGAGTATAATATCGAAAATCATCTTATATTTATGAACGGAGGTAGTAATAAAATATGGTTTCTGTTTGAATTAGAACCAGGTCCGCGGTGGAGATGAAGTTCTCAAAGTCATGCCGTATGAACCAGAAGACCTGGTGATGAGTTCTACTGCTGAACTATCCAGCTGCTGTGTCCTTGTCGGCACATGTCCTAAACTAGTGTTTTCCTGTAGCTTTGTTGTCAGGCGTGTTCTCAAGGCTGTACTTGACCACAACAATTTCCTGGTTGTGCCTTCGATTACGAAGGGTGTGGTTCTTGTAAAGCTTCCCAAAAAATCTGATGCGGCCTGTCTTCATCATCATGTTTATGAGTGGAAAGACCACTCTGTTAGGTTCTCCAAGGTTGACGAGATGGTGATGGTGCATGTAGACATCTCACAGGAAGTCCATGGCCTAGTCAGTTATGCGGGGTTCATCCCATAGGTCGGTGGCAAGAAATAGTCTGCAGAGTTTAGTTAGTGCAACTTTGCTTGTCTGTAGTAAGTAATATTGTTCAGTACTTGATTTGTGTTTGTGAACCCTGTATTGTTTATTAGTACTGCTGCTTCTGGTGTGTGGTTAGTCCAGAGAACGGTCCATGTTAATGTCTGTCCACTCAATTCAGTCTGTATATTTTGAAGTATCCAGATAATATTTTTTGTGAGGACGGTTTATCAATTATGGTTACACTCCAATATTTGTATGCATTGCAGGGTTTATCGCACCCACCAAGATTTCCAGTCCCATGGATGTTTGCTCCATACGATTTGTCACGACCTTTGGACTGTCCTGCTTGTGGGAGTAGGCGGGGCCCCTGCATGCCACGCGTAGTTGGACGATCAATCTTCTGTTTAGTACTTCAACATAGTGATTTCCTGGTAAGGATTCACTCGTGTCACATCAAGTAAATCTTATTGATTTACTGTCTAAATCTTATTGATTTAATGTCATGTTTTCTTTCTTTTCCTGCAATTTTACGATGCAGGTTTTGCCATGTGACATTCATCATAGAATAAACCATTTGGTTTGCTCTACGATGGCTATTTTTGCAGGTTTCACTTCTTATGTCGTGTCAGTAACGAAGGCACTGTCCATCACTTATATTACTGGAAAAAATTGGATCAGTCTGTTGTCTGAGTACAAGCTGAATCCCTATGATGAACTAAAGTTTGGTCTAACAAAAATGCCACAATTAGTCCTTCTCGCGTTTAAAGGAAATGAAGAAAAAAACTGGATCACGGTCACGGATCCTAGTCAAGTTAGAAAGCTGATCATAGCAGACCAGACACGATCGTCGCTGTCTCGCACATCGGTACCACCTTCAGCAACGGATCAAACACTGATAGTTGCTCTAGCACTGACAGCAGCAGCAGCTCAGTCTGATCCAGCTGAGGATTGGACACCGACCGCGTCAGCGGATCAGTCCGATCTACTGGAGGATCGGGCATCGACATCGGCACCTGCTCTGACACCGGCACCAGCTCTAATGGGAGCACCATCTCCGGCGGCAGCAGCGGCTTCAGCACCTGCACCAACACTTGCACTTGCATTTGCTCCGGCCCGTGCAGTTGCACCGGGAACAGACTGGGCTGCAGTTCACACTTCATATACCAAAGTCCTTACAAAAACCGACATGTCCACCTTCTTGGTAAGCATTGGTTGCCCAATTGCTTCATTCTTTTTTCTTTCCGTGTTGTTTCACATGATTCACTGTGTTGATCTAACTGTTTGGTATGTCTTCTTGTTTGCAAACAGAGAATTCCTAGAGCAACGAGGGAGGCGTTCAACAATCCGGGCGACCGCGGCCAAGTTTCTCTTACCATGCGCAGCCTTGGTGTGAATGAACCTGCTCAATATACCATAAGTACAAAGGATGGTCGCATGATGATTGATGCTAAAGGATGGTCAAGGTTCAAATCTAAATCATATCTTGCGGTAGGGGATGATGTCAAAATCGAACTTTCTCGGCAAGGAGAGATGGTCCAAATCAACTTTGAAATTCTTCAGTAGCTGCACGCAACTGCCGAACTGATCTATCCTCTGAGAGATTTTGATGTAATAATCTGGCATGGTGAAACAAGTGTCCTGTGTGTATAAGTAGTACGACAGTATTATTTATCACATGGTATATCGTTGATAGAATTGCAACTCTAATTGCTGGTTAGGAACTGTCGTTCAATTTCATTCCAACAGCTGCCATGCTTTATTCAATTTTGTGTATTCGCCTTGCGACAGCATCTAATACCAGCGCCGTACCGATTTCTTGCAATATGAAAAGCGTTGAGGTAGAACACATGGGCCCCTGAACATGCAAGGTCGGCCTGCGGCCCAAAGTCCAGAACCGTGAGCCTATCTGAGTATTATATTCTCAGCTGAACCCCCATAAAAAAAGCTGAACCCCCATAATGCCCGTGTGTTGGAGAGGGAGTATATTTCTCGGCAAGGTGAGCCTGTCTGTGATATAAAAGATTTGTATATTTCTTTACAGAGGGAGTATCTCTCTGTCAAAAATATATATTTATGTGTAACTAGTTACTCCTGTCTTTCTACTTCCTTTCGCTGATATGAGGGGCAACCGGCAACGGGGTCCACGTGCCATATGCACGAATTAGAGTGCACAACTTCACGGTAGACACACCCCGGTCGTAGCGCCGCAGTAATGCCCAATGAGCCATCAAATCACAACCCCCCCCCCTTTCTAGCTTTAGCAGTAAGCTGGACGGACGAAGCGGTAATATTTCACTGGGCCTGAATCCCCTTCTCCCTCGTCTGCTTGTTCAGAGAAAACCCCCTCTCGGCGATTGCATAGGGTTTTCTCATGGAGAACCAGGTACGAATTCTTCATCCATCTCCGATAAATCCAAGTCCCTTGGTCGCAGGTAATCGTAGGATGGAAGATGCCACCGTTGATGCATTTTCCTTCCTACTAAATCTAGTGTGTTTCATTTGCAGTGCCCAAAGTGCGAGGACCCTATAGGTTTCTGCGCCCTCGGCGAGACTCCACACTTGTTCCTTCTCATCCTAACACAGCATTTTGCAATGCGCACAATATGTTCCTAGAATCCTCTTTTCTATCCGGGAGGGTGGGTTTTTTTTGAACATGTTGTGTTCTCATATTATTTTTCCTGCAGTGTATTATTTGCTCTGCCAGAACACATGTACTTAAGATGCTGGGCCTTGCCATAACTGAATACACTAGTTTAATGGTCACAGTGAAGACAAGACATGGATATAAGTTCCGAGTTGGGTTCATGAACCAAGAAGATCGCTGCTTTTTTATGGCCGAACTTGGATAAACTTTCTCAAGTGTTACGGACTGAAAGTTGGCGCACGAATGTTGATGGAAATAGCAGAACCTGGTCTCATCTTCACTGCGATCTTCCACCCCGACGTCGTTCCAATTGTTCATCCATGTTAGTTTTGTATCTGGTTCTTGCTTGTTGCCTCGATTACTTCTTAATCCACCTCTTCTGTCTAATTAATCACAATTTAACTTTAGAAGTAGCAACAAATCTCTCACGAAGATGCTACTTCTAACTAATATTTTCTTATAATTGGTGGCACGTGTAGGTTTTTTCCGAGTTAAGCAGTCTGCTTGTTTGTTACTCTGTAATAACTCGGCTGTTACTGATGGCACTGAAGTTGACTGGATTGACATCCACAAGTTCCTACACTTTATTGATCGTCTTGAGGTCCTTGTGGGGCGTTTCAATGGTGGAAGTCCACGTGGGATATGTGTGCCACTGCTGCACTCGTTGAACAGGTCCAACTGCGTCGAGAAACTTATGGTATGAGTTGTTTTCTGTTATATATGTTGCTCATAAACTATTGCTTATACACAGTTTTACAGCTGTGATCTTCTTGAAACAGGAACTAGCCAGTTCTATTGTTCCTATACAGATGCCTGACCATGGTCGGGTCAGACTTACGCTTGGTCACAACATGATGTTTATGTCGACCTACTCAATTCCCCTTGGAGGTGAAAAGATACTTATTCATGGGTGGTCTCAAATAATGAAGGCCCGTCCATCTTGGAGAATATGACAGAAGATTATGTTCATGCTTTTCCATGGATCTAAAGTGAATATCCTGTTTGTTGACCACGTTGCGAGATGAAGCCGCTTTCAGAAGGTTGTGGATGCGCGGGGTGGCGCCTGGGCCTTGTCCTAGGGCTTGGCGGCCTCACCCTTGGTTAACTGTAGGCAAAGTAGCACTGTTCGAGGCGTGCTTTGTACGGTTGAACCTGTATAAGTACTCATACTGCTTTCAGCTTCGGTTGTTAAGTGCCCCTATTGGTTTCAGTTAAGGTTGTTAAGTACTCCTGCTGTTTTTACATTCTGTTGTGTTTCTTCAGTCCTGTCTTCCTCCAGCCGCCAAAACCAAACCAGCGCCGGCGAGGCTGCCTGCTTCCGCCTACCACGGCTGGCTGCGCCTCAGCACATGCATCGCCGCCCCACCGTCTCCTAAATCGTTAACGCCGACGTCCTCCGCGCGCTTTGGTGCGCTCGCCGTGGCGCCGCCCTCTCGCGTTGTCAACATTGTCAACAAACAACAGGAATCGGTAGAAGTACGTTGAGAGGATGATAGTAGGGGCCCACCACGTCAGCGTGTGGAAAAATAAAATGCTTCCTCCTTGTGTTTTCCGGACATCTGCGACCCACGACATTGTGAGCGTATATAGTTAATAGACAAGAGAACAGTGCAAGATCAGCTGACACCTGGGACTTAGCTACTCGAGCAGTATTTTTTTATGTTATTCTTGAGATGGAGTAGGGTTTGAACTGGGCTGTGGCCTGTCTAGCCCAGGCTTATATTTTATGTTCACCATGTGACTGGCCCAGCTATCTTCTCTTTGTGAAAATGAGCCTAGTTTATTTTTTCTGAAGAATACCCAATCTAGGCCTACTTATTTTTCTACGCCCTGATAGGCTGCAACTCTTTCAAGACGCCTGCAAATCTTGAAAGTAATATGAAATGGGTTGTAAATATAAAAACAGATGACAAATTGGCAATTACTTTATAATTTCTGAATTTTTTTCACATTTTCAGATTCCTATTTCACTGGGCATTAACCTAATTTAAATATATCTTCAAAGTACTTTAAATCTGGCTCAACATTTCGGTATTAAAAATTGTTTGGAACCCACAGAAATATGCCAAATTGGCCCTATCCAACCAAAAAAACGACTGCAATAAATTGCATAAGAAGTTGCCATGAGCTATATATAAATTATTAAACAAAGAGGGAGTGGTCTGACTTGTGGGCCTATTTAGTTGACGCGTATGCAAGATTTTTTAGTTACTATATACGTCAACAAATGATTCTAGCAGATGTAACCGTTGGATGTCAATCCAACGGCCGTCGTGTTTCTTCAATCTCTGATCTTCTAGCTCCAGCCGCCAAAGCAGCACCGGCGGGACCGCCTGCTCCCGCCTCCCGTGGCCGGCTGTGCTGCCGCGCAGGCCACAACGCCCCCTACTACTCCCACCGCTGGCCAGGGCATCCCTCTACTCACCCACACCCCCTATTATTCTGCGGCGACGGCAGCCTCACACCGCAGCCGAACCAGTGAACCCTCGTACTCCTCTCCGTGCGGGCTTCCACTACCGCGTCTTCCCCGGCTCCACTTCGTCCCCTTCCTAGGCCTCGCCATCGTCCACTGCCGTGGTGCTCTTGGCGCGGCGTGGTCAATGTGGTCAACGACCGACTTCCAACGGAAGAGTACTATACGTGGAGAGGCTGACAGCTGGGTCCATGGCAGCCGCAAGGAAGTGCCTCCTTATTACGCGGAAAATAATTATTCCTCCACCTGACAGCAGGGACCCACCGGACGGGCCACTAGTATTTCGTGAAAAAACATTTCCCCCTGACTGCTGGGACCCACCGGACGGGCCACCGTATTTTTGCGAAAAAACATTTCCCCCTGACTGCTGGGACCCACCGGACGGGCCATCATATTTCACGAAAAAACGTTCCCCCCGCTGTCAGCTCGGACCCACCGGAAGTGCCTCCTTATTACGCACAAAAAAATGAATACCCCCTGCTTGCTGGGACCCACCTTGGTGGGAGGCTGACTTGTGGGCCTACTAAGTTGACTGGGACGGAGGCCTTTGTCAACTTTAGTCAATATATGAACGACTCTAGCTCAAGTGACCGTACGATGTCCATCCAATGGCCATAGTGCTTCTTCAACCTCTGGTCTTCTTGCTCAAGCCGCCCAAAGCAGCGCCGGTCGTGCCACCTACTCCTACCGCCCATGGCCAGTTGTGATGCCGTGGAGGCCTCACCGCCCCCTACTACTCCCACCGCTAGCCAGGCCATCCCTCTATGCACCCACACCCCCTGTTATTCTGTGGCGACGGCAGGCTCACACCGCAGCCGAATGAGTGAACCCTCATACTCCTCTACGCGTGGGCATCCACTGTCGCGTCTTCCCTGGCTCGGCGTCGTCCCCTTCCTAGGCCTCGCCGTCGTCCACCACCCTAGTGCTCTTGGCGCGGTGTGGTCAACGTGGTCAAGGAACGGCTTCCATCGGACATGGACTGTACGTGGAGAGGCTGACAGCTGGTTCCACGGCCGTAGCAAGGAAGTGCCTCCTTATTACGCGCAAAATAATTATTCCTCCACCTGACAGCGGGGACCCACCGGACGGGCCACCGTATTTGGCGAAAAAAACGTTTCCCCCTGACTGCTGGGACCCACCAGCTACATCTTCGCATGCAAGGAAGTGCGTCCGGGCAAAAAAAATGATTCGCCCCCTGACTGTTGGGACCCACCAGCTACATCTTCGCATGCAAGGAAGTGCGTCCGAAAAAATGATTCGCCCCCCTGACTGCTGGGACCCACCAGTTGCATCTTCACACGCAAGGAAGTGTGTGACAGTCGGGACCCACCTAGTCGAAGCGTGCGTAGCGTTGCCATTCTGGTCGCGAACATGTACGTACATACTGGTGGATGTAGAGGTGCGCACGTGTCGTAGTAGAGGCGCGCAAGTAGCATGTACACATACGTACAGCGGCCAGGGTGCAAGAAATAAAATATGGCCACGTACGGACATACGGGCAGGGTCTCGAACGCCTACTCGCGCATACGTACGGCCAGGGCTCGTGTACATGGCTGGGTCGAAACGAGGAAACATCGTCGTCGTCGTGTTCATGGGGAGCCAACCGGCTAGGTCGGAACGGAATGCGTCGTTGTGTTCATCGAGATGGCTTGGACAGAACAGGCGATGGAAACGAGGCCTGGCGTACCACAGAATGGAGGAAACGGCCTTGTGTTCGACCGGCCATGTTTGAAACGGGATCTTGTTCATCGGGAGGGGTCTGGCGTACCGCAAAACGGAGGAAACGGACCTCCTACGATCGAAATGGTGGTCCTGTTGGTCAGGAGGGGTGTGGCGTACCGCAAAACGGACGAAACGGACTTGTGTTGGAGCTCTACGGTCGAAACGGGGGTCCTGTTCATCGGGAGGAGTGTGGCGTACCGCAAAACGGGACTCCACGGGACATTGTTCATGTCCACCGTTGACCTCCTCCAGCCTCCAAGGGCTACTGTTCATCCACCGTTGACCTCCTCCAGCCTCCACCTGCGACTGTTCATCCACGGGCTCATGTTCATCCAGCCTCCACCGCGTGGTACTCCACTACTATTCAACCACCCCTCTCCACGGGCTCCTGTTCAACCATCCCTCCACGGGCTACTATTCATCCACCCCTCCACTGTCTACTGTTCATCCAGCCCTCCACGGGGTCGTCCTATTCATCCAGCCCTCCACGAGGTCCTGTTCATCCAGCCCCAACCGGCTCGATCGATCGGGGTCCTGTTCATCCAGAGGCAATGCCACGGGTCCTATTCAACCACTCCCATCATTCACTGTTCATCCAAACCCCCCGCAACGCTCACTGTTCATCCAGAGAGGCAGCATCGATCGGCTTCAGTTAGCAGCAGTAGCGAAGGAATCGCTCGATCGGGTTCAGTGAACAGCCATCGATCGATCGCTCGGGTTCAGTAACGCGTAGCCTGCAGTGCAATCGCTCGGGTTCAGTTAGAGCCAATGCCTCGCACACACGCACATACGTGTACGAGAGAAACGTGCATCGCTCGGACCCCGACCACCCACCGTAATCGGGAACTCCCCGAAATTTTCCTCGCCCTCGCTTCTACCACGGTTTTTTCCGTCATGAACGGCCCAAAGAATGTCATACAGCTGCGTCTCCAGCCCGCCCAGGACGAAAAGCCCATTTTTTGTCATGATTTTTTTTCATAGCAGTAGGTGCCCACCACATCTATGATGATACCGAGTTTTGTCACAATTATCATCATAGAAGTGTCATATGTATGATAGAAAAAAAATTCGTTTGGCCCAAAATGTCACGGATGTGTCTTTTTTTTGTAGTGGAACTTGCTGCAGCTGGGGTCTTCCGGGTTGAGCTTCACTTTCTTGGTCTCCTTGGAGGGCATGAAAGCGGCCTCGTCGGCCGGGTCCGAGGTCGGGATCGACGTAGCGGAGGCCTAGCCTTCCAGGGCGACGATCCTGTCAAGCTGGCGCCGCTCCTCGGCAATGACCAGCGACTCGACCAACTTGGCGCCGTCTCGGACGCACTCCAGGGACTTGCGGTAATCGCCGGTGACGGTGATGAGGCCCTTGGGACCCGGCATCTTCAGCTTCAGATACGCGTAGTGGGGAGCCGCCATGAACTTGGCGAGCGCGGGCCGGCCCAGCAATGCGTGATACGTGCTGGACAGGTCCACCACCTCGAACCAGACTGGTTCGCGCCAGAAGTGACTGCTGTCACCAAACAGGACATCAAGCCGAACCGGCCAATGGGAGAGTAGGAGAGGCCAGGCATGATGCCATGGAAGATCGTCCGGGTCGGCTCCAGGTCCTCGGCCTTGAGGCCGAGCTTGGTCATCGTGTCGTGGTAGAGGATGTTGATGCTGCCGCCGCCGTAGCTGAGGACTCGGGAGAACTTGCATGTGCGTCGCGCGACGATGGTGGGGTTGAGGACGAGGGCGTAACCACCCGGACTCGGCATGACCGCCGGGTGATCCTCCCAGGTCTAGGTGATCGGGCGATCCGACCAATGCATGAACTCTGGCTTGGCCGGGACGACGGTGTTCACCTCCTGACGAAGGAGGCGCTCGTTGCGCTTGTCGTCGCCGAGGCTGGTGAAGATGACGTAGGCCGCGTTCTGGTTCTGGTAGGTGTCATCGCGCATCGCGCTGCCGGCGGGAGGTGGCGGTGGAGGCGGAGGCGGCTGTCCCACACCTGGAGCCAAAGCCGGAGCCGGAGGAGGCAGGACGTCGCCCCTCATGATGCGCTTGGTGATGGCGCACTGCCGAAGCATGGGCGTGGAGGGTCTTGCGCCGTTATGGTGCTTGCAGGGGGCGTCGAGCATCTCTTCGAAACTCATGGCGGGTTCCCATGCCATCTTTCCAGTCTGTCGGCGCTTCGCCGCCTGGTCCGCCGCGGGCTCGGTGGCCGCGACGAGCCAGTTATCATGGCGCTGCGCTGGCTAGTCGGCCTTGCGCTTGTTATTCTGGTGATGCTGCCGCCGGCTGCTTTCGCCGGCCGGCTTCGAATGGGGAACCGGCTTCTCCTTGCCGGCTTCATCCAGCGCCACCTGGATCTTCATGGCAGAGTCGACATTGGCGTATTTGTCCGCCGTCACCATGAGCGCGGCCATGGTGGCCGGCTCGGAGCGTAAGAGCTTGTGCTTGAGGAGGGTGCCGTCTCGGCACCCGCTGACGAAGTACTGGATCGCCTGGACTTCATGGATTCCCTCGCAGCTATTCCCAAGCTCGGTCCAGCGTGCGAGGTACTCGCGGCCGGTCTCCGTAGGCCCTTGCACGCACATGGCGAGCTGGCTAGGGAGGCCGGGTCGCTTGTAGGTCCCCGTGAAGTTGCGGACGAAGGCTTCCTCGAAATCAACCCACGTGTTGATAATGCCCATCGGCAGGCTGTTTAACCACGTGCGGGCCGACCCTTGGAGCATGAGCAGTGTGTAGCGCACGGCGAGACGATGATTGGCACCGGTGATGCCAATGGCCGTGGTGTAGTCGGTGAGCCAGTCTTCTGGCTTCACTGTCTCGTTGTACTTGGGGGTGTTACGGGGGAGCATGAACCCTTTGGGGAAGGGATCCTCCCGGATGCGTGGGCTGAAGCACGCCGGCCCGATAGCGCCGCTCTCCTCCACCTCCAGGGAGCCAGAGAGCTAATCGAGGCGGTGGTGAGCATCAGCGTCGTCGATGGCGCGCGAGCTAAGTCGACTTGCGGCAGGCCACGGGGGGTCGGGTCGGTTTGAGCCGGACACCGGCCACGCTGGGCGGTTCCGTGCTGGATCTCTGGGACGGGCTCGTCGCCCAATCCGCCGGCAGCTGTGGCGGCCGGATCGCGCCGAGTCCAGGCTCGGCCCCAGTGCGCCTCGCCGGTTGGTGAGGAAGGTGTGTGTAGAAGTTCGCCGGGTCCGCCAAGGCGGGTGGAGCCGGATCCCGCCGGCTTGGCAAGCTGGTTGATGCGGTCCTGCTGGGTGCTGGCGGCGTTAAGGAGTTCACGCATCCGCCCGATGCGCTCCTTCAACTCCTCACCCGCTAGCTGGTCCAGGCCGACTGCGGTTGCCTGGGCAGCGCACATGTTCTTTGCTGGGGTCTCGTAGACAGTCGGGACAGCGTCGAGGGCCCGACCGATTGCTCCTCCCCGGGCACACACATTGGCGACCCGGCTTGGCTCGGCCGCGGCAGGCGTGAATCCATAGGCGGCATCATGCTCCAGCTGAGTGGCGTCCATGTGACGCTGAGTGGCGGCGAGCGTCGTGGACAGGTCCAGCACCTGCTGGCGCCTTTCCTCGAGTTGGGTTCGGGCCTCGGCAACCTTGGTGGCGACGACGTCGGTGCCTATGGGGATGCGGAGGCTCTGCATCGCGGCACGCAACGGATCGGACGGCTCGGTCCGTTCCGCTGCGGCCCTGGCTTCGGTGTCCTTTCTCGTCTTGCTCGACAAGGAGGAGGCGCCGTCGCCGGTGATGAAGACCTCCACGTGGATGTCCATTGCCCCGGCGGAAACACCTCCGCCGAGGGAGAGGGAAGAGTCGGAGTAGCTGAGCACCTCGCTAGGGTACTCGTCGACCACGAAAGCATCAGAGATGCGCAGCACGGTGAAGGAGGCGGCAAGCGTGCCGATGACGTCGTCCGCCAGCGCGACGGACTCATCGGGGTAGGAGAAGGGCCCCGTCTGAAGCATGCTCCCGGCCAGCTCCTCGAGCTGCCCCACGGTGGGCGCAAACTGTCGTGGTGGGCGCACGGCAGATGCCAAGGGATGGTTAAAGAGAGGAGGAGGCTCGAGGGCGCAGGCGGGCTCCAGAGGCGAGGTTGGCATGAGCGGGCGCGGGACGCCGGACATATCCAGGTTCGGGGCTCTCCGGAGAGATAACACCCCTAGTCCTACCGAGTGTAGTTGGATGTTCGATAGTACAATGTGCTCCTGGAGCTGTATGGAGAGGAAGGAGGCTGGCCAAGGCTCGGGCTGCTCCTTCTCTCTGGTGTGGCTGTTCTGGTGGCTAGTTCTATGCTTACTTGCCTTTTTCTTACATGCCCCTGTGATCGCGAGCTCCTGGGGGGTTTTATAGACCAACCCCCAGGGGTACAATGGTAATGTTATAAGTCTGTGGGTCCAGATTGTCGGTGTCCGGGGACCCAGGCTGGGTCCCGCTGAGGGCTTGTGGTTCGCCGGGTTCCCCTAGGTGCGGGCCCCGCGTGCCTAGGGGGACTGTGTGCCGTCTTGCCGATCGTCAGGGCGTGGCCGAGTCGAGTCGTGTACAGTGGCTCTCCGTCAGGTTGTCGCTTGTTGTCGTCAGCGGTGAGGGCGAGAGCACTGTAGCCATGCTGGCCCTGGTCAGCGGGTAGGTGAGGGGCACTGTTGTTGTGCTCCGGCTGACAAGAGGCATGGGTGGGGTGCTATTGCCTCGGTCATCGTTGATTGAAGACTCGTCCCATCATACGGCCTGGATGGGACGGGTGCTGACCCGTGGCTGGATTGCGGAGCATGCCAAGGGTGAAGCTGGCTTGTCGATGAAGCTTCTATTGTGCCGGGTTCGGCTGTCTTGCGCTAGTTGTTGAGGCCGAGTCGACGCGTCTTGCCGGGTCGAAGAGCCTGGCCGGGTTGCGGGGCTTGGCCGGGTCGAGCGACTCGGCCAAGCGTGTGCCGGTTTGAGGGGCGGTGCCAGCCCCGTTGTTTTTGAAGAGGATCCGGGTTCCTTTGCCTGCCCGGGGTTCATCCCCCCGACACCTCCCCTCCATTATATACAGGGGAGGGGGCACCCAATAGACACACAAGTTGATTGTTTACTCATGTGCGATGCCCCCTCCACGGATTTCCACCTCGGTCGTATCGTTGCAGTGCGTAGGCGAAGCCCTGCACCGGTAGCTTCATCATCACTGTCACCACGCCATCATGCTGATGCAACTCTCCCTCGACCTCAGCTAGATCTAGAGTTCGTGGGACGTCACCGAGCTGAACGTGTGTAGATCGTGGAGGTTCTGTATCTTCAGTGCTAGGATCGGTCGGATCGTGAAGACGTACGACTACATCAACCGCGTTGTCATAACGCTTCCGCTTACGGTCTACGAGGGTACATGGACAACACTCTCCCCTCTCGTTGCTAGGCATCACCTAGATGGATCTTGCGTGTGCGTAGGAATTTTTTGAAAATTATTGCGTTCCCCGACAGTGGCTTCAGAGCCAGGTCTATGCGTAGATGTTATATGCACGAGTAGAACACAAAGAGTTGTCGGCGATAATAGTCATACTGCTTCCGGCATGTCATACTTTCATTCGGCAGTATTGTTGGATGAAGCGGCCCGGACCGACATTACGCGTACGCTTACGCGAGACTGGTTCTACCGACGTGCTTTGCACACAGGTGGCTGGCGGGTGTCAGTTTCTCCAACTTTAGTTGAATCGAGTGTGAGTACGCCCGGTCCTTGTTGAAGGTTAAAACAGCACACTTGACGAAAAATCATTGTGGTTTTGATGCGTAGGTAAGAATGGTTCTTGCTCAGCCCGTAGCAGCCACGTAAAACTTGCAACAATAAAGTAGAGGACGCCTAACTTGTTCTTGCAGGGAATGTTGTGTTGTGATATGGTGAAGACATGATGCTATATTTTATTATGAGATGATCATGTTTTGTAACAGAGTTATCGGCAACTGGCAGGAGCCATATGGTTGTCGCTTTATTGTATGAAATGCAATCGCCATGTAATTGCTTTACTTTATCACTAAGCAGTAGCGATAGTCGTAGAAGCAATAGCTGGCGAGACGACAATGATGCTTCGATGGAGAACAAGGTTTCAAGCCGGTGACGAAGGTGATCATGACAATGCTTTGGAGATGGAGATCAAAGGCACATGATGATGATGGCCATACCATATCACTTATATTGATTGCATGTGATGTTTATCCTTTATGCATCTCATTTTTCTTAGTTCGGCGGTAGCATTATGAGATGATCTCTCATTAAATTTCAAGGTATAAGTGTTCTCCCTGAGTATGCACCATTGCTATAGTTCGTCGTGCCGAGACACCACGTGATGATCGGGTGCGATAAGCTCTACTTTCACATACAATGGGTGCAAGCCAGTTTTGCACATGCAGAATACTCGGGTTAAACTTGACGAGCCTAGCATATGCAGATATGGCCTCGGAACACTAAGACCGAAAGGTCGAGCGTGAATCATATAGTAGATATGATCAACATAGTGATGTTCACCTTTGAAAACTACTCCATCTCATGTGATGATCGGACATGGTTTAGTTGATATGGATCACGTGATCACTTAGATGATTAGAGGGATGTCTATCTAAGTGGGAGTTCTTAAGTAATATGACTAATTGAACTTTAATTTATCATGAACTTAGTACCTGATAGTATTTTGCATGTCTATGTTGTTGTAGATAAATGGCCCGTGCTATTGTTCTGTTGAATTTTAATGCGTTCCTAGAGAAAGCTAAGTTGAAAGATGATGGTAGAAATTACACGGACTAGGTCCATAACTTAAGGATTATCCTCATTGCTGCACAAAAGAATTATGTCCTGGAAGCACCGCTAGGTGCCAAACCCGCTGCAGGTGTAGCGCCAGATGTTATGAGCGTCTGGCAGAGCAAAGTTGATGACTACTCGATAGTTCGGTGTGCCATGCTTTACGGCTTAGAACTGGGACTTCAATGGCGTTTTGAATGTCATGGAGCATATGAGATGTTCCAGGAGCTGAAGTTAATATTTCAAGCAAATGCGCGGATTGAGAGATATGAAGTCTCCAATAAGTTCTATAGCTGCAAAATGGACGAGAATAGTTATGTCAGTAAACATATACTCAGAATGTCTGGGTACCACAACCACTTGACTCAATTAGGAGTTAATCTTCCTGATGATAGTGTCATTGACAGAGTTCCTCAATCACTGCCACCAAGCTACAAAAGCTTCGTGATGAACTATAATATGCAAGGGATGGATAAGACAATTCCCGAGCTCTTCGCAGTGCTAAAAGTTGCGGAGGTAGAAATCAAGAAGGAGCATCAAGTGTTGATGGTTAAGAAGACCACCAGTTTCAAGAAGAAGGGCAAAGGGAATAAGGGGAACTTCAAGTAGAATGCAAACAAGTTGCTACTCAAGTGAAGAAGCCCAAGTCTGGACCTAAGCCTGAGACTGAGTGCTTCTACTGCAAAGGGACTGGTCACTGGAAGCGGAACTGCCCCAAGTATTTGGCGGAGAAGAAGGATGGCAAAGTGAAAGGTATATTTGATATACATGTTATTGATGTGTACTTAACTAATGCTCGCAGTAGCGTCTGGGTATTTGATACTGGTTTTGTTGCTAATATTTGCAACTTGAAACAGGGGCTACAGATTAAGCAAAGATTGGCTAAGGACGAGGTGACGATGTGCGTGGGAAATGGTTCCAAAGTCGATGTGATCGCCGTCGGCATGCTACCTCTACATCTACCTTCGGGATTAGTTTTAGACCTAAATAATTGTTATTTGGTGCCAGCGTTGAGCATGAACATTGTATCTGGATCTTGTTTGATACGAGATTGTTATTCATTTAAATCAGAGAATAATGGTTGTTCTATTTATATGAATAATATCTTTTACGGTCATGCACCCTTGATGAGTGGTCTATTTTTACTAAATCTTGATAGTAGTGATACACATGTTCGTAGGATTGAAGCCAAAAGATATAAGTTTAATAATGTTAGTGCAACTTATTTGTGGCACTGCCGTTTAGGTCATATTAGTGTAAAGCGCATGAAGAAACTCCATGCTGATGGGCATTTGGAATCACTTGATTATGAATCACTTTATGCTTGCGAACCATGCCTCATGGGCAAGATGACTAAGACTTCGTTCTCCAGAACAATGGAGAGAGCAACAAACTTGTTGGAAATAATACTGATGTATGCGGTCTATGAGTGTTGATGCTCGCAGCGCGTATTTGTAGGATCGAAAGTATGTCTAGAGGGGGGGTGATTAGACTACTTGACCAAACAAAAATCTAGCATTTTACCAATTTTAGTTCTTGGCAGATTTTAGCAACATAGCACAAGTCAAGCAATCAACCTACACATGCAATTCTAAGAGTATAGCAGCGAAATGTACAACAATTGCATATGAAGGTAAAGGGAGGAGTTTGAGGAGGCAAACGCAATGTTGACACGGAAATTTTTTAGCCGTGGTTCCGATAGGTGGTGCTATCGTACATCCATGTTGATGGAGACTTAAACCACAAAGGGTAATGGTTGCGCGAGTCCACGGAAGGCTCCACCTATGAAGGGTCCACGAAGAAGCAACCTTGTCTATCCCACCATGGCCATCGCCCATGAAGGACTTGCCTCACTAGGGTAGATCTTCACGAAGTAGGTGATCTCCTTGCCCTTACAAGCTCCTTGGTTCAACTCCACAATCTTGACGGAGGCTCCCAAGTGACACCTAGCCACTCTAGGAAACACCACTCTACAAGAAGTAACAAATGGTGTGTTGATGATGAACTCCTTGCTCTTGTGCTTCAAATGATAGTCTCCCCAACACTCAACTCTCTCTCACAGGATTTGGATTTGGTGGAAAGAAGATTTGAGTGGAAAGCAACTTGGGGAAGGCTAGAGATCAAGATTTATGTGGTAGGAATGGAATATCTTGACCTCAACACAAGTGTAGGTGGTTCTCTCTCAGAAAATGTATGTTGGAAGTGTAGGCATGTTCTGATGGATCTCTCCATGAATGAAGAGTGGGTGGAGGGGTATATATAGCCTCCACACAAAATCTAATCATTACACAAAACTTACCAAACTTGGTGGGACCGAATCATGAAACTCGGTCAGACCGATTTAGTAAATAATGTGACTGTTAGGAATTTCGGTGGGACCAACATGTCATCTCGGTGGGACCGATATCATTAGGGTTAGGGCATAACGTAATCTCGGTGAGACTGATTACACAAACTCGGTGAGACCGATTACACAAACTCGGTGAGACTGATTTTGGTAATAGACACACAGAGGGTTGGTCAGGAAAACTCGATGGGACCGATTCGCTCATCTCGGTTGGACCGAAACGTTACGAAAGGGAAACAGTGAGTTTGCATTGCAATCTCGGTAGGACCGATTGCTCATCTCGGTTTGACTAAAACATTATGAAGGGAAACAGAGAGATTACAATCCCATCTCGGTGAGACCGAGATCCCTATCGGTGAGACCGAAAAGACTAGGGTTTGTGACAATGGCTATGTCAACAGAACTCGGTGGCGCCGGATAGACAGTTTCGGTAGGGCCGAGTTTGACTTTTGGTTTGGGACATATGTGGATGTGAGAAAGTAGTTGAGGGATTTTGGAAAATATCACTAAGCATTTTGAGCAAGGAACTCATTAAGCAACAACTCATCCCTCCTTGATAGTATTGGCTTTTCCTATAGACTCAATGTGATCTTGGATCACTAAAATGGAAAATGTAGAGTCTTGTGCTTTGATCTTGAGCCAATCCTTTTGTCCTTAGCATTTTGAGGGATCCACTTTTCTCATCCATGCCATGCCATTCATTGAGCTTTCCTGAAATATTTATCTTGAAATAGTATTAGCTCAATGAGCTATATGTTGTTAGGAATTAACAAAACCACCCAGGGATAGTTGCACTTTCAATCTCCCTCTTTTTGGTAATTGATGACAACATATAGATCAAAGCTTCCACAAATGATTATAAGATTGAAAAACATCGTCGCTTTGAGAAGTATGTGATAAGCAAGAGCTCCCCCTAAATTTGTGCATTATTTAAAGTTTGCTTTGGACTGCAAATGCACAATATGTTAGGATCATGGGTTACTTTTTCATGTCACATACATCTTGGTGGAGCGCTCAAAATGATAATAATTAAACACATGAACTCATCACCAAGCAAAGTGAATGATCATATGAGGATATAAAAGATAATATCATCCAACAAGCATTAAGGTAGCATATGATCAAACACATGATCATCCAAGTATCTCACAAAAGGCATAGTGTATCAAGCAAACACACAATAAAGAAGTTCAACCACCAACAACAAGAGAGATCAAAAGCAACACTCTCTCTAGAAGCCTATGATCTATACATTTTTCTCCCCCTTCGGCAACAAGTTACCAAAAAGTTCAAAAATGCATAGTGCTAAACGACTCTCAGGCTTGGTCTTCATGAGGTGGTGTAGAGATGACTCCAAGGACGAAATCATCAGTTGATGTAGCTGGAGCTGGTGGAGTGGTTGCTGCAGCAAGTGGCACTGAAGCTGTGGCAGCTGGTGCAGATGATGTAGCTCTTATATCTGGAATAGGCACTATAGCAGATCTCTGTCCTCTGGGCACTCTAGAAAATGCATTTTTAGTAGACTTGCCCTTCTTCTCCTCCACATCCTCCTGAAGTTGCTCAACTGTAGTTTGGATCTCAGTGACCTTCACATCAAGAGCATAAAATTTTTGCTCTATGATTCTCTCCAAACTCTCCTGGTTTTGAGTCAGGGTGGCCAAGCCCTTCTCAATCCTCAAGGTGGAGGCAATCAGATAACCAAGCTGCTCTTGCTTGCTCTCCAGGAACACTTGAGATGCCTCTTCAACAGTTGACATCTTTGCAGCTTTCTCTGCCCTTGCCTTCTCTCTCTTCTCATGTGCTTGCACAGATGATGGTTCCTCCTCGTTCATCTCAACAGTGTTATCTTCAAACTCAAGGATATAAGGGTAGATGCTCCTTATCCAATTGATATGTGCATGCGCCCATCTTTGAGTTGATGAGATCCTGAATGTGTGGAGCATACCCACAACTTCTCTTCTGATCAGCTGCTGTTCTCTTGATTGTTTCCACAATCAGACTCGTGAATTTGAATTTTTGAGGTATATCAAACAAATGTAGCAAGTTGATAGCATGTCCTCTGATCATGTTGTGATCTCCTGACTTTTGCAGCAATGTGTGCCTAAGGATCCAGTTGATTGTAGGCAGACCAGACAACAAGTAGTGTATAGATCCAAGCTTGTGAGTTTCCAAAGCTTTATCTGGGATCTCTCTGTACAGCCATAGTGTTGTGGTCTTTCTTCTTCTCAGCATACACATCAAAGTCATCTTCAGTTTCTTTTGGAGCATTGATCAACTGAGCCCATTCTTCAATAGTGGATTGGTACCTAGTACCTTCATACATCCATATGATCTTCCCATCTGGGTAGAAGTGAGCTGTGGAGTAAAACTGCATGATGAGCTCATCATTCCACTTGGTGAGCTTCTCAACTCCACATGATTTGAAGCTGTCATATACTCCTGGATAGTGAGCTTCATTCTTCTTGATGTACTCCCAGTTGATCCATCTCATGTCACACACAATGGGCTTCTTGTCAAGCAAAATTGTCTCATAAAAATCTTGTAAGCTATTCCGACTAGTAGTGCTGATCACAACACCTCTATTAAAATTCTTAAGGAAGTTATTTTCCCAAGGTTTGGAGTCCCTAGATATTTAATGACTGATGGTGGTTCACACTTTATTCATGGTCCTTCTCATAAAATGCTTGCCAAGTATCATGTTAACCATAGAATTGCATCACCTTATCATCCTCAGTCTAGTGGTCAGGTTGAACTTAGCAATAGAGAAATAAAATTAATTTTGCAAAAGACTGTCAATAGGTCCAGGAAGAATTGGTCTAAGAAATTAGATGATGCACTTTGGGCTTATAGAACAACATATAAAAAACCTATGTGTATGTCTCCATATAAAATGGTTTATGGAAAAGCTTGTCATTTGCCTCTTGAGTTAGAACATAAAGCATATTGGGCAATCAAAGAACTCAATTATGGTTTCAAACTTGCTGGTGAAAAGAGGTTATTTGATATTAGCTCATTAGATGAATGGAGAACCCAAGCTTATGAAAGTGCAAAATTATTTAAAGAAAAAGTAAAAAGATGGCATGCCAAAAGAATTCAAAAGCGTGAGTAAAAAGTTGGAGAATATGTTCTTTTGTACAACTCTCATTTCATATTCTTTTCAGGAAAACTCCTCTCAAAATGGGAAGGCCCATACGTCATCGAGGAGGTTTACCGGTCTGGAGCCATCAAAATAAATATTTCCGAAGGTACTAACCCGAAGGTTGTCAACGGGCAACGAATAAAGCACTATATCTCAGGTACGCCTATTAATGTTGAAAGTAATATTATGCAAACTTTGACACCGGAAGAACACATAAAAGAATCCTTCCGGAACATTCTAGAATCGTGAAAATAAGGAGGTACGTGATACGGTAAGTAAACGGACTCCGAACAATCCGCAAAAATATTTTTTATCGCTTTTGGAATATTTTGGGAATAAAGAAACTTCCAGGAAGCATCCCCTGGTGGGCACAAGACACCAGCTTGGCGCGCCCAGGTGGGTTGTGCCCACCTGGGACACCTTTCGTACTCCGTTTTTCTACCATATACTTGTCCTCCAAGATAAAAAATCTTTATATACTTCCCAAACCTGTTGATAACCGTATCGCGGAGAAATCCTCCGTTCTCTTTTTCCTTGCTGTTTTCTGTTAGATCCCATCTACCATGGCCTCTTCAAGCTCCTCCAAGGACAATTTCTTCAAGAACATCATCAACCCATATCTGCGGGAGGTGGTGCAGCACCCTCGGGTCATCCAGATGCATGAGGGGGTGCTTCACCTCCGCGATGTGCCATGTCCCAAGGGGACGGGAACTGTGGAGGCCAGGCTCGAAGATGTGGAGGAAGAAGTCTTCTGGTGCAAGGGGATGGTGGAGCGTGGGCTCAATGCCAATAACCTCATGATCATGGACCTTTCCCGTGAGCTCAAGGTGGATGGCAAGCCCATGAAGGACATCATCTTCACCCTCAACGAGCAAATCAACTTCCTCCAAAGCTAGATCTATGATCTTCAAAACCAAGTATTTTGAATATGAGGCGAGGTTTAAAGGTATTTTTTTGGCTTCTAGTTGCAGGACTCGTGAGACTCACTCCTCCTCTCACGATGGTGGACCACTGCCATGGAAATCTGAGGACAAGATCTCCTTTTCATCACCATCATCACCATCCTCACCACCAAAGGAGAACTGAGTACCGGGTATGGGCACTCCCCTTGGCTTCCGCCTAGCTTGGGGGAGGTGCCCCGGTATCGTATCATCCCACTATCTTTTTGCTTTTACTTATTTTAGTTCGATCCTTTTGCTTTAGATGAATAACAGTTTAGTTTGATCCTTTCTTCTTTGGGAGTTTGCTTAGTGATCTATCCTTGTAATCGTGTGCAAGTTATATAATAAAGTTTAGTATGAGTTGTTGCTTTCTTTACTTTCATGTTGCAAATAAAAGAAAAGAAATAAGAAAGGAAACAAATAAAAGAAAGGAAATAAATAAAGAAAATATTATATACTAATCCTATGGTAGGTGATGGCACCACATAAGGAAAAGTATAAGTAGAATTTTATTAAAGATTGACAAACATAGCATTAGTCAATGATGCAACACACGAAAGAATTAATAAGGGAAGAGAAGATTCACATATAAATATACTATCCTAGAAAGCTTTTGTGATTGTGAGCCCTCATCAAAATATTATATGCCAAAATTGTTGACATTGGACAAGGAAGACAACTTAATGATTTATGTTTGTTCATATTCACATAGAAGTCATATTGTCATAGATCATTTAACATGTGGTGCTTGCCCCCTATCTTTGCTAGCCAGAAATTCTGCACTAAGTAGAGATACTACTTGTGAATCCAAAAACCCTTAAACCCAAATCTATTTTCATGTGTCCACCATACCTACCTAGGGATTGAGCAAGATCCCTCAAGTAAGTTGTCATCAGTGCAAAAAGGCAATAAAAATTGCTTCTAAAAGTGTGAGATCATTTAGTGTAAGAGAAAATTGAGTGTTGCACGAACTTGTGATGGTGAAGAATAAAAGCGATAGACTGCATAATAAAGGTTGCTATCACAAGGGCAATGTAACGTGAGGTTCTTTTGCACTAAGGGATTGATCATACAAACAAATAAGCACATGGCAACCTCTACTTCCCTCTGCGAAGGGCCTATCTTTTACTTTTATGCAAGAGTCGAAGTTTTTCTCTCTATTCCTTTTATTTTCTATATCCAATTGGATATGGGTAGCACGAGTTATTATTATTGACATCACCCTTGAGGTGAGTATGTTGGGAGGTGAAACCATAAGCCCCTATCTTTCTATGTGTCCGGTTGAAACGTTTTGCTCATGGGTACGAGGTGAGTGTTAGCAATCATATAAGACTATATGATGGTTGAGTATGTGGACTTGCCTAAAGGATCCGACACGTGACCCTTCTTGAAAATATGATGAGTTGTAGTTGCAAAGTTGACTGAGAACATAGTTTGTTTGTTTCTAATAGAGTTTTTGCTTTATACGTTGATTGTGTGATGAACTATTACTTATTCATGAGAAGTATATGATGAAAGTTCTATGATATAAGTCCTATGTTTAATTTTATTGCTGTTATAATAATCAACATTATGCTTCTATGTCCGTATTTGTTTTTATCGACACCTCCCTCTCAAGGCATGTGGACATGTTTTTTGATTTTGGTTTTTCGCTTGAGGACAAGCGAGGTCTAAGCTTGGGGGAGTTGATACGTCCATTTTGCATCATGTTTTCTTACTGTTATTTATAATGTTTATATCCATAATAATGGTTTTTGGAGTAATTCTAATGGCTTTTCTCTCACAATTTGCAAGGTACACACCAAGGGGGAGAATTCTGGCAGCTAGAAATCTGGACCTTGAAAAGCTACTCGGGCTACCTATTCTGCACAACTCCAAACAAGCTGAAACTTCACGGGGATTTTTTATGGAATATATAAGAATTATTGGAGCAAATAACTACCAGAGGGGGGCCACCAGGTGGCACAACCCACCTGGGCGGGCCAGGGGCCCCTAGCGCCCTGGGGGGGTTGTGGCCTCCTCGGCCCAGCTCCGGTGCCCATCTTTTGGTATATAAGTCATTTTTACCTAGAAAAAATAAGGGGAGGAATTTAGGTACGAAGCGCCGCCGCCTCGAGGCGGAACTTGGGTAGGAGCACTTTTGCCCTCCGGCGGAGTGATATCGATTCCGTCGGGGGAACTTCCCTCCCGGAGGCGGAAATCATCGTCATCATGATCACCAAAAACTCTCCCTTCTTGGGAAGGGCAATCTTTGTCAACTTCTTCAACAACACCATCTCCTCTCAAACCCTAGTTCATCTCTTGTGTTCAATCTTGTTACCAGAACTGTAGTTTGGTACTTGTGGGTGACTAGTAGTGTTGATTACATATTGTAGGTGATTACTATATGGTTTATTTGGTGGAATATTATATGGTCAGATCCAATATGCTATTTAATACTCCTCTGATCATGAGCATGTTTATCATTTGTGAGTAGTTACCTTTGTTCTTGAGGTCACGGGAGAAATCATGTTGCAAGTAATCATGTGAATTTAATATGTGTTCGATATTTTGATAGTATGTATGTTGTGATTCCCTGGGTGGTGTCATATGAACATCGACTACATGACACTTCACCATATTTGGGCCTAAGGGAATGCATTGTGGAGTAGCAATTAGATGATGGGTTGTGAGCGTGACAGAAGCTAAACCCCAGTTTATGCACTATTCTGTAAGGGACCGATTGGATCCCAAAGTTTAATGCTATGGTTATAATTTATTCTTAATACTTTTCTCGTAGTTGCGGATGCTTGCGGGAGGGTTAATAATAAGTAGGAGGTTTGTTCAAGTAAGAACAACACCTAAGCACCGGTCCATCCACATATCAAATTATCAAAGTAGCGAACACGAATCGAACCAACATGATGAAAGTGACTAGATGAAATTTCTGTGTACCCTCAAGAACACTTTGCTTATTAGAAGAGACCGTTTTGGCCCATCCTTTGCCTCAAAAGGATTGGGCTACCTTACTGCACTTTTGTTACTACTATCATTACTTGCTCATTACAAATTATCTTGCTATCAAACCACCCTGCTACTTACAATTTCAGCATTTGCAGACATCACCTTACTGGAAACTACTTGTCATTTCCTTCTCCTACTTGTTGGGTTTGACTCTCTTACTTATCGAAAAGAGCTATAATTTATCCCTTATACTTGTGGGTCATGAACGCTTAATTGGACTTTCACAAAGCACATACCTTGATAAAGTTTTGAAGAAGTTCAAAATGGATAAGTCAAAGAAAGGGTTCTTGCTTGTGTTACAAGGTGTGAAGTTGAGTCAGACTCAATGCCCGACCACTGTAGAAGATAGAGAGAAAATGAAAGTCATTCCCTATGCCTCAGCCATAGGTTCTATCATGTATGCAATGTTGTGTAGCAGACCTGATGTGTGCCTTGCTATAAGTTTAGTAGGGAGGTACCAAAGTAATCCAGGAGTGGATCACTGGACAGCGGTCAAGAACATCCTGAAATACCTGAAAAGGACTAAGGATATGTTTCTCATTTATGGAGGTGACAAAGAGCTCATCGTAAATGGTTACGTTGATGAAAGATTTGACAATGATCTGGATGACTCTAAGTCACAAACCGGATACATATTTATATTGAATGGTGGAGCTGTCAGTTGGTGCAGTTCCAAGCAGAGCGTCGTGGCGGGATCTACGTGTGAAGCGGAGTACATAGCTGCTTTAGAAGCAGCAAATGAAGGAGTCTGGATGAAGGAGTTTATATCCGATCTAGGTGTAATACCTAGTGCATCGTGTCCAATGAAAATCGTTTGTGACAATACTGGAGCATTTGCCTTGGCGAAGGGATCCAGATTTCACAAGAGAACCAAAGACATCAAGAGATGCTTCAATTCCATCTACGATCAAGTCAAGGAGGGAGACATAGAGATTTGCAAAACACATACGGATCTAAATGTTGCAAACCCGTTGACTAAGCCTCTCTCATGAGCAAAACATGATCAGCACCAAGACTCCATGGGTGTTAGAATCATTAATATGTAATCAGTGCAAGTGGAAGACTGAAGGAAATATGCCCTAGAGGCAATAATAAAGTTGTTATTTATATTTCCTTATATCATGATAAATATTTATTATTCATGCTAGAATTGTATTAACCAGAAACTTAGTACATGTGTGAATACATAGACAAATAGAGTGTCCCTAGTATGCCTCTACTTGACTAGCTCGTTAATCAAAGATGGTTAAGTTTCTTGACCATGGACATGTGTTGCCATTAGATGAACAGGATCACATCATTAGAGAATGATGTTATGGACAAGACCCATCCGTTAGCTTAGCATAATGGTCGTTTAGTTTTTTCTGCTATTGCTTTCATCATGACTTATACCTGTTCCTCTGACTATGAGATTATGCAAATCCCGAATACCGGAGGAACACCTTGTGTGCTATCAAACGTCACAACGTAACTGGGTGATTATAAAGATGCTCTACAGGTGTCTCCGATCGTGTTTGTTGAGTTGGCATAGACCGAGATTAGGATTTGTCACTCCGAGTATCAGAGAGGTATCTCTGGGCCCTCTCGGTAATGCACATCACTATAAGCCTTGCAAGCAATATGACTAATGAGTTAGTTACGGGGTGATGCATTACGGAACAAGTAAAAGAGACTTGTCGGTAACGAGATTGAACTAGGTATGATTGTTGGGGATATAGCTACTGAGTATAAACCGCCCAGGAGGGGCCGGGTTATACTCATCCACATTGAAGCCCATGAAGACAAGGAATATGGCGCTTTACTATTGAAGCATAAAGGCCTAGGGCCCAAGGGCGGATTCGGGCCCATAGTCATAAACCGTCATGAGATATGTAACTTGTGTTGTAAGTTAGGGACAGGTAGAAACCGAGACGGACATGTGTATGAGCCGGCCTCAGTATTTTGTAAACCACCGGGTGTCAACCTGTGTATATGAAGGGACGACCCGGCGGCGGTTCAAGGACAAGAAACAACAACTCGAGAGATAGGTAAAGCGGATTCGCTCCCTGCTCATCGAGACCTCATCAATTCCGCCACAACTGGATCGTAGGCTTTTACCTTCACCGCAAGGGGCCGAACCAGTATAAACTCCCTGTGTCCTTTGTCCGTTTCAGCCTACCATCGGACGCCGGTTCAGCCTGCCATGAAGCGTGCGTTTGTGGGATTCATCCATGGTGCGGAATCTGAACCGGCGTCCGATGGTGAGACGGTCGTTTACTCAGATGGAGAATCATCCACCGGCGAGACCGAGTCACTATACCAGCTACAAGATGGCCAGTTCGGGGGCTGTTCCGATGGCGACAGTATTCTGGACCCCTTTGAACCGCCAAACCGGGTTGCAATTTTCATGGCCAGTACACAGCCCACATTGCAATCTTCAACTGCAGCAGCAATGACTTCTGGATCGGCAGCCAAGGCAGGAGGCCCTGCGCGTCGGCCGGCTCAAGTTCTGTCCGGTTTATTGGACGCCTGGACGACATTATTGACCACAGCAGTTACCCCGGAGACTCAAGATCGGCATATTGCGGAGGTCACGAAGCTGCGGGATCAGATAACTCAGGCCAAGGAGGACTTGGCAGCCGAGGAAACCAGGATGGCTGAAGAACAGGCCGCTTTAGATGCCCAGTCTCAGCAGATCCAGGCGCAGAATTACCGGCTCATGCTGGATCAGAACACTTCGAATGAGGTGTTGAGGAGGAGGCGCCGGTCTCGCCTGCCGCCGGTTTGCGAAGCAATGAATCTCTTCAACACACCAGGAGCAGGACCCAGTAATCCGTCAGCAGTAAACCAGACTGAAGCACCTAGAACAGGAGCGCCGAATCAGCCACGGGTGATGGACCCGGCTCGACAAACAGATAACCCACCGCAGTACATGCAGACCCCGCCGGGTCACTTCTCCACCCCTTTGGATAACATGATTGTCGCGACATATCGATTGGCAGCTATTCCAATGGAGGGCGAGTCTCCAGCGGCGGTTGAGACGCGGCGGGCCAGGGATCTCCTTCAAACAGCTATGGTACAGCAGCAAGCCTATTCATATAGCCGAGACATAATCCATTCAACCTCTCGCCCGAGCAAGAGTTACAGCAGGCACATTGATGAACCAGCTGTGTCAAGCAGTACATGGAACCATGATGCCCCTTGAGGGGCTAATCCGGCACGAGGTGGTGCAAATGCTCAGGACGTGGTAGATAATGGTAGAGCGCGTCGGGAGGTAGAGTTAGCAGCACAGTTGGCGGCACAGTATGCGAATCCTCAACCTACGCCGGTTCGACCAACAACGTCAGTAGAGCAAGGACTTGCTTTTAGCTCTTGGGGGGTGCCGTGTCTGACTCCAGCTCTACGTAATGTGCGGTTGCCCAAGGATTTCAAGGGCCCGCGTAAGGTGCCTAATTACACCGCTGATTTACCCCCTGAGTCATGGGTGGAGAGTTATGAGATGGCGATGGAGATGCTGGTTGTGGATGAAGCGGCATGTGCAAAGTACTTCACTATGATGTTGGATGGAACGACTCGCACTTGGTTAAAAAGTCTGCCTGTTAATTCAATCGGTTCATGGGACGAGTTGAAGGCCCGGTTTATAGCAAACTTTAAATACACGTGCAAGCAACCCATGTCAATCGTGGATCTGGCTGCTTCTGTCCAAGGGGAAGGCGAATTTGGGCCTGGCAGCCCTTGAAAAGCCTCGACTACAAGTTTTCATTTGCTTTGTTTTGCCAAGTTTTTTCTCCTCTGATAAGGTTTTGAGATAAACCAGCGTCTATTGACCCGGCCTGACTATAAGTCATCAATATAACCCGGTGTTTGTTAATCCGTCGTGGCTTTCAACTATCAGTTGTTAGTACACAACCAATTTTAAACCGGTACTTATTAACCCGGTCTGGCATTGACTATAAGTCACCAGGATGATCATTCGGTATTTATCTTAACCCGGTGTGGCTTATTATAAACCAACACAACATGGTGGAGTTATCAACACTCAAGATTTGGGTTATCACCCTTACTACAAAGAAGTTGGTACACCAACAATGTGATTCAATATCACAGGTATGATATATTTCATATTTCATTGTTTTACAACCTTGGTTATAAAACTCTGGCTTTATATTAGGTATCATAACTCGTCCGGCGGTAAACCGCCAGGGCAATTTTTAAGTTTATCACATGCAGAAAATAGGATTGCATAAAACTGTTAAAGATCATAAGCAGACATTGCATATCATAACAAATTCAAAGTAGCTATGCACAATGGCATAGCAGACCAAGTGCTTTAAGTTAGCCTATTACAAGGCATTTTAACTGCCCAAAAGGATAAGTGTTTCTCGTACAGAGGACAGTGCACAAACGATAAACCGGCTTCTGTATTATAATTATTCTTTAGCTTGATGATGATACCGACGATCGAATCTCGGGCAAGTAATGTACCGATGACAAAGGGAATGACGTATGTTGTTATGGGGTTTGATCGATAAAGATCTTCGTAGAATATGTAGGAACCAATATGAGCATCCAGGTTCCGCTATTGGTTATAGACCGGAGATGTCTCTCGGTCATGTCTACATAGTTCTCGAACCCGTAGGGTCCGCATGCTTAACGTTCAATGACGATTTGTATTATGAGTTATGTGATTTGATGATCAAAGTTTGTTCGGAGTCCCGGATGAGATCACGGACATGACGAGGAGTCTCAAAATGATCTAGAGGTAAAGATTCATATATTGGAAGGTTACATTCGGACACCGAAATGGTTCGGGTTGTTTTGGATGAATTTCGGAGTACCAGGGGTTAACGGACCCCCCCCCCCGGGAAGTTAATGGGCCAACATGGGCCTTAGTGGAGAAGAGAGAGGGTCGGCCAGGAGGTGGCGCCCTCCCCCCCTTGCCAATCCAAATTGGACAAGGGGTGGGGGCGCCCCCCTTTCCCTCTCCTACTCCTTCTCTCTTTCCCCCTTTGCTACTCCGGAAAAGGAAAAAGGAGAGGGGAATCCTACTAGGACTAGGGAGTCCTAGTAGGACTCCACACACTTGGTGCGCCCCTAGGGGGGCCGCCTCCTCTCCTCCCCCCTTTATATACGGAAGCGGGGGCACACCAAGTCTTCTCTTAGCTATGTGCGGTGCCCCCCTCCACAGTTACACACCTCCATATCGTCGTAGTGCTTAGGCGAAGACCTGCGCTGGTAACTTCATCATCACCGTCGCCACGCCGTTGTACTGACGTAACTCTCCCTCGTCCTCAACTGGATCAAGAGCTTGAGGGACGTCATCGTGTTGAACGTGTGCTGAATTTGGAGGTGTCGTACGTTCGGTGCTAGGATCGGTTGAATCGCGAAGATGTTCGACTACATCAACCGCGTTACTAAACGCTTCCGCTTTCTGTCTACGAGGGTATGTGAACACACTCTCCCCTCTCGTTGCTATGCATCTCCTAGATAGATCTTGCTTGATCGTAGGAATTTTTTTAAAATACTGCGTTCCCCAATAGTGGCATCCGAGCCAGGTCTATGCGAAGATGTTATATCCACGAGTAGAACACAAAGAGTTGTGGACGATAATAGTCATATTGCTTATCACCAACGTCTTACTTTGATTCGGCTGTATTGTTCGATGAAGCGGCCCGGACCGACATTAAATGACCGCGTTCATGAGACTGGTTCTACTGACGTGCTTCACACACAGGTGGCTGGCGAGTGTCTGTTTCTCCAACTTTAGTTGAATCGAGTTTGACTACGGCCGGTCCTTGTTGAAGGTTAAAACAACACACTTGACAAAAAATCGTTGTCGTTTTGATGCGTAGGTAAGAACGGTTCTTGCTAGAAGCCCGTAGCAGCAACGTAAAATTTGCAACAACAAAGTAAAGGACGTCTAACTTGTTTTTGCAAGACATATTGTTATGTGATATGGTCAAGACGTGATAAGATATAACTTGTTTTTTTTTGAATGAAACAACTGAAAGCTCCAATATCTATCAAATCATTTGTCCAAATGAGCTACATTTGTTTTTCCAAAATAGTACCGGATATATTTGTGATTTAAAGCATTTGTTGCCACTTCAAAAAATGTTAAATTTCAAGTGAAGAAATTGAATGGGCCAATTATAAGTCCTCGGTTTTATCTACCGGTTGATGGACCCATCGAAAATCATATCAACGTACCTAAACGCTGAATTGGACCTAGATGCAGCGGATTACACCGGCATTTGATATTTTATGCAACAAACCCATAGAGTAGGTGTTCTGTGTAAAATCAACGCCAATAATAGCGGGTGGTTTGTGCAATTTCCTCCGCCAATTAATATTAAAATTATTGAAACTGTATGTGCCAAAGTTATAAATTGAAAAACAAGTAAAACTCCCATTGAACCGGAGGGAATACAAGCCGCTGTCAGCAGCACGACCGAAAATAAGCGAAGTGCCTGAACTTTTTCCAAAAACATGAGAAGTCAGCGTTCATGGCTCCAACACCATATTTTCCGCCTCCTTTTTGATGGACTCGAAGAGAAACGACGAGAGGTAGCGCTCTCCGGAGCTGGCGAACACAACCTGCAACGAACAAGAACAAAAAACACGGTGAAAAACGATACCACAGCAAGCAGACAGTCCGACGAAAGACTTGACTTGCAGTAGTAGCCTCCGCAAGTGGGGTGGCAGCATTGGAGGACTTCTTTGTTGGTGGTATTCCTTTGAGTACCGAGACGTGATTTTCAGGGCGAAAGCTCAAGGTCTGGCTTTTATTGGTTGTGCTGGCAGTGTCCTTATTGAAGGCATTGTTTTGAAAACGCGGTATTTCTTCAGGGTGATAACCTATGATCTTTGTTCCGACAACGATAACACTTGTGCATTGCTTTTTTCCCGGATATGTTGCTTTTGGAGAACATTCTTTCTAGTCCAGGTGCTATCTTTGGTGGTGGTTAGAGTGTTGCTACTGCGGGTGATTGATCACCGTGGCAGGCTCGGTTTTTTTTCTTTTGCCTTTTTTTTGTGTGCATCCTGGATGTTTTTATGCATCTTGTTGGTGGGTGTAATTGGTATCTTCTTGATATTAATATATATTCCTTTAAAAAAAGACAATCTGATGAACCCAGAGGTAGTACGGCACTTACGACGATGAGTTTGCCTCTGTTCTCGACCCTCCGCGCCACCCTGATGGCAGCAGCCGCGGTCGCGCCTGATGACATCCCGACCTGAACAAACCATGTATCATCTTACACAACCAGGCTTCGAGAAAGAGAAAATCATACGTAGGATGTTATATAATGAGATTTGTAGTGAATTATGGGGTTTGTTCGCTCACAAGAAGCCCTTCCTTCAGCGCGATCTGCCTCGCCATGCTCGCGGCTTCCTCGTTCGTGATCTGGCCGCTCGAGTAGATAAATGTAAGAAAAGAAAAGAAAAAAAAATGCAGTGGGCAGTCATATCAACTTTCCAAGAGAAATGCGACAAACGGGGAACATTTTACTCACTTGAAAGACTTCATCTAGAATGCTTACGTCCAAGACTCCAGGGACGAAACCGGCCCCGAGACCTTGGATTTTGTGCGGGCCTGGATTTGAAAACCAGTAAAAATGAGCACGCCAATAGGATTACAATTTGTACTTATAATTCTCAAAAGAAAATTACTTATCTCACCAGGTTTCCCTCCGGACAAAACGGCGCACTCTGACGCCTCCACGCCATAGATCTTCAGGTTGAAAATGCCAATACAACCACAATCAAGCCAAAATTGCATTGTAAATGGAGAAAGAAAATCGCAGATGAACATAGGCCAGACATGCATGTCACCTGGATTTCAGGGTTCATCTCTTTGAGGTACTTCCCTGCCCCCGTAATGGTGCCCCCGGTCCCTATGCCGGCCACCAGGATATCCACTGCGCCGGCAGTCCCGCTCCAGATCTCCGGCCCCGTCGTCTCGTAATGCACCTGGCGTGCCGTTCGTATTTCAGGCAGCAGCACAAGTTAAATTAACCTTCAAATTCAGGCAAAGTGAGATCACCGATTGGCATGGCACGTACGTACCTTCGTATTTGCAGGGTTCTCGAACTGCTGGAGGACGTAGGAGTTGGGCGTCTTGGCGGCGATCTCCTCCGCCCGCCGCACAACGTCGTCCATGGCACGGAGCGGGTCGGTGAGCACCACCTCCGCGCCGAACGCCTTGAGCACCGTCCTTCTCTCCGTGCTCACCGACGACGGCATCGTCACGATCAGCTTGTACCCCTTGGCGGCCGCCATGAAGGCCAGCCCGATGCCGGTGTTGCCGCCCGTAGGCTCGATCAAAACACTCTGAAAACGAAGAACAACAAAATCAGCTATGACTTTGACGATAATCTACGTACATGTGGTGTCTGTCACTCTGTCTCTCACTGATCAGCGTTCACCTTTCCTGGAGTGATGAGACCCTTCTCTTCTGCGTCGGCGATCATGCTGTAACCAATCCTGCAAAATCAAGATTATCCCCAGAACTATCTGTACCACTGATAATCCATGCTGATTAACTGCATGCACTTGACTTACCTATCCTTGATACTGGAGCATGGCCCCATGATCTCAAGCTTCGCAGCGACCCGAGCCTCGCATCCGGTTACTACCTTGTTCAGGTACACCAGCGGAGTCCTGCCAATCAACTGACATGGATCGAAAACAGAATCAGCATGGCATAATTTGGGTCGCAGGTGAACTGCAAATGTATGTGGCTGTGCAGAGAAGAGCTGGTTACGTACTTCTGTTACATCTTTCGCGATCGTTTCGCTTGGACACCATTGCCCCATTGCTCACCTTGTGATCTGAAAAGAAGCCGAGGTCTTCGTCAGCCATGCAAAGTTGATCACTGCTAGGATAGCTTGATCAAAATATTCAGTTCTTTCAGAAAAAAACATACGCACGCCCGCACCCACGCACACTAACTTTAGTGACTGGCCAGGTTGAGCTTAACAGGTTTGAGTCCAAGGATTCCACAAAATGTGTATTAATTAACTACACTAATGACTGAGATGAACTGAGCTAATAGAGGGTGTCAAATTACTGAATATGAACAGAGAATTTTTGGGCACTCATAACGGACCAAGGATGAATGCAGGATGGTAGATGGAAATGCCCAAATTAATCAAGGAGGACTTCCACGGCTCGAAACTTTTTCGAAAGCAAATGACGCCCCCATGCAGAGATTTATAATGCAAATCATAGCAAATGGCATATCTTATTGGATTATGCGTGATGCGATGCCCAATATCTGATTGTGTTTGCCTTCCTTGCCGTTTGCCTTCTCTCTGCTCCTCATCTTTGGTTTAGCACATCGGTGGAGCTGTACAACGCTATAGCCGATAGTTACAAAGTGTGCTGATGATACTAACGATGTCACGTCATGGCATGCATTCGTAGCCAGTGACGACATGGGCGGCCTCAATTACTTCCATGACACGCCGTAAGATGTTCATTTCACCTTTTTTATTTTTACCGGGTCGGGGAAAGGTACAAAGCAAGTGAGTACCTCCCGACCGACGCGTCTCGGGCGATGCGGGCGGCGCACGGGGAGCGGGCGGTGCGGAGGCACGCGGTGCGGCCGGCGTGGACGCCACGCGCAGCGCGGGTAGCGCGGTGGCTCGCGGCGCCGGCGGCGTGGGCGTTGCGCGCGGCGGAGGCGGCGCGGGTGATGCGCACAACATGGGCGGCGCGATCGATGTGAGCAGCTCTGGCGGTGCGAGCGACCCGGGCGCGGCGGGCGCGATAGCGGGTCTGGTTCGCATCGGATCTCGTGATGGCGCGGCGGATTTCGCTGGACGTCGGCGTTCTCTGGCTCCGACGAGAGGCGCTGCGCATCGTGCTTCTGGACGAGCGCGGGAAGACGGTGGACGCACGGTTCCTCCGGGAGGGTGAGTCCTTCGACATCGGTGACATCGTCGTTTTTACTTGCCATTTTGCTCGCATTGGTGACAGGATTCCGGCGCCGAGCACGGCCGCCGCCGGTGCGGCGAAGGATTTGATCGTGGGTCAACAGAGAGCGGACGCGCGGGGGGCCTGGAGTCGCTCCATGCATCTGACAGGAGGGCCAGGGATCCTGGGGCGTGGACCGGGCAGCCATGTCTCCGATGCTCGCCACGTGGGACAGAAGTGAGATTCGCTGGGCGCCGCTCAAATAAAACCACACCCGGTTCCCCTTTCCCCCATTTTAGATCTCAGCGAGGGCCTCTCTCACTTCTGGGACGCGCCGTCGCCTCCAAAAACAAGGGTTCCTAGATCCTTCGCCTGGTGGGAGGGCAAAATCCATGGTGATCCTCATTCCTTTGCTCAAGTTGCGAGCTCTCCACCCCACCCAGATCCAATTCGTGAGGTTAACACCATGAAAGAGGAGGGATTTGGGGCTGGGCGCCATGGTCGAGGGGGGCGGGCGTTTCGACCGCGGCCTGGGACGCGGCCCCAGCCTCGACCGCAATGTGTGGAAGCGCAAGACAGATTCAGGCGGGTCCTCAACTCAGAAAGCTTCTGGATCGGGGGATGCTGGATCCAGGAAGTGGGACGAGGCGGCCGGCGGCAATCTTGCTGCTCCCCCTCGATTTGGGAGGTGGGGCGAAGAAGATGGGGACACGAGCGAGCCTTGTGCGGTGGAGAAGAACCCTGCATCTCCGCGAGCGCGTGATCCTCCTGCTTATGCTGGTAACAATGCCCCTCCTTCTTTTCCATGTCAGATCTGTAATCTGAATGGACATCCTAGTGCTATATGTGCACAAGCTGTGTGTGAGCGGTGCAAGAAGAAAGGACATCTGTCTGTTATCTGCACTGAATTTTTACCTTGGGAATTTTTGCCTGCTATGTGTGGTTTTCAAATCAAAGGGCAGGGGTTCTTCTATATTCCTGATTTCAGCGTGGATAGACAGCCTAGGGAGAGGATTTTCAATGTTGTTGTTACTATCACCGAGGGGGATGCGCTCACCAAAGACATAGAGCACGAGCTTAGTGTTTATGTGGGTCAGGGATGGCGCTGTTCTGCTAAGTTCTTTGCTCCGAACATGTTTGTGATGAGGATGCCTAATCCCAGAGAAGTTGATCGTGCTCTTTTCGTTGAACATGTTAAACTGAAAAAGTGTGGTGTGGCTGTTAAATTTTCCCCCTGGTCTGAGGATATAGATTCTGAAGGGCTTCTAGAAGTTGCTTGGGTGAGGATTGGGAGAATCCCTCCTAATAAACGTTGCAATAAGACTGTAGCTTATGTGGGGGGACTTGTGGGTATAACCCTGGAAGTTGATATGTCTACTTTGAATCGCCCGTCTTCTGTGAGAGCTAAAATAGGATGTCGATCAGTGAAACAACTCCCTAACACAGCTTAAGGGGTGTTGGGGGGCGTTTCTATAAATTTACTTTTGAGGTGGAAGAAATCCTGGGGGTTAATGATGTTGACGAAGAGGCTGTGCGTGTTGATGCCAAAGACAACCCCCTAAGCCTGTACAGACTCCTAAGCGCAAGCGTGCTGATCAGGGGGTGGATGAAGAACAATATAATTTGAAAAGTGGGGAGAAAGGGGAAACATCTGCTCGTGGGGGCAAGACCTGTCGTCTGTCACCACAGGAGCAAGAGATATCCATGTCTTCTGACAGTGAGGTGGACTCCTCTCTCCTCATTGAAACGATGGCTAAAAAGCACGAGCTGGCAGGAAACCATATGATCCAGGATACCTCTAAATGGTTGACAACTCTGAATCATGTTGAAACCAGTGTTCCGAGGGGAAAAGGGAGTATGAGTCAGGAAATGAAGGTACAAAATTCATCTGCTATTCGTCGATCATTGTCTTATGCTGTTGTGGTTTCTAATCCTGCTCAGATTGTAGAGGTGGAGGGAGACATTGATGCAGGCTTGAACAACAACTGTGATTATGTGGTACAACTCCCACCTTCTGAATGCAGTGATGAGATTATTCTCACTCCTCCTCTAGCTCCAGAAGCAGCTCTTAAATTCAGCAAGCATAATGTGCAGAGGATGCAGGAGAATATTGAAGCAAAAGCTATTGATCTTGCCCAGAAAAAAAACTTGGGAGGTAAACATACTGCTTGTACTAATGCTTTTGATGTTCTCTCCAATTCTGAACTTTTACATAGAGCTTCTTGCATGGGTGTGAACATACCTGATAATAATTTCTCCTGTGTGGACGTACTTAGAGAATTGGAGAGGGTTAGAGGTAATTTAGCTGATAAAAATAAGGTGGATGAGAAGAACAAACCCACTGATGATAATGGGGATGACATTTTGGTTACTAATGGGTTGGGTAAATCTATCCCTGTTAATCTTACCTGGCTAGACCAGGAAGAGGTACTACATGAACAGATTTCTTTAGGTAAAAACAAAAAGGAAACTAAAAAGAAATCTGTGGTTAAGCTACCTAGACCTGTGACTAGGAGCCAAAGGAGACAAACCCCTACAGAAGAGGTGTCCTGTAGCCCTGCAAAGCCTCCTGGCAGGGCTACTCGATCTCATTTCCATAAAGATAATTCCAAATGAGAGGCCTCATTTGGAACTGTAGAGGGGCAGGCAAGAAAGGGATGGCCACCTGCCTCTCTGCCCTGATTAGTGACCATTCCTTAGACTTTGTTGGGCTGCATGAGACTATGAAAAAAAAAGTTTTCCCCTAAATGCATTAGGAGGATTGATCCCTTTGGTCTATTTCATTGGGAATGGATCCCATCTGCTGGGAAATCTGGGGGTATCCTGAGTGGTGTGAGACATGATATTTTTTATGTTATCTCCTGCAATAAAGGCAAATACATTTTGCAAATGGTGGTGCATGACAAGAAGATTAAGAAGGACTGGGGCCTCCTGGTAGTGTATGGATCTACTCATGAAGAGTTTAAAGAGGAATTTTTGGTGGAGCTTGCTGCAATGTGCAGCAACATGAGTGTCCCCTACATTGTGGGAGGTGACTTTAATATTCTGCGTAACTGCAATGAGAAAAATAAGATGATGAATAGTAGCAGATCTACCGATATTTTTAATTCCATCATCAATGCCCTGGCCCTTAGAGAGATTTATACTAGTGGGGGTAAATATATATGGACTAACAATCAGGCGCACCCAACTCTGGAGAAACTGGACCGGATCTTGATGTCTGAAGACTGGGAAAATCTCTTCCCTATGGTTTATGTTAGGAAATTAGTTCAAGAACTCTCTGACCATAACCCACTGCTGCTTTCTAGTGGGGAGGAAAGTAGAGAAGCTCCTAAAACTTGTGAGTTTCATTTTAATCTTGCCTGGATAAAAGATGAGAACTTCTTGCCTACTGTTAGTAGGATCTGGGCTAGAACGGTTCAGTCTTCTGACCCTATTGATATCCTGAATATCAAACTTAAAAGATGCAAAACTTACTTCAAAGGTTGGGGATCGGATAAATATGGCCACGACAAAAAAAAGAAGAGCTCCGGATTGAGCTGGCTATGCTAGAAGAGCTTGAAGAAAATGATCCCTTGTCCCCTGAGCTATACAGCATCAAGGTTGATGTTAGTACTGAGCTTCATGACATACTGGTGAATGAGGAGATATATTGGCTCCAACAGTCTCATGAACGCTGGCTCTTGAAAGGGGACCTGAACACGGACTATTATCATAAAATTGCAAATGGCTATAAGAGGAAGAATACAATTCACTCCCTTAAAGCTGGGGATGTGGAGATCGAGGGCACGGACAATCCGATTGCTCATGCCACGGAGTATTACAAAAGTCTGTTCGGACCTGGGTCCGGTAATCTGTTCCACCTTGACCCTGACACATGGTCTGTTGAGGAAAAGCTCAATGCTAGTGATAATGCTGATTTGTGTCATGAGTTCATGGAGGAAGAGATCAAGGAGGCGCTGTTCTCTATGGCACATAATAGAGCCCCTGGCCCTGGCAATATTCCTGTTGAATTCTATCAGGTGTGCTGGGATATTGTTAAAGATGATCTTGTGAGGCTGTTTGTGAGCTTTCATAATGGGACTTTGGATGTTCAACGTCTTAACTATGGGGTGATCACCCTTTTGCCCAAATCTATGGGCGCGGATAAAATCCAGCAATTTAGACCTATATGTCTCCTGAGATGTCCATACAAGCTTATTACTAAAGTTTTGGATCGGCGAGTGGAGAGATACACTGATAAGCTCATTAGCTCGACCCAAAATGCTTTTATCAAGGGAAGAAGCATTATGGGCGGGGTGTTGTCGTTGCATGAAATTTTGAATTATACCCATGTGAAAAAGAGGGTGGGGGTCGTCCTGAAGCTCGACTTTGAGAAAGCGTACGATAAGGTGAACTGGGACTTTCTGTTGGAATGTCACAAGCTTCAAGGTTTTAGTGACACGTGGTGCAACTGGATTAAACAGATCCTACACAATGGTACAGTTAGTATCAAACTTAATAATCAGGTCGTTCCTTATTTTCAGAGTGCTAAGGGTGTTCGACAAGGGGATCCCCACTCCCCTTTCCTGTTTAATCTAGTTGCTGAATGTCTTGTGAAGATGATCACCAATGCCCAAAATAATAACTTGCTGGTGGGTTTGACTTTGGATCTTATCCCTAATGGAGTTGCGGTGCTCTAGTATGCAGACGATACTATTATCTGTCTGGAACACGATGTTGATAAGGCAGTAAACCTGAAGTTACTGTTGTACATCTTCGAGCTAATGTCTGGACTTAAAGTGAACTATCAGAAAAGAGATATTTTCACTGTGGGGGCGATGAGAGCACGGTGAAATACTATGCTGAGTTGTTTAATTGTGATGTGGGTAGCTTTCCCATCAAATACCTCGGTATGCCTATTAGCTACTCCACCCTTAGAGATTTTGATTGGGAGTTCATAGTGGCTAAGTACCTAAAAAAATTCGAGGCATGGATCGGTAATGCTGCATCTATGGGGGGCAGACTAACTTTGTTGGACTCAGTTGTCACCCAAATATCCTTATATCATATGGCTATGTGGCTTATGAGCAAAACCTTCATTGAAAAACTTGATAAACATAGAAGGAAATTCTTTTGGCAAGGTTGTAACAAGAAAAGGAGGTATCATTTGGTCAAATGGGGCAGAATCTGTAGATCTCGAGATAAAGGTGGCCTGGCAGTTAAAGATCTTCGGAAACAAAACATTAGTTTGATGGTCAAATGGTGGTGGAAACTTGAGACCCAAAATGGCCTTTGGCAAAAAATCATTCGTGCCCGATATTTGAAAAATAGAACTGTGGCTACGGTTGAACCCAGGTTCAATGATTCTCCATGCTGGAAAGCCCTTCTTAAAGTTAATACCCTGTATATGGCTGGTAGGAAAATTAAAACTGAATCAGGGGATCTAACTAGAGTGTGGAAAGACTCTATTAATGGGTCTAGACCATTCCCGGACTGTTATCCCCTGCTGTTTGACATATGCACCGAGCAGGACTGCACTGTTGCAAAAGTCAAATCTGTGACTCCCAACACCTTCTTTAGAAGAAGGCTTACCCCTGATCTTCAGAGGCAATGGGAGGATATAAGGAAATATATTGACAGTATACAATTGGGAGTAGGGGGGACCAAGTATACTGGGGGCTCAATGGTAATGATAGATTTTCTACTAAATCTATGTACAAATGGCTAGAAAACCCTCTTAGTTGCTGTCACTATAGATGGGTTGGGAAGGCCAAGATCCCCTTCAAAATCAAAATTTTCCTGTGGCAACTATCTCAGGATGCTGTCTTGACTAGGCAAGTTATGAAGGAGAGGAGATGGCCTGGGGATCCCAAATGCTCCTTTTGTGACAATATTGAATCATCCCGGCATTTGTTTTTCACTTGTCCTGTGGCTAAAGTGGTATGGCGTTGTGTTGGGATGGCTCTAGGGACGGACCTCTGTCCAAACAGTTACTGGCAATATTTCTCCTGGTGCCACACTTTCCTTCCCTATGGGAAGAAATACTATACTGTTGGCCTGGCGGCTGTTTGCTGGGCTATCTGGCTGGCTCGAAATCGAGCCACCTTTGAGAAAAAACAGATTAAGACACCGTTTGAGATTGTGTTTTCTGTGTGCTCCTTTTTGCTATATTGGGCAGGTCTTCAGCAAGGTGATGGAGTCAAGGAGCTGCGCAGTGGGGCGGCGATGGTCAGGTCAAGCACTATGAGCATGATGAAGATGTGCGAGGCAGCGAGGAGACAGATCGAGGGAGAATGATCTCGCAAACTCGCCTGCTTTCAGAGTTGCCGCTGTCGTTTCCAGCTGCTGTCCGTTTCCTATTTGGCTCTTATGTTGAGCTTTTGGCTGTAATAGACTATAGTACTTCAGGTTGTTGTTGAACTATGGTGTTGTCAGGTTTTCGCCCCATGGCGTTTGTTTTGATGTCGGGCGAACGCAGTGGGTTTCCTGGCAGTGCCCGAACATGCTGCACCTCTTTCTTTTTTCTCCTATTTGTTTCTCGGAACAATGTATTTCCGTTCATTTGCAATGGAAAGGGGTCATGCCCGGTTCGAATTTTTTTACCGGTTGTATTTTTACATCCCAACTATAGTCGACCAAATTACACACTAATAATCAAAATCAAACATAGAGCTGTCAATGTACGTAGTACTTTTCCCCGTAAAGAAATGTACGTAGTACCTAGAGCATCTCTAACCAATATCCTCAAAACCTATAGAGGTGAAAATAGGCAGCTAAGAGCATCTATAGCCGGACTTGGCAAATAAGGGCCGCCGAGAGAAGGAGAGAATAAGGGCCGTCGAGACCCTTCAAATAATGTAATCCACATCCGGACACCTCAATAATTATAGGACGCGTCCGCGGGCATTGACCGGGCACCCTTCAAATAATGTAATCCACATCCGGACACCTCAATAATGATATCTCAAATCCATACAAACTCATGCAACTACATCGATGCACACATATCGTCCGACTACTTCATCACTACAAACTAAACATGCCATAGGACTTTCAAAATAGCAGAATTCATCCGCGACTGCCCTTGCCCTTCCCGGCGCCCTTGCCATCCTTCTCGCAGAAGTACCGGTTGAAGATGTTGTACGGATCGAGCCGGATATGCTTGTCGTCGGAGTTGTCCTCGTCGTCGCTGTCCTCCTTCGGTGACAGCCTGGCGATGGCACGGACCGCCCGATTTTGCTCTCGAGCGAGGGCGCATGTGTGCCTCTGCTTCCGTTTCTACATAATGCGGGCGCAGATGGCTCCCTCCTCTGCGGCCACGTGCGCCACCACATCATCCGCCATGTCCGCCACGATACGGGCCTCGGTGGCCCTTATTCTCTCCTTCTCACGGCGGGCCGCCTATACCCAACGGGACTCATAGTCTGCCTGACTAGTGATGGGGAAGGAGCGGTGTTCCGGCTGCCGGGACCGCCAGGATCCATCACCAAAGGACCCGAGCGCACGGTGAGCCGACGCTATGGCGTCACGGAGGACGGATCCGTCCGTCGGCCGCGTGCTGTCCTCCAGGGAGCGGCGGAGTGCAATGCGGACTGCCATTGCCTCCTCGAACCCACACGCACTACAAGAAATATGGCAACTTGAGACCATCAATATTGGTCATTGAATGGTCATTGTTTTCTATTTGCGACTTTTTTGTGACCAAAAATAGTTCGTTAAAAGCTGGCCGTCTTTAATGAAACTTAACGACCTTTGTTGTGAAATGGTCGTAAAAGGTAATGACCAAAATAAAAGGTCGTTGGTTCTATGACCAATTATTTTGGTGGCTGGAAACATACCCACACCACGTCGCATCCGACATGGCAAGCTAACATGGCAAAATTAGGATGAAATGAATTGGTCCTTGATTAGAATCAACTCGGTCCAGTTCGGTATTCTACATGGGCCAAGACCAACAAATTCAGCTTATTTATATATTGTTCCCTATCAAATTTTAGTCGGCTTCATGGGCCAAGCCCAACATTGCAGCCTTTTTATTTTTGGGTCGTGGCCTTTTTGTCTCAATAGTTTCATTTTTTGTATTTTTATAAAATGGGTCAACTTGTCAGGTGGGTCCCCGTTGTCAGGTCCAGGTTACTGGGTCCTAGCTATCAGAGCCATATTCTTCATATTTCAATTTAACTGTAAATAAGTAATCATTATTTAAATTGACACAGACCACGTAATACTTCAAATAATATCAGCCTGATTCTGTACGAAGCTCCTGTTGTACAAATAACACGTGATACATGTTCTTAACACATACTTTTCAGGCTTTAGTAGTGTAATAACAGTTACAAGCTCTACAAGTATGGCAATCATAGTTACAAGCTCCAAAAGTGTAATACTAGATAGCTATTCATAGTCTTGCCATGCCTAGATCCTCTTGTATGATCACCCATGAATTTGGTTCCTGCACATGTTTGGAACCATGTGATTCTCCAAAAGAAGATGCACAGGAGCATATAATATAGAGTGATAGTATGAAACAAGGGGCAAGAATGAATTTCATAGCAAGGAAATAGAATCAAGGACAAGAATAATTCTTTACCACTAGTGTAACACCCTGATAATTAAGCTACAGTGATCCTCTGATAATGGTGCCATGTCATCACTTTTACTGTTGCTAATCCTCACTTGAATTCAAACTCAATTCAAATTCAAATCTGAATTAAAGTCAAAAATTTTATTTCTCAAACATGAAAACTAAAATGTTCAAAGTGTTGCAAATAATCCCTCGATATTTTTCATGGTGAAACCAACATTATTAAAAGAGTTTAAATGCACTAAACTAATTAAAACAGTGGCCAAAAAATTATTTAAATGCTTTTTAAATTATAAAAATTTGCAAAGTATTTTATTTAAATACTAAACCTAATGTGACTTTGGTCTAATTTATAACACTAAGTTTAGAGGCTAGATTTATATATTATAAAACTAAAATAAGATGAAACAAAAAGAAAAACAGAAAAGAAAAAAGAAAAACAACAGAAAAAGAAAAAGGCAAAGGCAAAGGACCCCCCCCCCCCCCCAGTTTTCACCCGAGCCGGCCCAACTCTTTTCCCATCCTCGGTCGCCTTCCATGTTCAAGCGACCGCGCCCGCGGTCGCATCCACACCTCCTCGCCGGCGGCGCCTGGGGGGATAAGGCCTCCCCATGATGCCTCGAGCACTCCCCCCACCTACCACGCCCACTCACCGCTCTGCTCCCTCACCCTCTTAGCCTCCCCCTCCTCAGATCCGCTGGGCCCGAGCACCATTGTCATCATGGCCGTGCTGTAGCCACGGCCTTCATCGACCCCACGCCCCGCCGTCATGTCCATAGACTCCGCCGACCTCGATCACGCCCTCTGCACCCACCAGCTGGAACCGGGACCCCTGCATCACCCTCGACGCTCTTGTCCTCCTTCTCAGGCCTCCTCTTCTGCTACTAGCCACTCGTCGAGCCTCTGTGAGCTCCATGGTGCGCCTTCGCACCCTCCCCCTCCTCTTCTCCTAGCATTCCACCCGTGGCTCGCCGTGCCGCCACGACCAAATGGATCCGCCACCCGCGCTCGTCTCCGGCGTGGCCGCCGGTGACATTTGGTGTCGTGCGTGCCACCACCGTGTTCACCACGTTGAGCAGGCCCCATAGCACCTCCTCCCGCGCCAATTAGTGGATGGGAGCGCCGTCCCCGTCGTGCTCTCGAGTGCCGCAGCCGCCCATGCTCGACGTCGGCGCTGTTTCCGGCCATCCCTCGGTGAGCCAAGACTACCATCCAATGCGGCATCGTGCACGTGTCTGAACGGTGCCACCGCGCACCCAAACAACCCCCTAGAATTTTCCGACGACGTCCGGTGACCCCAACCGCGTTTGGAGACACCGGACCCCTCCGCCGGCGCACCACCGCCACAACCGACGTGGTTTGGCTAGGGCCACCCCCATGATCACTATCTGGTGGGCCCCAAGCGCCCGGCTGACCATTGACACAGGTCAACGGGCTGACTAGGCAGCGCCGAGTCACTGCAGTGCCCCCCCTAATTACCTAATTAAATTAATTAGGTTAATCTAATTACACACTCACATGTGGGCCCAGGTGTTTAATTAGTTAGTTTAGTTTAAGTTTAACCTTTGTTTAGCCCACTGTGAATGACACGTGGGACCTAGCCGTCAGGTTTGACCTGGATTGGCTGGGTTGACTACTGACGTCATGATGACGTCATGCTGATGTAATAAATCCATTTTAGTTTTAATAATAAATTCAGAAAATGTTTACAACTTTGAAAATTAATATAAAATAATCTATAAGTCAGATGAAAATAATTTATATATGAAAATTGGTCAAAAAAATACAACAAATCCGAATATGCAATCCGTTCATCTGTCACGTGCCTCTAGCAAGATGAACATGGAACCATCCCCTCTCTTTCACAAACACTGGGAAAACTTCCCCAGATGTTTTTCCTCTTCGCTTGTAATGTCTTGTACTGCATTAGTTCACCCTAGCACTGCATTGGGTCATGTCATGCATCGTGATGCATCTGTTTGCTTTATATTTATTGTTTCTTCCCCCTCTTATCTTCGGTGGACACTGAGACTAACGCTGCTGCCGGATATGACTACACCCTTGACGTACAACCACTTGCGGCAGAGCTTCCAAGCAAGCAAACCTTCTTGATCATTCCGATATCGCCCATTCCATTCTCTCATGCATGCATTAGATTTTTCTATTGTAAATGTTTGCTCCTATTCTGATACATAGCCTACTTTTGTAACCTGCTTTTGTACCTTATGTGCTTATCCTATATGCTTAGTATAGGTTGGTTAGTGATCCATCATTGACCCCTCATCTTGTCCCTGTTGCCCCCTCTGGATTTCCAAGTGACTCGATCAAAGTGATCGACGTCCAAGGCCCGACACATCACCTCACCCCCTTTAGTTGTACGACTCTGCAGAGCTACTATCGAGTGCCGAGGGTGATACCTCGTAACGCACTCCTGATGATAACTCTGTAGTGTAGCTAATCGATTATAGTCTTTGAGGGTGATTACTCCTTCTCCACTCCCGATAACGACTCTGTCGTGCAACCCATCAAGTGTGAACCATCGAGGGTGATTCCTCCTTAGTTCACCTTGATGATAACATCAAATGGAATCCATCGAGGGTGATTCCTTGGATTCCCCTTTGGTGTTATGTACACACGGGTACTTTAACTTTACCACAGAACAATATGAAAGACGGGTCGGCCCCGAGGAGTACCCGCGAGAGTTACCGTTTCTGCGCGACTGGAGGGACAGGCGGTACCACCCCGGTAGAGGTTGATCGTGAGGGTACCCGCAAGAGTTACTGAAGTCGGGTTGGCCTGGAGGGTACCCACGAGATAATTACGAGGCACGGCCGGGCAGGTAGACCGCCCTAGAGTGGGTTGGGCCTGGCCCTTGCCGAAAGTCCTCGAGACGGGACGACAGGAGCACTGATCATCGTCGCGCGCCCTCAAGACACGAATGAGCTTGGGTATTTGATCTCAGTTGGTCATTGACATATACGCACTAACCACCACACGGGAACATTTATGGGCACTCGGCATCGTATGTATCAACTGAAGCTCTCCAAACGTCAGCGGTTTAGTGGCGCGCGCCCGAGTGGCCCGCGTAAGCACCTCATTGTATAAGGAGGTAGCCAGGACTGATCCCGGCCGCGTTCGCAACATGCAGGAGTGCAAAGGGCGATGGGCCCAAGGCCCCTGCATGCTTAGGATGTAGACCAGCGTTGGCCTATCTGTTGAGCCTAAGTAGGACTACGACATGTTGATCTTTCGAGGCCGGGCATTACCCGGGAAAGTGTGTCCGGCCAGAGATGATCGATATGTATCGGGTAATGTGGTGCACCCTTGCAAGGAAGTTTATCCATTCGAATGGCCGTATCCACAGTAACAGGATAACTTGGAGTTGTATCCCGATCTATACAACTAGACTAGATACTGGAGATGATAAATGGATATGATGGCTCTAGGATTGCTTTCTCGTAGGGATTCGAGAAAGGATCTCTGGGCGTTAATACTACAACATGCTTGCGACTTATAATATTCTATTCTGTACTCTTCTAATTGCTGCAATATGCTAGAAGATGCTAGTCTTCCATAGGCTAGGTTTTCCCTTCTCTTCTGGCATTTCTGCAATTCAGTCCAAAGATATAGCCCCATTCCTTTGATACTGATTCATACTTAGCATACATCTAATGTAAGTCTTGCGAGTATTTTGGATGAGTACTCACGGTCGCTTTGCTACCTCTTTTCCCCCATACCCGATTGTTGTGATCGGATGACGGATCCCAGGAGCCAGCTGCCACCGACAATGGCTACTACTACTACCCCGAGGGTGCCTACAACTACGTGGAGGCCGACGACCAGGAGTAGTTAGGAGGCTCCCAGGTAGGAGGCCTTGCCCTTCGATCTTTGTTGCTTTTGTTCTAGCCATCTCAAGGCAAACTTGTTTACCTATGTCTCTACTGAGATATTATTGCTTCCGCTGACTCGTTTGTATTCGAGCTTATGTATTCAAGCCCTCGAGGCCCCTGGCTTGTAATATGAAGCTTGTACGACTTTAATTTGTGTCTAGAGTTTTTTTGTGATATCTTCCCGTAAGTCCTTGATCTTGATCGTACACATTTGCATGTATGATTAGTGTATGATTGAATCGGGGGTGTCACAAGTTGGTATGATAGCCATCTGCCTATAGGAAACCCCCTTTCCAACTCCTTGGTCGAAGTTGAGTCTAGTCTTTGAATTTTTTTTACTAACATTATTGTGTGGCTTATGGGACCACATCACAATTGGGTGGTATTAGGATCTTTTACTCCTCGATCATTGCTCTGGGACTCTAATCTCTCTTCTACTTGGGTTAAATGATCTTGCTAACGCTAACATTAGGAGCTCGTGACCACATCCACATGGAGGTTTGCCTTAACCCTTTCTTAATTGGGGGCCACGATCTGCTTCATAGTGTTCATGGGCCGCAGGATCCTTTTACCGAGGACACCTTGCGTCGTCCCCTACAGATTCCTCGCTCTAGTGGTTTTCTCCAATGTGATGTAGCCTTTGCTATGTCTCATTGTTGTACCCCTCCATTGCGTGCTAGCGTGCCTCCTAGTTGTCTAGTTGCGTGTGTTTCCTAACTCATATCGTCGTTTTTTATCCAACTCTGTGCATGGATCTATTTGTCTTGATTGACTACTATGAAGTATCTATCGCACTTCTTTCTTTGTGCATGTTACCTCATGAATGATTCCTTGTCTTTACAATTGCTCAATGCTAAACTACCCATGTTGCATTTAAGCAGGATGGTTAAACCCGCTAGTCATGGCCATGGTAGCAACAATCCGCCATCGCCCGAATTCATGGTCGTGATACACCAATTTGAGCTGAATTGCCAGTTCATGGAAGGAGTTGTGGCTCAGTTTCTGTGCCCCAATATGAATCAGCAGCCAACCCTAGTAACTCTGCAAGACTTCATGCGCCTCAAACCTACCATCTACCACAGCTCAACACAACCCCTCGATGCTGATGCCATGACATCACCTATGAGATGGAGTCTGCTGACGTTGCCCCTGCCAGCTATGTCACTTTCGCATCCTTTTTCCTCAAGGGTCCCGCTGCTCAATTGTGGGACAGCCACAGGCGTACTCAACCAGCTAGAACAATCATTACTTGGCTGAATTTCCAAGCTGCCTTCCGTGCCCACATCATTCCTCGAGGAATCATGGACAGGAAGAAGCGCGAGTTCCGCAACCTTACCCAGGGCAACAAGGCTATGGATGCTTATCAGCAGTAGTTTCTTGACTTGTCCCATTATGATAAAGAAGACATTGTTATTGATGCTCGTAGGCAGGAAAAGTTCCGTGATAGACTTCACCCTGATATCAAGCTTGCGCTCCTAGTGCATGACTTCGCTGACTTTGCCACCTTGGTGAACAAGGCCATCTAGGTTGAGACTGGTCTGCAGGAACATCAGGAATCACTCAGGCGCAAGCGGGATGCTGGCTAATCTTCGAGCCCGCCCTCGCAGAAGCATCGGATATGGATTCCCAATAGTATGTACCGTCCAACTGCACCTGCTCCAAGACCATCATATCTTGCACCATGTTTGCCTCCTCCACCACCTAGGCAGCCAAGACTTCAAGCTCCACCACCCTGCTCCTGCTCCCCATCCCAATGATGGTCTCTACTTCAAGTGTGGTCGTCCAGGTCACCGTGCTAGGGAATGCTATCAGAATCAGAACCAATTGGCACTTCCCCCAACTGGCCATGGTAACAATTAGCCCTGCAACAACAATGTCAGGCCTTATGGTTGTTGTCAAGCTAACCATGTTGATCTGAATGAAGCTCAAGACCAGCCTGCTACTATGATGGGTACTCTTCTCATTAATTCAGTACCAGCTTCTGTTTTATTCGATTCAGGAGCATCGCATTCTTTCATGTCAGAAGACTTTGCATTCAAGCATGGCATTAAATATGAAGCTATGAACACTTCACTAGTGGTACACACCCTGCGGGCCAATGTCAATCCTCCATGGTTAGCCCCAATGTCACCATTGAAATTGAAGGGTTGGAATTTCACGCCTCCCCCATTATGTTGAAGTCTTCCAATATTGACCTCATTCTGGGAATGGATTGGTTGAAAGTGCATACTACTTCTATCATTTGCGCCACTAAAACCGTCCATATCCTACACCCTTCGGATGAGATATTAAGCTACCACGCTCGTCTGGTTCAAAATGCCGAGGCACATCTTTATGCCTGGAATGCGTTGAGCGCATCACCTCTTGAGGGCATTGAAAAGATTCCAGTTCTTCGCGACTTCCAAGATGCTTCCCTGAAGAACTCCCGGGATACCTCCTATTTGAGCTGTCGAGTTCATTATCGACTTGAAACCAGGCACCACTCCTATCGCCAAATGACCCTACAAGATGCCGCCTCATTAACTCCTTGAGCTTAAGGAGGAAATCGACAAATCTATTCATAGTGGTTTCATTCATCCAAGTTCCTCTGCTTGGGGAGCACCTTCTCTCTGTGTCAAGAAGAAGGATAGGATGAATCGTTTAGTCCAAGATTACCGTCCTATCAACCAAGCAACTTTTCAGAACAAATATCCCCTTCCTCGGATCAATGATCTTTATGATCAACTGGATGGTTCATCAGTCTTCTCTAAACTCGACTTGAGGTTAGGTTACCACTAGATTTGGGTTTGTGAAGAGGATATTCCAAAGGCCTCATTCATGACTCGGTATGGTTAATAAGAGTACACTGTTATGTCTTTTGGCTTAACCAATGATCCAGCGACATTCTCTTGTCTCATAAACTATATATTCATGGAATATCTCGACAAGTTCGTCCTGGTTTATTTGGATGATATCCTTGTATATTCCAAGAATAAAGAAGAACGTGTTGAACATCTTCGACTTGTTCTGGAAAAGCTTCAAGAATATTTACTATATGCCAAGTATTCCAAGTGTGAATTTTGGCTACTCGAAGTAACCTACCTTGGACATGTAATCACCAAGGATGGTATTGCCGTCAACCCAGAGCGAGTTTAGGCCTTTCTTGACTGGAGCCCTCCAAAGAATTTCAAGCAAGTCAAAAGCTTTCTCGGACTAGCCAGCTATTGCCGCCGCTTTGTCGAGAACTTCTCCAAGATCGCCAAGCCACCGACTAGTCTACTTCACAAGGGTGTCAAGTTCGATTGGACAGACAAGTGTCAGGAAAGTTTCAAGGCACTCAAAGACAAGCTGACTTCTACCCCAGTGCTTGCTCCTCTAGATTCTCAAAAGGAATTCGTCATACAATATGACGCGTCCCGTCAAGTTTCAGTTCATGACCTTGAGCTTGCTGCAGTTATATATGCACTAAAGTAGTGGCGACATTACCTTCTCAGTAATCGTTGTGAGATTTTCACCGACCACCAACGTCTTAAATATCTGCTTACATAGCCGGACCTGAACCTCCGTCAGCAGAGATGGATGGAGATCGTAGCAGGTTATAACTTGTGTGTTTATTATACCCCAGGCAAGGCTAATGTAATGACTGATGCCTTGAGCCGCAAGTTATACTGCAACCACCTCAAGGTTCAAAATGTTCAGTCCCTTCTTCATGAAGAATTTAGCAAGCTGAACCTCCATATAGTTCCTCTAGGTTACCATGCTCCCCCTCCAAAGGAATTTCAAAATATGAACCTCCGTGTTGTTATCCAGGGTTCCCTTGTTGAACCGGATCTCATTGGCGACATCAAGACTATTTAGCACTATGACTCTCAAGTCGAGAAGATTAAACGCTATCTTGCAAAAGGAAATCCCTCATTCTTCATTGTTGATGATGATGGCGCTTTGTTCTTCAAAGGTCGCCTAGTGGTTCCAAGTAAGGATAAAAACCTGGATATGACTCAGAAGGTGATGAAAGAAGCTCATGATACACCTCTGTCTATACATTCTTATAGTAGCAAGATGTACCAAGACATCCGTCAGAGATTATGGTGGCCAAAAATGAAGCAAGACATTGCTCGCTATGTTGCCGAGTGTGGCATTTGCCGTCGAATCAAAGAAGAACATCAAAGACCTGTTGGAACTCTGCAACCTATTACTATTCCTGAATGGAAATGGGACCATGTTGAAATGGACTTTATCACTGGGTTTCCCAGATCACAGAAAGGTAATGATGATATTCTTGTCGTCATTGATCGGCTTTCCGAAGTTGCACATTTTCTGGCCGTCAAAGAAACAATCAATGCTAGTCTGCTGGCAGATATCTATGTTGCTAGAATTGTTTCACTCCATGGTATTCCATTGGTAATCAGCTCAGACCGTGTCAACCTTTTCACTTCAAGATTCTGGGCAAGTTTCCAAAAGGCTATGGGAACTCATCTGTCATTTAGCACCGCTTTTCACCCTCAATCTCAGGGACAATTTGAACGAGTCAATCAAGGTCTCGTAGACAAGCTTCGAGCTTGTGTCATTTCCTTCCGTAAGAAATAGGAGGATCTCACTCGTATGTTGAGTTCTCTTATAACAATAGCTATCAAGCTAGTCTTAAGATGGCCCCCCTTCGAGGTGTTATATGGACGAAAGTGCCAAACCCCTCTGAATTGGTTAGAAAATGGGGAACGGTCAGTCTTCATTCCAGTTATTATCCAACATGCTGAAGAACAAGTCTGCGTTATTCGCCAGAATCTGAAGGCTGCTCAGTCCCGTAAGAAGATTCAGTATGATCTTCATCAGAAAGATATGATCTATAAACCTGGCGAAAAGGCTTATCTTTGAGTCACACCGATGAAAGGTGCACACCGCTTCGGGATGAAGGGTAAGCTAGCTCCTTGCTATATTGGTCCTTTCACCATTATCGAAAGACGTGGAGAAGTGGCATATCAATTGGAACTGTCGTCGAACCTTTCGCAGGTTCACGATGTCTTCCATGTGTCATAGCTTCGCCGCTGCTTCAAGGACCCCATCCGAGGAGTAGACCATGAAATGCTTGAATTGCAACAAGACCTCTCTTATAGAGAGCATCTGGCCCGCATTCTCGATCAAGTTGAACGTTGCACCCGTCAGAAGGCGATCAAATTTCTTAAAGTCCAGTGGTCAAACCATTCTCATGATGAAGCCACTTGGGAAAGCGAGGATCGTATTTGTGATGAATACCCCGCATTGTTTTCGTCTACCTCCTAAATCTCGGGACGAGATTTCTTGTAGTGGAGGAGATTTGTAACACCCTGAAAATTAAGCTACAGTGATCCCTTGGTAATGGTGCCATGTCATCACTTTTACTGTTGCTAATCCTCACTTGAATTCAAACCCAATTCAAATTCAAATTTGAATTAAAGTCAAAAAATTAAATTTCTCAAACATGAAACCTAAAATGTTCAAAGTGTTGCAAATAATCCCTGGATATTTGTCATGGTGAAACCAACATTATTATAAAGTGTTTAAATGTGCTAAACTAATTAAAATAGTGGCTAAAACAATTATTTAAATGCTTTTTTAGATAATAAAAATTTGCAAAGTATATTATTTAAATATTAATCCTAATGTGACTGTGACCTAATTTATAACACTAAGTTTAGAGGCTAGATTTATATTTTATAAAACTATAATAAAATGAAACAAAAAGAAAAACATAAAAGATAGAAGAAAAACAAAAGAAAAAGGCAAAGGAAAGTCCCCCCCCCCACTGTTTTCCCTGGGCCTCGGTACACCCGAGCCGGCCCAGCTCTTACCCCCTCCGGGTCGCCTTCCCTGTTCAAGCGACCGTTCCCGCCGTCGCCACCACACCTCCTCGCCGGTGACGCCCGGGGTGATAAGGCCGTCCCTCGAGGCATCGAGCGCTCGCCCCACCTACCACTCTCCCCTTCGCCCACCTGGCCTCCCCCTCCTCAGATCCGCCGGGCCCGAGCACCACCGTCGCCGTGACCGTGCCGCAGCCGCAACCACCATCGATCCCACGCCCCGCTGTCACATCCATGGACTCCGCCGGCCTCGACCATGCCCTCTACACCCACCAGCTGGAGGCGGGACCCCTTGCATCACACTCGATGCTGTCATCGTCCTCCTCGGGCCCCGCACGCTGTCGGCGTCTCCGACCGCCTCTGCTGCTACTAGCCACTCGTTGACCCTCCGTGAGCTCCACGCTAAGTGAGGGAGTCCTGGATTAAGGGGTGTCCGGATAGCCGAGCTATCACCTTCGGCCGGACTCCTGGACTATGAAGATACAAGATTGAAGACTTCGTCCCGTGTTCGGATGGGACTTTCCTTGGCATGGAAGGCAAGCTTGGCGATACAGATATGTAGATCTCCTACCATTGTAACCGACTCTATGTAATCCTAACCCTCTTCGGTGCCTATATAAACCGGAGGGTTTTAGTCCGTAGGACGAACAACAATCATACCATAGGCTAGCTTCTAGGGTTTAGCCTCTCTGATCTCATGGTAGATCTACTCTTGTACTACCCATATCATCAATATTAATCAAGCTGGAGTAGGGTTTTACCTCCATCGAGAGGGCCCGAACCTGGGTAAAAACATCGTGTCCCTTGTCTCCTGTTACCATCCGCCTAGACGCACAGTTCGGGACCGCCTACCCGAGATCCGCCGGTTTTGACACCAACATTGGTGCTTTCATTGAGAGTTCCTCTGTGTCGTCATCTTTAGGCCCGATGGCTCCTCCAATCATCAACAATGATGCAGTCCAGGGTGAGACTTTTCTCCCCAGACAGATCTTTGTATTCAGCAGCTTTGCACTGCGGGCCAATTCGCTTGGCCATCTGGAGCAGATCGAAAGCTACGCCCCTGGCCATCAGGTCAGATTTGGAAGTTTGAACTACACGGCTGACGTCCGCGGAGACTTGGTCTTCGACGGGTTTGAGCCCCAACCAAGAATGCCGCACTGTCATGATGGGCATGATCTAGCTCTGCCAGCGGACAGTGCCCTGGAGGCCGCACCAGTGTCCGCTCTGACCCTTAGCTCGGAGCCGACTACACTGATCGAGGATGGGTGGCTAGACACCGCCTCGGGGGCTTCTATCTCTATGGCGATTGAGCCGAATACTATCCCTGTCCTTTGCAAGGCTCGTAACTCCAAGGTACCGGACTCCTCTCCGGACTCCAGACCTTCCCCGCCCCTGCTAATCGAATCCGATTGGACGCCGGTCATGGAGTTCACTGCTGCGGACATCTTTCAGCACTCGCCTTTTGGCGACAGCCTGAATTCACTAAAGTCTCTCTCTTTATCAGGAGAGCCCTGGCCGGACTATGGTCAGGAAGGTTGGGATGCAGAAGACGAAGAAATTCAAAGCCCACCCACCACCCACTTCGTAGCCACTGTCGATGACTTAACCGACATGCTCGACTTCGACTCCGAAGGCATCGATGGTATGGACGACGATGCAGGAGACGACCAAGAACCAGCGCCTACAGGGCACTGGAAGGCCACCTCGTCATACGACATCTACATGGTGGACATCCCAAAAGATGGGAACGGCGATGGAACAACGGAGGATGACCCCTCCAAGAAACAGCCTAAACGCCGGCGTCAGCGGCGCCGCTCTAAATCCCAGCACGGGAGACAATAATACCCTAGAAAGTGCCGAAGACAACCCCCTTCAGCAGGATTCAGCACAGGAGGATGGAGAAGCCAGCCCTCATGAGAGAGCGGCAGACAGAGAGGTAGAGGACGACAATTACATGCCTCCCTCCGAAGACGAGGCAAGCCTCGACGACGATGAATTTGTCGTGCCTGAGGATCCCGTCGAACAGGAGCGTTTCAAACGCAGGCTTATGACCACGACAAGCAGCCTCAAGAAAAAGCAGCAACAACTTAGAACTGATCAAGATTTACTAGCTGACAGATGGACTGAAGTCCTTGCGGCCGAAGAGTACAAACTCGAACGCCCCTCCAAGAGCTACCCAAAACGCAGGCTGCTACCCCGATTAGAGGAGGAAGCACGCAAACCTACATCACCAGTGCAAGATGCGGCCGACCGGCCACCTCGTGGCCGCGACAGAGAGGCCTCTCGGCCCTCCACTCAAGCCGCACCCCGGCGCCGATCAAAAAATACCAAGGCACGGGGAAGTGCGCCAGACCTGCGAGATATATTGGAGGACAAGGCAAGGCAGACAAGATCGATCTACGGATCGCGTGGGCACCTCACTAAACATGACGACAACCGTCATGCCGGATACAGCAAATCCGGCCGGGCCGAACACAGCAGACAAAACCCATTTGAGCTACGCCGTGATATAGCCCAATACAGAGGAGCCGCACACCCACTATGCTTCATAGACGAAGTGATGGATCAACAAATCCCTAAGGGTTTCAAACCCGTAAACATTGAATCTTACGATGGCACAACAGATCCTGCGGTCTAGATCGAGGACTATCTCCTTCATATCCACATGGCCCGCGGTGATGATCTACACACCATCAAATACCTCTCAGTCAAGCTTAAAGGACTAGCTCGGCATTGGCTTAACAGCTTGCCAGTAGAGTCAATTGGTTGTTGGGAAGACCTGGAAGCCGCATTCCTCGACAATTTCCAGGGCACCTATGTGTGACCACCAGACGCTGATGATGTAAGCCACATAATTCAGCAGCCAGAGGAATCGGCCAGACAATTTTGGACATGGTTCCTAACCAAGAAAAATCAAATCGTCGACTGTCCGGATGCAGAGGCCCTTGCAGCCTTCACACATAACATCCGCGACGAGTGGCTTGCCCGGCACCTAGGATAGGAAAAGCCGAAATCCATGGCAGCCCTCACAATACTCATGACCCGCTTTTGCGCGGGAGAAGACAGCTAGCTAGCTCGTAGTAACAACCTGACAAAGAGCCTTGGTAATTCGGATACCAAGGACAGCAATGGCAGGTCGCGTCGCAACAAGCACAAGTGCCGCATTAATGGCGATAATGCTGAGGATACGGCAGTCAATGCCGGATTCAGAGGCTCTAAACCCGGTCAGCGGAAAAAGCCATTCAAATGAAATACTCCGGGCCCATCCAATTTGGACCGAATACTCGATCGCTCGTGCCAGATACACGGCACCCCCGAAAAACCAGCCAACCACACCAACAGGGATTGTTGGGTGTTCAAGCAGGCAGGCAAGTTACATGCCGAAAACAATGACAAGGGGCTGCATAGCGACGACGAGGAGGAGCCCCGGCCTCCGAACAATAGAGGACAGAAGGGCTTCCCCTTACAAGTGCGAACGGTGAACATGATATACGCAACCCACATACCCAAAAGGGAGCGGAAGCGTGCACTAAGGGACGTATATGCGATGGAGCCAGTCGCCCCAAAGTTTAACCCGTGGTCCTCTTGCCCGATCACTTTTGATCGAAGGGACCACCCCACTAGCATCCGTCATGGCGGATTCACCGCATTGGTTCTAGACCCAATCGTTGACGGATTTCACCTCACTAGAGTCCTGATGGACGGCGGCAGCAGCCTGAACCTGCTTTATCAGGATACAGTGTGCAAAATGGGCATAGACCCATCAAGGATTAAACCCACAAAGACGACCTTTAAAGGCGTCATACCAGGTTTAGAGGCCAACTGTACAGGCTCCGTTACACTTGAAGTGGTCTTTGGATCCCCGGATAACTTCCGAAGCGAGGAGTTAATCTTCGACATAGTCCCGTTCCGCAGCGGCTATCACGCACTGCTCGGACGAACCGCATTTGCAAAGTTCAATGCGGTGCCGCACTATGCATACCTCAAGCTCAAGATGCCAGGCCCTCGAGGAGTCATTACGGTCAACGGAAACACCGAACGCTCTCTCCGAACGGAGGAGCATACGGCGGCCCTCGCGGCGGAAATACAAAGCAGCCTCTCAAGGCAATTCTCGAGTCCGGCTGTTAAACGTCTGGACACCGTCAAGCGCGCCCGGAGTAACCTACAACAAGACCGCCTGGCACGTCCCGAGCACGCATAGCAATGTGGCCCCAACCCTAGCCCTCGTGAAATTGCAAAACCAGTACTACATGTACATAATTACGCTCTGGAAATACCATGGGCATAGGGGTGGGGCACGACCACGGCAGGCCCAGAATGTGGCTCAACCGCACCAGGGGCTCCCAATTGTGTCATTCTCTTTTTTCTTCTCTTACTTTCAGGACTCCTTTCTTAAGAAGCCCTGTTCGGCAGTAGAATCGCTGAACGCACGATGCAACAGCCAGGGAAGCAGAAAGCTACGTCGAGTGTCCAGGTGGTCTCTATAATGAGCAGTATACCTGTTTTACATATCATCCCGCAGCTCGCTTCTGGAGGGGGACATGTCAAATAGTCTCGTCCCTTGCTTATCGCACTATTTGTATCGTTCTGCTTTTACCGCAGCTCTTTTTTTAATAAACAATGCATAGCTTTTGCCTATTATTGCATTCGTTTTTATCTATATATGTTCACTTATGACATGTCGCATCCATACACTTTGGTACGGCCAAATACACCAGGGGCTTAGGTACCCCAAAATATGGTGTGATAAGTCCGAACACTTTCACAAGTGCGGCACCCCGAACTTATAGCATTATATGCATCGGCTCCGAATCATGTCTTGGGTCAATAGTTGGGTTTGCCCGGCTCCCATGTTTTGATACCTTACGTTCCGTTATATCGGCTAAGGTAGCGCTGGGAGAACCACTGCGATTGTGCCCCGGTTGAGCTAGGTTGAGCACCTCGACCGTCATGATAGGGCGAGAGCCGGTCGCTGTTCGAGAGGTTTTCGAGTCCCTAAAGACTTATGCCGCTTAGAGCGAGGAGTCGGCTTTGTCCGGCCTAGGCGTGGATAGCGCCCCGAATTCGGTCTTCCGAATACTAGGGGCTTTGCCGAAATTTAAAATTATAGAATTCTATGTCTAAGTGAGAGTGTTCAAGCATTATAGTCCGGTTGCATTGTTCATTGCGTTGAGCGCCTCCCTCAAAGGACCCAAGAATGGGAAAAAGAGCGCTCAAGTTTATCTCGAACACCCTAGCACTCGTGGCATGGGGGCAGAAGCCGACGACTCGCCATCTCTCAAATTAATAAACGGTCGCACAGAAGGTAATATTTTAAATTCACAAGCGTTGCTTAGCGTATATGAACAAGTTTTCAAGCGTACAGGATAACAAATGCGAGTTTACTCAAAAATTACATCTTTGGAGCATTCACCCGCTATAAGGCGGGCACCCTTCAGGTCGCCCGCATAATACATCTCGGGCGTGCGATACTCCCTGCCCGGCGGCGGAGCGTCCGTCACAAGCTTCTCAGCATCCATCTTGCCCCAGTGCACTTTAGCACGGGCAAGAGCCTTGCGGGCACCTTCGATACAGACGGAGCGCTTGACGACTGCAATCCATGGACAAGCGTCCACCAGCCGCCTCACCAGCCCGAAGTAGCTCCCAGGCATGGCTTCATTAGGCCACAGCCGAACTATGAGGCCCTTCATGGCCTGTTCGGCCACCTTATGGAGCTCGACCAGCTGCTTCAGCTGGTCACTCAAGGGCACAGGGTGTCCGGCCTCAGCATACTGAGACCAGAACACCTTCTCCGTCGAGCTCCCCTCCTCGGCCCGGTAGAATGCGGCAGCGTCGGACACACTACGGGGCAAATCTGCGAATGCTCCTGGAGAGCTCCGGATTCTGGTAAGTAACAAGTAATTCACTTTCACGTGTTTGCTTTGCATGAAGAATGCCTTACCCGCCGCTATCTTCTTCATCGCCTCAATTTCCTGGAGGGCTTTTTGGGCTTCGTCCTTAGCGGCTTTGGCGCTCTCAAGAGCCGAGGCGAGCTCGGACTCTCGAGTCATTGAGTCACGCTCCAAACTCTCGTGTTTTTCCACGAGAGCCTGGAGCTCTTGCCGCACCTCCGCCACCCGTGCCTCCTGCTTCTCTCGCTCGGTGCGCTCCGCAGCCGCATTGCTTTCGGCCTTGGACACTGCTTCCTTCAGGGTCGCCACCTCGTTCGTGGCCCCTGCAATTCTCACGTTATTCCTGATATTTTTTGCAATCACATCTTTTATATACTTCCATAAGTTATTACTTACCTTCCTTGTCCTCGCGCCGCTTTTTGGCAAGGCCGAGCTCGTTCTTGGACTGCTCGAGGCTCTGCTTCAATGCATCGACCTCCGCAGTCAGTGCGGCAGAGGTCAGCAGCGCAACCTGCATTCCCCATATTGACATACCTATGTTAGACTCCTGCGTACATCTTTTTAGATCCTGAGTTCGGCTTTTCTTTCCGAACACCAAACTAAGCATCAGGGGCTACTGTCTATGCGGTAATATTTTTTACATATCTTAAATACATACCTCAAGGCCTGCTAGAAGGCTGGCACAGGCTTCGGTCAGCCCGCTCTTGGCGGACTGAACTTTCTGGATCACCACACTCATAATAGTGCGGTGCTCCTCCTTGATGGAGGCGCCGTTAAGCGCCTCCAGCAAATTATCCGGCGCCTCCGGTTGGATGGAGGTCACCGGTGTCGCAGTCTCGCCCTTCTTACGAAGGGGTCGCCTACCGGACTCCGGAACCACTGAAGGTTCCGGTGCGGAGTCCGGCCCGGGGCCTGACTTAGAGCCCTTTGGGGTTTGACCCCCCTAATGCCTGGAGTCCGGGAGGTTGCCTTGCGGCGCCTCCGGGACCCCCTCCTCCTGGCTGGGCCCCTTTTGGGACCCCACCTCGACGTCATCCGCAGCGCGAGGAGAGGAGGCGGCCGGAAGTGAAGTGCTATTCACGTCCGACGGAGCTAGGGAGCCTCTCGTTGAAGTGTCAAGCCCGTCCTTGGGTGGGCTGCATGTTTGTATTCGGTGTTAGGAGACTCTATACGACAAACGAAACACCATGAGTTGTTCTGGTATCCGGATACTTACGATGTCGCCGGGGGCTTATCCCTCGGTGGCCACTCCTCTTCACCATCGTCGGCGTTGGTGGAGTAGTCCGGAGGAAGGGTCCTTCCCTTCTTGGACCCTCCAGCCTCCCCAGTTGGGGCGGCCTTCCTTTTCTTCTCTCCCCCGCTGGGGGAGAGGCCTCTTTTTCCTCCTCCTCGTCTCCGCGGGAGGAGTCTGCGTCAGAGTCATCGGACGATGAGTCCGATAACACCTGGCGCCGGGAACTCTTTCGAGTTCCCATGGCCTTCATCTCCGGCACCACGTGAGGTGCCGGAACCAGTAGCCCCGTCAATCGGGCGTTCGCTGGGTCTTCTGGCAAGGGAGCCGGATAGTTAACCTGCCCGGACGTCTTCTGCCAGGCCTGTCAAAGGTAAGGGAGTTTAGATCCCGCATAGAGTCAAACTATGAAAAACAAGTGTCCTGTAAAGGGTAAAATAGCTTACCTCGCTGGCTTGACACTGCGAGCTGAATCCGCGATCTTCGGTAGCGGATGCGGGAGCTCGGCACCCTTGAACAGCACCTTCCAGGCATCTTCGTACGTAGTGTCGAAGAGCCTGCTCAAGGTTTGGTGTTGTGCCGGATCAAACTCCCACAGGTTGAAGGCCCGTTGTTCGCACGGGAGGATCCGGCGGATGAGCATGACCTAGACTACGTTGACAAGCTTGAGCTTCTTGTTCACCAGGGTTTGGACGCAGGTTTGGAGTCCGATCAGCTCTTCTGAATTACCCCATGTCAGGCCCGTCTCTTTCCAAGAGGTGAGCCGTGTAGGGAAGCTATATCGAAATTCGGGGACCGCCACCCATTTAGGGTCACGCGGCTCGGTGATGTAGAACCAACCCGATTGCCACCCCTTTATGGTCTCCACAAAGGAGCCCTCGAGCCATATAACATTGGGCATCCTGCCCACCATGGCACCTCCGCACTCCACCTGGCGGCCGCCCACTACCTTCGGCTTGACATTGAAGGTCTTCAGCCATAAGCTGAAGTGGGGCCGGATGCAGAGGAAGGCCTCGCACACGACGATGAACGCCGAGATGTTGAGGATGAAATTCGGGGCCAGATCGTGGAAATCCAGCCCGTAGTAGAACATGAGCCCCCAGACAAATGGGTGAAGTGGAAAACCTAGTCCGCGGAGAAAGTGGGTGAGGAACACCACCCTCTCATGTGGCCAGGGGTAAGCTGCCCCTTGTCGGGGAGCCGATGCGCGATGTCGCTGGACAAGTATCCGGCCTTCCGCAGCTCTTTGATGTGTCCCTCCGTGATGGAGGAGACCATCCAATTGCCTCCCCCTACGGACATGGCTAGGGAAGGTTGAGGCGAGATGTGCGAACTTGGGCGCTGGAGCTCGAGTGCACGAAAATGGATGAGCATAGGAGGAAGAAGGCGTGTGTGAAAAGGTGGATCCTTATCCCCTTATATGGACAGACGAAGCTATACGTCCCCACCGGCCTAGTAAAACTCGCTTATCTCCCAAGCACCGTAATTGATGGAGCGATTGGGTTACCCACACCCTTATTGATGAGAATCCCGGAATAAGGGGACACGATCTCTGCTTTGACAAGACGTGCCAAGGAAACCGCCTCGCTAAACGCGCTGAGGTGGAACTGTAAAAATGATTCGAATAAAGACTTGGCCATGGTGTGATGCCACGGAATACGTCAGCAGATTGAATCTGGGTAAATATTATTCTCTCTACGATGGTATGTGGAACTTATTTTGCAGAGCCGAACACTATCCTTGTGTTGAAAATCTTCTATGAAGTATTCGGAGGAGGAACCCGCCCTGCAATGCTGAAGACAATATGCACGCCGGACTCGTCGTCATTGAAGCCTGGTTCAGGGGCTACTGAGGGAGTCCTGGATTAAGGGGTGTCCGGATAGCCGAACTATCACCTTCGGCCGGACTCCTGGACTATGAAGATACAAGATTGAAGACTTCGTCCCATGTCCGGATGGGACTTTCCTTGGCGTGGAAGGTAAGCTTGGCGATACGGATATGTAGATCTCCTACCATTGTAACCGACTCTGTGTAACCCTAACCCTCTTCGGTGCCTATATAAACCGGAGGGTTTTAGTCCGTAGGACGAACAACAATCATACCATAGGCTAGCTTCTAGGGTTTAGCCTCTCTGATCTCGTGGTAGATCTACTCTTGTACTACCCATATCATCAATATTAATCAAGTAGGAGTAGGGTTTTACCTCCATCGAGAGGGCCCAAACCTGGGTAAAAACATCGTGTCCCTTGTCTCCTGTTACCATCCGCCTAGACGCACAGTTCGGGACCCCCTACCCGAGATCCGCCGGTTTTGACACCGACACTGAGCCTCCGCACCCTGCCTGCACTCGTCCTCAACATGGCCACTAGTGACCTTTGGTCCTGTGCATGCCATCGTCGTGTTCGCCACGTCGAGCAGGCCACGTAGCACCTCCTCCTGGGACAATTAGTTGCCAGGAGCGCCGTCCTTGCCATGCTCCCGAACACCGCCACTGCCCGTGCTCGACACCGGTGCCGTTTCCATCCGTCCCTCGGAGATCAACCACCACCATCCGACACGGTGTCGTGCACGCGTTCGAACGGTGCCACCCGCACACCCAAACAACCCCCTAGCTATTTTCTGACATCGTTTGGCGCCATCCGCCACGTTTGGAGACACCAGATCCCCTCCGCCAGTGTGCCACCGCCACAGCCGATGTGGCCTGACCGGGACCATGCCCAGGGTTACTGCCTGGTGGGCCCCAAGGGCCTGGCTGACCGTTGACACCGGTCAACAGGCTGACTGGGCAGCGCCCAGTTACAGTCAGTGCCCCTGAAACTATCTAATTAAATTAATCAGGTTAGTCTAATTACACACGGACATGTGGGCCCATGTGTTTAATTAGTTAGTTTAGTTTAAGTTTAATCTCTATTTAGCCCACTCTGAATCACAGGTGGGACACAGTCGTCATGCTTGACCTGGATTGGTTGGGTTAACTGCTGAGAACATGCTGATGCAATAAATTCATTTTAGATTTAATAATAAATTCAGAAAATGTTTAAAACTTTTAAAATTAATATAAATAATCAATAAGTCAGATGAAAATAATTTATATATGAAAATAGCTCAAAAAATACAACGAATCCGAATATGCAATTTGTTCATCTGTCACATGCCTCTAGCATGATGAACATGGAACCGCCCCCTCTCTTTCAATTGTCCGAAAAATGCTAAACACTGGGAAAACATCCCCACATGTTTTCCCTCTTTGTCTGTAACATGTAGTACTGCGTTAGTTCACCATTAACACCGCATTTGGTAATGCAATGCATCGTGATGCATCGGTTTGCTTTATATTTATTGTTTCTTCCCCCTCTTATCTCCGGTGGACACTGAGACTAACGATGTTGCCCATATGACTACACCCTTGACGTATAGCCACTTGTGGCAGAGCTTCCAAGCAAGCAAACCCTCTTGATCATTCCGATATCACCCATTCCATTCTGTCATGCTTGCATTAGATTTTGCTACTATAAATGTTTGCTCCTATTCGGATGCATAGCCTGCTTTTGTAACCTGCGTTTATAGCTTACCTGCTTATTCTATAAGCTTACTATAGGTTGGTTAGCTTACCTGCGTTTATAGCTTACCTGCTTATTCGTATGCATAGCCTGCTTTTTTCCAATTTGCCCTTGCTGGATTACCAGGTGACTCAAACAACGTGATCGACGTCCAGGGCCCGACACATCATCTCACACCCATTGGTTGTACAACTCTGAAGAGCTACCATGGAGTGCCGAGGGTGATACCTCGTAATGCACTCCTGATGATAGCTTTATAGTGTAGCTAATAGGTTGTGGTCTTCGAGGGTGATTCCTCCTTAGTTCACTTGACAGTTACATCAAATGGAATCCATCAAGGGTGATTCCTCGGATTCCCCATTGGTGTTATGGACACATGGGTACTTTGACTTTACCGCAAAACGATATGAAAGAGGTGGACATGAGGGTACCTGCGGGAGTTACCGTTTCTGTTGGAGAGGAGGGACAAGCGGAACCACCCCGGTAGAGGTGGACATGTGTTCCCAACAGTCTTTTCTGAGTCGGGTTGATCGTGAGGGTACCCATGAGAGTTATTGAAGTTGGGTTGGCCTGGAGGGTACCCGTCAGATAATTATGAGATACGGCCGGGTAGGTAGTCTGTCCCAGAGTGCGCTGGGCCTGGCCCTTGCCGTAAGTCCTCAAGACGGGATGACAGGAGCACTGATCGTCACCGGGCGCTCCAAGGACACTAATGAGATTGGGTATTTGATCCGAGTTAGTCGTTGACCTATACACACTAACCGTCATGCGGGAACAGTTATGGGCACTCGCGTCGTATGTATCAGCCAAAGCTCTCCATACAGCAGCGGTTCAACGGCACGCTCTCGGATGGCCCGCGTAAGCACCTGCCTTGTATAAGGAGGTAGCTAGGACTGACCCTAGATGCGTTTGCAACATGCAAGAGTGCAAAGGGCAATGGGCCCAAGACCCCTGTGCGCTTAGTATGTAGACCAACGAGCTGGCCTCTCTGTTGAGCCTATGTAGGACTACGACATGTCGATCTTTCGAGGCCTGGCATTACCCAGGAAAGTGTGTCCTTCCGGAGATGATTGAGCGTATCGGGTAATGTGGTGCAGCCCTGCAGGGAAGTTTATCTATTAGAATAGTCGTGTCCACGGTAATAGGATGACTTGGAGTTGTATCCTGATCTATACAACTAGAACTATATACTATAGATGATAAATGGATATGATGGCTCTGGGATTGCTTTCTCATAGGGAGTAGAGAAAGGATCTATGGGCGTTGATACGTCTCCAACGTATCTATAACTTTTTATTGTTTCATGCTATTATATTACCCCTTTTGGATGTTTATGGGCTTTATTTTACACATTTCTATCATTTTTGGGGCTAACCTACTAACCGGAGGCCCAACCCGTATTGCTGTTTTTTTGCCTATTTCAGTATTTCGAAGAAAAGGAATATCAAACGAAGTCCAAACGGAATGAAACCTTCGGCAGCCGAGGCGACCACGAGAGGATAGGGCGCCCCCCTACAGGGTGCGCCCCCTGTCTCGTGGGCCCCTCGGGTGGCCACCGACGTACTTCTTCCTCCTATATAAGCCTACGTACCCCGAAAACATCCAGGGAGCCAACGAAACACAATTTCCACCACTGTAACCTTATGTATCCGCGAGATCCCATCTTGGAGCCTTCGCCGGTGCTCCGCTGGAGGGGGAATCAACCACGGAGGGCTTCTACATCAACACCATAGCCCCTCCGATGAGTTGTGAGTAGTTTACCACAGACCTTCGGGTCCATAGTTATTAGCTAGATGGCTTCTTCTCTCTTTTTGGATCTCAATACAATGTTCTCCCCCTCTCTTCTGGAGATCTATTCGATGTAAACTCTTTTTGCGGTGTGTTTGTCGAGATCCGATGAATTGTGGGTTTATGATCAAGTTTATCTGTGAGAAATATTTGAATCTCCTCTGAATTCTTTTATGTATGATTGAGTTATCTTTGCAAGTCTCTTCGAATTATCAGTTTGGTTTGGCCTACTAGATTGATCTTTCTTGCCATGGGAGAAGTGCTTAGCTTTGGGTTTAATCTTGCGGTGTCCTTACCTAGTGACAGAAAGGGTTGCCAGGAGTCGGTCGATGTGTGGAGTAATAGTAGTAGATGCAGGCAGGAGTCGGTCTACTTGTCACGGACGTGATGCCTATATACATGATCATGCCTAGATAATCTCATAATTATTCGCTTTTGTATCAATTGGTCGACAGTAATTTGTTCACCCACCATAATACTTATGCTATCTTGAGAGAAGCCTCTAGTGAAACCTATGGCCCCGGGTCTATCTCTTATCATATTTGCTGCCAATCTACTTTTATTTGCATCTTTACTTTTTGCATCTATCTTATAAAATACCAAAAATATATTTATCTTATCATACTATCTATATTAGATCTCACTTCGGCAAGTGGTCGTGAAGGAATTGACAACCCCTTTATTCCGTTGGTTGCAAGTTCTTTGTTTGTTTGTGTAGGTGCGTGGGACTTTTGAGGAGCCTCCTACTGGATTGATACCTTGGTTCTCAAAAACTGAGGGAAATACTTACGCTACTATTGCTGCATCACCCTTTCCTCTTCAAGGAAAACCAACGCAAGCTCAAGACGTAGCAAGAAGGATTTCTAGCGCCGTTGCCAGGGAGGTCTTTGCTCAAGTCAAGACATACCAAGTACCCATCACAAACTCATCTCCCTCTCATTTACATTATTTGCCATTTGCCTCTCGTTTTCCTCTCCCCCACTTCACCCTTGCTGTTTTATTCGCCCTCTCTTCCCCAATCTCCTCCTCTCTTTCCGCTTGCCTTTTTCTGTTTGCTTTTGTGTTGGATTACTTGTTGCCATGGTGCAAGATAATACCAAATTGTGTGATTTCTCGAATACCAATAATAATGATTTCCTTAGTACTCCGATTGCTCCTCTTAATGATGTTGAGTCTTGTGAAATCAATACTGCTTTGCTGAATCTTGTTATGAAAGATCAATTCGCCGGCCTTCCTAGTGAAGATGCCGCTACCCATCTAAACAACTTTGTTGATTTGTGTGATATGCAAAAGAAGAAAGATACGGATAACGATATTGTCAAATTGAAGTTATTTCTGTTTTCACTTAGAGATCGTACTAAAGTTTGGTTTTCGTCTTTGCCTAAAAATAGTATTGATTCTTGGAACAAGTGCAAAGATGCCTTTATCTCTAAGTATTTTCCTCCCGCTAAGATTATCACTCTCAGGAACGATATTATGAATTTTAAAGAACTTGATCATGAGCATGCTGACCAATCTTGGGAAACAATGAAATTAATGATTCGCAATTGCCCTACTCATGGTTTGAATTTATGGATGATCATACAAAATTTTTATGTCGGTTTGAACTTTGCTTCTAGAAATCTCTTAGATTCGGCCGCGGGAGGCACGTTTATGGAAATCACGTTAGGAGATGCTACAAAACTTCTTGATAATATTATGGCTAATTATTCTCAATGGCACACCGAAAGATCTTCTAGTAAAAAAGTGCATGCTATAGAAGAAATCAATGTTTTGAGTGGAAAGATGGATGAACTTATCAAATTATTTGCTACTAAAAATACTCCTGTTGATCCCAATGATATGCCTTTGTATACTTTGATTGAGAATAATAATGAATCTATGGATGTGAATTTTGTTGGTAGGAATAGTTTTGGAAACAATGCTTATAGATGAAACATTAATGCTAGACCATTCCCTAGTAATTCTTCTAATAATTATGGAAATTCCTACAATAATTCTTATGGTAATTTTAATAAAATGCCCTCTGATTTTGAGAATAGTGTGAAAGAATTTATTATTTCTCAAAAGAATTTTAATGCTTTGCTTGAAGAAAAATTGCTCAAAGTTGATTGGCTAGGAACGTTGATAGACTTTCGCTTGATGTTCATTCTCTTAAACTTAGATATTCTTCCCCTAAGCATGATATCAATGAGTCTCTCAAAGCAATGAGAATTTCCATTGACGAGTGCAAGGAAAGAACCGCTAGATTGCGTGCAAAGAAAGATTGCTTTATAAAGGCGTGTTCTTCTAGTTTCCACAAAAATAATGATGAAGATCTTAAAGTTATTGATGCATCTCCTATTAGATCTTTGTTTTGCAATATGAATCTTGATAATTATGGGACAGAAGATGAGTCAACTTTACCTAGAAGGCGTCCCAAGAATTCAGAGTTTTTAGATCTTGATGCTAAATTTGGTAAAAGTGGGATTGGAGAGGTCATGACTTTAAATAGTATTGAACCCACTATCTCGGATTTCAAGGAATTTGATTATGATAATTGTTCTTTCGAAGGTTGTATTTCCTTGTTGCAATCCGTTGTTAATTCTCCTCATGCTTATAGTCAAAATAAAGCTTTTACCAAACATATCGTTGATGCCTTGATGCAATCTTATGATGAAAAACTAAATTTGGAAGTTTCTATACCTAGAAAACTTAATGATGAGTGGAAACCTACTATAAAGATTAGAATTAAATATCATGAGTGTTTTGCTTTGTGTGATTTGGGTGCTAGTGTTTCCACGATTCCGAAAACTTTATGTGATATTCTAGGTTTCCATGATCTTGATGATTGCTCTTTAAATTTGCACCTTGTGGATTCCACCATTAAAAAGCCAATAGGAAGGATCAATGATGTTCTCATTGTTGCAAATAGAAATTTGGTGCCCGTAGATTTTATCGTTCTTGATATAGATTGTAATCTTTCTTGCCCTATTATTCTTGGTAGACCTTTCCTTAGAACGATTGGCGTGATTATTATTATGAAGGAAGGGAATATTAGATTCTAATTTCCATTAAAGAAAGGCATGGAGCACTTTCCAAGAAAGAAAGTGAAATTACCTTATGAATCTATCATGCGAGCTACTTATGAATTTAGTGCCAAAGATGGCACTACTTAGATCTATCTTCGCTTTTATGCCTAGCTAGGGGAGTTAAACGATAGCGCTAGTTGGGAGGCAACCCAATTTTCTTTATGTTTTTTGTTTTTGTTCCTGTTTAGTAGTAAATCTTGCATCTACCTCCTGTTTAGATGTGTTTTTATCTTTTAATTAGTGTTTGTGCCAAGTAGAAACTATAGGATAACCTATGATGATAGTTGATTTGATTCTGCTGAAAAACAGAAACTTTGTGCACACTAATTTAGTTTTATTAAATCACAGAAACGTGATTTTGCGTTGATTCTTTTTTCTACTGATCAATAAAGAAAGTTTCCAGGACTTCCTATTTTTGTAGGACTTTTAGAGTCGTAGAAGTTTGCGTTAGTTACAGATTTCTACAGACTGTTCTGTTTTTGACAGATTCTGTTTTTCGTGTGTTGTTTGCTTATTTTGATGCATCTATGGCTATTAAATAGTTTATAAAACATAGAGAAGTTGGAATACAGTAGGCTTAACACCAAAATAAATAAATAATGAGTTCATTACATTACCTTATGTGGTGGTTTTGGTTTCTTTCACTAACGGAGCTTATAACATTTCCTGTTGAGTTTTGTGTTGTGAAGTTTTCAAGTTTTGGGTAAAGCTTTTATGGACTATGGAATAAGGAGTGGCAAGAGCCTAAGCTTGGGGATGCCCATGGCACCCCAAGATATTCAAGGATAGCCAAAAGCCTAAGCTTGGGGATGCCCTGGGAAGGCATCCCCTCTTTCGTCTTCGTTCATTGGTAACTTTACTTGGAGCTCTATTTTTATTCGCCACATGATATGTGTTTTGCTTGAAGCGTCATGTATTATATTAGTCTTTGCTTTTTAGTTTACCACAATCAGCCTTGATTTAAACACCTTTTGGGAGAAGCCTACTTGATTAGAATTTGCTAGAATACTCTATGTGCTTCACTTATATCTTTTGAGCTTGATAGTTTTTGCTCTAGTGCTTCACTTATATCTTTTAGAGCACGGCGGTGGATTAATTTTGAAGAAATTGCTAGTCTCTCATGCTTCACTTATATTATTTTGAGAGTCTTTTAGAAAAGCATGGTATTTGCCTTGGTTACGAATTTGGTCCTAGAATGATGAGCATCCCAGTTGGGTATAATAAAAACTATCATAGAAAGTGAATTGGATGCTATGGTCAATTTGATGCTTGATAATTGTTTTGAGATATGGAGGTAGTGATATTAAAGTCATGCTAGTTGAGGTGATTATTAAAAATACCTGTGTTGAGGTTTGTGATTCCCGTAGCATGCACGTATGGTGAACCGCTTTGTGATGAAGTTGGAGCACAATTTTGTTTATTGATTGTCTTCCTTATGAGTGGCGGTCGGGGACGAGCGATGGTCTTTTCCTACCAATCTATCCCCCTAGGAGCATGCGCGTAGTACATTGTTTTTGATGACTTCTAGATTTTTGCAATAAGTACATGAGTTCTTTTGACTAATGTTGGGTCCATGGATTATACGCACTCTCACCCTTCCACCATTGCTAGCCTCTCTTGTGCCGCACAACTTTTGCCGGTACCATACACCCACCATATACCTTTCTCAAAACACCCACCATACCTACCTATTATGGCATTTCCATATCCATTCCGAGATATATTGCCATGCAACTTTCCACCGTTTCTTTCATATGACACACATTACTTTTGTCATATTGCTCTTTGCATGATCATGTAGTTGACATTGTATTTGTGGCAAGGCCACCTTCATAATTTTCATACATGTCACTCTTGATTCATTGCATATCCCGGTACACCGCCGGAGGCATTCATATAGATTCATATCTTGTTCTAGCTTTGAGTTGTAATTCTTGAGTTGTAAATCCATAAAAGTGTGATGATCGTCATTATTAGAGCATTGTCCTAGTGAGGAAAGGATGATGAAGACTATGATTCCCCCAAAAGTCGGGATGAGACTTCAGACTTTACAAAAAGAAAAAAAAGAAAAAAAAGAGACAGGCCAAAAAGAAAAAAAAGGCCAAAGAAAAAAAGGGGGAAAATAAAAAAAATAAAAAAAATGAGAGAAAAAGAGAGAAGGGACAATGCTACTATCTCCTTTTCCACACTTGTGCTTCAAAGTAGCACCATGATCTTCATGTTAGAGAGTGTCATATGTTGTCACTTTCATATACTAGTGGGAATTTTTCATTATAGAACTTGGCTTGTATATTCCAATGATGGGCTTCCTCAAAATGCCCTAGGTCTTTGTGAGCAAGCGAGTTGGATGCACACCCACTTAGTTTCTTTTGTTGAGCTTTCATATATTTATAGCTCTAGTGCATCCGTTGCATGGCAATCCCTACTCACTCACATTGATATCTATTAATGGGCATCTCCATAGCACGTTGATACGCCTAGTTGATGTGAGACTATCTTCTCCTTTTTGTCTTCTCCACAACCACCATTCTACTTCACATATAGTGCTATGTCCATGGCTCACGCTCATGTATGGCGTGGAAGTTGAAAAAGTTTGAGATTACTAAAGTATGAAACAATTGCTTGGCTTGTCATCGGGGTTGTGCATGATTAAATACTTTGTGTGATGAAGATAGAGCAACAGCCAGACTATATGATTTTGTAGGGATAACTTTCTTTGGCCATGTTATTTTGAGAAGACATGATTACTTTGATTAGTATGCTTGAAGTATCACTATTTTTATGTCAATATGAACTTTTATTTTGTATCATTTGGATCTGAACATTCATGCCCCAATAAAGAAAATTACATTGAGAATTCTGCTAGGTAGCATTCCACATCAAAAATTCTGTTTTTATCATTTACCTACTCGAGGACGAGCAGGAATTAAGCTTGGGGATGCTTGATACGTCTCCAACGTATCTATAATTTTTTATTGTTTTATGCTATTATATTACCCCTTTTGGATGTTTATGGGCTTTATTTTACACATTTATATCATTTTTGGGACTAACCTACTAATCGGAGGCCCATCCCGTATTGCTGTTTTTTTGCCTATTTCAGTATTTCAAAGAAAAGGAATATCAAACGAAGTCCAAACGAAATGAAACCTTCGGGAGCGTGATTTTTGGAATGAACGTGATCCAGAGGACTTGGAGTGCAAGTCAAGAAGCAGCCGAGGCGGCCACGAGAGGGTAGGGCACGCCCCCCTACAGGGTGCGCCCCCTGTCTAGTGGGCCCCTCGGGTGGCCACCGACGTACTTCTTCCTCCTATATAAGCCTACGTACCCCGAAAACATCCAAGGAGCCAACGAAACACAATTTCCACCACCATAACCTTATGTATCCACAAGCTCTCTTATCATATTTGCTTCCAACCTACTTTTATTTGCATCTTTACTTTTTGCATCTATCTTATAAAATACCAAAAATATATTTATCTTATCATACTATCTCTATTAGATCTCACTTCTGCAAGTGGCCGTGAAGGGATTGACAACCCCTTTATTTCATTGGTTGCGAGTTCTTTGTTTGTTTGTTTGTGTAGGTGCGTGGGACTTTTGAGGAGCCTCCTACTGGATTGATACCTTGGTTCTCAAAAACTGAGGGAAATGCTTATGCTACTATTTCTGCATCACCCTTTCCTCTTCAAGGAAAACCAACGTAAGCTCAAGACGTAGCAGGCGTTAATACTGCAATATGCTTGCTACTTATAATATGCTATTATGTACTCTTCTAAATGTTGCAAGATGCTTGAAGATGCTAGTCTTTGATAGGCTAGGTTTTCCCTGCTCTTCTAGCATTTCTGTAGTTCAGTCCAAAGATATAGCCCCATTCCTTTAGCACTGATGCATACCTAGCATAGATCTGATGTAAACCTTGCGAGTATTTCATATGACTACTCACGGTTGCTTTGCTACATCTTTTCCCCCATACCCGATTGTTGCGATCAAATGATGGATCCGAGGAGCCAGCTACAACTACCGATGACTACTATTACTACCCCGAGGGTGCCTACTACTATGTGGAGGCCGTCGATGATCAGGAGTAGTTTGGAAGCTCCCAGGCAGAAGGCCTTGCCCTTTCGATCATTGATGCTTTTGTGCTAGCCTTCTTAAGGCAAACTTGTTTACCTATATCTGTACTCAGATATTGTTGCTTCCGCTGACTCATTTGTATTCGAGCTTATGTATTCGAGCCCTCGAGGCCCCTGGCTTGCAATATGAAGGTTGTATGACTTTAAATTGTCTACAGAGTTGTGTTGTGATATCTTCCTGTGAGTCCCTGATCTTGATCATACACATTTGCGTGTATGATTAGTGTACGATTGAATCTGGGGCGTCGCAACTAGAAGATTAGTTGCAAAAAAACAAGGGCTCGATGGCCATGGACACGCATAGAGCATGAGCTCAAAATAGAGTAGAGAAGAGGTGTGGTTATTTGCTTAGCAGCTATGTTGGAACAAAAGAAGAGCGACCGAAGGGGGCGTATCAGAGTGGAAGGAGAATCATAGCACGGTGTCATGGATGTCCTGCACCTGCACGTGTTAGGAAGTGCACCTATCAGGGAAGCACCAAGTATAGACATGGCATGCTATAAACTCCCTCCTCCGATTCATATTAATCACTGCTATCTTAGAACAACTTTGCAGTAAAGTTGTACTAAGTCAGCGACAATTAATATGGATCGGAAGAGGTACCACCATAGCAGCAATGAAAATAATAGAAAATTATGGCTAAGTATGGCATCGCATAGCTAAAGAAACTATATATTGTACCATAACATTTGCAAATGGATCTAGTTCTCTCTAGGATTACTAGTGAGCTCACACTGTAAATATAACATTTGTTCATCTTTACCTAATAATAAAGGACGGAAGCTTTCATAGTTCCCCATACGTCATCGATTTAAATCCATTAATTTTATGTTAACCATAAAAGTCGACGGCTCACATTTAAAAGGCACAAAACGATTCGTTCGTCTGCCACTTCTTTCCCTAATAACAAAGCACGGATTGAGTCTTTCGAGTTCACCGTCGTGTCCTTCTTACACAAAGGTCCCTGTGGTTTTTAGGAATTAAACCCGCCGTCCCTATTTTAGTGAATCTGAAAAAATGTTTCGTTTTTTGTAGAAACCCCCCTACATCTGTAAGAATTCAGTCCGTGCACCCTGCCGATCCCATGTCAACCTCCAGCCCGCCGTCATCTCCTGCCCCGCTCCACCCAGCCCGGCCGCCATCGCGCCACCGGTCGTTGCCCCGCGCCGCCGGTGCACCTACCCCTGTAGCCATGGCGCGTCACCTTACAGGTGGACCCCTGATACGTCTCTGTCGTGTCTATAATTTTTGATTGTTCCATGCCAATATTATTCAACTTTCATATACTTTTGGCAACTTTTTATACTATTTTTGGGACTAACATATTGATCCAGTGCCCAGTGCATGTTCCTGTTTGTTGCATGTTTTATGTTTCGCAGAAAACCCATATCAAACAGAGTCCAGACGGGATAAAAACGGACGGAGAATATTTTTGGAATATTTATGATTTTTGGGAAGAAGAATCAACATGAGACGATACCCGAGGGGGCCACGAGGCAGGGGGCTCGACCCTTGTGGGCACCCCAGAAGGCGGTTGCTGCTCTTCTTTTGCCGCAAGAAAGCCAATTTCCGAAAAAAATCATGTTGAAGGTTTCAATCCAATCGGAGTTACGGATATCCGGATATATAAGAAACGGTCAAAAGGCAGAACCAGGGAACGCAGAAACAGAGAGAGACATAGAGACAGATCCAATCTCGGAGGGGCTCTCGCTCCTCCCAAGCCATGGAGGCCATGGACCAGAGGGGAAACCCTTCTCCCATCTAGGGAGAAGGTTAAGGAAGAAGAATAAGAAGGCGGGGCTCTCTCCCCCTTGCTTCTAGTGGCACCGGAACGCCGCCGGGGCCATCATCATCACCACGATCTACACCAACAACTTCACCGCCCTCATCACCAACTCTTCCCCCTCTATGCAGCGGTGTAACCCCTCTTTTACCCACTGTAATCTCTACTTAAACATGGTGCTCAATGCTATATATTATTTCCCAATGATGTATGGCTATCCTATGATGTTTGACTAGATCCATTTTGTCCTATGGGTTAATTGATGATCGTGATTGGTTTGAGTTGCATGTTTTATTATTGGTGTTGTCCTATGGCACACTCCGTGTCACGCAAGCGTGAGGGATTCCCGCTGTAGGGTGTTGCAATATGTTCATGGTTTGCTTATTGTCTATGTTGCGTGAGTGACTGAAACACAAACATGGATAAGTGGGTCATGGCGTATGGGAATAAAGAGGACTTGATACTTTAATGCTATAGTTGGGTTTTTCCTTAATGATCTTTAGTAGTTGCGGATGCTTGCTAGAGTTCCAATTATAAGTGCATATGATCCAAGAAGAGAAAGTATGTTAGCTTATGCCTCTCCCTCAAATAAATTTGCAATAGTGATTACCGGTTTAGTTATCGATTGCCTAGGGACAAATAACTTTCTTGTGACAAAAAGCTCCCTACTAAAACTAACTTAGTTGTGTCTTCATCTAAATAGCCCCTACTTTTTATTTACGTGCTTTTTGTTATCTTGCAAACCTATCCTATCACACTTGCAAAGTACTTCTAGTTTCATACTTGTTCTAGGTAAAGCAAACGTCAAGCGTGCGTAGAGTTGTATTGGTGGTCGATAGAACTTGAGGGAATATTTGTTCTACCTTTAGCTCCTCGTTGGGTTCGACACTCTTACTTATCGAAAGAGGCTACAATTGATACCCTATACTTGTGGGTTATCAACCCCTCCTCGGGCAAGATCTCCTCCCAGAGCAAGACAGCGAGCACGACCTAGCCCCACCCACACACACCGTCGCCCCATCCGTCGTAGCACCACCCTCCCCCTTCTCTTGATCGGTAGGATCCGCCGCATCTGGTGGGACGCGCGGCCGCTGTGCTTCACCTGTCGCCGGCCTCCTTCCGATTCCCTTGGTCATCGCTGATGAGCACGCACCGATGAGGAGTTGTTCCCCAACCGAAGGAATGGATGATGGTTGTGGTACCCAGCCGGCGAGTCCCGGCCACATTACCTTGCTGAATGCTGTGGTGCTCAGCAATAATTTTTGGATTGATGGATTGTCATTGGCTGTTGTAGGTAAGATGTTTGACAAATTGTTTCTTTCATATTTAGAGTGTCATTGTACAATGGCTTGCTATGGGCCTAAGTAATGTAGGTTTATTGATCAATTTTAGCTAATCATCAGTATCAAGAAGTATTCACTAGCACTTCCTTTGTTGATTGCTATGGCTAACTTCTGTAAGGTCATTTTTAGCCAAAATTTGTTGTACATGTAGACACAAGGTTCATTAATGGTAATAGATGACTAGAGAGCAGCAACTAAATACTATATGTGTCGAAATTGATATATTTAACTCCATGTAACTATCATTATGCAATGGTGTATTGTTGGTTCTATGAATTATACGTACCAAACTATATGTTTAGCACTACTTCAACTTCATGTATGTGGCAATGTATGTTGAGGATATAACTACTGAGTGTAAACCGCCCAGGAGGGGCCGGTTCACGCTCAACTAAATTGAAGCCCATGAAGACAAGAAGATGGCGCTTTACTGATAAAGCTTAGAAGCCCAGAGCCCAGGGGCGGATTAGGGCACATAGTGGTAAACCACCATAGTTGTGTAACTTGTATTGTAAGTTAGCGAAAGGGAGAGACCGAGCCGAACACTTGTATGAGTCGGCCTCGGGACTCTGTAAACCAGCCAGGTGTCACCCTGTGTATATAAAGGGACGACCCGGCGGCGGTTTAGGAACGACAGACAATAACTCGAGAACCAGGCAAAGCGTATTTGCTCCCTGGTCATCGAAACCCCAATAATCCCATCACAACTAGACGTAGGCTTTTACCTTCATCGTAAGGGGCCGAACTAGTATAAAACTCTCGTGTCCCTTGTCCGGTTTAATCCCTTCAGGCTAATCTTGTTGTGATGGCTCCACGACTAAGTCCTTCTGCTAGGACATCTGACGTGATATTTCCACGACAGTTCGCGCCCACCGTGGGGCTATCGCATGATGGTTTCGAGTTCTTAAAGGGCAGCTTTGAAGGACTCAAGGGGTACGTGGTTGGCCGGATGAACAAGAGTCGTCGCGGCAAGCTCTACATCGACGATGCAGGATGGGGCCCTGAGGCCGGCTCAATCGAGTACGGTTACCGGGTCCCCTTTGGTGGAATTCACGTTTTCATTGGCAAGATCGGCGAACCGGGCCCTGAGCCGGACATCGCCACCGACCTCGCCGAGACGGCTCTGCGTGCAAGTCCTGCCCGGGTTTAGCCTACCATGAAGCGTGCGTCTGTAGGATTCATCCATGGTGCGGAATATGAACCGGTGTCCGATGGTGAGACAACCATCTACTCAGATGGTGAATCGTCCACTGGCAAAACCGAGTCGCTGTACCAACTGCATGATTTCCGGTTTGAGGGATACTCCGATGGCGACAGTATTCCGGGTCCCCTTGAACCGCCAAACCGGGTTGTGATCTTCATGGACGGTACGCAACCCACCGTGCAATCTTCATCTACAGCAGCAATGGTCTCCGGATTGGCAGCCACAGCAGGTGGCCCGGCGCGCCAGCCGGCTCAAGTTCTGGCTGGTTTACTGGACGCCTTGACGGCATTGTTGACTACTGTGGTGACTCCGGAGACTCAAGATCAGCATAATGCGGATGTTACAAAGCTAAAGGATCAGATAGCTCAGGCCAAGGCGGACTTGGCGGCTGAGGAGGCCAGGATGGATGAAGAGCGGCCGCTTTAGATGCCCAATCACAACAGATCCATGCATAGAATTACCGGCTTATGTTGGATCAGAACGCATCAAACAACGTCATGAGAAGGCAATACTGATCTTGACTACCGCAAATCTATGAAGTCTGAAGCTCTTCGGTACACCAGGAGCTGGGCCTAGCAATCCGGCAGGAGTAAACCGGACCGAGGCACCTGGGGCGGCACCGGATCAGCCACGGGCGATGGACCCGCCTTGATAGACGGACAACCCGCCGCAATATGTAGCAACACCTCTGGGTCACTTTTCTTGCCCTTTGGATAATATGATCGCAGCAGCATCACGTTTGGCGGCTATTCCGATGGAGGGTGATTCATTAGCAGCGATTGAGACTCGACGAGCCAGGGATCTTCTTCAAACCGCCGTTGTACAGCAACAGGCGTATTCCTACAGCCGAGACAGAACACATTCAACCCCTTGTCTGAGCAAGAGTTATAACAGGCACATAGACGAATCGGCCGTGTCAACAATGCGCGATATCGTGATGCCCCTCGAGGTCCTAATCCGGCGAACGGCGGTTTGAATGCTCAGGATGTGGTGGATAATGGCAGAGCGTGAAGGGAGGCCGCATTAGCAGCACAACACGCGGGTCAATGTCAACCCGCCCCGGTTCAGCCGGCGGCGTCAGTAGAGCGAGGGACAGGGCTTGCCTTCAGCTCTTGGGGAGTGCCGTGTCTCATCCCGGCTCTCCATAATGTGCGGTTGCCCAAGGATTTCAAAGGAACACGCAAGGTGCCTAATTATACCGCTGATCAACCCCTTGAGGCGTGGGTTGGGAGTTATGAGATGGCAATGGAGATGCTAGGTGTGGATGAAGCGGCATGTGCAAAATACTTCACCATGATGCTAGAAGGTACGGCTCGCCCTGGCTGAAGAACCTGCATGCTAACTCGATCAATTCATGGGATGAGTTGAAGGCCAAGTTCATAGCAAACTTCAAAGATACATGCAAGCAACCTATGTCCATTGTAGATCTGGCGGCTTGTGTCCAAGGAGAGAATGAATCAACAACCCATTGGGTGCGCCGGGTTTCAGAAATTTTGCATTCATCCGGTCGCATCAATCCGGATACAGCAATTGTGACGTTGGAGGGCAATTGCCGGTTTAAGTCACTAAAAATGAAGTTGGGACGGCTCAAGCGCCACTGCAATGATATGGGAACGCTTATGGCGGCTCCGGTTAAGTATGCTGATTCTGATAATACCAAGGACCCTGATTCTGATGAAGAGATATAGGAGAAGGGAAAGAAGAATGCCGGTTCGAAGGGACATCATAACCAGGCGGGCCACGGAAACAATGGTAAGCGTAAAGCGGACAATTCCGATTTTGTGGCTAACACCAGTATGCAGGGTAATATGCTTCGCCGTAAGGGTAAACCGCCCCAGCGCGGTGGAGGAATGAATCTGGAACGCCTGTTAAACCAGCCTTGCCTAAAGCACGGGACAAAGGAGGCTCCAGCCACACACCTTTGGAAGGATTGCCACATCATGAGGGAATTCAAAAACTCAGATATTTTCCGGTATGATCAGGGTCCATCTGGTGGTTCCGGTCCAGGGTTCCATGTGCTGGGTTATAGTGGTGGCGGTTCAAACTCAAGGTTTCAGAATAATCAGGGCAATCAGAATAACCAAGGTGGTAACCATTAACAGAGTAGTCGGGGGAATCGACAATAGTTGGGCTATCAGAGCAACCGAAAGCAGTTAAACGGTGGACAGTATCATGTCTTCACTACTAGCTTGTGCAAGCGCGATCAAAAACTCCATAAAAGGGCAGTCAACTCTGTTGAACCGGCAGTGCCCCGATATCTACGATGGTCTGAACAGCCTATTGTCTGGAGCAGGGAGGATGATCCGCCCCGGGTTGACAATCCGAGTCACCTAGCTTTGGTGGTTGCACCGCAGGTGGGAGGTTATAAGTTCACTAAGGTGCTCATGGACGGAGGAAGTAGTATCAACATCTTGTACTATGAAACCTTCCGGCGTATGGGGTTGACAGATAAGAATCTTAGACCGTGAAACACCATTTTTCATGGGGTGGTGCCTGGTAAATCGGCTTACCGAGCTGGTAAGATAGCTTTGGAGGTAGTTTTTGGAGATGATCATGATTCAAGGTCCGAGACGCTTACCTTTGAAGTGGTCAAGATCAGAAGTCCGTATCATGCTTTATTTGGACGGCCGGTTTACGCTAAATTCATGGCAAGGCCATGTTATGTTTATCTGCAGCTCAAGATGCCGGGTCACAAAGGGACCATCACGGTTCATGGTAGCCGTAAGATCGCTTTGGAGTGTGAGGAAGCTGATGCGGCCTATGCTGAATCGGTTTGTGCAACAGAAGAGTTGAAGTTTTATAAGGACATTGTTGATCCGGCAGACATGACCTCTCTATAGAAGCCCACTACAGAGCATGATCCGGCTTTGAAGTTTAAATCGGCCGATGAGACTAAATTGGTTGATTTTGTTCCTGGCGATTCATCCAAGCAGTTCAGCATCAGCGTCAACTTGGATCCCAAATAGGAAAGCGCGCTCATCGAGTTCATCCGTGAGAATCGGGACATCTTTGCATGGAAACCTTGTGACATGCCAGGTGTACCGAGGGAACTCGCTGAGCACACTCTTAATATCGATCCGAAGTTCAAACCGGTCAAACAGTTTCTCCGCCGCTTTAATGAGGAGCGGCACAAGGCCATTGGGGAAGAGGTAGCCTGGCTCCTGGCAGCAGGGTTTATCGTGGAAGTATTTCACCCAGAGTGGTTGGCTAATCCAGTGCTGGTGCTTAAGAAAAACGGCACTTGGCGTATGTGTGTGGATTACACAAATTTGAACAAAGCTTGCCCAGCTGATCCCTTTGCCCTCCCTCGCATTGATCAAATCATTGATGCTACGGCGGGTTGTGAGCGTTTGAGTTTCTTGGATGCTTATTCTGGTTATCATCAGATCAAGATGGTAGTTAAGGACCAGGATAAGACGGCTTTCATCACTCCCTTTGGAGCCTTCTGTTATGTATCTATGCCCTTTGGGCTCAAGAGTGCCCAGGCAATTTATCAACGTTGTGTGCAGAATTGTCTTCATACTCAGATTGGGCACAATGTTCATGCCTATGTGGATGATATTGTGGTCAAGTCTAGGAAGGCGGAGACACTCATATCTGATTTGCAAGAAACTATTGATAATCTGAGAGTTTATAAAATGATGCTCAATCCGGCTAAGTGTGTTTTCGGTGTACCGGCTGGCAAGCTCTTGGGGTTTTTGGTGTCCAACCGGGGCATTGAGGCTAATCCAGAAAAGATCAAGGCTATCACATCTCTGGCTAAACCGGCATATATCAATGATGTTCAATGTTTGGCGGGTCATATTGCGGCTTTGAGCCAGTTTATCAGTAGGTTGGGAGAAAAGGCAATCCCTCTGTACCAGATGTTGAAGAAGACAGACAGTTTTGTATGGAGCGATGCTGCTGATGCGGCGTTTGAAAACTTGAAGAAGCAATTGGCTGAACCGCCGGTTCTTCCCGCTCCAGTTGATAAGGGGCCACTACTGTTATATGTGGTTGCTAATGCCCGGGCTGTCAGTGTTGCTATTGTGGTAGAGCGCAAGGAGGCTGGGAAGGAATACCCGGTCCAAAGGCCGGTTTACTATATCAACGAAGTGCTCATTGAGTCCAAGCAAAGATATCCGCATTGGCAGAAGTTGGTGTATGGGGTTTTTATGGCAAGTCGGAAGCTTAAACAGTACTTTCAAGGTCATCCCATCATAGAGGTCAGTTCTGCTCCTTTGGGGGATATAATCCAGAACTGGGAAGCAACTGGCCGAGTTACTAAATGGGCTATTGAGCTTGGACCACATGGTTTGAAGTATATGCCTCGAACAGCAATCAAATCCCAGGCCCTTGTGGATTTCATCAATGATTGGACAGAGTTACAGATACCGGAGGACAAACTGGACAGTACATACTGGATTATTCACTTTGACGGATCCAGGCAATTGGAGGGCTTGGGGGCTGGAGTTGTCCTTACTTCCCCTCGAGGTGATAAAATTCATTATGTTCTTTGCTTAATGTTCCCTTGTACTAACAATGCAGCTGAGTATGAAGCCTTACTCCACGTTCTTCGAGTGGCTAAGGAGATGAACTTAATCCGAGTACAATGCCTTTGAGATTCTAATCTGGTGGCTCAACAAGTTTCTGGCACTTGGGACTCTAAGGATCCCCTCATGGCGGCTTACAGGCGAGAAGTGGATGTTGTGGCTGGTCACTTCAAAGGTTATCAGGTCTAGCACATTGATCGGCGTAAAATTGAAGCAGCAAATGCTTTAAGCCGGCTGGGGTCTCAACGTAAACCGGTGCCACCCAATATTTTTCTGGATGTCCTGCATAACCCGTATGTAAAATTGCCCATAGAGGAGGATTTGGCTATTCCTGATCCGGAGGCATATGTGGTTGCCGCTTTACACACAATTCCGGATTGGACGGTTCCGTATCTAGCATATATGAACTGGGCGAATTACCAGAAGATGAAGTTCTGGCCAGACAGATAGTCCGGTGATCCAAGTCCATGGTTATTCACAATGGCGAGTTACACCGCTGTAGTGTTTCAGGCGTGTTCCAACGTTGTGTTTCTCCTGAGGAAGGCCAAGACATATTGCACGAAATCCATGAAGGCGATTGTGGTCATCATGCCGGTTCAAAATCCCTGGTTGCTAAAGCTTTTCGTCATGGTTTTTACTGGTTGATGGCTCATGCCGATGCTGAGGACTTGGTAAAGCGGTGTGATGCTTGTCAGAAGTTTTCACGCCGAGCTCATGTTCCGGCTCAAGAGCTACGGATGATTCCAATAACTTGGCCGTTTTCTACTTGGGGGCTTGATATGGTGGGTCCTTTTAAGCGATCCAAGGATAAGAAGACCCACCTCTTGGTGGCGGTTGATAAATTTACTAAATGGATTGAAGCAGAGCCAGTAAGAAAATGTGACGCAGCCACGGCGGTTCAATTCATCAAAAAGGTGATCTTCTATTTTGGTTTTCCACATAGCATCATCACAGATAATGGCACGAATCTTTCCGAAGGTGAGATGGAGGAATTTTGTCAACGAGAGCACATCCGGCTTGATGTAGCGTCCGTGGCTCACCCCCAGTCTAATGGCCAAGCTGAGAGAGCTAATCAGGAAATTTTAAAGGGTATAAAGCCCTAGCACATGGTCCCTTTGAAGCGGACGCCGGGTTGTTGGGTGGAAGAACTACCATCTGTGTTATGGAGCATAAACACCAACCCAAACCGATCTACAGGTTATACGCCCTTCTTCATGGTCTACATAGCAGAGGCGGTTCTCCCCAGTGACATTTGTCATGACTCGCCCCGTGTTGCCAATTATGTTGAAGCGGACAACGAGCAAGCACGTCAAGAAGCACTGGACCTGTTAGACGAGAAACGAGACATGGCATTGGCTCATTCGGTGGTTTATCAGCAAGACCTGAGGCGTTATCAAAGCCGCCGGGTTAAGACAAGAACCTTTCAAGAAGGCGACTTAGTGCTCCGGCTCATCTAGGATCAGACCGATATGCACAAGTTATCCCCACCTTGGGAAGGGCCCTTTGTGGTCAGCAAGAATCTGCACAACGGATCATACTACCTCATTGACGTTCGAGAAGACTCGCGCAGTTCTGAGGAGGAGACCCGGCGGCCGTGGAACATAGCTCTCCTTCATCCTTACTACACCTGAGCTATAGGCTCTTCTTATGTACATATTTGACAATGTATATACTATGCTCAATATAATAAACCGACATCCTTGCTACAAGCAGGGCCTCTGCCGTTCTTCCAATATTTCTTGATTACAAGGGGGCTTCTGCTTCCAAAGCAATGGCCCGTTTTGGTCATCAAACCGGCTATCATGCCATCATACAGCTTGGGAGCTTCACACCCAAGGGGCCAAAGAGAGTTCTGTTACTAAAAGCACGACTCATAAATAGGCACCCATTGAGCACAGCTCACAAAGTTACTTGGGGGCTCTTTGTGTAAAGTAACAAAGAGTTTGAAAGGACCCTTGTAATTGGGTATCGACCCACCGCTTGGAAGCCTGGTGTATTCACCTAAAACCCCGGGTTAACCTGCCTTCATCAAGTAAGCCACTCCTATCCAGGTAATCCTGGCACGACCCGCCGAACGTTTGATAAGTTACTCTCATTGAGACCCTGAACTTGTCAAAGTTAAAACGACGATTGGATAGTTGGAGGCCCATCTTAAAAGGCTTTGTCAAATGGTTTAACTCAGCGGCCTGGCAGCCCACGAAAAGCCTCGAATTTGGGCCTGGCAGCCCTCGAAAAGCCTCGACTACAAGTTGTTATTCACTTTTGTTTTTGCAAGTTTTATCTTTATTGATCAACTTTTAAAGTAAGCCAGCGTCTTTCGACTCGGCCAGACTATATGTCTTCATCTCAACCCGGTGTTTTCTTAACCCGGTGTGGCTTACAGTTATCATCTGATAAAGCATACAATCAATGGTGAGCCGGCATCTTTCAATCCGGACTGGCATTGACTATAAGTTGCCAGAATGATCATCCAGTGTTTAGTAATACTCGGTATGGCCTCTTACGCACCAGTATAATATGGTGGGTACCTTCCAACACACAAGGTTTGGGTTTTTCACCCTTACTAAACGAGTTGGTGGACCAACAACAGTGATTTAATATCACAGGTATGATATGATTCATATTTCAATACTTTATAACCTCGGTTATGAGATTCTGTTTGTGTATTGGGTATCATAATCCGTCCGGTCGTAAACCGCCAGGACATGTTCTAGTGTTTAACATGCAGAAAGCAGGACTTGTACAGAATACCAAGACAAATAAAGCATAGCAATATCATGTTGGATTAAAAATATCAAGTAGCATTGCACAATGGCATCAGATCAAAGTATGTCAACTAGCCTATTACAAGGCGCTTCAAGGCCCAAAATAAGTGATTGTTCTTTACACAACACACAATCTGTGAACATCAACCTGGTTTCCAGATTAAGACTCATCGCCGTGTTGACGAGAGGTGGATGGATCTTCTAGCGTTGTTTCAACCTCCTCCTCCCCATCTAGTGGCTGGAAGTCAATGGTGGTCCAGTCAATCCGGGTTAAAGCTCGAAAGACAGCCTCTTCACTTATAAGTTCGGACGGTTCAACGTCAGGGGCATAAGTGTGCTTACGGATTGGCGGGATAAGGTTTTGTGCTTCTTTCACAACAGTGTCAATCCGTTGGTTGTTGGCATCATAGAAGGACCGATGAACAGTCAAGTTAGCCTCTTCTGCCAATTGACTTGCCAGCGGACGCATCTCCTTTGTCAAGGCTTTGAGGGCTTCATTATCAAATTCTGACCCGTTTTCTTATTCATCGGGATAGCCCTTGGCAATATCAACTGGATCCAGGTCAGCTATCCATGCTTTGGCCCGAGTCAGTGCCAACAAAGCGCCAGCCCTGGCAGCAGATCGTCTCATTTCTTCTATCTGCGCCGGTGTCATCGACAATTTGGCTAGTGTCTCCTTGATCAATGTTGGTGCCGGTTTGTTGTATGAGATTGCACAGATAACTCATTGGGTACTGGTATATAGTTGCTCTATCAACGTATATGTTGCCTTAAGCTTCATCCGCATATCAGCACCTAGATGAGCAACACGGCTACCTGAAACGGTTTAAGAATTCACAGTTAAACTGGATATTTTAGATGGATAATCAAGTTCTGTACAAAAGGTACTTACCAAATATCGCAGACGTCATGGCATTTACTTGATGTTTTAACCCGGTTAGCTCTTCTGCCACCGGTTTAAGAGCTGCCTCGGAGTCTTCAGCCCGCTTCAACAAATTAGCCTTTTTCAGTTTCCCAATTGGTCCATTCAGTCTTGAAGCCGTCTTTCAGTTGTTCCATTGTTGTTAAAGCGCCTTTTAGCTCCTCTTTAGCCTTGGAGGTCTCTGCTTGCTGGGACATGATATTCTCTTGAAGATCAGAAATTTGAGAACCTTGGTGGTTTATATCAGCCTGCAACAGTCAGATGATGAGGATGTCAATATTTTTCTCGAAAGTCCCAAGCATATAACCAGTTATACACTTGGCACTTGGGGGCTAATGCGGATTGCTTCTTTACTGCTGATTATTTGAAGTCCCAAGGATCTATACAAGTATTAATCCTGGCACTTGGGGGCTAATGTGTGTTCGATCAGAAAATACACAGGCAAGGGAATTAACAAAATGCAATATGGAACATAAAAGTCCCGGTTTATCTTCAAGAGATAAACCGGCCCTTGGGTGCTACTCAGTTGAAGTGTTCTTAGTATCGGTTTGTCTTCAAGAGACAAACCGGCCCTTGGGGGCTACAATGCAGTGAATATACAGAACAAGGATTAGAGTGTTTGGAGGATTACCTCATAGCGCTCCTTCATCATGTTCACTAAACCGGCTTCATAATCTCGGCTTGTGTATAGGCGGTTTAGGAATCCGGAATGAAGCTACTGGGCAGAAAGGTTAACATAACTGGATAAATCTGTCTTCTCTTTCCCCTTGCCCATAGCAGCAAATTCTTCCTTAGCAGTGTTCTTTGATAAGGCAACCGGATTGCATGGGACGGTGTGAGCAGTACCGGTGATAATAACATCATCATCGCCACCTTTTGATGGGCTCGGCGGATTGACAATATCCCTGGCTAGGCTCGGCGGATTAGCAGCTGGGCTCGGCGGATCAGCAGCTGGACTTGAAGGCGTAGCATGCGGGCTTGATGGATCAACATGAGTAGCCGGGTCAGCTTCCGGCGGATCAGCATCCGTGTTTGGATCTTGTGGGGCAGAATCATCCATGACAACATCAGTGTCTCTACCAGCACCTTCTGAGGTCTTCTCCGGTTCAACTTCATCAGTGGGGCCACTGGTCTTAGCTTTCTTGCTCAGTCGGGCTTTGGCACTACAATATCAAAACAAATATTAGTATGGTAAACCGACGCATGAAGGAAAAAGCTGAAGGGCAGTATACTTGCCCAGCGACGGTCTTTAGGGGAGGCAATTGCGTGGTTGATGAGTCGCCAGATGAAGAATTAGAAGTCACCTGATAATTTGAATCAGACGGATTAAGTGGGTATCGGAAGCAACCCGCCAAGGGATAAGGTTTATTAAAAGAGGAAGAGACCTCTGGACGATGTTTCCGGGGTGGAGTGTCTGGTAAACCGGAGGAAGTGACTTGTTGGCCACTATGCCGGGTTGTGCGACGACCTTCATGTTGCTGTGTCTTCAAAGAAAATTGCTGATCCAACTGAGCAAGAGGGTGAGAGTGTTTTACTTTCCGAACTGCAAGGCGAAATTTTTGAACCGGCACATGATCTGAATCGGAGGAAGGGAGATTACATCTACATGGTCAGCATGACTGGCTTCTGCATCATCCTGGTAATAAGGTGTACAAGAAATAAGCCAAGGGAGTCAAGTTCTACCTCTTGATCCGATTCTTCGATATCTTCGGGCGGATCAGTGGACTCGGTGGTTTTCCTCTTGGCTGGTTTCTTTGTGACTTTGCTTTTGGCACGAGGAGCCCTCGCCGGTTTATCTTGAGTTTTCCTCTTCCAGAAGGAATCTTTGGCCTGTAAAATAAACAAAGGATTATTATAGCAGTGTTAAAGCGGAGACGGGTCAAAAAGCACAAGGTTAAAGTTTTTACCGCTGGCGGTTTGTTGGAGGCATGAAAAGGGCGCAACCCAGTTTTGCTGCATGCGGCGATCGGTTCATCCAGCATCTTCTTCACAGACTCAGTGATTTCATCATCAGTCATTTCTATTTCATTAAACCGTTGAGGATCGTTGGTGTTGCCGGTATATTCATGCATCAACCCGGAGCGGCGGCTTAAAGTTAGGATACTCCATGAAACCCAACAGCGAACGAGGTCAACACCGGTTAAACCGTTGGCTAGAAGAGCCCAGAGCTTGGCGAGTTGTGGTGCATAAGCTTGTCGTTCTTTGGCTGTGAGTCGTTGAGGTAATGGGTGGACGTTGCTAAGCCAGTGAGCACGATTACCCGGCAGAGGGTTTTCTTCAGCAGGAGCAGTATTCTGACAATAAAACCATGTTTGGTGCCAATCTTTGGGGTGGCTGTGATGTTTGGCATGAGGAAAACCAACTTCTTTCCTTTTCTGAATCGACACTCCGCCGAGTTCAGTGTTGGGGCCGTCATATAATTCAGTTCGGCAGTTCAAATGGAAGAAGTCCCTAAAGAGCTCAACAGACGGTTCTTCTTGAAGGTAAACTTCACAGAATACTTGGAAGTTGCATATGTTGGACACATAATTCGGTCCAATATCTTGTGGATGGAGTTGAAAGCTAGCAAGAACATCCCGGAAAAACTTTGATCTGGGAGGGCTGAATCCCCGGTCTAGATGTTGCATGAACACAATCACTTCTCCATCTTGAGGTTCGGGAGGGCACTCAGGGCCAGGGACTTGCCAATGAAGAACATTATTTGAGGCTAAAGCGCCAGTCAGAACATATCCATTGATTTGCGTTTCCGTGATCCGGGAAGGAACCCAGTTGCAAGCGGAGAATTGCTTGGTCATTATGAAAAACAAACTATAAAAGAAAAGTGAAGGCCGGTTTACGATTCAAGGTTGATGTGTACTAACCGGTGTTAAACCGGGGAATTTAATCAAGGCATATATGTAAGGTAAACCGGAGATTACTACTCAAGTTAAGATGGCGGTTTAAGTGAGGGCTAATGTCATATGGCGGATTATCAACTACTAAAGGTCAAACCACCGTTAACGGAGGAAGCAGATCTGAAATTTACTAAGTGTTGCAGAAACAAGTTTCACAAGATGGTGATATAATTTTGGATCTACCGAAGTTTTACAAAAGGAAAAAAATTATAAACCTAAAGGTCGCAACAGCAGAAGAGCACGTGTGCCTGGGCAGGATCTCATACAGTAAAAAGTAGTTTCTAAGGGTAACTAGGGGTGCTAAACTACTACTGCATACCTTTTTCTATCAGTTTCAGGTCTATTTATGAGATCTAGGAGAGGAAAAGGAAAAACGAGGAAGAACAACGATGAACAGAAGAACCCTAATGCAGATCTAATAGTTGTAAAGAGGAATAATCACTGATGCTGCGAGGTAGCGGAGGGGCGGCACAGTCTATCTGATCAAGAACAGGTTGATGCAGTGGCCTTGTTGATGCAGTGCTCAAAGGACGATGGCGGCGCCGGAGCTCGAGGTTTTCAGAGTCGCAAGGAAGAAGAAGATGAGAAGAGGCGAGGGAAAAAAATGGAAGGACCCTCGGTCCTATTTATAAAGGCAGGAGGATAAAAACGGGAGGCGTGAAAATCGAGGGGTCTGAAGCGGCAAAAGAGGGTGTAGCTGTCGCCTCGATCTTCGGGAATTAATTAAGAGAAGGGAATCTTCATAAATCTTTTTATGCGGAGATGACATCATGACGATTTATTGCAGTGACAGAAGATGACGTCACGGTGGTTCACCAAAGTTTACACGGAGAAGACAACATGGCGGTTTACGGAGAATCATTAGAAGATCTTCATGGAATTTTTCTAAGTATTGAAGATTGACATGAACAGGTTCAAATCAATCTGGGGCCTAATGTTGAGGATATAACTACAGAGTGTAAACCGCCCAGGAGGGGCTGGTTCACGCTCAACTATACTAAAGCCCATGAAGACAAGAAGATGGCGCTTTACTGATAAAGCTTAGAAGCCCAGAGCCCAGGGGCGGATTAGGGCACATAGTGGTAAACCGCCATAGTTGTGTAACTTGTATTGTAAGTTAGGGAAAGGGAGAGACCGAGCCGAACACTTGTATGAGTCAGCCTCGGGACTCTATAAAACGGCCAGGCATCACCCTGTGTATATAAAGGGATGACCTGGTGGCGGTTCAGGAACGACAGACAACAACTCGAGAACCAGGCAAAGCGTATTTGCTCCCTGGTCATCGAAAATCCAATAATCCCATCACAACTAGACGTAGGCTTTTACCTTCATCGTACGGGGCCGAACTAGTATAAAACACTCGTGTCCCTTGTCCGGTTTAACCCCTTCAGGCTAATCTCGTTGCGATGGCTCCACGACTAAGTCCTTCTGCTAGGACATCTGACGTGATATTTCCACGACAATGTAGCTTGTGAGCCTTGCTATATTATGCATAAATACAAAAATCTGCAGTTCTTTATCAGCATAATAATCATGACCTTCAAGGGATGCCCATTGTAATTTTGGTATATACTTGAGATATTTGTTTTGGTCTCTGCTTGGGAATAAGGCTAAAAGGTCCACAGATGAAAGCCTCACTTCAAATTATGTGATGGGGCTCTCTAACATTGCAATTTTGCAATAGATTCCTCTCGAGTTTACCATATATTACCAGCTTACTTCCATTTAATTTATATATTTAATACCATCAATTTCTATGTGATATGCTTCATCAATGTCTATGTCATCAACTACGCTATGACAGGGTAGTAGTTGCAAGCGTGCGAAGAAGGATAACGCATGCTAGAACCTGCAGGTAGTAATAGTCGATTATACTTGATCGGTTTGATCCTTTCTACACGGCAACACCAAATTCAGTGTATTTTTATTAATGTAGGTACTCAAATTCAGTAAGAGTTGGTACTGGAGATCATGTATACTAATTGATAAGGCTTTGGTTAGTTCTGATCACTAGCCTACCGGTTAGTTTTATCTGTGAAAAAGTTGTGCCCCTACTTTCTAATGGATATGCAGCTATAGGTTCCTAAGAAAAGTATATGAAATAGGAATTCTACTACTAGCTCAAGGACCATCAGGAAGCTGAATTTTTACAATGTTTTAGAACTAAGGCATAGCTAAAGCCTATGGGGTTTGAAACATTAAAGTGTATTTACTTCATGTAGTTGTGTGTATTCCAAGACCCCAAAGAAAGAAAAAGAAGAAAAGCTCAGGAAAAACATTCCTCCAAGAACATGTAGAGCACGACATGGAAAATATAATATATAGTTGTTGTGCATGTTAATTTGCAGAGTACACCATCAGTTTAAAGGTAATCTCAGACTCTGTGCTCCTTTGCTATTTAAATTAAACATATCAGACTTCCATTATGTGATAAGCTATTGATAAATTTTCTACGAACAAAAGCTTTCTTTTTACAGTCCCAGTTGCAACATGGCATCAGTTTTTCCTTAGGTGGTCCAAAATTAATTAGATGATTCCTAGCGCTTATAGCATTATCTATCTGATGGAGCATTTGTTGTTTTATACTAAAGAGTCCAGGTACATACGCTTAAGCGTAACATTTAGTCACATTTGATGTCTTATTTATCACCAACTATAGCATGGCATAATTATTTTCTTAATCTTCACCAGGCGAGAGATAAATAGGTTTATCATGTCTACCTTTTTTGTACAAAGTTCAGTTGGCAATCTTTGAAGAATACAAGGAGCTGTCAGGTGAGTACAGATCAAATGAAGAATGGGCAAAATGCCCAGGTGTTCAAATTGTTCTATTTTTCCTACATTCAGCCAACTAGAGTATCCTGATCTCCCTTCTATAAGTTCTACAATTGTTGAATCATCGGGTACTTGCATTCTGTTGTTCAAGATGTGTAATTTTTCTGTAAGTTTTCTGATGATTAACAAAATCATTGACTTATGAAAGAACTCTTAGTGAAGAAAGTGTGCATGCAATGAGTTATGCAGTTCACATACAATTTTTACCAACAGATAGTTTTCCTTTAGTTGGTTCATTTATTATTCTGTAGTAATCAATCATGTATTCCTGGAGTTTCGAAGGATCTCACATTTCATGTTGTCTATAACTAAGCATGCTTGTAACAAGTTCATATATATATAACACAACTCACCATCAATTTCAAAAGATATATGATGGTGAGTTGTGTGTTACTCTATGTCGTGTACAAGGAATTCTTGTTTGCCTATTTTCGCTGCAATGACAGTGTTTTAGTAGTGTATCTCCCGTCGCAATGCACGAGCTGTTTTCCAAGTCTTATATAAGAAAAAAACTCAGAAATGTCGACCGACTACTCCAGAAATGCAATATATAACCCTAACTGGAATTGATAACTAGAAGCTACAGCAGCTCAAGGTGGCAGTAGCTAAAATTCAAGCATTTCACAAAGACAAACAACAACAATCATCAGTAATGGATTAAACTCAATGCTCTATCTTCATATTAGCTAACAAAACATTTGCAAGAAAGAACATGCATCCACATTGTTTCAATAGAACTTTTAAATCTATTAGTAATGTGTGTGTTCTTATCCATGGCATCATCAGCCTAAAGTGTTAACCAATCCAGAGCAAGTAAAGAAGCTAATAGTCCTAACACTGGTACATCGAGGTGCTATACAAACGGTTTTTAACCCCTTTCCACGATGGCATTTGGAACCGTCGCCAAGTGAGTGTGGCAATAGTGGGTCCTTCCCACACGACCCAGAAACCATCGGGGATAGGCCCTCCGGCCACACATGCTCAGCAAAGTGAGGTCGTGTGCGATGGGCGAGCAATCAAATACGATTATACATACATTTGTATTAAAAAATACAATTGTACATGCCAAATTGTTTCCAGTCGTAAGTACATCCCACACACTCAGTCCCGGCTAAATGTTTCTGTTCGTATGTACATTCCACACAGTCAATCCAAAGAATATGTTTCCGTTAGTATGTACATCCTACACAGTCAATTCAAGAAGTACGTTTTCGTTCGTATATACATCCCACATAGTCACTCCAAGCAAAATGTTTCCGTTCGCATGTACATCACACAATTTTCCCCATTAAATCGTTTGTGATAGTGTTGCCATTGCAGATGATATTAACAATTTTACCGTTTGCGTTATTGAATTCATCACACACGGTGCATAGAAGAAACTGTGTGGCATAGGCTATCCATCACACACACCTTTTATGTGGTAAACGTTTGCGCAAGGTGGCCTAACACAAATAGTTTTCAAGAGCAAGTCGTGTTTGATTGTTCATTGGTGCAACAAAGTTTATTCCTAGAAACTGTGTGTGTTGCCTGAGGTCATCGCCCATGGTGTTTTCTCAAATAACCGTTTGCAATAGAAAAACCCAATTAGCAGGCTAATCGGCCATTAGCAGGCTAACTGTCCTATTATTAATAATCCAGTTATTACTCTAATTAACATTACATATTAAGCACACAATATATTTCATTTTCGTATTAAGAAAGCAAGGTTTGATAACTAAAATACATCAGGGTACAACATCATATAGCTTCAGCACTCAGCTACCCCATTACACAACTTCACCAGCACTAAGTTTCACATGCAACATCTATAACCTTTCAAAATTAGCATCATAGACGGTACATAGACAGATGAATCTCATCTAGAAAACTGCTAAAGTGGAAGGCGAATATTGAGCCATCATTGACGTTGAAGGTCTTTGCAACTTTAGGCAAGTGCCTGTGGATGATTGACTGTCCATCCTTCATCCTCTTCAGGAACACTTCAATATTGAACCATGGGTGTTGTATGAATACCTTCCTCTCCTCCTGACCATATAGGTGGTTTGAGAGGTAATCACCAGTGAACTGCTTTGGAAATGCCTGAAAACAAGGATATGCATAAATATCTTCTCTAGATTTGAAATGGTGCAAAGGAATTAAAAAGACAAGGTATAACAGTTAGTACCATCCTGTAGTGAGTTGATGTCTTCTTCATTGTGAAGACAAAGATCTTGTTGTTTTTTGTCGCTAATTTCTTTATCCTAACAATCATTCTGAGTTTCTTGACTTGACTGATATTTATGTACAACTCATTTCCCCATATGCAAAAATGGGTCAAACAGTGGGTCAAAACCTCTAACATCAGGACCTACATGTGCAGGACCAAATTGTTAAAAACCTAGATATTAGAATGGTTCCTACAAATGCACAATAATGTGCCATTAGAAAAAGGACCATGCATGTGCAAATCTCGATTAGAAACCTCAGTGTTTCCCATTGTTTCCCTGCAACACATATAAGGTAGTTAGTGACCAAGTTAAGTGAGGGTTCGCATGCTATCGGTAAAATATGTTGATGAAAAATAAGCACATTGCGGATTCATCAGATTAATTCAAGCCACATGGAAAACCCATTTATCCAAACCAAGCATGATTTAGAACTAGGAAATATAGCAATTGTACATGTTTCTCATGTATGAAGTGCATCCAAATTTGATTTATTCCTCACATGCACAACAATACAAAATTCCACCCACAATTGGACACCGCATTGCAGAATTCAACCAAGTAGTTAACTAAACACCACAACAAATGAACCAAACATTAACTGAGCACCACATTGCACAATATAACATACTCCTAATAGAAGATCAGACAGTTAACCAAACAAAGCATGCTTAATAACTTGGAAATATAGCAATTGTATTTATTTCTCATGTATTTGGTAAAACCAAATTCGATTTATTTGTCACATGGTATACAATAACAAAATGCACCCACAACAATTGAACATCACATTGCAGAATTGAACCAAATAGTTAACTAAACACCACAACAAATGAACCAAACGTTAACTAAGCACCACATTGCACAATATATAACATAGTAGAAGATCAGACAGTTAACCAAACCAAGCATGCTTGACAACTTGGAAATAAAGCAATTGTATTTGTTTCTTATGTATTTTGTAAAGATAAATTCGATTTATTTCTCACATGGAAGACAATACAAAATTGCAACCTGAAGAATTGAACATCACATTTGCAAAATTGAACTAAACAGTTAACTGAACACGACAACTAATTAAACAAAATAGTTAATAAGTGAGCACCACATTGCATGACATATAGAACATATACACTAGCGCAACAGATTGCGTGGAAAAAGTAGATAAGATAATTCACTAGAATTTGTTAAGGAAAGGCAGGAGCAGCACATGCAACGGCTAAACTGAGCATGCTTAACCGGCATAGCTAGGAAACTGAACATAGATCCTTATAGCGAGCTAATAACACAAGCTACTACTCTCCTTCGACATGGAAGAGGGCGAGGCCTCCACATCGTGGGTGCCCTCATCATAGTGGTGAGTTTCCTGAGCTGCTCCGGGCACCAACCTACTGGCTCTCAAGTTGAGGTAAGCGCGGGCACGCTGAGAAAACACCTTGTAGTCTTCGTCGAAGGCAGCGATGATGGCCTCGAGAAGACGCCACGAACTATCGTTTAATGCAGCCAACCGCGTTGCAGCGTTTGGCACGCGAGGCATCGACGGTGGCCTCGACGGTGAGGTGCTCCTCCAAGATCTGGGGGTTGGCACGAATGTCAGTCAGCGCGACCTCATCCGCACTTGCAGCTGCAATTTGCTTCTCTGCTACCAAATGCTCCTTGAGCTCCTGGCTATACTGCGTGCACCATGGCTTAGGGCGGCGCTTATTTGGGGAGGGGTCAGGGATTTGGGTGGAAGGTGTCGCGCCAGCGGTCGGGGCATGTGGGATGTGGAAGGAGGAGTATGGGGTCGGGTGTGAATTACCTGCCTGGATCGACGATGCCAAGCAGCGTGAAGGAGGGTCGCCGGCGAGGAGGCGGCGCTGCAAGCAAGGAGTGAAGGTTTAAACTTGGAAAGGAAGGCGAAAATAGGGGAAATGTGTGACTTTTGGTAAGGGGGAGGGGCGGGGAGGTAGATATTTCCATGGAAGCCAAATATTTTGGATCGGTGCTGCGAAAAAACTGGCGTGCAAAGTGTAATCAGACACGGTCCCTTATTTAGAACTATGTACGTTATGTGAACATCACAAATGATTCATATAGCTTACCCCGTGTGTGATGAGTTTGGACGTGCAAATTTGGGTCCGAATTTCCCTGGTTACATTGGTCATCCACATCATTGCATAATTTGGGTACACAAAGGAGACTACAACACACCCACACTTCTTAACCGGGCAAGTTCAGCAATTAAACAGAGCTAGCTGACCTAAACATTACTCTAACACAAATTAAAGACCGGCTCTCTTAGTTAAACGAAACAAAGAGTACTACTCGGGCTGGTGCTCGTCGATCTTCATTGCCTCCTCCATGTCCAACTCGCGCCCGACGATCTCCTTGGGAAGGGGCTCCATGGCATCGATCACACCATACTCGGCAAGCATCTCACCATCCATGTCCTCTATCTCTTTGGAAAAGGCCGCCACGAGTTGGGCATGGGTGGCCGCGATCTGGGCTTGGACGGGCTCCATCGTGGCAAGGTATGTTGCGGAGTAATGGACGGCTGCTCGAACGCTCTCGACAATTGCTAACTCTTCGGTCGTGGGTTGCCTACCATTGTTGGAGAAGCTTCGTTCGATTTGTGCAGTGATCACCAAGAGCTAGGCATGGGCAGCCACGACATGGTCGTGGGCGTCCTCCGTCAGGGCTAAGGCCGCCGCCGCGAAATGAACAGCTGTTGGGCCGCTCTCACCAGTTGCTATCCCCAAGGCAGATGTTGCCGCCGCCACCTGAGAAGCAACAACGGCCGTTTGGGCTGCCTTGGCCGCCTAGTCGCAGATTGCGGTTGCGCTCATGCAGCTTGTTAGAACGCGCATAGCGGCTACGGCCGCGCTGTCGCCAAATTGGGCCGCCGAATTTGCCCTCATGACACAGGTCCACGTCCCCATTTTTCACCGGCGACGGTTGAATAATGAAATAATATTTGGGGAGCGAGCTAGTGAGCTTGACCCGCCGGCTGTGGGCTGTAGCCGACGCACCTTCTCTCGTAAGCCAGATGCATACTATACTCCGATGGTGATCCAAGATATTTTGTACTGTGTCTCAAACAGTTGGTGATAATAAACTGTGTGCGATCTACTTGATTTTTCGTCTTGATTTGAATTACATAATGGGGTCACTGCGGCAAAGGAGGGTGTTTGAATTGCTAGAACTTTTATCTACAGTAAACATGCAACTATAGGTGTGCCGTCAAAAAATTGGAATTATTCAGGGTTTGTTTGGACATTTTTATATGTTAACTTGGCTTTCTAGCCATTTCCGGTGCACAATTCAAAATTAAACGCTTCGGTGCACCAAAATGGGTTGTAAAATCATATATGTGTCCATGGGTTTATGGTTATGTGTCATGCAAGAAATGGGGATGAATTTCAAACACCACGGCACTGTAGCTCTCCGGCAAACGTTGAGGTACTTGTTTTTTGTAATTCTAGTAGATCCAAGACTCGTCCGAAATTCATGAACCTTGGCATGCTATCATGGTATAGCATCAACATGCTGGGGTAAAAAATATTGTCCCATTGGGGGAAGGTTATGGTATAAGCTTCTCACAAACCAGAGCTTCTCACAAGAAGCCTCATGGTTCCGGTAGGGAAACCTGTCACCTTTGTGGACAAAACGATATTCGTCGCCTCTTCTTGCTTTCAATTTAATTTTGGGAGTGTCGTGGTAAATTTTGGAATTCTTCGGGGATCGTTTGGACATTTGTATACATTAACTATGTTTTCTAGGCATTTATGTGCATAATTCAAAATTGACATGAATGCACATGCTCCAATGCATAAAAATAGGTTGAAAAATCAAATGTGTGTTCTTGGTTGCAAGCTTACAATACAAAAAATACACTTCCGTGATGATACGTGTTTGTCACAGTAGGTCGCGTTTTTTGTCATGCATCTACATCCATGACGATTTTATGACAGAATCAAGATAGTCATACCTGTGCTGTCATAGAAGTGTTCCATGACATTACCAAAATTATCATCACGGAAGTGTCCACTTCCATAACGATATATCACGCGTCACAGAAGTGCTTTTGTCAAGGGTGACTGACACGTGGCATCCACCGTAACAGAACGTCGTTAAGCTATCGGGTCGGGTTTCGGATCCGATAACCCGTTAACAGCCCGGACCAATGGGAAATTTCCACGTGTAAAATTCTGATTGGCCAAAGGGAACACCTGTCAGCTCGTCAGTGGGCCAGATGTCGCCCGTCCATTGGAGGAGACATGCCTATGATACGTCAACACGTGGCTGGGCCCAACAGAGGCCCATATAGGTTAAAAATGCTAGCCCAGTCAAAGGCCCGTAGTACTTAATCAGGTACTAGTGGGCCAGCCCAATAACGACATGCTTAATAAAGGCCCATTTACGGCCCGAAGCCAGATCTGGCCCGTTAATTGTTCGCCCAATATTTGGACCCATTTACGGCCCGAAGCCAGATCTGGCCCGTTAATTATTCGCCCAATATTTGGTCCCATTTGCTGTCTAAAGCCAGATCTGGCCCGTTAATTGTTCGCCGCATATTTGGGCCCAACTACAGTCCAGTGACTTTTGGCCTGTTAGAGGCCTGATGTAGACGTGGGCCCATTTCAGCCCGGTGTGACTTTCGGCCTGGGAATGGCCCATGCTGCCCATCGGCCATATATGGTCCGATGGGACATCAGGCCCACTAATGGCCCGTGCTAAAGGTGGAAAACAGTTAAGCCCAACGTGACTTTGGGCCTGTTAAAGGCCTATCGCGTAATTTGGCGTGTTGATGCCTGTACTAAGCTTTCGGCCTCTTAAAGGCCCATGATATCAGTGGGCCAACTACTGGGCCCAAAAAGGCCCGGTCTAAATTTCAGCCTGCTGAAGGCCCATCGACGACTAGTGAAAATTGAGGCCCAACATGCATTTTGGCCTGCTAAAGGTCCGTGGTTTCATCTCGGCCATAACAGGCCAGTACAATATTCAGCCTGTTAATGGCCCAACGCTACCTGGGCCAAACTAAGCGCTGGGTTGACAAAAGGCCCAACTAAAATATAGGCCAATGTAAGTTGTGGGCCTAGCGCAATGTGTGCAGGCCCCAATCATTCGGGCCCAAGAAAGACGCAGACCGGCCCAATTGTGGCCCGCTAAAAACCAGGCACGTTAGAGTCGAATGTTTCGGCCCGGTCGACTACATCTGATTTTTTTTCAAATAGAGAATGATGGTAGTAACTAGTAGGAATTAAGAACAAACCTACTCTATACAATAAAGAAATTACGACATAGTAACTAAGAATAAACCTACACTATACAATAAAGGATTTAAGGTATATTACATCCACCGGGCATCGAAGTTCGCCACCAGTGATCTTAAAGCGCAACGAAGAAGTAGATTACAAAAACTGGGCACCATTGCAGCGTAACAAAATAATACTGAACCGAGACCACTTCCAAGATAGTTCAAGAAAGGTTAGCCTTGCGGGGGAACTACTGCGCAAGCTACTGAGCAAGGCTGTGAGACTGGCCTAGCATGTCGGGCATAGCTTCCAGATGTAGCTCTTTAGCGATGAGGTTCTAATTGGTGTTCTCCGCAATCTTTCTTAGAGATAGGACTTCAAGTCGAAGTTGTGTTGCAGAATGCCTTTCTGCTAGAACTTGGGACTAAAGAAGTTAAACTGATTCAGACAACGATTTCTGTGAGCTAGTCTGACTGCTAGTCTCAAGTAACTTGAACACTACATCAAGACAAGACTTTGGGGTTGTCTCGCTATCTTCAATATGTTTTGCCTTCTTTGCTGCAATATATGTTGGGTTTGTCTCATAGCCTTCAGCAGACTTGTGCATGCCATCAGGCATATCACCCTGAAACAAAGCAGAGAGATGACAAGTTTTGCACGTGTATAAACAAAGATGATAAGTGTGCTGTCAATTCCATCCAATTTCAAATTAGAAAATAAAGAGTAAGTTCAAAATATCAATAGCATAATTTGGCATTGTTCATAATGCGGGGAGCTTCACCACACTACTGGATTACCATGTCAACATAACAAGCATAGATGAAGGGAAATGAAAATCATTGTATCTATTTTGGATAATGTGCATGGCATGTTGTTCATATCATCAGCCACATCAGTAAGATAAAACAGGAGATGACAAGGTGCAAACGTGGGCTGCTTCACCACACACTGGATTATAGATTCACAAAAACAAGCATACATATAGGGAGTATTAAGTAATGTGCATGGTATGAATAAGGAATTTGGTTTTACAAGTAAAACTTAGAACTTACGGTTCTTGCGAACATGCATTTTGGTAGAAACAACAAACTAAACAGCAGTAAACGATACGGAGTATGAGAAAATTAAACAGCACTTGAGAATAAAGGCTTTAGAAGGACTAACTTACATTAACAGTTAACATCGGCTTTATAATGCCCTTCTCCATGTCAAGGGAAGGATAACTCAAGAATTTCAGCATAGAATCTTCTTCATAAGCATTGCCTGGACTTACATTTTGTAGAGAGTAATTATAGATATGATAATACTAGAAGGGATAGAGGATAATGAAGATAAGATGCAGATTGATGATACATAATCAACTACCAATCCCTGGAAGTACAAGCATTACAGGACAAAATGTACTGACAAGAGCAATGGGCTACACTTCTACACTGGCATTGTCTGTGTATTCTACTTGTTGGTAAGATTAAATATAGATATGATCTTTTTTAGTAAATGGTGGGCGAGGGAGATAAGATGCAGAATGCTACATAATGAACCAATCCCTCTTCCCATAATACAAGAGTGTTTTGAACACTGGTGTACTGTACAAAACGTTCTTATATTATGGGACGGAGGGAGTAGTTGTTAATGTAAGTACAGTGATAGACCACATCCAGTCCTTACAAGAGGACTGCAGAGCTAAACCTCTTGAAAAGCATTGGGTTGATTCTAAATTTATGTAAGAGTCCATACAGATCTTATAATGTCCACCAAATGGACGATTATGAGGCTAACATGTGTCGTGATGCTACATAATCAAACAGCTATGAAAGTAAGTATGGTCATACAGGGCAAGAGGTACTCCCAAGAGCAATGCAATTGTGCAGTATAGTTGCGAGATTCTGTGGTCCCTTGAGAATGAATGTTCTTCTGCTAGCAGTTTTCGTACAAGTGAGACATTAAGGCAAATGCAGAAAGGTAGTTCAAATTGTGATGTGATATCATAGACAGTACCTTACGCTGCAGCCAAGACCAATGTGTAACAAGATTATTCCAGTCACCGTCGGATAAATGTAGCACCGGAGACTTTACAGAAATTTCGTTCAGAGGCTTACCATTGAAGTGCGCTTGCCTCAGGTAGGACCGATACTTCATCAACAAGTTCTTGAAAAGCGCAACCAACCCTTGCTCGCCTTCACAATCCAGTTTGCTCCTCGCCTATTTAAAAGAATGAAATCTTGTGTCTTCTGTCAGCAGAAACATATGCAGTAATGACCATGAATAACATTAGTACATTACTTACGCGTAAGTTGCGAATGAAGAATGGAAATTGTACTGTGTCTGTGGTATAATCTTTCCATGAAGGAAAGATGCGCACAAAGTTCCTGACAACAACATAAGTTTCGTCTTCTAAACTGGGACGAAATGGAACAGGGGTCCTATTTGCTGCAATTGGGGCTCTCTCTGGTTCGGAAAGGGATTTGGCAACTGGATTTGGTGTACTCTTTGCTGGAATGGGTGTTTTGCGCCGTAGAGCTGGTGCTATGTCAACTGGCATAATCATACTGTTTGCTGCAATGGGGTCTACTGAGTTGGGGAATCATAAATGACCATTGTAGTAGGGCGAGAGTCTGCTAGAGTTGGGGTGTTTTGTGGGTCAGGTGATATTGCAACTACACCTAATCGGCTATTTGATTTATCAGGTGCCACTACCTTTTCCAAATACTTTGCTTGTGCTCCTCCATGATCAGCAATTGCCCTCTTCCTTTTGAACATCTGATACACAAGAACAACATTTGAATGGATAAATATGGTATGATGACAGATGGAATATGTACTGAAAATGGATAGGCAGGGCGTATTCACATACACGATGCGTAAACTAAGCTAATGGCAGTTCAACAAAGTAGAAGCAATGCAAAGCATCAGTTGCAAGATATGTGCGAGCAATGTAACCTTGGAAAGTTAGAGCAAGCACCTTGATGGGTGAATAAGATAGGGAATCTTCCTCTGACTCCTCCACTAGGGAGCTACATTGACTTAGGTCTCCCTCTAGCTCAGAATCACTGTTAGGATCATATTCTGAGCATGAATCTGTAGGTGGAGAGTGTTTGCATTGCATTGCATCCAGACTTGATTTCAGTCCCTTGATGCCAAGTTTGACAGCCATGGCATTGTTCTGCTTTATTCTTTTCATGCGCGCAAGCTCATAATCATTATGATGTTGTTCAGAATATGAGATTCATGAAAACATAAAAACTAGTCAGATTATCTATGGAATGCATTGCGGATTCAACTCGAAGAGTGTCTCCCTATAAACCCCTGCATATGCAAAGTTCACCCCCCCAACCGTGCTGACCAGACCACACACAGAAATACAAACCCCCTTATGTCTCTATAACAGGCAGGCACACATTTCAAAACTGAAGTAGGAACATTAGAATCATATGAAATTCGTATTTGAACAAATAAACTAAGCAATTATGAGTGGCATAATGTTTAGCTTCAAGGGTGGAGTGTTGGTAGTGCGACACAAAGCAAGTAGGCAGATTGTATTCCATGTAAAAGATTGAAACCTATGTAAAAGCTGGAAATGACACTTTCTTTCTATACAATGCTGTGTTCGTTGCCCACACATGATGGAAGAGATCACATAGAGAAATACTATTCACTCATTTCCACGGTTCCAGTATTTAGAAATAGGGTGGTCCACCTAAAAGAATATTGACAACAAATATGACAAGGCAAGCATAGATGTAGTGAATCAATCATTTACTTGTGAGCTTACTAGGACAAGTATGCAGAATTGTAAGTGCAGTAAGAGACCATCATAAATCTGAATGAAGAAGTTTGTCTAGCAGTTATTGTTTGCAACTAATCGACGTGAATAATTGGATATTATATCGAATGAGTAAGAAAGACAAGTAAAATTGTCAACAAACCTAGCTTGCAGTAGTAATCTGGGTCAATGTCATTACGACCAACAATCCAAAATGACTAGTGTCCGTTTCAAGGGCCGTAATTTTGAAAACCCTGTGAACTTTAGAGGTACTAAAGATTACCGAAATACATCTGAACCATTAAGTATGGGTAGCACTGAGCACACAACAAATTCTAATGATAGTCATGCCTAATGAGTAGTGAATCAATTAGAAAAAGGGTGATGAGGAGTGGTTGCTGAGTGTTGAGGACGTATCTCAGGATAAATCAGGTTGGCTTGGTGGGTGCTGCATGCCTGAGCCCTGAATGGACTAGGAAGGTAGGCACGACTGTCGGTGTCAAAACCGGCGGATCTCGGGTAGGGGGTCCCGATCTGCGCATCTAAGGCTAATGGTAACAGGAGGCAAGGGACACGATGTTTTTCCCAGGTTCGGGCCCTCTCGATGGAGGTAAAACCCTACTTCCTGCTTGATTGATCTTCATGATATGAGTATTACAAGAGTTGATCTACCACGAGATCGTAGAAGCTAAACCCTAGAAGCTAGCCTATGATGATTATGATTGTCCCTATACGGATCAAACCCTCCGGTTTATATAGACACCGAAGGGGGCTAGGGTTTACACAGAGTCGGTTACAAAGAAGGAGACCTGATATCCGAATCGCCAAGCTTGTCTTCCAAGCAAAGGAGAGTCCCATCCGGACACGGGACGAAGTCTTGAGTCTTGTATCTTCACGGTCCAAAAGTCCGGCCAAAGTATATAGTCCAGTTGTCCGGACACCCCCTTATCCAGGACTCCCTCAGTAGCCCCTGAACCAGGCTTCAATGACGATAAGTCCGGCACGCAGTTTGTCTTCAGCATTGCAAGGCAGGTTCCATCTTCGAATACTACAAAGCAATTACCGAACACTTAAATCGTGTCCGGATCTGCAAGATGATCTTCACATGCCATCATGGAGAGAACGATATTCCACAAATATAATCTGCTGACATCTTTGGATAGCATGACATAGCACCATGGTCGAGTCATTATTGAACCGTCTCTCTACTACCAACCACCGTACATGTTGTGAAGCGGTTTCCCAAGCACGTCTCGTTGAAGCAGAGATCGTGTTCCACTTATCGCGGGGCTTTCATTAATACGGGCACGGGTAGCCCAACCACATCGCTAATCGCGGTGAGTGGGGAACGAGCGGGTTCCACTAGGCGAGTGGGGAGGCGCAAAAGCTTTTACCGCCTCCATAAAGAGATATGGTCTCTTCCTCTTTACCCACGCCTTTCCCTTCCGCTCTTCCATTCCCCTTTGCTCGAGCCCTAGCGCCCAAGAACTCTTCTTCTCCACCGAAGATAGATTCTCCGAAGATGTCTAGAACCGGAGCAGCAGGCAAATGGATGGCCTCTACCGTCTGGGAGAGGGATATCAAGAAGCTCCGAGAGGCTGGGTACCTGGCCACGAAAATCGGCCACCACCTTCCACCAGCGGGACAGATCATCCCCACTCCAGAGCCCCACGAGAGGGTCGTGTTTCTTCCTCATTTCATCTGCGGGCTCGGGTTTCCCCTTCACCCATTTGTTCACAGAATCATGTATTATTACGGGATTGATTTTCATGATCTGTCCCCTAATTCTTTCCTCAATATCTCGACGTTTATCATCATGTGTGAGGCTTTTCTCCGCATTTCGCCCCACTTCGGCTTATGGCTGAAGATCTTCAACGTGAAGACCAAGGTGGTGAGTGCCGAGCACGCCGAGTGCAGCGGCGCCATAGGGAGCAAGATGCCCAAGGTCGTATGGCCGACGGGCACCGTCAATGATTCCGTCAAGGAGTGGCAGCAGCAGTGGTTCTATATCACAGAGCCGCGCGATAAAAAGAGGGCCGTTGCTCCTGAATTTAGATCCGGAGCCCCGCTGCGGCTTATGTCCTGGCCCAAGAAAGGCCTGAACTGTTCCTCATTCGATGAGCTATCGGTGCTCCAAACACGCATCCAGAGCGTGGTTGTCAAGGATGTCAAACTCGTCAATGTAGTCCATGTGATGTTAGTTTGCCTGGTTCTCCCTTGCCAGCACCTAGCCTGTAGTTTGTGGGAATATGACCCAACTGAGCACCAGACCCTACGGGAGCTTTACGGCTCCTCACATAAGGACATCTGGAAGGTGCTCTTCAAGTCCGGCAAACCGTGGCCGGGCTCCACAGAAGACCGCGGGTATCAACTGTCCCGCTCCGCATGTCCGGTAAGTCATTGCTATGTTCTGCCCATCCATGTTTTGCTGGCACATCCCGAGGGAGGCGCTTTTATCATGCTTTCTTCAATAATCCCAGGAATGGACTAAGAAGGTGGGGCAGATACACTATCTGGCCCCGCTGCCGGAGGAACCAGCAGGACCTCTTCAGACTAAGATGCTGGTCCCAACGCATTACGAGGCGCCGAAGAAAGAGGCCTCCAAGAAGGTCAAGAAGACCCGGAGCAGCCTCCGTCGCCGTGATGCTTCGGACACAAAATCCGAGGACTCCAACGACGATACCTCCTCCAAAGATGAAGAGGAGGAGGAAGAAGATGAGTCCTTCATGGGGGGCGGGAAGAAAAGGAAGGCTTCCTCATCGCTGCAGGCCGAATTGCCAAAGGGAAAAGTTCCCTCCCGGAGGCGTCCACCATGGCTGCCTATAGCAGCCCGGAGTGGGATCCCAGGGCCCAGCCCCTGGTAAAGTCATGAGTACATGAAATCCGAACACGCCTACGCGCCCGAGGTTATTAGGGTGTAGTAGTATTAACTATCGCCGTACTTTGTGCAGCCCGGCGAGGTCCCACGCCGGACAATTCTCATTGGAGGATTCGCTGAGCTCAGATGCCCTGGAGAGCGAGACGCCTCCAGAGGCCCCTTCCCCGAAGCCTAGGCGCGACACCAAGGTGTCGTCTCAGCGAGACCCGGACCAGGGAGGGCATACCTTTGCGGCCGGATACAGGGAGCAGCAGCTCCCATGATTGTCGACGGCGGGGGCGATCTTAGATTCGGCCCGCAGCTGGACACGGTCCTGGTGACCTTTAAAGCTCCAGGATCGAGCGAGCAGCCCCCTTCGACGGAGGGAGGCAAGCCTGTTCCGCCAGCAACCTCCGTCCAAGAAGAGTTGCCGGGCAGCCTATCGACGGTGCTAAAGAGTGCTTCCATCGTTGATGAACATCGCGCCCTCATGGGTGCGGTGATTGAAAAGATTTAGTCCGCTGAGAGTAGACTGAATGAATCCTGCCTTAGCCTTATAAAAGGCTTTGGGGTATGTTTTTAGAATCCTTTGAAGATTGTCATAGTATGAGTGGTAGCCCCTGATGCACTATCCGGTGAAAGAGAGATAGAGAGAACCGGACAGGGGATCGAATTTCCGCTTCATAGGAGACTTAGTTAATGACATATATCCCTTTGTGTGAAAATACGCGTCTGTAGCAATGACCGCCTCTCATAATGCGGAGGTGTCCGGACTAAAGCAGAGTATGGAATGGGCCGAAGAAGAACTTGTCCACGTGAAGAAGCAGTTGGAGGACAAGCAAGGTATGTCGAAACCTTGTCCTAAATTCAGCATGAGTGAGTAGTTGTGCCTGATGAAAATATTTGTATTGTATGCTTCAGGAGCGAGTGCCAAAATTGAGGCACTAAAGAGGTTGTGGCCGAAGCCGACAAGAGGGCCGCCGCAGAGCAGGCTCTTCACGAGAAGCACGAGGTCAGGGTCATTGAAGCTGAGCGTGAGCTCCAGCAGGCCGTGAAGACCAACGAGACCGTAGAGCAGAGTCTAGCAGGGAAAGAGCCCGAACTCGCCCAAGCTCTCCAAGCCGCGGATGAAGCTCGGGAGGAAGCCTGAGGTGCTCTGAAGAACATTCAGGAGGCACGGAGGGTTGCGGCTGGTAAGGCTTTTGGTACTGAAAGCCTTTTTGGCATAGTAATAGGAGGAACTCTAAGCAACAAACTGAATTCTTGATTTTCCAGGGGCGTTTGCGGACCTGCCACGCAGCATATCTGATGTTGCCGAATTCTACCGGACTGAAGAGAAGAAGTCTACGGAGAAGCACTCCTGGTCGCAGTATTTGGCGCCGAATTATCCGGTGCCCTTTATCGATCAACTGAAGCGGCTGGTCGAACTGCACCAGGCGGCCGAACTAGCCATGAAGGACTTAGTTATCCGGCTGTGGCCCGTTGAGCCGATTCCAAGCAGTTACTTAGGACTCGTGAAGCGGATTGTTGGTGCTTTCCCTCGGCTCGAAGTCATTTAGCGGTCGGTCTGTATAGAAGGTGCACGCATGGCATTTGCCCGCGCGAAGGTGCACTGGGGGAAGCTTGATGCTGAAAAGCTAATGACTGAGGGACCACCGGAGGGTAAGAAGCATTGCAAGCCCGAATTGTATTATGAGGGTGTCCTGAAAGGAGCTCGCCTTGTGGCGGAATAGTGTACCAAAGACACTATATTTCCCTGAAGGCAGTCATGTCGTCCTTTGTAATGCGGGATAATGGCACTGTTATTATTTATTGCCTATTATATGAATGTTTTTTCTTCCTGTACGGCCGCTTAATGTATATAAATCCTCAGAGGTGGCCAGTCGTCGGCTTCTGTCCCCACATAAAAAGTACGGGGGTGTTCGGGACATACCTGAACACTCTTTATCCCATTATTGGGTCCTTTAAGGAGGTGTTCATCACCACGAACCAGGCAATCAGACTATAAGGCTTTATCACTCTCACTTAGCCATAGGAATTCGAGTATGGTAGGCGCAGCCCCTGGTATTCGGAAGACCGTACGAGGGGCTCTAATGGCGCCTGATCGGAAAACCGATCCGTCACACTCTGCATTTATTATGGCATTGTGCGGAATAAATCTTTAAAGATTTTACAATCTCTCGAATAGCTGACCAGCTCTTGCCCTATCATGACAGTCAGTTTTCGGTTTTCTCTACTGAGGTGCTCGTCCGGAAGAACCGGGACACAATCGTAGTAGTTCTCCCAGTGCTACCTTAGCCGATAGAGCGGAACGTAAGGTACCAAAACATGGGAGCCGGGCACACCCAACTAATGACCCAAGACATGATTCGGAGTTGATGCATATAATGCTATAAGTTTGGGGTGACGAGCGACCGAAAAGGTGGCCGGACTTTGTTGCCATACTATGAGTACTATGAAGCCCCTGGCATAGTGGGGCATAACACGATGTGTGGGTGTCGTTTATGACAAAAAAGGCGTCAATGAGGAATGGCGGCCGGTAAGTGTTATTTAAGTCTACGTATTGTAGTAGAGTGACATGTCTATACATATGAGTACGGTTTATGCTTATGAAAAGAGGTGTGTTGGCGGAACCTGTAGTGGCCGGACTGGAGGAGGCTATGTGTGGATCCGAAGTGTATCCCGACTGTCTCCTTGGGGGGTACTAGTGTGTTCCCGCCTTGTGCGTCCGAGCTGATTCCATGTCGCCAGTCCTGTTCTGCACGAAAGTCAGTTTGTAAAGACAAATGCTTAGGGGCAGTTGCATGCCGTATGGTGGTTGAACCGCGGGTGCCTGATCGGGGCCTGGTCGAGCCAGGTTATAATGCTGTAAAGTAGCTCGGACTCCTCAATTGGTGTCCGGGTGGTTGGCTGCTGAATCAAAGTTCGATAATCGGGCACAACTCGCTATATCAGCGGCGGTGTGATTTCCACTCTTAGGGTGGAGTGCGGCCTTGCCCATAATTGTGACCATGTCACGTGGATTTGGCCTGATGTTGTACCGCGTTGGGTCTAGCCAATGTGGTTCGTCCCGATAGTATATGGTAGTTACTGTATATAAGGGGACAATGCCGAAGACTTATTCTTCGGCATGGTATTTGTTCGGTGATCCGAAGACAACCTCCAGGGTGGTGGGACTTTAAAACTTGGCCTTTGCGCCTGGGATGGCATCTTTTAGAAGATGTTATTAATGGGTTTGATCCTCGAGCGGTCAATACCTATTTGGCAAATTTTGTCCTGGCGCAGCGAGTTTGGGCTGTTGTTTATGCCCGTAAGGGCTCGTGTGGGATGGAACCCACAAACTATTGGGTTGATAGTAAGTGCAATTAAATTTCTATGGCTGATATTGTCTGGACGGTCGATGTGATCGAAGATGGTCCGCCGTATTTTTGTACTGCAGGGGATCTTCCTTTGACCTCGCCATGTTTGGTGGTCTGGGCTTCTCGTTGTTTGAGACCTCCTTTCACTGTTTCCGGCGCCCGACCGGCCGTTTTGTTTTGAGGATCCGGCATTCCCTATTGGTATGCTTAGCCGCCACTCTAGGGGTACCATGAATTTGACATGGTTGGTCGAGTGTGCTGCTCGGGCCGGATGGGCCTGAGCTATTCTGTTTCCGCTGACCGGACTGGAAGTCGCGGAATTCGGCACCAACTCCCTTGTCTTGATCGTCATCATTATTTTTGTGACGCTTATGTCTGTTTTGTCGAGGCTTATGGATGCTGCCTCGCGTTTCCTGCGTATTGCCCTGGACCTTGGTGTGTTGGCGACGGGGTGAGAGCTTTAGGTCCTCCTTCTTGGGTTGGTGTAGCGAATTGTGCTTTGTGTACCTTTTGGTGGGGCGGTCGAGTCCGTATTCTTTGATTGCCAGGACCTTGGTCCATCTGTTTGTGAGCAAATTTTGGTCAGCTTTGAGCTGTTGTTGCTTCTTTTGCAGGCTTTTCGCCGTGGCCGTAGGCCATCGCTTAAAGCGAACTTATTCCGCGGGATCCTCAGGCACACCAAATTCATCGTCGCCGAGGCTCACCTCGTCTTCGGAGGGGGGCGTGTAGTTGTCCTCCTCCAAGTGTCCGTCCGTCGCCTGTCCGGCCTGCTCGAAGGCAGGCTGATCGGGATTGTATTCATCTTCGGCAACATCCGGATTGTTTTCGACTCCTGTGCTGGTATTGTTGTGGCGGGGCTTGGGGCGGCGCTGATGACGTTCATACTTTGCCTTCTTCCTTGAGCGGTTATCCTCCATTGCCTCATCGCCATTGTTTCTTTCGGAGTGTCCACCATGTATATATCATATGAGGAGGTGGCTGTCCATCGCCCCGTGGGCGGTAGTTCCTGTTCATCTTCTACATCGGCGTCAAGCACGTCGGCCACATCATCAACAATGGCAATGAAGTGGGTGGTGGGTGGGCATTGAATTCCCTCGTCGCCTGCTTCCCACTCGAGCCCGACATAGTTCGGTCGAGAGTCTCCTGACAAAGAGAGAGACTTTAATGAGTTCAGCATGTCGCCGAAGGGCGAGTGCCGGAAGATATACGCAGTGGTGAACTCCAGTACCGGAGCCCAACCAGATTCGGCAGGCTCTGGGGTGCGTGGTCTGGAACCTATAGCCGGACACGAGTCCGGGGGTCCGGTAACACAGGCTTCCTTGGGGGTGGAGTTTGTGTTCGGCTCTACCGCCGATGAGTGTGCGGCCTCTGAGGCGGGGTCTATCCACCCGTCCCCGGATGACGCAATCTGCCCCGGATTTATGTTCGGAGCTCCCGTGGGTGCGATATCCCAAGTATTGTCCGACAGCAGGTCTAATCCGTGCTCATCGTGATAGTTCGTTGCTCCTGACGTCAGCCCAAATCCGTCGAAGATCGAGTCTCCGCGGACGTCGGCCATGTAGTTCAAGTTCCCGAACCTGGCCTGATGGCCAGGGGCGTAGTTGTCAATCTGCTCCAGATGGCCAAACGAATTGGCCCGCAGTGTGAAGCCGCCGAACACGAAGTTCTGTCCGGGGAGGAAAGTCTCACCCTGGACCACATTGTAGTTGATGATTGAAGGAGCCATCGAGCTTTGCGGCGATGACACAGAGGAACTCTCAATGAAAGCACCAATGTCGGTGTCAAAACCGGCGGATCTCGGGTAGGGGGTCCCGATCTGTGCGTCCAAGGCTAATGGTAACAGGAGGCAAGGGACATGATGTTTTACCTAGGTTCGGGCCCTCTCGATGGAGGTAAAACCCTACTTCCTGCTTGATTGATCTTGATGATATGAGTATTACAAGAGTTGATCTACCACGAGATCATAGAGGCTAAACCCTAGAAGCTAGCCTATGATGATTATGATTGTCCCTATATGGATCAAACCCTTCGGTTTATATAGACACCGGAGGGGGCTAGGGTTTACACACAGTCGGTAACAAAGAAGGAGATCTAATATCCGGATCGCCAAGCTTGTCTTCCACGCAAAGGAGACTCCCATCTGGACACGGGACGAAGTCTTGAGTCTTGTATCTTCACGGTCCAACAGTCCGGCCAAAGTATATAGTCCGGCTGTCCGGACACCCCCTAATCCATGACTCCCTCAACGGCAGCACACCCGGGCAGCGGTGACGCTGTTGGGCGAGCGGCTCCTGGCCTCTTGTTAGTCCGGCATCTCCTCCTAGAGTCGTCCCGTTCGGGGACGGCAAGTCGCTGGCGAGGCAGGCGGCTAGGGGCGAGTAGAGATCGAAAGCGTGCAGCAGAACAGAGGGGAATCGGGGCCTGGGACGACCCAAAATCCCAAGGTGGGCCGGCCCACAGTGGGCACCTTGTAGAGATACACACCCGAGCGGCGAACATGCATTCTCGAAACTAATTTAGGAACATTTAGCTGACCAATTAAACAACTATTTTTTAATAATATCAGATTCGTATTTGAACAACTAAGCTTGTTTAGCTTGATGGGTGGAGTAGTGTTATTATGACACGAAGCACGTATTCTGATCGTATAGCGATCATAAAAGGGGGAAACTCTAAGCATATTTTTTTAGCAAAAGAGGGTTTCCCCTCGGGTTTCTATTCAAGAAACTCTAAGCATGATCAATTAAACCGTATTATGACTGTGCCATGGCAGATTTGAAGCTCCAAACCGGAGAAATGATATTTAGCCTCCATTGTTTGCTTCGAACTAAGAACTAAATTCTAAGAGCTGAAAAGAAAGTAGAGTAACCAAGTTAAGATCTATTTTCTAGTTGAGATCAAAAAGTTGAGGAGATATGAAGTACCACCTCTCTTGCAGCGCCGTGTAGGCATCGGGGGTGCGATGGCTGTCGGTAGGATTGAAGCAGATCTGCGACGGTAGACGGATGCATCAGGGGGATAAGTCCCATTGCAGTGGAAGAGAAGGTCGTATGAGCAGCCCCGACAAAGAGGACGATGGTGCCGATGAAGCGAGAGGATGCGATGCAAGGCTATTGGTCCATCGCCGTGGATGAGAAACGTCCATCTCTAGCAGTGGACGACGCGGTCTTGGTAGGCGCTCCGGCATGGTGGAGGACGGTGGCGATGGATGTGGTGCAGGACGGCGGCGATGGATGGGGTGGTGGACGGAGGCTGGTGTGGGGATGGTGTTCTAGCACGGACGGTGTATGAATGGGAAAATGGAGGGAGAGGTATAGGGAACCATGTTTTTGGGACGCGCCTGTCTAAAATATGGGAAAGTTACGAACTTAGCCCCCATTTAAAATTTGGATGTCTCGTCGGTTGGGGATAGGACGGTAATCTCGCATCTCGCCAATATTTGCCCAGAGCGATTTCGAGCGAGGAGAGGGTGGTTGGCGCCCATGGTTGGCACCCACGATGTATGAACGGGGCTAACAGGTTGGGCGGTTGTGTCACGTCTGAGTGAAGTTACAAACCTGCCCCTATTGAAAATATTTGCCTACATCGATTTCGGCCGAGTCGAGTTTGTTTTGCCGCCCACCGTGTACGAATGGGGAATGGAGGGAGAAACAGAGGCCTTTCGGACGAGCTTGAATCAAATGTGTTTTGCCGCCCATGTTTGACGCCCACCGTGTCGGAATGGGCTCAGAGGCGATCGTGTCATGTCTAATTGAAGTTACTAACCTACCCCTATTTAGAGCAGTGGAAATCGGGCCGATGGATTGTCCGTGTAATGGGTAGACAGTAATTTCCATGTCCCAAACGCTTGGCTTCGGGCAGCCGACATGGGAGTGGACATTTTGCTGCTTCTTTCAAATTTTGGGACAACAAGCATCCACGTTTACCCTGGCAACTAAATTCGAATCCATTTTGTATTCCTATATGAATCTTTATAAATCATTCTATGTGTTTTTATATATCTTCAAAAGGACGACAAAGATGTATTCCACTGTCATATATGAATATGGTTTACAAATGCCGATACTCAAATTCGGAAGCTAGAATCCAGTTTAAGGTGAATTCAAATATTTGGAACACTTCATGTCCATCTCAAATGTCACACGCAACATAATGTGTACTCCCATTTAGATATGTACACAAGCGATGTGTCAAGATTCAAATATCGAGTCAATCAACCAAGAATGTACAGAACTAACAAACATATAAACACTTATAGAGTATATGGATCAATAATATCAACTAACATACATAGCCAGTCCGTTGTACTTTTTTTTTGCTACAACAGCATCCTTTTTTAGCCAGCATCTTGGCCCTTTCCGATGCGTGCCACTTATGGTCCATCTATACTACTATTATTGCCGAATGCACATTCAGCCCGATTGGCATATTTGTAGTTTTGGCACAACAATCCAAATGAAATGTCTCCGAGTCTTATCAATTAATACAAACTTGTGCTCAAATAAAATTACAAACCAAAAAACAAAAAAACAAAAAACAATTATTACATGATCTCTGAAACAAATGGTTTGATTGATTACATGAACAAACAACACAAAGGTTATTCAACGATGGAAAGAACATTTCACCTATTATCTACCAAGTGGGAATTTAATTTCCTTTTTTCCTTCAGGACCTTAACAATGTGGTAAGTCTCAGCTTGCTTCGTTTTGAAATCCACCAAATATTTAATGGTTGTCTTGAGTACTGCTTGTGAATGTGTTGTTTGCTTCCTCAACATGTCAACTTCATCTCTAAGTGCAGAAGCAGAATCTCTTTCTACCACTTGTTTAGCCTATAGAGCATCAACAGTTGGCAATTCATAATGCACGATTGGGCTGGTGCCACTGCTGTGGGATGATGCAACGTCCATGGGGACCTCACTCTTTGATCTTGGGCTAAACTGTTTTGCCATTAAAGTTCCGATTGGATTCAAAAAAGTTGAAGTTAGCAAAACATCTCAACTGGGAGTTATAACAGCAAACCAGTTAAACAAACAAGGAATTAAAGAGTTTCAATTGGATGCTGAAAAGTAGTTATTAACATCATTGTAACCCGTTGTTGCAGCAGCAAAGCATTAAACAAACAAGTAACTATTTAAGTTAAGGCAAACAGGAAATTCTTAACAGTAAGTATCAAACACATAGATAGGCGTAGTCTACAGTAGGATTAACAGGCTGTGGCATTATGTAATCAGTAGCAAACTAAATTAAGCCAAGCAACGTAATTGAACAATTTTGCAATAAGTGGCTAACTAAAATTCCGAGAAGCAGGTAACTGAACTTATGCTAGTTCTTTGTACAGGCACACTGCAACTTCTTTTTCGCTTACAAGGTTGTACGAAGGAGTCCATGACATCAATTGCTTGGATACGCAGTCCCAATACTTCTTTCTTCCCACACTGCATTGGTAAGTCGAATGGTTAATCTGGTAAGATGGTGCGTCCTTGATATGTTATATGAGGACATGTAGTCAGACTAGTTGTAGCCACACACATCACACTGGCTTTTACTGTATATTTCATGCGATTACTTTTGGCATATCGAGATCTAAGCAATCTACAATAGGATGAAAAGACTGGCATCCTTCACATTATTGGCAAAATCAGTGAAGCAAGCAATTCAACCATTCTGTGGGTAAATCAAAAGAGCCACTGGAATATTTTTCACTACCCAATCATATACGCAAAAAGGGGGCGACACCGCCATAGGGACTGGTATGGGCGGCCGCCTCAGGTGGCTGGAAAGTGTGCACCTAGTTTGAGTCGTCCAGGTTGGCCTAGGCTAGTTTTGTTCGTCCCAACGCACGAGCAGACAATGTAAAAAATGAAGAAAATCTTTCAATTTGGATGGGCCAATAACATAAGTGCAAGGCAGGCCCTATAGCAGGCTCGCGGCCCAAACTAGCGCCTCCCATATCGATCGACAGCAGGAAAAATCCCAATTCATTCGCTCCAGCCTCCAGTCTGGTTCGCTCCTAACCTAGCCGCCGCTGGACAGACCGACACAGCACTTCCTCGCGCCCTCGTTGGAGGGTGGCTGTCGGGCTTCAAGCGAAAGGAAGGACAAGAAGATGAAGATCCAACCCTGGGTGTAGCCTGCATGGGAGGCAGCACGGGCATGGCATCGAGCTTGCGCAAACACACAGTCGCAGCTTGCAAGAGTAGCATGCGCAACGAGCAGGTACATCACATCCCTGATTATATCTAATTCAACTCTTCAATTTCTGGCCAATAGTTAAACCTGACGGTGTTGTAAAACTGCTTGTATGTAGGGAATCTATGAGAAAATGAAACCAATTTCTACTTATTTTATAACTCTCCAATCAATACTGAACGGACTGAATCTGATGTATCTAATCAAGTTTCGGATGCAAACATACAAGCTCATGTTGTTCTTGAGCCTGAAGTGTCTAATGAACATACTGCTAATGAAGGATTTGATGCAAAGATTTTACATGCTCCTGGTGATGAACATATAGTGTCTAATGAGGGATCTAATGCAAGCATTTTGAAAGCTCATTGAAGGATTTATTGTCTAATGATGATCTGCTATGTTCAGAGAGATAGAGATTTGCAGGCATTGATGACAAGCAAATTATAGTGCATTTTCATAGCTTGAGGAAACGTCAAGGCCATCTATGAGAAAGTCCCCGTATCATGACAACATAGCATAAATACTTTTCTAATCTGTTGTTTGAAACTATTGGCATACTTGTGCAGGATAGATATATTGATATGCAGTTTGTGCACTGGTTATAGGTGCAATTACACTTTGATATTTTCAGCCAGAGAACGAATAATTCTAGCAGGTACAGACCATGTTTGTAGTCCTTGTAAACCATGTTGCATTTTGTGTTTTTTGTTGCTTGCATCATTTAGTGTTTATAATCTGAACTACTTTGGATCATTAGCTGGTTTTCAAAGTACATGTAGCTTCACATTTCTCACGTTATGTTGATTTCCAGAGTGCAAGTGCCTTCGTATTTTTTAAGTTAAATGTTTGCCCCTGGTAACTTGAATTCGTGAATCCGCCACTACACACAAATCATACACGAATACTAGTACGAATTAAATGAAATGCAGGGACTTACGCTAGCTCATTGTACAGGCTCATTGTAGCTCTGCTTGCGCTTGGGATGTTCCATGTACAAGTCCATGTTACCACTTGTTTGGATGTGCAGGCCTTGTGCTCCTTGCATCCCCCTCTAAATTTTTGACACGGCGAATGGTTGACCAAATAAGAGGAATCGACCTTGATGTTGTACCGGAGGACAGATATTTACAAGGTTATACGGGTGTGCAAGATGTGTACCAGATCCCGTAGCACCGTCATGCTTCGCTAAAAAATGGATTTGCTTGTTTCAGATGATATCTCCAGAAGAAATAAGAGTTAAAGTCAGAGTTGCATAGGCGTGTAAGTTAAGAGAGCAGTGAAAGGATATCCAAACATAGTCGGAACAGTGCACAAGGGAGTGATGTGTGGATACCTAGTTCGGGTCGGCGTTTGGGCATGCTCGCTTAGCTAGAGTGCGGGTCACTTCAGAGCCGTTGAGGATGATGCGCTGGCATTGGCTAGCCGCGCACGGATGCAGATCTTGAGTGGCAGCAGAGCGCTACGATACGGTGGACGAGACCGTTGGTGAAGCCCCAATGGCCTCGGGGTGCGGAGGTGCGACGATGTGCTCGGTGAAGTAGCCCCGGTGAGCTGGGAGACGGCGTCGGTGAAGCGCACCTGATGCGGTGGAAGTCCGTGTCTGTGAGGCACATCAGTTGCAGCGGCCGACGTTGTCGGTGGACCACCTGGTGTGGTGGACGAGGGCGTAGATGAGGTAGCTCCGGTGTGGTGGTGAAGCGCGACCGTCATCTTCGTCGTCGTCGTCCGGCACGGAGGTGGGGAAAGAGACAAGATGAGGGGCGATTTGAACTTTGCTTGGGTTGGCGGAGAATTAGGGATTTGAGCAATCTGGGCGCGGAAGGGGACAGTGGAGAAGAGAGATTTTGCAGGCTGGAATTGGGGCCACCAAATATTTCAATCCGAAACGTGAAAGCGCGAACTTATTTTGTCATCGTCCTTTTTCGGGGGGGGGGGAGGTGGGGGAGGGAGTGGGGGAGGGAGGAACGAGGGAGGGGGTGGGCGGCTGGGTGCTATGCGTCCGTCCGACACACGCGACCACCCCGACAGGACTATCCTTCGGTGCCTTAAGGCACCTGCCTTTGTGTCCATGACATGTGGGCCCAACAGGTGGCTGCCCACATGTCAGTGACCCCAAGGCAGGTGCCTTTAAGGCACCGAAGCAGCGTCCACCCCGACACGACCCTGGTCTGCCTGGTGCGCCTACATTTGAGAATGCAAACAAATCTTCTTTCATTTGCAAACAAATCTGTATGTATTACCGTGCCCGTGTTTTCCTTGCAATGATTAGTCATTCGAAATGAGATACTCCCTCCATTCACTTTTGTAAGTCATTTCAGACAACTTAAAATGAACTGTTTTGCACATTGTCTGAAATGTCTTCAAGGTCTTATAAAAGTGAACAGAGGGAGTACTATAAATTAATTAATGAGTTATTTAAAAAATCGAAATGGTATCCACGCTAACGTGGATTAGAGTGTGTGTCACATAATTAGTTATTTGAATTAGAGTGTGTGTCGCGTAGCGATCTCCAATTCTAATGTGGATTTCGCATTTCACTCTATCCATGCTACTTTTTTAATAAAAAATCATATGTATATGATGAACACCATGGTAGTGAGAAAACTTTTGGATGGATTCAAACATATGACCTACAAAAAAGCACACCAAATTGAGTCAATGTCAACTTTTTGAAACTTAGTATGGCACGAATTCGAAATAATTACTCGTATGCATGGTCCTCAGTTCAAATCTTACAATGTACACTAAATTGAAACATCGATATTAAGTCTCGTACTATGTACATTCAAACGTTGTTTTTAGCCCCCCCCCCCCCCCCCCGCACACACGCTACATACTTCCTGTATCGGTCAATGTTCCTCTCCTAACCACCTTAGGAAGCTATCGGTTTCCAACACATGTTCATTCTTTCTCTCAATGTTTCAATCTATAAGTCTCTCAACTACACAAGCCCTTTTTCCACTCTGTTACCAAATGTATTTACCTCACACACCCGCCATTGCACCCCATGCCGAGCTCTCTCTCTCTCTGTCTCTCTCCCTCTCCCTCTCCATCTCACCCTCTCGTGCTAAATACATGCATTGCCTATCTAGCCCCCCCCCCCCAACCTCTCATGCGCACGCACGCACGTTGTATATCTAGGTCACTACCTCGAGACTGTCTCACTCTTTCTTCGGCATAGCGGGCCACACTCGCTCAATCTCGCTCTGTTTATCTGAGTCTCATTTAACCTTGTTTTCTTTCACACACAATTGATATATCTCCCTGTTCGGGCCTCAATCGACATGCTCTATACTCTCTCACACAGATTTTCTATCTAGGTCAGTCCATCCAAGTTGCACCACTCTTTTGACCTCATGGCGGGCCACGCTCACTCAATCTCTCTCTCTCTCTCTCTCTCTCTCTCTCTCTCTTTGTATGTCTCGATTGACCTTGCTCTTTCTCGGACAAAAATGATATATCACCATGTTTGAGCCCAATTCGACCTATTCACATTGTATACTCTCTCACGCACATTGTCTATCTAGGTCACTCTCTCCAACCAGTCTCTCTCTTTCGATCGCACGGCGACCCTATGTGATCTATTGACCTTGCTTCCTCCCACACACAAAATATATCTACACGTCTATGACTGGATCATCTCTCAAGCTCTATCTTACAGCCCTCACCCTTGCCAAAAGCTCAATCGGACAATATCTCTCCAGAGCATATATATCTGTTCAATGAACGTCGGACCACACTCACTTTGTCTCTCTATTTATATGTCTCTCGATTGACGTCGCTTTCTCACACCGTATCTTCCATGCATTGAAGCTACCTCTCCATCCCTCATAAAGCCGGAGCTATTTACATTGCGAGGGGCACTCCAACCTTTGACTAATTTGTGTAGGTATTTATTCCGGTCGGTTTAGATTATATTTTCGTACCATTCGGCCCACAACTACTCCAAACACCGTTGCAACCCCCGCAACTCCCCTAGTTGAGTTCCCTCTGGCCCGGTCATCGCTCTCTCACATGTCTTTTCTTGCCTTCAACGTCGCACCATGGTATTATTGCAAAAAAAACTCTGTTATTCTCTTTAATTATTATAAATAAGCTACAAAACTACACACCGATAGTCCACTTGGAATGGAACAAATTTCGACCCACAAATTAAAGTGCTACAAACTACACACCGAGGAGCCCACATGTCATGAAACAAATTTGGACCCATATACAAATTAAAAAATAAACGACGAGGATCGAACATGCGACCGGGCCTTCAAGCCGCACGACAATAGGCAACATACGTAGAATAGCAATGTTTGTTGTACCCCCCTTTGTTCACATAATGTTTTTATATTACCATAGCCTATTTAATGGATAACATGTAATATTATTTTTAGTACTATTCGCCTTCACTTACTGGTGGGTTCCATGTGTGCTCTCTCTCTCTCTCTGCTCCCCTTCTGCGTTTAGACGCACAGGCAAACACGAAGAACTCGCGGGCGATGTTGCCGTTGACCATATCTGGATGCGTTCACAAGTCACGACACCATTTTCACGTACTAATAGCACTAGTTAGTGTGTATGTGCAATGCACATTAATTTGGAAGTATATTAAGTAGGATATTATCTGTTTATTATTATGTGATTAGCACTATTTTTGGCATGAAATTTACTGCATGCTAAACGTGTTGAGCGCTCGACATTGAAGCAGTCTAGGTCGTTGGATGACAAGGAATATGTCACGACCGGGTTTTCCGGGTATAAATTTCCAGAAAAAGACCGTCGTGCTCATCAGCCCCAGGATTATTGTTAGCAGATGAGGCTCCAACTTGATACGGAAATCCCAAGCAAAACACAAAAATATGTAGTACAAGACCATTCTGGCCTGTGTGTACAACAAATGGTTTCTAATGGTTGATGGCGGAAGCAGTTTGTGGATCATCAGTGTCTATGGGACTCCAATTCCCACAGGAACGGCTGACCAGGTTAACTCCTATCTCCTCGAGGCTGCTATCTCCGTTGCTTAGGTTCCGGGACTGTCACCACGATCGCTCATCTCCGCGCAAGAAAAATCTGGCCAAGACAATAGCCAGGGACAAGCCAGTGAGTACATTGAATGTACTCGCAAACACCATGAACACAGGCATAATATAATAACGATGTGCTAAAACTATTTTATGCTCATGACGCCAGTCACAAAAGGTAAATAAAATTCTGATGCGTGCAAGCGGTTATTTATGAAAATGCAATAACATAGTAATATTAAAATTTATGAAAATAAATAACCAGCATGCCGTAGTCGGGCGTCTGAGCGACACCACAAAAAGGGCTTTAAAAGAAATGCCACAGTCGGGCGTCTGAGCGACACCACATAAAGGGCTTAAAAGAAATGCCACAGTCGGGCGTCTGAGCGACACCACATAAAGGGCTTTAAAAGAAATGCCACAGTCGGGCGTCTGAGCGACACCACATAAAGGGCTTTAAAAGAAATGCCACAGTCAGGCATCTGAGAGACACCACATAAAGGGCTTTTAAAAGAAATGATCATGGTGAATATCCCAGAGGTAGAACCATCCCAGGGATACTCAATAATAATAATAATAACACGAGTTAGTCAACAATGATAATAATCATAATTATCACAAATCACAGGTAGTAATTCCAGTTCCTGTTAAACCATTTCACCTCCGAAGACCGACTCTAAGACCGACACTTGACCCATCCCAGACTGTAATCCTTAACCATGGACACGGCTATTCGAAGAGGTTTAATCTCTGTAGAGGGTGTACTCTTTACCCACGAGTAACGGATTCCTTTAGTCCATCGGGACTAATTCCGTCTACAGTCTTTTAAATGAAAATGCACCTGACTTGCACACACCAGCTTAACTCACCGGTGTCTGGAATCACCCATGACACTCGTTAAGCAAAACTCTAAGTGGGGAGGCTACAACCTCGATTATCATGGGATCACAAAATTTATACCGCGCGCAAAACTGGGGAAGCTACCCCCTCGGCTACAACCGAAACACCCATGCCCCCTGACCGGATAACTGGCTTTAATCCATGGCCGTGGTATCCTCATCCCGGCCCCTCTGTACGGTGTGTGCTAGAAAGGGGTTGACAAATTACTGAACCGTACTCTACTTGTTGTAGAGACGAGTGGTAGTATGAAACAAGTATGGGGGTTACTGGAACAAGACTCGATCTACGGTCGACTCAGGAGGTTTACAATTTCCCTGTATGACATGTATAACAAACATATCTCAACCAATACAATCAACACTCATTCTATCTTACTATGACATACCGGACATAACCGTCCCGACGGAGACCGGCGACAAGCTCATGCCTACCCAAGGCAGAGGCTTTCCCGGATTCCTTTCCGGCATGCATGCAAGATACATGAGGATGATTACCATCACAAGTATACTCATTTCCAACAGCATGGAAATCACTAATATGCATCCATGCAAATGATCATATCACATGAAATAACAAGTCCTTCGAAATGAGGTGGTGTTATAAACGTGTCAACGAACACACCAAAAATATTATGCCGGGATTCAGAATGCTTGCCTTCAGGTCATGGGAAAACAGGGTGCAATCCAAAACATCTTGAAATCTTCAAAAATCCTATTAAAAGAATATATTTGAATTAACACACAAAATCAAAACAGCACAAAAAGTTGTTTTGAATTTTTTTTAAATAAATCTTAAAATAAACTAGACCATATTTGAAAGAGGTAGGAGAAAGAATTAATTTATTTGTAGTTGTATTTAAAAAGATACAGTTGGTCAAAGTTTGGTCAAAATCTGTTATTTAAAACAAAACAGAAAATAAAACGTTTCAAATAAACACGTACACGTCGAAAGCGTACTTCGGAAGTGCACTTCCACTTCATCCTGCGTGGACCGGCGCTGGGTCGCTGACGGTGGGCCCGCCTGGCCCACTGGTCAGGTTTGACCAGCCACGCGCGCGTCGTCCCCCTCCGACCGAACAGAGGCGGAGCTCCGGCGAGGATTTGCCGGCAAACGGGGGCGTCCCTTGGAGATCTGAGGCCATGGGTGTGCTCAGGGGGTCGAGATGAATCCGTGGGTACCCGCCATGGTCGCCGACGTGAACGAAGTCGCCGGCGACGAGCTTCGCGGCGGAGAAGGCATTTGGGTGGATAGTGAGTTTGGGGCTGCGGTGGTCTCCGGCCAAAATTGAGCGTGGGGTTGTGCTCGTGAGAGGGAGGGAGAGTTCTTGGTGGAGAGAGTGGAAAGGGGGAGGTACGGGTAGCGTTGGAATCGGCCAGGGCTTGGCGGTGACCGAACCGGCCGGACTCGGGGAAGAAGACCTTCCCTTACTCGACTGCTGGCCAAGGTAGCACTAGGAGTATCACCTGAGGTTGCTCCTGGACTCGAGTGAGCTCAGGGGTCCTTATATAGGCGGTGGAGGTCGGTTCCGAGGCGGCCGGCGATAAGGACGACGGCGAACCGCCTCCCTGTAGTGTCAGGGCGTCGTGGCGACGACGGGAGCTAGCCGACGAGCGAGGGGATAAGCTTGCGCTGTTTCCAGGGGCAGGTGGCGAGCCGGGGTGGCTTTGGCGGCACCGACCATGGCAGAGGCGCGCTGCGGACGGCGGCGTGCCGCCAAAAGCTCTGTCGGCGGCGCTGTAGGCTGCCAGGGCGGCTTGGCGCATTGCTGTGAGGAGGGTAGTGCGTGGCGTGGCGCTGCAGAGCGGGCCAAAACCAGGGGTGCAACGTGTCGGCTCGGGCGCGACTCGTGAAATAAGCGCGCTCTGGGCGCGTCCAGTGCACGCACGGAAGGTGTTCGATACAATGCCGTGGCATGCTAGAGGTCTCAGGTGAGGTTGGCAAGAACTAGGGCTAGTCTAGGTTTAGTAAGGGTAACAAGGGACATGGTGGTTTGGTCAGGAGACCAAGTTCACAATGCCAACAACAACCCATGTCAAATCTGGTCATGCTCTCAAGGTGTTTGACAAAATGCCACAGGCACCTAGGCATTTCTTGGAGGGGCCAAATCTTCCAGATCAGTGTCTCTTTGGATGCACAAGAGGGTGGTGAGGTTAGTTGGTGAAAAGCACAAACTTGCTAGTGCAAGTTTTGCAGAACTTCAAATCTGGACAGGATGTGAATGGCATTATTTCATGAACAAAAATTATGCCAATGGTTGCATGCTCCTGGACTTAGGGGTTTAGCATGGAGGACTAAAAGTAGGGAAAAGAATATAGGGCCAAAGAGCAAGCAAGAATATGGTTGCTGTACAAACCATCATGTTGGACCAGAATGGAGATGAGGTTGATTTACTCAAAAATTTCAAAGAACAACCCTGGATTTTTGCATATAATGGAATTATATGCTCCTACTGACATCCCATAATTTTGGTGGAAACTAAAAAGAAATATATAAAAGGGTTGTAATGCAAAATTGTCCACTGGACCAGAGAAGAAAAACAGGTGTAGCACTCAAAATATGCAATAAATGAAATATATTATTGCACAAAAGTGATCTAGAGACATCACATGACATATCCAAATTTTGGTTGGATTTTTAGTTAAATCTATCAACTGTTGTAGTACAAAAAGAGCTCCAAAACTTAAAACAAGTCATTTTAATGAATAAAGCTCAGGGTGAAATAATTAAATAAATAAATCTACTGATTGAGAGTTGTTTCTAAAGGGAGGACATATAAGTCCAATATGTTTTGGAAGGATCCACTTGGGAAAAATTTCTTAATATTAAAGGAAAAGTTTTGAAATCAACAGGGATATATTTGCAGGCAAAATTTTTAAACTCTTGGCAAAATTTTAATAACTAAAACCTGGTTAAATTTTTGGGGTGTTACAGAATACATGTGGCTTGATTACGTTTTATATTTAATTTGATACGGCTCTACACTACAAAAAATACACTTCCGTGATGATACGTGTTTGTCACAGTAGGTCGTGTTTTTTGTCATGCATGTACATCCATGACAAATTTATGACAGAATCAAGATAGTCATACATGTGCTATCGTAGAAGTGTTCCATGACATTACGAAAATTATCATCACGAAAGTGTCCACTTCCATGACGATAAATCGCGCGTCACGGAAGTGCTTTCGTCAAGGGTGACCGACACGTGGCATCCACCATAATGGAACGTCGTTAAGCTATCGGGTCGGGTTTTGGATCCGATAACCCGTTAATAGCCCCGACCAATGGGGATTTTCCACGTGTAAAATCATCATTGGCTGGAGGAAACACGTGTCGGCTCATCGTTGGGACAGATGTCATCCACTCATTGGATGGAAGGCGCCTATGATACGTCGACATGTGGCACGGCCCAACAGAGGCCCATTCCTGTGAAAAGGCCGGCCCAGTAAAAATTAGCAGGCCAGCCCATATAAGGCCTACTTGTCTCAGGTCCATTTAAGCCCATGGTCCATACGAGATGTGCCAATTTAGCCCGTCAACGCCTCATTAAAGATTTGACACCATTGCAGCCCATCGTCAGTTCGAGCCCGTTAACAGCCCGCTATATATCTGGGCTCAATATCGGCCCGATGAGATTTCGGCCTGTTAACGACCCATTTAATGGATAGGCCAATTTTCAGGATGTACATCTTTTGGCCTTTTAGCGACCCATTTAAATGTTGGGCCAATTTCTGGCCCGGTGTTTCTTTCAGCCTGTTGACGGTCCATAAATCTGATGGGCCATTTTTTGTCGGACCTGAGTTTCGGCCTTTTAGCAGCCCATTTAAGTGTTGGGCCAATTTTCTGGCCCGGTGTCACTTTCAGCCTATTGGCGGCCCATAAATCAGTTGGGCCATTGTAGTCGGACCTGAGTTTTGGCCTTTTAGCGACCCATTTAAGTGTTGGGCCAATTCCCGGCCCTGTGTTCCTTTCGGCCTGTTAACGGACCATAAATGAGTTGGGCCATTTGTTGTTGGACCTTAGTTTTAGCCTTTTAACGGCCCATGCCCTTCATGGTCCAATACCAGCCCGGTTTCTCTTTCGGCCTGCTAAAGGCCCACAACACAGTTGGGCCATTTACAATACGACCTGACTTTCGGCCTCTTAGCGGCCCATGGTCTTCATGGTCCAGTACAAGCCCGCTGTCTCTTTCGTCCTGCTAAAGGCCTACAGTATAGTTGGGTCATATGTAGCCCAAACTTAGTAACGGCCTGTTAACGGCCCGTGAAATAAACTGGGGCCACCTGTTGCCCGCTTCGATGTCGGCCTGTTAACGACCCGGGAGGTAAGAGGGCCGACCATTAACTTTCGGCCTAGTAACAGCGCATTAACTTAATGGTCCCACTAAAGTTCGTACATGTCTTTAGGCTAGATTAGATAATTTGAGACCATTACGACGAGTAATTATGCACAAGACCAAAACCGATCACGCAAAGGTACGACATACAGGGAATAACGTTTCACATCCAGCATATATTACGGGAAATTACATCTAGTGGGCAATCAAAGATTGGTGCCAGTGCAAATAAATGAGCAGAACCTAACCATCTACAACGTCACAATCTGCAACCTCAGCATAGATGACGCCCATAAGCATGTGGGCAAGATCTTTCTGCTTTGCTACACTGTCTCTGAAAACATTGATCAGTTGTTGTGTCGCACAACTCTGCACCTCTGATTCATCCACCATTTCCATCATTGCTTCAGCCGTTAATTGGTTCACAAACATACATTTATTCCGTTGCATTCCAGACAAAGGATACTGAACAGATTCAGATGGCGATGGGGTTGCCTTGCTGTTTTTAGAGTTTGTCTTCTTATCTTTAGTAGCCTGCACAAAATTAACACACCAGCATTGCTATCATTGGCCAAGTCAGATAATAGGAAAGCAACATTGACACAACGAACGTTTGGGCAACTAGCCTACACCAAATTAACACAATACGGCATAGCTATCATCAGCCAGGTTAAGGTAGTACGAAAGCAACATTGACACAATGAATGAATGGGCAACCAGAGAAGCACTACAATTCAGTAATGTGCGTGATATGAGATAGTACATTCATGCAGCTCAGTATGCAAAACTACCAGGTAGTTTTCCTTACAAAAATAAGCATTGGCGCCTTTAACATTTTGCTACAACTAATATTAGATCAGATAAAGGTTAGATTCACGCCGATTAACAAAATACATGTTGATGTAAAAATATAGTGATATACAACAGGTACTAACATCAGCATTGGAGCACAGAGAATTCCCGCAAGATATTTTCCTCGAATAGGATCCCAATGGAGGAAGTCTTCTATCGTTTAACCTTATTTTCTAAAAGAGAGGTGGGTAAGAAACATGTAGAAAATATGATCAGAATGCTATAAAATTTCATGATGCGAGGATACGCACACGCTTCTTAGAATGGAGTTGACATTCTTTTGCTGGACTGGAGCGGACTAGTTCTTTGGCCACTGGAATCTGCTTATTGTCAGCGGGAGTTGGGTTTCTCTGTGCTGGAGCAGTATCTATGAAAAATGGAGTTGGTTTATTATCTCCTGGCGTTTGGATCTTTTGCAAAGACCTGGTTTGTAACCCTTCAGATTCTAACATAGTCGTATTCCCCTTGCATGCCTTATATAGAAGAATGGTGATTGTGTTATAAAACATGCTACAGCAGTGATGGAATAGGTACTGAAGAATAGAAAGGCATGACATATTGACATGTATTCCCTCCATCCGGAAATAAATGGATGGGTCTAGGCATATTTTAGTTCTAGATACATCCAGTTTTATCCATTTCTGCGACATTTAATCCGGACGGAGGGAGTATGATGTAAGAGCTAGGGATACGACAGGACAACACAGTAAAAAACACTGAAAACCCCACTGCAGAACCAAAGTATTCAAACCCACTGATATGAGATAGTACACTCATGCAGCTCAGGATGCAAAACTACCAGGCAGTTTTCCTTACAAAAATCAACATTGTGGCCTTTAATCATACATTTTGCTACAACTAAATTTAGATCAGATAAAGGTTGGATTCACGCCGATTAACAAAATACATGTTGATGTAAAAATATAGTGATATACAACAGGTACTTACATCTACATTGGAGCACAGAGAATTCCTGCAAGAATCTTTCCTCATAAATGATGCCATTGCAGAAATTCTTCTATATGTTAAGCTAATTATTTTCTAAAAGAGAGATGGGTAAGAAACATGTAGAAAATATGATCAGCATGCTATAAAATTTCATGATGCAAGGATATGCACATGCTTCTTAGAATTGAGTTGACATATTTTTGCTGGACTGGAGCGGACTAGTTCTTTGGCCACTGGAATCTGCTTATTATCAGTAGGAGTTGGTTTCTCTGTGCTGGAGCAGTATCTACAAAAACTGGAGTTGGTTTATTATCTCATGGCGTTTGGATCTTTTGCAAAGGCCTGGTTTGTAACCCTTCAGATTCTAACATAGTCGTCTTCCCCTTGCATGCCTTGTATAGAAGAATGGTGCTTTAATTATAAAACATGTGACAGCAATGAGATGGAATAGGTACCAAAAAATAGAAAGGCATGACATATTGACATGTATTCCCTCCATCCGGAAAAAAATGGATGGGTCTAGGCGTATTTCAGTTCTAGATACATCCTTTTTTATCCATTTCGGCAACATGTAATCCGGATGAAGGGAGTATGGTGCAAGAGCTAGGGATATGACAGGACAACACAACAAAAAAAACTAGTTGAATGTAAAACTATATGCTAGCGGAATACGTACAGAAATAACTAAGGCAACATACACACGTATGATTGGGAAAATAAGATGGCATTGCAACAGAGCACTAGAACATCAGTTCAATGTAAAAAAAACATGGTATGGCAGACAGATGAAGTACATACTGATGAATAACAATGCATAAGATATTCAGAAGCATGATGTCCAAATTAAGCAGATGACATTGCGATAGAGTAGAATGACAGTACTTGAATTTGAAAACATGTTATCCTGAATGGAATAGGTACCGAAAAACAGGAAGGCATGACATATTTACATGCATGATCAGCATGTTAAGCACATGGCATTGCAATAGAGTAGATACACTCCAGGACATTATATGCATGTTGTACGCATATCACAGGCTAAGTTAGAGCAAGGACCTTGTGGGGTGAAGAGGATTCATCATCTTTCTGCAAGTCTTCTGAAGAACTGCATTTACATGTTCCATCATATTGGGTATCATTGACATCAAGTTTATTGGCCTTTACATTGCTCAGTGAAGTTCTTGGGGATATATCAGTGTGTGCAATTATATCTGACATGCATGGAAGACAACTAGTAGTTAGATTTATGTAAATGAGTGCATGTAGGAGACGACATAAATAGTAGGACTAGGGTTAACTAGCAGCAACAGGTCTCATAAACTAAAGGGAGAACACAGATGAAAGCTACATAATATGCATCGTTTGTACTCGAGATTAACTAGATGGCACACAAAAGTACTAAAGAACAACATAGGTAATACTAGAAGTGGTATAATACTATAATCACCAGCCTGTGTGATAGCATTGGCTGATGGATGATAACTATGGAACAATGTTACCTAAAGAACAAGTATCTTAGCTGAACTATGGAACAGCGTGAACTCCTGAACAAGACCCGTTAGAGATCAGCATGAATATACAGTGAAATTTGATGATCTATTTTCCGTGCTTAGATGAATAACAAAGCCATAAATGTTGCGCACAACTAAGATGAGGGTACAACCTATCTGGCTGCCATCCATAGGAGTGAGCATCATGTGCTGACTTGTCGATGGCCCTGCAGTTGTTGTGGCTGTCCATGTCGGGCACGCGCATTCGATGTAGGGAACTGTTGAGTGGGGACTGTAGCTCCCTTTTGGTGTATGCTTTCCTTGTTGGAGAAGCTGCGGTGAGTCGGAAGACGGTGTGTCTGAAGATGCAGATAACGCATAATGTTAAGGACGACATATCTCTTTGATCCGAAGAAATACACTAAGAGATCAGCAGCAAGATACTAGAGTGGTCACACGTCTGTTGACTGAAGACTAAATTGGGGTCACACGATTTTCTTTTATTTTGGTACTGTCCGATCTACGCCGGATGGCTTGATGACTGTCTTGTGCCTCCCGGCTAACACTGTTCAGAATCTTCCCCGAAGAGCCAGCAACCAATGGAAGAGCAGCCTGCCTCCGTCGTCCGTGGCCCCGGCCAAAACCCCGCTCCCCGCCCCACCACACTGTCGTGGTTGCGCCGCCCCCGGGCCAATCCACAAAGACTCCCCGTCATCCAGATCCGGCGGCAGCAGTACCTTCAACCCACGCAACTCTAAAAGATAGCCATCTAAGCGCTGCTTCCGCGGTGAACTTGCGGCCCTGCACCCTTACGTTAGACACCAGCCAACCGGCAGCCTAGGAGCTCCGCCGCCTCGAGGAGTGCTGCTTCTCATTGGGAATCAATTGGCCCAGAATAAAAATTCAGACAATTGACGCCTAAATAAAGGGATTTCAGATGAGGGTGCGACCAATCTAGCGGCATGGTGAAGTAGGCACGTCTAGCTGCCGAGTCGGTGAGGCCGGCGCGGTTGCGGTGGCGACTGGCGGCAGGGAAATAGCGATGTCGCCACGGTTAACGGCTACGCGGAAGCAGCGCCAGGACTCTGGACGGATCCGAAGTTGAAGCCGCTCCGGCGCCGTGAACAATGGCTGGGGTGAATCGGCTCCGGTACGGTTCACGCGCCCGTCGTCGAGGTAGCACCAGCAGCACGGAGTAAGAGGCACACGGACCAGTGCAGGATGGCAATTGGACAGCGTCTCCGGCATTAGGGAGGAGGGCGGCTATGAAATTGGTGCGGTGGGGGGTGCCATGGAGGTGGGGCTGAGGTTTCGCGGCTCCGAAGAAGGGAGCTTCCCGGGGAGAAGGTCATTTGGCGCCCACGAGGTATGAATGGGGGCGAGCGGGGGGGAGGGGGGGATTGGGAGGGGAGTGGAACCATGTCTTACGGACGCATTTGTCTGAAATGTGAGGGGGAGTTACAGTTCTACCCTTGCCTACAGGCTTCTCGGCTTGGGTCTATGTATTGAGGGTCGGGGATAGTAGAGTAACTTTGCTTCTCCCAAAATAGTGGGCGGGAGCGATTTCGGGCGAGGAGGGCATGTTTTGAACTATAGTGGGCGCGAGCGATTTCGGGTGAGGAGAGTGTGTTTTGAAATAGTGGGCGCGAGCTATTTCGGGCGAGGAGAGCATGTTTTGCCGACCATGGTCTATGAATTATTCGGCACATGTCATTTTTGCCGAGGAGAAGGCGCGCTTGGATGAAGTTACAAAGCTACCCTCGATGTACAACGGGCCAATTGATGCGTGTCCCACATAGGATGGTAATTTCACGTATCCAATTTATTTGCTCGGGCGAATTCCACCGAGTAGAGAGGATGTTTAACGGTTCATTCAAATTTTGGGAGAACGAGCATCCACGTCTACCTTACCAAGTTGATTCGAATCAAATTTTGAAATATTATCTTGCCACTTATTTTTTAGATGGAGAGATGATGCTCGGGAGTAATGTGTTTTTACATGCTCGTTGCTAGCGATTTACTATATGACAAATAGTTGACCCACTCAAAAACACGAACCAAACCCAAAATGAAATATCTCGATTCAATGAACTAGCTCGTTCAGTAGGTCAAAATAGTGAACTAAATCCAAAATTGAACACCTCAATCGAGTAGCATGTTGTACAGTATTATAGTACTCCAGGAACATGTTGAAAGTCAAATTAATGAACTTGTTTGATATACGCATATATCCGTTCATGTGTGGATTGCAGACAACATGTTCTCCAATTTAAATATTTGAATGCAAGTTTATATCGAAACATGGGTTATATCAGTCTTTGATGCATAAAACGTGACCTGCCCCTCTCCCGGACTCCTGTTCTCTCTCTCTCTCTCTCACTCTCTCGCCGACAATCTTCAACTCTATCGCACGCATCTGACACAAAAACCTTGTTGGTCCCTCTCCCTTTCTCTCTCTCTCTCTCTCTCTCTCTCTCTCTGTGTGTGTGGGGGGGTCTTTCTAGTTCGCTTTCATATATACACCATCTATAGGTCTCTCTCGCACACTATGTATGATACTCTAGCTAGTCCAAGCTAGATATCTTGGGTGCACTCATCATACGCACACAAATTCCTTGGCTCTTTGCCCGTAACTCTCTCACGCACCACTATGTCGTCTCGGAGCTCTTCCCCCCTCTCTCAAACTCTCCATCCACCTGGGTCACACATACACATGCATATCTCACTCGCACTCGATAGGCCCATCTAAAACTCTATCTCTCTCCATCGTTCTCTCTCCATCTCACACACACACACACAATCTCATGCCCAGCTAGCCAAGTATGATGGTCTCTCACTCAATTGTAGGCACACGCAGTCCCCCCTATATGTATATGACTAGCTAATCTTAGTCTCCATCACAAACATGTGCATGGTCTATCTCGATTTCTCTCGGGGCATCTTTCTATCGCACACGCACTCGCTCGATCTCCCACCCATATAGTCCCCTCACGATCTCGAGGGGATCTCTCTATCACAAACACACCCTCTCTCCCTCCCCATGCATCCATGCCATCCATGTGTCCCTCTCGACCGTTTTTCCTTGTTGGCCAGACCTCTATTGGACATGTGCTACAGGGGTGTCTATCTCCGTTGCAAACAATCACACACTAGCTATCTTCGTGAATCTCCTCGCCTCGCTTTTCCATCTCGGAGATGCATGTGTGATATGTTCGCATAAGAAACGAAAAAACACACACTCTCTCTAATTTATCATTTGTTGTCACTTTCTCTTTCACACACATACTCTTTTTGCACACTTACTCATTCTCCTTCACACGCACTTGATCTGTCTTGACTGAGGCACTCACCTCCGTCCATAGCATATAGATTTATTGAAAAGTCAAACATCACAAAGTTTGACCATGTACGTGGAGAAAAAGAATTACATCTAGTACGGCAAACATATACCATTAGATTCACCATGAGATGTAGTTTTGTATGATGTATCTTTCGTATTGTAGATATAAATAACATTTGCGTAAACCTGATCAAAGTTTCCAAAGTTTGACTTCTAAAAAATTTACATGCATTGCATTATCGAGTGCATGGAATATCTCTTTCCCCCTCTCAGCTATCTGACGCACCACTCAGCCTTATCGGGGCTCCTCAATCTCTCTCAAACTTTATTGGTCAGTTTGGTTCGTGACCTGACCCTCATGCCTTGTTGGCCGGTACTGCCTGGTGTGGACGTGAGATGTAAAATATTTGTGCTTGGCCAGGCTTGTGTGGTGCTGAAGCGTTTGGTGCATGCCTGGGCCAGGCAAAGCGTCAACGTCCCATCAATCAATCCATGCATCAATTATTTAATGCTAATATCCATTCATGTTGCTGTTAGCCGCGTGGCCGCACGACCAGGCACAGCCAGGCGTTTGAAATCGGTCGCTTGGGCCAGGCTACTTGCAGTGTCTGGAGTTCAACCAGGCTAATTAAAGTGCAAGGGAACCCAGCCCAGGCGGGCTTTCTTTTTCACAGGGTAGCAACCAAACAAGCGTGCATGAAATCCGGCCACAACCCCAGGCCACGCAAAAGATGCTCAAACGCAAGCCAAACGGGCCTTATATCTCCCTGGTTCACACATACACATGTCTCGCTCGCGCTATACATATAGATCCATCCAACACTCTCCGCCCTTGTTCTCTCTCCATGTGACACGCACCCCCCTAAGTACCATGATCCCTCACTCCATCATAGGCTCTGTTTGGATCCATGGGTTAGAGTTTGTTTGGGTTAGTTTGGAGTCAACTAACCCAAAAAGATCCAAACAGGAGGGTTAGTTTAGGTTAGATGCATCTAACCCATCCAAAAAAACTAACCCATCCAAGAGGTGCTTATTTGGGTTAGTTATTCTCGGGACCACTAATAAACACTTTTTTCTCTTGCTCTCCCTACAGCAGATCCCTCCCCACTTCCTCGAAGCTTCTCGTCCTCTCCCTCCCTCCCTCTCGCACCGCCCGTGAAGGTGCCTCGCCGTATCCGCGCTCCATCTAACCCTGCCATCCAAACACCTCTTTACTTAGAGTTAGTTCAGGGTTAGAATCTAACTCTAACCTCTAACTGAGTTAGAGTATCCAAACAGGGCCATAGCCGCAAGCACTCCCCCCCTCCTAAGTATGATTATCTCTTACTAGCCATCAGGAACACACGTATTGTCTCCTTCCATCCATACGTCTATCTCGATATCTCTCGGGGCATCTTCTATCGCGCACACACCTTGTCACTCGATCTCCCACCCATGTAGTCCCATCACGATCTCCAGGGGATCTCTCTATGACAAACATACACTCTCTCCTCCCCATGTCTGCATTTTCTTCATACATCTCTCTCGACCTCTCTCCCTTGTTTGTCAGACCCCTCTTGGCCACATGCTAGGGGTCTTCCTCTCTCGGTTCCAAACAACCACACACTATCTCCTCACCTTGCCTCTGTTGTCGAAGATGCATGTGTGATATGTTTGCATAAGACACGCACGCTTTTTCTCCAGTTTTATCGTGTGCTGTCCATGTCTCTTTCACACACGCACACACACTTTTTTCACTCTCTCTCTCTCTCTCTCTCTCTCTCTCTCTCTCGTTAGGGACTCTGTCACGTCCATAAGCATATGGATGTTTTGAAAAGTCAAACCTCAGAAAAGTTTGACCAGGTATATGTGGAGAAAAACATTTACATCTGGAAACGATCATTAGATTCATCACAACATTTACTTACTTCATACTATCATTTATCTTTGGTATTGCAGATATAAGTAATTTCTTTATAAACTTGGTCAAAGTTTCAAAAGTTTGACTTAAAAAAATGTTGTAACTACATTATCGAATAGAGGGAGTAGCTCTTTCTCTCTCTCTCTGCTATATCTCACGGGCCTCCCCTCTCACTCGAACTCTCTATACCGACGGATTATACGCTCACTGTGTCAGCGTATAGCTCCGTATATTGTTTAGTTGACCGGTCAACCAATTCACATGCTGTGTTGTCAGCTCGTGTTCTGTATCTTGGTGTGCTGGCCCATGTGGCAGTGGGTGAAAATAAGTAAACTAGAGGCCCATCTGACACGCGATGAAGGAAACAAAGTTGAAACCACTCGGGGTAGCACCCCGCACGCTAGTAAATTGAGGGCGCATTGAGGACAAACTTCTTGCGCGCGAAGGACGCACTCGCGCACAATTCACCATTGCGCGGCGGCATGCACAGAAGGACGCACTCGCGCGCACCCAGCACACAACACACACCAGCACACGTGTACACCGGCGTCGCCGCCGGTTGAGATGGACGGTGAGGCAGCCAACAAGCAGAGGCTGCTCGAGCCAAAACCGCATCCGTCGAGCCTGGACTTCATCAGCAACCTCCCCGATGACATGCTGCTCGTCATCATCGGCCTCCTCCCCACCAAATCTATCGTGCGGACCGCCCTGATCTCTCGGCGGTGGCGCCCCCTCTGGCGCTGCGTCCCCCTCAACCTCACCGTCGACAACTGCCTCTGCGACGGGGATTGCAAACGCATGGCCGTAGTCTCCAAGATCCTTTCATCGCACCCTGGGCCAGCCAGACGCCTTGACATCCGCATGTTCAGTACCAACTGCAAGGTCCAACCCAAGTTCGATGAGTGGTTCTTATCCCCTGCACTAGATCAGCTCGAGGAGCTCAGCTTTGAAGCTGGACAATGTCACTCTCTGCCGCCGTCCGCGCTCCGCCTCACGCCAATGCTGTGCTGCGCCAGCTTCAGCTCCTGCTATCTTCCCCAGATTAATGTCGTGCCCACCCTTCTTCTCCCTCAACTCAAGCAGCTCTACCTCTTTGACGTTGTCATCTCGAAGAAGGCTATGGAGCACCTGCTCCGCAGCTGTACTGTGCTCGAGTACCTTCGTCTTGAGCAGATCCACGAGTTCATTAGCATCCACATCGCCTCGACGAATCTCCGATGGATTTATGTGTCTTGCTAGCCCCGCAACAAGACATCAATTGGGAAGAGATCACTCCAGGTGTTCCACATTATGGTCATTGAGAATGCGCCTTTCCTTGAGAGATTGCTTGTATCAGATCTAGAAGGTCCAACAAAAATCAAGGTCATTGACGCATCGAAATTGACAGCGTTGGTGTACTCGTCTGCCAAATTCTCCGAACTCTTTATTGGATCCGTAATCGTTCAGGTACATCACTCATCTTCTTCTCCGTCTTCTTGAAATTCACATTTTTTAAATTTCTTCTTGATGTATTTATGAACGTCTTCCAGAAAATGATTCCCACAAGCTTGACCCAGTCCATGCAGATCTTAGCACTAAAATCTATCGGCCCCAATCTGGATCAAGTTGTTGGATTCTGTACATGCTTTCCATGCACGGAGAAGCGACTCATCGAGGTGAAACTTCTTTCCTATTAGTAAATGGTAATCACAACGTAGCTCAATTTTTTCGTAATTTTCCTATTAGTAAATGGTAATCACAAGTGTAGTGTTCAAAACTACATCTACGCACTGCATATAAAGAAATGTTTTTAGTATTTTTTTCTCACGTGATCACCTGCATCATTTTTATGATGTAGCCTAGGCTAGTCATAGTGGAAAGTAGCTTAGACTACTCCAGTAACTCTATGGTTACCCTAAGGGCAAGTACTACCTCCGTCTTGGTTTACTCTTCCAATTTTGTAGTATCAAAATTTGACCATAGATTTAACTGACAAAATGTTAATGCATGTCACTAAGAACTATATCGTTGGATTCGTATTTGAACATAATTTCAAATGGTGTAATTTTTAGTGACATGCATTGGCATTTTCTTATGTAAATCTATGGTCAAAATTTTATACTAAATACGAGGTAGTATTCCCTCCGTCCCAAAATTCTTGTCTTACATTTGTTTAAATACGGATGTATCTAACACTAAAATGTAACTAGATACATCCGTATTTAGACAAATTTAAGACAAGAATTTTGGGACGGAGGGAGTACAAAAGTGGGCTATGTAGGCCAAAACATGTGCCAAATTCACTTGTGATGCATTTGGCATCGATGCCCCTCCATTGCTCACCTGGTGCCCCAATCTGGATCACCTACTTTGCTCCAGTGCCAAATTAACTCACACAATGAAAAAACACTGCGTGGGAGAGAGAGAGGACTGAGGCAATAAAAAACACTTGTTTGGAAGAGTGAGAGGCTGGTGTAGTTGGTTTGATTGATTTGTTTATACATGTGGGTCTGTGTGCATAGCGGTGCCAACTCTCTCACATCGCGAGAGCAGTGCCAAAATCTTTTGATTTGACATCGATGCGTATTATGTGGCATACTTTTGCAAAATATGGCATCGGCCACATAGTGGAAGGCAACAAATGCCCAAGCTCTTGACGTGCTCCTAGTTAAATGAGAGGAAACAGAAAGAGAGAGAGAGAGAGAGAGAGAGAGAGAGAGAGAGTGAAAAAATATCACTAGCCAGCCAACCCTACCGTGTGAGAGAATGATATTGGTACCTCTTGTTGACACGGCAATCTTATGCAGCCAGCTGCTCTAATATGCTCTATTCTTTTGCAGATAAAAAAGACCCAAAAGTGAAAAATGTGCTGTACTATAACAATCTCATCGAATGCCTTGATCTCCATCTTACAAAAATTGATTTGATCGACTACCGAGGCAGCACATCTGAGATTAAATTGGCCTGGTTCTTTGTTCTGGAGGCAAGTGTGCTCAAGGTAATGAGGTTTGGCGTTCTCTGGCGCAACAATGAATGGTGTGCTGATCACCGCAAGCGTCTAAGCCTAAATGACAAAGTCTCCGCAGAAGCTGAATTTGTTTTTGAAACATCAAGTGGCCAGAGACTCTAAAACTTATTTGCCCATTAGTGACTTGTCAGGGCGGTGGATTTTAGTTTGTACGGTAACGCTGCATCCACCTAATGTAACGAAAGTTCTTATGTAAACTTCCTAGTAATTCCCTCTTCCTAGGTGCAGCATTACTCCTAACATTTGTAATATCAGTTTGAAACTTGTAATATTGCCGTGCCTATTCCTGCATTTTCAAAATCCTGCGAGTCAAAAGGTCCTGAGTTGGTGACGATGTTGTGCCTCCCATCTTTCACCAATAGCCGTTGGATCTAGATTTGACGCATACAAACCAAGCTTCTCCATTTTTGCAAAAAGATGCCTACACTTGTTCCTATTTACAAACAACTCCTTGTCTCTCACAATTAGCCTTATCTCCTCCTCACCACATCTAGAAGGCCGTGGAAAAATCTAGCGCGATGGCCGCTGCCGGAGCCGTCCACCCCCAATCTTGGTGTTCCGTGCAATGCACTGGCATCTACACACGGGAAATTATGTCGAACAGGGCTAGTTGTAAGCAGGCTAGCCTTACAACCATGATGATAGTGACTGCAGACGGTGAGGCTAACTATGGTATGCCGAACACGACTCCTATACTCAGGTGTCATCTCCGGCGCAGGGTCTTGTTACTTCACTGTGAGGAGCAGCACGTAATAATTTGACCAACGGGTAGTACAGTGCTAGTACTTCTAGGAGTACTACATTGGTAGTACTACTACTAGTACTAGTAGCACCACTGTCTGGATTTCGGACTACTACCACGTCCATCTGGATTTTAGTATTCGACTAGCAATATCTAGTAATGCATGTCACAAAAAATGTACTACTCCCTCTGTAAATAAATACATGGTGTTCTATTCCTATCGGCGAGAGAACTTAATTTTTTTGCTAACTAGAGTCTTAATAGGATTACATGCAATGAACTAAACACTGCATGTCATGTTTGGTAGTCTCAAGTCATTGAAAGCATGCACGGCCCACATCTCTCATTGGTTGATATGTCACGAAATAAGAAACAAGGAGGGAGTTAATGCACCGTGCCTAAGTGTTTTGGGATTATTTGGTTGTCGTAATGTGACTTACACAACATTTTTGTTTACATGCATTAACATTTTATTAGTTAAATCAAAGGTCAAAACTTGGCGCAAAATGCAAAGGGGACCAATAAACCTGTAAACATCAAACTTCTCTCGTTTGGCCCCAACTAGAGGTCCGGTGAGATGACTATACTGCACGGGCACGGAGGGGGGCGTAGCTTCATTGACTTATGGCAACTGCCTTTGGGTGAATGACACATGGGCCCATGGGGTGGCTGGCCCACCTATCATACAGCCAAAGGCAGATGCAGTAGAGGGCCGAGGAGTAGTACGAAATCCTATGCACCTATGCACGCTAACCAAGGGCAAGAGTGATCACTTGAATCGCAAGATCAGTTGACTACTACCTCCATCCTGGTTTATTAGTCTCCTTTGTAATTTGTGCTAAATTTTTACCAAATATTTAACTAACAAAATGTTGATGCATGTCAACAAAAATTATATTTTTGGATTCGTATTTGAACATAGTTTTCGGTGATATAATTTTTGGTAACATGCGTAAACATTTTGTTAGTTAAATCTGTGGTTAAAATTTGACATGGATTACAATGGGGACCAATAAACTAGGACAGAGGTAGTAGAAGCTAAGCTAGACCCATGGAGGCGATGAGCGTGAGCATCAGACGGCTATGCCAGATGGTCCACGATGCCGGCCGGCTGCCCGGCAATGAGGAACGTCTCTAGGTAGTATTGCTTGAGGCCGGCAGGGCGAGGGGCCGCTTGGATGACAACTTCATCTCCTTGTTGGACGAGGTCCTCGTTGGTTTCCTCGACAAGTTCACCATCGTCAAGAAGCTCACGGATGACTTTGACGTAAGCCTCCAGCCGACGCGCCCAGGCTTTGTGATGCCCGCCACCCTCAACGGCCACTATGGTGACAACCTCTTCGACGCACTGGCGGCCCTGCGACTGCCCGCCGTCGCGCCGGAGAATGTCCATCTCGAGGTCACGCTCGCCGCGCAGCGCTTGGCGCAGCAAGACACCATCAACATAATCACCCACGTCTACGCGCATGCAAGAGGAGGATGATAGGAAGCTGGCCTTCTTGGACCGCAGGGCAACCTTGGACAGCACTGTTCAGAAGCACGTTGAGCTCGCCGCCAACGCCGCTGCTCCTCACACATTGGTTGGTGACCCGGCGCACTAGGGCATGAGGATGTCGTTGATGGATCCGTATGTATTTTTATCTTTCCGTCAAATCCATGTAGTAGTATATGATACTACAGTAATTATCTTACCTTTCGCATCAACTTCATAATTTTTGTACGTACTCCATGCATGAATGGCGCCAGAACCAAACTTCTCATTACTCTAGGCAAAATCGTTATTTTCTATCTATCGATCGCGCCATGGAGCAGAACCAAATTTTACAAGTTATGAGTTCAATTGGAAAAGCCTGCCGTGTTCGCGTCGCACCCCCCACACGGTTGGTTTGGCACGCCGCTCAAGCGGGAATGCGTGCGGTGTTGCATTTTTACTTACAAGTGGGAACGTAGTTGAGCAAACTGACTATCGGCAAACCCCCACCGCACCCACCGCGCGATGGCTGAGAAAACAGGAGGGAGAAGAGATGGCTATAGCACGGACTCCAAGAAAATTGGTGTCGGATGGGACTCGTGTGGGAGGCGTGTGTCGTACTGCTAGACGTGAATGCTAGTTATGGCCCATGCCACCCCACTATATCGAGCCTATATCGAGGTACAGTATGTTGAACAAATTTCCTGCAGTCCGTGCTCAGCACTCCTCTATCTTTCTTCTCAGCCAACCAGCGGACGCGCGGAGCCCATCGTCTGTTTGCTCACATGCGGTCCCACATGTCAGTGAAAATGCAAGCAGACCCACTGAACCTACACATCTTTCACCTCGACGTGCTGGTGATGAAAAACAAATCCAAGAAAGATCTTCGGTGGCCGCTTTTGGAGTTACTCAAGAGTAGTAAGATTCTATTTACAGTTTAACCCAAGATGCACGTCTCGTGGCTTCAACTACCACTCTATATTCTTTCATGACACGACCTGGATGCTGGAAAAAAATTATATGAGACCAGGTCTCATATAATTCGGGTGAGACCACCCTGATGGATGACACGTGGCATTCACAAATCACAAAGCATCTAATCTCTACCCCTAATTTCAGGTGGGGATGGGGTAGATGCTTTGTGATTTGTGAATGACACGTGTCATCCATCAGGGTGGGTCTCACCCGAATTATATGAGACCTGGTCTCATAGAATTACCTGCATGCTGGATGTCCCACGTGTCGGCAAAAGGAGGAAGAACCCGACCAAATCTTCAGTTGTGCTCTCGGATTAGACTAGTTGTGCTAACTTAAAATTTTTATTGTGTACTCCCTCCGTTCCAAAATACTACTTGACTTCCATTTGTCCAAAAATGGATGCACCTATATACTAAAACATGTCTAGATACGTATATATTTTGACAAATAGAAGGCATGTATTGTGCAACGGAGGGAGTAGAATGGATGCAAGTTTTTGTATTGGGAAGAAGAGTACATCCATATATTGATAGAGCGCAATTTAGTAGATGTTCTATCACTTTTAGCTAGCACAGAGGCCATAGATGAGATTAGTGCACTTGTTGATACTCCTACTTGGTATGCGTGTTGCTGCTTAGACGTAGAGAAAAACGGACCGGAGGGAGTACTAGAATAGAGGCTAGACATGAGACTAGATGTGAGGAAGCAACGTCTACTTCTTTACACTCGAAGAAGAAAGAAGCACGCAAGATTGAGCCTCCGCAGATCAACAATGAATGCATCTAGAAGGCACTAATCCAACTTACAGGAGTAGTAAAATGTATTCTTGTGGTTCTTGTTTTCTTTGGTCTTGCTTTTCTAGTCAAAATTATCGTTGGAGTTCGTGCAAAACAGAGGTCCGTTTGAGGTCGTGCATTGCAGTTGGCCTTACAAGTGGGACCGCAGTTAAGGAAACCAACTATCGGCAAACCCCCACCTCTCCCGCCACGCGATGGCTGAGTTAGAGAAACGATGAGGTTGAAGACATTGCTCTAGCACGGACTCCAAGAAAATATGGTGTCAGATGGAAGTCGTGCAGGTGGTGTGTGCCGTACTCCTGGACGTGAATGCTTGTTCTGGCCCATGCCACCCTACTACTCCTACTACTTACTAGTATATAGTACTACTAGTATCGAGGATTCGAGGTGCTGGTTACGTAGTATAGTATGGCTAAAGTAAAAACACCTGCACGATGCGCGAAGCATGTGAAGCTAGTACAAATAGTGTACTACTGTTGTTGATTGGCCTCATCCGATAACCTGTTGCAATGCACGTACAATTATGTATTCGGAAAATATTTTTTTGCCTCGTCGCACCACTCACTCACAGAAGCATCTCGAAAGCCATTCATAAATTTAGTAAGTTTATCACAGGCATATCATTTTATTACGTACAACAGGTCATCAACCCACATCGACAACGAGGATACATTATAAATACTAAAGTTTTAACCACACAACAAATAACAAGCAATGAAATGAACTTCAACTCAACCATTCCTCAGCGTTGGAAATGCTTGCTTTGAACCACAAGTGATTCTCTGGGACGGGACATCCATTATCGATCTAGAGACCAACGCAGGACTGATCATCCAGGCTGAAGCGGCCTACTATATCAGTACCAGGGTAGGGAACCACCCAAATGTCCGAGGTATAGACACAGTTGCTTCTCATAAATGGTAGTAATGTTGTGTCAACAACAGTTGGATCGCCTTTCATCATCATTGGATAGTTTTGTCCAAGGAAGAGCGAGTTTTCTCCAAGACTATCAATTCTGTACCAGGGAGATGGAGTTGGCACTAGCACACTAGTATCCATCCCGAATACCATGCAACGGGTGTTGGAATAGGTCCGAAGAGTGCGACCATGGGAGACTACACCTGCTTCCTTAGTAGTAACATCATCAGTGGGCTGTATACACACGAGAAGAGGTGATCCATCGGAATTAGTTGCTAGGCGCCAAATAGTATATGGGTGCTGCTCGTCCTCATGCTCGTGATCATCACCATCATCATCTCAACCTTGGTTATAAAAATCTTCAAGTATAGGTGGTGGAATGTTCACAGGACCTTGGAAACAGAAGAAGAAGGTTAATTAGTAAGGCTGGCCATAGTGGGGGTAACATAAGTAGTATCATGCACTTGGGACTCGCAAACATGCTTATGTGGCAGGCAATTAAGGAAGAGAGGGATGGTTATAGTAACATAGGTAGATACCGTAACATAATAAATGTGATGCTACTATGTGTCATGCATGGCAATAAATGAGACCACCTATGATACTAATCTAAGATACTATGCACTATAGAGGTAGTAACATAAAATAGTAACATATGCATGTTACTAGTCTAAGTTACTCCCCACTATGACCAGCCTAAAGGGAAACTTGCTAACCTGCGTGAATATGGATGAAACAATTATAATTACGGTGGAAGACAAATGTACCAAAACAACGAGGATGCCATGCAAAAACAGTGCCACGAGTGGTGGCCGCAAACACAAGGCCCTCGTATTGAATTGCATCACAGTACTCCTACGTGTCCATAAACTGATTTTTGAGCAATATCCATCCAGTGAAACCACTAAGGACGGCAACAAGCTTGTCGAAGATAGCAACAACTTCATAGTTGTTGTAATTCCAAGAGCGGTTGAGGACTCGAGAAATTGCTATCTTCCGTAGAAGATAGTCACCATGATTGTATTTGAACGTGCGTACAATACCGGTGTGCTCAACCTCTGGGCAGTCTGCTGAGATTTTTGGAAGTGGAACCCAGTCACGAGTGTACACATTCACAAGTTCCCACTCGCAGTTGGACCCAATGTAAACAACCCAATCTCCATTTGCGCCTGGCCAAGCCTTGCCCTCAAGCGATGGCATCTTAACATCATACGTATCATTATCAAGTGGCATCAACTTGCACAGGGCGAGGCCTCCGTCGTGACGGCGCCAGTCATCAGGGCCACGGCAAAGAAGATAGGGGAGATCAAACTGTTCATTGACTCTTGGGTTCCTTGTAATGATGTTATTAGTTGAGTCAAGAATGGGCTTGAACAAACCTGCCATGCTAGCCGAGGTGATGACGTCGCGCCGATCAATGAGTTCCTCCACCACGTCATCTTTCAGATCGGGGCAAGAATAACGGGGTCGTTTCCGTCCTGTTCCCTCCATGGAGATGACGATCGAACAATGGCAGAAGAAAGCGTGAAGGGCTGAAGGAAAATGGAGGAGGGAGAGGAAGAGCGTGCGACAGCAGTTCCAAATCGAGAGGGAAAGGCGAAGAGTCGGTGGACGGTTGCCAGTTTGCCACAGTTCATGAAGGGGCGCCCCGGCCTACACGTCGGTTCGAAAAAACTCCTACTACTCGCCGTCGTCTCACTAATATGTGGAACGGGACCACATGTCAATGAAACATGGTGTGTAATTTCTCGTGCAAAATGCGATCTGGCCGCGTTGGCCCGAGGTGCCGCATTAGTTATTGACCTTTATTTTTTAATGGCGTGCTGTTCAGTTTTGAAGCACGACTAACTGGTATTGTACATAGAGAAAATATAAACTACTCTACCACTACTCCACCTCCAGTACTAGTAGTATAAATAAGATATATAGGCTGGAGCTTCAGCGCTTTCTTGCCAAGGGCTGCCCACTTGCTTCTCACACTAGCACCCTCTCTCCAGATCTAAAAAAGACGGCCCCTCTCTCCCTCCTCACCGGTGGTCACAGATCCGCCGGGGAAGAAAAGGACGTGCAGCGTTGACGCACTCATCGTCGGCGAGCGAGGTCACGCACTGACGACAAGGCCGTCCTCTTAGACCTAGCGCCCGCGCGGGATGGCCTCTGTCCCCAAGCTCGTTGTCATAGTGTGTGCGAAGGACGACGACCACAAGCGAAGCCACTTCCCGCCGACCCTCGGGTATGCTACCTCTTTTCGAACCATACCCTTGTTCTATTTCCCCATCTGGCACGTCGTTGCATGTGGATCTTTTTCCACTCCACCATCTTCCCAATTTGCTATCCTCTGCTCTGCTGGCCACGTAGACGAAAACCATAATTGCACTATTAAAGGAAACCCTACTTCATGCAGACTAATGCATGTCTGGGTTGAATAAGGAAAGGAAGGGAGAATGTACTGTCCAAGAGAGTAGGCATTGAACCCGCATCTAGGTTGAAAAGGGAAAAATCAGTAGCTAAGGAACGAGTATAGTGTCTCTTGGTTGAAGAAGGGTAGAAAGGCATGACAACGCAATAGAGAATGACCAGGTCGATTAGTTTGTTATCCTCACATAGGAAAAAGGTGGCTAAAGAGAACAAAAATGGGACGTAATCCACATATGCTGCCTGGATATTTGTTGCTCTGGGCAATCATACCTCCCTCACCACTCTGCGTCAGTGGAAGTACATCATACTGGTGCGCCCATAGTCCGAATGGGACTCCCATGCTCTTATTGCCACTTTTTTTGCTGTTAGTATAATGCCAGCAGTCAAGTCAAGCAATGCTACTGCTAAAGTGATGCCACATTAAACTAATGCCGCTCTCAGTCTAATGCCACAGATAAATTTAAGCAGTGCCATTTAATGTCACTGGATCATTTAAGGGTTAGCTGTTGATTGTGGATGTATTATAGATTTTTCAGCTAAGGCATTCTAATGTTGTTGCACAGCCAGTATACCAACGATGAAACTTGTTACTACCTTCAGATTTTTGCACTGTTAATGCTTATAGATTACATACCTCACTTTCATGAGATAAGTTAATTTTTTTGTACAGTGTCACCAAAATGCCAAGGCGCTGATGTCATTTTATTTTGGTTAAACTGCACAGACAATTATGAAGACAAGAGGAAAGGTCAAGAGTGGGCACCTCCTCCTCCGGCTGTTCTCTTGATTCGTTCGATCAAGTTTTTTATGTTTGATCGATTATCAAGATTGGGATAGAAATTTTTAAGGTCCCCCCGAGTTCGAAATGATATTTACCTTGGAGGTACATGGTTTGCAATTTTTTTATACTGTCATTAGTTAATAATGCTAGTTACATTCAGACTTCTGTATTTGGTTTAATGCTCATGCACAGCTAGTATACCAATGCTGAAACTTGTTACCTTTACATTTTGTATTGTTAATTCTTATAGAAACCTTCCAGTGCTAGAGTTTATTGAAATATGTTCAGTAAAACCATTGTGTTGTATCCTGTAATGAACTAACTACTCTACTATTGCACTAGCCACTGGATTAGTGTATATTTGTAGTATCCGAATGGTGTTGCATTTTGGACATAAATAAAGTGTGGCAAGCTTTCCCAGATATGTGCTCAAGAAAACTACTACCTGTTTTTCTAAATACTAGACGTTTGGGTACTTTAAATTGAACCGTGAAAACGTCTTATATTAAGGAACAGAGGGTGTAGAGTTCACTCAAATTATCCCGGTAAAGCTAGTCACACCTTTGTTAAAATTAATGTTCATTATGTTATCGGAGGAGGTCTGTATGTTTGTCTCTAATGCCTATCTACTACATACCCGACATCATGATGTAATGTTAAGTCATTTCCTTTTGTACCGTGTCACTAAATTGTCAAGGCGGTGATGGCATTTTATTTTAGTAGAACTGCACAAAATTTGCTTAAAAGAAGAGGAAAGGTCAAGAATGGCTCAGTTTTTCAGAAAAAACTATGTATGCCTTCCTGACATCAGCCGCTGTTGCTTTATTTATTCCTTCAAACAGGTGGTTAGAAACAGTCTTGCTACCTTTTCCCATTAAGAAATTGTAATGCTTATATTTGTGAGTCTATGCTTCAACTAGTTCCACTTTTATAGTAATCACACTTTCAATATCTATGCAAACAGGGATGCTCGATTTTAGTGGAGCTGCACAAAAAGTTCAACTGGTTCAACATTAGGAGCATGTTTTTTCCAAACCTTTATATCCAATTAGTGGCACTATGAGATGTTCATTACGAAGGTACATGGTTTGCTACTATCTTGCTACTCTTTTTGTACTGTCATTAGATAGTAATACTAGTGGTTTGCATGTGAATTTATTGGCAGGGTGGACCTACATTGGAGGTGCAGGACAGGATTCAATGATTGGATGCTCAATTTTGGTTGTATCGATTTCACCTCTTCCATCACCGCGAACATGGTGGGGGTATATGTTTACTAGCTGCTTGATATTTGTGCAGACAAAGATGTCTGCCCGTTGCTATTTGGCAAACAAACAAAGTGTCTGCAATTTTGGTTGAACTGCACAAGAGAATAGTATAGTCAATGCATGTAGTGCCATTTGAAAATAGACATAAAGATTGGATAGTCACTTCATGGACTACAGAAAAGTAGTACTATACTATTTACTAGCCAACACTTGGTGCTTCATTGCTTTGGTCTGATTATACAATGGACATCATTTTCCCTAAGTTAAAGTTTGTATTCCGAAAATAGTCTCGCGCTGTGATCGAGAGAAGACCAAATCATATTGCAGTGGATGTTCCTCCATCATGTGTGGTCCATTCTCATGGTTCCAGCTGTTGGTGAAACAACTTACGTTTGCAAGAGGAATTGTAGACTTCACAAACAAATTTGTCTTTTAGTCTGTACTGAATGTTGGCCAAGAGAAGCATCCATGTTAGTAGGAAGAATAGATGTTTTTTCTAGATCTTTGCTTTTGGAGCTACATATTTGTATATGATATGTGAATCATTGAGATGCATTAACATGTTGATCTTATGTATGGGAATCGTACTAGTTAGTTTTAGTTGCGACGCAAGATCCAAAGTGGCTGATCTTTGCTTTTGGAGCTACATATTTGTATATGATCTGTGAATCCTTGAGATGCATTAACAGTTACTTATTTCTGTTCGCTCAGTGTTTACAAGTTACTGATCGATCACTAGCTAGCCTACAAATGCGCTCCTGGCAATTTTATTAGCGAGGCAAGATGCGAAGTGGCAGTTTTTTGAATAAAAATGCCTACCTCTGAAGAAACTGACAAGCTACACTATCGATCCTACACGGATAAAAATGCCTACCTCTGAAGAAACTGACAAGCTACACTATCGATCCTACACGGATAAATAGCGTATCACGCACGTACTACCTCCTTTCCGGTTTGCAGGGCTCAATTCAAGAAACGACCTACTCGATCCTACACGAATAAATAGCGGATCACGCAGGTACTAGTACCTCCTTTCCGGTTTGTAGGGCTTAATTCAAACCTCTCACCAACCAAGGTACCCCCTCCGTCCGGGTTTATTAGTCCCGTGAGCAAAGCAGCAAGACCAAGGCATGGCAATAATTAACGGCATGCAGAAGTTTAAGCCTAATTAATTCCAACGATTTAAGTGGCTGGATGCGTGCCCTCGGCTGCGACTCGTTGCATGCTGCTTCGCGTACTGCCTGCGAGTGATTCTGAGTGCCTGCATGTAGTCAGCCGTAATTAAGGTAGCTAACTGATGCGAAAAAAGATACGCTTTAATTGTTGCGGGCTTTTTAAATCCGTGAAATCATTATTGACAAGGAGGGAGATGATTCGAGTGCACTCATTTGACCGCCATGCCGGCGTGCGACCCAGACAGGACGGGACGGCACAGTCATAATTTTAGTCTCCCTAGTTTTCCATGGCAAGCTGGCGCGCTAAGCCATTATGCATTGAATTCCGATGACCGTCGCGCTACCTTCCCCCTATAAGTACTGTTTCCCGGCCTTCTCCAGTGCCACCATGACCCAACTCGCCATATCCTTATAAGCCCCCACCGGCCTGACGTCGCTCGCCACGTCCGCCATGCCCCCGCCAGTCCGCGGTAGGCGAAGCCGGAGGCGGTCACCGCCGGAACTAGTGTTCGGTTTTTCACCAGAAGGCAGACGGAGGGAGGAGGCATTCTATCTGTCTTTAGATGGCAATGCGCAGATCGAGGAGTTGTTGGAGCGTGACCGCATGGCGGAGGAGCAGGAGTTGTTGGAGCGCGACCACCTAGCGGAGGAGCAGCGTATCGCCGATTTGCGCCGCCGGTGGAACATGGAGCAGCAGCGCACCGACGCTCTGAGTCGCAAGCAGAGCGCCCACAACTGGGCCGACTACATGGAGGCCGGCGCCCGGCAAATAGCCCTGGAGGTTGTCGGGCACGCACGCGGTCGCGACGCTGATTTTTACTACCAGCTCATCAAGTGGGTTTCCTGCTTGGAAGCCGAAGCTTCGGTGGACCACGCTGGCATGGAAAGGGCCAATGCCCGCGAGCAATGCGGCCTATCTCACCTTTGGCAAGTCCGAGGCGAGGCGCGGGACGCCGGTGCCGGCGTTTAGCGTGTACTGCCGGCATCATCTAGTTAGCTAAGAGTAAGTTAATACTTGTCTAGTGGGAGTAGATAGTTAACTTGGCTATGATGGTTGTCAACGTGGAAGTTCAGTACTATATATGTGGATCAGACCTGTTACTTTGCTCTGAATGTTGAACTTTCCATTTGAACGTATGGAATGTGTTATTATTTTTTTAAATGGGTTGTATTTGTCCTCCACGGGTTTAGTGGCTGACTTGTGGGCCTAGCAAGTTGACGCGTACACAATCAGGAGATGATTGTACGTGGAGAGGATGACAGCAGGGGCCCGCCAAGGTCATGGCAGTATGCAAGCAAGTGCCTCCTTATTTCAAGCCAATAAAAAAATGGCTCCTCCTAGTGGATTTCTGACATCTGGGTCCCATACCATTGTCAACGTAGTCAATAAACGAGAGAATTGCACAACGAGCGGCTGACACCAGGGACCCAGCAACTCGCACAATTATTTTTGTTTTTGGTTAATTTGATAAATGCCTCTGAGAAATGCCACTGCAATTTCCAAACTTTGAAAAATGCCATTTCATGCCATTTCTAGTGGCATTTTTTGAAGTCTTGAGTGGCGTTTTTCAAAGTTTGCAAACAGCAGTGGCGTTTTTCAAAGTTTGCAAAAATTGCAGTGGCATTTTTCAAAGTTTGGAAGTTGCAGTGGCATTTTTATGAATCGCCATAATTGGAGTGGCATTTATCTAATTTGTTTTTGAGACGGAAGCAGGGTGTCAACTGGGCTGTGCGGGACACTCTGGCCTGTCTAGACAGCCTTTTCTTTTATGTTTACCACAGACCAGCCCAGTTATTTTTTTTCTTTTTGAAAATGGCTAGCCCAGTTTTTTTGTGATTTGTCAAGTAAGTCACTTTATCAGGCCTGTTGGGCTAGATGAGGAGAGCTTCATTCGGCTGGCCGAGAAAATGGCCTATCAGTAATGAGAAATGGGCTGTACATTTTTAAAACACATCAAACCGGCAATTAGTTTCAAATATCTTTTTTTCATTTCAAGATTTTAAATTGCATTGATTTTTATGCGTGGCCAATTTATTGGATTTTATATTGATATACATTTATTTTTAAAATCAGTCTGAATGTGACTCGAAATTTCGGGATTAAAAACAGTTCAGACCGCACCGACATATGCAAAATTTCGTATAATTTTTTAACCGTGGCCACAATATGGGCTCCAAAAAAGCCCGTAAGAATTAGCAAATGGGCTGTAAACTATTTGAAATAATGGCAGATGGGTTGTATGTTGTTTTCCACAGATTTGAGGCTTTCCACAGATGGCCTGTATACTGTTGGATGTCCATCCAACGGCCGTTGTGCTTCTTCAATCTCTGCTCTTCCTGCTCCAGCCGCTCAAACAAGCGCCGGCGGGACTGCCTGCTCCCTCCTCCCCACGGTCGGCTGTGCTGCCGCGCAGGCCTCACCGCCCCACCGTACTCCCATCGATGGCCTAGCTATCCCTCTACTCACCCTCAGTCCCACACATGATGTTATTCTCCGGCGATGGCAGGCGAACCAGTAAACCCTCGAACTCCTCCGCGTGGGAAATAACTGTCGAGTATTCCCTGGCTCTGTGTTGTTCCCTTCCTAGGCCTCGTCGTCGTCCACTGCCCTGGTGCTCTCGGCGCGGCCTGGTCAACGTGGTCAATGAACAACATCCATCGGAAGTGGACTGTACGTGGAGATGCTGACAGCTCGTTCCACGGCCGCATGCAAGGAAATGCCTCCTTATTACGCGCAAAATAATGATTCCTCCACCTGACATCTAGGACCCACCGAAAGGGCCTCTGTATTTCACGAAAAAAACGTTACCGCCGCTGACAGCTCGGACCCACCAGCTATATCTTCGCATGCAAGGAAGTGCCTCCTTATTACGCCCAAAAAAAAAGAATACTCCCCCTGCTACCTGGGACCCAGTATAGTGGGCCTACTAAGTTGACAGGGACGAAGGGCTTTGTCAACTTAGTCAATATGCACAATTCTAGCTCGACTGATCATACGATGTCCATCGAACGGCCGTAGTGCTTCTTCAACCTCTAGTCTTCTTGCTCCAGCCGCCCAAAGCAGCGCTGGTCGTGCCGCCTGCTCCTGCCTCCCGTGGCCGGCTGTGCTGCCGCGGAGGCCTAAACGCCCCCATACTACTCCCATCGCTAGCTAGGCCATCCCTCCACCCCACTCACCCACACCCCCTGTTATTCTGCGGCGACGGCAGCGCAGCCGAACCAGTGAACCCTCGTACTCCTCTCTGCATGGGCATCCACTGCCGCGTCTTCCCCGGCTCCGCGTCGTGCCCTTCCTAGGCCTCGCCCTCGTCCACCGCCGTGGTGCTCTCGTTGCGGCGTGGTCAATGTGGTCAATGACCAAATTCCATCGGAAGAATACTGTATGTGGAGAGGCTGACAGTTGGGTCCACGGCAGCCGCAAGGAAGTGCCTCCTTATTACGCGGAAAATAATTATTCCTCCACCTGATAGCAGGGACCCACCGGACGGGCCACCAGTATTTCACGAAAAAAAAGTTTTCCCCTGACTGCTTGGACCCACCCGACAGGCCACCTTATTTCACGAAAAAAACGTTCCCCCTGCTGTCAGCTCGGACCCACCGGAAGTGCCTCCTTATTACACCCAAAAAAACGAATATCCCCCTGCTAGCTGGAACCCACCTTGGTGGGAGGCTGACTTGTGGGCCTACTAAGTTGACGGAGACGGAGGGCTTTGTCAACTTAGTCAATATAAACGATTCTAGCTCTAGTGACCGTACGATGTCCATCCAACGGCCGTAGTGCTTCTTCAACCTCTGGTCTTCTTGCTCCAGCCACCCAAAGCAGCACCAGTCGTGCCGCATCCTCCTGCCTCCCATGGCTGGATGTGCTGCCACGGAGGCCTCACTGCCCCCTACTATTCCCACCGCTAGCCAGGCCCTGCGGCGACGGCAGCCTCATACCGCAGCCAAACCAGTGAACCCTCGTACTCCTCTCGGTGCGGGCTTCCACTGCCGCATATTCCCCGGCTCCCCGTCATCCCCTTGCTAGGCCTCGCCGTCGTCCATCGCCCTGGTGCTCTCGGCGCGGTGTGGTCAACATGGTCAAGGAACGACTTCCATCGGACGTGGACTGTATGTGGAGAGGCTGACAGCTGGGTCCACAGCCGCAGCAAGGAAGTGCCTCCTTATTACGCGGAAAATAATTATTCCTGCACCTGACAGGGGGGACCCACTGGACGGGCCACCGTATTTCGCAAAAAAAACATTTCCCCCCTGACTGCTGGGACCCACCAGCTACACCTTCGCACGCAAGGAAGTGCGTCCGGGCAAAAAAAACGATTCGCCCCTGTGACTGCTGGGACCCACCAGCTACATTTTCACACGCAAGGAAGTGCCTGACAGTCGGGACCCACTTGGTCGAAGCGTACGTAGCGTTGTCATTCTGGTCGCGAACGTGTACGTACATACTGGTCGTTGTACAGGCGCGCACGTGTCGTAGTAGAGGCGCGCACGTGTCGATGTAGAGGCGCGCACGTAGCATGTACACGTACGTGCAGCGGCGAGGGTGCAAGAAAGAAAATACGGCCACATACATACATACGGGTAGGGTCTCGAACGCCTACTCGCGCATAAGTACATGGCTGGGTCAGAACGGAGAAACAGCGTCGTCATTGTGTTCATGGGGAGCAACGGAATGCGTCGTGTTCATGGGGAGGCAACGGAATGCGTCGTGTTCACCGGGAGGCAACGGAACGCGTGGAAGCCAACCGACTGGGTCGGAACGGAATGTGTGGTCGTGTTCATCAGGAGGGCTTGGACGGAACAGGCGATGGAAACGAGGCCTGGCGTACTGCACAACGGAGGAAACGGACCTCCTACGTTCAGAACGGGGTCCTGTTGATCGGGAGGGGTGTGGCGTACCGCAAAACGGAGGAAACGGACCTCCTACGGTGGTAACGGGGTGTCGGGGGGCTGATCCACGAACACCTATGGGACCGGCGGGCCGAGTCCCTTTCGATTCGGTGAGGGCGGAGGTCGCACGAAGAGCGGATCGAGGCGAAGCACACGAGCAGTTTACCCAGGTTCGGGCCGCACGGATGCGTAAAACCCTACTCCTGCTTGCTTGATTGTATTGAGTTCTTGCTCAGGAGCGATGAACGCTACCAGACCGAGCGTGAGAGTGTTCTTGGTGTTTCGAATGAGCCGAACCCCCTCTACGTTGCGCATGGGCCTCCTTTTATACGCTCAAGGGGTCACCGACAGGTGGCAACGTAGACTAGAGGGGTAAAAATGGAAAAAGAATGCGGTAGGTACAGCTACCGCTACTGTGGGCACAGTGTATCCTACCTAACTCTGACGGCAGGGGACAAGGGCATTGAATGCCCATCTGAGACGCCTAAATAGTGCAAAAAGTGACCGTTAGGAGCGCCACCGTTTTCCATGATGGCCTCCTCTTCATCTCCGCTTGCCACCGCGAACCCTTGGCTGCACAGGCTCCCGCCACGCGCCCCTGAGAAAGCCTCAGGGCGACACGCGGGTGGATGCGCTGGAGCGCGGGTATAGAGTGGTAGCTGGCCCCCGGCAAGTACCTTGTCGGGGTCGTCATCTTGTCGCGTCCGGAAGCTTGTCGCTCACCGGACCTTGTCGGGACGCGCGGTGTGTCGCGGCAAGTTTCTTGAGGTGCCGAGGTTGGCCTTCCCGGCAAGCTCCTCTTGCCGGGGCCTTGTCTCTTCCCGGCAAGCTCCTCTTGTCGGGGCCTTGTCTTCTCATCTTGAATACTTTGTTCTTGAATGGCTCCAAAGCAAACCAGCGGAGGACCCTGGCGGTCGCCCGGCAAGCCTTGCCGCAGGGCGCTGCAACTGCCCGTGCACAAGTTCAGGATACTAGGGTACCCCTACTCTAGTACACCGACAGGAGCCCCCGGGCCTGGGCCACACACGATGCCGAGCGCTGTTGGGCCAGGCCCAAAACAGGACACGGGCACGCGCGGGCCTGGGTTATGCCGAATCTAACTCCGTATCCACCGCGCCCCCCGTAATGGCACGCGTCGATCGCGGCGTCGTGGGAGAGATCGTGGGTGGTTCTTTATTTGGAAAAAGCGCAACGTTCGCCTCCTCCTCTTTATAAGCAGGGGAAACAGGGGCAGTTCCCCCACCTTCGCCATCTGCTGCTGCAATCTCAGAAATCTCCGCCGCCCCCCTCCGCTTCCAAAGTCGAAAGAGAGCAGCGCTCCGCCCCCGTCGCCGCCGCCACCACCAGCGCCGTCGATCTCCCCCACCGCCTCCGCCATGGCTCCGAAGGCCGGGAAGGGGCAGGCCGCAAAGACTGCGGCCGCTAAAGCTGTGAAGTCGACTGAAGCACAGCGGCTTGAGGCGCTGCGGAAGGAGCGGGCCACTTTCCCCCCGAGCTCTCCGCAAAGGAGCTGAGGGAGTGGTACTATCTCTTCTGGTCGACGGAGACGCGGGTGCATCCGCGCACGAAGGTACTCTCCGCCGTTGCCTCGCAAGAAGCTCCAGCTGGCGGGTACCCTTTCTTTGCCTTGTTCTTCTACTGCGGGCTCTGCCCGCCCTTCTCTGATTTCTTCTGTGACATCATGAACACCTACGGGTTCCACCTCCTTGAATTCACACCCAACGCCGTTCTGACCATGGCAGTTTTCGCCCATCTATGCGAAAATTTTGTCGGAGTCCACCCCAACGTAGCCCTCTTCCGCCACTTCTTTATGCCTCGTGTCGAGAGAGGGGAAACTCTTGCCGGTGGGATCGCCTGGATCTCGCGAGCCGACAAGAAGGAGACCTATCTGGAGGGGGAGCTCCGCAGCAAGTGGGATGAGTGGAGAGCAGATTGGTGCTGGGTTGTAGAGGAGAACCCGCAGCCGTTCACCGCCCTGCGCCAAACCCCAGCAGTGCGTGGCAATGATTGGAGCGCCCTGTCCGTGGACGACGACAAGCTGAAGATCGCCACCACCCGGATCTTGCATCTCAGGCTTGCCGGGCTAACTGTAGGTGCTGTCGGCACAGATTTCCTTCGCCGCCGCATCGCCCCTCTGCAGGCGAGGGGGAGACTCGCCTGGGAATTTGGAGGCCCGGCAGATATCATGAGGTTGCGCCCGGGCCTCAACTTCAATTTCACCATCCTAGAGTTGGACGGGATACTCAAGGAGATATTCAAGCACGACACACAGCATCCCGAGTGGTTCAGGTTGCCGGCAGGCGTTGTTCCTCTGTGCAACAACTCCTCGCGCGACCGCATCTGCGCAATGATGCCGTTGTGCGATTCGCACGGGGTCGTTCCAACTTGGCAAGAACCTGCCGATGACGCCGTGCAGCAGCTCTTCGACGGCCTAGTGGAAACGGTGGTCAATGCTGACGAAAAGAAGCTCCTCACCCGTGACACCACCGATCAAGATATGGAACGCATCGCCACCAGGGCGGAAGAGGTGGCGGCAGCCGCAGCCGCGGGTGAATTCGGGTTCACAGTGGAGGAAGCAAACGCGGCATTGGCGACGAGCCTTGCCGAACGGGAGTGGCCCGAAGACGAGGAAGAGCTCACCGCCCCGACGCCGAGTCGAGCGAGCCCGCCGAGGGTGCGAGCGGCCCGCCATCTCTAAGGAGCTTGCCGCAAGTAGGGCCCGCAGCGCAGCCCCCAGCACAGCCAAGAAGGCGCCTCCGCAGGGCCGGGGACGCTGCAGGGCGGCAAGTGGGCCAATAGCCGCAGCGCCGCGCGACGCGCTCCGCCGCGGCAAGTACGGTTGCCGCGGGAGCGCCTCCCGCCGCGGTGGCAACTGGAGCAGGGTCGTCTCGTGCTAGCGCCACAGTCCCCGCCAAGCGGCCAAGGGGTCCCAACCCTCCACCTCGCCGTGCCGGAGGTGGGCCGAACTTCGACCTCTCCGCGCTCAGCTCCGACGAGGAGGAAGAAGAAGAGTAAGATTCCCTTGTTGTTCTTGTAGTTCTTCAACTTGCTATTCTTGTCTTGCATCTGATCTGATCCACCCTGGACTCTCCCTTTTCAGGACTCTGGCCCAGAGGGCGGCAAAGAGGGCCAAGGCTCCGGTGGTTATCATCGAGGACGAGCCCACTGCGACGGCAGGAGGCGCACCTGAGACCACCTTGCCGGACCCGGCCACTACTCAGCAGAGCAGCCCCCAGCGTAAGTACATGGTTTACTTTCTGCTTCTGGGCGCGCGTGGTCGCTCTTTTCCTTTGTTGACATCTGATCGCTGGTTTGTTTGTGCAGGAGCAGAACAGCTTCATCAGGAGGGCGTGGTGATCACCTCCGACTCGTCGTCTGCTTCGACTACGCCGCCAAGGGCGGACTCCCCGGCAAGGAAGCGTTCTCCGGCGAGGGAGAAATCTCCGGCAAGAGAGGAGTCTCCGGCAAGGGACAGCGCCAACGATCTCCCGGTGGTGGAGCCCATGACAGCGGATCCCAGCATAGGTAGTCCTTCTTGCCCGAAACTTTCCTCGTGTTCTTCTGCTGATTTTTCTTCTCGAGTTCTTGTTTGATTTCTCCTTCTTCTCCGGTCATCAGATCCACCCTCCGCGGATCCGATGGAGACCGAGGCAGGCGGCGAGGAGAACACACGCGGCAACACTGATGATGCCGCGGCCACCGAAGAAGGAGCCGGTGCTGATGTGCCTGCCGGCGAAGAGGCCGCCAAGGCTGCCGCCGAAGAAGCTGGCGAGGGATCTGGCGATCGCACTGACGGCCCTGAGGCCGCAGGAGCGCCGGGCGCTGCACCGACCGCCGATCCCTCCGCCGCTGCCGCAGCGCCAAGCTCCGAGGAGTCCCAGCCCGGCGCCTATCTCAAGGCCGGCGAGGGCATCTTCATCAAGCTCCCCTGGGCGTCAAGCTCCAGGGCGCCGGTGGAAGGAGAAGCTCTGGATGCAGAGGTTCTTGCCTCCGCCGGGTTGTCGATTGTCGACGCGCCGGGAAGCAGCAGAGACGAGCTTGAGGAGGAGCGGCTGCTACGGAGGCTGCTGGCGCTCTATCGCGCCCGCCAAGTCAAGTTGGAGTCTCGGGAAGCGCTTGTCGCGAAGGCGAGCGTGGATATAGAGAAGCGCGCGGAGGAGCTCCGGGGTCTTCGCCAAGAAGCTCTCCGGACCTTGGCGGAGGAGCGGGAGCAGCTTGCTGAGGAGCGGAAGGCCTTCCTCTTCGAGAAGGCCGAAGCTGAAGACCAGCAACGGCTCACCGGCGAGAAGCTGTACGCGCAAGAAGGCGAGCTGGCTCAACGGAAAGTGAACCTCGACAGCCATGAGGAGGAGCTTGCCGTGCGCGAACGGGCACTTGGCGGGACGCTCCAAGAAGCAAAGGATGCGGCTGCGGCTGCCGAGACCGCCAAGAAGGAATTGGAGGTAAAGGTGGCGCAACTGGAGGCTGATCTGAAGGTGGGTGGCGAAGAGCTCGCTGCGCTCAAGCTGGAGCGCGAGAAGGACGCCCTTGCCCACGGTGAGCTACAGGGCCAACTCACCGAGAAGGGCAAAGAGCTGAGCACCGCCAAGGATTCCAACGCCGATCTGAAGCTGAAGCTGGCCACCTTGACGGAGACGCTGGACGGCGCCAAGAAACGGGAAGCGGACTTGAAGAAGGATATCAAGGCCAACGAGGCTCTGCTGGCGAGGGCCGCCGAAACCCAGAATCTCCTCAGAGATACTTTGGAGCTCTGGACGGAGGGCCTCGTGAACATTGCTGCAGTCATCAAAGAGGAGCTGGTGCAATTGGGGGTGGAGGGCCTCGGGTACTCCTCCGACGAGAACCTCCAACCTAGTGCCAAGCTGACTCTGTTCTTCAAAGGCGTGGTGACGGCCCTCCAGCAACTCCGGGAACGGATCCCAAAGAAGCTGGCCGACGAGTCGCGCATGATTTGTGCTGGAGTTCTGGAGAAGGTGCTGGTGAAGGTGGCCTTCCGCAACCCAGGCCTCAACCTCACCAACGTCCTCAAGAGGCTGCCGGCGGACGCTGATCTTGACGCACTCAAGGCCTTCGTCGCACCCATTGTGGACAGGGTGAACGAGGTCAAAAGGGTTGACGGCGGTCGCGTAGATTAGGCCGTCCGTTTTCTTCTTTTCTTACCGCTGCCAGTCATGTCATGGGAACACTTTATTAGAGGCGCGACAAGTTATTTTTGTAATATAACTCTATCTTAGGTAAAAAATTGCTGTGTTACTTCCTTTACTCGACTCTTGGCTTTGTATGTTTCTACCCTACACTTTCTAGGGAAACTTGCCGGCGCAGGCACCCTTGCCGCGAGTGCCGAGTGCGGAACTTCAGCAGCCTGCTGGTGGGGTCGCTACCGACAAGCAACCTTGTCGCAACTAGTCGCAGCTCACTTAAGTTTTTGAGCAGACTCAAAACAAAGTAAGGGCGCAACTATCTACGAGCTGGTTCCTCCGCGCACAGGTTTTCCATACAAAGCACGGTCGTTCAAGGAAAATAACTCAAAAACTTAAAAACTGATTGCTCAAACTTTAGCAACTTAGCTTTTCTGTCGTCTGCTTCCCGGCAAGGAGAAACTCTCTTGAACGGCCCGGTGTGAACGGCCCGGTCCACACCATTATCTTCTCCTCCCCCCCCCCCCCGGCAAACCTTGTGGGCGAGGGAACCTTCCTTCTTTTGAGAAAGAGACAGAAAAAGAAAGTAATGATATGGAGCCTTACGGCTCGTCATTGCTTACCGGGGTCTGGTGCTGCACAAAGTGTCAGATAACATATGCAAAAAGGATTACAGCATGAAATTGACAAGATGTGCGGGGCACATGAACTTTATTTATGCACGGGGTCTGCGCCCGGCTTTGTACCAAGGATTACGTGCAACAGCGGCAAGACTTGTACAAAAGGTGGTTGCCGGAAAAGCTTCCGGCAACCGCACCCTACGGGTAAAACTTACGAAGATGTTCAATGTTCTAGGAGTTGCTCACCGGAATGCCATCTTCGGTCTCAAGGCGGACAGCGCCGGGCCTAGTGACTCGTTTCACCCGATAAGGGCCTTCCCACTTTGGCGTCAACTTGTTGGAATTCTTGGCGGACTGAACACGCCGAAGAACAAGGTCGCCTTCCTCGAAGCTTCTGGCTTTAACTTTGCGGCTATGGTAGCGACGCAAAGCTTGCTGGTGGCGAGCGGCTCGCACAGCAGCCTGAAGACGGTCTTCCTCAAGGAGCAGCGCGTCATCTTGCTGCAGCTGCTCTTGCTCGAGCTCATCATAAGCGAGCACTCGAGGCGACCCGTAAACGAGTTCCGTGGGGAGAACTGCCTCTACTCCGTAGACTAGAGCGAAAGGTGTCTGGCCAGTGGCTCGATTTGGCGTCGTCCTGATCGACCAAAGAACCACTGGCAGCTCCTCGATCCAGTTTCTTCCGCACTTGTGCAGCCTGTCGAAAGTTCTGGTCTTGAGGCTTCGCAGCACTTCAGCATTTGCCCTCTCCGCTTGACCGTTGCTTCTCGGATGAGCAACAGAAGCGAAGCAGACCTTGGCGCCAAGATCTTGGACGTACTGCATGAAGGTGCGGCTCGTAAATTGCGTGCTGTTGTCAGTGATGATCCTGTTAGGGATCCCGAAACGGCAAACAATCGACCTGAAGAACTTGACTGCTGACTGTGTTGTCACCTTCCTCACTGGTTCCACTTCCGGCCACTTTGTGAACTTGTCGATGGCGACGTACAAGAACTCAAAGCCCCCGACAGCTCGGGGAAAGGGGCCGAGGATGTCGAGCCCCCAGACCGAAAATGGCCAGGATAAAGGGATCGTCTGGAGAGCTTGAGCTGGCTGGTGTATCTGTTTGGAATAGAACTGGCACTCTTCACACTTGGTTACTTGTGCAGTCGCATCCTGGAGGGCTGTCGGCCATAAGAAACCTTGTCGGAACGCTTTGCCGGCAAGTGCTCTTGCGCCAATGTGGTGACCACATATGCCTCCATGTATCTCTGCCAACAGCTGTTGTCCATCTTCCCGGCGAATGCACTTCAATTTCACACCGTTGAGTCTTATTCTGTACAGTGTGTTGTCGACAAACTTGTACATACTTGACTGCCGGGCTACTCTTTCCGCTTCTTCTTGCTCTTCGGGAAGCTCTCCTGTCTGAAGAAAACGGACAATCTGCTGTGCCCATGCTGGAGCTTGCAGCTCGACAACAAGGACTAAAGGCATATCTGTTGCCGTGGGAACATCCGCCTCTACGGCAAGAACCTGTGGTTCGGCCGGAGCGTGATGTTCCCCGGCAAGCTTGCCGGAGCAAAACTTGTCGGGAGTGTCTGCTTCAACGGAACAAACCGAGAGGTTCGCCGGAGCAGACTGCTCCTCAGCACTCTTGGCGTCGATCTTGGGGACCTTCTTGGCGGCGGCTTCGGGAAGCTCTGCCGGAAAGTAGTCACCAGAAACCAACTTCCTCTTCTTACTCTGTCCAGTCGATGGTGTTACGGATGGTTGAGTTAGCTTGAGCACAGAGATCCCTGGTTCCACAGGTAACTTTACTGCGGCGCACTTTGACAGGCCATCAGCAATATCGTTCTGAGCTCGTGGAACATGCTCCATTTGTAGGCCGTCAAAGTGTTCTTCTAGCTTCCTCACTTCATCAACATATGCTTCCATCAACGGACTCTGATAGTTTTTGTTTACTTGGCGGACGACCAACTGCGAGTCACCCCTGACAATAAGCTTGTTGATCCCAAGGTCTGATGCAACTCTGTGGCCGGCAAGCAAACCCTCATACTCTGTGGTATTATTCGTTGCTTGCTCCTTGGGAAAATGCATCTGGACTACGTACTTGAGGTGCTCTCCGGTGGGTGCGATAAGCAGCATGCCAGCACCGGCGCCTTGCAGCGAGAAGGCACCATCAAAGTACATCAACCATTCTTTGCTTGCCTCTTTGACGAGGATGCTCGTTTCTGGAGTTTCTTAATCTGGTGTTGGCGTCCACTCCACTATGAATTCTGCCAATGCTCTGCTTTGTATAGTTGAGGTTCTCTCAAACTTGAGGCCAAAGCTTGACAGTTCCAGTGCCCACTCGACAATCCTGCCTGTTGCTTCTGGACTCTGCAATATCCTCTTCAACGGAAAGCGAGTGACAACTGTTATCTCATGTGCCGGGAAGTAATGGCGCAGCTTTCTCGAGGCCATGAGAAGGCCGAAAAGCAATTTCTGCACGCCAGAGTACCTCGACCTAGCCCCCTGCAGAAGGGAACTGACAAAGTAAAGTAGGCGCTGCACCATTTTCTTCTGCACCTCCTTGCATGCCTTCGCAGATCCATCTTTGTCGGGACCAGAGCTTGTCGGAGAAGCCCCCTGCTTGTCGCTGGATTCACTTGCTGCAGTTGCTGGCTCATCGTCCGCCTCCCTCTCTGCTACTAACGCAGCACTAACCACTTGATTGGTTGCTGCTAGATACAGCAGCAACTTCTCTTGTGGCTTAGGTGCAACAAGTATTGGAGTGGAGGACAGGTACCTCTTCAAGTCCTGCAGCGTAGCCTCCGCTTCCGGAGTCCATTTCATCGGACCTGCCTTTTCAATATTTTGAAAAACGGCAAGGTGCGCTCTGCGGACTTAGAGATAAACCTGTTGAGAGCAGCCACGCAACCGGCAAGCCTTCGTACATCCTTGATGTGCTTTGGTGCTTCAATCTGCTCGATGGCTTTGATCTTGTCGGGATTGGCTTCAATCCCCCGATGTGACACAAAGAACCCGAGAAGCTTGCCGGAAGGGACTCCAAACACGCACTTCTCAGGATTGAGCTTGAGGTTGATTTTGCGCAGATTTGCAAAAGTTTCATCTAGATCTTGAATCAGAGTAGCCTTGTCCTTGCTCTTGACCACTATATCATCCATGTAGGCTTCCACATTTCTGTGTATCTGGGGCTCAAAAGCGACGTGGACTACCCTTGCAAATGTTGATCCAGGATTCTTCAACCCAAAGGGCATCCGTACGAAATAGTATGTGCCACATGGGGTGATGAACGCGGTTTTATCCTCATCTTCTTCTGCCATGAAGATCTGATGGTATCCTGAGTATGCATCAAGAAATGAAAGCAAATCACATCCGGCTGTGGAGTCAACAATCTGGTCAATGCGCGGCAAGGGAAATGGGTCTTTGGGACAAGCTTTATTGACATCAGTGAAGTCTATACAAAGCCTCCATTTCCCGTTGGCCTTGCGCACGACTACAGGATTGGCCAACCACGTGGGATGGAGCACTCCTCTGACAAGGCCTACTGCTTCCAGCTTCTTGATTTCTTCTGCAATAAACTCTTGGCGCTCCACTGCTTGCTTCCTGACTTTCTGCTTGACGGGCCGCGCATGAGGACAAACGGCTAGGTGGTGCTCAATCACTTTCCTGGGAACACCGGGGATGTCAGACGGTTGCCATGCAAACACGTCGACATTCGCCCGCAGGAAAGCAACGAGTGCGCTTTCCTATTTGGGTTCGAGAGTGGCACTGATGGTGAAGGTACCACCAGTGCCGTCCTCCTTGGCAGATACCTTCTTGGTCTCTGGTGGAGCTGCCATCGTCTTCTTAAACTTGCCGGTGGAGCTCGATGGTGCGTCCTCGACGGTAGCGCAGCACTCCGAAGAGGTGCGCTTGCCGGAGTGGGCATCAGAGCTCTTGCCGGACTTGGTCTTCTTCTTCCCCCGGGGAGCTTCAGCGGCAAGTGACTTGCGATCGGCTGCGGCTGCTGCCTCCCGGTAAATCTTGTCGGCGCAGATAAGGGCATCTTTCTTGTCGCCAGGGACAGAAATGACACTTAACGGGCCTGGCATCTTGAGCATGTTGTATGCATAGTGAGAGGCTGCCATGAACTTGGCGAGCACTGGACGGCCAAGGATCCCACTGTAGGGTAATGGAAAGTCGGCAACGTCAAAAGTGACCCTCTCAGTTCTAAAGTTCAGCTCGCTGCCAAATGTGACCGGCAGCGTGATCTTTCCTTTCGGCTTGCTCCTTCCCGGGTTGATTCCTTGGAACGTGTCGGTCTCTTCGAGCTCGCTGTCAGGGATCTGGAGTTTCTGGAGGACCGCGGAGGATATCAGGTTCAAGCCAGCCCCGCCGTCAACTAGCATCTTCGTGACCTTGAGGTTGCGGATAGTTGGAGAAACCAACATCGGCAAGCACCCGACCGCAGTTACGCGATCAGGGTGGTCCTCAATATCAAAGATGATAGGCGTGCTGGACCATTTCAGGGGCTTGCGTGACTCTATGGATGGCTCTGCTGCATTTACTTCCCGCATCCACTGCTTGAGTTGGCGGTGCGAAGTATGCAGAGAGGCGCCACCGTCAATGCACAGGACCTCTGTGGCTTTCTGAAATTCCTGCTCGTCGGCCTCGTCATCATCCATGTCTTCGTCATCGTCGTCGTCTTCATCATTGTCGCGGCCGCGGGGAGGTCTGTCTCCTTGCCGCTGCTTGGCCTTGCCGCGGCGTCCTCCCCGGCCGGGGCGTTTCTTGCCGGCTCCTCCAGCACCTTCCTGGGCCTTCTCCTTGTCGTGTCGCTCGTACTCAGCTTTTTGCAGCTCAACAAGCTGCTCGACCTTCTTGCAGCTCTGGAGATCATGACCCTTGGTGCGGTGGATCTTGCAATACTGCTTGCCGGAGCTGTCCTGCTTGTCGGCGGCCGCCACAGGCTGGGCCTCCTTGCCGGAGCCACCAGCTTTAGCTTCCTTGGCGCCACCTACGTTGCCGGTCTGCTCGACAGCTAGCACTTCCTTGCCGTTCTTCCTTCTGTTGTTCCGCCGCCGGCCTTTCCTTGCCGGGGCGGCATCCTCACTGTCGGATCCTCCTGCTCCTGTATTCTCTCCGGGGAGCCTCCTACCCTCTTCAGCGCGCGCACACTTGTCGGCCAGGGCGTAAAGCTCGCTGACGTCCCTAATCTTACACATCGCCATCTCCTCCCTCATCCTGCGGTTTCGCACGTTCTGATGGAACGCGCTGATGATCGCGGCAGGGTGGACGTCTGGGATGTTGTGCTGTACACGGCTGAATCTCTGAATGTACTTGCGCAGTGACTCTCCTTCCTTCTGGGCGAGCAGATGAAGATCGCTCTCTTGGCCATGTGGCTTGTGGCCGCCTGTAAAGGCGCCGACAAACTGATGGCATAGATCTGCCCAAGAGGAGATGGAGTTGTCCGGCAAGTGCATGAGCCAGGACCTGATGTTGGGCTTGAGCACCAGCGGGAAGTAGTTGGCAAAGATCTTGTCGTCCCGTCCCCCGGCAGCCTGCACCGCGATGGTGTAGATGCTGAGGAACTCTGACGGATGCGACTTGCCATCGTACTTCTCTGGTACGTCTGGTTTGAAGTTTTTCTTGCTGGGCCACTGGACCTGCCGCAGCTCATGGGTGAACGCGGGGCAACCTACCGCGTATGGCAAGTCGCCTGGCTCCCCCGGCGCGTGCATGTCGACAGAGGGCCAAGCGCGCTGGTCAGATTGACGCCGCGCTTCTCTTTGGCGCTTGATGCGAGTACGAGCGTCCTCTTGTTGCCGTTCGTGGAGAACTTGGCGCTGGTTGCGACGAGCTCGTGGGTCCGACGACGCGGTGGAGCCGCTGTCGGGGTGGATCCGGCGAGTCGGCGATCTCGGCCTTCGTGGTGGAGAGTGCATGGAAGTCGGACCTCCCTCGGTCTTGTTGCCATCGGCTCGTGTCCGGCAGTCCTGCCGCGGCAGCGAGGTGCTTGGTTGCCGCGCAGTGTCGCCGTTGGCGAAGCCGATGAGACTCTGGATAGTGGCCCTCCACTCGTCGGTCTTGTCCGCCGTCGGAGGGTAATCTAGGAGCAGTTGAGCTCACGCCAAGGCTTCTGCTAGAGTGGTGGGCGGCAGAGGTGAACGGTGCGAGGAGCGGGACATGCTCGGACTCCTAACCGCGTTAGAAGGAGAAGTGTCCCGTCCAGGCGACCGTACTTCGCTCGGGCCAGCATGTTGACGTGCATGCTGGTCTTGGACGCCACGAGAGCCACCAGCTTGATCTTGGCTCAGCGGACGTATGGCGCTGCGAACGCCATGACGCTGCTGGTCCCGCGCCTCCTGAGACGGGCGCGGTGCGCGTACGGACGCCGAGGTCTGTGCCGCCTTGTCCTTGGACTTGGCCGCACTATGAGCTCCCTCGTCGACGCCCGTTCTTCCGCCGGCGTCCACTCCACCACCCGTTTGCTCCGGAGGCGGTGGAAGCGACGCAGACGGAACAGCTGCCTCCGAAGCCTTCTTCTTCGGTGGCATGTCGATGAAGACGATGAAGATTAACTCGCGTGCACGCCAGATCTGGTTCATACGATCTCGACGCCCCCTACCTGGCGCGCCAAAGATGTCGGGGGGCTGATCCACGAACACCTATGGGACCGGCGGGCCGAGTCCCTTTCGATTCGGTGAGGGCGGAGGTCGCACGAAGAGCGGATCGAGGCGAAGCACACGAGCAGTTTACCCAGGTTCGGGCCGCACGGATGCGTAAAACCCTACTCCTGCTTGCTTGATTGTATTGAGTTCTTGCTCAGGAGCGATGAACGCTACTAGACCGAGCGTGAGAGTGTTCTTGGTGTTTCGAATGAGCCGAACCCCCTCTACGTTGCGCATGGGCCTCCTTTTATACGCTCAAGGGGTCACCGACAGGTGGCAACGTAGACTAGAGGGGTAAAAATGGAAAAAGAATGCGGTAGGTACAGCTACTGCTACTGTGGGCACAGTGTATCCTACCTAACTCTGACGGCAAGGGACAAGGGCATTGAATGCCCGTCTGAGACGCCTAAATAGTGCAAAAAGTGACCGTTAGGAGCGCCACCGTTTGCCACGATGGCCTCCTCTTCATCTCCACTTGCCACCGCGTACCCCTGGCTGCACAGGCTCCCGCCACGCGCCCCTGAGAAAGCCTCAGGGCGACACGCGGGTGGATGTGCTGGAGCGCGGGTATAGAGTGGCAGCTGGCCCCCGGCAAGTACCTTGTCGGGGTCATCGTCTTTTCGCGTCCAGAAGCTTGTCGCTCGCCGGACCTTGCCGGGAAGCGCGGTGTGTCGCGGCAAGTTTCTTGAGGTGCCGAGGTTGGCCTTCCCGGCAAGCTCCTCTTGCCGGGGCCTTGTCTCTTCCCGGCAAGCTCCTCTTGTCGGGGCCTTGTGTTCTCATCTTGAATACTTTTTTCTTGAATGGCTCCAAAGGAACCAGCGGAGGACCCTGGCGGTCGCCCGGCAAGCCTTGCCGCGGGGCGCTGCAACTGCCCGTGCACAAGTTCAGGATACTAGGGTACCCCTACTCTAGTACACCGACACGGGGGTCCTGTTGATCGTGAGGGGTGTGGCGTACCGCAAAACGGACGAAACAGAACTCCTACGGTCGAAACGGGGGTCCTGTTGATCGGGAGGGGTGTGGCATACCGCAAAACGTATGAAACAAACTTGTGTTGGAGCGCTACGGTCGAAACGGGGGTCCTGTTAATCGGAAGGGGTGTGGCGTACCGCAAAACAGGACTCCAGGGTATACTGTTCATCTCCACCTTCGACCTCCTCCAGCCACCACGGGCTCATGTTCATCCAGCCTCCACCGCGCGCTACTCCACCGGCTACTGTTCAACCACCCCTCCACCGTCTACTGTTCATCCAGGCCTCCACCGTCTACTATTCATCCAGCCCTCCACACCACGGGGTCATGTTCAACCACCCCTCCATGGCCACCCCTCCACCGTCTACTGTTCATCCAGCCCTCCACACCACGGGGTCCTATTCATCCAGAGGCAATGCCACCGCTCATTGTTCACCCAAACCCCCCCGCCCCACAACACTCATTGTTCATCCAATTGATCGGCTTCAGTTAGCAGCAGTAGCGAAGGAATCGATCCATCGGGTTCAGTTAACAGCCATCAATCGGTCGCTCAGATTCAGTAACACGTAGCCTGCAGTGCAATCGCTCGGGTTCAGTTAGAGCCCAACGCCTTGCTTGGGATCAGTTAGAGCCAACACCTCGCACACACGCGCGTACGTGTATGAGAGAAATGTGCATCGCTCGGCCCCCGATCTCCCACCGTAACCGACAACTCCCCGAAATTTTCCTCCCCCTCGCATCTACCACGGTTTTTTCCGTCATGGACGGCCCAAAGAATGTCATGCAGCTGCGTCTCCGGCCCGCCCAGGACGAAAAGCCCATTTTCTGTCATGATTTTTTGTCATAGAAGTAGGAGCCCACCACATCTATGATGATACCGGGTTTTGTCACAATTATCGTCATAGAAGTGTCATATGTATGACAGAAAAAATTCGTTCGGCCCAAAATGTCACGGATGTGTCTTTTTTTGTAGTGCTAGCAGAACATTCAATCGATCAAACCATAGATTTCGTTCAGTCTGACTCCGACTTTAAATTATACGATGATCGATCTAAAATAAACAGAAATGATAAATGTTCGGATTTTAAGCATGGCAATCCGAACATTTTTCATGGCAAATTTAGATTACGCGCGACGGCGGGGGTGTCTTGCGGTGGGAAGCGGCTCTCTGCCGTGCTCTGTGTGTCGTCGGGCTACTGACCGACGGCGACGGCGGTTACTTGCACCATTGTTGGCGTACTCCTGGACATTGTCCTAGCTTGAAGGAAGGCCAAAATGTTCTGGACTTTGGAGCGAGTCAACTGGCGGGAGGAGGCGACTGGTGTTGGTGCAAGGAAGCGGTCGACGGCGGCCATCCATGCCGCTGAGGGGGGCACCGAGAGCCACGCGGGGACAGGCACTGTCAACGACGTGGCGGAGACATTCGTGTGCACATGCACCGGCAAGGGCGCGCACATCAGTGCACCCGCAGGCGCATGTGCTGGTAGGTGCACGAGCGTGCGCATCAGTGCACGCGCAGGCACATGCGCTGGCAGGTGCACGGGCGCGTGAAAGTCGGCGGGGACCTCGTGGAACCCCGTGGGATCAAGCTCGGCGACAATGTGCGGCTCTCTACCAATCAATGCCACGGGGATGGGCGCTGGCGCAGTCGGGGCGACGGGAGCCGGAACGGGAGCGGGGACAGGCGTGGCATCTTCCCGCAAGGCCAGTTCAAGCTCGACCCAAAGCACCTTATGTTCTTGAGACTCCGGCTGGGTGTCTTCCTCGGGAAATTGGAAGACTAAGGGCAGACCATCATGATGTGGCCTCGCGTACGTTTAGGTTAGGCTAGTTGGAGGTAGACGACGGGAGAATCGGAGAGAAAGAGAGAAGATTGTAGCGATACTGGGTAGTGCGGGGTTGATTTTAAACTATGGCGCCGGCAACATTAAAATTGAGAGCAGTTGGGACGAAGGTGGGCGGCGGAGCCTGGTCAAAGGGCTCGCCTCCCGATGATCCTGCACATCGGTCTACTCGCACGCCTCCCTGTCAGCCGGCGCAACGGTCTGCTCGCACGCCTCCCGTCGACTCACACGCTTGCTCGGACGGCACCTGCCGATGATAAGCGGGGACTCGTGGCGGCACGTAAACGCGCATGGTTTCAATTGTGAAAGCATTCGCCTTAACGTGACAGGTCTTTGTTTCAAAATACCTTGGCTCTTCATTTGTGCAACTTGTCATAAGGAGCTTGTCTCAAATTGAAGAAAAAACTTACGAAGTAATATTTGTGCCATATCACGTGACCATGCTCAGTTTAAGAATTTATGCTCACTTTTGGATTTTCTGAAATTTAAGATCCAGGATTTGAAACAATGTCATAACCTGCATCATGCCATAAATATTCAAGCCGTACATCTGTGATGTTGTATTTTTTAAGAAAGAATTTGGTCAAACATTTTGCTTAGTTAGACTTCAGACAAGTTATATATGCAGAGTAAAAGGATAATCCCTCCGTACCAATGCATTGCCTGATATATTAACTCAAGTACTAGGCATGAACAAACGGGCTCAATTCTGTGCTCATCCTGGTGTAGTAGTATTAGTACTAGGAAATGCAGTTGACGGGTGACCTTGACGAGCGGCGACCGAGGGAATTGAACTATGCTTGGCATGGTAGGTAACATTGTCTAGTTACTAAAGCATCCCTCCGTTGTTCATCGATAGTTATTATGGACCGCGGACATGAGGGGAATTTCCTAGGGCGGGAATTCTGGCCGCCAGATATTTCGACTTGAAACGATGAGGCTCGACTGGTTGGGGTTGCCTAATGTGCGTACCACGCACGGCACCGAAGGACACGAGCCCGTTTTTTTAGGATCAACACAAGCCAAGGTCTGGCTGGAACGTCGTTGGGTCCTACCATTCGAGAATACGAAAGGAACCTTTTAAATTGCCGAACAAATCTATGTGTATTACAATACCCGTATTTTCCTTGCAAATACTAATCTCAACGTGGTAATTGATGTATGACGAGTTGTTGAATTAGAGTGAGTTTGTGATATAGTGATCTCAACATGGATTTCACATTTCATGGTATCCCTAGTAAGTTTTCCAATGCAAATTCAAATTTAAAAGATGAACAATATGGAGGTGAGAAAACTTTGTATGTATCAAGCATATGACCACACACACACACAGAGAGAGAGAGAGACACACGCATGAACACAACAACAATCCAATAAGTATAGTACATCTATTTTTCCAAACCATGCATGTATGACACGAATTCAAGAATACTCCTTCTATTCCTAAATATTAGTCTTTTAGACAATTCAACAAGTGACTACATACGGAGCAAACTAAGTGAATCTAGACTCTAACATATGTCTATATACATTTGTATGTGCCAGTCCATTTGAAATCTCTAAAAAAGACTAATATTTAGGAACGAAGGGAGTAAAATGTAAGACATGCATGGTCCTCGGTTCAATTTTAAAATGAACATGAAACTGAAACATGAATATTAAGTCTAGTACTACAGTACATGCAAATGTTGTGTTTAGGCGGAGCTATGATTGTTGGGGCTCAACCCCTCGACCTTTGATAAAATTGTGGACCTCTGTTTAGGGTTGTATAGATTATATTTGTCCCCACCCTCCCAACCACCGATTGGTTGTGCACCCCCCCACCCCTCCTCCCCGGGAGAATATCATGTGCCCCATACCTTAGAAGCTATATGCCGATACGAGTTGCTTGGAGCTTGTAGATCTGAGATATAGCAGCTCACATGCTGTGTCTTAATATTTTTACAGGAAACCTTGATGAGTTTGAGAATTGCACACAATTTGTACAAAAACTACTCAGATGCCCTTGGATCCCATATCCAACAACCTCAAAGCTCGTATCACCGTAGCATCTAAGATGAAGGAGGACATCATATTCTCCTGTATGTAAGAATATCATGTGCTACCATACCTTTTATGCTTTGGTGATACAAGCTCTTCGGAGCCGTTGGATTTGTGATCCAACACCTCCTCGGAGGTTCGAATGGTTTTTTGCAGAAAAGCCCCAAAAGTGTTCGGCCACTGCTTACAAGCACAAAGACTGCTCAGATGACATTGGATCTCAGATCAAACGACCTCGAAGCTCGTATCACCGTAGAATCCAAGCTACGATAGCACCTTATGTTTTCTCGCACGGGAGAATATGAGGTGCTCCCGCACCGTAGATTCTATGGTGATACGAGTTCACTGAGATCTAACGGCCCACAGTAGGAGGTTTGAATGTTTTTGCAATATACGGCTGATAGAGTTTGGGAAATGCGCAGAAAGTACAAGTACTACGCATGTGCCATCTCATCACTGATCATACAACCTAGATGCTCATATCACCGTAGCGGGTAATTAAGCTACGGGGAGCACCTAATATGACCAACGGGGAGCCGTGGGATCGAAGATGCAGCGGCATACATGAGGCCTGAATGTTTTATTTGCAAAAAAACCTTTGGAGAGTTTGGAAATTGCGCATAATTACAAAGACTACTCCCAAGCCATTGGATCTCACTTCCAACGGTGTAAAAACTCATATCACGATAGCATCTAAGCTGCGAGGTGGATGTGATATTCTATGTCGCTGTCATTTTTGTTCGTAAACTTGGAAAATACGTGTAAGTCGTGTCGTTACTTGTCTAACCGCGCAAAGTGTTTGTTCAAAAAAATCATCCTACACTAAAATATCGGAACAACACACGGGGGTCCCACTTGTCATGAATCAAATTTGGACCTAAAACTAACAAATCTGAAAGACGAGATTCGAACTGGCAACCTGGACTACAAAGCGTAAGTAGACAGCCTGAAGCAACTATGGTTGTTGGCTTTGTCCCATAACTTGATTTTATACATTATTATGTTGAGTAGAGTAGAGGGAGTGCCTCGTCAACACGTGCATGACCATTGACTCACTTAATGGTGGGTCCCAGGTCTGCGATCGCAATCTCTCTTCTCTCCATCGTCTAACCTTTGCACGGGCACACACGAAGAGTGGCGCTAGCTTGCTGTGGTGTTATTACAACTAAAAAAAGCTTGGAAAATAGAAGAATCGCCTAGAACAAGAGACGTTGTGGCTGGTAGAGACGGAGCTTACCACATCTATCCTCCGTGCCACGTTTGCATGATGAAGCTGTGTGGCTAGCGGGGTGTTTTCGACCAACTGGCTGGGTCCCGAGGTCGAACCATAGGTACTGCGTCTGATACAGTATACATTTACACGCACATTTTTCCTCCGTGCCGAGACGTGGCACACCCTACCGCACGGTTTCGGGGTCCTCCCGGGTGGTTCATGCATATATTCTTCTTGACGTGGGACGCCCTACCACGCATTTTCAGGGTCCTCCTCGGTCGTAGCGCCGATGCAAGTAAATGAGTCATCAAATCACGAAAGACCACCTTTCCCGCTGAGTACATCAGTGAAGCACGGTGGCTAGCTAGTTGGGCTAGTTCGACCGATTAGCTAGGTTGCCGCCACATTTGTTTTTTCACCCCTTTTTTTATCTACTTGCCGGCAGGTAAATTTAAAAATCCACCGCGGCATTGCTCTGGTGTTTGGGTGCGGCAGGATTTTTAATATTTTGATTGACGGGAGCAGGCGCGGCAGGATTTTTATTTTTTTGATTGACAGGACCAGGCGCGGCAACAATTAGTCACCATGAGTCCGCCTGTAAAACCCACTGCTCGCTGATGTGATAAGTTGTCGACTGGTGTTTTACCGTGGTGAAAACCAAAAGATTCCCCGCTCCTCGGCTGGCTCCCTCCGCCTTCTCGTAGATTGCATTACCTTTCAGCCATTTCACCCCCTTTGCTTCCTCTCCCCATTGCTTCTACCTGGTGCCATGGCGGCGCAGAAGATCACGGAGTCCGAGGTGAGGCGCCTGACACAGGAGCTCCATGCCAAGGATGCGGAGCTCAGGGCCAAGGACATGGAGCTCTGTGAGCTCAAGGATGAGAGGAGTGCCATGCCCAAAAGTGGGTCGATAAGGGAACTTTTGCTCCCATCCTGTGCACCCTTCATACACCCTGCCTAACACTATTCGTGCTTCATATGGTTCATGTTTTGTGGAGTACTGTAGCACCGTACTCTCCATGCGATGTAGACCTAGTTCTGTTAACATTGATCTCACCGTTCATTCTCGACCGGACAGTCGAAAAAGCGGTACTATGTTACATATAGGAGTAGTTGACATGCGCACAACATCATTTGTTATCGTCATATCTTACTACACTAGCAACAAGATTGTGTAGTATTGACGTATGAACCACTACACATGCCTAGTATTAGGAGCATTGTGTATGTTCAAGTGGCTGCCGTGTTTCGCACTCCTCTGTCGTAAGAGTGGAAACGCTTGCTATAATCATTTTTTTCTTCAGAAAAATAGTGGACACGCTCTACCGTGCGGATCCTCCTCCAGCCATGCACTAAATTACTCACTTTCGCCGACGTGTGGGACAGCCGGCACCTGGGTCCACCAGCCATGCACTAAATTACTCAATAGTAGAGTGACGGTAGACTACCCTGATCGAAGCACGGCAGTAATGCCCAATGAGCCGTCAAATCACAAAACCCCCTCCTTTCCAGCAGTAAGTTGGACGAACAAAGCAACCATCATTTCACTCTTCTCTCTCAGCTTCCTCTCTTGAAGAAAACCCCCACTCGCTTTGCTTCTCCCTCATCTCGTTCCTCCTTTCACTCTTCTCTCTCAGCTTCCTCTCTTGGATGGACGCTGGAGCGCTGGCCAACGTGATGTCTATGGCTCTGGCCAAAACCATCTAGGCTCATGGTACAAAGAAGCGCAAGCACCCCACCGAGACAACCGTAGACAAGCTCAAAGCCATCGCCCTATCCAAGCCCCCCTCTCCAGGATCCCTCATTAAGCAAGTCCAGGTAATGTCTCTTGTTGACGATCTTTTTCTCAATCTTGATCGTGCTTTTTCATCTAACATGCAGTACTAGTACTGGTAGTACAACTTTTTGGGTGATCTTGCATGTGATTTTAGTGTGTCAAATGATGGTTCTAAATTCCTCTTTTGACCAAAACATGCGAGAGGTTGACACTGATTTCTTATAGATAACTTTTGACTACTCCCTCTGTCCCAAATTTCTTGTCTTAGATTTGTCTAGATACAGATTTATCTAATACTAAAATGTGACTTGATACCTCTGTATCTAGACAAATCTAAGACAAGAATTTTGAGACGGAGGGAGTACTTTATGAACATCAATGCTACCTTTGAAGAGGGTATATTTGCCTCAGTAACTTGTGTTATGGATATTGCAAGTAATCCCTCTGCTCTCATGCCTTTGAAGACATGTTCTAGTGTCTTTGTTCACTCATTTCTGTGCGTATATGTAGTCATATATGGAGTATAATATCAAAAATCATCTTATATTTCTGAATGGAGGTAGTAATAAAATATGGTTTCTGTTTGAATTAGAACCAGGTTCGCGGTGGAGATGAAGTTCTCAAAGTCATGTCGTGTGAACTGGAAGACCTGATGATGAGTTCTACTGCTAAACTATACAGCTATTGTGTCCTTGTCGCCACATGTCCTGAACTAGTGTTTTCATGTAGCATTGTTGTCAGGCGTGTTCTTGAGGTTGTACTTGACCACAACAATTTCCTGGTTGTGCCTTCGATTACGAAGGGTGTGGTTCTTGTAAAGCTTCCCAACAAATCTTATGCGGCCTGTCTTCGTCATCATGTTTATGAGTGGAAAGACCACTCTGTTAGGTTCTCCAAGGTTGACGAGATGGTGATGGTGCATGTAGACATCTCTCACGAAGTCCATGGCCTAGTCAGTTATGCGGGGTTCATCCCATAGGTCGGTGGCTTCAGAGTTTAATTAGTGCAACTTTGCTTGTCTATATTAAGTACTATTGTTCAGTACTTGATTTGTGTTTGTGAACCCTGTATTGTTTATTAGTACTGCCGCATTTGATGTGTGGTCAATCCTGAGAACAGTCTATGTTAATGCCTGTCCACTCAATTTAGTCTGTATATTTTGAAGTATCCAGATCATCTTTTTTGTGAGGACGGTTTATCAATTATGGCTACACTCTAATATTTGTATGCATTGCAGGGTTTATCGCACCCACTAGGATTTCCAGTCCCATGGATGTGCGGTCCATACAATTTGTCACGACCTTTGGATTGTCCTGCTTGTGGGAGTAGGCGGGGCCCCTACATGCCACCCGTAGTTGGACGATCAATCTTCTATTTAGTACTTCAACATAGTGATTTTTTGGTAAGGATTCACTCATGTCACATCAAGTAAATCTTATTAATTTACTGTCTAAATCTTATTGATTTAATGTCATGTTTTCTTTCTTTTCCTGCAATTTTACGATGCAGGTTTTGCCATATGACATTCATCATAGAATAAACCGTTTGGTTTGCTCTACGATGGCTATTTTTGCAGGTTTCACTTCTTATGTCGTGTCAGTAACGTAGGCACTGTCCATCACTTATATTACTAGAAAAAATTGGATCAGTCTGTTGTCTGAGTCCAAGCGGAATCCCTATGATGAACTGCTGTTTGGTTTAACAAAAACGCCACAATTAGTCCTTCTCGCGTTTAAAAGAAATGAAGAAAAAAACTAGATCACGGTCACGGATCCTAGTCAAGTTAGAAAGCTGATCATAGCAGACCAGACACGATCGTCGCTGTCTCGCACATCCGTACCACCTTCAGCAATGGATCGAGCACCAACGGTTGCTCTAGCACTAACAGTAGCAATAGCTCAGTCTGATCCAGCTGAGGATTGGGCATCAACCGTGTCAGCGAATCAGTCTGATCTACCGGAGGATCGGGCATCGACACCAGCACCTTCTCCGACACCGGCACCAGCTCTACAAGGAGCACCATCTCTGGCAGCAGCAGCGGATTAGGCACCTGCACCAACACTTGCACTTGCACCTGCTCCGGCCCGTGCAGTGGCAACCGAACGAGCAGTTGCACCGGCAACAGACTGGGCTGCAGTTTGCACTTCATATACCAAAGTCCTTACAAAACCAACATGTCCACCTTCTTGGTAAGAATTGGCCGCCCAAGTGCTTCGTTCTTTTTTCTTTCCATGTTGTTTCACATGATTTACTATGTTGATCTAACTATTTTGTTATGTCTTCTTGTTTGCAAACAGAGAATTCCTAGAGCAACGAGGGAGTCGTTCAACAATCCGGGCGACCGCGTCCAAGTTTCTCTTACCATGCGCAGCCTTGGTGTGAAAGAACCTGCTCAATATATCGTAAGTACAAATGATGGTCGCATGATGATTGATGCTAAAGGATGGTCAAGGTTCAAATCTAAATCATATCTTGCGGTAGGGGATGATGTCAAAATCGAACTTTCTCGGCAAGGAGAGCTGGTCCAAATCAACTTTGAAATTCTTCAGTAGCAGCACGCAACTGCCGAACTGATCTATCCTCCGAGAGATTTTGATGTAATAATCTGGCATGGTGAAACAAGTGTCCTTTGTGTATAAGTAGTACGACATTATTATTTATCACATGGTATATCATTGATAGAGTTGCAACTCTCATTGTTGGTTAGGAACTGTTGTTCGATTTCATTCCAATAGCTGTCGTGCTTTATTCAATTTTGTGTATTCGCCTTGTGACAACATCTAAAACCAGCGTTGTACCGATCGCTTGCAATATGAAAAGCGCTGAGGTAGAACACATGGGCCCCCAAACATGCAGAGTGGGCCTGCGGCCCAAAGTCCAGAACCGTGAGCCTGTCTGAGTATTATATTCGCAGCTGAACCCCCATAAAAAAGTTGAACCCCCATAATGCTTGTGCGTTGCACGTAACATCAAGATGCATTTGTATGAGTATTTTATCTTGTGAGAGAAAAGGGTGAACGAGGGAAGGCCTTATTTGCAAATGTGGAGAGGTGTGTGGGTACCTTTTTGCAAAATTGCCATAGTTTCCTTCCTATACGTCAGATATAAATCGGACGGCCTATATTGCAGGATGGCAGGCACACCATCATCACCAACTCGTATATACTGTGTTAAAAACAACTCTGTTTTTTATAATTATATATGTTATATATATTCCCCTTGATTTTTCTTATGTATAAAGTTGTGATATAAAAGATTTGTATATTTCTTTACAGAGGGAGTATCTCTCTGTCAAAAATATATTTATGGGTAACTAGTTACTCCTGTCTTTCTACCTCCTTTCGCTGATATGTGGGGCAACCGGCAACGGGGTCCATGTGCCATATGCACAAATTAGAGTGCACAACTGCACGGTAGACACACCCTGGTCATAGCGCCGCAATAATGTCCAATGAGCTGTCAAATCACAACCACCACCACCCTTTCCAGCTTTAGCAGTAAGCTGGACGGACGAAGCGGCAATATTTCACTGGGCCCGAATCCCCTTCTCCCTCGCCTGCTTGTTCAGAGAAAACCCCCTCTCGGCGATTGCATAGGGTTTTCTCATGGAGAACCAGGTACGAATTCTTCATCCATCCCCGATAAATCCAAGTCCCTTGGTCGCAGGTAATCCTAGGATGGCGGCCGCCGCCGTTGATGCATTTTTCTTCCTACTGAATCTAATGTGTTTCATTTGCACTGCCCAAAGTGCGAGGACCCTATAGGTTTTTGCGCCCTCGGCGAGACGCCACACTTGTTCCTTCTCATCCTAACACGGGATTTTAAAACGCGCATAGTATGTTCCTAGAATCCTCTTTTCTATCCGGGAGGGTGGGGTTTTTTTGAACATGATGTCGACTAATTTGGAAATTTAGATTGCTATATTTGTATAAAAGGTATTACTAGTACGATGGTCAACACTGACATGAAGGAGGAAGTTATTTCTAGATTTGGATAGGGAATACATTGTGTTCTCATATTATTTTTCCTGCAGTGCATTATTTGCTCTGCCAGAACACATGTACTCAAGATGCTCGGCGTTGCCATAACTGAATACACTAATTTAATGGTCACAGTGAAGACAAGCCATGGATATAATTTCCGAGTTGGGTTCATGAACCAAGATGATCGCTGCTTTTTTATGGCCGAACTTGGATAAACTTTCTCAAGTGTTACGGACTGAAAGTTGGCGCACGAATGGTGATAGAAATAGCAGAACCTGGTCTCATCTTCACTGCGATCTTCCACCCCGACGTCGTTCCAATTGTTCATCCATGTTAGTTTTGTATCTGGTTCTTGCTTGTTGCCTCGATTACTTCTTAATCCACCTATTCTGTCTAACTAATCACAATTTAACTTTAGAAGTAGCAACAAATCTCTCATGAAGATGCTACTTCTAACTAATATTTTCTTATAATTGATGGCACGTGTAGGTTTTTTCAGAGTTAAGCAGGCTGCTTGTTTGTTATTCTGTAATAACTCGGGTTTTACTGATGGCACTGAAGTTGACTGGGACGACATCGACAAGTTCCTACACTTTATTGATCGTCTTGAGGTCCTTGTGGGGCGTTCAATGGTGGAAGGCCAAGTGGGATATGTGTGCCACTGCTGCACTCATTGAACAGGTCCAACAGTGTTGAGAAACTTATGGTACGAGCTGTTTTCTGTTATATATGTTGTTCATAAACTATTGCTTATACACAGTTTTACAACTGTGATCTTCTTGAAATAGAAACTGCCCAGTTCTATTGTTCCTGTACAGATGCCTGACCATGGTCGGGTCAGACTTGCGCTTGGTCACAACATCATGTTTATGTCGACCTACTCCATTCCCCTTGGAGGTGAAAAGATACTTATTCATGGGTGGTCTCAAATAATAAAGGCATGTCCATCTTGGAGAATAGGATAGAAGATTATGTTCACGCTTTTCCATGGCTCTAAAGCGAATATCCTGTTTATTGACCACATGGCGAGATGAAGCCGCTTTCAGAAGGTTGTGGATGCGCGAGGTGGCGCCTGGGCCTTGTCCTGGGGCTTGGCGGCCTCACCCTTGGTTAACTATAGGCAAAGTAGCACTGTTCGAGGCATGCTTTGTACGGTTGAACCTGTATAAGTAATCATACTGCTTTCAGCTTTGGTTGTTAAGTGCCCCTCTAGTTTCAGTTAAGGTTGTTAAGTACTCCTACTGCTTTTATAGTCTGTCATGTTTCTTCAATCCTGTCTTCCTCCAGCCGCCAAAACCAAACCTGTGCCGGCGGGGCCACCTGCTTCCGCCTCCCACGGCTGGCTGCACCTCAGCGCACGCATCACCGCCCCACCGTCTCCTAAATTGTTTGGTGTGCTCGCCGCGGCGCCGCCCTCTCGCGTTGTCAACATGGTCAACAAACAATAGGAATTGGCATTGTGAGCATATATAGTCAATAGACAAGAGAATAGCACAAGATTGGCTGACATCTGGGACGTAGCTGCTCGAGCAGTATTTTTTTTGTTATTGTTGAGACGGAGCAGGGTTTGAACTGGATTGTGGCCCGTCTAGCCCAGGCTTATATTTTATGTTCACCATGTGACCAGCCCAGCTATTTTTTCTTTGTGAAAATGAGCCCGGTTTATTTTTTCTGAAGAATACCCAATCCAGGCCTAGTTATTTTTCTGCGCCCTGATGGGCTGCAACTCTTTCAAGACGCCTGCAAATCTTGAACGTAATATGAAATGGGTTGTAAATATAATATTAGATGAAAAATTGGCCATTACTTTATCATTTCTGATTTTTTTTCACATTTTCAGATTCCTAATTCACTGGGCATTAATCTAATTTAAATATATCTTCAAAGTACTTTAAATCTGGCTCGACATTTCGGTATTAAAAATAGTTTGGAACCCACAGAAATATGTGAAATTCGCCCTGGCCAACCAAAAAAAAGACTGCAATAAATTGCATAAGAAGTTGCCATGAGCTATATATAAATTATTAAAAAAAAGAGGGAGTGGTCTGACTTGTGGGCCTGTTTAGTTGACGCGTATGCAAGAATTTTTTAGTTATTATATACTTCAACAAACGATTCTAGCAGACGTAACCGTTGGATGTCAATCCAACGGCCGTCGTGTTTCTTCAATCTCTGATCTTCTTGCTCCAGCCGCCAAAGCAGTGCCAGCGGGACCGCCTGCTCCCGCCTCCCGTGGCCGGCTGTGCTGCCGCGCAGGCCTCAGCGGCCCCTACTACTCCCACTGCTGTCCAGGGCATCCCTCTACTCACCCACACCCCCTGTTATTCTACGGCCACGGCAGCCTCACACCGCAGCCGAACCGGTGAACCCTCATACTCCTCTCCGCGCGGGCTTCCACTGCCGTGTCTTCCCCGGCTCCGCATCGTCCCCTTCCTAGGCCTTGCCGTCGACCACTGCCGTGGTGCTCTCGGCACGGCGTGGTCAATGTGGTCAACGACCGACTTCCATCAGAAGAGTACTGTATGTGGAGAGGCTGACAGTTGGGTCCACGGCAGCCGCAAGGAAGTGCCTCCTTATTACGCAGAAAATAATTATTCCTCCACCTGACAGCAGGGACCCACCGGACGGGCCACCAGTATTTCATGAAAAAAACGTTTCCCCTTGACAGCTGGGACCCACCGGACGGGCCACTGTATTTTGCAAAAAAAAATGTTCCCCCTGCTGTCAGCTCGGACCCACCGGAAGTGCCTCCTTATTACGCACAAAAAAAATGAATACACCCTGCTAGCTGGGACCCACCTTGGTGGGAGGCGGACTTGTGGGCCTACTAAGTTGACTGGGATGGAGGCCTTTGTCAACTTTAGTCAATATATGAATGATTCTAGCTCCAGTGACCATATGATGTCCATCCAACGGCCGTAGTGCTTCTTCAACCTCTAGTCTTCTTGCTCCAGCCGCCCAAAGCAGCGTCGGTCGTGTCGCATGCTCCTGCCTCCCTTGGCCGGCTGTGATGCCGCGGAGGCCCCACCGCCCCCTACTACTCCCACCGCTGGCCAGGCCATCCCTCTACTCACCCACACCCCCTGTTATTCTTCGGCGACGGCAGCCTCACACTACAGCCGAACGAGTGAACCCTCATACTCCTCTATGCGTGGGCATCCACTGTCGCGTCTTCCCCGGCTCCGTGTCGTCCCCTTCCTAGGCCTCACCGTCGTCCACCACCCTAGTGCTCTCGGCGCGGCGTGGTCAACATGGTCAAGGAACGACTTCCATCGGACATGGACTATACGTGGAGAGGCTGACAGCTGGGTCCACGACCGCAGCAAGGAAGTGCCTCCTTATTACGCGGAAAATAATGATTCCTCCACTTGACAGCGGGGACCCACCGGACGGGCCACCGTATTTCGCGAAAAAAACGTTTCCCCTGACTGCTGGGACCCACCAGCTACATCTTCGCATGCAAGAAAGTGCATTCGAAAAAAAAACGATTCGCCCCCCCTGACTGCTGGGTCCCACCAGCTACATCTTCGGATGCAAGGAAGTGCGTCCGGGAAAAAAAATAAAAAAACGATTCGCCCCCTTGACTGCTGGGACCCACCATCTACATCTTCGCACGCAAGGAAGTGCCTGATTGCTGGGACCCACCTGGTCGAAGCATACGTAGCATTGTCATTCTGGTCGCGAACATGTACATACATACTGGTGGATGTAGAGGCGCGCATGTGTCGTAGTAGAGGCACGCACGTAGCATGTACACGTACGTAGAGCGGCCAGTGTGCAAGAAAGAAAATACGGCCACGTACGTACATACGGGCGGGGTCTCGAACGCCTACTCGCGCATATATACGTACGGCTGGGGCTCATGTACATGGTTGGGTCGGAACAGAGAAACAGGGTCGTCGTCGTGTTCATGGGGAGCCAACCGGCTAGGTCGGAACGGAATGCGTCGTCGTGTTCATCGGGAGGGCTTGGACGGAACAGGCGATGGAAACGAGGCCTGCCGTACCGCAGAATGGAGGAAACGGCCTTGTGTTCGACCGACCATGTTCGAAGCGGGATCATGTTCATCGGGAGGGGTCTGGCGTACCGCAAAATGGAGGAAATGGACCTCCTATGGTCGAAACGGGGGTCCTATTGATCGGGAGGGGTGTGGCGTACCACAAAACGAAGGAAATGGACTTGTGTTAGAGCGCTATGGTCGAAACGGGGGTCCTGTTCATCGGGAGGGGTGTGGCGTACCGCAAAACGGGACTCCATCGGGATACTATTCATCTCCACCATCGACCTACTCCAACCTCCACGGATTACTTTTCATCCACCGTCGAGCTCCTCCAGCCTCCACCTGCGATTGTTCATCTACGGGCTCCTGTTCATCCAGCCTCCACACCGCGCTACTCCACCGGCTACTGTTCAACCACCCCTCTCCACGGGCTCCTGTTCAACCACCCCTCCATGGCTACTATTCATCCACCCCTCCACCATCTACTGTTCATCCAGCCCGTTCATCCAGCCCTCCACGGGGTCGTCCTATTCATCCAGCCCTCCACACGGTCCTATTCATCCAGCCCCAACCGCCTCGATTGATCGGGGTCCTGTTCATCCAGAGGCAACGCCACGGGGTCCTTTCATCCACATCCACCGCTCACTGTTCATCCACCCCCCCCCCCCCCCCCCCGCAATGCTCACTGTTCATCCAAACCCCCCTACAACGCTCACTGTTCATCCAGAGGCAGCATCGATCGGCTTCAGTTACGAGAAGTAGCGAAGGAATCGCTCGATCGCTCGGGTTCAGTAACGCGTAGCCTGCAGTGCAATCGCTCGGGTTCAGTTAGGCGGCGCCTCGCTCGGGTTCAGTTAGAGCCCAACGCCTCGCACACACGCGTGTACGTGTACAAGAGAAACGCGCATCGCTCGGCCCCGGACCACCCACCGTAACTGGGAACTCCCTGAAATTTTCCTCGCCCTCGCTTGTACCACGGTTTTTTCCATCATGGACGGCCCAAAGAATGTCATGCAGCTGCGTCTTCGTCCCACCCAGGACGAAACGCCCATTTTTTGTCATGATTTTTTGTCACAGAAGTAGGAGCCTACCACATCTATGATGATACCGGGTTTTTTCACAATTATTGTCATAGAAGTGTCATAAGTATGACATAAAAAAATTCGTTCGGCCCAAAATGTCACGGATGTGTCTTTTGTTTGTAGTGTTAGGTCACATGCAAGAAACGAGAATGAATGGCAAACACCTTGACACTGTCGCTCGGCTGCTAACATTTAGACACATGGTTTTAAAATTCTATTAAATCAAAAACTTGTCTGAAATTCATGAAACTTGGCATGATATCATGGAACGGTATCAACATGTCGTTGTAAAAATATTGTCCCATTTGGGGCGGGTTTGGGTATAAGCTTCTCGCAAACCAGAGCTTCTCACAACAAGCCTGATGGTTTCGGTACGGAACGTGCCACCTTGGGGGATGAAACGATATCTGTTGCCTCTTCTTGCTTTCAAAAATTTTCTAGTGTCAACATAGAACAACAGGAGTGTTGTGTCAATTTTTGGGATTTTTTGGGGTTTGCTTGGACATTTTTATAGATTAACTGAGTTTTCTATGCATTTATATGCATAATTCAAATTTGAACTACATGCACATGCTCTAGTGCATATAAATGGGTTCAAAACTCAAATGTGTGTCCTTGGTGGCATGCTAAGTCCCATGCAAGAAATGGGAATGAATGTCAAACACCTTGCCACCGTCGCTCGGCCGCTATAATTGAGATACATGGTTTTAAAATTCTAGTAAATCGAAAACCCGTCTAAAATTTATGAAACATGACATGCTAGCATGAAACGACATGAACATATCATGGTAAAAATTTTGTCCCATTTGGGGCATGTTGGGGTATAAGTTTCTCACAAACCAGAGCTTCTCACAACAAGCCTCATGGTTACGGTAGGGAACATTTCACCTTTCTGGACGAAATGATATCCGTTGCCTCTTCTTGATTTCAATTTTCTTTCTAGTGTCAACATAGAACAATAGGAGTGGTTGTGTGAAATTTTGGAAATTTTCGGGGTTCGTTTGGACATTTTTATACATTAACTGAGTTTTCTATGCATTTATGTGCATATTTCAAATTTGAACTACATGAACATGCTCCAGTGCAAATAAATTGGTTGAAAATCAAATTTGTGTCCTTGGTTGCATGCTTAGGTCCCATGCAAGAAATGGGAATGAATGTCAAACACCTTGCCACCGTCGCTCGGCCGCAAACATTGAGATACACGGTTTTTAAACTCTAGTAAATCCAAAACTCATCTGAAATTCATGAAACTTGGCATGTTATCATGGAGCGGCATCATCATGTTGTCAGGACCCCGACTCAATGCCACATCGATCTAGCATGTAACACCTCATATCACTTTGCGGCCTCACGCACGGTATCCCCACGGATGTCGCCTTACCTTTTCCCGGGACCGTTTGCGCCTTTTGGCACACGTATATGATGGTGTCGCTAGCATCCATATGATAAGGAGCCCGGGCTGACATGGCTAGTCGTAAACCCAAAGTGGCACTAACTTACAGGGACAGGCATCCATGACCCAACATCGAACGTGTCGGTCATCAGCGAGTGAATCCAGGCTGTAGCACTGGGCTAACAGGACTCCGGTGAACCGGGCTGTAGCGGGCTAACAGGACTCCGGTATTCATCGCGTGACATTTCCCCGAAGGGACAGACACAAGATCGAAGAAGGACACATGCCGGCCAGCCTAAGTGTTTCGGAGTAGTAGCAAGCTACCAGGGCTCAGTGGAAGCACTAGGAGACATTTCCCGGTAAGAGAGACTACTAAGGATAAACAACTAGATAGTCAGATCCCACACATAGCAATACACATTACACGTACGCATAACGTGCAAGTATGTGTTGTACAACATGGCATCACAGCATAACTCAACAACTCATATAGATAAAGGCTCAGAGGAGCCATCATAGCATTTATTACAAACAGGGGTCACATGACCCAACATTCAGAGCAATCAAGCAACAAGCGGAAGCATTACATGTCTGAGTACAGACATCTACAAATGAAAAAGGCTGAAGAGCCTGACTATCTACAACGTCCGATCAAGATCGTAGCTGAGGTACAAGCTACTTGTCGAAGTCCACGAGAACACTAGTAAGACCGAAGTCTCCGCTGCAAAAACATAAATAAAGCAACATGAGTACAAAGGTACTCAGCAAGACTTACATCAGATCCTATCATACATGCATTTGTATCAAGAGGGTAACGTGGAGTTTAGTTGCAGCAAGCCAGCTTTGACTCTGTGGCTAACCTATTCTACGACTACCAGAACTTCTTTGAGGTGATATGGCGCACACGAGTCCACTAATCACCACACAATACACCACTATGGATTCATCCCCGTCTCCCTACGAGAAGGCCATCCATAGTACTCACACTTGTCTTGAGCATTTTATAGTATCCACTTCAAGTTGTCTATGTACCATGTAAGCATCCAAGAAGTCCATATCCGTGGACCCGGCTATTCGAATAGATCATGTTAACCCTGCAGGGGTGTACTTCTTCACACACGCTCTCGCCACTTACCGCCATGCACACTCATGTATCTCGGCAACCTTCAAGCGGAAGCCCGGCGAGGGTGTCGGCCACGACCTGACTAACCACACAAGACTCTAGCCCAGGTTTACCGCCTATTCGGGTTCCATCCGTAAGGAGATCCGGCCGGGGTGTCGCTCACGGCCCCAAACGATGTGTGCAGGGTTCCCGAGCCCACCATCCGGGTGCCACTCGGTACACCAGGCCACGTGTGCCTAGTCTGTCCCAAGCCCACCCTGCCGGGTGCCACTTGGTAGAAAAATAGCACTACCTACAAACACCAGAAACTAGTTGCGACTCCTGGACAGAGATCAAGTTGGTTAATAAGTCGAGAGGGGTCGAGTTACCGAAACCCAATATGTGGTAGTATCAAGTCATTGGACAACATACATAGAACTCAGTGCTTAAGGACGGTTCCAATGAGACAAGCCACCATGTACTCCTACATGGCCTCTCACCACTACCTTTACCAAATCGTGTTCACACACTTCACTCTCAGCATTAGAACATATCGTAACACTCCAATTCATTCCCAATGAACCAGACCTGACACAACTCTAAGCAATAGCAGGCATAGCATGGTAGGAACACAACATGGCTCAATCAACTCCTACACATGCTAGTGGGTTTCAACTATTTACTGTGGCAATGACAGGTCATGCAGAGGAATGGGTTCAACTACCGCAGCACAAAGTAGAAGATGAATCGTTGTTGTCCTAATGCAATAACTGAGAGCAGGAGCGAGAGAGTAGGATTTTATCGGAATGAACAAGGGGGTTTGCTTGCCTGGTAGATCAACAAGGGAGGCACTGCTTCACAGACAGGTACTTTGGAACGGTCTCCGGAGCAAGACCTATCGAGAAGGAACGGTGCCAACAATCAATACACAAGCATATGCAACAATATGATGCATGAACATGGCATGAAGATGTGATGCTGTTTGAGCTAATGCAACTAGTATTCATTTGGTTTGAAGTCCATTTGAACCAAAAGCTCAAATGCATCTCCAAAATAAGCTCTTATATATGCCATAATGTGTTTTCTAATATACAGCATGTATATGTTGGTTTTTCATGCATGAAACTAGTGCAGATGGAAAGATTGCATTTTTCTGATAATTTTTCATATATAAATTATTTCAATCTGAGCTACGGTTGAATTTCTATGAATTTTTGAAGTTTAAATCATTTTCTGGAATTTCCTGATTTAAATTTAAACCAGAAAATAAATAATTGCGTCAGCATGACGTCATGCCTGCGTCAGCAGGTCAATGGTGCTGACCAGGTCAAATCTGACGTGTGGGGTCCACACGTCAGTGACACAGGGTAATCAGAGGGTTAGATTAACTTAATTAAAAGATTAGGGGGCACCGGGGCCCACGTGTCAGCCTCAGGGGGGTTAATTAAGCGGACTGTTAGCTGCTAATGGCGGCCACGTCATCTCACCGGAGTTCAACGCCGGCGAGCACACAAACGCGGCGGCGCTGATCGGAACGGCGGCTCCGGCGATCAAATCGATGGCCGAGCCCATCTACGAGGAGCTGGGGCTCATGCGCATCCAACTGTGGTAGGGGGAGGAGCTGGGAAGGCCGGAGCTCGCCGGAGCAAAGCTCGCGGCGGCGGCCGGAGCTCGGCTTCGATGGCGGGGCTAGCTACAGAGCGCGGGGAGGCAAGGGAGAAGGGGGAACCGAAGCGGGGGCTCATGGCGGGCTCGAGGACGTCGTCGGAGAGCTCGGGGGAGGCCGGACGGCGGCGTGGCGGCGAGGTCGATCTCGGGCGTCGGTGGTGAAGAAGACGACGGTGTCGGCGATGGAGCGCGTCCTTGGTCACTTGGCTCGTCGAGGACGATGCGGACGACGAGGCGGAGCTTCTAGGCTCGGGCGGAGGGCGAGGAGGTGGTTCTGGCCGTGGCAACAGTGGCCGGTGGCGGCGGTGGCGCTCGGCCGTGAGAGAGAGAGAGAGTGAGGGAGAGGAGAGGAATAATCGGGGGAGAGTGAGAGGGTACGGGGGGGCATGGCGACGTCCGGGGCGTTCTAGGGCGACGAGGAGGGCGCCAGGCAGGCAGAGAGGCTGGTGGCGTGGCGCGGCGGAGCGCGCGCATCGGGCACGCGCCCATCCCCCTGTCGAGGACGAAGACGACAGAGGAGGGCCAGTGGGCTGGGCCGGCGCTGGCTGCTGCTGGGCTGCACCAGGAGGAGGCCCAGGTAAGTATCCCTTTTTATTTCTATTTCCTTTTCTATTTTACTGACATATGTTTTGATTTAATAATAATACTAAATCAATTTGTTTCCTTATGCCCATTTTTGTAGGAACTAATGGCATTATTCCATAGCTCCCCAACAAGTGGCATAATTTTTGGACATATATTAATATATATAACTAATATATTTCCAATGCAAATATTTATGCATTAATTCCAAATGCCCAAAATAAATACTTATGAGCTCCTAGAAATATTGGTTTGATTTTTATCTCTGTCCAATATTTTCAGAGGGCAACATGAGCATTTTCTTGGACCTTTTTGGAGCAATTTTTATTTGGGTCATTTTCAGAGATGATTCTGAGGGTTTCCCAAGTCCTCATTTCAAATTTAAATGGAATTTAAACATGATGCACAAATGACTAGCTAGTCTAGGTCATACCAGACTAGGGATGTGACAACTCGCCCCCACTTGGAAGAATCTCGTCCCGAGATTCAGGGGTCGACGGAAAGAAAGTGGGGTACTCCAATCGAAGACGATATTCTCGCTCCCAAGTAGCTTCTCTCTCGGAATGATGAGACCACTGAACTTTGAGAAACTTGATGTTTTGACATCGGGTAACACGCTCTGCTTGATCAAGAATGCGAACTAGGTACTCTCGGTATGTGAGGTTATCTTGGAGATCAAGCGTTTCGTGGTCCACTCCGCGGATAGGATCCGAGAAGCAACGCCTGAGTTGAGAGACGTGGAAGACATCATGAACTCGAGAAAGATGTGGGGGTAGTTCCAACTGGTAGGCAACCTCTCCTCGTTTAGCAAGAATGCGAAAGGGACCAATGTAACGAGGAGCCAACTTGCCCTTGATACCGAAACGATGGGTACCCTTCAAAGGAGTAACCCGAAGGTAAGCTTTGTCGCCAATTTCATAAGGCATATCCTTATGACGACGATCATACTGACTCTTCTGACAAGACTGGGCTGTTTTCAGATTCTCACGAATGATGCGAACTTGCTCTTCTGCCTCCTGGATCATGTCCGGTCCAAAGAATTGTCTTTCACCGGTTTCTGACCAGTTCATAGGTGTTCGACATCTTCGTCCATAGAGAACCTCAAAAGGAGCTTTCTTGAGACTGGATTGATAGCTATTGTTATAAGCAAACTCGGCGAAAGGAAGACATTTCTCCCAATCCATACTGAATGAGATAACGCAAGCTCTGAGCATGTCTTCGAGAATTTGATTGACCCGTTCCACCTGACCACTCGAGTGAGGGTGGAAAGCGGTACTGAAGGAAAGATGGGTTCCCATGGCAGTTTGGAAACTCTCCCAGAAATGAGAAGTGAAAAGACTGCCACGGTCTGAATTGATCTCTAGTGGAACACCATGAAGTGATACTATTCGAGAAATATATAAGTCAGCGAGCTGACTAGCAGTGATACTCTCTCGAACAGGTAGGAAGTGCGCCACTTTGGAGAGACGATCAATTACTACGAAGATAGCATTATTCCCTCTCTTGGTCCTGGGAAAGCCGGTGATGAAGTCCATACCAACTTTATCCCATTTCCATTCGGGAATAGCTAAAGGCTGAAGGGTGCCAGCAGGTCTTTGATGCTCTGCCTTAACGCGACGACAAACGTCACATTTAGCAATGAACTCAGCGATTTCTCTCTTCATCCTAGTCCACCAGAACCTCTGGCGTAGGTCCTGATACATCTTAGTACTACCGGGATGAATCGTGAGAGGAGATTCATGCGCCTCCTTAAGAATCAATTGCCGAAGATGCTGCTTCTTGGGGACCACCAGGCGGTTCCCAAAGAAAACAACACCTCGATCATCTATAGAGAAACTACCAGCAATACCCTTGGCAATGTTTCTTTTGATCCGAGTAATCCCCGTATCATGCTTCTGGGATTCTATGATATGATCCACAAGAGTAGATTTCGCCACCAAGGTAGAAAGGAATCCATGAGGAGCAATGTGGAGATTAAGCTTACAGAATTCCTCATGGAGAAGTGGTTGGCCTTGCTGCAACATGAGATTGTTGCAATGGGATTTACGGCTTAGAGCATCAGCCATGACATTGTCTTTGCCTGGGGTGTAGGTAATCCCTAGATCATAATCTGTGATCAACTCCAACCAACATCTTTTCCTAAGGTTCAGATCCGGTTGGGTGAAGATATACTTGAGACTCTGGTGATCGGTGTAGATCTCGCAACGTTTACCAAGAAGGTAATGTCACCAGGTCTTGAGTGCATAGACTACGGCTGCAACCTCTAGATCATGTGTTGGATAATTATCCTCATGTGGATGCAACTGTCGAGATGCATAGGCAATCACATGACGATCCTGCATAAGAATGCAACCTAGTCCCTGTCGTGAGGCGTCGCAGTAGATAACAAAGTCCTTCGTGAAATCCGGTGGCACAAGTATGGGAGCAGAAGTCAGGCGTCTTTTCAGTTCCTGAAAACTGTACTCACATTGTGGGGACCACTCAAACTTTTTATCCTTCTTGAGAAGTTCCGTGAGGGGTTTGGCTACTTTGGAGAAGTTTTCAACAAAGCGGCGACAATAGCTGGCTAGACCAAGGAAGCTCCTAACTTGTTTAACGGTTTCAGGTGGAGTCCAATCAAGAACGGCTTTAACTCTCTCGGGGTTGATAGCAATGCCCTTACCAGAGATTACATGGCCTAGGTAGGTCACTTTTGGCAACCAAAATTTACACTTAGAGAACTTGGCATAAAGACGGTGCTCTCTGAGTTTTTCTAACACAAGTCTAAGATGTTCGGCATGCTCTTCTTCGTTCTTCGAGTAATAAGAATATCATCGAGGTAAACCACGACAAATTTATCTAAGTACTCCATGAAGATCGAGTTCATCAAGCGGGAGAATGTAGCTGGAGCGTTGGTTAGACCAAAGGACATGACGGTGTACTCGTACTGACCATAACGAGTGACAAATGCCGTCTTGGGGATGTCCCCATTTCTGATTTTGATTTTGTGGTAGCCTAACCTTAAATCCATCTTGGAGAAGACTGAGGATCCAGCGAGCTGATCATACAGGTTGTTGATCCTGGGGAGCGGATATTTGTTCTTTATCGTGACCAAATTAACGGGACGATAATCTACAACCATCCGATCCGTACCATCCTTCTTCTTAACAAAGAGGACGGGGCAAGCCCAAGGAGAAGAACTAGGACGGATGAAACCCTTTTGCAAGGACTCATCAAGTTGTTTCTTAAGCTCGGCTAGTTCTAAGGGTGCCATCTTATAAGGTCTCCTAGAGATTGGAGCTGTTCCTGGGATAAGATCTATGACAAACTCTACATCTCTGTCAGGTGGAACACCTGGCAGTTCCTCTGGAAAGACATCCGGAAAGTCACGGACTACCGGGATATCTTGAAGGTCTGGAAGAGGGCTGGCATTAAGAGAATAGAGCTGACGCTTTGCAACTCTGGTGGAGACAGTGACTATCTTGCCAGATGGGTGTGTAAGCTGAACAGATCTGGTGTAACAATCAATCTTGGCATGATGAGCTGTCATCCAGTCCATACCCAAGATGATGTTAATATCTGAGGACTTGAGGGCTACAAGTGATGCCAGAAATACAAGTCTATCAACAAGGATTTCATTACCATAGCTGATTCTGGTGGTTTGCCATCTAGACCCTGGGTTTGGATTTCAAGTGGTGTTGGCATGTCACAAAATGACATGTCGTGAAAACGAGCATAGCCTTCAGAAATGAAAGAATGAGATGCTCCAGTATCGAACAGAACCGATGCTGGATGACAATTGACAAGGAGTGTACCAAGAATGACATCTGGATCATCATGAGCGTCTTTAGCTGAGACGTGATGCACACGTCCACGTTTAGTGTGAGCTGACTTGACATTGATCATCTTGCGTGATGGCTTAACACAGCCAACAGGCTTCTCGGACTGGGGTGGAGCATAACTAGTCTGAGAGCAGTCGTGTGCATAGTGTCCTGGCTTCCCGCATGTGAAGCAAGTCCCTGAAGTTGGACGTGGACCCGCACTGACAAGCGGTCTACCAGTAGGCCTGGGTGGAACACACGACTGAGCCGGGGGAGGCACCACATAGGATGGCCTCGGTGTATATCCAGAAGGAAGAGCGGAGTTTGGAACCCAAATACGGCGCTTTTGAGAACTAGAACCAAAGGAAGATCCCAAACCACGGGTGTGCTTACGAGACTCCTCGTAAGTGAGCTGAGCTGTCTCTGCATTAATAGCCTTGTTCACAAGAGCTTGGAATGTATCACAATGATGTAGGTGGAGATCACGACGCAACTTGGGGTTGAGACCCTTCCGGAATCTAGCTTGCTTCTTGGTGTCCGTGGACACCTCTTCTGTGGCATAGCGGGCAAGGTTTTCAAACTCTCTGCTATAAGCATCAACAGCCATCTTACTCTGGGTGAAACTATAGAACTCTTCTCTCTTGCGATCAAGGAGGGCCTGGGGAATGTGATGCTCGCGAAAAGCCTCAGTGAAAACCCTCCAAGTAGGAATCTGGCCAGCTGGAAGCATAGCCTCATAGTTCTGCCACCAAAGACTAGCAGGACCTTCCAGGTGGTATGTGGCATAGGTGACCTTGTCATCTTCAGCTACGTTCGCAGAACGGAGCTTGTGTGTGATACTACGAAGCCAGTCATCTACATCGAGTGGCTCAATAGAATGATGAAAGGTGGGTGGGTGCAAACGAATGAAGTCATGAATGGTACCAGACCCTTTGAACTGATGCGCGGTGTTCTCCTCGATACGTGCCAACAAGCGGTTAGACTCACGCTTGTTCCTCTCCATCTCTAGCATGAACTCTGTCAACGAAGGCGGGTCGGAAGGAACCTCATCCCTACCATCTCCGTGGTTCTGGTTACGAGCAACAGAACTTCGCTTAGCTGATGACATCCTGAGAAACGAAACCAAGGACGGATCAGCATCAACTATAGGTTATAGAATGTAGGATAAGGAAATTAGTAGCTCTCGAACTACTAGGGCAATTCCGGCAGCATAACGGCAGTAAAATGCTCAGAATGAGACATCCTACTAAAGTGGGATAGCACATAATCAACATCATCACCCAAGGTTCTGAGATCATACTAAACAGGCTACACCGGAAGTACTTGAAACTGGGGTAAGACTCTGATCAACCAATTCTATGGGACTACGAAGTAGTAACACGTGATCCTGATAGACGGAAGACAAAGCCTAGTTCCTTAACCCCGTAGGAAAAATAGGATGACTCAGATCAGAAGGCCATGAGGTATAAGGAGTAAAAAGAGCCTTACGTTCCAACCCACAATCAATTCCCTTACATAACTAAAGAATTTCTGGACTCAACTTCGACCAGTTTGGCTTGGTAATCCTACAGGCAGTCAGGCTCTGATACCAAAGCTGTCAGGACCCCGACTCAATGCCACATCGATCTAGCATGTAACACCTCATATCACTTTGCGGCCTCACGCACGGTATCCCCACGGGTGTCGCCTTACCTTTTCCTGGGACCGTTTGCGCCTTTTGGCACACGTATATGATGGTGTCGCTAGCATCCATATGATAAGGAGCCCGGGCTGACATGGCTAGTCGTAAACCCAAAGTGGCACTAACTTACAGGGACAGGCATCCATGACCCAACATCGAACGTGTCGGTCATCAGCGAGTGAATCCAGGCTGTAGCACTGGGCTAACAGGACTCCGGTGAACCGAGCTGTAGCGGGCTAACAGGACTCCGGTATTCATCGCGTGACATTTCCCCGAAGGGACAGACACAGGATCGAAGAAGGACACATGCCGGCTAGCCTAAGTGTTCCGGAGCAGTAGCAAGCTACCAGGGCTCAGTGGAAGCACTAGGAGACATTTCCCGGTAAGAGAGACTACTAAGGATAAACAACTAGATAGTCAGATCCCACACATAGCAATACACGTTACACGTACGCATAACGTGCAAGTATGTGTTGTACAACATGGCATCACAGCATAACTCAACAACTCATATAGATAAAGGCTCAGAGGATCCATCATAGCATTTATTACAAACAGGGGTCACATGACCCAACATTCAGAGCAATCAAGCAACAAGCGAAAGCATTACATGTCTGAGTACAGACATCTACAAATGAAAAAGGTTGAAGAGCCTGACTATCTACAACGTCCGATCAAGATCGTAGCTGAGGTACAAGCTACTTGTCGAAGTCCACGAGAACACTAGTAAGACCGAAGTCTCCGCTGCAAAAACATAAATAAAGCAACATGAGTACAAAGGTACTCAGCAAGACTTACATCAGATCCTATCATACATGCATTTGTATCAAGAGGGTAATGTGGAGTTTAGTTGCAGCAAGCCAGCTTTGACTCTGTGGCTAACCTATTCTACGACTACCAGAACTTCTTTGAGGTGATATGGCGCACACGAGTCCACTAATCACCACACAATACACCACTATGGATTCATCCCTGTCTCCCTACGAGAAGGCCATCCATAGTACTCACACTTGTCTTGAGCATTTTATAGTATCCACTTCAAGTTGTCTATGTACCATGTAAGCATCCAAGAAGTCCATATCCACGGACCCGGCTATTCGAATAGATCATGTTAACCCTGCAGGGGTGTACTTCTTCACACACGCTCTCGCCACTTACCGCCATGCACACTCATGTATCTCGGCAACCTTCAAGCGGAAGCCTGGCGAGGGTGTCGGCAACGACCTGACTAACCACACAAGACTCTCGCCCAGGTTTATCGCCTATTCGGGTTCCATCCGTAAGGAGATCCGGCCGGGGTGTCGCTCACGGCCCCAAATGATGTGTGCAGGGTTCCCGAGCCCACCATCCGGGTGCCACTCGGTACACCAGGCCACGTGTGCCTAGTCTGTCCCAAGCCCACCCTGCCGGGTGCCACTTGGTAGAAAAATAGCACTACCTACAAACACTAGAAACTAGTTGCGACTCCTGGACAGAGATCAAGTTGGTTAATAAGTCGAGAGGGGTCGAGTTACCGGAACCCAATGTGTGGTAGTATCGAGTCATTGGACAACATACATAGAACTCAGTGCTTAAGGACGGTTCCAATGAGACAACCCACCATGTACTCCTACATGGCCTCTCACCGCTACCTTTACCAAATCGTGTTCACACACTTCACTCTCAGCATCAGAACATATCGTAACACTCCAATTCATTCCCAATGAACCAGACCTGACACAACTCTAAGCAATAGCAGGCATAGCATGGTAGGAACACAACATGGCTCAATCAACTCCTACACATGCTAGTGGGTTTCAACTATTTACTATGGCAATGACAGGTCATGCAGAGGAATGGGTTCAACTACCGCAGCACAAAGTAGAAGATGAATCGTTGTTGTCCTAATGCAATAACTGAGAGCAGGAGCGAGAGAGTAGGATTTTATCGGAATGAACAAGGGGGTTTGCTTGCCTGGTAGATCAACAAGGGAGGCACTGCTTCACAGACAGGTACTTTGGAACGGTCTCCGGAGCAAGACCTATCGAGAAGGAACGGTGCCAACAATCAATACACAAGCATATGCAACAATATGATGCATGAACATGGCATGAAGATGTGATGCTGTTTGAGCTAATGCAACTAGTATTCATTTGGTTTGAAGTCCATTTGAACCAAAAGCTCAAATGCATCTCCAAAATAAGCTCTTATATATGCCATAATGTGTTTTCTAATATACAGCATGTATAGGTTGGTTTGTCACGCATGAAACTAGTGCAGATGGAAAGATTGCATTTTTCTGATAATTTTTCATATATAAATTATTTCAATCTGAGCTACGGTTGAATTTCTATGAATTTTTGAAGTTTAAATCATTTTCTGGAATTTCCTGATTTAAATTTAAACCGGAAAATAAATAATTGCGTCAGCATGACGTAATGTCTGCGTCAGCAGGTCAATGGTGCTGACCAGGTCAAATCTGACGTGTGGGGTCCACACGTCAGTGACACAGGGTAATCAGAGGGTTAGATTAACTTAATTAAAAGATTAGGGGGCACCGGGGCCCACATGTCAACCTCAGGGGGGTTAATTAAGCGGACTGTTAGCTGCTAATGGCGGCCACGTCATCTCACCGGAGTTCAACGCCGGTGAGCACACAGACGCGGCGGCGCTGATCGGAACGGCGGCTCCGGCGATCAAATCGATGGCCGAGCCCATCTACGAGGAGCTGGGGCTCATGCGCATCCAACGGTGGCAGGGGGAGGAGCTGGGGAGGCCGGAGCTCGCCGGAGCAAAGCTCGCGGCGGCGGCCGGAGCTCGGCTTTGATGGCGGGGCTAGCTACAGAGCGCGGGGAGGCAAGGGAGAAGGGGGAACCGAAGCGGGGGCTCACGGCGGGCTCGAGGACGTCGTTGGAGAGCTCGGGGGAGGCCGGACGGCGGCGTGGCGGCGAGGTCGATCTCCGGCGTCGGTGGTGAAGAAGACAACGGTGTCGGTGATGGAGCGCGTCCCTGGTCACGTGGCTCGTCGAGGACGATGCGGACGACGAGGCGGAGCTTCTAGGCTCGGGCGGAGGGCGAGGAGGTGGCTCTGGCCGTGGCAACAGTGGCCGGTGGCGGCGGTGGCGCTCGGCCGTGAGAGAGAGAGAGCGAGGGAGAGGAGAGGAAGAATCAGGGGAGAGTGAGAGGGTACGGGGGGGGCGTGGCGACGTCCGGGGCATTCCAGGGCGACGAGGAGGGCGCCAGGCAGGCAGAGAGGCTAGTGGCGTGGCGCGGCGGAGCGCGCGCATCGGGCACGCGCCCATCCCCCTGTCGAGGACGAAGACGACAGAGGAGGGCCAGTGGGCTGGGCCGGCGCTGGCTGCTGCTGCGCTACACCGGGAGGAGGCCCAGGTAAGTATCCCTTTTTATTTCTGTTTCCTTTTCTATTTTACTGACATATGTTTTGATTTAATAATAATACTAAATCAATTTATTTCCTTATGCCCATTTTTGTAGGAACTAATGGCATTATTCCAGAGCTCCCCAACAAGTGGCATAATTTTTGGACATATATTAATATATATAACTAATATATTTCCAATGCAAATATTTATGCATTAATTCCAAATGCCCAAAATAAATACTTATGAGCTACTAGAAATATTGGTTTGATTTTTATCTCTGTCCAATATTTTCAGAGGGCAACATGAGCATTTTCTTGGACCTTTTTGGAGCAATTTTTATTTGGGTCATTTTCAGAGATGATTCTGAGGGTTTCCCAAGTCCTCATTTCAAATTTAAATGGAATTTAAACATGATGCACAAATGACTAGCTAGTCTAGGTCATACCAGACTAGGGATATGACACATGTTGTGGTAAAAAATTTGTCCCATTTGGGGCGGGTTTGGGTATAAGCTTCTCGCAAACCAGAGCTTCTCACAACAAGCCTCATGGTTTCGGTAGGGAGCGTGCCACCTTTGGGGACGAAGCGATATCCATTGCCTCTTCTTCCTTTCAAAATTTTGCTAGTGTCAACATAGAACAACAGGCGTGTTGTGTCAATTTTTGGGATTTTTTGGGGTTCACTTGGACATTTTTATACATTGACTAGCTTTTCTAGGCATTTTACGTACATAATTCAAATTTGATCTACATGCACATGCTCCAATGTAGAAAAATGGGTTGACATATCAAATGTGTGTCCTTGGGTGCATGCTTAGGTCCCATGCCAGAAATGGGAATGGATTTCAAACACCAGGGCACTATTGATTACCGGCAAAACATTGAGATACTTTGTTTTTAAATTCTAGTAAATCCAAAACTCGACTAAAATTCATGAAACTTGGCATGCTACCATGGAATGGCACCCTACAAGCTGTGGTATTTTTCGTGTCTATTTTGAGAGAAGGCGCACTCGAATAACAGCCAACAAAGGCATTTTAAAACAAGTAGCAACACTTTAACATCTCAAACGTTTTGTATAATTTAAATCACGTGTGTTTTGTTAATCATTCACGTGATGCCACGTGTCACTCTTTTTAATGGCTAGGAGGTGCCATGCGGACAACTGCTTGACTGAACGGGAAGGGTGCGAGCGCAGTCCGCTGGGCAGGCTGACCAAGAGGCGTGCAAGCTTTTCTCCAATGTGTAGGCTCACCGGGAAGCTTGCGAGATGTACACTGTGCAGGTTCACTAGGAAGCGATCCCTTTGACTTCCATGGCCGCCCGCCTTGCTCACATCCTCTCCATTAATGGCGCCCGAGCCGCTGTTCAATACGGGCGGCCTTACTATTCGCCTCCCATTTCCCTCCCGCAGACCTCCACCAACGCCATGGCGCAGAAGGATCATCTGCCACTAGTCTTCCAGTTTTGTGAAGTCGACTCCAAGCTAGACGAGATAAAAAATAAGGAGGAATGGGGCCTCATGGACATGGCCCTGAATGAGCTGGTCGCGGAGGTTGCTGCTCATGCGCTCGTTCTAGCTCCCATCCCCGTGCCCGCGCCAGTGACCATCCCCGTAGCATTGACGGGTTGGTCGCCGAGCACTATGGTAGAGCTGGAAGCCGCGGGCGTTAGCGAGGTCTCCGCGGACCCACGTGAGCTAGTGTACATGCCAGTGCTAGTGCCCATGCCCGTGTGCGCCCCAACACCCACCGCGGTGCCGGTCCCCGTGCGTTTGCCTACACCCGCCGCGCCCGTGCCCGTGCGCGTCCCCCTCAGGGGCATGGGACGCCGTCGTCGATCACTACCTCGTAGAGCCACGAGTTGCCGTCCTCCCGCACCCCGGCCGTCGATCGCGCGACGACATGATGTTTGATTTCCAAGTGAAGACATTATGTGCTGCCTTGAAGACTTCAACAATGGCGTCCTGGAGGACGACAACGCAGGTGTGGCACGCCGCCTCCGGCGCTGCCGAAATTAGTTTTTTTGGGTTTAATATTGTATCTCGATCATATGAATATAAATTCGCAGTTTGACTGAATGAAAGATATGGTTCGAATGAACTTGCGTTTTTCTCTCTGAATGTACAGACTTATAAAACGATTTTCTGTAAAAAAAAACGTCAATAGTTTTTAAATATAAAACACTCATCGCAAATATTTTATTGAGAACACCCGTATGCAAACCAACATCTTCCCCAGGAAGCCAAGGGAAAATGTGCCGAGCAGGATTTGTGCAGCTCTTGATCGCAAATGTTTTAGATAAAACACCCTATGTAAACAGACAGCTTCCCCAGTAAGCCAATAGAAAATGTGCTGAGCCGGATTTGTGCAGCTCTTCATCGCAAATGTTTTAGATAGAACACCCGTATGCAAAGTGAGAGCTATGGTCTTCCCTAGTAAGCCAAGGAAAAATTCGCCGCACATTTGTGCATCTCTTCAACGCATGGTTCAGATTAAATACGGCATGCAAAGCAAGACTTTGACGCTAAGCCAAGAGAAAATCTGGCACACAGGATTTGTACATCCCTTCAACACAAACGGTGTGCAACCACGTACATACAATTTGCTAAGATTTGCATCTGTCATATTGGGTCTATTGCCATTTGTCAAACTAAAAGATTGACAATTGTTGATCTAGTAACAATGCCATTTGTCAACCTTGTAACACTGCCATTTGTCAAAATATGCAGCTAAAAATCAGTAGCACTATCTAATTTTTGCAACTAAAATTCAGTAATTAAGCATAGATTTCATAGATTAAGCAGTCGTTCTTTATACAAACAGTTCAACTCGACAGCTGAACCGACCAAACTTTTCCCCAATTGTTGCCAACCACGTACTGAAATAGCTAGTCCAACTATATATACTAGCTAATTTTAAGTACGTTGTATAGTTCCACCACATCTATAGTCAGATGAACTGAAAAAAATAGCCCCTTAATACTACTACAGAGGGGCTTTGTACTACTTCCGGTGGCCTCTCCTCTGCCGAGCGCGCTCAGTAAGAGGTAGAGGAGGAGGAGCCTACCGAAGAGATGCACAACTACAATACGGTGTCTGCCGTTGCTGCACCTTCAGCGACCCTCACCTCGAACACCCTCTGTCGCTCCAGACGAGCCCTCTCGAAGCGGCGGGACTCATCGTAGATCTCCTGATTCCTCGCCCCTACGACGGCGGCCATGACAGCGGTAAGGCTCTTTGCGTGCTCGACAAGGCGCTCCTTCTCCTCCCACAAGAACTCGATGTAGCGCGCAAGGTGGCTGACTAATGTCTACTACACAACCTTCTTCTTGTAGATGTTGTTGGGCCTCCAAGTGCAAAGGATTCTAGGACAGTAGCAAATTTCCCTCAAGTGGATGACCTAAGGTTTATCAATTCGTGCGAAGCTTAGGATGAAGATGGTCTCCCTCAAACAACCCTGCAACCAAATAACAAAGAGTCTCTTGTGTCCCCAACACACCCAATACAATGGTAAATTGTATAGGTGCACTAGTTCGGCGAAGAGATAGTGATACAAGTGCAATATGGATGGTAGATATAGGTTTTTGTAATCTGAAATTATAAAAAAAACAAGGTAGCAAGTAGGAAAAGTGAGCGAAAATGGTATTGCAAAGCTCAGCAACAAGGCCTAGGGTTCATACTTTCACTACTGCAAGTTCTCTCAACAATAATAACATAATTAGATCATATAAGAATCCCTCAACGTGCAACAAAGAGTCACTCCAAAGTCACTAACAGCGGAGAACAAACGAAGAGACTATTGTAGGGTACGAAACGACCTCAAAGTTATTCTTTCCGATCAATACATTGGGCTATTCGTATAAGTGTCACAAACAGCCCTAGACTTCATAGTAAAATAACACCATAAGACACATATCAACCAAAACCCTAATGTCACCTAGATACTCTAATGTCACCACAAGTATCCGCGGGTTTGATTATACGATATGCATCACATAATCTTAGATTCATCTATTCAAACCAACACAAAGAACTTCATAGAGGGCCCCAAAGTTTCTACCAGAGAGTCAAGACAAAAACGTGTGCCAACCCCTATGCATAAGTTCACAAGGTCACTGAACCCACAGGTTGATCACCAAAACATACATCAAGTAGATCACATGAATATCCCATTGTCACCACAGATAAGCACATGCAAGACATATATCAAGTGTTCTCAAATCCTTAAAGACTCAGTTTGATAAGATAACTTCAAAGGGAAAACTCAATCCATTACAAGAAAGTAGAGGGGGGGGGAACATCATATGATCCAACTGGAATAGCAAAGCTCGCGATACATCAAGATCGTGCCAAATCAAGAACACGAGAGAGAACGATCAAACGCATAGCTACTGGTATATACCCTCGGCCCCGAGGGTGAACTACTCCCTCCTCGTCATCGAGAGCGCCAGGATGCTGAAGATGGCCATCGGTGATAATTCCCCCCTCTGGCAGAACTCCCGATCTATAGGAACGTGGTCTAGATTGGTTTTTGGTGGCTACAGAGGCTTGCGGTGGAACTCCCGATCTATAGGAAGGGTTGGCGTCGGTTTCACGTCAAGTAGGGAGTCCACGAGGCAGGGGGCGCGGCCTAGGGGGGGGCGCCCTCCACCCTCGTGGTGACCCCGGGACTCCCCTCCCGTAGCTTTTTGTTCTAGTATGTTTTATATTTTCCAAAAATATTCTCCGTTGATTTTCAGCGCATTCCGAGAACTTTTATTTCTGCACAAAAACAACACCATGGTAGTTCTGCTGAAAATAGCATCAGGCCGGGTTAGTTCTAATCAAATCATACCAAAATCATGTAAAAATATTATAAACATGGCATGAATACATCAAAAATTATAGATATGTTGGAGACGTATCACTGACGCACGTGCGGGCCTCCGCCTCCGCCTCCCGCCTTTGGGCGACAGTGGCGGAGCGGGTGATGACCCCGGCGGTCGAAGGTGGGCTGGCGGCCACGACCACCACCTCCCGCCTTTGGCTCGCGGTGGCGGAGTGGGTGATTGCCACAGTTGCCAACAGTGGGGTGGCGGCCAGAACGGCCACCTCCCGCCTTCGGGCCGCGGCAGAGGAGCGGGCGATGGCCCTAGCTTTCGATGGTGTTGTGGAGCCCACGGCGGTAGATGGTGGGGAGGCGGCAACAGCAGCCGGCAATAGCTACCGATGGGCAGCGGTGGCGGAGCATGTGGTGGGCATTCTGTGCACACCCGACAAGGATGCCACGCGCACTACACTACACCGGGGACTGTGCCGCCGCCGCAGTAGCCCCCCAGCTAGAGCTCTCCTCTGATGACGGCGGAGTGGCTGAGAAACGACGACGGACTGGTGCCATTGGCGATTATGGGAGAAGAAGACGAGATAAGCTATAGGGAGGGAGGGGAAAGTGCCATGCAGGACTCGCCGGCCATGAGTGTTTATATAGCAAGCTGGTAAGCATTGGGATTTTGGGGGATTTCACCGAGTCGGGCGGGAAGCTTGCGCGGGAACGCGCTCACCACTGTTTGGCCAAAAGAATGCCCCCACACGCTGCTCAAGCTTGCGCTCTAAGCCGTCTGCGATGATGGGGCGACTATACGTGCGAGTGGAGGACGAAAGCACACATACACATACGGTTAATAAAAAAACTTTTGTGATTTATTTACCTACTACCCCCGTCCTGGTTCATAAGTTGTCTATGTATTTTTGTGCCAAATTTTGACTAGAGATTTAACTAATAAAATACAAATGCATGTAGCCAAAGATTATAATGTTGGATTCGTATTTGAACATAGTTTCCACTTATATAATTTTTTATAACATGCATTAACATTTTGCTGGTTAAATTGAAGGTCAATATATGGCACCGAATATAAAGGGGACTAATAGACCAAGACAGAGGTAGTAGCACACGGACGCTCTCTACGCAGCCATGCAACTGCCGGCCAGCTTGTAGATGACCATTCCCTACGTGTTCAACTGTTCTATGCGTGTGGTTGCTCGTGGTTGAGGCGGCCGCAGCGTGCTCTGCTCGCGTGTTGCCGCATGTGCTCTGCTCTCATGTATCTCCAGTGCTCTGCCCTCGTCCCTCCATGTGTGCTGCCAGTGTTTGGGGCCGGCGCCTGATCACGTATATTCATGCTGCCATTATACATGCGGTTGCGCTGTGCGCGGCTCCACATGCAGTTACCTGCTGCAAAAACTGCCATGCAGATGCGCCAAGAATCCAGGTCGTCCGGCCCCCCATTTATTCATGTGGTCATTTACCTTCATCTCTCACGCCACACGACACAATAAGCACACCCATGACGACACATACAAAGAGGACATCCAGCGGTTACAACGGCGCTCCCCGTGGCTCCAATGGCGCTCCCAGCGGCCGACGACAACAACAGGCGGCAGTTCACCATGCATCACGTAGTGGACACCCATGTGAGAGGGAAGGTCTCTCGGTGGTGTACATGAACGAGCCGCTCTCGATGGAGAGCTCCATCCAAACTATGCACAAGTTGTTTGCTAAGGACAAGTACCAAGTGGCCGGCTTCAACCTCGACTTCACCAGCGGTCATGCCGGGCATGATCAGAAGGTTGTCGCCACCCAGTTGTGCGTGTGACATGACATCCTCGTCTACCACTACCACCTGTCCACAAGGCCTTGTGAGCGTTTCTCCAGGTTTATCAACAACTCCGACTACACTTTCGCTATGGTGGACACCACCAACAATCTAAAAGCGCTCAAGGTATCGGGCTTGAAATTCCAGAATCTTGTCAACATACAGGACCACTACAAGGTCTGGGGCAGTGACAACAACAAACAAAACTCCCTGGTTGAACTCGCCTCGGCCATCATCGACCCCTACTACATGAAGATGAAGGATGAGAGAAAGAAGGACAAGAACGCCTGGCATAGTGTCTGGCATCAGAGACTGGATGAACAACACGTCGAGTACGCGTCCAAGGACACATACACAATCTACGAGATGTACATGCAGATCGTTGACATGAGGAAGTGTCTTCTTCCTGCCCCAGACGAGGGATCGAGCCATAGAGCAGTGGCGGGAGCGTCACAAGAAGTAGATGACTAGACGATCGTTTCTCCTATTTAGAATGCATGAAGCTGTTTATTGAGGTGTGTGCGAATGATCTGTATAGTCACTTATGTAATTAGATACTTATTTTGGTTTGCCGTATCGCACACATCTTATTCAGTTGAACTGTTTCTCTTGTCTTGGCTCATCGCAAACAGTTCATCCGAGTGAACTGTATGCCCTCCATCGCACACACCTTGATCTGGCTGACCGTTTCTATTGTGTTGCCTAATCACACACAGTTCATCCTAGTGAACTGTATGTCGTATATTGCACACACCCTCATCTGGCTGCCCATTTCTGTTGTTCTGCCTCATCGCAAACAATTCTTCTAGATTAACCGTTTGCCACGCATCAGACACGCAACTCTAATGTGAACCGTGTTTGATGTCACCGCCATCGCAAATGTTTTGTATGTTTTTTGACGGTTTTATTATAGCATCATTTGTGATTAATGCATCAGACACAGTTTCGTCGAAGGGTCACTCGTACGCGTCAGTGCTATACAAACGGTTTTAAACCCCTTTCTGTGATGGCATTCGGAACCGTCGCCTAGTGAGTGTGGGCGATTAGGGGGTCCTTCGCACACGACCCAGAAACCGTCGGGGATATGCCCTCCTGGCACACACACTCGGCAAAATCAGGTCGTGTGCGACCAGCGAGCGAGCAAATACGGTTATATGTATAGTAGTGGTCAAAAAAATACAATTATACAGGCGAAATCATTTCTGGTCGTAAGTTCATCCCACACAGTCAGCCCCCGCGAAACGTATCCTTTCGTACATACATCCCACACAGTCGCTGCAAGGAAAACGTTTCCATTCATAGGTACATCACACACAATTTTCCCCATTAAATCGTTTGTGATGGCCTTCATGTCGCACACAATATTAATAATTTTATCGTTTGCATGATTGAATGCATCACACAATTCCTACCCGATTACACAACTGCACCAGCACCAAGTTTCACGTGCAATATCTAGAACCTTTTGAAATTAGCATCATAGACGGTACATAGACATATGCATCTCATCGGGAAAACTGCTGAAGCGGAAGGTGAATATTGAGCATTCATTGATGTTGAAGGTCTTTTTAACTTTAGGCCAGTGCCTGTGGATGATTGACCGTCCATCCTTCGTCCTATTCAGGAACACTTCAATATTGAACCGTGGGTGTTGTATGAAAACCATCCTCGCCTCCTGTCCATACAGGTGGTTTGAGAGGTAATCATGAGTGAACTGTTTTGGAAAGGCCTGAAAACAAGGATGTGCATAAATATCTTCTCTATATTGGAAATAGGGCAAAGGAATAAAAAAGACAAGGTATAATAGTATACAATAATAGAATGCAGCCACAACAATTGAACATCGCATTGCAGAATTGAACCAAGCAGTTAACTAAACACCACAACAAATGAACCAACCGTTAACTGAGCACCACATTGCATAAATATAACATACTCCTAATAGAAGATTAGACAGTTGACCAAACCAAGCATGCTTAACAACTTGGAAATATAGCAATTGTATTAGTTTCTCATGTATTTAGTACAACCAAATTCGATTTATTTCTCACAAGGTATAGAATAACAGAATGCAGCCACAACAATTGAACATCACATTGCAGAATTGAACCAAGCAGTTAACTAAACACCACAACAAATGAACCAACCATTAATTGAGCACCACATGCACAAATATAAAATACTCCTAATAGAAGATCGAATATTTAACCAAACCAAGCATGCTTAACAACTTGGAAATATAGCAATTGTATTTGTTTCTCATGTATTTAGTACAGCCAAATTTGATTTATTTCTCACATGGTATACAATAACAGAATGCACACACAACAATTAAACATCACATTGCAGAATTGAACCAAACAGTTAACTAAACACCACAACAAATGAACCAAATGTTAACTGAGTGCCATATTGCACAATATAACATACTCCTAATAGAAGATCAGTCAGTTAACCAAACCAAGCATGCTTGACAACTTGGAGAATTGCACCCTAAAGAATTGAACATCACATTTACAGAATTGAACCAAACAGTTAACTGAACACCACATTACACGACATATAGAACATATACACTAGAGCAGAAGATTGCATGGTAAAAGTAGATAGCACAATTCACTAAAATTTGTTAAGGAAATGCAGTAGCTAGCAAACTGAACATGGGTCCTTATAGTGAGCTAATAAGACAAGCTACTCATTGTCTGAGATATCGATGATGATTGGCTCCTTAGACATGGAAGAGGGCCAGGCCTCCGCATCATGGGTGCCCTCGTCATAGTGGTGAGTTGCCTGAGCCGCTCCGGGTACCAACCTGTTGGCTTTCAAGATGAGGTAAGCACGTGCACGCTGAGAAAACACCTCGTAGTCTTTGTCGAAGGCACCAACGGTGGCCTTGAGAAAACACCACGAACTGTCGTTTAAAGCAGCCAACTGCACCACAGCGTCAGCGTGCGAGGTGTCGACGGTGCCCTTGACGGTGAGGTGCTCCTTCAAGATCTGGGGGTCGGCACGAATGGCAGCCATCGCGACCTCATCCATGCGTGCCGCCGCGATTTGCTTCTCTGCTGCCAAATGCTCCTTGAGATCCTGGCTATACTGCATGCACCATGGCTTAGGACGGTGCTTATTTGGTGGAGGGGGCGGTGATTTGGGTGGAAGGTGTCGCGCTCGCGCTAGCGGTCGGGGCATGTGGGATGTGGAAGGAGGAGGACGGGGTTCGGGTGTGGATTACCTTCCTGGATAGGCAAGGCCGAGCAGCATGAAGGAGGGTCGCCGGTGAGGAGGCGGCGCTGCAAGCAAGGAGTGAAGGTTTCAACTTGGAAAGGAAGGCGGAAATAGGGGAAATATGGCTTTGGGTAAGGGGGAGGGGGCAGGGAGGTAGATATTTCCGCGGAAGCCAAAAATTTGGAATCGCTTCAGCAAAAAAACTGGCGCGCAAAGTGTCATCACACACGGTCCCTTATTCAGAGAGGGCTGTGGACTGTAGCCAACGAACCTTCTCGAGTAAGTCATAGGCGTAATATACACCGATGGTGCTCCAGGATATTTTGTACTGCATCTCACACGGTTGGTGATAATAAACTGTGTGGGATCTACTTGATTTTTCATCTTGATTTGAATTACATAATGGGGTCACAACTGCAAAGGATGGTGTTTGAATTGCTAGAACTTCTATCTGTAGTGAACATGCAACTATAGGTGTGTCATCAAAAAATTGGAATTATTCAGGGTTCGTTTGGACATTTTTATACGGTAACTTGGTTTTCTAGGAATTTCAGGTGCACCAAAATGGGTTATAAAATGATATATGTGTCCATGGATTGATGCTTACGTCCTTTTCAAGAAATGGGGATGAATTTCAAACACCACGGCACCGTGGCTCTCCAGCAAATGTTGAGGTGCTTGCTTTTGTAATTCTAGTAAAGAAAAAACTCGTCTGAAATTCATGAACCTTGGCATGCTATCATGGAACGGCATCAAGATGCTGGGGTAAAAAAATGTTGTCCCATTTGGGCCAGGTTATGGTATAAGCTTCTTGCAAACCAGAGCTTCTCTCACAACAAGCATGATGGTTTCGGTAGGAAACGTTTCACCTTTGTGGACGAAACGATATTCGTTGCATCTTCTCAATTTCAATTTTTTTCCTAGTGTCAACATAGAACAACAGGGGTGTTGTGTCAATTTTTGGGATTTTTCGGGGTTTGCTTGGACATTTGTATACATTAACTGAGTTTTCTATGCATTCATGTGCATAATTCGAATTTGAACTACATGCACATGCTCTAATGCATATAAATTAGTTGAAAATTCAAATTTGTGTCCTTGGTTGCATGCTTAATTAGGTCCCATGCAAGCAATGAGAATGAATGTCAAACACCCTACCACCGTCACTTGGCCACAAACATTGCGATATATACCTGGTTTTTAAATTCTAGTAAATCCAAAGCTCGTCTGAAATTGATGAAACTTGGCATGTTGTCATGGAGCGGCATCAACATGTCATGGTAAATTTTTGTCCCATTTGGGGCAGGTTTGGGGATATGCTTCTCACAAACCGGAGCTTCTCATAACAAGCCCGGTGGTTTTGGTAGGGAACGTTCACCTTTCTGGACGAAACGATATGCATTAATTGTCTCTTCTCGATTTCAATTTTTTTTCTAGTGTCAACATAGATCAATAGGGATGTTTTGTCAATTTTGGGGATTTTTGCGGGTTTGCTTGGACATTATTATACATTAACTAAGTTTTCTATGCATTCATGTGCATAATTCAAATTTGAACTACATACACACATATGCTCTAATGCATATAAATTGGTTGAAAATTCAAATATGTGTCCTTCGTTGCATGCTTAATTAGGTCCCATGCAAGAAATGAGAATGAATGTCAAACACCCTACCACCATCACTTGGCCGCAAACATTGAGATATACCTGGTTTTTAAATTCTATTAAATCCAAAGCTCGTCTGAAATTCATGAAACTTGGCATGCTGTCATGGAGCGGCATCCACATGTCGTGGTAATTTTTTTGTCCCATTTGAGGCAGGTTCGGGGATATGCTTCTCACAAAGCAGAGCTTCTCACAACAAGCCCGATGGTTTCGGTAGGGAACATTTCACCTTTCTGGACGAAACGAGATGCATTGCCTCTTCTCGATTTCAATTTTTTACTTGTGTTAGCATAGAACAACAAGGGTGTTGTGTCAATTTTTGGGATTTTTGGGGGTTCGCTTGGACATTTTTATACACTAACTGAGTTTCCTATGCATTCATGTGCATAATTCAAATTTGAACTACATGCACACATATGCTCTAATGCATATAAATTGGTTGAAAATTCAAATCTGTGTCCTTGGTTGCATGCTTAATTAGGTCCTATGCAAGAAATGAGAATGAATGTCAAACACCCTACCACCGTCACTCGGCCGCAAACATTGATATATATATATATATATATACATGGTTTTTAAATTCTAGTAAATCCAAAGCTCGTCTGAAATTCATGAAACTTGGCATGCTGTCATGGAGCGGCATCAACATGCCGTGGTTAATTTTTTGTCCCATTTGGGGCAGGTTCGGGGATATGCTTCTCACAAACCAGAGCTTCTAGGGAACGTTTCACCTTTCTGGACGAAACGATGTGCATTGCCTCTTCTCGATTTCAATTTTTTTCCTAGTGTCAACATAGAACAACAGGGGTGTTGTGTCAATTTTTGGGATTTTGGGGGGTTCGCTTGGACATTTTTTACATTAACTGAGTTTTCTATGCATTCATGTGCATAATTCAAATTTGAACTATACATGCACACATATTCTCTAATGCATATAAATTGGTTGAAAATTCAAATCTGTGTCCTTGGTTGCATGCTTAATTAGGTCCCATGCAAGAAATGAGAATGAATGTCGTCAAACACCCTGCCACCGTCGCTTGGCCGCAAACATTGAGATACCTGATTTTTAAATTCTAGTATAAATCCAAAGCTCGTCTAAAATTCATGAAACTTTGCATGCATGCTATCATGGAGCGGCATCAACATGCCATGGTAAAAAATTTGTCCCATTTGGGGCAGGTTTGGGGATATGCTTCTCACAAACCAGAGCTTCTCACAACAAGCCTGATGGTTTCGTTAGGGAACGTCCCACCTTTGGGGACAAAATGATATCCATTGCCTCTTATTGCTTCAAAAAAATTTCTCGTGTCAACATAGAACAATGGGAGTGTTATGTCAATTTTTGGGATTTTTCGGGGTTCGTTTGAAAATTTTAATGCATTTGAGTTTTTCAATGCATTTATGTGTATAATTCAAATTTTAACCATTCACGTGACGCCACGTGTCTTGGTTTTAATGGCTATAGGTTTTCATGGCTCTTGATCACAAATGTTTTAGAAAGAACACCCGTATGCAAAGTGAGAGCAGGATTTGTGCATCTCTTCAACGCAAATGGTTGTTTTGGATGACCCGTGTGCAACCACTTTACAAACAATCTGGTAAGATTTGCATCTGTCATATTAGGTATGCTGCCATTTCTCAAACTGGAAAAATCATTTGTTTATGTAGTAACATTGCCATTTGTGAACCTTGTAACACTACGATTTGTCAAAATATGAAGCTAAAAATCACTAGCAGTATCTAATTTTTGCAACTAAAATTCAGTAATTAAGCATCAATGGAGGCGAGGAGGCGTGTTTAGCCGGGCGTGCAGCGGGCGGCGCAGTTCCCGATACGGCTTTAATGCAGACGAGGGAGAGGGTAGCGGTTCACGAAATGTTGAACGGCCAATGATGCATCCTCCTTCAATTAGCATCATGAATGCATGAGGGAAGTAATGGGAGGAGGAACGGGAAAAGAGGCAGCATGATGTGAATGCAATGCAGTTTGCACTCATATAAAGGCGCCCCTCCATTCCAATGCATCTACCACATCGTATGCACCTAAGCATTTGCCTAAGCACCTACACTAAGTGCAAAAGTGCTCACTCTAGACCCATGGCGGCGATGCGAGCGAGCGGCCAGCGGCTGTGTCAGACGATCCACGACGCCGGCCTGCGGCATGGCACTAAGGATCGCCTCCAGACGGTGTTGGCGACCACAGAGCGCTCTACTCGCGTCCCTCCGCACGTGCTCTGCCAGCGGTTGGGCTTGCGCACGATCACGTCGGGGGCCCCATATGAATGCGGTTGTGCTGCGCCCGTTGCCACGCAATGCAGTTACGTGCGGCATGATGGAGTTACGCACTGCGAATTAGAACTGTCGGCAGGACGTGCCATCCGGCCTCCCCTTTAATTCTCGTGGCCATTATAGCCTTAGTCTCTTCAACCTTTCGATCGCGCCCCTAACACAACAAGCACACCCACGACGACACATCGAGAGGGGATGTTTAGCGGCGCTCGAATGGAGTTCAGCGAGCATAAAGTGGAGACCCACGAGAGGGAGATGGATCTCTCGGTGGTGTACACCATCGACCCGGCCATGGTGGACGACTACATCAACACCGTTGAGCAGTTGCTTGCTGGAGACAAGTACAAGGTGGTCGCCATCGACCTCCAGTACACCGACGGTAGTCCCGGCATAGATCAAAAGGTTGTCGTTGCCCAGTTGTGCGTGCGCCATCTTGTCCTCATCTACCACTACTGCATGGCCAAAGATCCTTGCGACCGTTTCAACAGGTTCGTCAATAGCGTCGACTACACGTTCGCCACGGTGGAAACCACCGATGATGTAAAAGTGCTCAGTGTTACGGGCTTGGCCTATGAGAACCTTGTCGAAATCCGTGACCACTACAGGGTCTGGGGCAGCACGAAGAAGGACTCCCTGGTCGAACTCGCCTCGGCCATCATTGACCCCTACCACGAAAAGATGAAGCAGGATGCCCAGAGAACAAGTGTTGTATCCTGGCACAGGGCCTGGATGCGGCGACTGGATGAACCTCACCTCGGATTCGCGGCAAAGAGCATGTACACATGCTTCGAGATGTGCAGGCGGATCGTTGAAATGAGGAAGTGCCTCGTTACCCAAATCGACAAGCCCGGATCGAGCCACAAGCAGAGCAAGCGTCACAAGAAGTAGATGATGATCAGATGATCGTTTATGCTAGTTAATCATGCATGGTATATATAATTTACTTCATTGATGTGTCGAAGTGTCATGTATGTAGTAGCCACCTATGAAATTATGCATGTAATAGTTTACTTTGGTGTGCGCAAATGCCATGGATGTAGTAGCCACCTATGTAATTGGATGTTTAATTTGGTTAATCATGCATGTAATATATATGTTGTTGTTCTGTATGCAATCCCATCGCACAACACACAAATCTTATTAGCCGCAATCGTCTGTGTTATTATCGGTCTTTGCACACATTTCTGATTACAGACATGTTTGCCGCGTATCACACACATCTTGTTATATTAAACCGTTTATGTTCTCTTGTCTCAACACAAATAGTTCATCCGCGTGAACCGCATGCCGTATATCACACACACCTTGATTTGGTTGATCATTTCTTTTGTGTTGCCTAATCACAAACAGTTCATCCTAGTGAACCATATGTTGTTTATCGCACACATCTTCATCTAGATGCCCGTTTCTTTTGTTGCTCCTCATCGCAAACGGTTAATTGCACTGAACCATATGCCCTACATCACACACGGAACTAAAATCTAAACCGTGTTTAATGCATCCATCATCGCAAATGTTTTGCACCTTTTTTGACGGGTTTTTTATACCACTGTTTGCGATTAATGCATCGCACATAGTTTCTTCAAAGGGTCTCTGATCGTAGTGTCGCCTTAGCAGCATCCTGCAGTAGTGGGTCTCTGATTGTATTGTCGCGTTTGGACCAACCTGCAGTAGTGTAATTCAGGTTATGTTATCATATCAGGTATTGCATAAGGACATCTTGGGACATATATAAAGCATCCTCAAATAATCAACAAACACCTCCAAATAGTAAGCAGAAAATATAGGGAATTCCCATTAACCACTGGATTTGATCCCCTGTGTATCCAAGTCGCATCAGGAAATCAGCAGCACGATTCACACTTTCACAAATGTTGTAGACAGAGATGGGGAAGCCTTTCTAACTTGGCGCGAAGAACAGACTCATCAACCTTGGAGGTCGTCATGTTGTAGATAGAGATGGGGAAGCCATTCTCTGCAATGTTGGTGGCAAGGTTCTGCCCCATGACGGCGAGGCCATCAAGAACAATTCTAGTGAGAGCCATCTTGTACCTGAAAAGAGATGCACCAAACACGTCATGTACAAAACAGTGTTAGGTAAATTATGCATGTCTAACTCGAAAGGTTAAAATCTTGCCTTCACAAAACAAATGATCATGCATATGAACTAGATAGAAGAACAATCTTCATCCTAAGTAGTTGTTTGCAGTGAACAGAAGGTTCAGAAAACTTATCCAGAAACTGATAGGTGAATAACTAAATACGAGGTTACAAATGTCAAAAAGAGTAGATGCAACATTCTTGAGATATATGCGATAGGGCAAACAGCACATCATGTAGTTGGGTGACAAATTAACTCCACAAAAAGTTGCAGCTAATTCTATCATGGTGTACAGCAGTACAGTTGGGCAGACAGCACAACATGACATAGCTACCACACAATCAATTTACATGTGCAATAATAGTGAATCTAATAAGATTGGATGCTCCCAGGCTATTCATTATTATAAAGTAAAGCACATCAGACCACAAGAACATGGATGATGAAATAACCCTAACCTACACATCAGACCACAATCGTGTAAACCCTAACCTAACAAATCTTTGTCCTTTGAGCAAAAAGAGAATGGGACGATGACGCCAATCATGTATGCAAACCCTAATCCAACCCAATCGAATCTAAGCTTCATCGATGATGGCATGAGAACCACGTCAAATCCAATCTAAACGGTATTAGGACGGACATAACAATCTCTATCCTTGTGTAAATCGAATTTTTCATGATACTAACATTACTAGTCTCTAGATAGTGGCACAACTATAGTGCATCTAATAAGTTGACATGTATGACAAACAATAATTCCCAGGTCACTAACAACAACTAAAGACAATGAAGCATACCAGACCACAAAAACATGGAATGGTCTATGTGTACATCTAATATAATCTCTCTTTTTCATGATATGAATCTAACCAATCTCAAGATTGCAGAGTAGAACGACCGCATAGACCAATTATGCAAAACCTAACCTAACCCGCTCCAATTGAATCTGCCTCGATGACGACACGAGTAGCCCATCCAAACTAATCTAAACACCATAGAAGGGTAGAAAAATCTTGATCCGAGCCCCAGCCCCAGAAGAGGAACAACATCAGTAAACAGTAGATCTAGAGCAAGGAGGGGCTCAATGGATTTCTTACCAGGATGAGGTCGAAGAGGGTGGCATGTTCGACCTTGACAAACTCGGCATCCCAGTTCTTGAGGTCCTCGGCGGCAGCAGCCGAGTGGCGGCCGCATCTGATGCACCGACCCCTCTGGAGGCTACAGCTCCATCAGCAGGCTTGGCCTGGACGTGCTTGTTGCGGTACTTGATGACCTCGAAGAGGATCTCCCGCGGTCGGGCTCGCTGTTGCAGTACTTGATGATCAGCAGGATTGGCCTGGACGTGCCTGGTTTATTAGAAAAAAATGGTGGAATATACTGACCCATGGGACACCCTAGGACCCACATGTCAGTATCTGGTTTATTTGCAAAATGAAGGGTGGAATATAATGCCGCACCTGGGGGCGAACTCTAGAGCAATGATTGAATAGGCATCATACGAGCCATTTCAGTTGTGTGCGTTTGTGTGCTAAAGGGCAGATCCTCAGTCATTTCAGTTATGTGCGTCCGTGTGCTTATGGTGAGTTAGAGAGGACTAAATAGGGCAACAAAATCGGCAAAAGGTGGCCCAATTCCTCCCACCATTTTTTTGGGAGCGCATGCGAGCTCACGCGTTTTCCCTACTCCCACAAGCTCGGCACAATGTTCTCCTTTCCTGCATGCCGAGACGTGGCTGAGTTGAAACGGGTGTTTCCATTGGGTCTGGCTGAGAGGTCCTTTAAGGTTCATGCGGGCAAGATTTTAGTGCAGGGCAGACAGATAAACAAGCCAAAAATACTTTTTTGAGAGTACGTCAAGGGTGTATCATACTTTTATAGAAGAGACCAAGACAATTTACAAGAAGATCTACCCCTTGTGAACAAAGACTTGATCCAACACAAACACCAACACCTACAAAAACAGAAGGCTACTTTGTCGCTAGACGGCCTAAACCTTCTGGTCCTGCCTTGTTCCAATCTTCAATTTCATCGGTGATTTGGTTCGTTAGTTGAGTTGGGTTTAGTTGTTGTGCAATCCTTCCAAACACCCTAGCATTCTCGGACCACTGCCCCCTGCTGCTGGATATTGCAGCTAACCTTTGCATGGGGTGATAATTCAAGTTTGATGCTTTCCGGCTAAAGCTTGATAAGTTCTCGGAGACAGTGGTTGCAGCGTGGGCCTCAGTTCCCAAGGGAGGCAACCCTTTCGTTGTCCTGGACATGAAGCTACGCGCAACAGCGAAGAAGCTCAAACAATGGAGTGACCGGCGGATCGGCAATGTGAAGCTACAAATCGCCATCGCCATGGAGGTTATCTCAAGGCTCGACAAATCAATGGACATACGAGTGCTATCACCTTTCGAGTGCAATTTGCGGAAAGCCCTCAAGAAGAAGCTCCTGGGCCTTTGCTCACTAGAGAGAACGATTGCAAGGCAACATTCCAGAATGCTTGGACTGCACGAAGGGGATGCCAACACCTCCTTCTTCTTCCAGCACGCACGCCATCGGCAAAGGAAGAACTTCATCACAACTATATGAAGGGGAGACATCACTGCTACCAGTCAGGAAGAGATCATGAATGAGGTGGATGAGCATTTCACCCAAATGCTCGGGGAGATGTAGACTAGGGCACACTCGCTGGACCTCAATGTGCTCCACCTTCCGTCACTTGACCTAGGCCACCTGGAGGAGCCATTCACAGAGGAGGAAATTGAAAGGGTTGTCAAGGGCATGCCGCCGGACAAAGCGCCGGGGCTAGATGGATTCACCGGCTGCTTCTTCGCTACATGTTGGCATATTATCAAAGAAGACCTCATGAACGCCTTCCACCACCTGTACAATGGAGATATGAGAGGACTACCCACGATCAACAAAGCTATAGTAACATTCCTGCCCAAGAAGAGCGGAGCAGTGGATATCCGAGATTTCTGGCCTGTGAGTCTGGTACATGGAGTGATAAAAATCTTCAACAAGGCCTTGGCCAATAGGCTCACACCTGACTTGCCGTCCCTAGTTGGCAAACACCAAAGCGCCTTCATTAAGGGGAGATCTATCCATGACAACTTCATGCTTGTGCAATGCACAGCACGGCACTTGCATGCCCTAAAGGAGCTAACCATAATGCTCAAACTGGATATCTCCAAGGCTTTTGACTCCGTACACTGGCCTTTCCTCATTGAAGTAATGCAAACCATGGGTTTTGGACCAAAGTGGATCGCATGGACATGTGGGCTATTGTCTACCTCTTCCACTAGGATTATGATCAATGGTACTCCGGGCCGGCAAATTTACAACTGCAAAGGACTGAGACAGAGCGCTCCTCCATCGCTCATGGAACCACTACAGCGGATGTTTGAGCTTGTTACCTTGAGAGGAATCATGGCCCCATTAGCATCGAGAGGATTGGATACCGGCTATCGATGTTTGCGGATGACGTCATGATATTTATCAAACCAAAATGACCAAGACATCCAAGCCTGCTCTTCACTACTGTGGATCTTTGGCGAAGCTTCGGGACTGCATGTAAACATGCACAAGAGTGCAGCTTACCCGATCAGATGCCCGGCTGGTAATTGGGACAGAGCCCTCACCATAATCGGCTGCCCGGCAGGCTCCTTTCCCTATAAATACCTTGTAATACCTCTCACCATTCGCAAACAATCGGCTACCCAACTGTCGGGCTTGGTGGACCAGCTAGCGGCTGCCCTACCGAAGTGGAAGGCTGCAGGCATGCTGAAGAGTGGACGTCTCCTCCTCATCAAATCAGTTCTATGTGCCAGTCCACTCCACGCAATGCTAGCGCTCGACATTCCTCAGAAGATGATATCCACGATGAACAAATCTGCCGCAGCTGCCTTTGGAGCGCCAAGGACTCCTGGCTACAAGGGCAAGAGTCCAGGAGATTGCCCCGAACCTATATGGTAGAGTGCGCAAAAAGATACATAATGCATGGACCGTTCACCAGGCACTCCACGAGGGGAGCTAGGTGTGTGACATTGGCCCCGAGCTCACACAGGACCTGATACAAGAATATCTAGCCCTATGTACTGCCGTCGCCGGGGAAACGATACAGGATGAACTACAAGACTCGATCTCATGGACCTGGGAGGTGAATGGTTGCTTCTCGACCAGATCTTCATACGCGGCCAAGTTCTGGAGCCGAGAAGTGGCACCAACTGCAGTATTTACGTGGAAATCCAGGGCCAACATGTGGTGCCACTTCTTCGCTTGGCCAGCATTACGGAACAGATGCTGGACATCGGATCGCCTGGCTCACCGAGGCATGGACCATCATGAGGCATGCCCCTTCTGTGAACAAGAGGAAGAAACAATCAACCACCTACTCCTTGGTTGTGTGTTTACCCGACAAGTATGGACGACCGTTTGCCATGCCTTGGGCAAGCAGGAATGGATCCCATCAACGACAGATGGACTGCAGGAGAGGTGCCAAAGCAACACAGGCACCGGACATGGCAGCAAAGATGTCCGAGCCATTCTTATCCTCGTAATGTGGGAAGTATGGAAACACCGCAACGCAATTGTATTCTATAGGATAACACCATCGGTAGGCCATGTAATCGGTAGGATAGACGACGAAGGACGGGCCTGGAAAAAAGCAGGACTCGTCAAAGGGGACGTAGCCTCCTTGCTAGGAGCGCTCACAATGCGGGCCGACGAGAGAAATTAGCCAACCGTCGCCTCGCAGAGTGGAGTTGCGTCCATGTAATTTAAACATGTAACACCAACTGGGAGGGGCTATTTACCCCATTCCTTCTTTAATGCATAATGCACACTCTCGTGCGTATTGGAGAAAAAAATTCCTTACGGAGTGACCAGGCGGTGATGATGAAGAGTGAATCGAATCCTCTCTTTGTCCTCCTATTGAAGTTGTTCCTCGCTATGGTCCACTATTGCATCATCGTGTTTTGTGGGGAGGGATTCACAACGGATATCCTCAAATGGCTAAGGACCAAGTACCACACTACCCTTGCATAAGCACATTCGATCAGTACATGGTCCACATGGTCCTCCTCACGGTGACACCTGACAAGTGTAGCACTACGTATGGTCTTGTAATCCATGCCGTGCTCGGCGATCAGAAGTCCAGAGTCGGTACTACATGGCCAGCCAGATGAAGATTTTACACTTCAATGGTGCCCAACACTGTGGAGAATGATTGGTGCATCGATAAATTGATTGATCATGCACTAGGCGCACACACACACACACACACACACACACACACACACACACACACATATATATATATGTATATATATATATATATATATATATATATATATGTAAACGGGGTGCGACTAGTATCTTGTCTCCTAAGATACATGTACATACAGAGGGAGACAGACACTACAGGTACTGCATATGAAACCCAGACCTACGTACATGTACACATGTTCAACACCCTCGTCCCTGGAGTCGAAGCGTCGTCGGTGATGCAGAGACTGGACCGAAAGCACTCGAATGTCGAGGTGGGTAGTCCCTTCGTCATAACATCGGCGAACTGCTGATCGGTGGGCACATGGAGAACGCGAACACGACCAAGTGCAACATGCTCCCTGACGAAGTGGATGTCGAGCTCATTATGCTTCGTTCGTTGGTGATGGACAGGGTTGGCAGCAAGGTACACCGCGGAGATGTTGTCACAGTAGACAAGCGTCACCTTGGTAACCTCACATAGCAACTCCTGAACTAGCTGTCGTAGCCAAGAGCACTCCGCAGCGGCATAGGCCACAACCCAGTACTCCGCCTCGGCCCTCGATCGTGAGACCGCGGGTTGCCGTTTAGACGACCACAAAATCAGAGAGGGCCCGAGGTAGACGCAGTAGCCGGAAGTGGAGCGTCGAGTGTCGGGACACCCAGCCCAGTCGGCTTCGGAGTAGGCGACAAGGCTGGTGTCAGGTGATGCCGTCAGGGTGAGACCCATGGATGTGGTGCCACATATGTACCAAAGAATGCGTTTCACCAGAGCACCATGGGTGTCACGAGGAGCATGCATATGAAGGCACACCTGCTCGACAGCGTACTGAATGTCCGGACGCGTCAGCGTGAGGTACTGAAGTGCACCAACGATGGAGCGGTAGAAGGGAGCGTCGGACGCTGGAGAACCCTCGACAGCGGACACCTTAGCCTTCGTGTTGACAGGCGTGGGAGCAGGCTTGTAGTTAAGCATGCCCGTAGGCGTACTTCTGCTGGTGCAGAAAGAAGCCAGTGGCCCGGCGCATGACCTCGATGCCGAGGAAGTAGTGGAGAGCCCCCAAGTCCTTGAGGGCAAACTCGGTGCCGAGGCGAGCTGTGATCTACTGAAGGAGCGTTGGCAAGGATGCAGTCAGGATGATGTCGTCGACATATAGGAGTAGGTACGCGGTGGGGGGGCTAGTGATAAACAAACAGGGAGGCATCGGACCATGTGGACCGGAACCCCTACGGCTGAAGGAAGGTCGCGATCCAATGGTACCAGGCCCGAGGTGCCTGCTTCAACCTGTAGAGAGAATGGGAGAGCAAGCACACGTGGTACGGATAGTCGATGTCGACAAAACCAGTAGTCTGCTGACAGAACACCTGCTCGTCGAGATGGCCATGCAAGAAAGCATTAGACACATCAAGCTGGTGGACTGGCCAGACGCGAGAAATAGAAAGCTGGAGGACCGCGTGAATCGTGCCCGGTTTGACAACCGGGACGAAGGTGTCGGTGAAGTCCACGCCGGCGTGCTGGCGGAAGCTGCGCACCACCCAACGCGCCTTGTAGCGCTCGAGAGAGACGTCAGGGCGAGTCTTGTGGTGGAAGACCCACTTGCCAGTGATGACATTGGCACGGGGAGGCCGCGGGACAAGCTGCCACGTACGGTTGCGCTACAGGGCGTCAAACTCCTCACACATTGCAGCTAGGCAGTTCGGATCCCGAAGGGCTGCGCGAGCGGAGGTGGGGAGCGGAGACGGCGCCGAGGTAGATGCAGCACATGTGTACTCGTATGACGGGTAGCGCATGCTAGGACGAAGTGTCCCAGTTCGAGACCGAGTGACCACACCGGTGAGGGGTGCGGCCGCGGCGACGGGGGCCACGGAGGGGGCTGCGTCGGCGGGGGCCGCGGCGACGGGGGCGGCCGAGGGGGCCGCGGCGGGGGCGGATGAGGAGGCCACGACAGGGGCCGCAGCAGAGGCTGCCGGCGCAGGGAGCGCAGGCAGGGCCAAGCCCAGTGCGCGGCTGGGCGGTCCGCTAGAGGTGGAGGCAGGGGCGAACCGCACTATGGGAGACACCGAAGGTGACAGTACCTGCTGAAACGGGAATACCAGCTCATCAAAGTACACATGTCGCGAAGTGAAAACGCGGTGGGACACTGGATCATAGCACCGGTAACCTTTGGTGTTGGGAGGATAACCAAGGAAGATGCAAGGAAGCAACCGGGGAGCGAGTTTGTGAGGAGCAGTGGACGCGGTGCTAGGATAACAGAGACACCCGAAGATGCGAAGACCATCATAAGATGGAACCGGACCGAAGAGGAGCTGATGAGGACTGTAGTTCTAGCGGGAACAACATGGGCGAATGTTAATAAGGAGGCTGGCGGTCGCGAGCGCGTCCGTCCAGAACTGAGGAGGCACATAGGAGTGGAAGAGCAACGTGCGGACACAGTCATTAAGAGTGCGAATGACGCGCTCAGCGCGGCCATTCTGTTGTGACGTGTAGGGACAGGTGAGGCGAAAGATGGTGCCGTGGGATGCAAGAAGATTGCGGACTGCGACGTTGTCAAACTCCTTGCCGTTGTCAGTTTGCAAGGTGAGAATAGGACGACCGAAATGTGTGGTGACATATGAATAAAAGGTTGTGAGTGTGGCAAGTGCGTCGGACTTGCGACGGAGAGGGAATGTCCACACATAATGAGAAAAATCATCCAATATCACCAAATAGTATAAGTAGCCCGTGTTGCTCGCAACCGGGGACGTCCAAACATCACTATGCAATAACTGAAATGGAAAGGTGGAAATGTTTGTAGACTCGCTAAAGGGAAGACGAACATGCTTGCCAAGATGGCAAGCCTCACAAGTGTGGTCGTCAACCTTATTACATGAGAAAAAAACTCTGAAGAATCTGACGCATAACGGTGGAGTTGGGATGAGAGAGGTGGGCATGCCAGAGATCGACACTAGCGGCGAAGGCGGCGGGACGACGGGTGGTGGTGGCGCCAGAGGGATGCACCGGTTAAAGCTTGTCCGGGTTGTCACATCGGTGGAGTACCATCCGTGTACGGGCGTCCTTCACAGAAAACCCGATATTGTCAAATTCAACAGTGATAGGATTCTCACGAGCAAGGCGACAAACAGAAACGAGATTAGTGACTAACTCGGGAGACAGAAGAACATTAGACATATTGATGGGAGTAGAAGTAGAGGGAAATGACATATGACCGACATGTGTAATGGGTAGGGAGGAACCGTTACCAACGGTGATGCGAGTGAGAGTATTAACGGGAGTGGAAGAAGTGAGGTTACCGGGATGAGCAGTCATGTGAGCGGTGGCGCCCGAGTCCATGTACCAGTCACCTCCGCCACCATAGTTACTTGGTGACGGAGCCGAGTGTAGAGCAGCGAGGAGGGCCAGATCCCACAGTGGCGGCACCTGGGGAGGGAGAAACCCTCCGTAGGCCAGCGGCGAGCGGCGCCGTAGGCGCCATAGGCCGTAGGCGCCATAGGCAGGCACGGGCGCGGCGCCGTAGCCACTGTAGGGGCGGCGTTCTGCACGGTGAAGAGCGCCTGGTGGCTCGCCGAACGAGGCCCGAGGATGCCCGGAGCGGGAGCCCGTGGGACCGGCATCGAGTACGCGTGTACGACGCCCGTCCACGGGTTGGTGCCGTAAGTCCAGGGCGGGGTGGCCTGCTGCTGTTGTTGCTGCTGACGAGGAGGCCCCCCGTTGCGCCTGTTTGCGACCGCCCCTGCGGCGGTTGCCGCGGCGCCTGCCACCCTGCTGCGGCTGCTGGGGGCAGCGGGGGGGCGCAGGCGGGAGGGGGTAGAACCCCGGAGGCGCGGGGGGCGCCGGCTGGTGGCGGGGCGCAGGCGCGGGCGGGGCGACTGGTGGTGGGGCGCCACGCGAGGTGCCGGCGGCGAGGGCTTGGTGCTACACGCGGTTCTTGACCCCCTTCATCCAGCGCTCCTTCAACCATAAGTATGCCACAAACTTGAGAAAGGAGGGCTCCGTGATGAGGGAGAGGCTGGAGGCGACGTTACCGAAGTCCTTGTTGAGGCCAGCAGTGAGCGTGCTGAGGAGGAGGTCGTCATCAACCTTGGCGCCGATGTCACGTAGCTCGTCCGTCAACGTCTTCAGGCGGCGGCGGTAGTCATCGATAGACTGATGATCATACTGATGACAGTCAAAAAATCCTGCTGCAAAAAACACGGCGCTGAAGCTTGTTGTCGTTGAAGAGGCCGTTGAGCTTGACCCACACGGCGCGGGCGTCATCACCATCGCTCACGACCGTGTGAAACAGGTCCTTCGAGATGGTGGTGAAGAACCATCGGATGAGCGTTGCGTTGATCGCGGTCCACTCAGAGTCGCCCACCATGGCGCGGGAGTCGACGGAGCCGTCAACGTCATCCATGAGATTGTTCTCGCGGAAGAGCAGCGAGAAGTATGTCTTCCACGCAAAGTACGTGGCGTCGGTGGCATCGAGGACGACAGGGACGCGGTCGTGGATGTTGATGTCGCGGATGTCAGCGGGGTCTGGCCCGGCGAAGGGGTTGTAGGAGGAGGACCCGGAGGAAGTCATGGCGGCGCGGTGGTGTGATGCGACGCGAGCGATGCAGGAGTCGGGCGATGCAGCGATCGATAGCAGTGTACGTTAGGCAGCAGCGGGCGCGCGACGTACCGTAGCGAGGCAGCAGCGGGCGCGCGACGTAGCGGAGCTAGCGAGCGGCGCGCGTAGCGGGCGAGCTGCGTAGCGGGCTAGGAGCGCACGTAGCGTGCGAGCGGCGTAGCGGGCGAGCGGCGCGCGGGGCTTGGAGAGCGCGGCGTAGTAGGAGGAGAGCGCGGTGCAGGGAAGCGGCGGCGGCGTGGGGCGGTGGCGGCGGCTAGGGTTAGGCGGAAGCGGTAGGGGATCGACTCTCGATAGATACCATGTGAAGAATGATTTGGTGCACCGATAAATTGATCGATCGTGCACTAGACACACACACACACACACATATACAAGGGGTACGACTGGTATCTTGTCTCCTAAGATACACATACATTTTTTTTCATGGTAATACATGCCTCATTCATATCATAAATAACAAAGTACAAGTCACATAAAGACCGATAAGACAAAACCGAAAAGATAGTAGAACATCTCTGAGCTTGACACCAACGTCCGTCACCTGCCTCCGGCACCACCATAGCAGCCACCTAAGATACACGTACATATAGAGGGAGACAGACACTACAGGTACTGCATACGAAACCTAGACCTACGTACATGTACACATGTTGAACACCCCCCCCCCCCCCCCCGCCGCGTAGTCGACGCGTCGCCGGTGACGCAGAGACTGGACCGAAAGCCCTCGAATGTTGAGATGGGTAGTCCCTTCATATAACATCGGCGAACTACTGATCGGTGGGCACATGGAGAACGCGAACACGACCAAATGCGACGTGCTCCCTGACGAAGTGGATGTCGAGCTCAATATGCTTCATTCGTCGGTGATGGACAGGGTTGGCAACAAGGTACACGGCGGAGACGTTGTCACAGTAGACAAGCGTCGCCTTGGTAACTTGTCTCCTAAAATACACGTACATACAGAGGGAGATAGACACTACAAATACTGCATACGAAACCCACATGTTCAACAAACACTTCCAAATGTACGTGGCCGATTCAAATGTAGTTTGGCCCATGCACAACCTCTTGTAGGTCGATCTTGCCGTGTAGGAACCAGAGCTGTCGCTAGGCGAGACGAAGATACCATGTCGCCCGTCGTCCCTTTCCACAGTTGTCGCCCGACGTCCGTTTCGACAGCTGCATTTTCATTGTGAAGCTCAGTCCCATTGGGATATCAATTTCCCATCTCCTTTTGCCTAACGCCGGATGCATTGTGCGTAAGTTCTGAGTACGCGTTGGGGCTTGACTGGCGATGGATGAGGCGATTTCAACAGCGGCGCGCCTATTGATCCACTCTCAGATCGCCGAAGCAATGCGGGCGGCATATCGAATTCCATGCGACCAGACGCTGCCCAGCGTGCTATTTTTCCTTGCCCGCCCAGGAGGAGCGAAGCCACAACTCGAAAATCCGTTGCGGCCTCCCGCAAAAAGAAAAGAAAATAAAACCCATTGCGGCGCCTCCAAGATCATGAGATGGTGTATAGGGCGCGCGATGACAGACTTGACGAGGTTGAGTCTGCCAGACCTCTGAATGAACCCGCGCTGCCAAGCCGGGACAAAGTGCCGAACCTGGTCAAGCATGGGTTGCCACTCCGTCCTGGTATTCGCACGGGAAGGCTCCGGTACCACATTGCAGCATCCGAGCGACGCGATTGCGACATCCTGGCTTGCTGAGACCAATAATCAACCAAACGGGCCCATAAAGTTTCACCACAAGTCGCATCATGCAATGCTCTGTCTAAGAATTGCAAATTTGCAATGCCTAAGACTTCACTCGTACGCAGTGTAACAAGAGACAAGAAGCATGCAGTGAGCAGAGGTGACACTGTTTACAGATGGTTAGAGCTTACAACGGCCTACTAGATGATAACGAAAGCACTACGGTGCTGATTACAAGCGCATATTCTGACAACTAATTACTCGATGATTATAAGAGAAAGGAACTACTAGTCTAGTTACCCCAACAAGAAACTCAAAAGTAGAGCACCATGAGGAGAGGAGCGACCAACGGCACCGCCCTGGCCTGAAGCAGGGTGCCCATCCCCACGTCCTGCGAAAGCGTGGAACAAAAAGAAGTCAGAGCAAGGTGAAACAAAGCTCAATAGATGCGGAGGCACGGGGAAAGCAAGCATGCATAAAGTCTTGAGCAAAGCTACGAACTAAAGAAATCGAGAACTTCAGAAATTACTAGTTGCTGATTAGTACTAGTAGTAGTACCTGCCGTTGCTCTTGTCCAGGGGTGGGCATGGGCAGGACGGTGGCGGAGTCGGTGACGCCGGCGGGGAGCGGCACCGCGGGGTTGCTGCTGATGAAGGCGGTGCTCGCCCCCTCGCCCGACGCGGCAGGTGCCGGTGCGCCCGCATTGCCGCTGGCCGGCGCCCCAGGGCTCAGCCTGTCCGACGGCAGCTTCGGCATGTACTCCCCCGAGCCGGGCACCGGCGTTGGCGTGGGCGCAGGCGCGGGCGCGGCGACAGCGACAGCGCTTGGTGCCGGCAGCGGGGAGTAATCTGGCACCGACGGCACCATGACGGCCATGGGGACCTTCTCGTCGCCGTAGCCCTCGCCGAGCAGCTAGTAATCGAACACAAGAAACAAGAAAATGTTAGAGCACGGAAACCGCCACCACCGACGAACAACACCACTAGCATAGCACTCGAAGTGAAACCGTGAACTCACCCGAGAAATGTACGCCCCGGCGCCGCGCGTGCCGTCGAGGAACGCCTGCGACGGCCGCGCGAAGAAGCAACAGAGGGAGCAGAGCAGCAGAGCGGACGCGAGCGACGCGCGGTGCATCTTGCCCGTCGGCGTCGGCAGCGAGCCTCCCGTCTCACCTTTCTCACTTCCTATGTTGTCTGCTCAGAAGGTCCTGTCTGGTTTGAGTGTGGCTCGAGGCCGTGTGCGGTGCGGCCATGACCTTGTAAGACGTGCGTGGTCCTTGGGTGGGGTCTGTGGGGGTGCAACGGTCACTGCTCTCCCTAGCCCGCAGGTCAGTGCGGGGCGGTGCATGGTAAAAAGCGATGCAAAACTGCGAAAGGAAACGGTGGTGGTGGTGGTGGTGGTTAGTCTGCTACTCCTAGTACGGGCTAGCAGCTAGTCGTGCTCGAAAGGCTGCGGTAAAGCGGCCACCTTTGGAGACTTTGGGTTGGGCGTGCGTGGTGACGGCGAGGCCACAAGGACGCGCCTGATTACCAGCAGATTGCTCGCGCTAGGACGCGCATTCTTCCTCTGTGTGTCAGTGTGTGTGTGTGTCTCGGGAGACTCATCGCGAGCAGCACGATGGAATGGAGCAATGCGGTGTTTGTTCCGGGCGCGGAGTCCTGTCGAGCTTTTGGGCGGAGGCCGAGGTGCTTTTGGGCCCGATAATGGCAGCATCAATGGCCGGCACGGCACGGTTGCCGGTGCACGTGAGTTCCAATACTGCGGTGCGCGGTCCAAGCTTGGAGTTGCTCCATATTTATGACTCGTCGGTCCATGCGGTCAAATCTGAGCCCGGCCGTTTCCTGGCTGCTCACCCTCACTTGTACAGAATTCAGGGCTCCTCGGCTTTGTTTCTTTCTCAAATACTTCGTGCGTATCATATTTTATGAAAGAGGAGAGGGGCATAGAACCCAAACCACCGTTAATGTTACAGTGTGAACACTACGACATCACTTACAGCCCACAACTTCATCTGAAGTGTATACAAAGGATCACTCGCTACTCGCCCACCCCCACAACAACTCAAACAGACTATCTAATTCACCCTTAAGCAAGTTCGCCTGCTGTCAAGCTCTGCCCTCAACTACAACTGTTCGGACCATCACCTTCATGGATGGGGAGGCACCATCAAAGATTACCGTGTTCTTATGTTTTCACAGTTCCCAAAACAAGAGCGTGAAAATGACCCTCAGTTCCTTTGGTTTGTGCACACCTGTTATTCTCGTGGTGCACCAACCCTTGAGGGTATCTTGGGCCATAGGTGACCACTCCTGCTTGCCCATGGCCGAGCACAACGTTCTCCACACCGTTCTTGCGAACACACATGTTAGCAGGATATGGTCAATGGTTTCCACTTCCTGGTCGCAGAAAGGGCAGGCATCTTGATGCGGGAGTCCACGTCGGGCGAGGCGGTCGGATGTCCAACACCTGTTTCTCATAGCTAGCCAAGTGAAAAATCGGCACTGCAGTGGGGCTCTAGATCTCCATGAGAAATCTGCGGTTGGGGCTGCCACCCTTCCGGCAAACCTAGCTGCATAGGTGGAGTGAACCGAAAACTGGCGGTTCGTCTCCCATGACCAAGATAAGGAGTCCACAACACTTTCCTGTAGCAGAATGCTCTGCAGGCGTTGCCATACCTCCAAGTACTCCACCAGAGTATCGAATTCCATGTCGGGGTTAATGTCTCGTATCCAGGTACCAAGCGAGACCGCCTCATGGACCGTGCGAGTGGCCTTGGCTCGCTGCAGAGTATCGAATTCCATGTCGGGGTTAACGTCTCGTACCCAGGTACCAAGTGAAACCGCATCATGGCCGTGCGAGTGGCCTTGGCTCGCTACATGAGCTCCTCGGCTTACAGATAATTCAAGTGAGAGTTGATATTTTTCCTCTTTCGATCAAATAGGAATCATGATGCGGATTAAATGAGCTCATGTGAACACTAAAATTCGAAAGAATTGAGGTTTTTCTTTGAAAAGTCTGATTTTTTTTCATGGCAAAAATTGATTAATGTTTTAAATGCTTGTAAAGTTTCATCACAGAATACAAAAGAAAAGTCGTGGCAAAACAAAAAACAAAGTCCGCACTCCAAAATATAACTTGTTTGGAGCATTGATTTTGTTTCTTTTGGTACAACTTTCATGAATGTGATTTCATGATGAAACCGTACAAGCATTGAAAATATTTGTCAAAGTTTATCATCAAACAAATTCAATTTTTGATTATCTTTTCAATTTTTTGGATTTTGCTATTCACTCGAGCTCATATGAGTTCGAGCTAAGAATGACACTTTCACTATACAGATGGGAGCGACTCCGAGCAGCCTCCATGACGCGTTGCATACGAAGCCAAAGCATATAAAGTCAGACTCGTTATATTGACAACCTTTATACTATCTTTTTTTCATCAACTCAATAGTCGAATCAACTACAACCATTGAACGCAACTACTGAAAATGAGGACGGAATCCTACATTTTGGAAGAAATAAACATAAACGAACAGATGCTTTACAAGAAATTAACGGATCTTACCGACCAACTAACCTCCCCTCTTCCCCGGAATTTTAGTAAGGTGGGGCCCACCTCGTCCCCCACGTCCAATCCTAAGCCTCATGTTGTGTTGTGTTGTCCGTTGATCCTGACAAATCCCCTCGTGTATCTAGCATTGCTCTTTTGGAAGATGTGGGCTAAGCAGCATTTAAAAAGCACATTTGTGATGATATGTGTTTGTCGTAATAGATCATGTTTTCTGTCATCTATGTACATCTGTGATGGTTATATGACATAATCAAGATAAGCATATGTGTGTTGTCGTAAATGTGTTTCATAACAACAATATTTTTCCTCGTGTAAGTGTGAAATTCCATGACACAAGACACTGTGTCATCAAGTGTTTCATCAGGGGTAACCGACACGTGGCAGTCACCACGACGGGTCACTGTTAAGCTATCGGATGTGAGTTTCGAATCTGATACCCATTAAACGTGGCCATCTAATGATCCTCCACATGTTAGCTTCTGATTCTCCAATGGAGCCACACATCAACTCTTCGTTGGAACAAGTGTCGCACGTCCAATGGATCAGCTGTCCACATTAAATAATGAGATGTGGCACATACCAATAGTGGACTGTTTATTTTAAAATGCCAAGCCGGGCAAAGTCCAGGTTAAAGCCCACGGGCCTAAGGCAAAACTTAGCATATCTGGCCCATGGAAGGCCCTTTAGTGGCATGCCTGCATATAGCCCATTTATGATCCTAGTCCACACGACATGTTAGGACCTTTGTGAATTCTGCCTATTACTGACACATGGGCCCTTCAATATGGTTCCATCCCATTGATACTTTCGGCCAATGTGTGGCCTATGGTGCCTCTCGGTCAGTTTCGAACAGTACTTCCTTTCGGACAATTGACGGGCCATGCCGCCGCTTGGACCTTTAACGATTCCCGATGCATTTCGTCTCATTTATAGCATGTGGTGTCTCTGGGCCCTTTGCGTCTTCTAGCTCATTCATGGTTCATAGTATCTTGAGGCACTTTTACGCCCCCTGCTATACTTCGGCCCATTAACGGCTCGTCTTGCCTCTTTGACATTTTTGTCTGTGGTGTATGTTCGTCCATTAACGGTCTATGTTTCCTCTAAGACAGTATTGTCTCGTGGTGCCTTTCTGCCCATTTATGAGTTGTCGTGCTTATGGTTTCATTTATGGCCCGTGGTCTATATCGACATATTTATGACCCGTTGTACATTTGAGACGGCTTCGTCTTGTGGTCTCTTTTAGCCCGTTTACGACCTATTGCGCGTGTGGGTCGGTTTCGACATGTGGTCCTTGTCGACCCACTTATGGTCCTTGTTTTCTTTTGGCCCAATTGTGACCCATGGAACAATTTGGCCCATTCACTGTCTGTGGTACTTTTGACCCGTTTGTGCCACTCGCTCAGGCCTGTTTGGCCCAATGTTGTGTTTGGGTTCATTGGTATATATATCATACCAGCAGCGTAGCTAACGAAATGAATTATCTTGAAAAGTCTAATCAATTATTGCATAATGTCGAAAACGAATGGCTTCTACCTATTACATGAACACACAACCCAGAGGCCATTTCAGCAATGGAAGCAACCATTTCACCTAGGATTTATGATTGGGATTTCGATTGGATTTGTTGAGTAGTTGCTTAACAGTGCGGCAAATTGATACTTCTCCAACATATCTATAATTTTTTATTGTGTCATGTTATTATATTATCAATCATGGATATTTTTAATACAATTTTATATCATTTTGGGGGATTATTAACTCGGTGCCTAGTTCCAGTTGTTGTTTTTTGCTTCTTTTTGGGTTTTCAGGAAATCTGTATCAAACGGAGTCCAAACGCTATGAAACTTTTTGATGATTTTTTCTAGACAAAAGAGACCCTAGAAGCTTCGGGAGTAGACCAGACGCGAAACAAGGAGACGGCAAGGCAATAGGGCGCGCCCTGGGTAGGTGATACGTCTCCAACGTATCTATAATTTTTGATTGTTCCATGCTATTATATTACCCCTTTTGGATGTTTATGGGCTTTATTTTACACATTTATATCATTTTTTGGACTAACCTACTAACCGGAGCTCAACCCATATTGCAGTTTTTTTGCCTATTTCAGTATTTCGAAGAAAAGAAATATCAAACGGAGTCCAAACGGAATGAAACCTTCGGGAGCGTGGTTTTTGGAACGAACGTGATCTAGAGGACTTGGAGTGCAAGTCAAGAAGTAGCTGAGGCTCCCATGAGATAGGAGGGCGCCCCCCCTATAGGGCGCGCCCCCCTGTCTCATGGGCCCCTCAGGCGTCCACTGATGTACTTCTTCCTCCTATATAAGCCTACGTACCCCGAAAACATCCAGGGGGCAGACGAAACACAATTTCCACCACCGTGACCTTCTGTATCCGCGAGATCTCATCTTGGAGCCTTCGCCGTCACTCTGCCGGAGGGGGAATCGACCACGGAGGGCTTCTACGTCAACATCCTTGCCTCTCCGATGAGTTGTGAGTAGTTTACCACAGACCTACGGGTCCATAGTTATTAGCTAGATGGCTTCTTCTCTCTTTTTGGATCTCAATACAATGTTCTCCCCCTCTCTTGTGGAGATCTATTCGATGTAAACTCTTTTTGCAGTGTGTTTGTCGAGATCCGATGAATTGTGGGTTTATGATCAAGTTATCTTTGCAAGTCTCTTCGAATTATCAGTTTGGTTTGGCCTACTAGGTTGATCTTTCTTCCCATGGGAGAAGTGCTTAGCTTTGGGTTCAATCTTGCGGTGTCCTTACCCACTGACAGAAAGGGTTGCAAGGCACGTATTGTATTGTTGCCATCGAGGATAACAAGATGGGGTTTATATCATATTGCTTGAGTTTATCCCTCTACATCATGTCATCTTGCTTAATGCGTTACTCTGTTCTTATGAACTTAATACTCTAGATGCAGGAAGGAGTCGGTCGATGTGTGGAGTAATAGTACTAGATGCACGAAGGAGTCGGTCTACTTGTTGCGGACATGATGCCTATATACATGATCATGCCTAGATAATCTCATAATTATTCGCTTTTCTATCAATTGCTCGACAGTAATTTGTTCACCCACCGTAATACTTATGCTATCTTGAGAGAAGCCACTAGTGAAAACTATGGCCCCCGGGTCTATCTCTTATCATATTTGATTCCAATCTACTTTTATTTGCATCTTTACTTTTTGCATCTATATTATAAAATACCAAAAATATATTTCTCTTATCTTACTATCTCTATTAGATCTCACTTTTGCAAGTGGCCGTGAAGGGATTGACAACCCCTTTATTGCGTTGGTTGCGAGTTCTTTGTTTGTTTGTGTAGGTGCGTGGGACTTTTGAGGAGCCTCCTACTGGATTGATACCTTGGTTCTCAAAAACCGAGGGAAATACTTGCGCTACTATTGCTGCATCACCCTCTTCTCTTCGAGAAAAACCAAGGCAAACTCAAGACGTAGCAGTAGGGCGCACCATGATGCCTTGGGGGCCCCACTTGTCTCTGTGTGACCTAATACCACTTCTATAAATTCTCTAATATTGGGAAACCCCTATAGAGTCACCGGAAACAATTTCTCGGCCGCCACAAGCTTATGTTCTTCTGCGATCCCATCTTGAGGCCTTTTCCGGTACTCTGCCGGAGGGGAACCGATCATGGAGGGCTTCTGCATCAACCTTGCTGCCGTTCCGATGATGTGTGAGTAGTTCACCATAGACCTACGGGTCCATATCTAGTAGTTAGATGGCTTCTTCTCTCTCTTTGGTCTTCAATACCATGTTCTCTTTGGGGATCGATTTGATGTAATGTTCTTCTTCTTTTGCAGTGTGTTTGTTGGGATCCGATGAATTGTGGGTCTATGATCAGATTATTTATTAAAAGAATTGAGTCTTTTCTGAACTTTATTTGCATGATTATTATAGCCTTGTATTTCTCTCTGATCTATCTGTTTGGTTTGGCCAACTAGATTGACTTATCTTCAGTAGGAGAGGTGCTTTGTAATGGGTTCAATCTTACGGTGTACTCACCCAATGACGGTAGGGGTAGCAAGGCATGTATTTGTATTGTTGCCATTAAGGGTAAAATGACGGGGGTTTAATCATATTGCTTGGTTTTATTATGTCTGCATCATTATCTTGCTTAAAGTGTTACTCTATTTGTTATAAATTTAATACGTAGAGAGGTAAGCATAGAAGCGCTCACGAAGTGGAGTAATAGTAGTAGATGGAGGCAGGAGTCACTACTGGAAAAGGGCTTATAGGTGAACCCCAATGAGTGGCGGGCGAGATGGGGCACCCGCCACAACTATTTTGGAAAACAAGAAGTGACGGGTAGCAAACCAGCCCCCTACAACTAATAGACTAACTGTGGCGGGCAGAACATCTGACCCGCCACAGGTATATTCACCTGGGAGGGACTTGTCTGTGTAACTCAGCAGTGACAAGCTCTATCTAGGGCCCGTCATAGGTAGATGACCAAGCAGTGGCGGGAAGCACCTCGCAGCCGCCACTAGTTATTCTTGCCATATGTCAAGTTCTGTCAGAACATAGCTTGGCGGTTGCTCGTTGTTATCCGTCATAGCATGGACACATTTTATCGACCCACGCGCACCGCATCGTCCCCCACCTCACTCACTCGCTCACCCTAACTCTTCGTCCATCATCACCTCTGCCTCGCCATCCTCTTGGTCAGCCCCGTCGGCCTCGTTGTCCTCTTGGCCACCCCCGGCGCCCCGCCGCCCTCTTCGCTGCCCCTGTCGGCCCTGCCGTCCCCATGGGATCCGGTACTATCTCGTCGTCCCTGTCGTCACCCACACCAATGCTCGTGGCCGCCACCAACACCCATGGCCATGACCTCCACCCACATTGGTACAGGAGCTAGGGTTAGAGTTAGGAGTATGTGGGTTAGGGGGTTACGGCTAGGGTTTGTAGATCGTAGATTATAGTTACATTCTTTGTTTGTAGATGGTGGGAACTTTCTTATTCATATTCGTGATCATAGACTGTAGATTGTACGAACTTTCTTATTCGTATTCATAGATCATAGACCGAATATTATATGAACTTTCTTTAAAGGGATTCATAATAAGAGCTAATGTTTTGGCGAAACATTGATTTGTTTCTGTTTCGCCAAATTGCCAACACTTAATATGTCAACTTTAATGCAAAGTTCCAGCCCAAACTTTAATGTAGGGTTGTTGACACGACTAGGAGAAAGCTTATAGACATAACTTTATCAATAGCGCGGGTTGGTGGGCCGCGCTACTACTAATTAGTAGTAGCGTGTTACATTGTTGGGATCTATGGTAGGGTGCATCGACTGCGAATTAAAACTATCCTACGCGCAGAACAACAGGAACATGCTACGGGAGATGGATCACAGTTCGTTACCACTAGACGCGCAGTGCCGTGCAGCGGAAGAAGAGTTGGGGCAGCGCGTCCACGTGGATCGTCTCCTCCTCGTCCGATCTCCCTCGAACAGCCGGTCGTTCGATCCCACGTACAAGTTCGCCGGAGCGGCGCAAGTGCACCGCCTCTAACGGTATCCGCATGTGCAGGAGGAACACCGTGCGGCGGATTGCTAGGTCCGATCACACAGTCGGCGGCGAGTGGAGGTGGCTATTCGCAACACATGCAAACCCTAGTCGCAGCACCGAAGCGATCAACCCCATAAGTGTGCCGCACCTCCACTTTATATAGGCGTCCATCGTGGGCTCAACACTTGGGCCTCGCACGGACCCTAAAGCCCACATGTCTACTCGGCCACAATCTGAATACAGCTCAGATCACATCCGACCAGTGTCCTCGGATCCGACCTCATAGGTTCCTTCCCTTAAGCGCGCGACCCCTTAGGTTCAAGTCAGCTTGGTCGCAGTTCGAATCATCTCCGACCTGCATGGTTGGTAGCTCTAGCAAGGCATGCCGGCCACCAAGCAGACTATGAAGCTGGTTAGGCGAGCCTGTACAACGTGTCACACTTCTATTCCCTTTGCCGCACGATATATGTTGTCGGGCTCAAGGCGAGACTGTCATCCTTGTGTTAGCCCGACCTCTTTCTCGTTCCAGTGATACCGACCACAAACCGGGTTATCTCATAATCCCTGTCGCATGGACATGCTTATCCTGGTCGGATCACACGAGGGGCCCAGAGTATATCTCTCCTGATCGGAGGGGCAAATACAATCTTGCTCGACCATGTCTCGCAGCATGGGACTGGACAAACCCGAAACCTACCTTTGTAACTACCCTGTCACGGAGTAGCATTTGGTTGGCCCAAAGCAAGTCTGTCACCATCCCGAGTACATGCGTCAGCTCAGGTCTTAGGACATAGAACGTATGTTGTACTAGAGACTCACAGATGACATATTGCTGCATCTCATAGTTGGGTCTGTCCGACTCGGACCTTATCTCGACTCGGATTCGACTACGTCGAATCCGACCAGATCCTTCCGAGTCCATATTATCCGGTTAGCATCCAATGCTCCATGGCTAGTGAGACCAAGCCATCGACCGTGTCATATGCTAGTCCTAGTCGGCTGCGCGTCCACACAGCCCTTTCGACTAGGGACCTTTTAGGACAGTCATCATACAATGCATAGTCCCACAAACAAGTCACGTACTTGCTGATACACATCATTGATAATTTCCAAGGACTATCTTTATTCATAAACACATAGGAAATATCATCATACATGATTGCCTCTAGGGCATATCCCCAACATACACATGCCGGTGCTACTGCTAAGTGGTCCCACACCGTGGTGTCACCGTGCCCCATGGGCCTGCCATAGTGGCAGCGCGGGTCGATATCCCCTGCTATTGCTAAAATCTTTAGCAGAAGCGCGTGCTGTTGCCCGGCGCTGCTGCTATGGCCCGTCCCCACTTAGTAGTAGCGCTGGGCATGGGCCTGCGCTACAACTAATGTGGTTAGCAGTAACGTTGGTCCATGACCTGCGCTACTGCTAGGTTCAATACTTATCCGCCCGCCGCGCGCCCATTCGTCACTCTCCTCTGTGCCACTCGCCGTCGCCGCCCGACCCTCCTCCTCGCCGTCATTACCGCATTGTGCTCGATCGTCCTCCTCCTTCTCCCTCGTCACCGTCGTCACCACATTGCGCCCAATAGTCCTCCTTCTCCTCCCTCGTCGCCCCGTCCTCGGTAAGCCTCATCCTCCTCCCTCCTTCCTCCAGCCGGCACCCTTGTCCCTCCAACCATCGCCCCTACATTCACTGTCCTCCTCCCTCCTCCTCCTCCAGTCCCAGGCCCACCTTCATCCGCCGCCCCTCCCCCATCCTCCTCCTACATCCTCCCCCTCCATTTGCCGCCATCTCGGCCTCCTCCCTCTCTCCTTCCTCCCCCTCCCACCCTTTGTTCTTCCCTCCCGCCCTCTGTTTTCCACTAAATAGGTAGAATGGTACTGGTAGATAGGTAGAATGGTAGAATTTGATTGTAGAATGTAGGTTTTTTGAATGGCAGTGGTAATTGTAGATAGGTAGAATGGTAGAATTTTATTGTAGAATGTAGTTTTTTTAAATAAAATAGAACATATAGCTTATATGAATAGAATGTAGGTATTTTGAATAGAATAGAATACAAAATATAGGTAGAATGGAGGTTTTTTGAATAGAATAGGTATGTATTGGAATGTTATATGATAAATTTTTAGGTATCAAATTTAGTAATAAAAAAATTTAGTAAGAAACTTTAGGTATAGAAAGTTTTAGTAATTTTGTTTTTCAATATAGAAATGTATTCGGCAATTTAATTATTTTTATGTCATTATCACTTTGTCATCAAAGAATGCTATATGTGATTTGATGACCTAAAATTTTCACTCGGTGGAATATGCAGACTTTACAGAGTCGCGTCTCCCTGGAGTGATCGTCGTCGGAGCTACCTCTACTTCCTCTACACCCGAGTCGATGAGCTAAAAGTCCACCTCCTCCTTATCTACTCGTCGGTGTTGAATAGAGTAGAACTACTTTGCTCCAAGGGGAAACGTTTTTGTCAATATTGACCATTGAAATGCAGGAAAATCCGAGTGGCCTATGTTTTGCCAGAGTGTTGATTCATTTCCGTTCCGGCAAATTTCAGGCGCTCGATATGTCCTATTTTAGCAAAGGTCATGCCAGATTTTTTTCATGAATTTTAGTATGACTTGTGCTAGAATATGTAGGAAATATTGAGTGGTCCATTTTTATGTCATTGATCCATATATGTAATGGGTCGACTTTCAGTCTATCGATACTCCTTGGGTGACTCTCGATCTGTTCTTGAAGGAAAGATGCCGACTGTTGTCGTGGGGGTCGTTTCTCCTTCTTCTCCTTGTGCTAGACCTTTGTTATGCACTAGGGGAAGGAGGAGTAATATCCATCACCGGCGGTCGAAAAATTAGTGAATGGGTGTGTCCACCATATATGAGAGAGGACGGTCGGTAGTGAGGAGATACCATCACCGACGGTCGCAAATGTCAGAGAGCAAGAATCCCGACTGTTGTCGTGGGGGTCTCTTCTCCTTCATTCCCATGTGCTAGACATTTTGGTGTAATGCACTCAGCAACAAATGGAGGAGCGACCATCACCAACGATCGAATATATCAAAGAGGGAGTGCCCGCTGTCGGTGTCAAAACCAGCGGATCTCGGGTAGGGGGTCCCGAACTGTGGACCTTGGATCGATGGGGAATAGTAAACGAGGGACACGATATTTACCTAGGTTCAGAACCTCTCTAAGAGGTAAAACTCTACGTCCTGCTTAATTTTATTGCTTGTGTATGTGGGGGTTAGAGAGTAGATCTACCACGAGATCAGACGAACTAAACCCTAACTAGTAGGATGGCGATTGTTATTCTAGCCTCTATGGACTAAGCCCCCTAGTTTATATAGACACTAGTATCGGCGTTCTGGGAACGGGGGTCCCTAGACTTGCCTGCCTGCGGCCTGCGGCGTAGCTCAAGTGGTTGCCCAGTACGGCCCATCTTCATCAGTACAAGACTCGAGACCCCCGCGGGGCGGACGGCTCAAGGCTTCCTCTGGAACGCCTCGCCAGGCAGGCTCGCGAGGATGCGGAGAGATCAAGGCAGGGTACCTCACGAGGTGCTCATGACGCAAGCCATGATGATCGAGACCAGGCGGGCGCCGGCCAGCGCAGTGTCCTTGTTTCCTCTTTGGTGCAAAGGGAGCAAGCACAGGCGCGGAGTACCAAGGCATCAGGCAAAGGTTGCCATTTCAGTGCAACGAGACCAAGACCAGCGGAGCGGCAGGATGGAGGTCACCGTGGAGCCCAAGACGGCATCATCGCCAGTACTTTTGGCAGCCGAAGACCAACTTTAGTCAGGATAACTTGTACTAGATGTTCCCCTTTGAAATGGCCGTTGTTGGCACCCTTCCCGCTCAATATTTGGGAAGAGGCCCAGGGCCACTATAAATAGAGCTAGCCACCATAGAGTGAGGGGGGATCCAGATTTTTCGGAGATAGAGAGAGAGAGGCGATCGAACTCGCACAAGCAGTTCATCGCATCAGCTCAAGAACACCTCTCGCGAGGCCGTTCTTCCCTTGTACTATTCATCATCACCCCCCGAGGCAATCCACCACACCACACACTGGAGTAGGGTATTACACCACAACGGTGGCCCGAACCAGTATAAATCTTGTGTCCCTCGTGTTGTTCATCATTTCCAGCTGAGATCTCACAAGGCGATCGGACGTAGATCGGTAGGGGAGAGATCTTCGTGCGCACCCCAGAGTTCGAACCTTAAGGGTCTGCCGGAACCCTACATCCGACATTTGGTGCGCCAGGTAGGGGTGCGCCGGAGCTCTCCCTTTTGCCGACCCGTTCCCCATCTGCACCACGCTCTGCCCTCATGGCGGCCAACGCACCGCCCGCTCCGGCTATCAACGCCGGCGGAAACCAGGGGGCTCCGAGCCCTGGCCCCCGCCTTGCGACAGGTGCGGTGGCCGAACAAGTTCAAGCCGGACATGCCACCATGCTACGACGGCACGGCCGACCCGCTGGCCTTCCTGCTAGCATATGAAGAAGCCGTCCTCAAGGCCAGAGGCAACGACAAGGTCATGGCGAACTGGCTGCCCATGGCCCTCACCGGCGTCCCTCGCATGTGGCTGCTCCACCTGCCAGCGGCTTCTGTGGCCTGCTGGGAGGAGTTGCACAACCTTTTCCTCGCGCATCATGCTGCGCCGGCACCCCCAATCGTTGCATCCATCCTGGGCGGATCGCAGGCACCACCTTCAGGCCACCACGTCAAGCTGTTCGTACGCCAGACCGGCGCCGTCCTCAAGCGCCGTGAAACCCTCCCGGGCTGGGTGGCACCCAAGGCTGATTTAACCTTCAGCTCGGATGATCACCCCTCCAACACTGCCTGTTCGGGCGTACTCCCGATGCTAAGCACCCCCACCATCTGCCAGGTGGCCGTCACCAGGACCCTCATCGACGGAGGTGCCGGCCTCAATGTGCTCTCGGTGGAGGCCTTCAGCCTCCTCCACGTGCCGCTAGAGCGGCTTCAACCCAGCAGGCCCTTCTCGGGCGTCGGAGGCGGTTCCACCGGCTCCCTGGGGCAGATCCGCCTCCCGGTGAACTTTGGCACCCATGACAACTTCCGCACGGAGCTGATCGACTTCGACATCGCCCCCATTGGCCTCCCGTACAACACCATCCTTGGCTACCCAACCTTGGCCCAGTTCATGGCAGCGACTCACCCGGCGTACAACCTGATGAAGATGCCCGGGAGCAGCGGCGTCCTTACCGTGTCCGGAGACACAAGGGATGTGCTGCAGGCGCTCAAGCTTGCTTTCAAGACGGCTGCGGTGGCGCAGCCCACCAGCACAGATGCCCTCGAGCCCAAGGGGGCTGCACCGGCTAAGAAGAAGCCGCTATTCACCCAAGACAAGGCGGAGACCAAGCAGGTACCGGTCGACGAGGATGGGTCCACCGGCGCCACCTTCACCATAGGCGCCAACCTCGAACCTGAGCAGCAGGAGGCCTTGGTGAAGTTCCTACGCACAAACAAGAAGGTGTTTGCATGGGAACCTGATCAACTAGCAGGGGTCCCAAGGGATGTGATTGAACATCATCTCCACGTGTGCCCCAACGTGCGCCCCGTGAAGCAGAAGGCAAGGCGGCAGTCCACCGAAAAGCAGGCCTTCATCGTCCAAGAAACCCGCAAGTTAGAGGCAGCGGGCGTCATTCGCGAGGTCTGCTATCGTGAATGGCTGGCCAACCCTGTGGTTGTGCCAAAAAAGGGAGGAAAGGAACGCATGTGTGTCGACTTCACCAACCTCAACAAGGCCTGCCCACAGGATCCGTTCTCGCTCCCTCGCATCGACCAGATCATCGACTCTACCGCCGAGTGTGACCTATTATGCTTCCTAGATGCCTTCTCGGGCTATCACCAGATCAAGATAGCGGTAGAAGACGTGGAGAAAACGGCCTTCCTGACCCCGTGTGGAGTGTACTGCTATACTTGCATGCCATTTGGGTTGCGCAACGCAGGCGTGACCTTTCAGCGGCTGATGCACATCGCCTTGGGCCGGCAGCTCGGGAGGAACGCTGAAGCTTACGTCGATGACATTGTGGTGAAGTCACGGGAGGCAAAAACCCTGATACAGGACCTGGAAGAAACCTTCGCAAGCCTCCGTGAAGTGGATCTGCGGCTCAACCCGGAGAAGTGCGTGTTCGAAGTCCCCTCGGGCAAGCTCTTGGGCTTCCTCGTGTCCCACAGGGGCATCGAGGCCAACCCAGAGAAGGTCAAGGCAGTCGAAGACATGAGCCCGCCGAAGACCCTCAGAGAAATGCAGAAGATCACCGGGCGTGTAACCGCGTTAGGACGCTTCATCTCCAAGCTGGGGGAGCGGGCACTGCCCTTCTTCAAGATGATGAAGAAGAAGGGTCCATTCGAGTGGACTGAAGAGGCCGATAAGGCATTGTAAGAACTCAAGAGGTACCTTACCAATCCTCCGGTGATGGTAGCTCCGCGCCCTCGGGAGCCCCTGGTGCTTTACCTTGCAGCCACCCCCCTACTTCGCGAGCGCAGCCCTGGTGGTGGTTAGAGAGGAGCGCCGGACCAAGGCCGCAGCCGCCGTCCCAGCTGAAGCAGAGCAAAGCCAAGAAAGCCTCGCGAAGACCACGACCGCAGCAGAAAAGGATCAGCCTCAGCAGGGGAACGCATCCGGAGCGGAGGAGGCCTCCCCAGGCGACCAAGCGTTGGGTGCTCCGCCGTCTCAGGAGGCGCCTCAACCCCCGGAGGACGCCGGTGGCGCCAGCACCCTCAACCTCGTCGAGCACCCTGTATACTTCGTCAGCACGGTGCTACGGGACGCAAGGGCGCAGTACCCCATGGCCCAAAAACTCCTCCTCGCGTTGTTAATGGCTTCACGCAAGCTACGGCACTACTTCCAAGGCCATCCCATCAAGGTCGTCTCAGCATACCCCTTGGAAAGGGTATTCAGGAGCCCCAACTCAGCCGAAAGAGTGGCTGAATGGAACATCGAACTGCAAGCATTTCAGCTGGAATTCAGCACAAACAGAGTCATCAAGGGAGCCGCACTTGCAGATTTCGTGGCAGAATGGGCAGAGGCACCGGGGCTTAAAGCGGGCGAGGACCGGCCACTTTCCCCGGGAAGCGAGGCACCGGACGGCTGGGTCATGTACTTCAACGGGGCATTCTCTCGACATGGCGCAGGGGCTGGCGCAGTGCTCATATCTCCTACTCAGGACAAGCTCTACTATGCCGTGCAACTCTGCTTCCATCATGGAGAAAAGGTCTCCAACAACATAGCAGAATACGAGGACCTGATAGCGGGCTTGAAAGCTGCAGTCGCCTTGGGAGTAAAGTGCCTCATCATCAAGGGTGATTCACAACTTCTCGTCAACTTCTCCAACAAGGTGTACGAGCCGAAGGACGAACACATGGAAGCATATCTCGCAGAGGTCCGTAGGATGGATAAACAGTTTTGGGGGCTGGAGTTGCAACATGTGCCTCGCGGCACCAATCAAGAGGCTGATGACATCGCCAGGAGGGCGTCTAGGCGGTTGCCTCAGGAGCCTGGCGTCTTCGAGGAGTGACTCTTCAAACCCTCGGTGGCACCATCACTGTCGAGCACAACATAGCCTCGGGAGGAGCTCCCTCAACCGCCTGCCTCGGGAGCCCCGACCTGTGGCCCGACCTCAGGGGCACGCCTGCTCCTGGCGCTGGAGCCTCAGGAAGGATGTTGGACCGCGGAGTTCAAGGATTACTTGGTGCGAGGGATCCTGCCGGAGAAGGAAGAGGACGCGGAACGCGTGGCGAGGCAGGCCATGACTTACTGCATCCAAGACGGAGAGCTCTACCGAAAGCGGCCGAATGACGTTACTCTATGCCGCATCTCCAGGGATCAAGGAAAAGAGCTGTTGGCAGACATTCATGGTGGGGACTGCGGGCACCACTCGTCTTCGCACACACTTGTCGGCAAGGCATTTCGCAGCGGTTTCTATTGGCCAATAGCACTCAACGACGCAATCGAGCTGGTGAAGGCTTGTGAAGCCTGTCAGTTCCACGCCAAGCAGATTCACCAGCCAGCTTAGGGCCTTCAGACCATTCCTTTCTCGTGGCCGTTCACTGTTTGGGGACTGGACATCCTTGGCCCATTTCCTCGGGCTCTAGGGGGCTACCGCTACCTTAACGTCGCCATTGACAAATTCACCAAGTGGGCAGAAGTGGAAGCTGTCCGCACCATCCCGGCTGGCTCGGCGGTCAAGTTCATCAGGGGCCTCGTGAGCCGGTTTGGGGTACCCAATTGCATCATCACCGACAATGGTTCGCAGTTCACCAGCAATCTCTTCAAAGCATATTGTGCTAACCTTGGAACGCAGATATGCTACGCTTCGGTGGCACACCCTCGGAGCAACGGCCAAGCTGAGCGCGCCAACGCGGAGGTCCTGAAAGGCCTCAAAACCCGAACCTTTAAGAAGAAGCTAGAGGCCTGTGGCAGGGGCTGGCATGACGAGCTTCAGTCCGTGCTATGGTCCATCCGTACTACCGCTACCAAGTCGACCGGCGAAACCCCGTTCTTCCTCGTCTATGGTGCTGAGGCAGTCCTTCCTCACGAGGTCAGGCATCGCTCCACGCAGGTCCTGGCTTTTGACGAAGCACAGCAGGACACCATGCGGGGGTGGACCTCGTGCTTGGGGAGGAACCCCATCGGGAGGCTGCACTTCGGGCTGCGAGATACCAACAAGCACTGCGGCGGTACCACTGCTGCAGCATCCGCCCAAGGACCCTCGAGGTAGGTGACCTCGTGCTCAGACGGGTGTTCTCTAGGGAGGGGCTGCACAAGCTCTCGCCCATGTGGGAGGGCCCGTTCAAGGTTGTTCATGTCTCTAGGCCTGGCGCCGCACGCTTGGAGACTCAGGAGGGGGTACCCATCCCGAACGTGTGGAACATCCAGCATCTCTGTAAATTCTACCCTTGAAGAAAGGCCCAGAGCCTGTAAAGAAGGCCCAGTGCCTGTGAAGATAGACGAACCGAGAAAGGCCCAGAGCTTGTGAAGAAGGCACGACGCCTGTGAAGCTAGACGAACCGAGAAAGGCCTAGAGCCTGTGAAGAAGGCCAATGCCTGTGAAGCTCATTTCCCCGAGAAAGGCACGGAGCCTGTGAAGAAGGCCAATGCCTGTGAAGCTCGCCACCCGTCACACTCTCACGTAATAATGAGTTGGGGATGTACATGCCCCGGAGTTTCCGGAGAGCTGCCCTTGGGCCTCGGGGGCTCCCGCCCACGCCCAGTGGCAGCACTTAGCTCCGTGCTGGTGAGAAGACGTCGAAGACTAGATTAGGTGCTGGACACGGCTTTTTCATTTGCTTTCTGCAGTTGGCTTGTTCGCCCCTATTTGAAGTTTTATTGAAGTTGTTGTCGTCCTTGACTTGTGACTCTCTTTCTTTTTCACCTAATTGCTTCGTTTTCTCTCGCGCAAGTCTCGCGAGGGGGCTACGCAGGCGCCCTCGCGAGTGTTTTCTACCGCAGTCGTTTGAGGCTCTCCTATCCAAGTCCACTACGGGAGCACTCCTCCTAGTTCTTGCCCCATAGGCATCGCGACGCGGACACAGGACCTGAGTCGGTCGCCCCCATGACCAAGGCTGGAAGTTACCACTCCTGACTAATCCTTACAGGACATGAAGCGCACGGCGAGGCCTCGGCCTCGGGAAGCGAAGACTGTGGCAAGTCCGCCCGAGCTAAGTAATTCCTGCACACGGGCATGCGACACAAAAACAAAGCACGGAAATAGCGGCACAGCATGGTAATTAACAGCAACAGTCCAACACGCCCCCACGGGGCCCCACACTACTCTCTCTTTGTGCAGGGAAGGGAGAAAAATAAAATAGGCGCGGCTTGCTAGGCACCAACTTGCGGCGGGGGCTCGTACTGCCTCCGGAGTTCAGTCAGACTCCTCCTTGCGCTTCACTGAGGCACGACGGCGGACTGACCCGCTACCTCCCTCAAGGCGAGCACGACAGCGCGGGGGCTGGTCACGGCCACCGCTGGAGGAGCTGCTGTCCGAAGGAGAGCCGCTGAAGCTTGGCGAGCCACGAGCGCCACCGACCACGTGCCTGCTGTCATCTTCGCCCCGATCATCGCCGGGGCTGGGTACCCAGCCGCGGTCATCGTCTTCGGGGCAGCACCCAGTGCGGCGACCATCTTCTCCGAACACCCTCACATAGAGGGTGGTGTCGCCGTCAAACTTGAAGTGTAGGGTGCACCGTTGGCTCAGGCCACGCGCGTGGGCAAATGTTTGCCAGCCGCGGGTCAGGGCCACATTCCCGGCGACGGAGATCTCCAGCAAAGCCCAGGAGGCCCTGCTGCAGCAGCTGTCCGCTTGAAGCCAGAGGCCGCCCGGAGCACCGGCCAGAAGTTCACCTTCAAAGAAGCGGGGAAGCTGGAGCCGGGTGCTGGTCGGGTCCGCCGACCACACGACGAACTCCGGCAGCACCTCCACTGAGTGTAAGCGCGGCATGGGAGGCCGCGTAGTCACGGCGCGCCTTCCCACGACAACCTGGCGCCCATCGCCACACAGGGGATCGCCTCCGCGACCGCGGGAAGCCACTACATGAGCCACAGGATGCTTGTGTGGATGACCTCGGCCGCGCTTGGCCGGGGGAGAGTCAGGCCCTTCCCGACGAGCCTTTCCCTTCTCTGTGGCCGAGAACCTCTTCGGCGACACTATGGGAGATGGCGAGTAACTGGGATAGGGAGAAAGAAGGAAGCAAGGAGGGAGATGTACAGCGGAGGCCTGCGCCCTCCTGCATTTATAACCGGAAGGAAGCCAACCGTCGGCCTCCACGATCGCAGGTAATCATGACCCATTTCTGCATGCAGGGACTTGTCAACTCGAGCGGTTGCCGAGGCAGCATGGGAAAGCGGAGAAGCCCACGTCCAATCAACCGCCACGCGGCGCCCAAGGCCGCAGGATGATGGGGCCCGCGACACTCCGCTCTTGCCGCTTCTCTTCCCCGCTAAGCCAAGTCTGAGCATGCCTTGGGCCTGGGGGCTACTGTCGGCATCCTGGGAGCAGGGGTCCCCAGACTTGCGTGCCTGCGGCCTGCGGCGTGGCTCAAGTGGTGGCCCAGTACGGCACATCTTCGTCAGTACAAGACTCGAGACCCTCGCGAGGGGCCAAGCCTCGCGGGGCGGACGGTGCAAGGCTTCCTCAGGAACGGCCTCGCCAGGTAGGTTCGCGAGGAGGCGGAGAGATCAAGGCAGGGTACCTCGTGAGGTGCTTGTGACGCAAGCCATGACGATCGAGACCAGGCGGGCGCCAGGCGGGCGCCGGCCAGCGCACTGTCCTTGTTTCCTCTTTGGTGCAAAGGGAGCAAGCACAGGCGCGGAGTACCAAGGCATCAGGCAAAGGTTGCCATTTCAGTGCAACGAGACCAAGACCAGTGGAGCGGCAGGATGGAGGTCACCGTGGAGCCCAAGACGGCGTCATCGCCAGTACTTTTGGCAGCCAAAGACCAACTTTAGTCAGGATAACTTGTACTAGATGTTCCCCTTCGAAATGGCCGTTGTTGGCGCCCTTCCCGCTCAATATTTGGGAAGAGGCCCAAGGCCTCTATAAATAGAGCTAGCTACCACAGAGTGAGGGGGGATCCAGGTTTTTGGGAGACAGACAGAGAGAGAGAGAGAGAGAGAGAGAGAGAGAGAAGATCGAACTCGCACAAGCAGTTCATCGCATCAGCTCAAGAACACCTCTCGCGAGGCCGTTCTTCCCTTGTACTGTTCATCATCAGCCCCCGAGGCAATCCACCACACCACACACTGGAGTAGGTTATTACACCACAACGGTGGCCCGGACCAGTATAAATCTTGTGTCCCTCGTGTTGTTCATCATTTCCAGCTGAGATCTCACGAGGAGATCAGACGTAGATCGGTAGGGGAGAGATCTTCGTGCGCACCCCAGAGTCTGAACCTTAAGGGTCTGCCGGAACCCAACATCCGACAACTAGGGGTATTAGGGTTTATAGATAGTCGGTTACATCAAGGAGATGACGGATCTTCCATATCGCCTTGGATCACACACCAAGGCAGAAAATGTCTTCGGGCCAGACACAATGCGGCCCAACAATCCGACCCATGAGAGATGAGCCGGCCAACCGAGGACCCCCTAGTACAGGACTCCCTCAGCAACCCCTGAACTAGCCTTCGACGCCGACCTCCTGTAACTCATATGACTACAGATTCCGTCTTGTAGGCGAGTTCCCTTGTCTCCTAAATATTCGCAATAATCTTCTCTAATTAGGCCTTTTAAATGGTGCCTGATCCAGTTTGGCTATGCACCAGACCATATCCAGATTCTGAACTGTCAAGTTTACTTAGCCACGAAGGCCAACTGCTCCAATGTGAACATTGTTTTTGTCTGACAACTTTCGGCGAGGGGTCACAACTGATCACTAATATCAAACCATTGTGAGGACTCGATGCGCGGCTCGAGGTACCCCCTCTATCGACACATCCCATCAAGATGGAGATCATGTTCCATTTTTCAAGGGATTTGATCAATGGTACTCAAAATCCACCTGAGCATAACGCTTGAGATATATCGGGAGGTGGCAAGGCCAACAGCGTGTTTAAAGGACTCCTGGTATCCTAACTGCTTATAAAAAGGAAACAACCATAGTTATCCCTGTACGCCTTTCTTCTTCCTCTCGCCACAACCTTTCCCTATCCTCATAGCTCGAGTGCCCCAATACAACTTCCTATGAAGTCGAGTCCAGCAATGGCTGGATCAAGAGAGAAGGGCAAGTGGGAGGCCTCATGTGTGACCAACAATGACATCGAGGATTTGAAGTGAGCGAGCTTCCTTCCCTCCAACATCGTTCATTGGGCCCCTGAGGAGGATCAGGTCATGCCGGCGCCCCGTGCTGGCGAACAAGTAGTGTCCGTCCCCCACTTCATCCGGGGACTGGGTTTCCCACTCCACCCGTTCGTAAGAGGGTTGATATTCTACTACGGTTTCGACTTCCACCACTTGGCTCCAAACTCTTTTCTTCACATTTCGGCCTTCATCATCGTCTGTGAGGCCTTTCTTCGGGTCTAGCCGCACTTCGGTCTATGGCTGAAGATTTTTAGTGTCAAGCTGAAGATTGTCGACGGCCAACATGCGGACCGCGGGGGCGCCATGGTGAGCAGGCTCACCCGTCTTGGCTGGTCAGAAGGCATGTTTGTAGACACAATCAAGATCTGGCAAAATGAATGGTTCTACATCCTAGAACCCCGTGAGGAGACCTGGGCAGCTGCTCCGAAGTTCATATCCGGACCGCCTGCGCAGCTAACCTCATGGACCAAAAAAGGCCTTGACTGGGGATCTGCCTCGAAGGTGAAGACGCTGCAAAAATGCGTCTCTGATAATGGTAGGGGCGGGGGTTGCACTGACCAATGTGGTCCAGATGATGATCCAACGCAGTCTGCTGCCCTGCCAACTTTGGGCCACTCCAATGTGGGACTGGAAGCCCGAAGACCCCCGCCCCATGCAATACTTCTACGGCACCACCCATGAGAAGTTGTGGAAGACGTTGTTCAGGCCACAGAAGACTTGGCCGACCAAGAAGGAGACATTGGTCTCGACGCCGAGAACCCTCCTAGGGAGGTAATATAATACTATTCTATTTATGTTTGGATATTTGCATTCCCATTATAACCCTCAATTCCCTCTTTATTTTCCTAGGGCCCGCTGCCCGAAGACCCCGTGTTAGCTCTTCTAGAAGAGATGTTGAGAGTGGCGCCTTACAAGGCGCTAGAGAAAAAGGAGGAGGAGGAGGAGAAGAAGAAGAACCCTGCGAGGGAGGTCGGAGAGGGCCTCCGCCCACGAGTCCCTTTGGCCACCAATTCCGGGGACACCCACACCCCTTCCGCAAAGGAGGGGGAATAGGAAGAAGAAGAAGAGGAGGAGGAGGAGGAGAGCGATTCCTCCCGCTCAAGGAAGAGAGGGGCGTCGGCCGAAGCCGTAGGGGAGAACCCTTCGCTAGCTCCTAAGAAGAAGAGCAAGGGCAAACTGGTCCTGCTTGACAATAGTTCGGACTTTGACGAGGAGTTCGTAGTCTCCGAGAAGGTTCTGGAGAAGGTTTCCAGGGTCAAACCCCACGTCAAGGGGTGAGATTCCGAAGACTATCCGGGTGTCGGTCTAATCAACCTGGTGCTAAAAACCATATACTTTCTCGTGTTGTAGCCTGCTGCGTGACCACCTTGTTGGGGAACGTAGTAATTTCAAAAAAATTCCTACGCACACGCAAGATCATGGTGATGCATGGCAACGAGAGGGGAGAGTGTCGTCCACGTACCCTCGTAGACCGTAAGCGGAAGCGTTATGACAATGCGCTTGATGTAGTCGTACGTCTTCACGATCGACCGATCCTATTACCGAACATACGGCACCTCCGTGATCTGCACACGTTCAGCTCGGCGTCGTCCCATGGACTCACGATCTAGTAGAGCTTCGAGGGAGAGTTCCGTCAGCACGACGGCATCATGACGGTGTTGATGAAGCTACCGACGCAGGGCTTCGCCTAAGCACCGCTACGATATGACCGAGGTGGATTATGGTGGAGGGGGGCACCGCACACGGCTAAAAGATCAACGATCAACTTGTGTGTCTTGGGGTGCCCCCCCCGCCCCTGTATATAAAGGAGGTGGGGGGAGGCGGCCGGCCAGGAGGAGGGCACGCCAAAGGGGGAGTCCTACTCCCACTGGGAGTAGGACTCCTTGATACGTCTCCAACGTATCTATAATTTTTGATTGCTCCATGCTACTTTATCTACTGTTTTGGACTATATTGGGCTTTATTTTCCACTTTTATATTATTTTTGGGACTAACCTATTAACCGGAGGCCAGGCCCAGAATTGCTGTTTTTTGCCTATTTTAGTGTTTCGAAGAAACAGAATATCAAACGGAGTCCAAACGGAATGAAACCTTCGGAAACGTGATTTTCTCACCGTACATGATCCAGGAGACTTGGACCCTGCTCCAAGGAACAAAAGAGGCGGTCACGAGGGTGGGGGGCGCGCCCCGCCTGGGCGCGCCCCCTGCCTCGTGGGCCCCCTGCATGCTGGATAGCGGTCGATGAGTGGAGTAATAGTAGTAGATGCAGAATCATTTCGGTTTACTTGTCTCGGACGTGATGCCTATATACATGATCATACCTAGATATACTCATAACTATGCTCAATTCTGTCAATTGCTCAACAGTAATTTGTTCACCCACCGTAGAATACATATGCTCTTGAGAGAAGCCACTAGTGAAACCTATGGCCCTCGGGTCTATTTTCATCATATCAATCTCCATTACTTTAATACTTGCTTTGTTTTTACTTTGCCTTTTACTTTTCACTTTGCATCTCTATATCAAAAATACCAAAAATATTATTTATCATCTCTATCAGATCTCACCCTCGTAAGTGACCGTGAAGGGATTGACAACCCCTAATCGCGTTGGTTGCGAGTAGCTATCGTTTTGTGCAGGTACGAGGGACTTGTGCGTGGCCTCCTACTAGATTGATACCTTGGTTCTCAAAAACTGAGGGAAATACTTACGCTACTTTGCTGCATCATCCTCTCCTCTTCGGGGAAATCCAACGCAGTGCTCAAGAGGTTGCAAGAAGAATTTCTGGCGCCGTTGCCAGGGAGTTTGCGCAAAAGTCAACCATACCAAGTACCCATCACAATCCCTATCTCTCGCATTACATTATTTGCCATTTGCCTCTCGTTTTCCTCTCCCCCACTTCACCCTTGCCGTTTTATTCGCCCTCTCTTTCCCAATCTCATCCTCTTTTCCTGTTGCCTTTTTCCTCGTCCGTTTGTTTGCTCGTGTATTGGATTGCTTGTTTGTCGCGATGGCTCAAGATGCTACCAAATTGTGTGACTTCACCAATACCAATAATAATGATTTCCTTAGCACTCCGATTGCTCCTCTTGCCAATACTGAATCTTGTGAAATCAATACTGCTTTGTTGAATCTTGTTATGAAAGATCAATTCACCGGCCTTCCTAGTGAAGATGCCGCTACTCATCTGAATAGCTTCGTTGATTTATGTGATATGCAAAAGAAAAAAGATGTCGATAATGATGTCGTTAAATTGAAGCTATTTCCTTTTTCGCTTAGAGATCGTGCTAAAGCGTGGTTTTCATCTTTGCCTAAAAATAGTATTGATTCTTGGAACAAATGCAAAGATGCTTTTATCTCTAAGTATTTTCCTCCCGCTAAGATTATCTCTCTTAGGAACGATATTGTGAATTTTAAGCAACTTGATCATGAACATGTTGCACAAGCTTGGGAGAGAATGAAATTAATGATACGTAATTGTCCTACTCATGGTTTGAACTTGTGGATGATTATACAAAAATTTTATGCCGGATTGAATTTTGCTGCTAGAAATCTTTTAGATTCGGCCGCGGGAGGCAGTTTTATGGAAATCACTCTAGGAGATGCTACTAAACTTCTAGATAATATTATGGTGAATTATTCTCAATGGCATACTGAAAGATCTACTAATAAAAAAGTGCATGTGATAGAAGAAATTAATGTTTTGAGTGGAAAGATGGATGAACTTATGAAATTATTTGCTACTAAGAGTGTTTCTTCTGATCCTAATGATATGCCCTTGTCTACTTTGATTGAGAATAATAATGAATCTATGGATGTGAATTTTGTTGGTAGGAATAATTTTGGTAACAACGCGTATAGAGGGAATTTTAATCCTAGGCCTTATCCTAGTAATCCTTCTAATAATTATGGAAATTCCTACAAGAACTCTTATGGAAATTTTAATAAGATGCCCTCTGAATTTGAGAGTAGTGTTAAAGAGTTTATGAATTAACAAAAGAATTTTAATGATTTGCTTGAAGAGAAATTGCTTAAAGTTGATGATTTGTCTAGGAATGTTGATAGAATTTCTCTTGAAATTGATTCTTTAAATCTTAGATCTATTCCTCCTAAACATGATATCAATGAGTCTCTCAAAGCTATGAGAATTTCCATTGATGAGTGCAAAGAAAGAACCGCTAGGATGCGTGCTTCCAAAGATGCCTTTATTAAAGCGTGTTCTTCCAATTCCTATGAAAATCAAGATGAAGATCTAAAAGTTATTGATGTGTCCCCCATTAAATCTTTGTTTTGCAGTATGAATCTTGATGAAACTGAATATGATCTTCCTTTACCTAGAAGGCGTTCTAAGAATTCGGAGTTTTTAGACCTTGATGATGAAATTGATGAAAGTGGGATTGAAAGAAATAAAACCCTAGATGTTGCTAAACCCACTATTTTGGATCTCAAGGAATTTAATTATGAAAATTGCTCTCTAATTGATTGTATTTCCTTGTTGCAATCTGTGCTAAATTCTCCTCATGCTTATAGTCAAAATAAGGCCTTTACCGAACACATTGTTGATGCCTTGATGCAATCTTATGAAGAAAAACTTGAGTTGAAAGTTTCTATTCCTAGAAAACTCTATATGAGTGGGAACCAACTATTAAAATTAAAATTAAAAATTATGAGTTTCATGCCTTGTGTGATTTGGGTGCTAGTGTCTCCACTATTCCCAAAACTTTGTGTGATTTGCTAGATTTCCGTGACTTTGATGATTGCTCTCTAAACTTGCATCTTGCGGTTTCCACTATTAAAAAGCCTATGGGAAGAATTAATGATGTTCTTATTGTTGCAAATAGGAATTATGTTCCCCTAGATTTTATCGTTCTTGATATAGATTGCAATCCTTCATGTCCTATTATTCTTGGTAGACCTTTCCTTAGAACGATTGGTGCAATTATTGATATGAAGGAAGGGAATATTAGATTCCAATTTCCCTTAAAGAAGGGCATGGAACACTTCCCTAGAAAGAAAATAAAATTACCATATGAATCTATCATGAGAAACACTTATGGATTGCCTACCAAAGATGGCAATACCTAGATCTATCCTTGCTTTTATGCCTAGCTAGGGGCGTTAAACGATAGCGCTTGTTGGGAGGCAACCCAATTTTATTTTTGTTTTTTGTTTTTGCTTATGTTTAGGAATAAATAATCAATCTAGCATATGGTTAGATGTGGTTTTATGTTTTAATTAGTGTTTGTGCCAAGTAGAACCTATAGGATAACCTATGATGATAGTTGATTTGATTCTGCTGAAAAACAGAAACTTTGCGCGCACGAATATAATTTTGTTAAATCACAGGAACGTGATTTTGCATTGATTCGTTATGCTGCTGTTCAATAGACAAATTGTCCAGGACTTCCTATTTTGGTAGGATTTTTAGAGTTCCAGAAGTTTGCGTTAGTTACAGATTACTACAGACTGTTCTGTTTTTGACAGATTCTGTTTTGCGTGTGATATTTGCTTATTTTGATGAATCTATGGATAGTAAAATAGTTTATAATCCATAGATAAGTTGGAATAAAGTAGGTTTAACACCAATATAAATAAATAATGAGTTCATTACAGTACCTTAAAGTAATCTTTTGTTTTCTTTCTCTAACGGAGCTCACGAGATTTCTATTGAGTTTTGTGTTGTGAAGTTTTCAAGTTTTGGGTGAATTCTTTTGATGGATTATGGAACAAGGAGTGGCAAGAGCCTAAGCTTGGGGATGCCCATGGCACCCCCAAGATAATCCAAGGACACCAAAAAGTCAAAGCTTGGGTATGCCCCGGAAGGCATCCCCTCTTTCGTCTACTTCCATCGGTAATTTACTTGGAGCTATATTTTTATTCACGACATTATATGTGTTTTGCTTGGAGTGTCTTGTATTATTTGCGTCTTTGCTTGCTAGTTTACCACAATCATCCTTGCTGTACACACCTTTTGAGAGAGCCATACACAAATTGGAATTTGCTAGAATACTCTATGTGCTTCACTTATATCTTTTGAGCTTGATAGTTTTGCTCATAGTGCTTCACTTATATCTTTTGAGCGTGATAATTTTTGCTCTAGTGCTTCACTTAGATCTTTTAGAGCACGGTGGTGGATTTGTTTTAAAGAAACTATTGGTCTCTCATGCTTCACTTAGATTATTTTGAGAGTCGTTAATAGCATGGTAATTTGCTTAATATTAATATACTTGGTATTCGAGATATGTGAAACTTTCTTTTGAGTGTGTTAAATACTAAGATAAGTTTGATGCTTGATCATTGTTTTGAGATATGGAGGTGATAATATCAAAGTGATGCTAGTTGGGTGATTATGAATTTAAAGATTGCTTGTGTTGAAGTTTGTGATTCCCGTAGCATGCACGTATGGTGAACCGCTTTGTGGTGAAGTTGGAGCACAATTTTATTTATTGATTGTCTTCCTTATGAGTGGCGGCCGGGGATGAGCGATGGTCTTTTCCTACCAATCTATCCCCCTAGGAGCATGCGTGTAGTGCTTTGGTTTTTGATGACTTCTAAATTTTTGCAACAAGTGCATGAGTTCTTTTGATTAATGTTGAGTCCATGGATTATACGCCCTTTTTCCCATCCTTCCACCATTGCTAGCCTCTCTAATACCGCGCACCTTTTCACCGGTATCATACACCCACCATATACCTTCCTCAAAACAGCCATCATACCTACCTATTATGGCATTACCATAGCCATTCCGAGATATATTGCCATGCAACTTTCCACCGTTCCGTTCATATGACACACATTACTTTTGTCATATTGCTTTTTGCATGAACATGTAGTTGACATTGTATTTGTGGCAAGGCCACCTTCATAATTTTCATACATGTCGCTCTTTATTCATTGCATATCCCGGTACACCACCGGAGGTATTCATATAGAGTCATATTTTGTTCTAAGTATCGAGTTGTAATTGTTGAGTTGTAAGAAAAATAAAAGTGTGATGATCTTCATTATTAGAGCATTGTCCCAGTGAGGAAAGGATGATGGAGACTATGATTCCCCCATAAGTCGGGATGAGACTCCAGACGAAAAAAAAGAAAAAAAAAGAGGCCATAAAAAAGAAGAAGAGAAAAGGCCCAAAGAAAAAAAAAGAAAAAAATGAGAGAAAAAGAGAGAAGGGACAATGCTACTATCCTTTTACCACACTTGTGCTTTAAAATAGCACCATGATCTTCATGATAGAGAGTCTCATATGTTGTCACTTCCATATACTAGTGGGAATTTTTCATTATAGAACTTGGCTTGTATATTCCAATGATGGGCTTCCTCAAAAATTGCCCTAGGTCTTCGTGAGCAAGCAAGTTGGATGCACACCCACTTAGTTTCTTTTGTTGAGCTTTCATATATTTATAGCTCTAGTGCATCCGTTGCATGGAAATCCCTACTCACTCACATTGATATCTATTAATGGGCATCTCCATAGCCCGTTGATACACCTAGTTGATGTGAGACTATCTTCTCCTTTTTTGTCTTCTCCACAACCACCATTCTATTCCACATATAGTGCTATGTCCATGGCTCACGCTCATGTATTGCGTGAAAGTTGAAAGAGTTTGAGATTATTAAAGCATGAAACAATTGCTTGGCTTGTCATCGGGGTTGTGCATGATTACATACTTTGTGTGATGAAGATAGAGCAACAGCCAGACTATATGATTTTGTAGGGATAACTTTCTTTAGCCATGCTATTTTGAGAAGACATGATTGCTTTGATTAGTATGCTTGAAGTATTATTACTTTTATGTCAATATGAACTTTCGTGTTGAATCTTTCGGACCTGAATATTCATACCACAATTAAGAAGATTTACATTGAAATTATGCCAAAGTATCACTCCGCATCAAAAATTCTTTTTTATCATTTACCTACTCGAGGACGAGCAGGAATTAAGCTTGGGGATGCCTAATACGTCTCCAACGTATCTATAATTTTTGATTGCTCCATGCTACTTTATCTATTGTTTTGGACTATATTGGGCTTTATTTTCCACTTTTATATTATTTTTGGGACTAACCTATTAACCGGAGGCCCAGCCCAGAATTGCTGTTTTTTTTTGCCTATTTCAGTTTTTCGAAGAAACATAATATCAAATAGAGTCCAAACGGAATGAAACCTTCGGAAACGTGATTTTCTCACCGAACGTGATCCAGGAGACTTGGACCCTACTCCAAGGAACAAAAGAGGCGGTCACGAGGGTGGGGGGCGCCCCCCCCCCCCGGGCGCGCCCCCTGCCTCGTGGGCCCCCTGTTGCTCCACCCACATACTCCTTCCTCCTATATATGCATACGTACCCCCGATAGATCAAATACGGAGCCAAATACCTAATTCCACTGCCGCAACTTTCTGTATCCACGAGATCCCATCTTGGGGCCTGTTCTGGAGCTCTGCCGGAGGGGGCATCCACCATGGAGGGCTTCTACATCAACACCATAGCCCCTCCAATGAAGTGTGAGTAGTTCACTTCAGACCTTCGGGTCCATAGCTAGTAGCTAGATGGATTCTTCTCTCTTTTTGGTCTCAATACAATGTTCTCCCCCTCTCTTGTGGAGATCTATTCGATGTAATCTTCCTTTTGCGGTGTGTTTGTTGAGACTGATGAATTGTGGGTTTACGATCCAGCTTATCTATGAATAATATTTGAATCTTCTCTGAATTCTTTTATGTATGATTGAGTTATCTTTGCAAGTCTCTTTGAATTATTCGTTTGGTTTGGCCAACTAGATTGGTAGTTCTTGCAATGGGAGAAGTGCTTAGCTTTGGGTTCGATCTTGCGGTGTCCTTACCCAGTGATAGAAAGGGTTGCAGGGCACGTATTGTATTGTTGCCATCGAGGATAACAAGATGGGGTTTTTATCATATTGCATGAAGTTATGCCTATACATCATGTCATCTTGCTTAAGGCGTTACTTTGTTTTTAACTTAATACTCTAGATGCATGCTGGATAGAGGTCGATGAGTGGAGTAATAGTAGTAGATGAAGAATCGTTTCGGTTTACTTGTCTCGGACGTGATGCCTATATACACGATCATACCTAGATATACTCATAACTATGCTCAATTCTGTCAATTGCTCAACAGTAATTTGTTCACCCACCGTAGAATACTTATGCTCTTGAGAGAAGCCACTAGTGAAACCTATGGCCCCCGGGTCTATTTTCATCATATCAATCTCCATTACTTTAATACTTGCTTTGTTTTTACTTTGCCTTTTACTTTTCACTTTGCATCTCTATATCAAAAATACCAAAAATATTATTTATCATCTCTATCAGATCTCACCCTCGTAAGTGACCGTGATGGGATTGACAACCCCTAATCGCGTTGGTTGCGAGTAGCTATCATTTTGTGCAGGTATGAGGTACTTGTGCGTGGCCTCCTACTGGATTGATACCTTGGTTCTCAAAAACTGAGGGAAATGCTTACGCTAATTTGCTGCATCATCCTCTCCTCTTCGGGGAAATCCAACGCAGTGCTCAAGAGGTAGCACTCCTCCTTTCCTAGTAGGAGTAGGAGAAGGGGGAAGGAAAGGGGGGCGCCGCCCCCCTCCTTGTCAAATTCGGGCTAGAGGGGGAGGGGGCGCGCGGCCCTACCTTGGCCGCCCCTCGTCTTGTCCACTAAGGCCCATAAGGCCCATTATACTCCCCGGGGGGTTCCGGTAACCCCCGGTACTCCGGTATATGCCCGAACTTGCCCGGAACACTTCCGAAGTCCAAACATAGTCATCCAATATATCGATCTTTATGTCTCAACCATTTCGAGACTCCTCATCATGTCCGTGATCATATCCGGGACTCCGAACTACCTCCGGTACATCAAAACACATAAACTCATAATACCGATCGTCACGAACGTTAAGCGTGCGGACCCTACGGGTTTGAGAACTATGTAGACATGACCGAGACACGTCTCCGGTCAATAACCAATAGCGGAACCTGGATGCTCATATTTGCTCCTACATATTCTACGAAGATCTTTATCGGTCAAACCGCATAACAACATATGTTGTTCCCTTCGTCATCGGTATGTTATTTGTCCCAGAATCGATCGTCGGTATCTCAATACCTAGCTCAATCTCATTACCGGAAAGTCTCTTTACTCATTTTGTAATGCATCATCCCGCAACTAACTCATTAGTCACATTGCTTGCAAGGCTTATAGTGATGTGCATTACCGAGAGGGCCCAGAGATACCTCTCCGATAATCGGAGTGACAAATCCTAATCTCGATCTATGCCAACTCAAAAAGTGTTGGGTTCTACGGTAGGGTGCGTCGACTGCAAATTAAAATTCCTACACGCAGAACAACCAAGAACATGCGACGGTAGATGGATCACAGTTCGTTAGCACTAGACGCGCAGTGCCGTGCAGCGGAAGAAGAGTTGGGGCAGTGCATCCGCGTGGATCGTCTCCTCCTCGTCCGATCTCCCTCGAACAGCCGGTCGTCCCATCCCACATACAAGTTCGCCGGAGCGGCGCAAGTGCACCGCCTCTAATGGTATCCGCGTGTGCAGGAGGAACACCATGCGGTGGACTGCTAGGTCCGATCACACAGTCGACATCGAGTGGAGGTGGCTATTCGCAACACATGCAAACCCTAGTCGTAGCGCTGAGGCGATCAACCAAATAAGTGCGTTGCACCTCCACCTTATATAGGCGTCCGTCGCAGGCTCAACACTTGGGCCTCACACGGACCCTAAAGCCCAAAGTCTACCCGGTCACATTCCTAGTCCAGTTCGGATCACATCCGACCAGTGTCCTACGAACCGACCTCGTAGGTTCCTTCCCTTAAGCGCACGACCCCTTAGGTTCAAGTCAGCTTGGTCACAGTTCGGATCACCTCCGACCTGCACGGTTGGTAGCGGCCTCTAGCAAGGCGTGCCGACCATCAAGCAGACTATGAAGCTGGTTAGGCGAACCTGTACAACGTGTCACACTTCTGTTCCCTTTGCCGCACGATATATGTTGTCGGGCTCAAGGCGAGACTGTCATCCTTGTGCTAGCCCGACCTCTTTCTCCTTCCAGTGATACCGACCACAATCCGGATTATCTCATAATCCTTGTCGCATGGCCATGCTTATCCTGGTTGGATCACACGAGGGGCCCAGAGTATATCTCTCCTGATCGGAGGGGCAAATCCCATCTTGCTCGACCATGTATCGCAGCATGGGACTGGACAAACCCGAAACCTACCTTTGTAACTACCCAGTCACGGAGTAGTGTTTGGTCGGCCCAAAGCAAGTCTGTCACCATCCCGAGTACATGCGTTAGCTCAGGTCTTAGGACATAGAACGTATGTTGTACTAGAGACTCACAGATGACATATCGCTGCGTCTCATAGTTGGGTCTGTCCGACTCGGATCTCGGATCTGACTACGTCGAATCCGACCAGACCTTTCCAAGTCCATATTATCCGGTTAGCATCCAATGCTCCATGGCTAGTGTGACCAAGCCATCGACCGTGTCATATGCTAGTCTAGTCTGTTGCGCGTCCACACAGCCCTTTCGACTAGGGACCTTTTAGGACAGTCACCATACAATGCATAGTCCCACAAACAAGTCACGTACTTGCCGATACACATCATTGATAATGTCCAAGGACTATCTTTATTCATAAACACATAGGAAATATCATCATACATGATTGCCTCTAGGGCATATCTCCAACAGTCTCCCACTTGCACTAGAGTCAATCAAATAGACATCGAATGCCCATAGCTCTAATGTGCCCCTCATGCTTGGGTTGTGGAAGCGGCTTAGTCAACGGATCTGCAACATTTGCATCCATGTGAATCTTGCATAACTCTACATCACCATTCTTTACGATCTTTCGTATCAGGTGATATTTCCGGTCTATGTGCCTGACCTTGTGGTGATTCCTCGGCTCCTTGGCTTGTGCGATGGCACCAGGATTATCACAATAAAGGTCCAATGGTTTCACCGAGGCTGGGAAAATACCAAGATCATCTAGAAAATGCCGGATCCAAACACCTTCCTTTGCAGCTTCACAAGCCGCAATGTATTCGGCTTCTGTGGTAGAATCGGCCACCATATCCTGCTTGGAACTCATCCAGTGCACTGCTCCTCCGTTCAGGACGTACACGAATCCGGACTGTGATCGACAATCATCTCTATCTGTTTGGAAACTAGCATCGACGTAACCCCTTACGACGAGCTCTTCCTCACCTCCATAAATCAGGAACATCTCTTTAGTTCTTTTCAGGTACTTCAAAATAGTCTTCACCGCTGCCTAGTGACTCTCACCTAGGTTGGCCTGGTATCTACTTGTTAGGCTTATTGCAAAAGCAACATCAGGCCTTGTACATATCATGGCATACATGATGGATCCGATTGCCGAGGCATATGGAATCCTACTCATCCTGCTTCGCACATCAGATGTCGAAGGACTCTGAGTCTCGCTTAGCCTTATACCATGTGAGAGCGGCAAGCACCCTTTCTTCGCCTCACTCATGTTGAACCGCTTCAACATTTATCTATGTACGTGCTCTGGCTTAAGCCGAGCAGCCTCCTTGATCTATCTCTATAGATCTTAATGCCTAAAATATAGACTGCCTCACCAAGGTTCTTCATCAAAAACTTGCCATTCAATGATTCCTTGACCAAGTTTAGCATCGAAACATTGTTCCCGATCAACAATATGTCATCCACATACAAGATCAAAAACACTATCGAGCTCCCACTTAACTTCTTGTATAAACAAGAGTCCTCTTTGCTTTTGATGAAACCGAGACCAGTGACGACCTCATCAAAATGAATGTTCCAACTCCGAGATGCTTGCTTCAACCCATAAATGGATCTCTTGAGCTTGCATACCTTACTAGTGCTAGTCGGATCGACAAAACCCTCGGGCTGTATCATATACACGTCCTCGATTAAATTTCCGTGAAGGAAAGCCATTTTGACATCCATCTGCCATATCTCGTAATCGAAATATGCAGCTATAGCTAGTATGATCCTCACCGATTTAAGCATCGCTACCGGCGAGTAAGTATCGTCGTAGTCAATTCCTTGAACTTGTCCATAACCTTTAGCGACAAGCCGAGCTTTGTGGATTTGAACATTTCCATCCATGTCGGTTTTCTTCTTAAAGACCCATTTGCAACCAATGGCTGTTACGCCAGGCGACGGATCAACCAAGTCCCAGACTTGATTCTCATCCATGGACTTTAACTCAGATCTCATGGCCTCCAGCCATGCCTCAGAATCTGGGTTCACCATCGCTTCCGCATATGTGGCTGGCTCGTCGCTTTCTAGCAACAATACATCACGCACTCTGTGCAATCTTTCCGACCTCCGTGGTTCCGGTGCCGCTTCCACTACGGGTTCCCTGACTGACTCCGGTATGATCTCATCACCAGCTGAGCCGTCCCCAAGTGGTCCTCAAATTTCTTCGAGTCGGACCGTCCTCCCACTGGCCTCCCGACTGAGAAACTCTTTCTCAAGGAAAACCCCGTTCCGAGCAACAAACACTTTGTTCTCTTCCTGGTTGTAGAAGCTATATCCCAAGGTTTCCCTCGGATATCCCACGAATATGCATTTATCCGATTTAGGTGTAAGCTTGTCTGACATAAGTCGCTTGACAAATGCTTCACAACCCCAAATCTTTATAAAAGACAAACTGGGACTCTTCCCAATCCACATCTCATGTGGTGTCTTGTCTACGGATTTTGATGGTACCCTGTTAAGTGTGAAAGCTGCAGTTTCTAGAGGGTATCCCCAGAATGACAAGGGTAAATCCGATTTGCTTATCATAGACCGGACCATGTCCAACAAGGTCCTATTCCTCCATTCTTACACGCCGTTTCTCTGTGGCGTACCTGGAGGTGTGAGCTGAGGTACTATACCTCGACTTTTCAGATGATCATCAAACTCCTGGCTCATGTACTCACCTCCACGATCAGATCATAGAAGTTTTATAGTCTTGCCGAGCTGATTCTCAACCTCGTTCTGAAACTCTTTGAACTTTTCAAAAGTCTCCGACTTGTGCCTCATCAAATAGATATATCCATATCTACTCAAGTCGTCGGTAAAAGTAACGAAGTACCGATAGCCACCTCTGGCAGTTGTGCTCACTGGACCACACACATCACTATGTATAAGTTCCAATAGCTCGGACGCCCTCTTGCAACTCTTTGCGAAAGGAGACTTAGTCATCTTGCTGAGTAAGCATGATTCACATGTCTCGAACGACTCAAAGTCGGGTGAAGTTAGGAGCCCATCATCATGGAGCTTCTTCATGCGTTTTAGACTAATGTGTCCAAGACGGCAATGCCAGAAGTATGTCGGATTTATCTCATTAGGCTTATGCCTCTTGACATTCACGTTATAGACCGGTTCCTGTTCTAGATTCAATATAAATAGCCCATCAACAATGGGTGCATAGCCGTGGAACATATTATTCAAAAATATCGAACAACCATTGTCCTTTAAATTGAATTCATAACCTTGACTCATCAAACATGAGGAAGAAATAATGTTCCGACTAAGTGCAGGAATGTAATAACAATTATTCAATTCCATTATGAATCCGGAAGGAAGCTGGAGCTGCATTGTGCCGACCTCCAATGCAGAAACTCTTGCTTTGTTGCCGACCCTGATGTCAATCTCCCCTTGTGCCACACGCCTAGTTCTTACCAGCCCCTACATCGAGTTGCAAATATGAACAACCGATCCGGTATCAAATAACCAAGAGCTACTAGGTATGTCAGCAAGGTAAATGTCTATAACATATGCAACAAGTGTACCTTTGCATGAAGTAGCATTCCCGGCCTTCTTGCCATGCTCTGCAAGCCACTTGCTACAGTTCCTCTTCCAGTGACCGGTCTCCTTACAGTGATAGCGAACGGTCTTCGAGTCCGGTCCAGACTTTGGCGCAACAGCGGAGGTTACCGTCTCCATGCCCTTTGCCTTAGCCTTTTTCTTGGACCAACTTTTCTTGAACTTAGCCGATTTCTGCACCACCAACACTTGATGCGTGCCTTTCTTAATATCCTGCTCTGCCACTTTGAGCATCCCATGCAATTCAGTGAGCTTCTTATCCATGCCATTCATCTGATAGTTCGAGATGAACGTCCCATAGCTGGGCAGAAGAGAACCCAGAACAACATTAGTAGCCAGCTCATCCAAGAGTAGGAAGCCCAAACGATCCAAAGCTTGCACATATCCGATCATCTTGATCACATTTGGGCTCAGTGGATCACCTTCCTTCAGCTTGCAATCCATCAAGGATCGCCAGATGTTGAACCTTTCGGTCCTAGCATGTGTTTGAAACATGCTCTTGAGACTCTCGATCATATCGTAAGCCTCAACATTTTCGAAATGCTGTTGCAAATCGGGCTCCATACAAGCCAACATCAGACAGCTAATCTCCGTTGATTCATCAACGAGTTTCTGGTAGGCATTCTTAGTTGTGGCATTAGCATTATCGGCAGGTTCCTCTGGAAGTGGATCCTCTAGAACATGTTCCTTTGTATCGTGCTTGAGAACAATTCTCAGATTTCTATACCAGGTGGTAAAGTTTGTTCCATTCAGTTTATCCTTTTTCAGAATTGATTTCAAAGCAAAGTTGGGTTGAGAAGGTGGTGCCATTGATCTACAACATAAAATATGCAATCACTAAGCAATGTGTTTATGTAGAGTAATTTGCCTAAACAGAAATACTCCCACTGAACTCAGCATCCCTCCGCAAACTCTCACTGATTCAGGATCCGACTAGCGCATACAACTAGTGAGCTTTAGCATCACTGCTAGCCAACATACCTATCCGGTAAGCAACTCCTTGCTAATCATATCTCTATACGACTCCTGTCGGTCGGGAAGGTATTCATACCCCGGCTCCCAACCTTCTTTGCCACAAGGCCCAAAACCGTTTTGATAGCCTTGTCAAGTTAACCTGATGCAGTGCATGTCCATGTCCGACACGAACCCTTCAGTTCAAGGACACCTAGCAGCACCCCAATTTTATGAGCCCACTACTAGACGTACTTGACATGCGAAGGTGTAACATCGGGGATGGCAATTTGCTTGATATTCATGAGGGATCTTTCTACCATTCTAACATGCATAGAAACAAAGAAGCATAACAATCACATATAGACATATATTGTGAAATAGTATGGCTCCTTCATGGACATTCTTCCAGGTCGGCTCCAACTCCGATGACCATCTACGAACTCCATCTTGTTTGTCACGCCGGGACGCCAAGCCACCAACCTGATCTCTATTATCCAACTACTACAACTAGTAATGAATTTTACATAGAGAATCACAAGTCGACACGCAGGTCGTTATACAATATAATGACAACACTTTGGCTCCTGCTGGCTGACAAACATGACATGCAGGCCACGTATAAATTACACACATGCATCACATACACATGAGCCATACTATTCACATCAAACCTGCAAAACAAAGTTATGCATAGAATCGCATTCTACCGGTTTGTGTGGCAGGTACGAAATACACGGCGCTACGCACACGGTGATTCTCGCGGGTGCGGGCAGCGTCCAACGTTTTCAGAAATCACAGATCACATCTGCACTCCGATCACGCCGAATTTTCTGATCTGACCGATCATATCGATCATCGCGAATCCGACGTATCCGGTTTGCAATTTAGAATCGTCCGGATCAGTGTCAAAGCTTGCATCGACATAACCATTTACGATGAGCTCTTTGTCACCTCCATAAACGAGAAACATTTCCTTAGTCCTTTTCAGGTATTTCAGGATGTTCTTGACCGATGTCTAGTGATCCACTCCTGGATTACTTTGGTACCTCCCTGCTAAACTAATAGCAAGGCACACATCAGGTCTGGTACACAACATTGCATGCATGATAGAGCCTATGGCTGAAGCTAGGGAACATTTTTCATTTTCTCTCTATCTTCTGCAGTGGTCGGGCATTGAGTCTGACTCAACTTCACACCTTGTAACACAGGCAAGAACCCTTTCTTTGCTTGATCCATTTTGAACTTTTTCAAAACTTTATCAAGGTATGTGCTTTGTGAAAGTCCAATTAAGCGTCTTGATCTAGCTCTATAGATCTTGATGCCCAATATATAAGCAGCTTCACCGAGGTCTTTCATTGAAAAACTCTTATTCAAGTATCCTTTTATGCTATCCAGAAATTCTATATCATTTCCAATCAACAATATGTCATCCACATATAATATTAGAAATGCTACAGAGCTCCCACTCACTTTCTTGTAAATACAGGCTTCTCCAAAAGTCTGTATAAAACCATATGCTTTGATCACATTATCAAAACGTTTATTCCAACTCTGAAAGGTTGCACCAGTCCATAAATGGATCGCTGGAGCTTGCACACTTTGTTAGTACCTTTTGGATCGACAAAACCTTCTGGTTGCATCATATACAACTCTTCTTCTAGAAATCCATTCAGGAATGCAGTTTTGACATCCATTTGCCTAATTTCATAATCATAAAATGAGGCAATTGCTAACATGATTCAGACAGACTTAAGCATCACTACGGGTGAGAAAGTCTCATCGTAGCCAACCCCTTGATCTTGTCGAAAACCTTTCGCAACTAGTCGAGCTTTGTAGACAGTAACAGTACCGTCAAAGTCAGTCTTCTTCTTGAAGATCCATCTATTCTCGATGGCTTGCTGATCATCGGGCAAGTCAACCAAAGTCCACACTTTGTTCTCATACATGGATCCCATCTCAGATTTCATGGCCTCAAGCCATTTTGCGGAACCTGGGCTCATCATCGCTTCCTTATAGTTCGTAGGTTTGCCATGGTCAAGTAACATAACCTCCAGAATAGGATTACCGTACCACTCTGTCGTGGATCTTATTCTGGTTGACCTATGAGGTTCGGTAGTAACTTGATCTGAAGTTTCTTGATCAATATGATTAGCTTCCTCACTAATTGGTGTAGGTGTCACAGAAACCGATTTCTATGATGAACTATTTTCCCATAAGGGAGCAGGTATAGTTACCTCATCAAGTTCTACTTTCCTCCCACTCACATCTTTCGAGAGAAACTCCTTCTCTAGAAAGGATCCATTCTTAGCAAAGCCACAAGCTATTATGGGCTCTAGCATAGTTGAGTAAGTTGCAAGACCTCTTTCAGTGGTGGGCTAGCAGATGTAGGGGAAAGTAGGTGTAACTGTCCACCCAGAGTAAAGAGTTATTGTTTCAGAAAGACTGTGTCTCGTTTCTCCGACCATGGATGTATTCGAGTCTTGTGGGAAAAAAGTGCGCAAACCTCTGCAGAGTATACAAACTAACCATGGTTAGACGTGTCCCCGGTTATGGACATCTTGAGTATCTGGTTCTTGGATTATCATGTTGATCTCATCACTCTAAATTAATTTGATTGGGTTTAATGATGATGTTTAATTGGGATTGAATTGGAGGAACCTTCTCAATGTTTAACAACCACCATGATAGTTAAATAAAATTTATTCCTTTGTTGTAGGGAAAAATTGGTTTATGCAAAACTGTAACCATAGAGCTTTCCGTCAGCCATATATGCATGTAGTGATAGCATTTATTTTGTTCATTACTCTCTTGTGTTACATTGCCAGCATATTCCATGTGCTGACCCATTTCGGGCTGCAACGTTCATGTTGCAGACTTTTCAGACGACGAGTAAGGTGCCATAGGTCGTTGTCTTTCACTCAGTGATGCCGTTGGAGTTGATGGACTCACTTTATCTTCCAAGCCTTCCGCTGTTATCGATTTTAGTTGGCTTTAAGACATATTTTTGTAATAAGCTCTCTTTTGAGACATTCGATGTAATAAGTGTGTGAATGAAACTCTATTATAAATCCTCGAGTACTATGCATGTCAGCATTACCGATCTAGGGATGACACTGATGCACAGAGATCAAACTGTCTGAGGTCTGGTCGCTACATGTCTGGGTTGCACAACAGCTTGTCTCAGCTGGAAGTTAATCGCCCAGATGACGCGGTCATTGACAGAATCCTTCAGTCGCTTCCACCTAGCTACAAGAGCTTTGTGATGAATTTCAATATGCAAGGGATGGAGAAAACCATTCCTGAGGTATATTCAATGCTGAAATCAGCGGAGGTGGAGATCAAAAAGGAACATCAAGTGTTGATGGTCAATAAAACCACTAGTTTCAAGAAAGGCAAGGGTAAGAAGAACTTCAAGAAGGACAACAAGGGAGTTGCCACGCCCGGTAAGCCAGTTGCCGGGAAGAAGCCAAAGCATGGACCCAAACCTGAGACTGAGTGCTTTTATTGCAAGGGAAACGGTCACTGGAAGCGGAACTGACCCAAGTACATAGCGGACAAGAAGGCCGACAACACCAAAGGTATATGTGATATATATGTTATTGATGTGTACCTTACCAGTACTCGTAGTAGCTCCTGGGTATTTGATACCGGTGCGGTTGCTCATATTTCTAACTCAAAACAGGAGCTGCAGAATAAGCGGAGACTGGCAAAGGACAAGGTGACGATGCACGTCGGGAATGGTTCCAAGGTCGATGTGATCGCCAACGGCACACTACCTCTACATTTACCTACGGGATTAGTTTTAAACCTCAATAATTGTTATTTAGAGTTAGCTTTGAGCATGAACATTGTATCTGGATCTCGTTTAATGTGAGATGGCTACTCATTTAAATCCGAGAATAATGGTTGTTCCATTTATATGAGAGATATGTTTTATGGTCATGCCCCGCTGGTCAGTGGTTTATTCTTATTGAATCTCGAACGTGATGTTACACATATTCATAGTGTGAATACCAAAAGATGTAAGGTTGATAATGATAGTCCCACATGCTTGTGGCACTGCCGCTTTGGTCACATTGGTGTCAAACACATGAAGAAGCTCCATGCAGATGGACTTTTGGAGTCTCTTGATTATGAATCATTTGACACATGCAAACCATGCCTCATGGGCAAGATGACCAAGACACCGTTCTCCGGAACAATGGAGCGATCAACCAACTTGTTGGAAATCATACATACTGATGTGTGCGGTCCAATGAGCATTGAGGCTCGCGAAGGCTATCGTAATGTTCTCACCCTCACTGATGACTTAAGTAGATATGGGTATGTCTACTTAATGAAACACAAGTCTAAGACCTTTGAAAAGTTCAAGGAATTTCAGAGTGAGGTAGAGAATCATCATGACAGAAAAATAAAGTTCTTATGATCAGATCGTGGGGGAGAATATTTGAGTCACGAATTTGGTACATACTTAAGGAAATGTGGAATTGTTTCACAACTAACGCCGCCTGGAACACCTCAGCATAATGGTGTGTCCGAACATCGTAATCGCACTCTATTGGATATGGTGCGATCTATGATGTCTCTTACCGATTTGCCGCTATCATTTTGGGGATACGCTTTAGAGACAGCCACATTCACTTTAAATAGGGCACTGTCTAAATCCGTTGAGACGACACCGCATGAATTATGGTTTGGGAAGAAACCTAAGCTGCCGTTTCTAAAAGCTTGGGGATGCGATGCTTATGTCAAGAAACTTCAACCTGAAAAGCTCAAACCCAAGTCGGAAAAATGCGTCTTCATAGGATACCCTAAGGAAACCATTGGGTATGCCTTCTACCTCAGATCCGAAGGCAAGATCTTTGTTGCCAAGAACGGGTCCTTTCTGGAGAAAGAGTTTCTCTCAAAAGAAGTAAGCGGGAGGAAAGTAGAACTTGATGAAGTACTGCCTCTTGAACCGAAAAGAAGCACAGCTCAGGAATATGTTTCTGTGGTGCCTGCACCGACTAGGGAGGAAGTTAATGATGGTGATCAAGGTACTTCAGATCAAGTTGCTGCTGAACTTTGTAGGTCCACAAGGACATGTTCCACACCAGAATGGTATGGCAACCCTGTCGTGGTTTTGTCATGACAGATGTCCTAGTGTGAGGACTTAGTCGTGAGGCCAACGCATCTTTGTAGTAGCTTGAGAGGGGTTGAGCGGAATTGAGAGACACAACACAAGACAAGGATTTAGACAACTTCGGGCCCCGGGAAACATCATCCGGTAATAGCCCTACATGCTGTTTGTGGCTAGGTCTCATTATGATCATGAGGGATTCGCTGTAAACCTGCTCTCCTCTAGTTGTATCTAGCCCTAGAGATTGTTTCTTCTTGCCTGTCCCTCTTTGGGGAGCCCTGCCCCTCCTTATATAAGCTGAAGAGGCGGGTTACATGTGGAGTCCTATTAGGATTTTGACTAGTCTACCTTCTAATACAAACCGGATACAAGTCCGGGTCTTAACTCCTTGTAGGATAATATTCCTTGTCCTTTCCTCATAAACCGGCCTGCCATTAGCATAAGCCAGCCTTCTCGGCCTTGGGCCTTGTCATCCGTCTGTCCCGCCCGCCGGGTTACCAGTGAATCATAATGTTCAGGTAGGTTGCCTGTAAACCGTCTGGTCAGGGCAGGTCACCAATGAATTGCTGAGTGTAAACCGGGTCTCAAGTAAACCGCCAAGTCCAGCCGGGTCATATTTCCTGCCGGTTCATTCCGCGGGGTATATCCCCAACATTAGCCCCCCTGTTTGGCTTGGATTTATCCATGGTAAACTTATACTGCAAAATAAACACAAGAACAAATTTGATATGTCATGCTCCGGATTAAAAGTTCTTGTAAACCGGCGCTTGATCATCCTTAAATCCTTGTATTCCTTCTAGAAAAACCTGGGTGAGTAGACCAGCTTCATAATCAATTTGCTTGTAGAAGAAATATTGTAAATAAAGAATCCATTTGACTTGGCCTTCAATACTCTGACTTGACAAAAATATTGGTCTTCAAATATTCAACTGGTATTCAGCCGGCTTGAAGATGTAGAACCTGCCGATCTATGATTTCCAAAATCGTCGGGTTACAAAAACTGATAATTCTGGGTCATGATTGTTTCCAACACCGGTTCATGATTGTTTCCAACGCCGGTTCATGATTGTTGCAGACACTGGGTCATAATGAAAATCAGAAGATATTTCTCCCTTATTTCCATATTACCTGTAGCCCCCAAGTCTTGAACAGAACAAAGTGATGATTTGAGACTTGCTTCCATATAATTTCTGCCACTTTGAAGAAATCCATGTTGTTCATCTCAGTCACTAGTAAAAACTGAATACTCCATACATGTAGCCCCCAAGTGCTGGGTTGTCATGCTTGCAGCAACCTGGGACTTGAAATTGCCTTATGCTCATAAAAACTTCAACCAGTGTAGCCCCCAAGGGCCGGGTCATTATGCAATAATGATCAATGATTTTGTAAATATAATCATGTAGATTTGAGCAGTGATGTGTAGCCCCCAAGGGCCGGCTCATTAAGATAGTTTTGAGCTGGGACTTGGTATATACTTCAATGAAAATAACATCATATGATTTAACCCCCATCATGGGGCTTGAATCCACGTCCACAAGGTTAAGAGACTTGTGCTTTACCAACTGAGTAGTGGACCTTTCAATATAATGGATAAAAAGCTTTGTACCTTGAATTGTTAATAGGAGCAATATGGTAGCCCCCAAGGGCCGGCTCATTATAATGTGATGAGTCGGGTCTTCAATAAGATGAGCAAACAATGACTTTTGCATTAGCCCCCAAGTGTCATGGTGCATGCTTTCCGCGATATGAGACTTGTGTATTTGATGTAATCTCAACTTAAATAACATAGCCCCCAAGTGCCGGGTCGTAAGCCTGCAGCAACTCGGGACTATTCCTTTAATTATAGAATAAATCATATCCATTGATAATATGATAGACATTGTGCTAAAATGACTTTGAAAACCTTAATCATAATACTGGTTATTGATAACCATAATAAAATCCAGCCATGTTGGCTATTAGAAGATTTGAGTAATATAATCCAATGATTTATGAGCGCATGATTCCAATGGCGCAATCCAAATATATATTGGCGACTTATAGTCCAAAGCCAGGCCGGGTTAACAAACACCGGATAATTTCTCATCATATACTGGCGACTTATCGTCTTAAAGCCAGGCTAGTTTAATAAACGCCGGTGATTCATAATTATGCTTTATTCAACCTATTTCTGCATACAACAAGTTTAAAGTGTCCCAGCGGTTTACCGCCGGACGGGTCATAATGCCCAACATATAACCCGAGTTTATAACCAAGGCTACAAGGATAATAAAATATGAAACATATCTTACCTGTGATATGGAATCACATCGTTGGTTTACCAACTTTCTTGTAGTAAGGGTGATAACCCAAATCTGGAGTACTGATAACTCCCACCATGCTTTGCTGGTTTATAATGAAGCCATGCCGGGTTATGATAAACACCGAATGATCATCCTGGCGACTTATAGTCAAGCCAGGCCGGATTAAGAGATGCCAGTTCATAATTGATTATGTGCTAACAGCTGAAACTGTAAGCCACGCCGGGTTAAGAAACACTGGGTTGATGTAATGACATATAGTCTGGCCGGGTCAGTAGACACCGGTTTAACTTAGAACTTTATCCAAAGAGATGAAACTTTGCAAAAACAAAATCAAATAAAACTTGTAGTCGAGGCTTTTCAAGGGCTGCCGGGCCCGAATTCGAGGCTTTTCGTGGGCTGCCAGGCTGCTGAGTTTAACCATTTGACAAAGCCTTTTCAGATGGGCGTCCAACTAACCAATCGTCATTTTAACTTTGACAAGTTCAGGGTCTGTATAAGAGTAACTTGTCAAACGTTCGGCGGGTCATGCCATGATTACCTGGATAGGAGTGGCTTACTTGATGAAGGCAGGTTAACCCGGGGTTTTAGGTGAATACACCAGGCTTCCAAGCCGTGGGTCGATACCCAATTACAAGGGTCCTTTCAAACTCTTGGTTGCTTTACACAAAGAGCCCCCAAGTAACTTTGTGAGATGTGCTCAATGGGTGCCTATGTTTGAGTTGTGCATAGCAACAAACTCTCTTTGGCCCCTTGGGTGATTTCCTGTTGGCCTTACGCCGATCAAGAGGTGTAGCTATGGTTTGAATATGACCATGCCCCCAAGTGATTTCCCTGGCGGCCTTACGCCGATCAAGAGGTGTAGCTATGGTTCGAATATGACCAAGCCCCCAAGTGATATACTTCTGAGCTGTACTCGCCGGGTGCCTATGTTTGAGTTGTGTTGTGCAATAAACTCTCTTTGGCCCCTTTGAAATTTTCTTAGAACTCGAACTTTGTGAGAGATATTTCTTCTTGAACCGGATGTTAAACCGGATATTGAGAGCTTCAAAGCTTTGTAGGAGACCTCTTTCCCTTGAACCAGATTTTAAACCGCCATTCTTTGTTTTGAACCGAAATTTTTTTGACAGCCTTTATACTTTCATCAATATGGTAGTAGCCTCCGGGACCATATTATCTTTCCCTCCAATGTCCTAGGGTTCTTGAATTCACCAAAAACCGGCAATATTTGCTGAGTCATATCATTGTAGCCCCCGAGTCTCAAGGTGACTCGAGGAGTTGGCTTGAGATTCTCCATATTGGACCATGATGTAAACCGGCATAAGCTGCATACCATTGGTGTTGATAGCATGATGTAAATCCACAGAAGGTTGAGGTGACTGCATCGGGTTCTAAATGATCCCGTATGAGCCGTGTCAGCAACTCGGCCAATGGTTCCTTCCAACTGGCTGTTTGAAGTTAACTGAACTATAGTGGCGACGACTTGTGCGCCTGCCTATTGAACCAACCAGTGCAGACGGCGGTTGATAGTATATGATAATTTGCCTCCATTTTGTTGAAAGAAAACCGGGCTACCCAAGCTGTGACTTGCTCATACTCAATAAACAGCTCATGCAGACAGGTGCGGCCCAGTATGTTGATGTAGACCAGGTCGCGAGAGATGGACAACAAAGACGACCGCAGCATCAGAGGCGGCTCAGATAGATGATCCAGCCTCGACGTTGTAGGCCAGCGCGGATGGGCAAGTCAATCGCGAACGCGGTAAACCGTACGGGCGAGTCATATCATTGTCATGTTGATTTAAATCAGGCCGTAGAAACGGCGGTTTGCACATATATTCCTCAAGCATCATGACACAGTCAGATGCTAGCGCATGATAATGGTGGCACGGGCTATACATCCATGACACGATCATCGCACTTGCAATGAACAATTGTCCTGCATAAACAATATTGTAGACCAAGGCAAAGATAAACTTGTTTTTTGACAAAAAATATATATGCTAATAACACAAACTTGGATGGATATCACCTGAATGCCAGATGATCTTTGTGTGGTCCATAAATCAACTTATATATGGAACTTTTTGAGCCGGAACTTCTGGACCTGGAACTTTTTGATAGTCCGCCGGAACTGTTTATAACCCAAAACTTTTTAAATCGGAACCCCTTGATAACCCGGCCGGAACTTTTTGAGCCAGAACTTCTAGACCCGGAGCTTTTTATAATCTAGAAGTTTTTAAACCGGAACCTCTTGATAACCCGGAAATTTTTGAACCGGAACCTTTTGAGTCGAAGTTTTTCCGTAACCTAACTCGGAGCCCTTTGGCGACTCGGACGCAACCTTTTCATGATTCAGCTGGAACTCTTGGGCGATTCGGATGGAACCTTTTGTCGAGGCGGTCGGAACCCTTTTTTTGCCAATTCAGACGGAACCTTTCGTCGAGGCAGTCGGAAATTTTTGCCGATTCAGACGGAACCTTTCGTCGAGGTGGTCAGAACTTTTTGATGATCCGGCCAACACTTTTCGTCGAACCAGAACCTTTCGATGAGCCTATCTGAACTTTTTCGGCGAGCCAACTAGAACTCTCCGACGAGCCGACCGGAACTTCTTCAATAAGCTGGGCGGAACTTCTCGATCCCTGGGACAGTGCCCTCCAAGAACTCAACACCACCATGCGCGAGCCCCACAGTGGGCGCCAACTGTCGTGGTTTTGTCATGGCAGATGTCCTACTGTGAGGACTTAGTCGTGAGGCCAACGCATCTTTGTAGTAGCTTGAGAGGGTTGAGCAGAATCGAGAGACGCAACACAAGGCAAGGATTTAAAAAGCTTCGGGCCCCGAGAAACATCATCCGGTAATAGCCCTACATGTTGTTTGTAGCTAGGTCTCATTATGATCATGAGAGATTTGCCGTAAACCGGCTCTCCTCTAGTTGTGTCTAGCCCTAGAGATTGTTTTTTCTTGCCCTGTCCCTCTTTGGGGAGCCCTGCCCCTCCTTATATAAGCTGAAGAGGCGGGTTACATGTGGAGTCCTATTAGGATTATGACTAGTCTACCTTCTAATAGAAACCGAATACAAGTCCGGGTCTTAACTCATTGTAGGATAATATTCCTTGTCCTTTCCTCATAAACCGGCTTGCCATTAGCATAAGCCGACATTCTCGGCCTTGGGCCCTATCATCCGTCTATCCCACCCGCCGAGTTACCAGTGAATCATAATGTTCAGATAGGTTGCTTGTAAACCGTCTGGTCGGGGTGGGTCACCAATGAATTGCTGAGTGTAAACCGGGTCTCAAGTAAACCGCCAAGTCCGGCCGGGTCATATTTCCGGACGGTTCATACCGCGGGGTATATCCCCAACAAACCCTGTCCTGGAAATCATGTTGTTAGACAACCATGAAACTTCAAACTATGAAGAAGCGATGGCGGGCCCAGATTCCAACAAATGGCTTGAAGCCATGCAATCCGAGATAGGATCCATGTATGAAAACAAAGTATGGACTTTGACAGACTTGCCCGATGATCGGCGAGCGATACAAAATAAATGGATCTTTAAGAAGAAGACGGACGCAGATGGTAATGTTACCATCTATAAAGATCGACTTGTCACTAAGGGTTATCGACAAGTTCAATTGGTTGACTATGATGAGACCTTCTCACCCGTAGCGAAGCTGAAGTCCGTCCGAATCATGTTAGCAATTGCCGCATTCTATGATTATGAGATATGGCAAATGGTTGTCAAAACGGCATTCCTTAACAACTTCCTTAAGGAAGAATTGTATATGATGCAGCCGAAAGGTTTTGTCGAACCTAAGAATGCTAATAAGGTATGCAAGCTCCAGTGCTCCATCTATGGGCTGGTGCAAGCATCTCGGAGTTGGAACATTTGCTTTGATGAAATGATCAAAGTGTTTGGTTTTATGCGGACTTATGGAGAAGTCTGCGTTTACAAGAAAGTGAGTGGGAGCTCTGTAGCATTTCTCATATTATATGTGGAGGACATACTATTGATGGGAAATGATATCGAACTTTTGGAAAGCATAAAGGCCTATTTGAATAAGTGTTTTTCAATGAAGGACCTTGGAGAAGCTTCTTACATATTAGGCATCAAGATCTATAGAGATAGATCGAGAAGCCTCATAGGTCTTTCACAAAGCACATACCTTGATAAGATATTGAAGAAGTTCAATATGGATCAGTCCAAGAAGGGGTTGTTGCCTGTATTACAAGGCGTGAAATTGAGCTGGGCTCAAAGCCCGACCACGGCAGAAGATAGAGAAAAGATGAGTGTCATCCCCTATGCCTCAGCCATAGGGTCTATCATGTATGCCATGCTGTGTACCAGACCTGATGTAAACCTTGTCGTAAGTTTGGTAGGGAGGTACCAAAGTAATCCCGGCATGGAACACTGGACATCGGTCAAGAATATCCTAAAGTACCTGAAAAGGACTAAGGATATGTTTCTCGTTTATGGAGGTGAGAAAGAGCTTGTCATAAAGGATTACGTTGATGCTAGCTTCGACACAGATCTGGATGACTCCACGTCACAAACCGGATACATGTATATTTTGAATGGTGGGGCAGTAAGCTGGTGAAGTTGCAAGCAAAGCATCGTGGCGGGATCTACATGTGAAGCAGAGTACATGGCAGCCTCGGAGGTACCACATGAAGCAATCTGGATGAAGGATTTCATTACCGACCTAGGATCCATTCCCAATGCGTCGGGCCCGATGACTCTCTTCTGTGACAACACTGGAGCTATTGCCCTTGCCAAGGAGCCCTGGTTTCACAAGAAGACCAGGCATATCAAGTGTTGCTTCAACTCCATTCGTGAAAATGTTCAAGATGGAGACATAGATATTTGTAAAGTGCATACGGATCTGAATGTCGCAGATCCATTGACTAAACCTCTTCCACCAGCAAAACATGATCAACACCAGAACTCTATGGGTGTTCGATTCATCACAATGTAACTAGATTATTGACTCTACTACAAGTGGGAGACTGTTGGAAATATGCCCCAGAGGCAATAATAAAATGGTTATTATTATATTTCCTTGTTCATGACAATTGTCTATTGTTCATGCTATAATTGTATTGACCGAAAACCATAATACATGTGTGAATACATAGACCACAACCTGTCCCTAGTGAGCCTCTAGTTGACTAGCTCGTTGATCAACAGATGGTCATGGTTTCCTGACTATGGACATTGGATGTCATTGATAATGGGATCACATCATTAGGAGAATGGTGTGATGGACAAGACCCAATCCTAAGCATAGCACAAGATCGTGTAGTTCGTTTGCTAAAAGCTTTTCTAATGTCAAGTATCATTTCCTTAGACCATAAGATTGTGCAACTCCCGGATACCGTAGGAATGCTTTGGGTGTACCAAACATCACAACGTAACTGGGTGGCTATAAAGGTGCACTACAGGTATCTCCGAAAGTGTCTGTTGGGTTGGCACGAATCGAGACTGGGATTTGTCACTCCGTATTACGGAGAGGAATCTCTGGGCCCACTCGGTAACGCATCATCATAATGAGCTCAATGTGACTAAGTAGTTGGTCACGGGATCATGCATTACGGAACGAGTAAAGTGACTTGCCGGTAACGAGATTGCACGAGGTATTGGGATACCGATGATCGAATCTCAGGCAAGTAACGTACCGATTGACAAAGGGAATTGTATACGGGATTTCTTGAATCCTTGACATCGTGGTTCATCCGATGAGATCATCGTGGAACATGTGGGAGCCAACATGGGTATCCAGATCCCGCTGTTGGTTATTGGCCGGAGAGATGTCTCAGTCATGTCTGCATGATTCCCGAACCCATAGGGTCTACACACTTAACGTTCGATGATGCTAGGGTTATAGGTAAAGTTTGTATGTGGTTACCAAATGTTGTTCGGAGTCCTGGATGAGATCCCGAACATCACGAGGAGTTCCGTAATGGTCCGGAGGTGAAGATTTATATATGGGAAGTCATCATACGGTCACCGGAAGTATTCAGGGGTTTACCGGTATTGTACCGGGACCACCGAAGGGGTTCCAGGGGTCCATCGGGAGGGTCCACTTGCCCCGGAGGGCCCTATGGGTTGTATGTGGAAGGGAACCAGCCCCTATAAGTGGGCTTGGCACCACCCCCCTAGGGCCCATGTGCCTTGGCTTGGGGGGCAAGCCCCTCCACTTGGCCGCCGCCCCCCTCTAGATCTCATCTAGAGGGGCCGGCCGCCTTCCCCCTTCACCCTATATATAGAAGGGAGGAGGGAGGGCAGCTGCACCACATCCAAGGTGCAGCCCTCCCCCTCTCCAACACGTCTCCTCCTCCGTTTGAGCTTGGCGAAGCCCTGCCGGAGAACCGCTGCTCCACCACCACCATGCCGTCGTGCTGCTGCTGGAGTTGTCTTCCCCAACCTCTCCCTCCTCCTTGCTGGATCAAGGCGCGGCAGACGTCATCGGGCTGCATGTGTGTTGAACGCAGAGGCACCGTTGTTCGGCGCTAAGATCTGAATCGCAACGAGTACGACTCCTCCAACCGCGTCCTTGCAACGCTTCCGTTTTGCGATCTTCAAGGGTATGAAGATGAACTCCCCTCTCTCGTTGCTAGTCTCTCCATAGATTGATCTTGGTGATGCGCGGATTTTTTTTAATTTCTGCAACGATCACCAACATTATGGCAATGCGGTTGATGTAGTCGTACGTCTCACGATCGACCGATCCTAGTACCGAACATACGACACTTCCGCGATCTGCACACGTTCAGCTCGGTGACATCCCATGAACTCACGATCTAGTAGAGCTTCGAGGGAGAGTTCCGTCAGAACGACGCCGTGATGACGGTGTTGATGAAGCTACCGACATAGGGCTTCGCCTAAGCACCGCTACAATATGACCGAGGTGGATTATGGTGGAGGGGGGGGGCGGCACTGCACACGGCTAAAAGATCAATGATCAACTTGTGTGTCTTGGGGTGCCCCCCGCCCCCGTATGTAAAGGAGCTAGGGGGGAGGCGGCCGGCCAGGAGGAGGGCGCGCCAAGTGGGGAGTCTTACTCCCATCAGGAGTAGGACTCCTCCTTTCCTAGTAGGAGTAGGAGAAGGGGGAAGGAGGAGAGAGGGGGGAAGGAAAGGGGGGCGCCGACCCCCCTCCTCCTTGTCCAATTCCGACTAGAGGGGGAGGGGGCATGCGGCCCTGCCTTGGCCGCCCCTCCTCTTCTCCACTAAGGCCCATAAGGCCCATTATACTCCCCGGGGGGTTCCGGTAACCCTCCAGTACTCCGGTATCCCGAACTTGCCAGGAACACTTCCGAAGTCCAAACATAGTCATATCGATCTTTATGTCTCGACCATTTTGAGACTCCTCGTCATGTCCGTGATCATATCCAGGAGTTTGAACTACCTTCGGTACATCAAAACATATAAACTCATAATACCGATCGTCACCGAACATTAAGCGTGCGGACCCTTGATGACCCGCAAGTATACGAGATAGTTGTAGCCTCTTTCGATAAGTAAGAGTGTCGAACCCAACGAGGAGCTAAAGGTAGAACAAATACTCTCTCAAGTCCTATCGGCCACTGATACGACTCTATGCACGCTTGACGTTCGCTTTACCTAGAACAAGTATGAAACTAGAAGTACTTTGTAGGTGTTGTTGGATAGGTTTGCAAGATAATAGAGAACGCGTAAATAAAAACTAGGGGATGTTTAGATAAAGATGCAATAAAGTAAATAAAGCGAGTGTGGAAAAGTGGTGGTAGGAGTTGTGAAAGTGTCCCTAAGCAATTGACTACGTTACTAAACCGATAGCAAGTTTTATGTGGGAGAGGCATAAGCTAACATACTTTCTCTTCTTGGATCATATGCACTTATGATTGGAACTCTAGCAAGCGTCTGCAACTACTAAAGATTCATTAAGGTAAAACCCAATCATAGCATTAAAGCATCAAGTCCCCTTTATCCCATACGCAACAATCCCCTTACTCGGGTTTATGCTTCTGTCAATCAAGCTACCCACCATAAAAGAATCATGAACGTATTGCAACACCATACAGCGGGAATCCCTCATGCTTGTGCGACACGGAGGGCACAATAGGACAGCAACATAACCAAAAGCAAATTAAATCAATCATAGCAATTCATCAACCACCAATAGGACAATGAAAATCTACTCAGACATCATAGGATGGCAACACATCATTGGATAATAATATGAAGCATAAAGCACCATGTTCAAGTAGAGGGTACATCGGGTTGAGGGAGAGTGGACCGCTGAATATAGATGGGGGAAGGTGTTGGAGATGTTGGTGAAGATGATGGAGGTGTTGGTGAAGATCGCGGTGATGATGATGGCCCTTGGTGGCGTTCCGGCGCCACCGGAAGCAAGGGGGAGAGAGCCCCCCTTCTTCTTCTTCTTCCTTGACCTTCTCCCTAGATGGGAGAAGGGTTACCCCTCTGGTCCTTGGCTCCCATGGAGTGGGAGGGGCGAGAGCCCCTCCGAGATTGGATCTATCTCTCTGTTTCTGCGTTCTGGAATTCTGCCCTAGCACTGTTTCCTTTATATCTGGATATCCGTAACTCCGATTGGATTGAAACCTTCACCCAGATCATTTTCCAGAAATTAGCTTTCTTGCGGCCAAAGAAGGGCATCAACCGCCTTACGGGTGGCCCACGAGGGTGGGGGGCGCGCCCACTTTAAGTGGGTGTGGGCCCCTATCTCGTGGCCACCTCGGGCATCGTCTCGCGTTTATTCTTCCTCCCAAAAATCACAAATATTCCAAAATAATTCTCCGTCCGTTTTTATCCCGTTTGGACTCCGTTTAATATGGGGTTTCTGCGAAACATAAAACATGCAACAGACAGGAACTGGCACTGGGCACTGGATCAATATGTTAGTCCCAAAAAATAGTATAAAAAGTTGCCAAAAGAATATGAATGTTGTAGAATATTGACATGGAACAATCAAAAATTATAGATACGACGGAGACATATCAGCATCCCCAAGCTTAATTCCTACTCGTCCTCGAGTAGGTAAATGATAAAAAAGATAATTTTTGATGTGGAATGCTACCTAGCATAATCTTGATCATGTGTCTAATAATGGCATGAATATTAAGATACGACTGATTCAAAGCAATAGTCTATCATTTGACATAAAAACAATAATACTTCAAGCATACCAACCAAGCAATTATGTCTTATCAAAATAACATAGCCAAAGAAAGCTCATCCCTACAAAATCATATAGTCTGGCTATGCTCCATCTTCATCACACAAAGCATTCAAATCATGCACAACCCCGATGCCGAGCCGAGCAATTGGTTCATACTTTTTGACGCGCTTCAGCTTTTTCAACTCTTATGCAATACATGAGCGCAAGCCATGGATATAGCACTAAGGTGGTATATGGTGGTGGTTGTGAGGACAAAAAGGGAGAAGATAATCTCACATCAACCAGGCGTATCAACGGGCTATGGAGATGCACATCAATAGATATCAATGTGAGTGAGTAGGGATTGCCATGCAACGGATGCACTAGATCTATAAATATATGAAAGCTCAACAAAAGAAACTAAGTGGGTGTGCATCCAACTTGCTTGCTCATGAAGACCTTGGGCGTTTGAGGAAGCCCATCATCAGAATATACAAGCCAAGTTCTATAATGAAAATTCCCACTAGTATATGAAAGTGATAACTCAAGAGACTCTCTATGTGAAGAACATGGTGCTAGTCTGAAGCACAAGTGTGGTAAAAGGATAGTAACATTGCCCCTTCTCTCTTTTTCCCTCATTTTTTTATTTTCTTTTTTTCCTCCTTTTTTTTTTCTTTTTGTGGGCTTCTTTGGCCTCTTTTTTTATTTGGGCTTCTTTGGCCTCTTTTATTTTTCATAAAGTCCGGTGTCTCATCCCGACTTGTGGGGGAATCATAATCTCCATCATCCTTTCCTCACTGGGGCAATGCTCTAATAATGATGATCATCACACTTTTATTTACTTACAACTCAATATTACAACTCGATATCTCGAACAAAGATATGACTCTATATTAATGCTTTCAGCGATGTACCGGGATGTGCAATGATCTAGCATAGCAATGACATCAAAAAACGGACAAGCCATGAAAACATCATGCTAGCTATCTTACGATCATGCAAAGCAATATGACAATGAATGCTCAAGTCATGTATAACGGAACGGTGGAAAGTTGCATGGCAATATATCTCGGAATGGCTATGGAAATGCCATATTAGGTAGGTATGGTGGCTATTTTGAGGAAGGTAAATAATGGGTTCATGATACCGGCGAAAGTTGCACGGCACAATAGAGGCTAGCAAAGTGGAAAGGTGAGTGTGCGTATATCCATGGACTCACATTAGTCATAAAGAACTCATATACTTATTGCAAAAGTCTACTTAGCCCTCGAAGCAAAGTACTACTATGCATGCCCCTAGGGGGATAGATTGGTAGGAAAAGACCATCACTCATCCCCGACTGCCACTCATAAGGAAGACAATCAAAAAAACATGTCATGCTCCAACTTCGTTACATAACGGTTCACCATACGTGCATGCTACAGGACTTGCAAACCTCAACACAAGTATTTCTCAATTTCACAATCACTCAACTAGCACGACTCTAATATCACCACCTTTATATCGCAAAACTATTGCAAGGAATAAAACATATCATATTCAGCGATCTACAAGTTTATGTAGGATCTTATGACTAACCATGTGAATGACCAATTCCTGCCATCTCTCTAAATAGATATAAGTGAAGCAAGAGAGTTTAATTCTTTCTACAAAATATATGTGATACGTCCATTTTGCATCATGCTTTTATATCAATATTTATTGCGTTATGGGCTGTTATTACACATTATATCTCAATACTTATGGCTATTCTCACTTATTTTACAAGGTTTAGCATGAAGAGGGGGGATGCCGGCAGCTGGAATTCTGGCTGGAAAAGGAGCAAACGTTGGAAACCTATTCTGCACAACTCTAAAAGACTTGAGACTCCACGAAACAACTTTTTAGATTTAATAAGAATTTTTGGGTAAAAGAAATAGGCCAGGGGCCCACACCCTGTCCAGGAGACAGTGGGGCGCGCCCGCCCCTAGGGCGCGACCCCTATCTCGTGGGCCCCCTGGTGGGCTTCCGGCGTCCATCTTCTGCTATATGAAGGGTTTTCCCCTGGAAAAAATCGTGGGCAAGCCTACGGGACGAAACTCCGCTGCCACGAGGCGGAACCTTGGCGGAATCAATCTAGGGCTCTGGCGGAGCTGTTCTGCCGGGGACACTTCCCTCCGGGAGGGGGAAATCATCACCAATGTCATCACCAACGATCCTATCATCGGGAGGGGGTCAATCTCCATCAACATCTTCACCAGCACCATCTCATCTCAAAACCTAGTTCATCTCTTGTATCCAATCTTGTATCAAAACCAGAAATTGGTACCTGTGGGTTGCTAGTAGTGTTGATTACTCCTTGTAGTTGATGCTATTTGGTTTACTTGGTGGAAGATCATATGTTCAGATCCTTCATGCATATTATTACCCCTCTGATTATGAACATGAATATGCTTTGTGAGTAGTTACGTTTGTTCCTGAGGACATGGGTGAAGTCTTGCTATTAGTAGTCATGTGAATTTGGTATTCGTTCGATATTTTGATGAGATGTATGTTGTCTCTCCTCTAGTGGTGTTATGTGAACGTTGACTACATGACACTTCACCATTATTTGGGCCTAGAAGAAGGCATAGGGAAGTAATAAGTAGATGATGGGTTGCTAGAGTGACAGAAGCTTAAACCCTAGTTTATGCGTTGCTTCGTTAGGGGTTGATATGGACCCATATGTTTAATGCTGTGGTTAGGTTTACGTTAATACTCCTTTTTGTAGTTGCGGATGCTTGCAATAGGGGTTAATCATAAGTGGGATGCTTGTCCATGTTAGGGCAGTACCCAAGTGACGGTCCACCCACATATCAAATTATCAAAGTACCGAACGCGAATCTTATGAACGTGATGAAAGCTAGCTTGACGATAATTCCCAATGTGTCCTCGGGAGCTCCTTCTTCATTATTAGAATTTGTCCAGGATTATCCTTTGCTACATAAAGGATTGGGCCACCTTGCTGCACTTTATTTACTTTATTTACTTTTTGCTCGTTACTATTTATCTTATCACAAAACTATCTATCACCTACTATTTCAGTGCTTGCAGAGAAAACCTTACTGAAAACCACTTATCATTTCCTTCTGCTCCTCGTTGGGTTCGACACTCTTACTTATCGAAAGGACTACGATAGATCCCCTACACTTGTGGGTCATGAATATTCCCATGCTCTAACAATTATAAGTGAAGTAAAAGAGCATTCTACAAACGGCGGTTTTCTATGTGAAGAGAAACAGGCAATCCGAACTTCAAATGATATAATTGAAGCACGTGAAGCATTCTATAAAGCCATACTCAAAAGATTTAAGTGAAGTGCAATGAGAATTCTATAAATCAACCAAAGACTATACCATACCAGCATGGTGCATAAAAGAAAAGTGAAAACTAAATGCAAAAGACGCTCCAAGACTTGCACATAATGCATGAACGAAACGAATCCGAAAACATACCGATACTTGTTGAAGAAAGTGGGGATGCCTTCCGGGGCATCCCCAAGCTTAGACGCTTGAGTCCTCTTGAATATTTACTTGGGGTGCCTCAGGCATCCCCAATCTTGAGCTCTTGCCTCTCTACCTTTTCTTCATATCGAGACCTCCTCGTTTAGACACATCATCCACACAAAACTTCAATAGAAAACTCTATAAGATCCGTTAGTATAATAAAGCAAATCACCACTCTAAGTACTATTGCAAACCAATTCATATTTTGTTTTCGCATTGTCTCTACTGTAATATAACTTTTTCATGGATTAATCCACTAATATAAATTGACAGATTCATCAAAACAAGCAAACTATGCATCAAAAACAGAATCTGTCAAAAACAGAACAGTCTGTAGCAATCTGAACATACACCATACTTTTGGTACCCCAAAAATTCTACCAAAATTAGGAAAAATAAAAAAGTTGTATATAAATACATTTCAAAAGGAATCAGAACCAATTGACATTCCAGTTAAAAATGTAAAATCGCGCACTACAGCTAAAGTTTCTGTCCTGCACCGTACAAACCAACAAGCATCATAAACATCCTAAAGGCAAACCTTGGCACATTATTTTTATAATACAATGGAATTGTACAAGGGGATAATTATTTTTAATTAAAAGTTTCTGTAATCAAGATTCACAAAGTTCCCGTGAGCATGAACAAAGTTCAAGGAGATCTCCCACTTCAACAATGCTTATCTCTCTCACTTTCACTTTCCTTTTTGAAAAGTTTTAGGTTCCCCTCTTTATTTTTTTGTTTTTAAACTATATAAAAGCACTCAACAGAAATAAATGACTCTCTAAAACTTCCAGGTTGTCTCCCTGGCAGCGCTTTTTTTAAAGCCATTAAGCTAGGCATATAGTGCTCAAGTAATGGATCCACCCGGATCCCATGGTATATCAAAGCAAATATTAATTAACAATGATTTGTGATTTAGTAGTGAGCACAATGTAACATATATCATGCAACAACGAAGTCTAACTCTCTTCCTATGCATCGGCATGTCATAAAAGAACAATTCATGCACACCAAGTAAAGGACAATGCATAGTATAATCAGTTTCTTGCAATTCTATCATGTTGGAAACATGGAGAGGTGGAGATATAGTTCCTCTCTCATAATAATTGCAAGTAGGAGCAGCAAGCACATTCATATTATATCTATCAAAATCATCATGTGCAACGGTAAAAGGCAACCCATCAATATAATCCTTACTAAGCGCAAACTTCTCCAATATAGTGTAGTCGAGAGAATTCAAAAAGATAATAGGACTATCATGCGTGGGTGCAATAGCAACAATTTCATGTTTAACATAAGGAACTATATCAAGTTCATCTCCATAAGCATAATTCATATTGGCATCTTGTCCACAAGCATAGCAAGCATCATCAAAAAGGCATATTTCAAGAGAATCAACGGGATCATAGCAATCATCATAGCAATCATCCTTCGGTAAGCACGAAGGGGAATTAAACAATGTATGAGTTGAAGAGTTACTCTCATTAGAAGGTGGGCACGGGTGATCAATCCTCTCTTCCTCCTTTTGTTCTTCGCTCTCCTCATCATCTTTTTCATCCAATGAGCTCACAGTTTCATCAATTTCTTCTTCCCTAGCTTCCTGCAAAATATTAGTCTCTTCTTGGATAGCGGAGAATTTCTCAATATATAGTTTAACATAGGCATTAGAAGCATAATTATCATAACAATATTCAAGTATGGCAAAATTTTCGGATTTGTAGAGAGTAGCATCATACTTCTCAATCAAAGAAGCAATTTCATAAGCACCCTTAAAATCAACAAATTCTTCAATTTGTTGAACATCATAGTAATTATAAACACCCTTAGCATATGAAGATATGATTCCGTTATCAATAAACTCACATTGGTAGGGAAGGAGTTTCTTAGGGTTTTCAGAACAATAAGTAATATCATATATTTCACATAAATTCCAAGCATAGCATTGCAAACGATGAATTTGATCCAGTAAAAGTTCCCCTTTTTCAGATATATGGTATCGCACATAACAAGCATGCTCATCTAAAGATTTTCCCTCAACTAAGCTAGTTGGGGTTTCAGCACGAGCACAAACGGATCGAAGATGATCCAAGTAAAAAGATTCAGGAGTGTGATAGATTTTGAGTGGTTCTTCAACCATTGGTGTAGTAGGTACAACTAATATTTTTGGTGTTTTGCGTTTCCTACCCATAAATAAAGATAGAAAACAACTAAGAACAACAAATAAAAATTACTTAGTGATAAAGCAAACAAGCACACACGAGAATATTCACCCCACGCTATGACTCCCAAGCAACGGCGCCATAAAAAGGTCTTGATGACCCGCAAGTATACGGGATAGTTGTAGCCTCTTTCAATAAGTAAGAGTTTCGAACCCAATAAGGAGCTAAAGGTAGAACAAATACTCTCTCAAGTCCTATCGGCCACTGATACGACTCTACACACGCTTGAATGTTTGCTTTACCTAGAACAAGTATGAAACTAGAAGTACTTTGTAGGTGTTGTTGAATAGGTTTGCAAGATAATAGAGAACATGTAAATAAAAACTAGGAGATGTTTAGATAAAGATGCAATAAAGTAAATAAAGCAAGTGTGTAAAAGTGGTGGTAGGAGTTGTGAAAGTGTCCCTAAGCAATTGACTATGTTACTAAACCGATAGCAAGTTTTATGTGGGAGAGGCATAAGCTAACATACTTTCTCTTCTTGGATCATATGCACTTATGATTGGAACTCTAGCAAGCGTCCTCAACTACTAAAGATTCATTAAGGTAAAACCCAACCATAGCATTAAAGCATCAAGTCCCCTTTATCCCATACGCAACAATCCCCTTACTCGGGTTTATGCTTTTGTCACTCAAGCAACCCACCATAAAAGAATCATGAACGTATTGCAACACCCTACAGTGGGAATCCCTCACGCTTGTGCGACACGGAGGGCACAATAGGATAGCAACATAACCAAAAGCAAATTAAATCAATCATAGCAATTCATCAACCACCAATAGGATAACGAAAATCTACTCAGACATCATAGGATGGCAACACATCATTGGATAATAATATGAAGCATAAAGCACCATGTTCAAGTAGAGGGTACATCGGGTTGTGGGAGAGTGGACCGCTGAATATAGATGGGGGAAGGTGATGGAGATGTTGGTGAAGATGATGGAGGTGTTGGTGAAGATCGCGGTGATGGTGATGGCCCCCGGCGGCGTACCGGCGCCACCAGAAGCAAGGGGAGAGAGCCCCCCTTCTTCTTATTCTTCCTTGACCTTCTCCCTAGATGGGAGAAGGGTTTCCCCTCTGGTCCTTGGCTCCCATGGAGTGGGAGGGGCGAGAGCCCCTCCGAGATTGGATCTATCTCTCTGTTTCTGCGTTCTAGAATTCTGCCCTGGCACTGTTTCCTTTAAATCTGGAGATCCATAACTCCGATTGGATTGAAACCTTTGCCCAGATCGTTTTCCAAAAATCAGCTTTCTTGCGGCCAAAGAAGGGCATCAACTGCCTTACGGGTGGCCCACAATGGTGGGGAGCTCACCAACTTTAAGTGGGCGTGGGCCCCTATCTCGTGGCCACCTCGGGCATCGTCTCGCGTTGATTCTTCCTCCCAAAAATCACAAATATTCCGAAATAATTCTCCGTCTGTTTTTATCCCGTTTGGACTCCGTTTGATATGGGGTTTCTATGAAACATAAAACATGCAACAGATAGGAACTGGCACTGGGCACTGGATCAATATGTTAGTCCCAAAAAATAGTATAAAAAGTTGCCAAAAGAATATGAAAGTTGTAGAATATTGGCATGGAACAATAAAAAATTATAGATACGACGGAGACGTATCAACCCTATGGGTTTGAGAACTATGTAAACATGACCGAAACACATCTCCGGTCAATAACCAATAGCGGAACCTGGATGCTCATATTGGCTCCTACATATTCTACAAAGATCTTTATCGGTCAAACCGCATAACAACATACGTTGTTCCTTGTCATCGGTATGTTACTTGCCCGAGATTTGATCATCGGTATCTCAATACCTAGCTCAATCTCGTTACCGGCAAGTCTCTTTACTCGTTTTGTAATGCATCATCCCACAACTAACTCATTAGTCACATTGCTTGCAAGGCTTATAGTGATGTGCATTACCGAGAGGGCCCAGAGATACCTCTCCGATAATTGGAGTGACAAATCCTAATCTCGATCTATGCCAACTCAACAAGTACCATCGGAGACACCTGTAGAGCACCTTTATAATAACCCAGTTATGTTGTGACGTTTGGTAGCACACAAAGTGTTCCTTCGGTAATCGGGAGTTGCATAAGCTCATAGTCATAGGAACATGTATAAGTCCTGAAGAAAGCAATAGCAGTAAACTAAAACAATCAAGTGCTAAGCTATCAAAATGGGTCAAGTCAATCACCTCATTCTCCTAATGATGTGATCCCGTTTATCAAATGACAACTCATGTCTATGGTTAGGAAACCTTAACCATCTTTGATCAACGAGCTAGTCAAGTAGAGGCATACTAGTGACACTATATTGTCTATGTATTCACACATGTATTATGTTTCCGGTTAATACAATTCTAGCATGAATAATAAACATTTATCATGAAATTAGGAAATAAATAATAACTTTATTATTGCCTCTAGGGAATATTTCTTTCACACCCCACCGATCAAATCTCGGAAGGCACTTCTCCGCCAACCGATCTGGTGGAGAGCGGGGGCGCATAACACTCTGCACCTCCCCCGGTCATCGGGGAGACCGGGGAGGTTTTGTCCCAAAGGACCCCACCCGTGCCGAACATGAGGGGCGATGGTGACATCAACATGGCCGAAGCTAACGCTTCGGACGCCGAAAACAAGGAAAGGGGCCCCGGGCGGTCTGAGCCCTCTCAGAAGACTATTTCGGAGCCTTCATAGCCATTCAAAGTGTCACAACCACCTCCCATCGAAGGGGGAACAGGGGCCCGGCCACCGGCGCCGAACAATGGGGACCAGGCCGTGGTGGAGTGGCCGAACAAGAAGGACGAGGCTGTGAACATCTCCTCCATAGTAGCGGAACACCACACCCTGATGGGTGCAGTTTTGCAAAGTGTTCGGTCTGTTAACAACGGACTGAAAGATGCTTTCGGAGGCCTCTTGACCGGCTTTGAGGTAAACCAAGTAATTTTTTTGTTTTCGTGAAAGTATATTTTATAGTCAGGACAATGACGATCCTTAGACATAGCAGCCCCCGAGACTCTAGTAGGTTTTCAAAAGAATCCTAGCTGAGTATCCAGGTCATCAAAATGACAGGCTAACCAAGGTGGTTGTTGTGTAAATGCAGGCTTCAACATTAACGATGGCAGCCAATGCCGCCGAACTGGCTGAGATGAATCTGAAGCTTAACATTCCGATGAAGAGCTCGACCTTGCCAATAAGCGGTTCGATGAGGCACAAGGTTAGTATGAGTGAAATGTGGTTCATTGGGATTCTTTGTCAAACAAAGTATCTGGAATTATCCATATGCGAGAGACTGCTGTGCAGCTGCCATCGCGGAGGTTGAAAGCCTCAAGGCCGAAGTGCTGCGGTCCAGGAAGGAAGCGGCCGAACAGAAGGTAGCGGCTGGACAGGTGGCTGCCAATCTCATGTTGGTGAAAATCGATCGCGAGAAGCATGAGGCCAGGGTGGCCGACTTGCAACAAGAGCTCAAGGATGCCGTCATGAAGTGTGAGGACCTTGAGCAAAAGAATAAAGAGCACACCACTGCACTAGCGAATATGAAGACAGAGATCCAAGAGCCGCGGTCGGAGATGCGGAGTGCCCGGGAGGAGCTCCGGCAAGTAAAGAAAATGGTAAGAAGTACTTACTGCAGAGTGTATTTGGTGGCCAAATATTCAAGTTGCTCCCCCAGGTCTGGCGTTCCGCAGGCGCCTTTGCGGAGCTCTCGAGGAGTGCGGGTGATGCAGCGAGGCATTATGCGGATCGGGAGGGTGTACTAATCTGAGGCTATTCTGGGCACAGTTCTAGGCACCAAAGCACCCTCCCCTCCTCGATAATCAAATGAAGTAGATGATGGAGCTGCACTGCATGGCGGAGCCGACCATGAAGGATCTTTGCATCCGGCTATGGCCTTCCAAGCCCATGCCGACAAGCTACTTTGGTCTGGTGGCAAAGTTGTGTGATGCTTCTGCCTGTATTGATGCTGTCAAGCATTCAGTCTGCATCGAGGGGGCTCGGATGGCGTTTGTGAAGACTGGTGCATTTGCCGAAGATCAAGCCCATCTAGATGGCCACCGGTCCTCCATCGGCTGGGAAGGAGCATATGTGCCCAGAGCAGTACTTCACCGCCGTGATGGACGGGGCTCGGGCCATGGAGGTGAATTGCTCCAAGGATGTATTCCTTGAGTAACTTTGTCGTAATGTATGAAATTGTGATGAATCCGTATGCTTGATGAGCCAGTGGTATTTCGTATGGTTTATCATACTTGTGCGTGTTTTATGTTTAATTTTGACTGCTGTGCGGCCGTACTTATCCTGAAAGTTACCAATCGTGGGCTTCAGGCCCCACGTAGATCATGTCGCTTGAAGTTACGTTGGTATTTCCCCAAAGAGGAAGGGATGATGCAGCACAACGGCGGTAGATATTTCCCTCAGATATGTGATACGTCTCCAACGTATCTACTTTTCCAAACACTTTTGCCCTTGTTTTGGACTCTAACTTGCATGATTTGAATGGAACTAACCCGGACTGACGCAGTTTTCAGCAGAACTGCCATGGTGTTATTTTTGTGCAGAAATAAAAGTTCTCAGAATGACCAAAACATCCACGGAGGCACGTTTTGGAATTAATAAAAAATATTGGCAAAAGAATCAATGTCAGGGGGCCCACACCGTGTCCATGAGGGTGCATGGTGTGCCCCTGCCTCGTGGGCCCCCTAGAGCTCCACGGACCTCAACTCCAACTCCATATATTCACTTTCGGGGACAAAAAAAATCATAGAGAAGGATTCATCGCATTTTACGATACGGAGCCACCACCAAGCCCTAATCTTCCTCAGGAGGGCTGTTCTGGAGTCCGTTCGAGGCTCCGAAGAGGGGAATCCGTCTCCATCGTCATCATCAACCATGCTCCATCACCAATTTCATGATGCTCACACCGCCGTGCGTGAGTTATCCCATCGGAGGCTTGCTGGACTGTGATGGGTTGGATGAGATTTACCATGTAATTGAGTTAGTTTTGTTTGGGTTTGATCCCTAGTATACATTATGTTCTAAGATTGATGTTGCTATGACTTTGCCATGCTTAATGCTTGTCACTAGGGCCCGAGTGCCATGATTTCAGATCTGAACCTATTATGTTTTCATGAATATATGTGAGTTCTTGATCCTATCTTGCAAGTCAATAGTCACCTACTATGTGTTATGATCCGGCAACCCCGAAGTGACAATAATCGGGACCACTCCCAGTGATGACCGTAGTTTGAGGAGTTCATGTATTCACTAAGTGCTAATGATTTGGTCCGGTACTCTATTAAAAGGAGGCCTTAATATCCCTTAGTTTCCGTTAGTACCCCGCTGCCACGGGAGGGTAGGGAAAAATATGTCATGCAAGTTCTTTTCCATAAGCACGTATGACTATACTCGGAATACATGCCTACATTACATTGATGAACTGGAGCTAGTTCTGTGTCACCCTATGTTATAACTTTTGCATGATGAATTGCATCCGACATAATTATCCATCATTGATCCATTGCCTACGAGCTTTTCACATATTGTTCTTTGCTTAGTTACATCTCCGTTGCCACTGTTACGATCGCTACAAAATTGCTACTGTTACTTTTGCCACCGTTACGTTACTTCCATACTACTTTGCTACTAAATACTTTGCTGCAGATATTAAGTCTTTCAGGTGTGGTTGAATTGACAACTCAACTGCTAATACTTGAGAATATTCTTTGGCTCCCCTTGTGTCGAATCAATAAATTTGGGTTGAATACTCTACCCTCGAAAACTGTTGCGATCCCCTATACTTGTGGGTTATCAAGACTATTTTCTGGCGCCGTTGTCGGGGAGCATAGCGCTATTCTTTGAGTCACTTGGAATTTATATCTGTTGATCACTACGAAGAACTTGAAAGATGAAAGAACCAAGATTTTTCCCTCAACCACGAGGGAAGGTAAGGAACTACCATCTAGCTCCGCACTTGATCCACCTTCTGTTATGAGTAAATTTGCGACACCTACACCTACACCTGCTATTGATTCTGATATGTTGCATGTTATTGATGATGCCACTTCTGCTATGCATGATGCTTATGATGAAACTACCTCTATGCTTGATAATACTGTACCATTAGGTGAATTTCTTGATGAACAACTTGCTAGGGTTAGAGAGAATGAAATTATTGAAAATGATAATATTGATGAAAGTGATGATGAAGATTCTCCCCCTAGATATGAATTGCCTGATGTACCTGAGGGTTATGTTATGGATGAAGAAACTGCTAGAGACCTTTTTGCTTGCAAAGATAGATACAATCTTAAGAAACTATTAGCTAAGCTGAAAGAAAAGTCTCTGAATGCTAGAATGAAATATGACCCTGCTTCTGCTACTTCACCTATCTGTATTTCTGATAAGGATTATGATTTCTCTGTTGATCCTGAGTTAATTACTTTGGTTGAATCTGATCCTTTTTATGGCTATGAATCTGAAACTGTTGTGGCACATCTTACTAAATTGAATGATATAGCCACCCTATGCACTCATGAGGAAAAAATTCATTATTATTATATCCTTAAGTTATTTCCATTCTCATTAAAGGGTGATGCTAAGATATGGTTTAGTTCTCTTGCTCCTGGTTGTGTGCATAGTCCCCAGGATATGATTTATTACTTCTCTACAAAATATTTCCCCGCTCATAAGAAACAAGCTGCCTTAAGGGAAATATATAATTTTGTGCAAACTGAAGAAGAGAGTCTCCCACAAGCTTGGGGGAGGCTTCTCCAATTACTTAATGCTTTGCCCGATCATCCTCCCAAGAAAAATGAAATACTTGATATCTTTTATAATGGACTAACATATGCTTCCAGAGACCACCTGGATAGTTGTGCTAGTTGTGTTTTCAGGGAAAGAACTGCTGAGAAAGCTGAACTGCTATTGAATAATATATTGAGCAATGATAATGATTGGACACTTCCTGAACCAACTCCGAAGAAATGGGGTATTCTATTTCTCAGTCCTGAAGATATGTAAGAGGCAAAGAAATCTATGAAAAAAAGGTATTAAAGCTAAAGATGGCAAGAATTTACCACCTATCGAAGAAATACATGGTCTCGATAATCCGACACAGGTAATAAAGGTAAATTCTCTCTATAGATTTGATGAAGGTGATATCCCTCGTTATAAGTTTTCTAGCCAATGCTTGGATGGGTTCGATAATTTTATTGTTAAATAAGAAAACTTCAATGCTTATGTTGGTAGACAATTGAAACGTAATGCTTATGATTGAACACTTGAGTGATTATATGTCTAGAGTTAAAGGTGACCTTAAACTTATTAGTAAACATGCATCCATGGTTACCACTCAAGTAGAACAAGTACTTAAGGGACAAGATGATTTGTTCAAGAATTAAGTAATAAGAAAAATGATAATGCTATTATAGTTATGACTAGAGGTGGTAGAATGACCCAGGAACCTTTGTATCCCGAGGGCCACCCTAAGAGAGTTGAGCAAGATTCTCAGAGAACTAATATTGATACACCTAGTCCTTCTAAGAAAAAGAAAAAGAAAAATGATAGGACTTTGCATGCTTCTAGTGAACCTGTTATAGACACACCTCAGAATCCCAATGATATTTCTATTTCTCATGCTGAAACACAATCTGGTAATGAACATGAACCTAGTGATAATTTTAAGGATGATGTTCATGTTGATGCTCGACCTAGTAATAACAATGATGTAGAAATTGAACCTGCTGTTGATCTTGATAACCCACAATCAAAGAATCAATGAGATGATAAGAGAGACTTTGTTGCTAGGAAGCACGATAAAGAAAGAGAACCATGGGTTCAGAAATCCATGCCTTTTCCTCCCAAGCCATCCAAGAAAAAGGATGATGAGGATTTTGAGCGCTTTGCTGAAATGATTAGACCTATCTTTTGGTGCATGTGTTTGAGTGATATGCTTAAAATGAATCCTTATGCTAAGTATATGAAAGTTATTGTTACAAATAAAAGAAAGATACCAAAAGCTGAAATTTCCACCATGCTTGCTAATTATACTTTTAAGGGTGGGATACCAAAGAAATTTGGAGATCCAGGAGTACCAACTATACCATGCCTCATTAAAAGAAACTATGTTAAAACTGCTTTATGTGATCTTGGAGCCGGTGTTAGTGTTATGCCTCTCTCTTTATATTGTAGACTTGATTTGAACAAGTTGACACCTACTGAAATCTCTTTGCAAATGGCCGATAAATCAACTGCTATACCCGTCAGTATTTGTGAGGATGCACCTGTTGTGGTTGCAAACGTTACTATTTTAACGAACTTTGTTATTCTTGATATTCCCGAGGACGACAGTATGTCGATCATCCTTGGTAGACCTTTTCTAAATACTGTAGGGGTTGTGATTGATTGCAACAAAGGCAATGTCACTTTTCATGTTAATGGTAATGAGCATACTGTACACTTTCCGAGGAAACAACCTCAAGTTCATAGTATAAATTCTATTGGGAAAACATCAACGATTACTATTGGAGGTTTTGAATTCCCTCTTCCTACTGTCAAAAAGAAATATGATATTCTTATTGTTGGGGACATGCATATCCCCGTTGAGGTAACCTAGTGTTGTTCGAAAATTCTCTGGCTTCATGTTATTCGGAAGAAGTTTGTTAACAAGACTTGATCAACCTTGTTAGTGGATTCCTTTTGATGAGCATGAGATGGATGAAGCTAGAAAGCACAACTCTCTGTACCCTCCTTTTACTTTCTGTTATTTAGATTAAATAAAGTAAAATAGCATTTTCTGTCTGTTTTCTGAATTATCCATGCAATAAAAAATACCCCGAAAATAAAAGTTCTCAAAATGCCCTGAAAATGAAGTATGATTTTTTGTAGAATATTTAAGAATTCCTGGTACTTAGAACACACCAGAGGGACCCACCATTTGGCCACGAGGGCACAGGGCCTGCCCACCCTGGGGCGCGCCACTTGCCTCGTTGTCCCCACGTGCCCCCCTCCACTTAGTCCAGCACCCACACACTTTGTCTTCCTCCAGAAAAATCCTCCCATAGCTGAAACCCGTGTTCTAGCTCGTTTTGCTACCATTTTCGATCTCCTTGCTCAAAGCTCCATTCACAAAACTGTTTTGGATGATTGTTCTTCGGTATGTGACTCCTCCAATGGTCCAATTAGTTTTTGTTCTAGTGCTTTATTTATTGCAAATTTTGCTACTAAGGTGACCCTGTTCTTGAGCTTGCATGTAAAATTTATATGGTCCAAGGTAGTTTTAATGCATGATCTAGCCTCTAGGCATTTGTGTGAGTAGTTGCTATCAATCTTGTTGAGTTCGGTTCACTTTTATTTTGAGTCACTAAAAATTTCAGAAATTTTTCGGAGAAAAAATGACGAAGAGATTGTTGAGGGGCTCCTCGAGCCGAAGCTCGAAGGATAACCATAATGAGGAGAATAAAAAGCCCAAGTACAATCTTCCTTGCACCACGGAGGTCCGGCCGTGTGAATGGCCTTGTGATGTGTTCTTGAAGGCCGATGGAATTTATGATGACTTTTATTACTTGGTTGAGAATGCATGCCTCACCGAATTCCTCCACGACCAGCGCGAACGGTATTTCCTACTCACTGATATTTTCGTGCAAATTTTTTACTTCCATGCTAAGAAATCACCATCTTGAGTGGAGTTTCACTTATATGATGAGGTTAAGGAGATGTCACTCCATGATTTTTATTTGGTTTGCAAGTTACCCTTTGTGGGCAGCATCGAGGAACCACATCCTAGTGATGTGGATGGATTTATTGATAGGATTGCTGTAGGTGAAACGAGGAAAGTTTAAGATGCAAGACCTACTAGTATACATTATCCAGTTCTACGTTACTTTGCGATATTTGCTAGTAGATGCATAATTGGTCGCGGGAACAGTGGAAACCTTAGTGCCCCTGACCTTGTTATTTTGCGCCATGCTTTCTTTCATGATACAAGCTTCTGTTTAGGCGCTATTGTTGCTAAACAGTTAAGTCTAAACCATACAAAGGACCCCATCTTCGGAGGTATCTTTGCTGCACGCCTTGCTGAATACTTTGAGATACCAATTAGGCATCATGAGAAAGAGGAAAAGTTGCTGCCCACTATTTTCCTAGACTATAAGAGTATGGTAGCACATGAATTTATTGTTAGAAATAAGAAGAAGATGCTTAAGTATAACTTGATATTTGCTAAAACTCATTGTGAGACTATTACCTTTCCTGCACCCTCTTTGTTTAACATACTTTCAGGCACGTACCTCATCCTGCCCGAGGACATTTATGCATACTGGAATCTGACACAAGTTCCAGAGCCTGAGCCATAACCACCACTTGACCCTTATCGTCAATCTGTTTATCAGTGGGATCCGGAGGAGATCGCTAACCAGTGGCATCCCGAGGACCCTCCTCAATACACCAGAGAGGGTAGCTTCGATCCATGGGCGTAGACCAACTTAGGCCAAAAGCCTAAGCTTGGGGGAGTACGTATTTCTCACCGACATTACATTCATGTTCACACACTCATTCTAGTTGTCGGTGCTCATACTTTTTCATTGTACCATCCATGCTAGTTTATTTTATTTTTCTTGCTCTCTTCTTGTGTGTTTGAAAAACCTTGAGAAAAACCAAACAAAAATTAGTTATAGCCTTTAGCTAGTTTACTTTCCATGCTTGTAGTAGTAATATTAAAAGTAAACCCAAAAATATTTGTCGTTCTTCTTTTGCTTGTTGGGGGCTTTCCCGTGTAAATAGTTTTATTTCCTTTCTTTTCTTTTCTTTGGGGGTTGAAAGGAGAAGACCATGATGAAAATGATGAGTGGCTCTCATATGCATTATTGTTGATCTAACCGAGAGCCCATATTACCTTGTCTTCTCCTTTGTATTAAATGCTTGCAGATTCCAGCTTAGTCCAATGCACGTGCAGTATTATTATTATCCACACTGTTCAGTCATGCAAGTGAAAGGAAATAATGCCGATATATGATGGACTGATTGAGATGAGAGAAGCCGGTATGAACTCAACCTATCTTGTTTTTGTAAATATGATTAGTCCATCGTTCCTGATTCAGCCTATTATGGATGAAGCATGTTTGCAATGACAATTAGAGATTATAGTTGCTCATGCCATGCGTAATTAGCTAGGAGTTTATAATGCTTTACCTTGCGTTCCAACATGCTATTAAAATGGTTGTGATGTGGTATGATAGGGTGGTATCCTCCTTTGAATGATTCGAGTGGCTTGACTTGGCACATGTTCACGCATGTAGTTGAAACAAAATCAACATAGCTTCCACGATATTTATGTTCATGGTGATTTATATCCTACTCATGCTTGCACTCATTGTTGATTAATCTTAATGCATGTTCACGATTGTTGTCGCTCTCTAGTTGGTCGCTTCCCAATCTCTTTCTAGCCTTCACTTGTACTAAGCGGGAATACTGCTTGTGCATCCACTTCCATAAACCCCAAAGTTATGCCATATGAGTCCACCATACCTTCCTATATGCGGTATTTACCTGTCGTTCCAAGTAAATTTGTATGTGCCAAACTCTAAACCTTCAAATGAAATTCTGTTTTGTATGCTCGAATAGCTCATGTATCAACTAGGGCTGTCTATATCTTCCATGCTAGGTGGGTTATTCTCACGATAAGTGGACTCCGCTCATCATTCACGAGAAAATGGCTGGTAACCAGGATGCCCAGTCCCATGCTCAAATCAAACAAAATAATTGCAAACAAAACTCCCTCAGGATTGTTGTTAGTTGGACGACACCCATTGTTTCGGGCCAGCCATGGATTGATGTTCGTTGGTGGTGGGGAAGTATAAACTTTACCATTCTGTTTGTGAACCGCCTATAATGTATGTAGCATGGAAGATATCGAGATCTCTTGGTTGTTAAGTTGACAATGAAAGTATGCCACTCAAAATATTATTTATCTTTGTTTCAAAACTCGAGCTCTTGCACCTCTAAAAATCCCTGCTTCCCTCTGCGAAGGACCTATCTATTTACTTTTATGTTTAGTTATCACCCTCTTATTAAAAAGCACCAGTTGGAGAGCACCGCTGTCATTTGCATGCATTGCTATTAATTTACATTAAGTATGATTGTGACTATATCTCTTTTACCATGAATTACAATGTCTAGTCAGTCCTTGATCTTCAGGGATGCTCTACATTTATGTTTTGCAGTCTCAAAAAGGGCTAGCGAGATACCATCTTGCTATATCATATTATGATTGTTTTGAGATAGTTTTGTCATCCGAAATTTATTATTATTGCTCGCTAGTTGATTATGCCATTGATATGAGTAAACATGAGACCTAAATGTTATTGTGAATATGGTTAGTCCATAATCTTTGTTGAAAACTTGAATGATGACTTTACGTATTTGCAACAACAAGATCAAACAGAGTTTGTAAAAGTTTTTCTTTATCACTTCCAGTTTGTCAACTGAATTGCTCGAGGACAAGAAAAGGTTTAAGCTTGGGGGAGTTGATACATCTCCAACGTATCTACTTTTCCAAACACTTTTGCGCTTGTTTTGGACTCTACCTTGCATGATTTGAATGGAACTAACCCCGGACCGACGCTGTTTTCAGCAGAACTGCCATGGTGTTATTTTTGTGCAGAAATAAAAGTTCTCGGAATGACCTAAAAATCCATGGAGGCACGTTTTAGAATTAAAAAAAATATTGGTGAGAGAATCAATGTCAGGGGCCCCACACCCTACCCATGAGGGTGCAGGGCGCCCCCCCGGGATGTGCCCCTGCCTCATGGGCCCCTAGAGCTCCACCGACCTCAACTCCAACTCCATATATTCACTTCCGGGGAGAAAAAATCACAGAGAAGGATTCATCGCGTTTTACGATATGGAGCCACCGCCAAGCCCTAATCTTCCTCGGGAGGGCTGATCTGGAGTCCGTTCGGGGCTCCGGAGAGGGGAATCCGTCGCCATCGTCATCGTCAACCATCCTCCATCACCAATTTCATGATGCTCACCACCGTGCGTGAGTAATCCCATCGTAGGCTTGCTGGACGGTGATGGGTTGGATGAGATTTACCATGTAATCGAGTTAGTTTTTTTAGGGTTTGATCCCTAGTATCCATTATGTTCTAAGATTGATGTTGCTATGACTTTGCCATGCTTAATGCTTGTCACTAGGGCCCGAGTGCCATGATTTCAGATCTGAACCTATTATGTTTTCATGAATATATGTGAGTTCTTGATCCTATCTTGCAAGTCAATAGTCACCTACTATGTGTTATGATCCGGCAACCCCTAACTGACAATAATCGGGACCACTCCTGGTGATGACCTGTCAGATTTCGGGTTCCGGCAGACCCTCTTGATTCGAACACTGGGATGTGCGCGGAGATTTCGCCCTCTGCCTACCTGCACCTCACCGCCTCGCTATGATCTAAGCAATCAAAGGAACAACACAAGAGACACAGAGTTTATACTGGTTCAGGCCACCATTGCGGTGTAATACCCTACTCCAGTGTGTGGTGTGGTGGATTGCCTCTTGGGCTGATGATGAACAAAACAAGGAAGAACAGCCTCGCGAGGGTCTGTTCTTGGCTGGTGCAATGAACTACTAGGGGGACTTCAGTCACTCTCTCGATCGATCGGTCCGTTGTGATCCGATCTCTCCTCTACTTTGTGGTGGCTAGTCCTATTTATAGGCAAAGGCCCTGGGCCTCTTCCCAAATATTGAGCGGGAAGAGCGCTAACAATTGGCCATTTTGAAGGGGAACATCTAGTACACTTATCCTGACTAAAGTTGGTCTTCGCCTGCCAAAGGCTCTGGTGGTGACGCCGTCTTGGGCTCCACGATGACCTCCATCCTGCCGTTCTGCTGGTCTTGGTCTTGTTGCACCGAAATAGATGCCTTTGCTTGATGCTCTCGCCTGCGCTTTCTCCCTTTGCACCAAAGAGGAAAGAAGAACACTGCATGGGCTGGCGCCCGCCTGGCACCCTTGGTCATCATGGCTTGCGTCATGGGAACCTCGTGAGGTACCCCGCCTTGATCTCTCTGCCTCCTCGCGAGCCAGCCTGACGAGGCTGTGCGTGAGGAAGCCTCCTATCATCCGCCCCGCGAGGCTTGGCCCCTCGCGAGGGTCTTGAGCTCGTGCTGATGGAGATGGGCCATGTTGGGCCGCCCCTTGAGCCACGCCGCAGGCCGCAGGCAGGCAAGCCTGGGGACCCCCGTTCCCAGAACGCCGACTGTAGCCCCCAGGCCCAAGGCGCGCCCGGACTTGGCTGAGCAGAGAGCCGAAGGGGCAAGTGCGAAGCGTCACGGGTCCTAACAGCCTGCGGCCTCGGGCATCGCGTGGCGGTTGATTGTACGTGGGCGGCTCCGCAACTGCGTGAATCGACGAAAGAGCGGCATCTGCCTAGGCTTTGCTTCCCTTGCTTCCTCCGGTCATTGCCCAGATCCCCTTTCTTGCGCTCTTCCTTCCTGCCTCCGAAATCTTCAGATCTACCTTGACCGCGCGCCCTAGCAAGACATGGCGCCTCGACAGACCCCGGTCGAATCTTGGTACTCGCCCGCCTTGGACTCGCCAAACGTGTCGGAGGCAAGCCTTGCCCGGATGTGCCGGATGGTGGCGGCGCAAGGCATCGACGGGGCGAAGGTGTTCAAGGCCGGCTCCGCCCTTCCTAAGGCCCGAGGGAGCACCTTCTATCCGCTCTTCGTAAGTGCCATTACTGCTGGTCTGGTGCCTCCCTTTTCTGAGTTTTTCTTCTCTGTCCTCCGCCATTATGACCTGCAAGCTCTGCATCTCCACGCCAACTCTATTCTTCTTCTGGCGATCTTCGCCTACTATTGCGAGGCTCACGTTGGAGTGCAGCCCTTAGCGGCCTTGCTGCACCACTACTTCTCCCTCCGGCCCTCTCGTGGTGCCATCTCCGCGTGCGCGAGCTTTGTCGCATATGGCGGCTCCAACGCCATCTCGAAGCCCGGGAAGAGGATTGAGGGCTTCAGGAGAAAGTGGGTCATGGTAGATGCCGGGGAATCCACCCTCGGCTGATTCTGCCCACGGGGCAGCCCACGAGCTTCAATGATTGGTCTCGCGCGGAACTCGTGGACCCCCGCACGAAGCTGGTGTTGGAGAAGATGGACGCAGATCTGAGGCCGGGCAACATGACGGCGGCAAAGCTGACTGGTGCGTCGCTCCTGAGGGAGTTCCTGGAGCACCAGGTGGCCCCGCTTTGTAAGTACTCGCTTCCGCTGTGGAGGCCCCGCCTAAGTCCCGCAGTCTTGGCCGACGAAGACCTGGCCGCGGTCCTCCAATCTTTGGTCGGAGGAGACGTGGCGAGGCTGGAGGGCGCCCCTGTGCCCCTGTTTCTTTGAGATGATTGGGAGAAGGTGGTGGACTCCATGCCCGTCTTCAATGGGGACGGACCCGTGCCCACGGAGGCTCCCGAGGTCCCGGCAGCCTAGGCGACGGTGAACGTGTCCTACGAAGACTCCAGCGAAGGGAAGGAAGAAGAGGAGCGGGAAGGGGAGCCTGACTCCGAGGCTACCGACGGGGAGTCGAGAGCGCCTCTCCCCCAGCGCAGGCCCCACGCTCTCCGCCTCCCGCCGAGCGATGACGAGGACGATGACGAGCGGGGCGGTGGGAGCTTGCCCCTGATCTCGAAGAAGGCCAAGTCTAGGCTGGTCCCCCTCGGGTCTGCCCCGGCTCCGAGGCGATCCTCAGACGTGCCTCCTGCTTCCGTCACGCTGCCGTCCTCTCCTCCTACTCCACCAACTGCTGTCTCTCCGACTCCTTCCACCATCTTGGATCGCACTGCTGCCGAACTGGACCGGCTGCGGCAAGATCTTCTGGGCGCCGAACCTTGCTTGGTGGTCGGGCGCTTGGAGCTGGATTCTGGCTGGATTCACTCTGATGCTTCGATTCGAGCAGCGCTGGTCCAGGCCTCGACGGCCTGCGACGAGGAGAAGCAGGCCGTCCTCGGGGCGAAGGCCGCTCGAGACGCCACCTTGGGAGAGGCGGCTGATGCCCAAGGTCGCAGCAAGGCGCTGGAGAGCGAACTGCAGGGCCTGCGGGATCAGCTTGCCGAGGATGTCCGCATCCGCCAAGAGAAGGAAGAAGACCTGAAGGCTCGCGAGGCGGCCATCAAGGACCGAGATGCCAAGCTTGACAAGCACCGTGACCGCCTGGGCGCACTAGAGCAGGAGTTGGAGGCGTGGAAGGCCGAGCTGGACGGCAAGGCACAGGTCCTTGCCGAGGACCGCGAGGCCTTCACGGAGACGGAGGTGAAGGTTCGCGGCTTGCTGAAGTCGCTCTACGACAGCGGCCTGGAAAGCCCGCTAGCCGGCGCCGAGGATGGCCCCGCCAAGCTGCTCCCCTTCATGGTCCGTGCTCTTGAAGATGTCACCCTTGGCCTTGGCCCTACGGCTGAGGCCGAGGCGCGCGTCCTGTCTTCTGCAGCACTGACGCGGGTCCTTACCCACGTTTACCTTCACGACCCCAACGTCGACCTCGACAGCCTGCTGGAGCCAGCGAGCGGTGAGCTTGCCGCTGCCGCTGCTGAGGTCGTGAAGGGTCGTGCGGAGGCTCTACTGTTGAAGTTCCGGGCCTTCAGCACCAAGCCGAAGCGAGGCGCTGCCGGTCCTGCGGCTCCATGAGGCGAACCCGCTCCGCGCAGCTCCGCCGCCAACAAATGACTCCGTCGTGGCTCATGTCCTACTTTCAGCTTCTGCAACATGCATCATGCCTCGGGGAGGCGTTTAAACTTGTGTTTGGTGTCGTCATAACAGTTATGGACTGTAATATTTGCTTTTGAATTCCTTGAAATTTGCGGTCTTCCTACTTGCTTATGTTGTACGCCGGCAGAGCCCGGCCCTGCGCATACCTCAGCCGCCGTTAGCCCCGACCGGAAACCAGGACGGGACCAAGGAGTGAGGGGCTACGTGATAAGTTAGGCTCCTGAGTCGCGATTCTCAGGAGTCCCCCTTGGCGCACGAACAGCAAGTAGGGAGGTGAGATGTGTGGGTGAATCTACCATTCTACGTCTGTAGAGCCCGGCCCCGCGCGTACCTCAACCGCCGTTAGCCTTTCGGAAATAAGGAGTGAGGGGCTACGTGACCAGTTAGGCTCCTGAGTCGCGATGCTCAGGAGTCCCCCTTGACGCTCAAATGGCCTTCGTACCTTGGCTCCACTCAGGGAGAGACGTGCGACGAACCAGGCCCGAGGGGCCTGGCTGGGTGGTGTACGTCTGGGCGTGACCCAGGCGCAGCCCCCGTGCCCAGCCCCCTCGCGCGGCACTCCCGAGGGGAGGCGTTGCGATGAGACCAGACACTAAGCTCTGGGCTCCCTGAGGTTGATGCGGCCAAGGGCCACGCTCAGTTGTTTATCACCAGCGCGGAGCATAGCGCTTCCGTATGTGTACGGGCATAGCCGCTCCTCGGCAGTGTCATCAGCCAGCACGGAGCATGGTGCTTCCACTGGTGCGTGGGAGGGGGCTCCCCTCCGGGAGGAGCCCCCGGGGCGTGTACAGCCCCGCCCTGACACGTGGCCGGCATAGTAGGGCATGAGGAGGTGTATCTGGGCACCCGTGAGCCAGCGCGGGACTCACGGGGCCCTACCTCAAGGTGGGTTGCGCCTGGTACTGGGCCTTAACTTGTGATGTGTTCCTGCAAATTTGGTCAGATGCCGATGCTCTACGTCCTCGGGTCCCGGCCCTCGAGCTAGTCTTAGCCGTTGCTGGTTTGCTGAGGCGCGATGCCGTGGACAAAGCCAGAGCGTGAGGGCTAGAGAGCCGGTAGGAGCCCTGAGTCGCGATGCTCAGGTACCCCCCCTTTAACGCGCAAGCTTGGTTAGATGACAACGCTCTACGTCCTCGGGTCCCGGCCCTCGAGCTAGTCTCAGCCATCACTGGTTTGCCGGGGCGCGATGCCATGGACAAAGCCAGAGGGTGAGGGCTGGAGAGACGGTAGGAGCCCCGAGTCGCGATGCTCAGGTACCCCCCCCCCTTTAACGCGCAAGCTAGGTTAGATGTCGACGCTCTACGTCCTCAGGTCCCGGCCTTCGAGCTAGTCTCAGCCGTCGCTGGTTTGCCGGGGCGCGATGCCATGGACAAAGCCAGAGGGTGAGAGCTGGAGAGCCGGTAGGAGCCCTGAGTCACGATGGTCAGGTACCCCCCCTTTAATGCGCAAGCTAGGTTAGATGTCGATGCTCTACATCCTCGGGTCCCGGCCCTCGGGCTAGTCTCAGCCATCGCTGGTTTGCCGGGGCGCGATGCCGTGGACAAAGCCAGAGGGTGAGGGCTGGAGAGCCGGTAGGAGCCCTGAGTCGCGATGCTCAGGTACCCCCCCTGTAACGCGCAAGCTGCCAACATCAAGGAAGGAGAGGTGCCACGGACAGGCACCCAATAACAAGCATGATGGGTCAAATGCATGGCCCGAAAATAAACGCAAGAGGGGTACACGCAGCTGGGTCTGACCCGAGCGACTTGGGGCTGATGCAGCCCGAGGGGCGCCCCCAACAAAGTAAGCTAAAAACACGAGCAAAAGGGGTACACACCGCAAGGACGGACCCACGCGGCCTGGGAATGATGCAGCCCTGAGGGCGCTCCCAGCTGGAAACGAAACTTGAAAGATGTCACCTGATAGTGTTGACGACGAAGGGGTGTTGAAGTAGCGGACGTAGCGGGCTGCGGGAGCCGATCTTCACGAGCCCCCAAGCCCAGGAGCCTCGGGAGGCTCCGGGGGCGCTGGTGGCTCCTCGCGAACCATCTCCATCTCTGCCAGGACTGCAGAATGCCTGGCCTCCTGAACCTCCAGGATGCTCCTCATGAGGCGCTGGCGCACCGCAGCCGTGTTCGGCAAGCCGTAGGGCATGCGAACGTAGCTGTGAGGTGGGCCTCCGCAACGCCCCACACGTGAGGCCAGAAGCTCTCCTGAGAGGCGACTCGGTTGAGCCCTGGGATGTCGATGCAGACGCGCAGCCCGCCATCCTCACCTGGATGGGGAGCTGCGGCGGGTAAGCGGCGGCTTCCACTCATGACTCTTGACTCCTGCAACTCCTGTGTGATCTGACTGACGAACTCCTGAGGGTTTGGCCCTCTTTGCTTTGCTCCTTCCCGAGGGAAATGTGTTCTGAAACATGCCTCCAAGTGGTGCCCAAGCGCCTCCCTCGTGACCTTAGCAAGGTCGGTGGCCCTCCAGGTGGGAGCCCCCGAGCCCTGCTTGAGGAGGGCGCCGGGCGCGCCTCCCTATGCGACAGAAGGAGGTACCCCCTGAGCAGGTGCAGACCCTGAGGGGCCTGCCTCCTGAGGGGTCGGGCCTGGCGATGTCTTCTTCTTCTTGGGGGATGTCTCAGGGAGCCTCCCGCTCCCGTGATCTGGGTCTTCAAGTGATGCGGCCTGAAAAGCTCGTTCCAAGGAGCACACCGCGTCTCTTTCTTCACAAGGCACCGTGATGACTCCACCACTTCCTGGCATCTTGAGGACGTTGTAGCCGTGATGAGTCATGGCCATGAACTTGGCGAGAGCTGGGTAGCCAAGGATGGCGTTGTACGGCAGGCGAATGTGGGCGACATCGAAGTCGATGAGCTCGGTGCGGTAGTTGTTGCGCGCCCCAAAGGTGACATGGAGGCGGACCTGCCCAATTGGAACTGTGGATCCGTCAGTGACTCCGGAGAAAGGCTTGGTTGGATAAAGCTGATCGTAAGGAACTTAGAGATTGTTGAATGTTTCTATGGACAGGATGTTGAGCCCTGCCCCGCCATTGATGAGGGTCCTGGTGACTTGCACATTGCTGATGACTGGGGAGCAAAGCATTGGGAGGACTCCGGCTGTGGCCGCGCACTTGAGCTGATCTGCTGAGCTGAACGTGATGGCACACACCGACCACCTGAGGGGGCGCGTGGCTTCAAGCTTAGGGAGGGCTGCATTCACTTCGCGTGCGAACTGCTTGAAGATGCGTTGAGAGGCTGGGGCTTGAGCTCCGCCTAGGATGCAGGCGATCGCGCGCGGCTCCTGGAAGCCCCCAGCCCCCTCGTCCTGATGGTGGTCCTCATTTCTCCTCGGCTGCGGCGGCAGTGGAGGGAGGCCTGCGTTTCCTTGCAGGCGATCCTCGCGAGGCCGATCTCTCCAGTCTCCCTCGCGAGGCTGATCCTGCCAGCGATCCTCGTGAGGTCGGTCGCGCCACCCTTGGAGAGCGCCGCGGTCTTCCCAGCGTCCTGCGTTCCTTCCTCCTCCTCGGCCATAGCCGTGATTGTTGCGGTCGAGGCGTTGGCCAACCCTTCCTTCTGGCACAGCTCGGAGCTCTTGGCATTCGTTGGTGTTGTGGGTGTGAAGGTCGTGGTACACACAGTACCGGCTTCCCTTGAAAGACTCGGGCTGATCTCTGCCCCGCTTGGTGTCTGGTTCTGCCGCAAGCACGGCAGCCCCCTTGCGCTTCACGTCCTTGGCCTTGGATTTCTTCTCTTCTGGGTCGGCGGCTAGCAGCTCGAGGAGGGAAAGGCGCCCTTCCTCAGCCCTGGCGCACTTGGTTGCCAAGTTGAATAGCTCCAAGGAAGTGCACAGATCTTCATGCATCGCTAGCTCCTCCTTCATCTTGACGTCGCGCACGCCGTCGGAGAAGGCTGAGATGATGGCCTCCTCGGTCACCTTGGGAATCTTGAGACATGCGTTGTTGAAGCGCTGGATGTACTTCTGCAGGGTCTCCCATGGTTGTTGCTTGATGCGGCGCATGTCGCTCACGGCAGGTGGCCGGTCGCGAGTACCTTGGAAGTTGGCGATGAAACGGGTGCGCATCTCGTCCCAGGAGGAGATCGTGCCTGGTGCCAGGTTCAGGAGCCAGGTGCGGGCCCCGTCCTTGAGTTCCATGGGAAACCAGTTCGCCATGACCTTCTCGTCCCTGTTGGCGGCTTCGATGCCCAACTCGTAGAGCTGGAGGAACTCCGCAGGGTCGGCCGTGCCGTCGTAGCGAGGAGGTAGGTCTGTCTTGAACTTGCAGGGTCACGCGACGCTGCGTAGCCCGGTGGTGAAGGCGCGGCATCCTGCCGTGGCCACGGGAGGCCTCTGGTGACGAGGAGCTTGGTCTTGAGGGCCCCCATGCGCTGCAGCTGGGAGCAGCGCGGGGTCTTGGCGCGCTGGGATAGGAGCGTGGTCTTGACGGACCGGAGCAGGGAGCACTTGGGCAGCTTCTTGGGGGCGAGGAACCTCTTGGCAGCTCCGCTCTTGCTGTGCTGGTGCCAGACGGGGTGGGTTCCATCCAGAGGCCACGTGCCTTGGGGCCAGGGCGCCTTCTTGAGGGGGAGGCGGCTGAGGCGCCCCCGGAGCTTCATTGCCCGCGCAGGGCGGGGCGCGGTGCAGCGAGAAGGACGGCGCGGGGGAGCCCCCTGCGGCGCGGATGAGATCGGTGACGCGATCGAGCCACTCTTCATAGACGTCGTCGACTGGGTGGCAGCGCAGGAGCTCGTTTGCCACGATGAGCGCAACTCGAGCCTCCATGGCCGCGCGGGGCGAGCGGGACGAAGAACCAGCCGGGGCGAGCGAGGGAGCGGCAGTGCGGCCGTCTCGCCTCATGGATGGATGCTGGGACGATGCTTGCTGCTCGTTCCCCGCCGTGCCGGTGGCGGCGCTGACGGCAGGCGACGGGGAACGGCGGGGGTGGCCGCCGACGGGGGCCGTCTGCGCGACGCGAGAAGCGAGAACGGCTCGGCGCTCGGCGCGGGCCCGACGAGCGTCTAACATGGACGCGATGGTCGGTGAAGAACAGGGCGGCGGAAGGCGAATTCCGGCGCACCCCTACCTGGCGCGCCAAATGTCGGATTTCGGGTTCTGGCAGACCCTCTAGATTCGAACACCGGGGTGCATGCGGAGATTTCGCCCTCTGCCTACCTGCACCTCACCGCCTCACTATGATCTAAGCAATCAAAGGAACAACACAAGAGACACAGAGTTTATACTGGTTCAGGCCACCATTGCGGTGTAATACCCTACTCCAGTGTGTGGTGTGGTGGATTGCCTCTTGGGCTGATGATGAACAATACAAGGAAGAACAGCCTCGCGAGGGTCTATTCTCGGCTGGTGCGATGAACTACTAGGGGGAGTTCAGTCACTCTCTTGATCAATCGGTCCGTTGTGATTCGATCTCTCCTCTACTTTGTGGTGGCTAGTCCTATTTATAGGCGAAGGCCCTGGGCCTCTTCCCAAATATTGAGCGGGAAGGGCGCCAACAATTGGCCATTTTGAAGGGGAACATCTAGTACACTTATCCTGACTAAAGTTGGTCCTCGCCTGCCAAAGGCTCTGGTGGTGACGCCGGCTTGGGCTCCACGATGACCTCCATCCTACCGTTCAGCTGGTCTTGGTCCTATTGCTCTGAAATGGATGCCTTTGCTTGATGCTCTCACCTGCGCTTGCTCCCTTTGCACCAAAGAGGAAAGAAGGACACTGCGCGGGCTGGCGCCCGCCTGGCGCCCTTGGTCGTTATGGCTTGCATCATGGGCACCTCGTGAGGTACCCCACCTTGATCTCTCCGCCTCCTCGCGAGCTAGCCTGACGAGGCCATGCCTGAGGAAGCCTCCTGTCGTCCGCCCCGTGAGGCTTGGCCCCTCGCGAGGGTCTTGAGCTCGTGCTGATGGAGATGGGCCATGCTGGGCCACCCCTTGAGCCACGCCGCAGGCCGCAGGCAGGCAAGTCTGGGGACCCCTGTTCCTAGAACGCCGACATGACCGTAGTTTGAGGAGTTCATGTATTCACTAAGTGCTAATTCTTCGTTCCGGTACTCTATTAAAAGGAGGCCTTAATATCCCTTAGTTTCCGTTAGGACCCCGCTGCCATGGGAGGGTAGGACAAAAGATGTCATGCAAGTTCTTTTCCATAAGCACGTATGACTATATTCGGAGTACATGCCTACATTACATTGATGAAATGGAGCTAGTTCTGTGTCACCCTATGTTATAACTGTTGCATGATGAATTGCATCCGACATAATTATCCATCATTGATCCATTGCCTATGAGCTTTTCACATATTGTTCTTTGCTTAGTTACTTCTCCGTTGCCACTGTTACGATCGGTACAAAACTGCTACTGTTACTTTTGCCACCGTTACCATTAATTCCATACTACATTGCTACTAAATACTTTGCTGCAGATATTAAGTCTTTCAGGTGTGGTTGAATTGACAACTCAACTGCTAATACTTGAGAATATTCTATGGCTCCCCTTGTGTCAAATCAGTAAATTTGGGTTGAATACTCTACCCTCGAAAACTGTTGCGATCCCCTATGCTTGTGGGTTATCAATATGAAACCAAGGTTATTGAACCAGTAGGAGAACCAAGCAACACAACGTAAACAACCCCTGCACACAAATAACAACACCTCGCAAACCGACGTGTTAAAGGGGTTGTCAATCCCTTTCAGGGTACGGCGCCTCAAGATAGGCAAAGGAGATGAGGTAAATTTGTAGATGGGATAAATAGATCGCAGAACAAATAAATTGCAGCAAGGTATTTTTGTATTTTTTGGTTTAATAGATCTGAAAATAAACGCAAGGAAAAAGTAGACCGCAAGGCAAATATATGAGAAGGAAGACCCGGGGGCCGTAGGTTTCACTAGTGGCTTCTCTAGAGAAAATAGCAAACGATGGGTGAACAAATTACTGTTGGGTAATTGATAGAACTTCAAATAATCATCACGATATCCAGGCAATAATCATTACATAGGCATCACATCCAAGATTAGTAGATTGATTCCTATCTCCATCTACTACTATTACTCCACACATCGACCGCTATCCAGCATGCATCTAGTGTATTAATGTCACGCCCAAGATGCGACCCTATCCTAAAGGAACTCGAGGGTCCCACCAAGGATAGAAGCGCATCTTGAAGACGCTTTTGCAAGGTGGATATCATTACATCAACATTACATAATAGATAGGGATACATACATAAGGCATACATTGCCACACGAATACAACATCATCTTACAAAAGAGCACCATCCGACTACGGATGAAACACAAACAGAAACTCAAACAACATCCACCCTGCTAGCCCAGGATGCCGGCCTGGAACCTATCCCCTGATCGAAGAAGAAGCAGAAGAAGAACTCAACTCAAGCAAGCATCGCTCTCGCGTCATGACCATCGGATAACCTGTACCTGCAACTGCTGTTGTAGTAATCTGTGAGCCACGAGGACTCAGCAATCCCATTACCATGGGTAACAAGACTAGCAAAGCTTAATGGGAAAGGAAGGGATAAAGTGGTGAGGTTGCAGCAGCGACTAAGCAAGTATGGTGGCTAACATACGCAAATAAGAGCGAGAAGAGAAGCAAAGGAACGGTCGTCAACTAGTAACGATCAAGAGGTGATCCTGAACTCCTACTTACCTCAAACATAACCCAAAGACCGTGTTCACTTCCCGGATTCCGCCGAGAAGAGACCATCACGGCTACACACGCGGTTGATGCGTTTTAATTCGGATCTGGTGTCAAGTTATCTACAACCGGACATTAAGAAATTCCCATCTGCCACATAACCACGGGCACGGCTCTCGAAAGTTTATACCCTGCAGGGGTGTCCCAACTTAGCCCATGATAAGCTCTCGCGATCAACGAAGGATATTCCTTCTCCCAGGAAGACCCGATCAGTCTCGGAATCCCGGTTTACAAGACATTTCGACAATGGTAAAACAAGACCAGCAAAGCCGCCCGATGCGCCGACAATCCCGATAGGAGCTGCACACATCTCGTTCTCAGGGCAACACCAGATAAGTCAAGCTACGAGTAAAACCAACCCTCAAGTTGCCCCGAGGTGGCCCCGCAGGTTGCTCGGTTTGGACCAACACTTAGACAAGCACTGGCCCGGGGGGGCTAAAATAAAGATGACCCTTGGGTTGGCCGACCCAAGGGAAGGGTATAGGTGGTGGTGAGGCAAATGGTAAAACCAAGGTTGGGCCTTGCTGGACAAGTTTTATTCAAAGCGAACTGTCAAGGGGGTCCCATAAATCAGCCGACCGTGTAAGGAACGCAAAATCCGGGAACATAACACCGGTATGACGGAAACTAAGGCGGCAAGAGTGGAACAAAACACCAGGCATAAGGACGAGCCTTCCGCCCTTTACCAAATATATAGATGCATTAATTAAATAAGAGATATTGTGATATCCCAACAAAATCCTGTCCACCATGGAGTAATCTTCAACTTCATCTGCAACTAGCAATGCTATAAGAGGGGCTGAGCAAAGCGGTAACATAGCCAAGCAACGGTTTGCTAGGAAGGGTGTCAAAGGTTAGAGGTTCATGGCAATTTGGGAGGCTTGAAGAACAAATGATAGGTAGCGCAGCAAAGCGATAGAACGAAGCAACTAGCATAGCAATGATAGTAGTGAGATCCAGGGTAGCGGTCATCTTGCCTGAAATCCCGCAAGGAAGAAGAACGAGTCCATGAAGAAGATGAACGGGAGTAGTCGAACGAATCCTCACAATCGCAACATTACCGGAACTAAGAAGAAACACCGGAAAGAAACAGACAACATGGTAAACACGCAAGCATAAACATGTCATGATGCACAAACAAGTATGATGCATGTCCGGTTTAATAAGGCATGGCATGACAAAGTGCAACAAACAATACTACAAGTTAAGTGGAGCTCAATATGCAACGAGTTGCATATTGACAAAACACCACATTGACATATTTAGTTTAATCTCGTTTAAACTACCAAGCAATGTTAAATGTTGTTAAACATGGCAAGAGGTGAAGCATAATTAAACTAACTATTTAGGCAAGTTTAAATGAGGCCGGAACAACAAACAACAATTCCGGAAAATCCTCATGTGCATATTTTAGATTTGGTACTGTTCTGACCTATACACAATTTTAATGATGTTAAACAGCAAAATGAAGTGCACCATGTTAAACTAGGCATTTTTCTACCCCATTTACATATAAAGTTTATTTAAAATGGAGCTACGGTTATTTAGTTATGAAATAAACCATTTTAGCATGTGATTTGTGCAAAACAATGCAAACAACAATTTTAATCAGTTTTAACAGGGATGAAAGTTGCATATTATGAAACTAGATGAAATTCTAAGTATTTTACATATTTAAAACATTTTAATCCGATGCACGGTTTGTGAGATATTAAATGCATGAACATAAGGGTTTTTCTGTAAAACAGACAACTCTGGAAAAAAACATGAACTGGGCCGAATCTGGATGGGCCAACAGCACAGAAAAAAAGGCGCTGGATCTGGCGCTCACCCATGGGCTGAGGCCCAGCCGGTGGAAGAGGCCTCGCAGGCCTGGCGCGGCCTTGGCGACGCGGTCAACATGTTCGATGCAGGAAGCAGGGCGCGGTCCTCTTCTCTACAGGGAGCAGAAACAGAGCAGCGGCAGCGCGGGCAAGTCAGCCGGAGGACAGAGCGACGGGAACGGGAAGAGATCGCTGGATCTGGGCGGCGGGGGCCCATCTCCGACGATGGTGGCGCCGGCTGGTTCTCCTGTTCGAGGCAAGGACAGAGACGGGGATTAGAGGGGAAGAAGCAGAACACGAAGAAGAAGAGGCAGGGAAAGGAGAAAACACAGGAAGGAGGAGGAGCGGGGGCGGCGACCTGCTGGTGCTGCTCGCCTGTGGGACGACGACGAGGGCGGAGTGGGGACGGCGACCTGCTGGGTGACGAGATGGAGGCTGCAGACGGTCTCCTAGCGGGGGAAAACAAGGGCGATGAACAAGGCGGCTCGGTTCCCTGTTGCAACAGAGAGAGAGAGAGAGAGAGAGAGCACTGAGAAAGAGAGAAGAGAGAAACAGGAGAGGAAGAAAGGGAAGGTAGGGGCGGTGCGAGGCTCATCTGCTGGTCCGGCGAGGTGGAGGGCTGGACGAGGAGGAGGGCGCAGCCTCATACGCTCGGGGGCACAGGGACGCGCGAAGCAGTTACTACTGGAGCTCAACGTCGAGGTTGCCGGGGCGGACGTCGCACCGGAGGCTGGCGCAGGGCGGTGCTGCTTCTGAACCATACTGGATCAAGGCACGGGAGGAGGGAACGAGGCGCTCGGGCCTTGCGGGGCAGCTGGATCCAGGGCCTCGGTGGGATGAACTAGGACGATGAGGGCCATTCGATCTGGATCGGACGGTCCAGACCGATGGTGGGACTGCACGGGTTGATTGGCTGGAAGTGGCTGCGCGAGAGGATTGGGCAGATAGGATTTGGAGGGATCCCAAGGTGGGAGGCGGCGGCGGCGCGCCCGGACAGGCTCCCTAGGTTTTAGGGTTGGTCTAGTTTAGGTAGGGTTTCATCTGTTATATATAGCAGGTAAGAATTGGGTAGAGGCTATCTAGCCCCTCCGATCGTAATCAGACGGCTGATAAAATAGGTCAGGGAGTCCAAATAATAAAATGGAGATGATTTATAGATGTTTGGGGATGATCCGGACTCATCGGTCATGATAGCCCGGGTTGGGCCCGGGTAAATTTCGGACACGGCAAGAAGGGTCGTGGTTGTGTAGAGAGACAAGGCGATCGTGTGCAAGAGGGCTTTGACAAAACACCATGGAGACAAAGGGTTTTGATGGGCTCAGAAAAGAGAGAGAAGAGAGCGGTCCGGTTGATCTGAGAGGGGTCAACAGGGAAAAGGAAGAAGCGACAACTACGAGCGAATGCAAGTTTTATGAAAACGATGCTGATGCAATGCGAATGATGACATGAGACGAGATGCATGACAAGAAAAATGCAAAACAACAGACAAAAACCCAACCACGGAGGAAATAACATATCGCATCTCCGGAAAAGGCAAGAGTTGGAGTTGCGAATATGGAAAGTTCTATCCGGGGCGTTACAACACTCCACCACTATGAGAGGATCTCGTCCCGAGATCTAGGATGGCACCGGAGAGAAAATGGAAGAGGAAGAGAAGAGGTAAAACTAAGTTGCTTCTTTGACAAACGAGTGAAACCAACAAACCTTGAGAGGTAGAAAACTTGAAGAAAAGCCACAATGGAGACAAAAGGAATTGAAACACTCTGTTAGATAAGAGGAACAAGTGACACGACAAGAACCAAGAAGGTTGCAAAGACATGAATCAAGAGTTTTACGAACGAAAAGAATATGACCACCTCGGTATAATGAGATAGCCAAGGAACAAGAATGACAGAATTTGGACAGCACTCCGGTAGAAAAGAGACGAAAACTTAATGAGATGAAAATATATTGAAGAGATGATACAACAATCCGGTTAAATGGATAAGCAAGAAAAGAACACGATCCTCACAAAACGAGGCGATGGGTGAAGAGCACCACATCACAATGCCTCTGTAACGAAAGAATATAAGTTAGACCGTGGGGATAAAGGGACGGAGGAGAAAATGACAACTTTTGCCACAAGTGAACTTGCAAAGCATCCCTGCAAAGAAGAATCGAACAGAGTTGTTGGAAAATCAACAACGAGAAGCACAAGCTTGTTGTGGGCTTATGGAAAACAACTCAAAATTATGAGGTGACAAACGGCCAATAACGAAAAACAATTTATTGCTTGAGAGCAACGAAGAGATGAAAACTTCTTTCATCGAGAGGATAGGAGGAAACTTGGATCTTAGATAAGCAGCACAATAGCAACATTCCTTAGGGAAGGCTTTAGGTGAGATATAACCCAATATAACTCCAACAAAAGATTGATTGGTTGAAAAGATCTCTTGAATGAACAGAAAATGATGGATTTAAATATGCCAGTCTTCAAAACTTGTGAATCATGAAACACGAAGGAAAATTATCAAGAATGGCATAACACCGCCTCAAAAGATAAGGTAGAAAGAATTGCACGTCGAAATGCAAGAAGAAGAATAATTGATCTCCTCAAAACAAAACATGTGTTGAGCACCATGTTTAATTTTGAGTATAGCTTGGCGGATCATAACTTTGAGAGAAAACTTGAGGAACAATTGAAGAATGAAAGAATCCTTGACGAACCACCATGTAGAGCCTCCATGAATAAACTCCGGTAATAAAAGGATGATAGAAAGAAAGAGAAGTTGAAAACACAAGGTGAAGCCTTGCAATGATTTAGATGGAGCTTCGCGGTGATATAACCGAGAAAACTTGGAACTCCGGAAAAGGAAAAGATGAAACACTAGAACCGAGAATTACTTCATCATGAACAATCTTCGGAAGAAAAGAATTGAATCACCCCGAGGAAATAAGAATAAGATTTATTGTATGCTTATCCTTCATCAAATTAAATTGATGGCAAGCAATGGATTTGACATACTACTTATTCTCATTGAAAAACGATTACAGATAGAGATATAGCTCAAACTTCAAAAGGTATTGATGGAACCACCGGTGGGATTTGGAAACAACGAATATTTGATATGATAACGGAGGAAGAGAAATCCTGAACGAACCACCGTAAGAATTGAAAATGAAAGTAGCAAAGGCACAATTCACCGGGAAGAATTGGAAAACGAATGAAGATACTTGAGGGGATTTAGATACATGTGAACGAAGAGATCATGAGCTTATTAGAGAATACTTGAATGATGCACCGGTAGAATATGGAGAAGGAGAGCTAAAAGCTGAGAATGAATAAACCCGAAATGATGGCCTTCGTAGGAATAAAATGGAAAGAACTCACGAAATGCTCCGGATGGTAAGAAAAGAATTCTCACAATCGAAAACAATTATGAGAGGATGGCATCAAGCTTGAACTACGCCTCTTTGGAAGAACAGGTAAGGATTTAAGAGGAACTCTTCTTCTGTCTTCAAAATCCGAGAATGACGACGAGAAACACCACCATGAATTGTTGAGATACTCCGGGAGAATGAAAAAACAAGGAGGTTGAGCCAACAATGAAAAATAATTTGAAAGCGATCTTGGAGAAGGCATGTGACTGATGGAATCCATTCTTACGTCACACTTGAAAAGAATTTGGGAATAGCTCCGGGGAACTTAGAAGAGTCAGGTAAGATCCTGAAAAAAAACCTGTGGGTTAGGGCCCACTCAAAAGAAAACACCGTTGAAAATGATTTTAAAGAGAAATTGCACCGGTTGAATTAAATGGCTTGAATGAGATAACAACCTCGAAATATCTTGAACGGATTAAGAATGGAAACACCAATCTTCTGAGATATCTTCAACACTCCGGAACAAATGAATAGCAAGAGGTGAAAGATTAAGAGGTGCACCGGTATGAAAAAGCATTTGACACGAGGAAAAAAATATGATCAACACTGAAAGCTTGAAATTAATCCACCGGAGAAGAATACGAGAATGAAGAATGATGAACTTGAAACTGTTGAGCATCTTCATGGGAAATCACCAGATAAGAACAATGAAAGAAAAGAATGCAGAGACATCACACAAATAAAAGGATACATGATTAAGAAATCTGAGTCCTTGAAGAAAAAGGGTGGGAGGGCGGGGAAAACAAAGGCAACTTGGAACAAATGAAATAAACACCGTTGAGAAAACTTAGAATTGATCTCACAAATGTTGAAATGATCGAATCCACTTGAAGAGAAGCACACCGGTTGGAAAGAATTGACATGACAATCTCGATGATCAAAAGGATTAGTATTCACATAGCAATATGAGAACACCATTTAGGAAAGGTATGGATTCAACATTTGACTTTGAAGCAACTCGAATCCCACAAATAAAACAAAACAAAGGATTTGGCTTGTAGAATAAGCCGGAACAAATACATATGATAGATATTTACCCAATCCCATATCATGCATCTGTCGAAAAGATATTCTAGGAGCTACTTGAATTCCCACCTATAAATTCCCGAAACTTTCTGGTTATGCAATCTGGTGTTGGGGATACAGGGGAAGCAATATATCTCACCCAAACTAACAATCCCTACATCCAGCTGTATCCATCCATCAACACATAACCAAGAAACCTTCGGAAATCATGTACCTCAACCTTCGAAAAGCATCCATTATACGAGTTATGGCAATACTCCCGAACTCCCCAGTACTGGGTGGCGTCGAGGTTATCTCACCAACAACTGCATAAAAGAGATTTCGATGTCGGCAAAACTCAGGTATTCCAAAACTGCAACGATAAAATTGTGACGACAACACCTCGGAGCTCAACTCCCCGGGACACTGCCACAACCCCTAAATGTCAGGAGGCACCAAGAACAATGTTCTCATCACAAGACTATCGGAACAATTCCAAGATACCCGCGTGATCCTAAAAAAATTAGTGAAATTTGAGGAGAGGAAAGACAAAACATCTACGTCAGGAGGCCTCACCAGAGCGACGAAGGGACTGAGGAGTAAAAAGGATCCTACTCTCCGATATATATAATCCTAAGACTCAAAATAGTTTTTTTTCTAGACTCAACAACGGCCAACAATCAAGGGGGCTCCTATGGTCGGTCGAGGCTCTGATACCAACTTGTCACGCCCAAGATGCGACCCTATCCTAAAGGAACTCGAGGGTCCCACCAAGGATACAAGCACATCTTGAAGACGCTTTTGCAAGGTGGATATCATTACATCAACATTACATAATAGATAGGGATACATACATAAGGCATACAATGCCACACGAATACAACATCATCTTACAAAAGAGCACCATCCGACTACGGATGAAACACAAACAGAAACTCAAACGACATCCACCCTGCTAGCCCAGGCTGCCGACCTGGAACCTATCCCCTGATCGAAGAAGAAGCAGAAGAAGAACTCAACGCAAGCAAGCATCGCTCTCGTGTCATGACCATCGCATAACCTGTACCTGCAACTGTTGTTGTAGTAATCTGTGAGCCAGGAGGACTCAGCAATCCCATTACCATGGGTAACAAGACTAGCAAAGCTTAATGGGAAAGGAAGGGGTAAAGTGGTGAGGTTGCCGCAGCGACTAAGCAAGTATGGTGGCTAACATACGCAAATAAGAGCGAGAAGAGAAGCAAAGGAACGGTCGTCAACTAGTAATGATCAAGAGGTGATCCTGAACTCCTACTTACGTCAAACATAACCCAAAGACCATGTTCACTTCCCGGACTCCGCCGAGAAGAGACCATCACGGCTACACACGCGGTTGATGCGTTTTAATTCGGATCTGGTGTCAAGTTATCTACAACCGGACATTAACAAATTCCCATCTGCCACATAACCGCGGGCACGGCTCTCGAAAGTTTATACCCTGCAGGGGTGTCCCAACTTAGCCCATGATAAGCTCTCGCGATCAACGAAGGATATTCCTTCTCCCAGGAAGACCCGATCAGTCTCGGAATCCCGGTTTACAAGACATTTCGATAATGGTAAAACAAGACCAGCAAAGCCGCCCGATGCGCCGACAATCCCGATAGGAGCTGCACATATCTCGTTCTCAGGGCAACACCGGATAAGTCAAGCTACGAGTAAAACCAACCCTCAAGTTGCCCCGAGGTGGCCCCGCAGGTTGCTCGGTTTGGACCAACACTTAGACAAGCACTGGCCCGGGGGGGCTAAAATAAAGATGACCCTTGGGTTGGCCGACCCAAGGGAAGGGTATAGGTGGTGGTGAGGCAAATGGTAAAACCAATGTTGGGCCTTGCTGGACAAGTTTTATTCAAAGCGAACTGTCAAGGGGGTCCCATAAATCACCCGACCGCGTAAGGAACGCAAAATCCGAGAACATAACACCGGTATGACGGAAACTAGGGCAGCAAGAGTGGAACAAAACACCGGGCATAAGGCCGAGCCTTCCACCCTTTACCAAATATATAGATGCATTAATTAAATAAGAGATATTGTGATATCCCAACAAAATCCTGTCCACCATGGAGTAATCTTCAACTTCACCCGCAACTAGCAACGCTATAAGAGGGGCTGAGCAAAGCGGTAACATAGCCAAGCAATGGTTTTCTAGGAAGGGTGTCAAAGGTTAGAGGTTCATGGCAATTTGGGAGGCTTGAAGAACAAATGATAGGTAGCACAGCAAAGCGATAGAACGAAGCAACTAGCATAGCAATGATAGTAGTGAGATCCAGGGTAGCGGTCATCTTGCCTGAAATCCCGCAAGGAAGAAGAACGAGTCCATGAAGAAGATGAACGGGAGTAGTCGAACGAATCCTCACAATCGCAACATTACCGGAACTAAGAAGAAACACCGGAAAGAAACAGACAACATGGTAAACACGCAAGCATAAACATGTCATGATGCACAAACAAGTATGATGCATGTCCGGTTTAATAAGGCATGGCATGACAAAGTGCAACAAACAATACTACAAGTTAAGTGGAGCTCAATATGCAACGAGTTGCATATTGACAAAACACCACATTGACATATTTAGTTTAATCTCGTTTAAACTACCAAGCAATGTTAAATGTTGTTAAACATGGCAAGAGGTGAAGCATAAATAAACTAACTATTTAGGCAAGTTTAAATGAGGCCAGAACAACAAACAACAATTCCGAAAAATCCTCATGTGCATATTTTAGATTTGGTACTGTTCTGCCCTAAACACAATTTTAATGATGTTAAACAGCAAAATGAAGTGCACCATGTTAAACTAGGCATTTTTCTACCCCATTTACATATAAAGTTTATTTAAAATGGAGCTACGGTTATTTAGTTATGAAATAAACCATTTTAGCATGTGATTTGTACAAAACAATGCAAACAACAATTTTAATCAATTTTAACAGGGATGAAAGTTGCATATTATGAAACTAGATGAAATTCTTAGTATTTTACATATTTAAAACATTTTAATCCGATGCACGGTTTGTGAGATATTAAATGCATGAACATATGGGTTTTTCTGTAAAACAGACAACTCTGGAAATTAGACAGATTCGCATAACTGGAAAAAAACATGAACTGGGCCGAATCTGGATGGGCCAACAGCACAGGAAAAAAAAGGCGCTGGATCTGGCGCTCACCCATGGGCTGAGGCCCAGCCGGTGGAAGAGGCCTCGCAGGCCTGGCGCGGCCTTGGTGACGTGGTCAACACGTTCGATGCGGGAAGTAGGGCGCGGTTTTTCTCGACGGGGAGCAGAAACAGAGCAGCGGTACGGGCAAGTCAGCGGGAGGACAGAGCGACGGGAACGGGAAGAGATCGCTGGATCTGGGCGGCGGGGGCCCATCTCCAACGATGGTGGCGCCGGCTGGTGCTCCTGTTCGAGGCAAGGACAGAGACGGGGATTGGAGGGGAAGAAGCAGAACACGAAGAAGAAGAGGTAGGGAAAGGATAAAACACAGGAAGGAGGAGGAGCGGGGGCGGCGACCTGCTGGTGCTGCTCGCTTGTGGGACAACGGCGAGGGCGGAGCGGGGGCGGCGACCTACTGGGCGATGAGATGGAGGCTGCAGACGGTCTCCTGGCGGGGGAAAAACAAGGGCGACGAACAAGGCGGCTCGGTTCCCTGTTGCAACAGAGAGAGAGAGAGAGAGAGCACTGAGAAAGAGAGAAGAGAGAAACAGGAGAGGAAGAAAGGAAAGGTAGGGGCGGTGCGATGCTCATCTGCTGGTCCGGCGAGGTGGAGGGCTGGATAAGGAGGAGGGCGCAGCCTCATACGCTCGCGGGCACAGGGACGCGCGAAGCAATTCCTACTGGAGCTCAACGTCGAGGTTGCCGGGGCGGACGTCGCACCGGAGGCTGGCGCAGGGCGGTGCTGCTTCCGATCCATACTGGATCGAGGCACGGGAGGAGGGAACGAGGCGCTCGGGCCTTGTGGGGCAGCTGGATCCAGGGCCTCGGTGGGATGAACTAGGACGATGAGGGCCATTCGATCTGGATCGGACGGTCCAGACCGATGGTGGGACTGCACGGGTTGGTTCGCTGGAAGTGGCTGCGCGAGAGGATTGGGCAGATAGGATTTGGAGGGATCCCGAGGTGGGAGGCGGCGGCGGCGCGCCCGGACAGGCTCCCTAGGTTTTAGGGTTGGTCTAGTTTAGGTAGGGTTTCATCTGCTATATATAGCAGGTAAGAATTGGGTAGGGGCTATCTAGCCCCTCCGATCGTAATCAGACGGCTGATAAAATAGGTTAGGGAGTCCAAATAAGAAAACGGAGATGATTTATAGATGTTTGGGGATGATCCGGACTCATCGGTCATGATAGCCCGGGTCGGGTCCGGGTAAATTTCGGACACGGCAAGAAGGGTCGTGGTTGTGTAGAGAGACAAGGTGATCATGTGCAAGAGGGGTTTGACGAAACACCATGGAGACAAAGGGTTTTGATGGGCTCAGAAAAGAGAGAGAAGAGAGCGGTCCGATTGATCTGAGAGGGGTCAACAGGGAAAAGGAAGAAGCGGCAACTACGAGCGAATGCAAGTTTTATGAAAACGATGTCGATGCAATGCGAATGATGACATGAGACGAGATGCATGACAAGAACAAAATGCAAAACAACAGACAAAAACCCAACCACGGAGGAAATAACATATCGCATCTCCGGAAAAGGCAAGAGTTGGAGTTGCGAATATGGAAAGTTGTATCCGGGGCGTTACAATTAAGTTCATGGAAAAACGGAGTAATGCAATAAGAACGATGACATGATGTAGACAAGATCCATTTATCTATTGCGGAAGATATGGATCCCATCTTTTTATCCTTAGTAGCAATGATACAAACGTGTCGGTTCCCTTTCTGTCACAGGGATCAAGCACCGTAAGATCGAACCCACTACCGGGCACCTCTTCCCATTGCAAGATAAATAGATAAAGTTGGACAAACAAAGCCCAAATATCGGATAAGAAATACGAGGCTATAAGAGATCACGCATATAAGAGGTCAAAGAACTCAAATAACTTTCATGGATATAAAAAGATATAACTGATCATAAACTCGAAGTTCATCAGATCCCAACAAACACACCGCCAAAAGACTTACATCATATGGATCTCTAAGAGACCATTGTATTGATAATCAAGAGAGAGAGATTGGAAGCCATCTAGCTACTAACTATGGACTCGAAGGTCTACAAAGAACTACTTACGCATCATCGGAGAGGCAGCAATGGAAGTGGTGACCCCCTCTATGATGGTGTCTAGATTGGATCTCGTGGTTCTGAACTTTGCGGCGGCTGGATGAATATTTCGTCCACTCCCCTAGGGTTTTTGGAATATTGGGGTATTTATAGAGCAAAGAGTCGGTCCAGGGGGCACCCGAGGTGGGCACAATCCACTAGGGCGCGCCTGGGCCTCCTAGCGCGCCCTGGTGGGTTGTCCCCTCCTCGGGACTCCCCCCAGGTGCAACCAGGGCCCAACTTATTCCTTCTGGTCCATAAAAAATCATCGTAAATTGGCGTGGCATTTGGACTCCATCTGATATTGATTTCCTGCGATGTAAAAAACATGCAGAAAATAGCAACTTGCACTTGGCACTATGTTAATAGGTTAGTACCAAAAATGATATAAAATGACTATATAATGATTATAAAACATCCAAGATGGATAATAAAACCACATGGAATAATAAAAAATTATAGATACATTGGAGACGTATCAGCATCCCCAAGCTTAACTCCTGCTCGTCCTCGAGTAGGTAAGTGATAAAAACAGAATTTTTGATGTGGAGTGCTGTTTATCAAGTCATATCATATTCTTTTCTTTATAGCATGGACATTTGTACTTTTATGTGATTCAAAGCAATAGCCTAGTTTTGACATAATAATTTAGATACTCAAGCATATCAACAAGCAACCATGTCTTTCAAAATATCAATGCTAAAACAAGTTATACCTAGCCCATCATGCTCAAACATTGATCCATTCATGAAACACACTCGAATATTAGCTACACCCAATACTCAAGTACGATCACATTGCCCCCCTAGTTGGTGCTTTTATAAGAGAGGATGGAGACTCAATTTCAAAAATAAAATTGCATAAAGTAAAAGAAAGGCCCTTCACGGAGGGAAGTAGGGATTTGTAGAGGTGCAAGAGCTCAAAGCGAAAAATTAGAGATAGAAACATTTTTGGGAGGTGTATGCATCCCACCGACGAAAACGACTTGGAGCATCCCAATACTTTCCATGCTAGATATACCATAGGTGGTTCCCAAACAGAAAATAAAGTTTATTCCTTTTTCCACCATAACTTTCACTTTCCATGGCAAGCCGTATCCATGGGTGCCCTCCATACCAACACTTTCCATGGAATTTATTATTTGACAACATAAAGTAAATTCATTTTTGCATTTCGGGACTGGGTATCCCTAAACCTTTGCCTTACTCTCGTGCAATGACAAGTGAATAAACACTCATCGTGAGAATAACACATCTAGCATGGAAAATATTATCTACCCGCTACCGTTCCACGAGCGAAACAAACACACAAAAGAGAAGTTCATTTTGAAAACTAGAGATGGCACATGCAAATTTTCTTAGAACGGCAAAAGAATACCACATATAGGTAGATATAGTGGACTCTATGGAAAAACTAGTTTAATAGATTTTGGATGCACAAGTAGAGGTCATACTTGGTGCAAAATGAAGCCTAGCAAAAAGATTGAGAAGCGACCAACCAAGAAACAAATAATCTCATAAGCAAGCATTAAGCATAATTAACACCGAATAATGTACCACAAGTAGGATATAATTTTCATTGCATGATTATTGACTTTCGTGCATGCATAGGGAATCACGAACCTTAACACCAATATTCTTACTAGAGCACCGTTACTCATCAACATAACTCACATATCACATTATCATATCTCAAAACTATTACTAAGAATCAAGTTTGTTTTGTCCAATGATCTTCATGACATATTTCTTTCTTTCTTTATCCTTCTTGGATATCTATCACTTTGGGACTAATTTTCATGTGTTGCTTTTCATAAGCTCAAACAAATATAAGTGAAGATCATGAGCATAACATATTTTCTTTGTCTCAAAATAACTTAAGTGAAGCAAGAGATAATTTCTTCAGAATTTTACTAACTCTCAAATAAATCTAAGTGAATTAAGAGAGAATTTCTTAAAAAATACTAAGCACACCGTGCTCAAAAAGATATAAGTGAAGCACTAGAGCAAGTGCATTGCTCGTAAAAATTTAAGTGAATCATAGAGAACAATTATAACAAGTCATGACATAATTTTGGCTCTCTCAAATAGGTGTGTCCAGCAAGGATTGATGACTTAAAACACAAAATATAACAAGCAAATACACATATCATACAAGACGCTCCAAGCAAAACACATATCATGTGATGAATAAAAATATAGTCTCGAGTAAAATACCGACGGTCGTTAGAAGAAAGAGGGGATGCCACTCGGGGGCATCCCCAAGCTTAGATGGTTGCTCATTCTTGGATAATAGCTTGGGATGCCAGGGCATCCCCAAGCTTAGGCCCTTCTATCCTTCTTTCATCCATCTAAGATAACCCAAAACTTGAAAACTTCAATCACACAAAACTCACACTACTAGGAAAAGGGCTATAGATGATATGGACACTAATGGCGCACCACACATGCGGTGCGCTACTACTATATACTAATGGCGCACCATGTGTTTGTGCGCCATTAGTGTCCAAATACTAATGGCGCACCACATCCACGGTGCGCCACTAGTAACAATTTTTTTTATTTTTCAAAACTAGTAATGGCGCACCAGGGGATAGTGCACCATTACTAGTTAAAGTAGTAATGGCGCACCACATCCACGGTGCGCCACTAGTAATTTCTTTTTAATTTTTTTCTATTTTTTTAAAAAAAATTCAAAACTAGTAATGGCGCACCGTGGGAGTGGTGCACCATTACTAGTTGAACTAGTAACGGCGCACCACTCTCGCGGTGCGCCATTACTAACTTGGCCCAAAAATTCCACCGAATGCACCCCCCCCCCCTCATGGACCGCCTTCTCAGTTTTAAAAAATAAAAGACAATGATGGAAATGTCAAAAAATAAAAGAAAAGAAGTTTCCCATGTGATATGGGGTCTACTTGTTGGGAAAATTTACAAATATGAATTTCGACTTTATTTGCAAAATCTCTCAGGAATTTGTAAAATGGGAATAACTTTTGCATACGAACTCGGATTAAAAAGTTTTTTATATGAAAAATCATCTACTCGAAAAGTTACATCCGAATTTAACAGTGGGAACCCCGTTAAACATTTCCAAAATCCTCAAAAACCTAACAGAAAAAAGTTACGGGGCTGTTAAGATCTAGAGGGGAAAAAATGGAAAAAATTTCAAACTTACTAGTGGCGCACCGTTTGCTAGGTGTCCACTAGTAACAGAAAAAAAATTAGTTTTGAATTTTTTTGGAATTGTTTTTCAAAAAATGATACATAATATGACCGGGAAGTTTGAAATATTTTTCAAAATTTCATCATACTCATGAACATGAACAAAGTCCTATACATCAACAAGGTTTAATAGGATTGATATGATAGATATATCAACAAGTGCCTGTTAAGTGAGGTGGTGCTGGGGTTGGATAGAATTGCGAAGTAAAGTGTTCTCGGGCTGGAGTAGTGTGAGGATGGGTGACCTTTCAGGAAGTTTGACCACTTAGTGCGATTTGACTCAAGATTAAGCATATTGACCCGAGATTAAGCCATAGTGACCCGATATTAAGAAAAAAAAGGAAAAAAATTGAATTTTTTTTCTAAAAAATGTTTGAAAAAAAATTGTTACTAATGGCGCACTTCTATGTGGTGCGCCATTACTAAGTCAGATAGTAATGGCGCACTGTGTGATATACTAATGGCGCACTCCCTGGTGCGACATTAGTATCTGGTATATACTAATGGCACACCAGGGGTGCGCCATTAGTATAAAATTCTAATGGCGTGATGCTAGTGGTGCACCTATAGTGCGCCATTAGTAGGCAAAACAGGTGCGCCACTAGCAGGCTTTTTCCTAGTAGTGTCAACAAAACCCTTGTGAGATCCATTAGTAAAAGAAAGCAAACCATTACTATAAGTTCTGTGTCAAACCAATTCTTATTTTGTTTTTGTATTATATCTAATGTATTCCAACTTTTCTATGGCAAAAATGTTGGAAATATGCCCTAGAGGCAATAATAAAAGGATTATTATTATATTTCCTTGTTCATGATAATTGTCTTTTATTCATGCTATAATTGTATTATCCGAAAATCGTATTACACGTGTGAATACATAGACCACAACATGTCCCTAGTGAGCCTCTAGTTGACTAGCTCGTTAATCAACAGATAGTCATGGTTTGCTGACTATGGACATTGGATGTCATTGATAACGAGATTACATCATTAGGAAAATGATGTGATAGACAAGACCCAATCCTAAGCATAGCACAAGATCATGTAGTTCGTTTGCTAGAGCTTTTCCAATGTCAAGTATCTTTTCCTTAGACCAAGAGATCGTGTAACTCCCGGATACCATAGGAGTGCTTTGGGTGTACCAAATGTCACAACGTAACTGGGTGACTATAAAGGTATACTACGGGTATCTCCGAAAGTGTCTGTTGGGTTGACACGGATCGAGACTGGGATTTGTCACTCCGTATGATGGAGAGGTATCTCTGGGCCCACTCGGTAATGCATCATCATAATGAGCTCAATGTGACCAAATGGTACGAGTAAAGTGACTTGCCGGTAACGAGATTGAACGAGGTATTGGGATACCGACGATCGAATCTTGGGCAAGTAACATACCGATTGACAAAGGGAATTGTATACGGGGTTGATTGAATCCTCGACATCGTGGTTCATCCGAGGAGATCATCGAGGAGCATGTGGGAGCCAACATGGGTATCCAGATCCCACCATTGGTTATTGGCCGGAGAGCCGTCTCGGCCATGTCTACGTGTCTCCCGAACCCGTAGGGTCTACACACTTAAGGTTCGGTGACGCTAGGGTTGTAGAGATATTAGTATGCAGCAAACCGAAAGCTGTTCGGAGTCCCGAATGAGATCCCAGATGTCACGAGGAGTTCTGGAATGGTCTGGAGGTAAAGAATTATATATGGGAAGTCGAGTTTTGGCCATCGGGAATGTTTTGGGGGTCACCGGTATTGTACCGGGACCACCGGAAGGGTCCCGGGGGTCCACCAGGTGGGGCCACCTATCACGGAGGGCCCCATGGGCTGAAGTGGGTGGGGAACCAGCCCCTGGTGGGCTGGTGCGCCCCCCTTGCCCCCCCTGCGCCTAGGGTTGGGAACCCTAGGGGAGGGGGCGCCTCCACTTGCCTTGGGGGGCAAGGCACCACCCTTGGCCGCCGCCTCCCCTAGGAGATCCCATGTCCTAGGGCCGGCGCCCCCCCTGGGGACCCTATATATAGAGGAGGGGAGGGAGGGCAGCCGCACCCTTGCACTTGGCGCCTCCCTTTCCCCTTGCTACACCTCTCCCTCCCGCAGACGCTTGGCGAAGCCCTGCCGGGATCCCTGCTGCATCCACCACCACGCCGTCGTGCTGCTGGATCTTCATCAACCTCTCCTTCCCCCTTGCTGTATCAATAAGGAGGAGACGTCACGCTGACCGTACGTGTGTTGAACGCGGAGGTGCCGTCCGTTCGGCGCTAGGATCTCCGGTGATTTGGATCACGACGAGTACGACTCCCTCAACCCCGTTCTCTTGAACGCTTCCGCTCGCGATCTACAAGGGTATGTAGATGCACTCCTCTCTCTCGTTGCTAGATGAACTCATAGATTGATCTTGGTGAACGTAGGAAATTTTTTATTTTATGTAACATTCCCCAACAGTGGCATCATGAGCTAGGTCTATGCGTAGTTCTCTTTGCATGAGTAGAACACAAATGTGTTGTGGGCATAGATGTTGTCAACTTTCTTGCCACTACTAGTCTTATTTTGCTTCAGCGGTATTGTGGGATGAAGCGGCCCGGACCGACCTTACACGTACGCTTACGTGAGACAGGTTCCACTGACTGACATGCACTAGTTGCATAAGGGGGCTAGCGGGTGTCTGTCTCTCCCACTTTAGTTGGAGCGGATTCGATGAAAAGGGTCCTTATGAAGGGTAAATAGAAGTTGACAAATCACGTTGTGGCTTTTTCGTAGGTAAGAAAACGTTCTTGCTAGAACCCTATTTCAGCCACGTAAAAGATGCAACAACAATTAGAGGACGTCTAACTTATTTTTGCAACAATTGCTTTGTGATGTGATATGGCCAAAAGTTGTGATGAATGATGAATGATATATTGTGATGTATGAGATCATGTTCTTGTAATAGGAATCATGACTTGCATGTCGATGAGTATGAAAACCGGCAGGAGCCATAGGAGTTGTCTTAATTATTGTATGACCTGCGTGTCAATGATTTAACGCCATGTAATTACTTTACTTTATTGCTAAACCGTTAGCTATAGTAGTAGAAGTAATAGTTGGCGAGCAACTTCATGGAGACACGATGATGGAGATCATGGTGTCATGCCGGTGACGAAGATGATCACGGAGCCCTGAAGATGGAGATCAAAGGAGCTATATGATATTGGCCATATCATGTCACTACTATTTGATTGCATGTGATGTTTATCATGTTTTTGCATCTTGTTTACTTAGAATGACGGTAGTAAATAAGATGATCCCTCATAATAATTTCAAGAAAGTGTTCCCCTTAACTATGCGCCATTGCGACAGTTTGTTGTTTCGAAGCACCACGTGATGATCGGGTGTGATAGATTCTAACGTTCACATACAACGGGTGTAAGACAGATTTACACATGCAAAACACTTAGGTTAACTTGACGAGCCTAGCATGTACAGACATGGCCTCGGAACACAGAGACCGAAAGGTCGAACATGAGTCGTATGGAAGATACGATCAACATGGAGATGTTCACTGATGATGACTAGTCCGTCTCACGTGATGATCAGACACAGCCTAGTCGACTCGGATCATGTAACACTTAGATGACTAGAGGGATGTCTTATCTGAGTGGGAGTTCATTAAATAATTTGATTAGATGAACTTAATTATCATTAACTTAGTCTAAAATCTTTGCAAAAATGTCTTGTAGATCAAATGGCCAACGCTCATGTCAACATGAACTTCAACGCGTTCCTAGAGAAAACCAAGCTGAAAGATGATGGCAGCAACTATACGGACTGGGTCCGGAACTGGAGGATCATCCTCATAGCTGCCAAGAAAGCATATGTCCTTGAAGCACCGTTAGGTGACCCACCCGCTCTCCCAGCACTGCAAGACGATTTGAACATTTGGCAGACACGTGCTGATGATTACTCCCTCGTTCAGTGCGGCATGCTTTACAGCTTAGAACCGGGGATCCGAAAGCGTTTTGAGCAACATGGAGCATATGAGATGTTCGAGGAGCTGAAAATGGTTTTCCAAGCTCACGTCCGGGTCGAGAGATATGACGTCTCCGACAAGTTCTATAGTTGTAAGATGGAGGAAAATAGTTCTCTCAGTGAGCACATACTCATAATGTCTGGGTTGCACAACCGCCTGTCCCAGCTGGACATTAACCTCCCAGACGAGGCGGTCATTGACAAAATCCTTCAGTCGCTCCCACTGAGCTACAAGAGCTTTGTGATGAACTACAATATGCAGGGGATGGTGAAAACTATTCCTGAAGTATTTTCAATGCTGAATTCAGCAAAGGTAGAAATCAAAAAGGAACATCAAGTGTTGATGGTCAATAAAACCACCAAGTTAAAGAAAGGCAAGGGTAAGAAGAACTTCAAGAAGGACGGCAAGGATGTTGCCGCGCCCGGTAAGCCAGTTGTCGGGAAGAAGTCAAAGAATGGACCCAAGCCTGAAACTGAGTGCTTTTATTGCAAAGGGAAGGGTCACTGGAAGCGGAACTGCCCCAAATACTTAGTGGACAAGAAGGCCGACAACACTAAAGGTATATGTGATATACATGTAATTGATGTGTACCTTACCAGTGCTCGTAGTAGCTCCTGGGTATTTGATACCGGTGCCGTTGCTCATATTTGTAACTCAAAGCAGGAGTTGTGGAATAAGCGGAGACTGGCGAAGGACGAGGTGACGATGCGCGTCGGGAATGGTTCCAAGGTCGATGTGATCGCCGTCGGCACGCTACCTCTACATTTACCTACGGGATTAGTTTTAAACCTCAATAGTTGTTATTTAGTGCCAAGTTTGAGCATGAACATTGTATCTGGATCTCGTTTAATATGAGATGGCTACTCATTTAAATCCAAGAATAATGGTTGTTCTATTTATATGAGAGATATGTTTTATGGTCATGCCCCGATGGTCAATGGTTTATTCTTAATGAATCTCGAACGTAATGTTACACATATTCATAGTGTGAATACCAAAAGATGTAAAGTTGATAACGATAGTCCCACATACTTGCGGCACTGCCGCCTTGGTCACATTGGTGTCAAGCGCATGAAGAGGCTCCATGCTGATGGACTTTTAGAGTCTCTCAATTATGAATAATTTGACACATGCGAACCATGCCTCATGGGCAAAATGACCAAGACTCCGTTCTCCGGAACAATGGAGCGAGCAACCAACTTATCGGAAATCAGACATACCGATGTGTGCAGTCCAATGAGCGTTGAGGCTCGCGGAGGATATCGTTATGTTCTCACTCTCACTGATGACTTGAGTAGATATGGGTATGTCTACTTGATGAAACACAAGTCTGAGACCTTTGAAAAGTTCAAGGAATTTCAGAATGAGGTAGAGAATCAATGTGACCGAAAGATAAAGTTCTTACGATCAGATCGTGGAGGAGAATATTTAAGTCACGAATTTGGTACACACTTAAGGAAATGTGGAATCGTTTCACAACTCACGCCGCCTGGAAAACCTCAGCGTAATAGTGTGTCCGAACGTCGTAATCGCACTCTATTGGATATGGTGCGATCTATGATGTCTCTTACCGATTTACCGCTATCATTTTGGGGATACGCTCTAGAGACAGCTACATTCACTTTAAATAGGGCTCCATCTAAATCCATTGAGACGACACCGTATGAATTATGGTTTGGGAAGAAACCTAAGCTGTCGTTTCTAAAAGTTTGGGGATGCGATGCTTATGTCAAGAAACTTCAACCTGACAAGCTCGAACCCAAGTCGGAAAAATGCGTCTTCATAGGATACCCTAAGGAAACCATTGGGTATACCTTCTACCTTAGATCCGAAGGCAAGATCTTTGTTGCCAAGAACGGATCCTTTCTGGAAAAAGAGTTTCTCTCGAAAGGAGTAAGTGGGAGGAAAGTAGAACTCGATGAAGTACTACCTCTTGAACCGGAAAGTAGTGCAGCTCAAGAAAATGTTCCTGTGGTGCCTACACCGACTAGAGAGGAAATTAATGATGATGATCAAGGTACTTCGGATCAAGTTGTTACTGAACTTCGTAGGTCCACAAGGACACGTTCCACACCAGAGTGGTATGGCAACCCTGTCCTGGAAATCTTGTTGTTAGACAACGGTGAACCTTCGAACTATGAAGAAGCAATGGCGGGCCCAGATTCCAACAAATAGCTTGAAGCCATGCAATCTGAGATAGGATCCATGTATGAAAACAAAGTATGGACTTTGACAGACTTGCCCGATGATCGGCGAGCGATAGAAAACAAATGGATCTTTAAGAAGAAGACGGACGCGGATGGTAATGTTACCATCTATAAAGCTCGACTTGTCACTAAGGGTTATCGACAAGTTCAAGGGTTGGCTACGATGAGACTTTCTCTCCCGTAGCGAAGCTGAAGTCCGTCCGAATCATGTTAGCAATTGCCGCATACTCTGATTATGAGATATGGCAGATGGATGTCAAAACAGCATTCCTTAATGAACATCTTAAGGAAGAACTGTATATGATGCAACCGGAAGGTTTTGTCGATCCTAAGGATGCTAACAAGGTGTGCAAGCTCCAGTGATCCATTTATGGGCTGGTGCAAGCATCTCGGAGTTGGAACATTCGCTTTGATGAGATTATCAAAGCGTTTGGGTTTATGTAGACTTATCGAGAAGCCTGCGTTTACAAGAAAGTGAGTGGGAGCTCCGTAGCATTTCTCATATTATATGTAGATGACATACTTTTGATGGGAAATGATATAGAACTATTGGACAGCATTAAGGCCTACTTGAATAAGTGCTTTTCAATGAAGGACCTTGGAGAAGCTGCTTACATATTAGGCATCAAGATCTATAGGGATAGATCGATACGCCTCATAGGTCTTTCACAAAGCACATACCTTGATAAGATATTGAAGAAGTTCAATATCGATCAGTCCGAGAAAGGGTTCTTGCCTGTATTGCAAGGTGTGAGATTGAGCTTGGCTCAATGCCCGACCACGGCAGAAGATAAAGAAGAGATGAGTGTCATCCCCTATGCCTCAGCCATAGGATCTATTATGTATGCCATGCTGTGTACCAGACCTGATGTAAACCTTGCCGTAAGTTTGGTAGGAAGTTACCAAAGTAATCCCAGCAAGGAACACTGGACAGCGGTCAAGAATATCCTGAAGTACCTGAAAAGGAAAAAGGACATGTTTCTCGTCTATGGAGGTGACGAAGAGCTCATCGTAAAGGGTTACATCGACGCTAGCTTCGACACAGATCTGGATGACTCTAAGTCACAAAGCCGATACGTGTATATGTTGAATCGTGGAGTAGTAAGCTGGTGCAGTTGCAAGCAGAGCTTCGTGGTGGGATCTACACTGGAGCTATTGCCCTTGCCAAGGAGCCCAGGTTTCACAAGAAGACCAGGCACATCAAGCGTCATTTCAACTCCATCCGTGAAAATGTTCAAGATGGAGACATACATATTAGCAAAGTACATATGGATCTGAATGTCGCAGATCCGTTGACTAAACCTCTTCCGCGAGCAAAACATGATCAACACCAGAACTATATGGGTGTTCGATTCATCACAATGTAACTAGATTATTGACTCTTGTGCAAGTGGGAGACTGTTGGAAATATGCCCTACAGGCAATAATAAAAGGATTATTATTATATTTCCTTGTTCATGATAATTGTCTTTTATTCATGCTATAATTGTATTATCCGGAAATCGTAATACACGTGTGAATACATAGACCACAACATGTCCCTAGTGATCCTCTAGTTGACTAGCTCGTTAATCAACATATATTCATGGTTTCCTGACTATGGACATTGGATGTCATTGATAACAAGATCACATCATTAGGAAAATGATGTGATGGACAAGACCCAATCCTAAGCATAGCACAAGATCGTGTAGTTCGTTTGCTAGAGCTTTTCCAATGTCAAGTATCTTTTCCTTAGACCATGAGATCGTGTAACTCCCGGATACCGTAGGAGTGTTTTGGTTGTACCAAACGTCACAACGTAACTGGGTGACTATAAAGGTATACTACGGGTATCTCCGAAAGTGTCTGTTGGGTTGATACGGATCGAGACTGGGATTTGTCACTCCGTATGACGGAGGGGTATTTCTGGGCCCACTCGGTAATGCATCATCATAATGACCTCAAAGTGACCAAGTGTCTGGCCACGGGATCATGCATTAAGATACGAGTAAAGTGACTTGCCGGTTACGAGATTGAACGAGGTATTGGGATACCAACGATCGAATCTCGGGCAAGTAACATACCGATTGACAAAGGGAATTGTATACGGGGTTGATTGAATCCTCGACATCGTGGTTCATCTGATGAGATCATCGAGGAGAATGTGGGAGCCAACATGGGTATCCATATCCTGATGTTGGTTATTGGCCGGAGAGCCGTCCCGGTCATGTCTACGTGTCTCCCGAACCCGTAGGGTCTACACACTTAAGGTTCGGTGACGCTAGGGTTGTAGAGATATTAGTATGCAGCAAACCAAAAGTTGTTCGGAGTCCCGGATGAGATCCCGGACGTCACGAGGAGTTCCGGAATGGTCCGGAGGTAAAGAATTATATATGGGAAGTCGAGTTTCGGCCATCGGGAATGTTTTGGGGGTCACCGGTATTGTACCGGGACCACCGGAAGGGTCCCAGGGGTCCACCGGGTGGGGCCACCTATCCCGGAGGGCCCCATGGGCTGAATTGGGAGGGGAACCAGCCCCTGGTGAGCTGGTGCGCCCCCCTTGGGCCCCCCTGCGCCTAGGGTTGGGAACCCTAGGGGAGGGGGCGCCTCCACTTGCCTTGGGGGGCAAGGCACCCCCTTGGCCGCCGCCCCCCTAGGAGATCCCATCTCCTAGGGCCGGCGCCCCCCCTGGGGACCCTATATATAGAGGGGGGAGGGAGGGCAGCCGCACCCTTGCACTTGGCACCTCCCTTTCCCCTTGCTGCACCTCTCCCTCCCGCAGACGCTTGGCGAAGCCCTGCCAGGATCCCTGCTGCATCCACCACCACGTCGTTGTGCTGCTGGCTCTTCATCAACCTCTCCTTCCCCCTTGCTGGATCAAGAAGGAGGAGACGTTACGCTGACCGTACGTGTGTTGAATGTGGAGGTGCCGTCCGTTCGGCGCTAGGATCTCCAGTGATTTGGATCACGACGAGTACGACTCCCTCAACCCCGTTCTCTTGAACGCTTCCGCTCGCGATCTACAAGTGTATGTAGATGCACTCTTCTCTCTCGTTGCTAGATGAACTCATAGATTGTTCTTGGTGAACGTAGGAAATATTTTATTTTATGCAATGTTCCCCAACAAAAAACGTATCAAAGAAAACCATAGAGCCATCAAAATAAGCACACAACACAAAGAAAACAGAATCTGTCAAAACAGAACAGTTTGTAGTAATCTGGAACTTTTGAATACTTCTGTAACTCCAAAACTTCTACCAAATTAGGAACACCCACATAATTTGTAAATTAATCTTCTTCAAAAAGAATCTGGGCAAAATATCTTTTCTGTCATTTATGATAATTATTTTTGTGAGCACAAAATTTCTGTCTTTTTTAGCAAGATCAAACAACTATCACCCCAGAAGATCCTAAAGGCTTTACTTGGCACAAACACTAATTAAAACACAGAAAACACATTCATAACAGTAGCATAATTTTGCTAACACTCAAGAACATAAATCAAAAGGCAAAAATAATTTTTATTCATTGGGTTGCCTCCCAACAAGCGCTATAGTTTTACGCCCTTAGCTAGGCATAAAGCAAGGATCTAAGTTTTGTCATCTTTGGTTCTAGATCCATAAGATGCCCTCATGATTGATTCATATGGTGGCTTAATTATTGTTCTAGGAAAGTTTTCCATACCCTTCCTCAAAGGAAATTGTAACTTAATATTGCCTTCTTTCATATCAATCACTGCATCGATAGTGCGCAAAAACGGTCTACCAAGAATAATTGGACAAGATGGATTGCAATCAATATCAAGAACAATAAAATCTATGGGCACATAGTTTCTGTTTGCAAGAATAAGAACATAATTAATTCTTCCCATAGGCTTTTTAATAGTAGAATCCGCTAAGTGCAAATTTAAAGAGCATTCTTCAATATTGGTAAGACCAAGCACATCACATAAAGATTTCGGAATTGTAGAAACACTAGAACCCAAGTCACACAAAGAAAAACACTCATAATTTTTAATCTTGACTTTGATAGTAGGTTCCCACTCATCATGCAATTTTCTAGGAATTGAAACTTCTAATTCCAATTTTTCTTCAAAAGCTTTCGTCATGGCATCAACAATATGTTCAGTAAATGCTTTATTTTGCTCATCAGCATGGGATGAATTTATCATGGATTGCAACAAAGAAATACAATCAATCAAAGAGCAACTATCATAATAAAGTCTTTGTAATCCAAAAGAGTGGGCACATCACTAGTTAAAGTTTTGACCTCTTCAAACCCACTTTTATCAAATTTCTCAACAAGATTTTCACCCTCTGAAATATCGGGACGCCTTCTACCTAAAGTTGACTCTTATCCAGTCCCTTTTTCATCAATCTTAATTTTACTAAACAAGGAATCAATATAAGAAACACTAATCATTTTAAGATCTTCATCACTTTTGTGAAAGAAATCACTAGAAAAGGCTTTTTCTAAAAATTCTCATTTAGCTCTAAGCATAGTGTTTCTTTTCTTACTTTCATCCATAGAAACATAAGGAGATTTAATTGATTCATCTACTTTAGGCACACAAATTTTCATCTTGAGATTTTCCACATCATGAGCAATCCTATCAACACTTCTAGACAAATCATCAATCTTATTCAACTTTTCTTCTATGGAAGTGTTGAAAATCTTTTGTGTGTTGATAAGTTCTTTAATATTGCTCTCAAGATCAGAAGTATTCCTGTTATTATTGTAAGATTGATTTCCATAGGAATTACCATAATTATTAGAGGAATTACTAGGAAAGGGCCTAGGATTAAAATTACCTCTATAAGCATTTTTGTTGAGATTATTGCGAGAAATAAAATTCACATCTATGGCATCTCTATTTTGCTCAATCAAAGTAGACAAAGGCATATCATTAAAATCAATAGGAGCACTTTTACTAGCAACCAATGTCATAAGAGCATCAACTTTTTCACTCAAAGAAGAAATTTCTTCAACCGAATTAACTTTTTTACTAGTAGGAGCCCTTTCGGTATGCCATTGTGAATAATTTGCCATCATATTATCAAGCAATTTGGTGGCTTCACCCAAGGTAATTTCCATAAAAGTACCACCTGCAGTAGAGTCTAAAAGATTACGAGAAACAAAATTCAACCCCGCATAAAATTTTTGTATGATCATCCAAAGATTTAACCCATGAGTTGGGAAATTCCTTAGCATCATTTTCATCTTTTCCCAAGATTGTGCAACATGCTAATGTTCAAGTTGCTTGAAATTCATGATCTGGGTTCTAAGGGAAATAATTTTTGCGGTAGGAAAATACTTAGTGATAAATGCATCTTTGCACTTATTCCAAGAACCAATACTGTTGCGAGGCAAAGAAGAGAACCAATTTTTTGCAGAATCAAGCAAAGAAAACAGAAATAATTTCATCTTGACCACATCATTGTCCACATCTTTTTTCTTTTGTATATCCTATAATTCCAGGAAGGTATCAAGATGGGACGTGACATCCTCATTAGGATTACCGAAACGTTGGTCTTTCATAACAAGATTCATCAAAGCAGTATTAATTCCACAAGTCTCCGCACTAATGGCGGGAGGAGCAAGCGGAGTGCCAATAAAATCATTGTTGTTGGTATTTGAGAAGTCACATAGTTTGGTGTTCTCTTGAGTCGTGATGACCACACGACAAGATTGCACTCAAAAATAGATCCGGCAAGAAAATGGTGAACGGAAAAAGAGAGGCGAATAAAACGGCTAATTTTGGTGAAGTGGGGGAGATGAAAACGAGAGGCAAATAATGTAAATTGCAGGGAGATGAGATTTATGATTAGGAACCTGGTTATGTTGAAGATCCTCCTCGGCAACGGCGCCAGAAATTCCTTTTGATGTCGCTTGAAGCTACGTCGGTATTTCCACAAAGAGGAAGGGATGATGCTGCACAATGACGGTAGGTATTTCCCTCAGATATGAAATGAAGGTTATCGAGCTAGTAGAAGAACAAAGAAACACAACGTAAACAATCACTGCACACAAATAACAACACCTCGCAACCCGACGTGTTAAAGGGGCTGTCAATCCCTTTCGGGGTACGGTGCCTGTCAGGGATATACCCCGCGGTGTAAACCGGCCGGAAGTTAATCCGGCCGGACTTGGCGGTTTATCTGAAGACCCGCCCTGACCTTGGCGGTTTACAAGCAATCCGCTTGGTCGTTATGATTCACTGGTAACCCGGCGGGCGGATCAGATGGATGACAAGGCCCAAGGCCTAGAAGGCCGGTTCAACTATTGTGGGCCGGTTTAAGAGGAAAGGAATATTTACCTTACAAAGAGTTAAGACCAGGACTTGTATCCGGTTTGTATTAGAGATAGACTAGTCCTAATCCTAATAGGACTACACATGTAAACCGCCCCTTCAACATATATAAGGAGGGGCAGGGCTCCCCAAAGAGGGACAAGCTACAAGCAAGAAGAAACAATCTTAGGGCTAGACACAACTAGAGGAGAGCCGGTTTACGGCGACTCCCTCGTGATGATAATGATACCTAGCCTCAAACAGCATGTAGGGTTTTTACCGGATGATGTTTCCCGGGGCCCGAAGCTGTCTAAATCCCTGTATTGTGTTGCGTCTCTCGATCCCGCTCAACCCCTCTCAAGCTACCACATAGATGCGTTGGCCTCACGACTAAGTCCTGACACTAAGGATATCAGACGTGACAATTCCACGACAGTTGGCGCCCACCGTGGGGCTAGCGCACGGTGGTGTTGAGTTCTTGGAGGGAGATTTTCAAGGGATCGAGAAGCTTGTGATCGGCCGGATTAAGGAGATCCGATGTCAGAAGGATCTATTTCAACTCGGTGTTCATCAGTCGAAAAAAACGAAGGAAAAAAAATTAGATCGTCATGATGTGTGCAGCGTGCAAAACCGCGCCAGGTCACCTTCGTGAAACAAAATCAGCAAAGACCCTGTCACGGCTCCAAAAGGCAAGTTTTGTGGGTACATTACGGATTCCCAGGGGATTTTCCTTCTTTACTCAAGAATATGTGCACAACAAGATAAGCCAAGCCACTACGTGGAGGAGGAAGCCAGGGGGGATGTATATCATCATTACTAATCAGACTCCATATAAAAAAAAGAGAAAAAGGGAACAGACTACGACCCGGACAGTTCGGATTTGCTTCAAGCCAAGTTGGCATCCAACCCGTTGCCCCCGCTGAGTCGCCCCCGCATGGATTCATGCCAATCCGTGGTTTGCCTACCTGAGAGGTCGCAGCAGCTGACCAAACATCGCCTACGAGCTGGCCCCGATAGTCGGCGTTACTGCCTCTGCGCTGAACCGCCGCGGACGACGCCTGTCTTCAAACGGCCGCGTCGCCGGATCGCCTGCATCCACGGCCTCGCCAGCGTCTCTGCTACAAGCCGCCATCTCTTGAACTGCTGTGTCTGAACTACTGTAGACGCGCCCAGGCCGTGACCCGCCGGATCCGTGAGCCGCCATCATTCACCTCAAGCCTGAGATGCTTCGCGCCGTGAGCTGCTGGCCAGCCTCTGCTTCAAAAAAACTGCAGCGCCGAGCCGCTTCCGGTTCGTCCGCGTCTCTCCGACTCGACGCCGGTTTGGCCGTGCCTCTCCAACCTGTCGCCGGTTAGGCCACGCCTCTCCAAACTGTCGCCAGTTCGTCCGCGTCTCTCCAACCCGTCGCCGGTTCGTCCGCGTCTCTCCAACTCGACGCCGGTTCGGCCGTGCCTCTTCAGACCGCCGCTATGGCGGACGCACTTCAAACGACTCGCCGGATCTTCCACACCTTGCTCCGGTTTACTGTAGAAGCCTCCCCCTTGATAGTACGCCTCGCGGCCGGCGTATTGTCAAACTGCCATATCCTCATCTTCGCTGTTGCGACCGTCATCAAAGTCGCCACTGCCGCCGCACCTTGAGCGAGCTGGGAACCCACCCCCATTAACTGTGGTCCTGCCTGCGCTCCGCCGCATCTGGTTCCGCATCACCGCAGCTCCGGGCTAGGCTTCTTGAAGGGATCTCTTCTAGGGTTTCAAGAAGTCTGCAAGTTTCCGGATGAAGAAGAGCCGGTTTGGAAGGAGCTGGGTCAGCCTCAAGTCATCAGTCTAGTTTATAGTTTATGCGAGATTAATTCAACGGAAATTAGGGTTCTGTCATGTGCGCCGCCGCATGCAAGTTTTCGGTGCATTGATCCAAGGACAACAGATACAACTGCAAAGGAATATTTGAGGCAGTACACACGTGGATGAAGCCAGGGACTCGTCTCCGCGTCTGGTTCTAAATCGCCGAAACACTCCCTCTCAGTCTCGGCTGAGAAGCCGCCGTCTCCGAGACGTGGCCGCCCGGGCCAGCTGCAGCCCAAGCCGGCCACGACCTGTGGCTGGTCTGGACCCCGCCTCCCATCCGGGTCGCTACCGCACCCCGTCTCCCGTCCGAGTCGCTGTCTCACTTTGCCTCCCTGAGCTGCACTTGTCGCGTCGGGGTACATCTACATCAATCGATCAAGTTGCCAACGCTAGATGCTCCATTATAATATTTTTTCTACTTGGAGGCCTGGACTTGTTCATCTGCCGGATTGGCTCTGTGTCTGAAACGCTCTCCTCGTGGATCCCCGAGCCGTACAAACTGGAGCTGCCGCGCGCCACTACTACTGCTTCAAGAACAACAAGACGCTTCACGTGAAGAGCAAGAAAGAAGATACTGGCATGCATCTGCACTGTGTACATGTTACGTGCAGCTAAAAAAAAGGAGGCCAACTACTACTTCGTCTTCAAGTGCTACTTCTCACGAAGAGGTCAAGAGCCACTATCAAGATAGAAAAAGAGGGAAGAAGTGCTGGTGACTCATATATCTAAGTTAATTCCTACCCTGCGTACGGATCATCTTTCGTCCAGATGAATCAGGTGATATCCGTCCGGTTTATTTTAGCACATATTAATTTTTGTGTGAACAATTACTTTGCCTTGCGATATTTTTGATGCAGGACAATTGTTCATTACTAATGAGGTATTATATTACGGGTACGGAGCACGCGATAGCAGCGTTCTGCACCGGCGTTTCGTCTGTGTCATACCGTTCAGTGAATGAACATGCACAAGTCGCCACCCTTGTGGCCCGGTTTACGTCAGCTCGTTGGGACCATGCTCGAGATCGACTCGCCGTCCACGCGGCTTACTGCGCCTACGATTGACTCACCTGTCCCTGCCGGCTTACAACGCCGCGCCCGGCTCATCTGTCTGCTCTCACGGCCGACTCACTCGTGAGTGATTTCAACTTAACCTAGTGATCATCAACTTCATGGCGGATTATTTCTGGCCTGACACATCAGGACAATTGTTCACTACATCAAAATGATGCGATTAACTCGCCCGTCCGTGTCGGTTTACAACACCGGTGCCGATCTTCCCCGTCCGCACCGGTTTACAATGCCACGGCTGACTCATCTATCCGAGCTGCCTCTGATGTTGTGGTCGTTTTTGTCATCCGTCTGGTCTACATCAACATACCGGGCTGCACCTGTCTGCATGAGCTGCTTATTGTGTATGAGCAAGTCACAGCTTGGGTAGCCCGGTTTTCTTTCAACAAAAAGGAGGCAAATTATCATATACTATCAACCGCCGTTTGCACTGGATAGCTCAATGGGCAGGTGCACAAGTCGCCGACACTACAGTTTGGTTAACTTCAAATCGCCAGTTGGAAGGAACCATTGGCCAAGTTGCTGACACGGCTCATACGGGATCATTTATAACCCGCCGCAGTCACCTCAACCTTCTGTGGATTTACATCGTGCTATCAACACCAATGATATACAAGTTATGTCGGTTTATATCATGGTCAAATATGAAGAGTTTCAAGCCAACTCCTCGAGTCACCTTGAGACTCGGGGACTACAATGACATGACTCAGCAAATCTTGCTAGTTTCAGCAAATTTAAGAACCCCAGGACGATGGAGGGAAAGATAACCTGGTCTAGGAGGCTACTGTTATTTGAAGGCCGTCAGAAAATTTCCGGCTTAGAAAGTATATGACAGTTACAAAATCCCGGTTCAATGAAGAAGATCCGGGTCATCAGAAGGGATTCCGGTTTAAAATCCGGCTCAAGGGAAGTCAGTCTCATTGAAGCTCTCAAATATCTGGTTTACAATCCGGTTCAAGGGAAATATGTTCTCCCACAAAGCTCTGAAGCGCCCAAATCCGGTTTAACAATGTCTGGTTCAAAAAGGAATTAACTTCTCGCAAGTTCGAGTTTGAAGACAGTCAGAAAATTTCCGGCTGAAAATGAAGATTCTGGTTTAAAATCCAGTTCAAGGGAAAGATGTCTCCCACAAAGCTTTGAAGCTCTCAATATCCGGTTCAAGATCCCGGTTCAAGAACAATTTATCTCTTCCAAAAAGTTAAAAATTACCGAAGAGGACCTGCTGCCATGATGTGCGGTTCAAACATGGGTATCCCGCCTTATTGGCCTAACATATTATTGATCACATGGGGGCTTCTGCTTCATAAAGCGGGGTTTCTGTTCTTTTTTACATCATGCGTGGTTACATGGAGTTGGCCTGTATTAAAGCGACCTCCAGTTTACCCCTTGAATTCGCTTTTCAAAAGCTTTATGATATCACTTGGGGGCTTGGTCATGTCCGAACCAATGCAACACCTCTTGATAGGCGAAAGCCACCAGATCACTTGGGGACATGGTCAAGTCTGAACCAGTCACGCCTCTTGATCGGCCTAAGGCCACAGAGTCACTTGGGGGCTTGGTCGAACCCGAACCATTGCCATGCCACTTGACCGGCATAAATGCCACGGTTTTAGTTGGGGACCTGGCTGACTTGAACCATAGCTACACCTATTGGGAGCTTGGTCGTGTCCGACCATGGTAACACCATCTGATCGGCTCAGTAAAGCCTCCTTTTTGCAAACGGTTTTATCATTGCCTTTGCTTCCATATTTTTTCATAACTGTTATTTTATTTTTGTTGCGTTTTTTTTAAACCGACATTATTAATCCGGTTCGACTGTCAATTACAAATTGGCGGAACACGGTCAAATCTTAATCCGGAGACTATCTGCCCGGTTTGATTTTATGTTACCATCTTATTATGGAGTAAACCGGCGTTCATTAACCCGGCGTTACTTTCAATCACAAGCTGTCAGTACATGACTAATTATGATCCGACGATTATTAACCCGCTCTGGTTTCGACTATAAGTCGCCGGCATTATATATGGTTAATCTGGTGTTTCTCACAACCCGGTACGGTTATCATAAACCGGCACAATATGGAAGGAGTTATCAGTACTCAAAATTTGGGTTATTACCTCTACTACAAAAAGTTGGTAAACCAACGATGTGATTCAATGTTACAGGTATGATATATTTCATATTTGATTATTCTTAAGTGCAACCTTGGTTATAAACCTGGGTTATATGTTGGGCATTATGACCCGTCCGGCGGTAAACCGCCAGGACACTATAAACTTGTTGTATGCAGAAACAGGTTGAATAAAGCATGATTATAAATCGCCGGCGTTTATTAAACCGGCCTGGCTTTGGACTGTAAGTTGCCAGTATATATTTGGATTGCATCATTGGAATCATGCGCTTATAAGTCATTGGGTTATGTTGTTCAAATAGCCAAACTTGGCTGGATTTTTGTTATGGTTATCAATAACCAGTATTATGATTAAGGTTTTCAAAGTCGCTTTAGCGCAATGACTATCATATTATCAATGGATATAATTTATTCTACAATTGAAGGAATAGTCCCGAGTTGCTGCAGGCTTACAACCCGGCACTTGGGGCTACATTATTTAAGTTGAGATTACATCAAATATGAAAGTCTCATGTCGCTGCAAGCATGCACCATGACACTTGGGGGCTAATGCAAAGACATTTTTTGCTCATATTATTGAAGACCCGACTCATCAGATTATAATGAGCCGGCCCTTAGGGGCTATGTCAGGACCCCGACTCAATGCCACATCGATCTAGCATGTAACACCTCATATCACTTTGCGGCCTCAAGCACGGTATCCCCACGGGTGTCGCCTTACCTTTGCCCGGGACCGTTTGCGCCTTTTGGCACACGTATATGATAATGTCGCTAGCATCCATATGATAAGGAGCCCGGGCTGACATGGCTAGTCGTAAACCCAAAGTGGCACAAACTTACAAGGACAGGCATCCATGACCTAGCATCGAACGTGTCGGTCATCAGCGAGTGAATCCAGGCTATAGCACTGGGCTAGCAGGACTCCGGTGAACCGGGCTGTAGCGGGCTAACAGGACTCCGTTATTCATCGCATGACATTTCCCCGAAGGGACAGACACAGGAACGAAGAAGGACACATGCCGGCCAGCCTAAGTGTTCCGGAGCAGTAGCAAGCTACCATGGCTCAGTGGAAGCACTAGGAGACATTTCTCGGTAAGAGAGGCTACTAAGGATAAACAACTAGATAGTCAGATCCCACACATACCAAGCATTTCAATAACATACACACAATATGCTCGATATGTGCAAATACAACATGGCATCACAACATAACTCTACAACTCAAGTATTTTATTCAATAGGCTCCGGGGAGCGAGATATTACAAACATGGGTCTCACGACCCAACATTCAGAGCATACAAGTCAAAACGCAAGCGGAAGCTTAACTTGTCTGAGTACAGACAACTATAAATGAAAAAGGCTGAGAAGCCTGACTATCTACCAGATCCTGCCAAGGGCACAAGATCGTAGCTGAGGTAACAAGCTAAACGTCGAAGTCCACGCGGAACTACTAGCGAGACTGAAGTCTCTCTGCAAAAACATAAAATAGGCAAACATGAGTACAAATGTACCCAGCAAGACTTACATCATAACTAACTACATATGCATCATTATCAACAAAGGGGGTGGTGGAGTTTTAACTGCAGCAAGCCAGCTTTGACTCGGTGGCTATCCTGAACTACGACTGCAAGTAACTCTTTTGAGGTGGCGCACACGAGTCCACATATTCACCATATCAATACACCACTATGGATCCGCTCCCGTCTCCCTACGAGAACGCCATCCATAGCACTCACGCTTATCTTGCGCATTTTAGAGTATCCAATTTCACTTGTCTATGAACTATGCAAGGGGTCCAAGTTTCCATATCCGAGGAATCCGGCTATTCGAATAGATAATGATAACCCTGCAGGGGTGTACTTCTTCACACACGCTCTCGCCACTTATCGCCCTGTACACGTCATGTACCTCGGCAACCTTCAAGCGGAAGCCGGGCGAGGGAGTCGGCCACGACCTGACTAACCAAACAAGTCTCTAGTCCAGGTTTATCGCCTATTCGGGTTCCATCCGCAAGGAGATCCGGCCGGGGTGTCGCTCACGGCCCCAAACGTTGTGTGCAGGGTTCCCAAGTCCACCATCCGGGTGCCACTTGGTACACTGGGCCACTGTGCCTAGTCTATCCCAAGCCCACCTATACCGGGTGCCACTTGGTAGACTACTAACACTACCTACAAACACCAGAAACTAGTTGCAACTCCTGGATAGAGATCGAGTTGATTAATAAGTCGAGAGGGGTCGAGTTACCGGAACCCAATGTGTGGTAGTAACTGTTCATGGATCACAAACATAGAACTCTGTTCCTGAGGACGGCCGCAGTGAGACAACCCACCATGTACTCCTATATGGCCTCTCACCGCTACCTTAACCAAATCATGTTCACACACTTAGCTCACACAAAGTAGGACATGTTCACACACCTCCGACTCATCCCCGATGAATCAGACCGGACTCAACTCTAAGCAGTAGCAGGCATGAAAAACAAACATGAATGAGTAGCCACATCAGGGCTCAAGCAACTCCTACTCATGCTAGTGGGTTTCATCTATTTACTGTGACAATGACATGTCATGCAGAGGATAAAGGGGTTCAACTACCGCAGCAAATAACAGTTGTATCGTTGTTGTCCTAATTTAGTAAAATAGAGCAGGAGCGAGAGAGTGGGATTGTATCGGAATGAACAAGGGGGTTTTGCTTGCCTGGTACTTCTGAAGATAGTATAGTTCTTCATCGGTGTCATCGAACTCATCGTCGAAACCACGTCTATCGGGAGGGGACAAACACCGGCAAACAAGGGAGAACACAATCAATGCAATGCACAATATGATGCATGATCATGACATGGCAATATGCTGTTGATTGGGCTAATGCAACTGGCAACAGATTAAATGAAGTTGGTTTGAATACAAGATTCAAATTCAAACTCCATATAAGACATTTCAATGCCATTAATTCAAGTTGTCATATACAATGGCTGTAAGTTGTTTAAACATGCATGAAAATGGTACATATGGATTCTTTGAATTTTTCTGATAATTTTTCATATATAAATTATTTCATTCTGAGCTACGGTTGATTTTATATGAATTTTTAGAAGTTTTTGCTATTTTCTGGAATTTCCTGAATTATTTTAAATCCAGAAAATGATTTACTGCGTCAGCCTGACGTCAGTGTGACATAAGTGGTCAACGAGGCACGGTCCGGTCAAACCTGACAGTGGGTCCCGTATGTCAGTGTAATTAGTTTAACTAAATTCATTTGGTAGTAATCCTAGTTAATTAGCGGGGCTGGGCCCCTCCTGTCATTGACCCAGGGGGTCAAACTGGGCCCACCCGTGGTCAAACGGGGTCAGCGGGGTCAAACCCGCCGGTGACTCGACGCCGGTGAGGCCCGAGACGGTGGCGACCGTCGGAAAACGCGCTACAGGGCACGGGCGAGGCCGTTCTTGGGCTTGTTGGAGAGCTCTAGCAGGCGCGCATCTAGTGGTGGTGGAGGCCGGGTCTATCGTGGCCGGAGCTAACGACGGCGAGCTCCAAGGCGGCGGCCGGAGTTCGGCCATGTGCGGGGTTGGGGCTGCGGCGTGCAAACGCAGAAGCTGAGGCGCTAGCGAGGCACTACGCAATGTGGCGGCCATGTTGGTTAGCACGGGATGACCAAGTGGTCGCCGGAGCGACGCCGGCGACAAGCTCGAGCGGAGGCGAGCTTCGGCCTCGATGAACACGACGGCCACGGTGTGGAAAAGGACGGGGCGTTAGGGGGAAAATGACCGGAGGCTCACAGCGCGTCGATGAAAGTGCTCGTCGGGCTCGGGGAAGGCCTGCAGTCGACGGAGCGACGACGGGGATCGCCGGATCCCACGGAAGAAGACGGCGGCGTTCGGGACAAAGCAGGGCTTCCCAACCCGTGTGTCTCGGCGAGGAGGAGTAGGGCGACGGGGCGGTTCTTTTAGACACGATGGAGAGGCGGGGCAGTGGCTCTGGGCGCGGCAGCGGCGAGCGGCGGCGACGGTGGCCCTCGGTGCGAGCGAGAGGAGAGCCAGGGAGGGAGAGAAGCTCGGGGAGAGAGGGGAGAGGTGCAGAGCGTCCGGGGGGGTGCGTGGCGTCTCCAGGGGGGTCAAGGCGCAGGCAGGCAACTAGGCAGGAGGTGGCCAAGCGCGACGGCGGTGCTCGCAACCGAGCTGCTTCGTGCACTGGCACGGGAAGAAGACTGGCATGCCCCTGGTGGTTGGGCTGCCAGGTGGGCTGGGCCTGCTGGAGGAGCTGGGCCAGGCTACAGGGAGGCCAGGTGAGGTTTCTGCCCTTTTTTTTAGTTTAGTTTCTGTTTTCTATTTTTTTCTGTTTTGTTTTGATTTAGTAATTATACCAAACCATTTGATAAAATGCTGAAAATAATTGTGGGCACTTGTGAAATTATTCCCAACAGCCCTCAAGTAGTTTCGGAATTTTTTTAGAGCATTTAAAATATTTATAGGATTTAAATGCCCTAATTCAAGTACAATATGAGTTAATTTAAAAATCCAAAAATGATCTAAGAATATATTCACCATTTTTGGCAGAGGTTTCCACCTTAACCAGAAATCATGAACTTTTCTTAGGGACATTTTGGGTTCATTGAAAAGATTTCATGGTTGACCCTATTTGATTTAATTTTGGTGCTAGGGTTTGTCAATCCCCATTTCAACTTAAATAAAATTTAAACATGATGCAACAACCAAGCTAGTCCAAGTGCATAGCAAGGCTAGGGATGTGACAACTCGCCCCCACTAAACAAGAATCTCGTCCCGAGATTCAAGACGTGAGGTAGGTAGAAAGAGGGGACACAAAGCTAACTCGATCTCATGATCCACCTTCCCTTCTCGAAGATGTTGATTCATTGCTTCGTATTGATCTTGACGTCTTTGCTTTCGAGATCTTCATCCAACATGATGACGACAACAAGAAACTCTACAGGAAACGATCTCCTCGAAGATCTAGCACTCAAGATCATCTTGTGGGATGAGATGTTGAAACATCTCGAGTTGAGGCACAAAACACATCGAGAAGGATGGAAGAACAAACAACGAGGTTTGATTTGGTGGGCAACAATTCCACGCTTTGAGAGATGGTGGATGGTGTCAAGGTGGCGAGGAAATAATTACTATGATCCCGTAACGGGGCTCCTTGGGAGAGGTGACTCGTAGAATCATCCCTTAAGTGGCAAAAAGAATTACCTTTGATTCAAAGATCATTAGAGCTCTTTATACCAGCTTAAGGCAAATCACAATCGATCATTTGAAGGAGTTCGGTAGAATGACATACTCAGAGTAGAATGGATGATGTGGATTACCTTGTTGAAGACAACACAAGGAATGATTTTAGTAACTGGGGAGAAGCTCAACAGTAGAGAGTGAGTCCACTGTTTCAAAAGTTATAGCATAACCGAGGAAACTGAGAGCAATCCCAATTAGTGCCGATGATAACATCTAGCGCTTGCGCGTGCTCTCAAGAACTTGAGCATTTCCATATTCATCAAGGTTTACCGATATCCGTGTCAAGGATCCTGGCAACACAACTTACTACCATGACGAATGGTGATGGAGGATGCCGATGCGAAGGAAGATAACACTTTCTCAGATTTCACCTTAGTGAGGCCAAGGAAACATAATCTGGATGATCGACCGAGAGACATTTAGCACTCCGCTTCTAATGTTCTCCTTGATGTGCTAGCGTAACCCATTCATAAAGACGGTTTGATATCTAGAACATCAAGTAAAAGGTCGGACTTCGGGAACACAAGAATCCATAAGGAATAACTACAGAAGTAGTATCCTAAGAAATCCTTATGGGGAGGTGGTCAACTTATTCAATCAAGATACTACAATAATAGGTCTTCCGGCTGGGTGTGTCAGCCACGGCATCCACTTTACCGGTTACGGAGGGACCAATATTATAGTTCTTGGAAAATGCTCCAACCATCATATCTGCCCGAGATTCAGATCTGGTTGGTGTCGGGATATTCCAGACTCATCAAGTCTATAAAGAAAAATGAAAGTTTACAACACAAACCGATGAGATGGCGTTGTGAGATTCTCGGGAAATGAACTACGATAGCAAGCTCCAAAACATGAGCTGGTTCTGCTACACACATGTGAACACGCTGTCTCAGACAAGCATGACCACATAGTAGTCTTATAATAAAACACTACCGAGTTTAGGTGGGGAACCATCAACGAGGACATCAAAGTCCTTGCACAAGTCATATGATTTGCTCTTATGAAGGAACTTCTTCTCCTTGAACAAATCAGTTAGTGGCTTGGTGTGCTAGGGAATTCATATGGAATGAAGATGATCAGTCTAACAGACCACGGAATACTTAGCACGTGCATAACTGACTTGGGATGATTACAGGGGAGGTAAAAACATGCCTTCTCGAATTCACAGTGGCAACTTGCATCAAATGCACATGAATTAGAGGAAGTCACTTCTTTTCATCCAAGCATATGCTTCATGAACATGACATGAAGATAATGCTTATAAAGTTTCCAATACTAGCTGGATGTTCAACACCAATCATGGAGAAGATAAAATGCTGCTGATGGGCTCAACAACAAGTCATCGGGATGACCATATAAATGGAATTCCATAATTATGTGAACAAGGTGATAGCATTGGTCAGACCCAAAAGACATAATGGTGTATGCTCGAGGAAAATCCACGAGTAAGACAACATTATGAACATCGTTGGTTCTGATTTGATTTGAGAATACCCCACACTCAAATCAAAGTTTTGGCAAGACAATAGCTCCAACAACTGGTCTCGAGGATCAATTGATGAGGATATCATCTTTCTTCAACATATATACAAGATATCCCATAAAAAATGAACTAAGTTGGACAAGTCTTTATCTTCCAACTCTCCAAGTTGTTGTTTAGCATAACCAACTAGCTCAGGGTATCCAATACGGATTCTTGGAGAAAGGGTGGTTTCGAAAACCAACTTGATCACGAACTCAACATAGCGGTCAGGTGACAACCTGGTAATACTTCCGAGAAGATATTCGGAACATCACGAACCACCGATATGTTACTAAGCTCGAGAACAATCTTGCTTTTCAGAGCAAGATGATATGATCAAATAAGCAAGGGACCGAAAAAATCCGAACTCATTGATCGAAGAGTGCACCAGAAATAAGGACTAGGTAGCACAATCAACCTTAGGATGAAGATTTAATAACCCACTCGCTAAGAATGAAATTATTGTCCTTAACTACCAAGCAACGGAGTTGCTAGAAGTATAGATTTCACACATCACGATTCACTTGTCGGCATTCTGGTTACAACAACACGGGGACCGAGAAACGAATAATGAGTGTGAGAAGTATCACTGTATCAAGAGTTCATAAGAGATAGTGCAATTCTCATGACGATCCTGACGTAAAGAGGGTCAACTCAAAGAACATATGATTTTCTGAGTTGTGGATGCATGGATTAGCATGTCGAACCAAGTTCAACAGGTTTCTTCCGGATAACCCATGCAAAAAGGTAGAGCTGGCAGAGTAACAACATAGAATCGAGAACTCATCAAGAGCACTCTGATTGTGATCTTTCGGTTCAACGAGGAACTTCTGCCATAAATAGTTCATGGTATTGGAAGAAGGATATACCATGAATCTCGAGGACTATCGCAAAGGTTACTAATATCCTAAAGGAACTAGCAAACACTATCAACATGAAGCAAGTAGGGTGAATCTCGGGTTCAAAACCCAGTAATAGAATACCTACTACTAAGTGGCATCACGGGATGCTTTCGAGAATGGTGGCCAGAATCATCACACTGGGAACACAAAGCATGGCTAGATTACTAGGTAATGCTCCGAGACACCTAGGGTCATAATATTAACTCCAACATATATGTCGAGGTAAAAGAATACCTCAACTCAGCAATTAGTGTGATTAACCTGGCCCAAAGGAACATCAAAACCAGAGGGAAAGGATTTGCAAGTGCATCAGATTGTTTAGAAACCTGGGATGACTCGAACAGCATAACAGTTGTAAATGCTCAAAAAAGATTTGAGACATGCTACAAAAATGGTGGCATAACCACTCAGAAGCACAATATCAAGGTTTCGAGATCAACAGTTAACATACGGAAGTAGTAGGAACTGAACTGAAGCTTAGAACCATCAATCCTATAGGTCTACGGATTGGTAACACATGATCCTGATAGACAGAAGAGATAGCCTAGTTCCTTAACCCCGTAGGAAAGATATGATGACTTGGATCAGAAGGGCATAAGGTATAAGGAGTAAAAAGAGCCTTACGTTCCATCCCTCAATCAATTCCCCTACATATAACTAAAGCATTTCTAGACTCAACTTCGACCAGTTTGGCTTGGTAATCCTACAGGCAGTCAAGCTCTGGTACCAAAGCTGTCAGGACCCCGACTCAATGCCACATCGATCTAGCATGTAACACCTCATATCACTTTGCGGCCTCATGCACGGTATCCCCACGGGTGTCGCCTCACCTTTGCCCGGGACCGTTTGCGCCTTTTGGCACACGTATATGATAATGTCGCTAGCATCCATATGATAAGGAGCCCGGGCTGACATGGCTAGTCGTAAACCCAAAGTGGTACAAACTTACAGGGACAGGCATCCATGACCCAGCAACGAACGTGTCAGTCATCAGCGAGTGAATCCAGGCTATAGCACTGGGCTAGCAGGACTCCGGTGAACCAGGCTGTAGCGGGCTAACAGGACTCCGGTATTCATTGCGTGACATTTCCCCGAAGGGACAGACACAGGAACGAAGAAGGACACATGCCGGCCGGCCTAAGTGTTCCGGAGCAGTAGCAAGCTACCATGGCTCAGTGGAAGCACTAGGAGACATTTCCCGGTAAGAGAGGCTACTAAGGATAAACAACTAGATAGTCAGATCCCACACATACCAAGCATTTCAATAATATACACACAATATGCTCGATATGTGCAAATACAACATGGCATCACAACATAACTCTACAACTCAAGTATTTTATTCAATAGGCTCCGGGGAGCGAGATATTACAAACATGGGTCTCATGACCCAACATTCAGAGCATACAAGTCAAAACGCAAGCGGAAGCTTAACTTGTCTGAGTACAGACAACTATAAATGAAAAAGGCTGAGAAGCCTGACTATCTACCAGATCCTGCCGAGGGCACAAGATCGTAGCTGAGGTAACAAGCTAAACGTCGAAGTCCACGCGGAACTACTAGCGAGACTGAAGTCTCTCTGCAAAAACGTAAAATAGGCAAACGTGAGTACAAATGTACCTAGCAAGACTTACATCAGAACTAACTACATACGCATCGTTATCAACAAAGGGGGGTGGTGGAGTTTTAACTGCAGCAAGCCAGCTTTGACTCGGTGGCTATCCTGAACTACGACTGCAAGTAACTCTTTTGAGGTGGCGCACACGAGTCCACATATTCACCATATCAATACACCACTATGGATCCGCTCCCGTCTCCCTACGAGAACGCCATCCATAGCACTCACGCTTATCTTGCGCATTTTAGAGTATCCAATTTCACTTGTCTATGAACTATGCAAGGGGTCCAAGTTTCCATATCCGAGGAATCTGGCTATTCGAATAGATAATGATAACCCTGCAGGGGTGTACTTCTTCACACACGCTCTTGCCACTTATCGCCCTGTACACGTCATGTACCTCGGCAACCTTCAAGCGGAAGCCAGGCGAGGGAGTCGGCCATGACCTGACTAACCAAACAAGTCTCTAGTCCAGGTTTATCGCCTATTCGGGTTCCATCCGCAAGGAGATCCGGCCGGGGTGTCGCTCACGGCCCCAAACGATGTGTGCAGGGTTCCCAAGTCCACCATCCGGGTGCCACTTGGTACACCGGGCCACTGTGCCTAGTCTGTCCCAAGCCCACTTGTACCGGGTGCCACTTGGTAGACTACTAACTCTACCTACAAACTAGTTGCAACTCCTGGACAGAGATCGAGTTGATTAATAAGTCGAGAGGGGTCGAGTTACCGGAACCCAATGTGTGGTAGTTACTGTTCATGGATCACAAACATAGAACTCAGTTCCTGAGGACGGCCGCAATGAGACAACCCACCATGTACTCCTACATGGCCTCTCACCGGTACCTTTACCAAATCGTGTTCACACACTTAGCTCACACACAGTAGGACATGTTCACACACCTCCGATTCATCCCCGATGAATCAGACCAGACTCAACTCTAAGCAGTAGCAGGCATGACAAACAAACATGAATGAGTAGGCACATCAGGGCTCAAGCAACTCCTACTCATGCTAGTGGGTTTCATCTATTTACTGTGACAATGACAGGTCATGCAGAGGATAAAGGGGTTCAACTACCACAGCAAATAACAGTTGTATCGTTGTTGTCCTAACGCAGTAAAATAGAGCAGGAGCGAGAGAGTGGGATTGTATCAGAATGAACAAGGGGGTTTTGCTTGCCTGGTACTTCTAAAGATAGTATAGTTCTTCATCGGAGTCATCGAACTCATCGTCGAAACCACGTCTATCGGGAGGGAACAAACACCGGCAAACAAGGAAGAACACAATCAATGCAATGCACAATATGATGCATGATCATGACATGGCAATATGCTGTTGATTGGGATAATGCAACTGGCAACAGATTAAATGAAGTTGGTTTGAATACAAGATTCAAATTCAAACTCCATATAAGACATTTCAATGCCATTAATTCAAATTTTCATATACGGTGGCTGTAAGTTGTATAAACATGCATGAAAATGTTACATATGGATTCCTTGAATTTTTCTGATAATTTTTCATATATAAATTATTTCATTCTGAGCTACGGTTGATTTTATATGAATTTTTAGAAGTTTTTGCTATTTTCTAGAATTTCCTAAATTATTTTAAATCCAGAAAATGACTTACTGCGTCAGCCTGACGTCAGTGTGACATCAGCAGTCAACGGGGCACGGTCCGGTCAAACCTGACAGTGGGTCCCGCATGTCAGTGTAATTAGTTTAACTAAATTCATTTGGTACTAAATTCATTTGGTACTAATCCTAGTTAATTAGCGGGGCTGGGTCCCACCTGTCATTGACCCAGGGGGTCAAACTGGGCCCACCCGTGGTCAAACGGGGTCAGCGGGGTCAAACCCGCCAGCGACTCGACGTCGGCGAGGCCCGAGACGGTGGCGGCCGTCGGAAAACGCGCTACAGGGCACGGGCGAGGCCGTTCTTGGGCTTGTTGGAGAGCTCTAGCAGGCGCGCATCTAGTGGTGGTGGAGGCCGGGTCTATCGTGTCCGGAGCCAACGACGGCGAGCTCCAAGGCGTCGGCCAGAGTTCGGCCATGTGCGGGGTTGGGGCTGCGGCTTGCAAACGCAGAAGCTGAGGCGCTAGCGAGGCACTACGCAATGCGGCGGCAATGTTGGTTAGCACGGGATGACCAAGTGGTCGCCGGAGCGACGCCGGTGACAAGCTCGAGCGGAGGCGAGCTTCGGCCTTGATGAACACGACGGCCACGGTGTGGAAAAGGACGGGGTGTTAGGGGGAAAATGACTGGAGGCTCACAGCGCGTCGATTGAAGTGCTCGTCGGGCTCAGGGAAGGCCTGCAGTCGACGGAGCGACGACGGGGATCGCCGGATCCCACGGAAGAAGACGGCGGTGTTCGGGACGAAGCAGGGCTTCCCGCCCCATGTGTCTCGGCGAGGAGGAGTAGGGCGACGGGGCAGTTCTTTTAGACACGATGGAGAGGCGGGGCAGTGGCTCTGGGCGCGGCAGCGGCGAGCGGCGGCGACGGTGGCCCTCGGTGCGAGCGAGAGGAGAGCCAGGGAGGGAGAGAAGCTCGGGGAGAGAGGGGAGAGGTGCAGAGCGTCCGGGGGGTGCGTGGCGTCTCCAGGGGGGTCGAGGCGCAGGCAGGCAACCAGGCAGGAGGTGGCCAAGCGCGACGGCGGTGCTCGCCACCGAGCTGCTTCGTGCGCTGGCACGGGAAGAAGACAGGCATGCCCCTGGTGGTTGGGCTGCCAGGTGGGCTGGGCCTGCTGGAGGAGCTGGGCCAGGCTACAGGGAGGCCAGGTGAGGTTTCTGCCCTTTTTTTTAGTTTAGTTTCTGTTTTCTATTTTTTTCTGTTTTGTTTTGATTTAGTAATTATACCAAACCATTTGATAAAATGCTGAAAATAATTGTGGGCACTTGTGAAATTATTCCTAACAGCCCTCAAGTAGTTTCAGAATTTTTTTAGTGCATTTAAAATATTTATAGGATTTTAATGCCCGAATTCAAGTACAATATGTGTTAATTTAAAAATCCAAAAATGATCTAAGAATATATTCACCATTTTTGGCAGAGGTTTCCACCTTAACCAGAAATCATGAACTTTTCTTAGGGACATTTTGGGTTTATTGAAAAGATTTTATGGTTGACCCTATTTGATTTAATTTTGGTGCTAGGGTTTGTCAATCCCCATTTCAACTTAAATAAAATTTAAACATGATGCAACAACCAAGCTAGTCCAAGTGCATAGCAAGGCTAGGGATGTGACAGGCTACCAATTGCTCCTATCAACAACTCAAGGTACAAAAGTTAAATCCATTATATTGAAGGGTCCACTGCTCAGTTGGTAAAGCACAAGGCTCTTAACCTTATGGACGTGGATTCAAGCCCATGATGGTGGTTACATCATATGATGTTATTTTCATTGAAGTATATATCAAGTCCCAGCTCAATATTATCTTACTGAGCCGGCCCTTGGGGGCTACACATCATTGCTCAAATCTACATGATTATATTTACAAAGTCCCTGCTCATTATTGCATCAATGACCCGGCCCTTGGGGTTGAAGTTTTATGAGTATAAGGCAATTTCAAGTCCCAGGTTGCTGCAAGCAGGACAACCCAGCACTTGGGGGCTACATAATATGGAGTGTTCAGTATTTACTAGTGACTGGGATGAACAACATGGATTTCTTCAAAAGTGGCAGTATTGATATTGAAGAAAGTCTTAAACCATAACTTTGTTCTGCTCAAGACGTGGCGGCTATAGGCGTTGGCAACAATCATAACCCGGAATTATCAGTTTTTATAACTCGACAGTTTTGGCAATGATAAACCGGCAAGTTCTACATCTTCAAACCGGATGAATATCAGATGAGTATTTCAAGACCAAAATTTCTTAAACCGGCATTTTGGAAACCGATTCAAGTGGATTATTCTTCACCATATTTTTCTATGGGAGGCCAACATCAGCAATTTGAGTATGAAGCTGGTTATTGATCCGGATTTTCTAGAAGGAGGGAATGACAAGGACTTAAGGATGATCAGGTGCCGGTCTACAAGAATTCTTAACCCGAAGCACAACCCGCCAAATTTGTTCTTGTGTTTATATTACGGATCAGTTTAACATGGATAAATCCAAATTAAACTGGGGGCTAATGTCGGGGATATACCCCGCGGTGTAAACCGGCCGGAAGTTAATCCGGCCGGACTTGGCGGTTTATCTGAAGACCCGCCCTGACCTTGGCGGTTTACAAGCAATCCGCTTGGTCGTTATGATTCACTAGTAACCCGGCGGGCGGATCAGACGGATGACAAGGCCCAAGGCCTAGAAGGCCGGTTCAACTATTGTGGGCCGGTTTAAGAGGAAAGGAATATTTACCTTACAAAGAGTTAAGACCAGGACTTGTATCCGGTTTGTATTAGAGATAGACTAGTCGTAATCCTAATAGGACTACACATGTAAACCGCCCCTTCAACATATATAAGGAGGGGCAGGGCTCCCCAAAGAGGGACAAGCTACAAGCAAGAAGAAACAATCTTAGGGCTAGACACAACTAGAGGAGAGCCGGTTTACGGCGACTCCCTCGTGATGATAATGAGACCTAGCCTCAAACAGCATGTAGGGTTTTTACCGGATGATGTTTCCCGGGGCCCGAAGCTGTCTAAATCCCTGTCTTGTGTTGCGTCTCTTGATTCCGCTCAACCCCTCTCAAGCTACCACATAGATGCGTTGGCCTCGCGACTAAGTCCTGACACTAAGGACATCTGACGTGACAATTCCACGACAGTGCCTCAAGATAGGCAAAGGTCGTGAGGTAAATTTGTAGATGGGATAAATAGATCGTGGAACAAATAAATTGCAGCAAGGTACTTTTGTATTTTTTTTTGTTTAATAGATATGAAAAACGCAAGGAAAAAGTAGACCGTAAGGCAAATATATGAGAAATAAGACCCCGGGGGCCGTAGGTTTCCCTAGTGGCTTCTCTTGAGAAAAATAGCAAACGGTGGGTGAACAAATTATTGTTGGGCAATTGATAGAACTTCAAATAATCATGATGATATCCAGGCAATGATCATTACATAGGCATCACGTCAAAGATTAGTAGACTGACTCCTGCCTGCATCTACTATTATTAGTCCACACATCGATCGCTATCCACACTACAAAAAAATACACTTCCATGATGATACGTGTTTGTCACAGTAGGTCGCATTTTCTGTCATGCATGTACATCCATGACGATTTTATGACTGAATCAAGATAGTCATACATGTGCTGTCGTAGAAGTGTTCCATGACATTACCAAAATTATCATCACGGAAGTGTCCACTTCCATGACGATAAATCGTGCGTCACAGAAGTGCTTTCGTCAAGGGTGACCGACATGCGGCATCCACCGTAACGGAACGGTGTTAAGATATCAGGTCCGGTTTTGGATCCGATAACCCGTTAACAGCCCCAACCAATGGGGATTTTCCACATGTAAAATCATGGCTGGAGAAAACACGTGTCGGCTCACCGTTGGGACAGATGTCATCCACTCATTGGACCTAAGGCACCTATGATACGTCGACACGTGGCACGGCCCAACAGAGGCCTATTCCTGTGAAAAGGTCGGCCCGTTTGACTTGGTCAAAAGGTGGCGGGCCGGCCCATGGAAAGCCTATTAACGGCCTGTTCGCGTATAGCCCATTTACAGCCCGCTAACCCAAGGTCCGTTACGACCTCTCCGAATTAGGCCCTGTAGCGTCATTTGGGCCGTCCAATATGATTTTAGCCCGTTTTAACTTCCCTCCCATGTATGGCCCACGACGTCTTTCATCCCATATGAGGCCCTTTGTAACTCTTGGCCCATTAACGGCCCGTGGTGAAACTGGCCCGTAATGAACAGTGTATCACTTTATACCCATTAAAGACCCATTATTCCACTGGGCTGTTTCCAGCCCATGTTATCTTTCGGCCTTCTTAGGGCCCATTTATTCCTGGGCTCATTTCCAGCATTCGGTTACTTACGGCTCGTTACTGTCATTTTCTGCTTGTGGGCCAAATTCAGCCCGTGGTTATAGTCGGCCCGTTTGTGGTCCGTTAATACGTTGGGCCGTTTTCATATAAAAAAAACCCGTTGGGCTGTTTTCATAGAGTTATCAAATATGGCCTATTAACGTCCCATTATGGTCCATGAATAGTACGGCCCATGATTGGCGAAATGATGATACGCCCTGTAGAAGGCCCATGGATCGTACGGCCCGTAAAAGGCCCATGGATCGTATGGCTCGTAGAAGGCCAATGGATCATACGACCCGTAGAAGGCCCATGGATCCTACGGCCCGTAGAAGGCCCATGGATCCTACGGCCTGTATAGAAGGCCAATGGATCCTATGACACGTAGAAGGCCCATGGATCCTACGCCCGTATAGAAGGCCAATGGATCCCGCGGCCCATAGAAGGCCCATGGATCATACGGCCCGCAGGAGGCCCATGGTTACAACAGTCCGTGTGTTGCCATGATTATTTTGGCCTAGTTACCAAAAATAGGTTATTGTGGCCACTAGAAAAACACGAAAAAGAACTGCAGTGACTAGAAGCAAACAACTAAACAAGACAATAAGGAAATAAATAAGCAAGCAACTAACGCTACCCTATTACCGCTATTACACATATTACATCCACTGGGCATCAAAGTTCGCCACCAGTGCAAATATAGGGAACAAAGCAGCATATTACATACACTGGACGTCAAAATTGGCCACCAGTGCAAATAAACACGGCAGCAAAACAAGAGCATAACTGAAACAACTTCAAAAGAGCTCAAGAAATGTTATCCTGGGTATCCACCATGCTGGCAATAAACTTAGCAAGCTTATTAGCTTTGTCCTGTTTGGCGCCCAAATCCTCCAACGCTTGCTGTTGCACCAGAAATTATGCATCTGAATGCTCCAGGGACTTCCACAGTCCTTCCGCTTCTTGTCGCGGCATAGCTGATCGATGTCTTTCAGCTTGTAGTTGAGACTCAAGAAACCTAACCAATTCAAACAGTGAGTTTGAATAGCTTGTGCAAGCGGTAGTGGCCAGTAACTAGAACACTAAACCAAGACAGGACTTTGGGGTTGTCTCACTGTCTTCAAGATAGTCTTCCTTAGCTATTTTTATCAGATTTTCTGGAGACCAACAAGGATGTCTCACTATCCTGAACCTTATCTGCATTACTTCCTTTACCATTGCTTAATAAGCCACTCTTCCCCAATATTCTGTCAGCATTCTAAAAGAAGAAACAAGCATACACATAACAGGTTTAGCATGTACTAGTATATGAAACTCATTTTGGTGAACCAGTTCATTAGTAAGGTGGACATGATTAAACTACCAAGTCTTCTATTGCCAAGTACTAGTACATAATAAAAGCATCAAACAAACATATATCTATGTCCTATGGTCACTGAATTGTCTTGCCAAATCAAAATAGAGACACAGTTCAAATCATATCAGTTCAAGACAAAGCAGCAGGGAAAGAATACAAAGTGTGGGAAACTACACGGCACAACAAGATTTCAGATGGGTACCACGGGTCGACATGTACAACAACACTATTGGCTCTGTTGTGATGCTAGTAATGTACATGATATGAGAAGTCAACTGTATACACAATTGAAATTGAAATCAACAAAGCTATTGATAAGAGCAAACCTGTTAAAGAAACATGCGTGAACATACCTGCTGTGCCATTGGAGTTTTGAGTGGATCCTTCAATTTAAAAAAAGTTTGTATGAGTAAATACAGTGATACAAGAGCAAAGCAGTATGCACGATAGCAATCATAGTTAAAAAAGGCGCGCCTAAGCGAGTGCTTAAGCGCGCCTAGGTTCTAGGCGTTGGCAAAAAGCATTGCGCATAACTACGCTTAATCTGTGCATAACTACGCATAAGCTTGCGATTTGGTCAGTAAAGCGCAAGGCAGTGGCAAAACGCACAATTAACTCCTAGCACTTTTTTGAACTGTGATACCAATGGAATCTTAAATTAGAACGGTTGTTCTTCAAGTTTAGGCACTTGTTCTACATGAACAGAGTACAATTAGATGCAAGAATATAGTACTTAAAAATAGAAAATGAGCTCATAGACCTTACCATATTCTTGGTTCGGGACCAGTACAGAACAAGGCGTTCCTAGTCATCGTCCAGTAAATGTGTCTCAGGAGAACGTAAGGGAATTTGATGAGTTTCTTTGCCGATGAAGTACGTTTTCTTCAGGTAATTCCGATACTGCCACCAAGAATTATTGAAGATAGCATAGGTATTAGCACAGGTTACCTCATCCTGAGTTTCTAAATCGGTCATTCTCTAAAGAGAAAAATGGGAAAATTTGTTGTATTATAACCATTATGGAGGTAGGATGTATGGGACAAAGCAAAGTAATTGCCATGAATAACATTACTTACACATAAATCCTGGACAAACACCTGCAACTGGCATTTTCCTTCATCTTCAGTATACTATTTCCAAGATGGGAAGATACGCACATACAATTTAACAACATCAAATGCAATAGATGCTAAGCTATGACTAGCTAGTTGTGCTTCCTCCACAGGAATAGGCGTACTAACTGGTGGAGTTGGGGTTCACCATGGTAGTACTAGCCCTTTGGGCACTGGAGCTGCCTTACTAACTGCTCTTGTTTGGGAGCTCTGTGGTGGATATGGTGTTGTGTCAACAGGAATTGGGTTACTATCTGCTGGGGTTGGGGTTAGATTGGGTGAAGCCGGTTCTCTGTCCATCGCAGTAGGGGTAGAATCTGCGAGAGTTTGGGTTATGTGTGGTAGGGTTGGTTCTCGTGCATGTACAACCGGGGTGCTATCTCCACCAAGAGGTAGCACTGTTTTATTTGAAGACCGTGTTTTTAGTCCGCTAGATACTGGCATCACCTGCTCCAATTCAAATGGCTGATAAACAGGAAACATAGTTGAATGTACAGACATTGTATGAGAGACAGATGCAATAGATAGTGTGGAAAAAAGAGGGCCTAAAATAATCGACATGTATATTGTTTAACTAAAACGGATAGCATGACATAATTTCACATATATGATGTCTATCTAAACTGGATAGCATAGCATAACATAATTCAAAGATATGATGAATAACTAAACAGGATCGCATGACATAATTTACCTACATGTTATCTAAGTAATCAGGATCACATTATTTAATTCCCATATGTGATTTATATGCTAAACATAGGGCATTTGATATGATGTCTGAACTAAGAACATGGTGTTGAATATTGTGTATATGATGTCTAAACTATGCAATGCAAGACACCATTTGCATGATATAACCATGCCAAGTTAGAGCATACACCTCGGTGGGGGAATAGGACTGGTCATCTATCTCTGACTCCATCTCTGAGGAGCTATCAGGGCCCAACAAGAGATCTGCTTCAACAGGTAGCACTGTCTGCTCTGAAGGCCTTGTTTTCACTCCAGATTTTTCCATCTCCCACCCAAATGGCCGATTCACAGGAAGAGTAGTTTAATGTACAAACATTGTCGATAAATGGAAATGTAATGAAGAAAAGGATGGGCAAGATATCATTCAAATATATGATGCCTGGTTAAACAGGATGACATTGCACATTTCACATATATTATGGCTGACTAAAAGACATGAGACTGCATAATTCTGATATATGATATAGAAACTAAACAGGTGGCATTACAGAACATGTCTAAACTAAGCAGATGACATATATGATGTCAAAAGTAGGCACTGCAAGGCAACATATGCATGATATGACTAACATCATCATGCCAAGGTAGAGCAAACACCTTGGGGGATAAATAGGAGTGGTCAGCGGCGTTTGAATCCGCCTTAGAAAAGATATCTTCCTCTGGATTACAATCTAGAGAGGGGTGGGGTGGGTCTACCATTGAACCCACCATGGAACAATGTCTGCACGACATTGTATTGCCGCGCAAAACTCTTCTCTTTTTCTCTACAAGTTCAGCATGACTGTGTACAATATCTGACATGCATACGAAAAAATATGGTGAGATTATGTAAGGAGAGCATGCAGAAATTTAGAGTGATGGTAACAACCAGTAGATGGATCCAAAAATAATGATAGCGGGCTGATGATTGCTTTAATTTAATAAAAAGACAGATGATGATTGCTTTACTATTTGTTTCCCACCCAAGATGAACAACATAGGCACACCCTATGTGAACCAGATATTAGACATAGATACTATTCATTGCTGCCTCGAAATGTGCCCCACAACTAATTTAGAACTCAAGTTTGAACATTAATTTGGACCTGACTTGGATTCCAAGAGGTGAATAGGACGATAAAGTAGCAGGTAATTTTAGGAATGCATAACATCAGCAGAAACAAAAGAGTGCGACCTCTCTTGTGGACCCATGTACTCCTCAGGTTCATCTGCTGAGTCGATGATGGTGATGCCGTTGTGGTGGGTGCCGGCGGCAGGGAAGGAGATCTGAAGCGGCGAAAGACGGTCAGGAGTCGTGATGTCTGGTTTGGTGGATGCTTTTGTCGATGGAGCAGCTCAGGTGAGGTGGATGACGTCGCGGCAGGAGCGGGACAAACCACAAAAAGTTCCCTTTGACACCTACCTGTAACTGAAGTAATTCAGTAAGGGCTCATTTGGCTTGCATGATTCTAAAAACGCAATGATAGGAAAAACACCGGAATAGGATAGGAATGCACATGGTAAATAGAGCATTTGTAAACACATGATTTCTGTCAACTTGGGTGTTTAGTTTACAGGAATTGGAAGAGCAGAGGAATGCAAAGAAACATGGCCAAAATAAAGTGAAACCATATGAAAGCGTGTACAGTTAGAATGTTATTCTGCCACTAATGCGCTTGGTCTTGTTTTCATGCATAGGATTTTGAAAAGTAGGTCTAGGTGGATGTTTTGCTTCATTCCTTTCAACAAAATGCATGAATAGTTGAATAGTAGAGTGCCATTGGAAAATTCCCTATTGCTATGTATTTCTGTTGAACCAAAAAAGCCCTAATGGATCGACATGAATGTATAGTAATAAGTGATGCAACAAGTGTACAACCTCTTTGCCATAGCCGTGTCGACCTCGTCATCGTTGGGTTGGTCGATGAAGCAGTTGAGGAAGAGGTGGCTGTCGGAGGTGTGGAGGAAGATCCGAGGAATTTGTAGACGGCGTCCAGGACACTGCTCTGTTGTGATGGATTGTTCTGTCATTGGAGCAGCTCCGGTGAGCCGTAAGACATCAAGGCTGAAGCAGCACAAGACAGACATCGTCAATCTCAACTTGGATTCTAATAGCATCTCAAATAGATGATGTAAAATTTACATCACAAAAAACCACCTGACCACAACAAATGAGGTAAAAACTGTTGACTCTGAACTTAACTGTCGAAACTGAAATTTACTGTGGAATCTGAATGCTACTGTCCAAACTGAACGCAATGGTAGCAGAGAGGCACTTGACATGTAGTTTAGGGAGGGCCTGCAATTCATCTTCAACCTGCACCCCCCTGAGTCGCCAGCCACCACCGGCCGAACCGCCGACCCCAGCGCCGCCTCGCCGCCCCGAAACAACTCCCCACCGCTGGTCCGCCGCCGCCCCGGCCAGCCCTCTAGGCCCCCGCCCCCACCCTGAACCCTAAGATAGATAGTAGGGTACCTCTCCGGTGAGCCCCCTTCCCCGCTATGGGTGGTTCTTCCTTAACTTCGGCGAGCCACCCCCCACACCACCCCCTGAAAATCGATTGACCCAAAGCTCGATTCAGTCGACTGGAGTGTAGCTAAATCGGAGCAGAGCAACAGCATGAGCGAGGGGGAGAGCAGCAGCAGCAGCGCAAGCGAGTGAGCGACAGCCGGAGTAGCAGCAGCTAGGCGAGAAAGCGATCGAGCGAGAGTCGGAGCAGCAGCAGCAGTGCGAGCGAGCGAGCGAGAGTCGGAGCAGTAACAGCAGATCCGGCTGGTATGGACGCCGCCGCTGAAGGGGCCTCGCATTGGGGGAGAGCCGCCGTGGAGATGTCGCCCGCAGCACTGGCTTCAAGGTAGCCGCTCCATGGGGGTGCGGGACGGAGCACTGTTGACGCCGGGAGGTCGAGTTAAGGAGAAGGTGCAATGTGATGAGTGTACAACCTCTTTTGTGGCACCGTGTAGGCCTCGGCTTCGTCCGAGGAGTCGGTGAGGATGCTGCAGTTCCGGTGGAGCAGGTTAAGGCGGCGCTATGGGGATGGAGCAGCCACGATAGACGAGGCGATTGTCGGAGCAGCTCCTTGGAGGTGGAGGATGGGGCGTGAGGGAGTCCTGGACTAGGGGTTGTCCGGATAGCCGGACTATAATCATCAGCCGGACTATCATCGTCAGCCGGACTCCAAGACTATGAAGATACAAGATTGAAGACTTCGTCCCTGTCCGGATAGGACTTTCCTTGGCGTGTAAGGCAAGCTTGGCGATACGGATATGTAGATCTCCTACCATTGTAACCGACTCTATGTAACCCTAGCCCTCTCCGGTGTCTATATAAACCGGATGGCTTTAGTCCGTAGGACACAACAACCATTACGACAATCATACCATAGGCTAGCTTCTAGGGTTTAGCCTCCCTGATCTCGTGGTAGATCTACTCTTGTAATACCCACATTATCAATATCAATCAAGCAGGACGTAGGGTTTTACCTCCATCAAGAGGGCCCGAACCTGGGTAAAACATCGTGTCCCTTGTCTCATGTTTCCATCCGCCTAGACGCACAGTTCGGGACCCCCTACCCGAGATCCGCCGGTTTTGACACTGACATTGGTGCTTTCATTGAGAGTTCCTCTGTGTCGTCGCCGATAGGCTTGATGGCTTCTTCAATCAACAACGACGCGGTCCCGGGTGAGATTTTTCTCCCCGGACAGATCTTTGTATTCGCCGGCTTCGCACTGCGGGCCGATTCACTTGGCCATCTGGAGCAGATCGAAAGCTACGCCCCTGGCCATCAGGTCAGGTTTGGGAGCCTAAACTCCACGGCCGATATCCACGGAGACTTGATCATCGATGGATCCGAGCCGCAGCCGAGCGTGCCGCACTGTCATGATGGGCATGATCTAACTCTGCCGCCGGACAGTTCCTTGGAGGCCGCACATGAATCCGCTCCGACCCATAGTCCGGAGCCGATCGCGCAGATCGAGGATGGGTGGCTGGACACCGCCTCGGGAGCTGCAACTTCCACGGCGATGGAGCCAAACACTGACCTTGTCCCTTATAAAGCTCGTGACTCCGAGGTGCCGGACTCCCTGCCGGACTTCAAACCTCCTACGCCCCTGCCAATCGAATCTGATTGGGCGTCGATCATGGAATTCACCGCTTCGGACATCTTTCAGCACTCACCCTTTGGCGACATCCTGAAATTGCTAAAGCATCTCTTGCTATCCGGAGAGCCCTGGCCGGACTACGGCCAGGATGGTTGGGATGCGGACGACGAAGAAATTCAAAGCCCACCCACCACCCACTTTGTAGCGACTGTCGATGATCTAACCGACATGCTAGACTACGACTCCGAAGACATCGACGGTATGGACGACGCTGTCGGAGACGATCAAGAAGCAGTGCTCACTGAGCACTGGAAGGCCACCCCAACACATGACGTATATATGGTGGACACCCCAAAAGGAAGCGATAACGAGGAACAACGGGGCGCGGCAAAGGATAATCCCGCTGACAAACAACCAAAACGGCGATCCAGACGCCACCCTAAGTCCCGCCTCGACAAAAACAGCATTCCTAATGACCCAGCAATAGAGCAGGGCAAACCAGTGGACGACGAACATGCAACCAAGCAACCGTCCGAACAGGACGAACCAGATAATCAATCCATGCCTGGCGAGACCAACAGTCCAGACGACCACACGCCGGACACACCACTGGAGCATAAGAACCTTCACAAAAGACTCGTCGCCACTGCAAGAAGTCTGAAGAAGGAAAAACGGAAGCTCAAAACAGCGGAAGACATACTCAGAATGAAGTGGAGCAAAGTACTCAAGACTGCAGACAAATATGGCAATGGCCACCAAACAAAGAGCTACCCGAAGCGCAAGCTGCTGCCAGAATTTGACGAGGAAGCCATAGAGCCCTCACAGTCAAAAAACAAAGAGGCCGCCTGGCCGGATAGACGGCCAGATGACAGGCCAAAAGCGACAAGCGGCGCCGCACACAAGCCGACTTATGATCCTGGGAAAACAGACGGCCCAGCCAGGTCCATCTACGGGCCAAAAAAGAGGGCCCCAGGAAGCAATACAACACGACAAGTGTTCGAAGACAGCGGCACACCCAAATACAGGGGCGCCGCACACCCACTATGTTTCACCGATGAGGTGCTGGATCATGAATTTCCAGCAGGGTTCAAACCCATAAACATAGAGGCATACGACGGAACAACAGACCCTGGAGTCTGGATAGAAGATTACATACTACACATACACATGGCTAGAGGAGATGATCTCCACGCCATCAAATACCTACCCCTCAAGCTCAAAGGGCCAGCTCGGCATTGGCTCAAAAGCCTCCCAGAAAACACTATTGGAAGTTGGGAAGAGCTCGAGGACGCATTTAGAGCAAATTTTCAAGGGACTTATGTCCGCCCTCCGGATGCAGACGATCTAAGTCATATAACTCAACAGCCCGGAGAGTCAGCGCGCAAATTCTGGAACAGGTTCCTTACGAAAAAGAACCAAATAGTCGACTGTCCGGACGCTGAAGCCTTAGCAGCTTTTAAACACAACGTCCGAGACGAATGGCTCACCAGACACCTCGGCCAAGAGAAGCCAAGGACAATGGCCGCGCTAACAAGCCTCATGACCCGCTTTTGCGCGGGGAAGGACAGTTGGCTAGCAAGATGCAGCACCAGCGACCCGAGTACATCCGAGATCAGAGATGGAAACGGAAAATCATGGCGCCGAAAGGATCAGCGCCGGAATAAAGAAAAAAGCCCAAAGAGCACGGCGGTCAACGCCGGATTCAAAAGCTCGCGGCCAAACAATAAAACACTGCCTCTCAAGGACAACAGTGACGAACTATCCAACTTAAACAAAATTTTGGATCGGATATGTCAAATCCACAGTACCTCCGGAAGGCCTGCAAACCATACCCACCGAGATTGTTGGGTTTTTAAATAGTCCGGCAGACTCAACGCCGAACACAAGGGGCTCGACGCGCCAAGCAAGGACGATGATGAACTCCACTAGCAGAGCACCGGAAGACAAAAGACTTTCCCACAAGAAGTCAAAACAGTAAACTCACTTCATGTGATAGTACAGAAAAACAATGCGGCACCCGCTAAGATAGGTGTCGCACGGTCCACCCCAGCGGAACCTCGAGATTGGATGTCAGAACCAATCACTTTTGACCACCTGGATTACTCCAGAAGTATTCGAAACGCAGGATGGACTGCTCTGATATTGGATCCTATAATCGACGGACTGCAAGTTACACAAGTCATGATGGACGGCGGTAGTGATTTAAACCTGCTATATCCGGACACAATCCGCAAGTTGGGGATAGACCTTACTAAAATTCGACATAGCCGCACTTCCTTCAAAGGAGTGGCGCCAGGCCCTTACGCCAAGTGCACAGGCTCATTATTACTAGAAGTTGTGTTCGGGTCACCTGACAACTTCCGACGTGAAAAGCTAATCTTTCATGTCGCCCCATTCAAAAGTAGCAATCAAGCACTATTGGGACGTGAAGCCTTCGTCCGCTTTAACGCAATACCACATTACGCGTCTCTTACACTTAAAATGCCCGGCCCACGCGGCATCATTTCATTAAAAGGTCGTCTAAGACCCCGGAGATGGCTGGACGAGTCCGGAATAAATAAGCTAGGGGCTACCTAGCCGCACACCCCTTCACAAGGGGTTGTGCATATAAGCAATAATGAGCTAGCATAGGCTCAGCTTTATTAATTTATATTTCAATTTTTTATGCACTTTTTCGCACAATTTCTTTTCAAACTAAGTTCCTCTCTTTTTACAGATGAACAACGTGCACACCCGTCCAGGATATGGCACAACGGAGACACAGGCGCAGACGTGCAGTAGGGACCCGTTTCAAGGATTCTTTTCAGATTAAGACCCTGCGTAAACCTTTCTTACTGTCTCTTGTTGCTATAATCCCCTGGTTTCTCATTATAACCAGAGAGGAGACTGGCGTTTTGGCATCGGCCGCATCAGAGGATCTTGCCCGTACCTAGACACTAGGGGCTTAGGGCATTGTTCTGCCCGTTATTATAAAGACCGAACACCTTCGAGAGTGTTCGGCGTCTCGAGTTAGGCCTTATATGCATCAGCTCCAAATCATGTCTTTGGTCAAATGTTGGGTTTGCCCGGCTCCTGTGTTTTGCTGCCTTACGTTCTGTATCATCGGCTAACGCGGCACCAGGAGAACTACTGCGATTGTGCCCCAGTTCGGCTGGGCGAGCACCTCAGTAGAGAAAGCCGAAAACTGACTGTCATGATACAGCGAGAGACTGGTCAACCACTCGATCGACCAATGGAATGTTTAGAATTCCTCCGCTTTGACGAAGGGCCGCTTCCCGGTCAGGCACATACGCGCCCCGAATTCAGAGAGCGCGGTGCCCCCAGGGGCTATATCGTAGCCCCACCCTCGAACTCCAATGGCTAAGTGAAAGTGATAAAGCATTATAGTCCGGTTGCCTAGTTTGCTACGCTACCACCTCCTTCACGGGACCGAGACGTCGGATTAAGTGTGAAAATGCGCCATTTTTTGCGAACACCCCCGCACCTTGTGCGTGGGGGCTGAAGCCGACGACTGCCATCTTTCAGGTTATACACACATATACATAAACGACCGCATAGGAGATATTTCACTACTTGAACGCACAAGTATAAAAAAAGCGCTTACATCATAAACATTGTTTTACAAAATAAAACATTCATTTGAACGTGACATTTTTTGAGCACTGTGACTCTATTACACGAGCACCACGCAGAACTTCGCCAAAATAGTGCTCGGCGGGTAACCGGCTCTCGTCCGAACCCTGGGCCGCAACAGCGGTGGCATCCATCTCTGTCCAATGTGTCTTCACACGGGCGAGTGCCATCCGCGCACCCTCTATACAGGCCGACCGCTTCATCGCCTTGATGTGCGGCACCGCCCCAAGAAATTGCTGCAATAAGCCAAAGTAGCTCTTCGGCTTGGGCCTATCCGGCCAGACATGAGTCACGACATCCGTCATGGCAAGCCCGGACAACCTATTCAGCTCAGCCCACTCGGCCAACCGGTCGGTCAGCAGAAGTGAACGCTCCGGACTATGGAATTGAGACCAAAACAGCTCTTCCGTCTTGTGATCCTTCTGGCTTCGGAAGTGCACAACGGCATCCGCCGCACTCGCTGCTAAGTCCATATAAGGATCCTCCGGACCCCACAACTGGCCAAGCTGAGCGTACTTTGGATCCGTAAACCTTCGGCGCAGCAGAAAAGGCTTGCCAGCTACAATGTCTCCGGCCTGGCGCAGCTCTTCCTTTATAGCCCGCATTGCAGAACGGGCATCCTTGGCTTCAGCGGTGGCCTTCCCCAGGTCTTCTTGCCCCGCTAGATGCTCCTTTTCAAGAGCCTCATTGCAGTCGGTAGCATCTTTTAACTTCACGGCCATTTCGGCCATCTCTTCCCTGCTTCGGCAGTGTGCAGCCCTTTCAGCTTCTAACTCCTTGGCCGCCCTCGAGGCAGCCGCATCACTCCTTCTGGCTTGCTCCTTTGCTTGAGAAAGTTCGGCCCGAAGGCTCTCCACAGCAGCGGCACCATCTACATTTCACACGCATGTTGTAAGGAGTGGGCTTCGGCTCCCTTACCAAGTGACCACAAAGAAACACTTACCTTGCGACTCATCAAGTCGCCTGTTTACTAGCGCGATGTCCGCATCCGCAACATCGAGTTGCTGCTTTAGTTCAGCAACTCCATCAGTCCGGCTGGCCCCCGGACGATCCGCCACCTGCATAGGAAATGGCAAAAATTGAAACCTGCGATTTTGATCCTCGGCACGCTGTCGTTTTCGACAACCTACCGAGTCTCAGGGGCTACTATCTATACAGGGCGCACTTTATGTGTAAAACTGTCAAAAGGTGTGTCATTTTTACGTACCTCAAACCCCGCCAGCAAACTCCTGACGGCATTACGCAATCCGCCTTCGGCGGACGAAATCCTTCCAATCACCATACTCATCAATGCATGGTGATCTTCTGAGATAGACGCCTTCTCAAGCAGATCCTTCAGCCGTACACCAGTTGGTGCCGAACTATACGGCTTTGCCAAACTCGGGGGCACCCTCTGTGATGACACTTCAGGCTCGTCCGCCCTATCCGACGGCGCCGTGGTCGGAGGCGTCTCGCTCTCCACCATCTCCGGACGAAGGTCCCCCGAAGACGAGCTCATTTGCGAAGGACGGAGATCCGAACTACAAGGTAAAAAATTGAGTTATCCTCAGAAGCACAAATAGGGTTGTCCCTTATTATAAAACTACCTTTTTTCTACTTACGGCTCGTTGGAGGGCTGATTCTTTAGGGGAGACTGTGCGGCCGGGGCCTCCCCGGACGCAGGACCCTCTGGCGAAGATTTCCTCCCCCGCTTAGGGGCTTTGGCCCCCGGGTCCTCGGAGGCAGTCCTCTTCTCCCCTTGGAGGGAGGGATTCTTGATCCCCCCTCTTTCAAGAGCCTCCTTGGGCGAGGCGGTAGCTCCTCTATTTTCCCCTTCGCCTTCCTCTGAAGGTGCAACCTCCAGCATCTTGACCAGCACGGGATCCGGCGCGGTCTCTGGGAGGGGGGCCGAACACCGTATCAGTTTTGCTTGCGCTATCCACTCCTGTTTAGAAGGAAATCGGTCAAAAGGCGAATCATAGAAAGGCAAACAAACGGTACGTCCGGACTCGGAGCTACTTACTTGTGTATCCGGGCGATTGCATCTTAGGCCAGCATCCTCGGTCAGTTCCGGACACGCCTCTCGTGATCCGAAGAATAATTTGTACATCTCCACAGGTGTCATACCCATGAAGTGTTGAAGAATCTGTGGTCCCTCCGGATTAAACTCCCACAGCCGGAGAGGGCGGCGTTTGCAGGGCAGGAGACGCCTAATCAGCATGACCTGCATTACCACAACCATATCGATCTCCCTCGCTTGGAGGTCTCGAATCCGGCCCTGCAGTAGGGGCACGTCCTTTGACGGCCCCCAGTTGAGCCCTTGGTTGACCCACGACATCAACCATCATGGAGGTCCCGAGCGGAATAAGGGCGGCGGCTTCTGTCTGCTGCCCTTCGGAGCGGTAATATAGAACCACTCCTGTTGCCACAAGCCGAGCTCTTCTTGGAAGGAGCCCTCGGGCCACGGGGCATCGGCCCTCCTGCTTACGGCCGCCCCACCGCACTCTGCTTGACGCCCCTCGATCATCTTCGGCTCCACATTGAAGGTCTTCAGCCACAGGCCGAAGTGGGGGGTGACGCGGAGGAAGGCTTCACAGACGATGATAAATGCGGAAATATGGAGGATGGACTCCGGAGCCAAGTCGTGGAATTCCAACCCATAGTAAAACATGAGCCCTCTCACAAAAGGATCCATTGGGAAGCCTAAACCCCGACGGAGGTGGGATACAAAAACAACGTACTCGCCGGGCTCGGGGGTGGGGATGGCCTGCCCTTTGGCGGGCAACCTATGCGAAATCTCGTAAGACAGGTACTTGGCCTCTCGCAGCTTTAGCACGTCCTCCTCCATGACGGAGGAGGGCATCTACCGGCCCTGAAAGTCGGAACCGGACATTGTTGAAGGTCCGAAGCACTCGAATCTGGGGCTCTGGGTGTTGGAACTTGGAGCAAGGAGAGGATTCGATGGAGGATTGAAGAAAAGAAACGAGCCTTGGCCCCATTATAAAGAGGGAGAATACCGAGAGCCGTCTCCGTGACCGTTCGGGACTCGCCCTCGATAGAGGGGGCGTGGCGACGGGCGCGGTTGGGTTACCCACATCCGTATTGATGAGAACCCCGGGATAAGGGCAACACGATCTCTGCTTCGACAAGACGTGCCAAGGAAACCGCTTCGCTAAACGCGCTGAGGTGGTATAGTAAAAAACGATTCGAGTAAAGGCTTGGTAGTGGTGTGACGTCACGCTACAAAATACGTCAGCAGATTGAACTTGTGTACATATTATACTCTCTACGATGGAATGTGGAATTTATTTTGCAGACCCGGAGACTATCCTGGCGTTCACAATCTTCTATGAATTATTTGGAGGAGGAACCCGCCTTGCAATGCCGAACAATATGCGCGCCGGACTCATCGTCATTGAAGCCTGGTTCAGGGGCTACTGAGGGAGTCCTCGACTAGGGGGTGTCCCGATAGCCAGACTATCATCATCAGCCGGACTATCAACGTCGGCCGGACTCCAAGACTATGAAGATACAAGATTGAAGACTTCATCCCGTGTCCGGATGGGACTTTCCTTGGCGTGGAAGGCAAGCTTGGCGATACGGATATGTAGATCTCCTACCATTGTAACCGACTCTATGTAACCCTAGCCCTCTCTGGTGTCTATATAAACCGGATGGCTTTGGTCCGTAGGACACAACAACCATTACGACAATCATACCATAGGCTAGCTTCTAGGGTTTAGCATCCTTGATCTCGTGGTAGATCTACTCTTGTAATACCCACATTATCAATATCAATCAAGCAGGACGTAGGGTTTTACCTCCATCAAGAGGGCCCGAACCTGGGTAAAACATCGTGTCCCTTGTCTCCTGTTACCATCCGCCTAGACGCATAGTTCGGGACCCGCTACCCGAGATCCGCCGGTTTTGACACCGACAGGGCGGCTGAACCGGCGGGACGACGAGATGGACGACAAAACCTCATCCGAGGAGGTCGACGAGGAACGTCGAGCTGTTGCGGTGGACGACATCGTCGGGGAAGAGGCTCCGGCTGGGCAGCGGTGAGGTGGCGGACGGAGGTGGGTGGGGTTTCGCGGCTGGAGCGGAGAGATTATGGCGGCCTGGGATTTCAAAAGGCGAAAAGGAGGCGATGGGAGGGGGTGAACCATGACTTAGGGACGCACTTGTCCAAAATGTAGGGTGTGTTACAAAAGTACCCGCACCGATTTGAACTAGCGGCCCTTTCGGCTCAGGGTAAGAAGGGGGATTTCGCGTGTCGGGATTTGGCAGCTGGAGGGAGTTTTTGCGCGTGTTGTAATTTTGGGATAGCAAGGCGTGGGTTGCGAAGGCGCCAATTTTGGGAGCACGATATCTGAATTATCAGGATATAATAAGGCGTGGGTTGAATTTTAGGGACAAGCCTAACGTGTAATATTGTACTTGTACGTACCAAATCAATTCGCACTTCCCTCAACCAAGAAGAAAACAAAAAAAACTATTCACACCACACAAAGAGAGAGTCTTGCCCTGTTTTACTATACAAATGCTATTCAAAGATACTCCCTCCTTCCATCTATATACGGCCTAATGCGTCTTTTTGTGGGGACCAAATCTCCGGGTGTTAATTTCCAGAAAATGGCCCTTGTGCTCACAAGCCCCAGGATAACTGTTAGCTGATGAGGCACCAACTTGATACAGAAATTCCAAGCAAAATACAAAATATGTAGTACAAGACCATTCTGGCCTGTGAGTACAACAAATTGTTTCTAATGATTGATGGCGGATGCAGTTTGTGGATCATCAGTGTCTATGGGACTCCAATTCCCACAGGAATAGCTGACAGGTTAACTCCTATCTTCGCGAGGCTGCTATCACCGTTACTTAGGTTCCGGGACTGTCGCCACGGTCGCTCCTCTCTGCGCAAGGATATCTGGCGAAGACAATAGCCAGGGACAAGCCAGTGAGTACTTTGAATGTACTCGCAAACATTATGAACACAGGTATAATATAACAACGATGTGCTGAAAATATTTTATGCTCATGACGTCAGTCACAAAAGATAAATAAAACTCTGATGCGTGCAAGCATGTTATTTATGAATATGCAATAACATAGTAGTATTAAAATTATGAAATAAATAACAAGCATGCCACAGTCGGGCATCTTAGCGACACCACATAAAGGGCTTTAAAAGAAATGCCACAGTCGGGCATCTTAGCGACACCACATAAAGGGCTTTAAAAGAAATGCCACAGTTGGGCGTCTTAGAGACACCACATAAAGGGCTTTAAAAGAAATGCCGCAGTCGGGCGTCTTAGCGACACCACATAAAGGGCTTTAAAAGAAATGCCGCAGTCGGGCGTCTTAGTGACACCACATAAAGGGCTTTAAAAGAAATGCCGCAGTCGGGCGCCTTAGCGACACCACATAAAGGGCTTTAAAAGAAATGCCGCAGTCGGGCGTCTTAGCGACACCACATAAAGGGCTTTAAAAGAAATGCCGCAGTCGGGCGTCTTAGCGACACCACAAAAAGGGCTTTAAAAGAAAACACAGTAAATATCCAGGAGGTAGAACCATCCCTGGGATATTCGATAATACCAATAATATCACGGGCTAGTCAACAATAATAATAATCATAATTATCACAAGTCACAAGTTGTGATTCCAGTTCTGGTTTAACAGTTTCACCTCCGAAGACCGACACTAAGACCGACACTTGACCCATCCCAGACTGTAATCCTTAACCATGGACACGACTATTCGAATAGGTTTAATCTCTGCAGAGGCTGTACTCTTTACCCACGAGTAACGGATTCCTTTAGTCCATCGGGACTAATTCCATCTACGGTCTTTTTGTTGAAAACACACCTAACTTGCACACACCATCTTAACTCACATGTGTATGGAATCACCCACGACACCTGTCAAGCAAAACTCTAAGTGGGGAGGCTACAACCTCGACGTAACATGGGATCACAAAATTTATACCGTGCGCAAACTGGGGAGCTACCCCTTTCGGCTACAACCAAAACACCCATGCTCCCGAACCCGGTGGCATGACTACCGGATGCCTCCAGTATCTTCCACCATGGCCTCTATGTACGGTGTGTGCTAGGAAAGGGGTTGACAACTTACTGAACCGTACCCTACCTTTGGCAGGGACAAGTGGCAGCACGAAACAAGTATGGGGGTTACCGGAACAAGACTCGATCTACGGTCGACTCAGGAGGTTCAAATATTTCCTGCAAGATTAGCATAACAATACATATTCTTCAACCAACAGATAGAAACACCACGCGACATACCCCTTCATGCCATACCGGACACGACCGTCTCGACGGAGGACTAGGGGCAAGACCGTGTCTACCCAAGACAGAGGCCTCCCCGGCTTCCCTTCCGGTATGCATGAGAGGCATATCACGGTGATTTCCATCATAACCATATCAACTCCATCAGCATAAAAATCATTTTTATGCACTCATGAGTAGGATCACATCCTCACATAAAATGACGTATGCTCATGTCGGGGTGGTGCTATCACCGAGTCAAACAACACACACAAAAAATTACACCAGGGTTCAGAATGTTTGCCTTCAGGTCATGGGAAAGCAGGGTGCATTCCAAAACATCTTGAAATCTTCAAGAATCCTATTTTAAAAAATATATATGAATTAATACACAAAATCAAAACAACACAAAAATTCTTTTGAATTTTTTTTAAATAAATCTTAAAATAAACTAGACAATATTTGAGAGAGGTAGGAAAAAGAATTAATTTATATGGAGTTGTAATTAATAAGATATAGCCGGTCAAAGTTTGGCCAAAATCTACTATTTAAAATAAAACAGAAAAGAAAACGTTTCGAATATATACGTACACGTCGAAGGCGTACTTTGGAAACGCGCTTCCACTTAACCCACGTGGACTGGGGCGGGGTCACTGACAGTAGGTCCAGGGGCCCACTAGTCAGGTTTGACCAGTCCATCCCTCCCTCTTCTTCCTTCGCCCGAACGGAGGCGAGGCGACGGCGATCAACGCCGGCGAATGGCTGCTCCCCGCGGGCTCCAGAGAGTCGGGATGGATCCGCAAGACCGGGGCGGTCCTCCCGGTGGTCGTTGGGTCGGCGAGGGTGGAGGGAGTCGCCAACGGTGAGCTTCGTGGCGGAGGAGGCCTCGGGAGCAAAGTGCTTTTGGGGCTGCGGTGGTTCCCGATCAAACTCGAGCAGGGGGAAGGGTTCACGGGAGGAAGAGAAGGCTCCTGGTGGAGAGAGTGGAGAGGGGGAGGTCCAAGTGGTGTCGGAATGGCCGGGGCGGTGGCGGCGGCAGGAGTTGCCAGAGACGGGGAAGAAATCCTCCCCGGGTCGATTGCGAGCTAGGGAAGTGCCATTGGGGTGGCCTGAGGTTGCCTGTGTGCGGGAACGGGCTCGGGGCTCCCTTAAATAGGCGAGTCGAGGCGGTTCAGCGGCGGCCGCGGATGAGCTCGTCGGCGACCGTCTTTCTGTAGCTGCAGGGCATCGTGGCGAGGCTGGGGATGACGGCAGGAGCTAGCGGACGAGCGGCTACTGTTCCAAGGGCGAGCTGGCGAGCGGAGGTGGTTTGGGCGGCGCTGGCCAGCACAGGAGCTGTCAGGCGATAGTGGCGGCTAGCTGCTGGCCTACCGGAGACGTGGCGAGAGCTGCGGGGCTTTTGGGGTGCAGAAGGGGACACGGCGTGCTGGCTGCGGTCGGTCACGGACCGGAGTGAGTGCGGGGCGGGACGCGGCGCCTCGGGCGCACGTGCGTGCCAAACGCACGCTCTCGACGCGCCCAGAGCACGCCCGGGACGTGCTCGACGAAATGCCAGGGTAGCCTAGAGGTCGCGGGTGAGTTTGGCAAGAAACAGGGCTAGTTTAGGGTTAGCAAGGGAATCACGAGACATGATGGATGAGTCAGGGGCTCGAGTTCACAATGTAAACTTGAAATCATGTCAAATCTGGCTATGCACTCAGGGTGTTTGTCAAAATGCCAAGGGCATCCAGGTAGTTCTTGGGGTGGCCAAATCTTCCAGATCAGTGTCTCTATGGATGTATGAGAGGGTGGTGAAGTTAGTTTGCCAAAAGGAGAAACTTGCTAGTGCAAGTTTTGCAAAACTACAATTCTGGACAGGGAGTAAATGGCATCACTACCTGGACCAAAAGTGTTGCAAAGAGTGCATGCTCCTGGACTTAGGGGTTTTGCAGGGTTGACTACAAGCAGGTGAAAGCACAAGGTCACTAGAGCAAGAATGAATGGGGTTGCAGTACAAAACACAAGTCAGGTCCAGAATAAAAAAGAGGTTGGTGCACTTAATTTCTCCATAGAACATCACAAGGTTTTTGCATAAAGTTGGATGGCATGCTACCACTGACATCCCATAATTTTGGTGGAGGCTCTAGGGAAATATTTAATTAGGCTATAGTGCAAAAGTGTCCACTGGACCAAATTTGAAAAACAGGTGTAGAACTCAAAATATGAAATGAAATAAATATATTATTGCATAAAAGTGATTTAGAGACATCACATGACATCTCCAAATTTTGGTTGGATTTTTAGCTAAATATATCAAATGGTTGTAGTTTAAAAAGAGCTCCAAAATTTAAAACAATTCATTTTAATGAATAAAGCTCAGGGTGAAATAATTTAATAAATAATTCTACTGATTAAGAAAATGTTATACAGGGAGCATAGAAGTACAATATGTTTTGGAAATCTCCACTTGGAAAAGACTCCTTAATATTGAAAGAAAGGTTCTGAAATCAACAGAAATAAAAATTTTAAAACTCCTGGCAAAATTTTAATATTTAAAACTTGGTTAAATTTTTGGGGTGTTACATTTTTTATGCTAACTTTGACCAAATATTAGAGCAATAATATATGACATGTAACTTACACAAAGCACACTGTTAATTCGTCTGCGAAAGGAGCTTTCAATGATATAATTTTCACATTGTGCATGTCATGTACTATTAATCTTATCAATAGTCAAAGGCGGTCTTAAAAACGCATTACGCCCTATATAGATGGAAGGAGGGAGTATGAATCCATGTTATGTCCAATTAAATTTTTTTGCTTGCTGTATAATGCATGTAACCTACTCATACCAACATTTTAGTGCATTCCCAATGTCTATACTACCGCTGCAATTCGAACTGAATTTGAGTTCATTTCTCTATTTCAATAAGAATCTACAATCATGATTGTTGCCAACTTCAACCATCATTCGTGTATTACCTTAATAACACACCACATGATTACTATAGAGATAGATATGAACTATGTGTACTACATGAACTCGAATTCTATTTTTTGAATACACTTGATGTTGATTCCAAATAATAGTACATTTGATGTACTAACTATATATTCATGATCTAAATCATGTTGCATACGTACACCGTGTTTATCACACAAAGTATAGTGCCCCGCCCCCTACATTATGACAAGTATTTAGACCTGAGCTGCAAAAGCCACACATTAGCCAAAATTATAATCATTGTTCTACATTATGATATCTTCTTCAAGTATCTGTATCCACTTTTCTATAATGAATTATGATCTTTGTTCGTCTTTTACACCTTGACGACCCTCTTCTTTTTGTAGCTAGCTAGCGCTAACTTTCTATCGTGCATGCACACGCCCGCCCCCTCTCACCCACCCTTAACTTGGCAAGAAAAAGTCCGAATACTTTTGACAGTGCGGCACCCCGAACTTATAGCACTATATCCATCAGCTCCAAATCATGTCTTGGGTCAATAGTTGGGTTTCCCCGGCTGCTATGTTTTGGTACCTTGCATTCCGCTATATCGGCTAAGGTAGAGCAGGGAGAACTACTGCGATTGTGCCCCGGTTCTTCCGGATGAGCACCTCAGTAGAGAAAGCCGAAAACTGACTGTCATGATAAGGCGAGAGTCGGTCGCTATTCGAGAGGTCTCAAATCCTTAAAGATTTTTACCGCTTCAGGCGGGGAATTGGCCTTGTCTGATTTAGGCGTGTATAGCGCCCCGAGTCCGGCCTTCCGGATACTAGGGGCTTCGCCAAAATTTAAAATTGTAGACTTCTATGGCTAAGTGAGAGCGATAAAGCCGTATAGTCTGATTGCCTTGTTCGTGGTGCTAAACACCTCCTTAAAAGGACCAAAAATTTGGATAAAGAGTGTTTATACTTATCCCGAACACCCCAGTACTAGTTACATGGGGGCAGAAGCCGACGAGTGGAAACTCTCAAGAATTTATAAACGGCCGCACAGAAGGTAATATTTTAAATTAACAAGCGCCATACAGCGCACATGAACTCGTTTTCATATTACAGGATGACATGAGTACATTCATTCAAATATTACATCCTTGGTACATTCATCCGCCACAAGGCGAGCACCCTTAATGACATTGTCATAATATTGTTTGGGGTGGCGATGCTCCTTGCCCTTCGGCGGCCCTTCCGTCACCAGCTTCTCGGCATCCATCTTCCCCCAGTGCACTTTTGCACGGGCCAAAGCCATGCGTGCACCCTCAATGCACATGGACCGCTTAATGGGTTCAAGCCACGAACAGGCATTCACCATTCACTTGACAAGGCCAAAGTAGCTGCTGGGCAGGGGCTCACCAGGCCACAGCCGGACTATGAAGTCCTTCATGGCCAGTTCGGCCGCCTTGTGAAGTTCGACCAGTTGCTTCAGCTGGTCTCTCAAGGGCATCGGATGTTCGGCCCCAATATACTGGGACCAAAACAGCTTATCCGTCGAGCTCCCTTCCTTAGCCCGGTAGAACTCTGCGGCATCAGAGATGCTGTGCGGCAGATCTGGGAATGCTCCTGGAGAGCTCCGAATTCGGTTAAGTAAAAGGAAGGTATCCTTCACATGCCTATTTTGCATAATGAAAGCCTTACCCGTAGCTATCTTCTTGGCCGCTTCAATTTCCTGGAGGTCCTTCTAGGCTTTGACCTTGACGTCTTGCACGCTCTGACGGGCCTTCGCAAGCTCCAACTCTTGCGTCTTGGAGTCATGCTCCAAGGGTTCGAATTTTTTGACAAAATCCTGGAGCTCTTGCTGGACCTCATCAACCCGAGCCTCTTGTTTTTTGCGCTCAGTGCGCTCCTTGGCCGCTTTGCTTTCGGCCTCGGACAGTGCCTTCTTAAGGGCCGCCACTTTGGTCGTGGCCCCTAGTAAAATTCATCATGCTTATATTAGCATCAATGGTTTTTTCCTTTATATAACATTCAGACGGGGTATTACTTACCTTTGCTCTCCTCGAGTTGCCTCTTCACGAGGACGAGCTCTTCTTCGGCCCGCCCCAGGCTCTGCCTCAGTACGGAGACCTCCGCAGTGGCGGCGGTGGCGGCCAGCAGCTAAGCCTACTTATTCACATAGACATAATATGATTAGACTCATGGGAATAATATTTGATCCTCTGTTCGGCCTTTCTTTCCGAACACCAAACAGAGCATCAGGGGATACTGTCTATACTGTGATACTTTCTCACAATTTAAATTACTTACCTCAAAGCCTGTACCTTCACGGACTGAACCTTCGCAATCACAGTACTCATAAGAGTACGGTGTCCTTCATCAAGGGAAGCACTCTGAAGTGCTTCCACCAAGTTACCCGATGCCTCTGGATGGACAGAGGTCATCGGCACAGGCGGCTCGCCCCCCTTGGCGAGGGGCTGCCTGCCTGAATCCGGAACCACCCGAGGTTCCAGTGCAGTATCTGTCTGGGGGCCAAGATTGATGTGACCCCCCTCATCAGAATCCATGGGGATCTTCCCCCCCCCCCCCCATGAGCCTGGCATTGGGGGTTTCACCTTGAGGCGCCTCCAGAACTATCTCTCCCTGGCCCGGTATCCTCTAAGACAACACCTCGGTGTCATCCGCGGGTCGGGGAGTGGAGGCCGTCGGGAGCGAATAGATGTTCATCTCCGACAAACTCATGGACCATCCGAAGAGGATAAGTCGATGTGGGCTTTGGACGGACTGCACAAAGGTATTTTGACATGATAAATAAGCCATAAAGCTAAACATGCCAGAATTATTATGGTATCCGGATACTTACGACTTCGCCAGGGGCTTGGCCCTGGGTAGCCACTCCTCCTTGCTGTAGGCGGCTGTGGTGGAGTGGTCCGGAGGGAGGGGCCTTCCTTTCTTGGACCCTTCGGCCTCCCCGGAAGGGGCGACCATCCATTTCTTCTCCCCATCGGTTTGGGGGAGAGGTTTTTCCTCTTCCTCCTCCTCGTTGTCGTTGGAGGAGTGCGCCTCGGTGTCTTCGGACGATGAGTCCGACACCACCTTGCGCTGGAGACTTTTTTGGTCCCTGTGGCCTTCTTCTTGGCCTTCTTCTCCGGCACCTCATAGGGCGTCGGAAACTGCATCTCCGTCAGGAGATCAGTTGCTAGATCTTCACGCAACGGAGCTGGATAGTCGATCCGCTCCACTGTCGCCACATAGTCCTCTTAAATCTGTATAATGGCTCAGATTCAACGCACGAATATACCGAGGAAAGGCACATCTAGTGAAATATAGAGTGCTTACCGAGTTGGCGTGGCGCTTTGCGCTGAGTCCGCGGTCCTCGGTGGTGGGAGGAGGTACTTCGGCGGCCTTGAACAACACCATCCAGACGTCTTTGTGTGTCGTATCGAAGAGCTCTCGCAGCATTTGGTGTTTCGCTGCATCGAACTCCCACAGGTTGAATGCCCGTCTTTTACACAGGAGGATCCAGCGAAAAAGCATGACCTGGACCATGTTGACAAGCTTGATCTTCTTGCTGATCATATTTTTTACGCAGTTCTGGAGTCCGGTCAGCTCCGCGGGCGCACCCCAGGTTAATCCCTTCTTCTTCCAGGAGGTGAGCCACCTGGGAATGCCAGATCGGAATTCGGGGGCCGCCGCCCAGTTGGCATCGCGCGGCTCGGTGATGTAGAACCACCCCGACTGCCACCCCTTTATGGTCTCCACATAGGAGCCCTCAAGCCAGGTGACGCTGGGCATCTTGCCCACCATAGCGTCTCCGCACTCCGCTTGCTGGCCAACCACTATCTTCGGCTTCATGTAGCAGATCTTCAGCCATAGACCGAAGTGCGGCTTGATGTGGAGGAAGGCCTCGCACACGACGATGAACGCCGAGATGTTGAGGATGAAATTAGGGGCCAGATCATGAAAATCTAACCCATAGTAAAACATGATCCCGCTGACAAATGGGTGGAGGGGGAACCCCAGTCCGCGGACGAAGTGGGTGAGGAACACAACCCTCTTGTGGGGTTGTGGAGTCGGAACGATCTGCCCTACGTCTGGGAGCCGGTGCGCGATGTCTGCGGCCAAGTATCCGGCCTCCCGGAGCTTCGTAATGTCCTCCTCCTTGACGGAGGAGGCCATCCACTTGCCTCCCTCTCCGGACATGTTTGGTTGTACGGAGAAGGTGAGAATTGGGGCGCTGGAGCTCGAGCGTGCGAGAATGGATGAACAAAGAAGGAAGAAGGCGTGGGTGAAAGAGGAGAATCCCTATCTCTTTATAAAGGCGGTAGAAACTCTACGCCTCCCCACTTGCCCGGTAAGATCGCTTATTTCCCAAGCGCCATGATTGATGGCGCAGTTGGGTTACCCATACCCGTACTGATGAGAATCCCGTGATAAGGGGACAGGATCTCTGCTTCGACAAGATGTGTCAAGGAAACTGCCTCGCATTACGTGCAGTTGCTGGTTGTGAAAATCGGTTCGAATAAACACCGGGTCGTGGTGTGATGTCACGCTATGAAAAGTTGTCAGCAGATTAGATCCGTGGAATTATGCTCTCTATGGTGGTATGTGGAATTTATTTTGTAGAGCCAGACACGATTCTCGTGTTCAAAATCTTCTATGGAGTATTCGGAGAAGGAACCCGCCTTGCAATGCCGAAGACAATCTGCGCGCCAGACTCATCATCATTGAAGCCTGGTTCAGGGGCTACTGAGGGAGTCCTGGATGAAGGGGTCCTCGGACAGCCGGACTATATACTTTGGCCGGACCGTTGGACTATGAAGATACAAGATTGAAGACTTTGTCCCGTGTCCGGATGGGACTCTCCTTTGCGTGGAAGGCAAGCTTGGCAATTCGGATATGTAGATCTCCTTCTCTGTAACCGACTCTGTGTAACCCTAGCCCCCTCCAGTGTCTATATAAACCGGAGGGTTTAGTCCGTAGGACAACAACAATCATAATCATAGGCTAGCTTCTAGGGTTTAGCCTCTACGATCTCGTGGTAGATCAACTCTTGTAATACTCATCTCATCAAGATCAATCAAGCAGGAAGTAGGGTATTACCTCCATCGAGAGGGCCCGAAGCTGGGTAAAACATCGTGTCCTTGCCTCCTGTTACCATTAGCCTTAGACGCACAGTTCGGGACCCCCTACCCGAGATCCGCCGGTTTTGACACCGACACTCGGCCACACCCGCGCGGTTACACGGTGCAGTTCGTTTCTATATGAAAAGCTAGTTGTCGGTGTCAAAACCGGTGGATCTTGGGTAGGGGGTCACGAACTGTGCGTCTAAGGCTGATGGTAATAGGAGGCGGGGACACAATGTTTACCCAGGTTCAGGCCCTCTCTATGGAGGTAATACCCTACTTCCTGCTTGATTGATCTTGATGAATATGAGTAGTACAAGAGTTGATCTACCACGAGATCGTAGTGGCTAAACCCTAGAAGCCTAGCCTATGATTATGATTGTTGTTGTCTCTACGGACTAAACCCTCCGGTTTATATAGACACCGGAGGGGGCTAGGGTTACACAAAGTCAGTTACAGAGAAAGGAATCTAGGTATCTGAATCACCAATCTTGCCATCCACGTAAAGGAGAGTCCCATCCGGACACGGGAAGAAGTCTTCTATCTTGTATCTCCATAGCCCAACAGTCCGGCCCATGTTAATAGTACGGCTGTTCGAAGACTCCTTAATCCGGGACTCCCTCGGTAGCCCCTGAACCAGGCTTCAATGACGATGAGTCTGGGCACAGATTGTCTTCGGCATTGCAAGGCGGGTTCCTCCTCCGAATATCCCAAAATCATCACCGAACTAAAATAGTGTTCGGCTCTGCAAAACAAATCCCACACACAACCATAGAGTATAATATTTTGAATCATTATGTCATCGCCCGGCCACTATTTTGAATCATTTCCTAGCCTGCCACCCCACATTTCAAGAGGCGGTTTTAGTGGCACGTCTTGTCAAAGCAGAGATCGTGTCCCCTTATTGCGGGATTTTCATCAACATGGGCATGGGTAACCGAACCGTTCTGTTGGCATGATTCCTTGGGAATAGGCATGTTTTAAGGCCGCGGAGGGGACGTTTGATATTCGTCGCCTTTATAAAGGGGCTAAGACCTGTCCTTTCCCTTCCACGCTAATCCTTTCTTCCACCTCCCACCTCAAGTTCCAACACCCAAGGGTCAATCCAGTCACTTCGAGCTTCCAGCCATGTCCGGACCCAGCCTTCAAGGTTGGTGGATGGCCTCTTTTGTCACAGAGGAGGATATCTCGAAGCTCAGGGAGGCAAGATACTTGACTACGAAAATCCTCCACAGGCTTCCTGCTCAAGGGCAGGTTATTCCTTCTCCCAGATCCAATGAGAGGGTCGTGTTTATCTCTCACTTCCTTTGAGGGCTTGGGTTTGCTCTTCATCCCTTCGTTCGAGGGCTCATGTTTTATTACGGACTAGATTTTCATGATCTAGCTCCAGACTCCTTCCTTCACAAATCGGTGTTTAACATCACGTGTGAGGCCTTCCTCCGTATTTCCCCACACTTCGGCTTATGGTTTAAGACCTTTAACGTGAAACCAAAGGTAATCGACGGGAAACAAGTGGAGTGTGGAGGGGCTTCAATAAGCAAACTTACCACTTCTCCTTGGACAAAGGGCTCCTTCACAGAATCTTCTGACCTATGGCAATGGGAGTGGTTTTACATTACCGAACCCCACGGTAAAAAGTGGGCAGCTACACCTGCGTTTCGATCTGGCCCTCTGTTACAGCTTGCATCGTGGGTTAATAAGGGGCTGGACTGGGGTTCTATTGATGAAGTGCAGACATTGCAAAGTCGCGTTCGGAGTCTCATTGAAAAGGACACTAGTCTTACCAATATAATCCAAGTAATGCTAGTCCGCCGGATCCTACCGTCTTAGCGACGTCCTCTCCGCATGTGGGAGTTCAATCCGGAAGGTCCACGGACCCTTCAGCACTTCTCTGGCACAATGCTCAGAGGGATGTGGGAATTATTCTTCAGCGCACAAAAACAGTAGCCGGATACTACAGAAGACATCGGTCCTAACTGCAATCATCCAGATACACCGGTAAGCACATAACTCCCGAACACAATTTAGTCAAATTCCTCATAGTGTTGTACTGATAAAACTCTACTCAGACAGGGCTGGATAAAGAAGGCGGATAGAATTAGGTGTTCAGCTCCACTTCCTGAAGACTCTGCCGATCCGGTGTTAACAAGGATGCTGGCTTCGACACCATATCAAGTGCCGGCAGGGAAAGATAAGGAGGAGAGCGGAGAGGCCCAAGGTGGCCTCCATTCTGGAGGCACACCAGGCAATTTGTCGAGGGAGATTGGAACTTCCACTTCTGGAGGTGAAAGGGAAGGGCGAACTGACATCCCTTCTCCCCATGGGAAGAAGCGGACCGCCTCTGAAGACTTGAAGAGAGAAGCTTCTAAGCGGGGGAAGATATCCCAGTCAGGGGGTGACGTTGACACGCAGTCACTCCATAAAGATAGGCCCTTAGCCGAATCGTAAGTGAACCAGGGTGTTTTAAACATATCCCGTTCTTTCCTGGCTGTAAGGGTAACATTTAAAATATATGTTTGCAGTCTGGTATGCAGGCCTCCTCAACAGTCCTCCTCTTCGGGGGATCTTCTTCCGGAGATGATGGAGAGCGAGACGCCTCCATAGATCTTCCTGCCTGATAAGACAGACGACACCGAGGTGTCGTCCCGGAGGATCTTTCCCGATCAACGAGTGGTGCGAGAGGCAGCGAAGACCGGCCTGAAGGTAACACTTCAGCCGCCCAGGGTCCGGGGTGTGCAACCCCTACGGGGACCAACAACAATAGTCCCGGACTAAGAAGAGACGGCGCAACCTGCTCCGGATCAGGAGGCACCAGATACATTGATGGACACATTATGACGTGCATCCGTTTCAGAGGAATATTATACCTTGATGGGTATGGTGGCTGAGAAGGTTCGATCCGTGAAAAGCGGATTAAATGAAGCCTTTACGAGCCTGCTAAGAGGCTTCGAGGTATGTAATGTGATGTTTTTAATTGTGTTATAAATGCAAAAGTGCACCTGTGTATAGATAGTAGCCCCTGAGACTCTGGTTGACATCCAAAGGGTGGCGATCAGAGGATCAAAATTATATGCCCAGGAAATGATCTGACTAATTAAAACACAGGTTGTTACATCCGTGGCAACTGCCCAAGCTACTGAGGTAGCACATTTGAAGCAGAAAGTTGATGTAGCGGATGATGACATCAGGCTTATTAACAGGCGGCTCAACGAGGCGCAAGGTATGTCTTTGGGGGCACTTAGTATATGCTAGTATTATGAAATGAGTGTGACACTGAGAATTTTTATATGCATGATTATAAATAGTGCCGCCGTTGTTGAGACCCTTCGGGCTGAACTTGCCCGACCAAGGAGCAAGCCAAGATGAGTAATGCGGCTGCCGAAAAGGTGGCTGCTGAATTGAAGGCCGAACAGGCTGCCCAATGCTAGTGCGAGGAGAAAATATCCACTATGGCGCTGGAGCTAAAGGATTTCGCTGGCCGATGTGAATTGCTCAAAAAAGATAACCAAGGCCAAACGGCTAATCTTGACAAGGCCTTACAAGAGGCGAGAGAAGCACGATCTGAGTCTAGAGCGGCTTGGGAGGAGATCTGACAAGCTGGGGAGATCGCGGCTGGTAAGCCCTTCTTATTGCAAACTAAATTCGGCGATCCGAAGTATGCCCTGCTTAATTAGGTGTGGAGTTCTCCAGACACATTGATGGACTTGCCGAAGAGTGTCTTTGATGCGATGCGGTTTTTCCAAGCGCAAGACGGACACACGGCAGAAAAGCTTTTCTGATCACAATTTAGCATTCCCAGGCATCCATTGTTGCTGAACAAACAAATGACCCTGTGGGCTGAGCTCCACAAGCTATCCGGGTCTGCCATGAGGGACGTCGTAGTCCGGTTGTGGCCGACTGAGCCAATTCTGAATAGTTATTTCGGTTTGGTGTGGTGACTTGTTGATGCGGTACCGCGTATCGACGCTGTAAAGCGGTCAACGTGCATAGAAGGTGCACGGATGGCCCTTGCCCGTGTCAAGATGTATTGGGCGAAGATGAAGGCCACCGATATTGCAGCAAAAAGTCCACCCGAGGGCAAGGACTATCACGCGCCAGCACATTATTTTGAAGATGTCATAGAAGGTGCCCGCTTAATAGAGGGTCGGTGCTCAAAATATATTATGTTCGAGTGAACTTGTATTGAAACTGTAAAAGCAATACTATGATATATCTAAGGCTATGTTTTTTGTACTTTTGCCTAACAAGTTTTTGGTGCCTCCTGTGCAGCCGGTTTTATATAATCTGAAAGTTTACTAGTCGTCGGCTTCAGCCCCTCTTGCGTATAACGCTGGGGTGTTCGGAAAAACATTTGATAACTCTTGACCCAACGTCTTGGTCCATTAAGGAGGTGTCAATGCGGTGAACCAGGCAATCGGACTATAGGCTGAGTTTGACGGTGGGTCTATGCTATAGCCCCTGGTACATACACAGTTATCCGAATACAATGCGTTTACATACGTGACAAAAAAACGGTCCTTCATTAATGAGGAAGGAATCGCGAAGATTCCGCTGAGTCATCGAGTGGTTAACCAGCTCTCGCCGCATCATGATAGCCAGTTTTCGGCTTTCTCTACTGAGGTGCTCATCTGGATGAACCAGGACACAATTGCAGTAGTTCTCCCTTTACCCCTAGCCGATATAGCGGAACGTAAGGTAGTAAGCACAGGAGCCGGGCAACCCAACTATTGACCAAAGACATGATTTGAAGCTGATGCATATAAGGCCAAACTTGTGATGCCGAACACCCCCTATAGGTGTTCGGACTTTTCAATACATACCGGGCTGGATACAGCCCCTGGTAATAGACCCTGGTATCAAGGCACGTATGGCAATCTGACGTGGGGAAAGAACCCAGGTGGTGAGGGCATAAATCTCAAAAACGCAATACAAACCAAGCTGCTTCTACAACATCCACTTTAGTACGACGAGTCGTATATTTACAGGTACTGCCGATATCTTTCTTGGACACTTTACATGTCGGGAAAGTATAAAACAAAAAGAGATAAAAAGGTTTACACAGGGTCTTAATCTAAAAAAAAGAAACCTTAGTGCGGGGCCCTGCTGCACGTCTGCACCGTTTTCTCTGTTGTGAAGTGTCCTTGAAGGGTATAGTGTGATGGCCATCTGTAAAAAGGGGAAAAACCAGGTAAAAGAATCCGGTGTGGACATAAGTAGAGATCGTTCATTTTAATGAACTGTGAAAGATAACTTCTAGAGTCTGAATACGGTCGAGCCGAACTATGGCCTTGTTGTATGCAGTGTGCCCCCGACGCCGCCCAAGGAATTTTGAGTGTATATTTGTGTATACGTGGCACATGTGCTATCTCCTTATGGGGCAGTCGATGGGGGCGTAGCTGCTAATCGAGCTCGGGTTTATCTGAGCTGCCACACTGAGGTGTGCATCGGATACGTTTAGCTGTGTCTGCGGTCTTAACGACCGATGAGCTGCTTGGCTTGGATAGGCCGTTTTGTGCTTCGACTGCTAAAGCAACTGTGTATTCTTCTGAACAAAGAGAGCGCTCCATATTTCCGCTGACCATGATGACGCCATGTGGTCCAGGCATTTTGAGTTTTAGATAAGCATAATGCGAGACTGCATTAAAACGGACGAAGGACGTTCTTCTAAGTAGTGCATGATAGCCACTTCGAAATGGAGCTATGTCGAAGATTAGTTCTTTGCTTCAAAAGTTATCGGGAGACCCGAATACAACCTCCAATGTTAAAGAGCCCGTGCAGCGGGCTTCTACGCCCGGTATAACTCCTTTAAAGGTACTGCTGCTTGGCTTAATTCTTGATGGGTCTATCCCCATCTTGCGGATAGTGTCCTGATATATCAGATTGCGACTGTTGCCGCCGTCCATAAGGACTTGGGTGAGGTGGTATCCGTCGTTATTGGATCAAGCACTAGGGCAGCTGAACCCCCGTGACGGATACTAGTCGGATGATCCCTGCGATTAAAGGTGATTGGACAGGCCGACCATGGGTTGAATTTGGGGGAGATGTGCTCGACGGCATAGACATCTCAGAGTGCGTGTTTGCGCTCCCTCTTTGGGATATGAGTGACATAGATCATGTTCACTGTTTTGATCTCCTGCGGAAATTTCTTCTGTCCCCCCGTGTTTGGCTGGCGAGATTCATCCTCGTCTTTGCTCCGAGGTCCCTTCCCCTTGTGTTCGGCATTAAGTTTCTCGGCCTGCTTGAAGACCCAATAGCTACGGTTGGTATGGTTTGCAGGTTTAGCGGGGTTACCATGGATCTAGCAGGGCCTGTCTAGAATTTTATCCAGACTGGATGGACCATCATTATTGCTTTTAAATGGCCTCTTCCGTTAACCGGGTCTAGGGCCCCTGAATCCGGCGTTTACCGTTGTATTGTCTGGGTTGTCTTCATTGTTCCGACGTTTTTTTGTTGCATCGTGGTTTTCCATTGCCATCCCTGACCTTAGATGTGTCGGGATCACTGGTGCTGCTACGGGCTAACCAACTGTCCTCACCCGCGCAAAAACGGGTCATGAGTGTAGTTAAGGCAGCCATTGTCCTTGGCTTTTCCTGGACAAGGTGTCTGGCTAGCCATTCATCCCAGACACTGTGTTTGAAGGCCGCTAAGGCTTCGGCCTCCGGACAATCGACGATTTGGTTCTTCTTAGTGAGAAACCGATTCCAAAGCTTACGGGCTGATTCTCCCGGTTGTTGGATTATGTGACTTAGATCATCTACATCCGGAGGCCGGACATAGGTCCCTTGGAAATTGGCCCGAAAAGCGTCCTCAAGTTCTTCCCAACTTCTAATGGAGTTTTCAGGGAGGCTTTTTAGCCAGTGCCGAGCTAGTCCTTTCAGCTTGAGGGGTAAGTATTTGATGGCATGGAGATCATCTCCGCGAGCCATGTGGATGTGATGAATAAAGTCTTCTATCCAAACCGCAGGGTCCGTCGTTCCATCATATGCCTCTATGTTTACGGGTTTAAACCCTTCTGGAAAATTGTGTTCCACCACCTCATCGGTGAAGCACAGGGGGTGCACAACACCCCTATATTTGACTGTGTCGTGGCATGAGTTCGACGGTTGTGATGTTCGGTATTGACTTCAAACTGGTATGACCGTCATATTTGGCTTGATAGCCACAATCCTGTGTGGGGGCACGGTACCGAGATCCGTAGATGGATTTGGTTTTACCGGCCTTTTTGTCCAGGTCCTCACGTAGATCATGTTTCTGGTCCTGAGCCGCAAACTCCCTTCCTTTATGGGGAGGGGATGCGGGCTTGTGTGCGGCATTATTAGCCGCTCTGTCTCGACCACGAGGTGGTCGGTCCGGCTTGTCGGCCGTATTGTTTTTTGGTGGTATAGGCGCAATAGACTCGTCATCGAATTCGAGCAGCATCTTACGCTTGGGATAGCCCTTTGTTTGGCGATTACAGCCATATTTTTCCTCGGCGTCTAGCACTTCGTTCCATCTGTCATTGAGCGTATCCTGTGCGGCTTTAAGCCACTGTTTCTGCTTCTTCAGGCTCCTTGCAGTGGCGATAAGCCTTTGACGGAGGCGTTCTTGTTCTAATGGTTCTTCCGGACAACGAATTTGTCATCACCCAGGCTGATCTCCTCTTCAGAGACAGGTTGATAATTGCTATCTTCGACATCGTTGTGGTCAGACAACATCCCTGGACTGTGTTCGCCGTTGTCGGTGTCAAAACCGGCGGATCTTGGGTAGGGGGTCCCAAGCAGTGCGTCTTAGGATCAATGGTAACAAGAGACGAGGGACACGATGTTTTACCCAGGTTCAGGCCCTCTCGATGGAGGTAAAACCCTACGTCCTGCTTGATTAATATTGATGATATGGGTAGTACAAGAGTTGATCTACCACGAGATCAGAGAGGCTAAACCCTAGAAGCTAGCCTATGGTATGATTGTTGTATATGTCTATCGACTAGCCTGGCCCCGGTTTATATAATGCCAGAGGCCTAGGATAACAAGAGTCCTAGCCGAATACGCCGGTGGGGGAGGAGTCCTTGTCTTGATCGCCAAGTCTTGTGGATTCTTCCTTGTATGCGGCAGATGTCCGGACTGGCCCATGAGTATACGGCCATGGGGATCCTCGACCCAATCCACCTGATCGGGAGACGACGTGGTGAGTACCCCCTAGTCCAGGACACCGTCAGTAGCCCCCTGAACCGGTCTTCAAGTTGGGGATACTCCTCGATTCTTCCGAACTGTTCTTCATCTTCGGTCGTCGGTCTTGAAAACTGGTTCAACAAATCTTCTCGTCTTCGATCTTGAGGATCGCCGAAATGCATTCGACAAGTTTATACGTTGGGTATCCGAGGAGCCCCTTTTAAGTTTCCGGCCTTTATCAATGCCTTGTTATTTTTATGCCATGCCTTGGGTTTGAAGTTATTCCCAGGAGGCAGTGTCCTCTTGCGTCCGAGCTCTAATGCCGGACTGCATTCGAGGTATCTTTTGCAGCCGAGTACCAATGCCAGACTGCTTCCTAGCTCTACCGCCGGACTATGTATCCGAGCTCCAACGCCGGACTGTATCCGAGGTGTCGTAAATCACCTTGGTTCAAAGAAGTTTGAAGGAGTTTAGCCGAGCTTAATGCCAGAAATGCCCTCTATGGAGCCAGCCACTAGCGTCCGAGCTTTATGCCGGACTACTTCCAAGGTGGTGCACCACCCCGAATGTGGGCCGATTTTTGTCAATATTTTTTGACAGGTGCAATTTATTCTCTGCCGAGATACATAGCCAGTAGCCCTCAAGGTGGGTATCGGTCTAGAACCCGAGATGCCCATGAAGGATGACATAAGACCGTTGATCCCCGTAGCTGCTGAGACTCAAGTTGATTTGCAAAATCGGTCTGAGGATCAAGTCCTAGCTCGGCAGAATACTTCGGGACACAAAAAGCAGCGTGCTTAGTCCTCAAGACTCAGGTTGGGTGCGGCCGACCAACCTAAGGATCAAAATCTCCTCGGAAACTGTATTGCACTTCAAATTTTCTGCATAGAACAGGCAATGCAGTAGCCCCCGAGACACTGGTCGGGTGGCAACACTAGATCAGGGGATTGATGTGCACCTTTAATATTTGTAAACAATAAGCCCGAAGCCCAGTAGCCCCTGAGCCTTAATGCGGGCACGGGAGGCCGAATTAAGGATCGATATCCATAGTAAAATCACAAATTATGTGTAACGACTCTATGTATCCAAGTACTTTACGTCATTAATGCTCGGATCCGTATTGTACAAAACTTTGTTGACCGACCATCAGCGTCCACCTCCTCGGCCATTGCTGAGGAGTGTTTGTCCTACTTTATAAAGCCTTTATGAGGGCAAAGATTGACAATAAACAAGGCAATCTAGCCATACGGTTTTATAAACAAAGGTACGCGGAGAGACATGTTATATTACTTTTTAACAGAAGAAATGTCTTCCAAAGAAAATAGTCCCGCTATCGGTTTCTTTCTTTCGGTTGTCATGCTAAGCATGATCATGAAACCTCAGCTCCAATGTAAGAGCAAAATATCAAGTATTTAGTTTGGGAGGCCAGTTAATAGCCCCCGGTAGTCTTCGGCGACAGTCGAGGTCAAGCCGTAAACACTTCGTCCATTGTTATGAATGGCCCGTCGTTTAACACTGTCATCGGATCGCCAACCAGTTTACGCTTATTGTGACAGTCAGTTTTCGGCTTTCTCCACTGAGGTGCTTAACCATGTGAGCTGGAAGCACAATCGCAGTGGTTCTCCCTTTGCACACCTAGCCGAACAAAGCGGAACATAGGAGGCAAGCGCAGGAGCCGGGCGACCCAACTATTGACCGAAGACACAATTCAAAACTGATGCATATATAGCAATATCCGAGAATGTTTTTGCCGAATCTCTAAAGGTGTCCGGTGTTGCACTGCGAGACTTGTGCTGAAAACACACAAATAGTTTAAAAGTGCCATGGGCTCGAAAAGCCAAAAAACTTGTTCAAAAGGTTAATGTCCGAACTAGATCAAGTGTTCGGTGCCAATTCGAAAATTGGACTTTAGAAAAAAAGGTGCTTCTGCCGTGCTTTAACATGACACATCATATCTCAAAACTTAAAGCGGGTCAGCCTACGGCTTCAACCTCCTATCCCGAAGGCGGAGTACTTCTTACTAGGCCAGTTTAGCAAACTAAACTCTAGCGGCTTTGAGAGAGAAATTAGGCTCCCCGGCTAGTGACCGCACACTTGTGTCGAAAAAAGGAGTGATAAATAATAATAAAAACTTTGCAACGACTAAGAAGAAAAACACTTATCATAAAATGGCTCATATAAATTTAAGATCCCCCAAGTGACTTGGGTAAAATAATGATTGCATGTACCGAAGTACTTATATCATATCTATGTTCAACCGAACTTTAAACGCGTCTTAACCAACCGTCGGCTTCTCCCTCTTCGGTCAAGGACCGAAAAGTGTTATGTACTCCATCTGTCGAGAATATCGACGGTGTTTCCAATAACCAGGTAATCAGGCCATAATGTTGTAACAGACAAAGCGCGCTCAGGGAACTTATGCTATATTACTGCGAAGAGTAAGAAGCATCTTCGAAGAAAATAGTACCCCCACCGATACCTTTCTTTGGTGCTCATTGTTATTATGAGACTTGTGCAATAGATTTTTTGTACTCATGAGTTCCGTTGTGTGCCGACCATGATTGAAAACAATAAGAGCGCTAGCTTTCGGCTTCACCCAGTCTGAGGTCCAGCTCGGGTGACCCGACCGTGACAATCGCAGAGGTGCTCCCTTTGCTCCCTAGCTGAACAATCGGGAACGTAGGGGTAAACACAGGAGCAAGGCAACCCAGCTTGCAAATCGCTTAAGTCAATATGGTGCATATTGTGGCGTAATACACGAACGAGGAACGAAGCCGTACAAGTATAATCATATGCAAGAGGAAAAAGCTTCATGAAGGAAGCCCCCAAGTAAACGGGGTATTTGAATTTGCGCGTCACAAACAAAGTTTGGACAAGGAAATTTTTACAAGCAACTTTTTTCCAAAAAAGTATAATGCTTGGTCGAGCCGAACACAAGTTAAAAATTTAAAAGTTTGAGCATGAAGGCAACTTAGCTGGTTAATGTGTTCGGTATTGATGATGCAGTCCGAGCTTGATGCGGGACAAGGTTCCATCCCCCAAGCCGGTACCGAGGTGGCGGAGCAAAGAGCTCGGCACTCCGAAGTGGTGACATAGCACGGTCAATGCAGGACGGCGGGGTGATGCCGAAGTCCCCGGCATGGGGTAATGAAGTGTTGACGAAGCCCCCGTCCAGCCGAGGTGACGCCAAAGGATATAGTCCGGCTGGATCATTTTCCTGTGCACAAAAAAATAGTGCAAACTGGAGATAATAGTAATAAAAAAAATCGTTGCATAACAAATAATTTATGCAAAGTGAATAATAAAAGAAATATGGCCTGGCGCCGAAGTCAATGTCGATGCAGGGCGGCGGCATGATGCGGTAAAGGCATGGCAAGGCCTGAATTCACTGGTCGGTTCGAGTTCCGGATGCGGCGTTCGCCGGACTATGTACGGAAACTGACCGAGCCACCATGCGACCATCGTTAATGCGGCCACCATTTGATAGACCTGCGTACATATGACGGACAAACCAGAGTAATAATTCATTGGGAAAAATGAACCCTAACAAGCAAAAAAACTAGGATTAATAGCACCTGGCTTATTTGTTGTAGCAATCTGAAGAAAGGTGATTCCCAAAATTGGGATTCAATCCGCACACCTATCGCCTGATGGGCGATAAAGCAATGGCATGGCGATGCTGGCAAAGGTTGGCTCACCGAGGAAAAGCCCTCAGTCCAGCTAACGTGACGGAGCTGGTCAGCTAGCGACGCCGAAGCCTCCTGAGTAGGTTGATGAAGAGATGATGAAGCCCCCGGTCCAGCGATGCAGGTCGTGACGTGGTCGATGCCGGCTTGATGAAGTGACCGTGTGGCGATGCATGTGTGCCCGCTCCGTGTAATCTGTGGGGCGGCGATGTTGGTGACGATTTATCCTTCACGATGCCAAACTATTGTTCGGCTGGCCGAGATGATGATCCAAAGAAATTAAGCTCGGCTCAACAAAGCGACGACGTGTCTAACGCAGGTCGCCCTCCGTGGAGTGATGTTGTCGGGCTGGTTTGACACCGGCGCGACGGTGAAGTTCGTATTGCAAGAATACTTTTAATACTACTGGGATGTGTTTGAGAATAAAACACAACACCCCATACGAAAACTTCCTTCAAAAAGGATGTCCGAGATCCCGTTCAAAAAGAAGATGAATTCGGGTCGGATTCGTTCTCGCGCAGAAAATAGATCCAAAAAGTGATGCACTAATCGGAAGTTTCCCAGAGTTTGGACGGTCGGATCGAGCTGAATTTTTGGTAGGTGGTAGATACGGGAATTCCGCAGCAAATCAACTGTTAGATCCTCCAAAGGACATCCGAGCTAGATGCTGGATACCACGGCCTAGACTCATCCGGATTCTCGTCCAGATTCAACAGGGCTCCGGTATATCGGAGATTGCCGGAGATTCCTCCATCGGAACTCGACGAAATTTTTGCAGGGTTGTTGTAGACTTAATTCCGCATAATTCCACTCAAGTAATCGTTTAAGCGACACTCAAGGAGGCGGTGGCGGCAGATACAAGTTTGTTGTCCAGAAAAACAGCATGGTTGCCTGAGGGCAATGTTGACGTTGAGCCCCCGAGCTCCATGGATGACTCCTCCATGATCTTGATAGAGATCGGAGTTGGTGTTGATGAAGGCCTTTATCCGAACATGACGATCGGAGGTAGGGCGCAGTCCTCGGTCAAGCCAAGGGGACCAGTCGAGCTGGTGACGAAGAAGCCGACGTCGCAGTTGACCTGCAGTCGAGCCATTGATCCTTTCGCCGATCACACAGTGGAACTCTCAATGAAAGCACCAATGTCGGTGTCAAAATCGGTGGATCTTGGGTAGGGGGTCCCAAGCAGTGCGTCTTAGGATCAATGGTAACAAGAGACGAGGGACACGATGTTTTACCCAGGTTCGGGCCCTCTCGATGGAGGTAAAACCCTACGTCCTGCTTCATTAATATTGATGATATGGGTAGTACAAGAGTTGATCTACCACGAGATCAGAGAGGCTAAACCCTAGAAGCTAGCCTATGGTATGATTGTTGTATATGTCTATCGACTAGCCTGGCCCCGATTTATATAATGCCAGAGGCCTAGGATAACAAGAGTCCTAGCCGAATACGCCGGTGGGGGAGGAGTCCTTGTCTTGATCGCCAAGTCTTGTGGATTCTTCCTTGTATGCGGCAGCTGTCCTGACTGGCCCATGAGTATACGGCCATGGGGATCCTCGGCCCAATCCACCTTATCGGGAGACGACGTGGTGAGTACCCCCTAGTCCAGGACACCGTCAGCCGTCCTCTCGCACGTCCTACTCCAACTGGGTGTGTGGGGTCCTCGGCTTGGTCCAGATTATCACCGTCGTCCGCGACAATGTTGCTGTTTTTTCCTTTGCCGGATTCAGATCGGCGCTTCTAACGTTGACATTTGGGATTTTCATCGACATGCATGTCGTTATCGCCGTCGGCCTCCTTCTATTTAAGTGTGCCCACCATGTATATATCGTATGAGGATGTGGCCTTCCACCGCCCTATGGGTGGTGGTTTTTGTGTCTGCTCCTCTCCAGCATCGTCATCCATACCGTCGATGTCTTCGGAGCCGTAATCCAGCATGTCGGCTAATTCTTTGACTGTGGCGATGAAGTGGATGGTGGGTGGGAAGCGAAATTCTCCGTCATCAGCTTCCCATTCAAACCGGATATAATTCGGCTATGAGTCCCCTGACAAGGAGAGGGATTTCAATGAGTTTAACACATCGCCTAGAGGTGAGTGCTGGAAGATGTTCGTGGAGCTGAACTCCAAGATCGGTGCCCAATCAGGTTTGATGGAAGCGGATGCACGCGGTCCGGAACCTATGGCTGGAGACGAATCCGAGGTTCCGGCGACACAAGCCCCGCTCGATGTTGGGTATGTGTGCGGCTCGAACGCCACTGAGTATGTGGCTTCTGTGGCAGGGTTGAGCTGCCCGCCCTCGGACGGCGCAGTCTGCTCCGGATCTAGGGCCAGAGCGGTTACGGGCGCTATCTCCTGAGTGCGGTCCGATGACAGATTTACGTCATGTTCATCATGGTGGCAGGGGACAACCGTCATGGGCTTGAATCCATCAAAGACCAAGTCTCCATGGATATCGGCCATGAAATCCAGGCTTCCATATCTGACCTGATGGCCAAGGGCGTAGCTATCAATCTGCTCTAAATGGCCAAGCGAGTTGGCCCGTAGTGCGAAGCCGCCGAATACGATGATCTATCCGGGGAGGAAGATCTCCCCCTGGACTATGTTGTTGCAGATGAGTGATGGATCCATCAAGCCTTCTGGTGATGATGCAGTGGAACTCTCAATGAAAACACCAATGTTGGTGTCAAAACTGGCGGATCTCGGGTAGGGGGTCCCGAACTGTGCGTCTAAGGCTGATGGTAACAGGAGGCGGGGGAAACAATGTTTACCCAGGTTCGGGCCCTCTCTATGGAGGTAATACCCTACTTCCTGCTTGATTGATCTTGATGAATATGAGTATTACAAGAGTTGATCTACTACGAGATCGTAGTGGCTAAACCCTAGAAGCCTAACCTATGATTATGATTTTTGTTGTCTCTACGGACTAAACCCACTGGTTTAAATAGACACCGGAGGGGGCTAGGGTTACACAAAGTCGGTTACAGAGAAAGGAATCTACATATCCGAATCACCAATCCTGCCATCCTCGCAAAGGAGAGTCCCATTCGCACACATGAAGAAGTCTTCTGTCTTGTATCTTCATAGCCCAACAGTCCGGCCCATGTTAATAGTCCGGCTGTCCGAGGACCCCTTAATCCGGGACTCCCTCAGCAGCCCATGTGATAATTTGACGCGTGTAGCGGTTGTTTACTCGAAGGAGGGTCGGGTACCACGTCTAGACGGAACAAAGTTCAAGTTGACGCGTTAGTATTAAATAAACTTATATATTCCTCAATGGCACGTACAAAATATAAAATGATTGCCATGGGGAAATGGAAAAATGGGTTTGCCTCTCGTCACACCATCTCACACAAGGCGGCGGTGGCCTCTCTCTCAGCGTTGGTTAGTGATCCGGCCGCATCCTGCCGCCGGCGGAAAGGGAGGATGTGCATCATCTCTCCATTCGAAGGCGTTGAGGCAGCACGTCCCAATCTGCGATACCCGCCGTTTTCTCTGACCAAGCTCCGGCGCGGTAGGGCCTTCGCCACTTGCTTGCTGCCACTGTATGGGCAGATCCTGGCCACCGACGCCCTCATAGTAACATCCCTACGACCCTCGGGTACAGCTTCCTCCGGCCTTGCTCCACTGCCCATCTTCCCATGTTGCTGCATGTGGATCTTCTTTAGTTGTTTGTTTAAATTGTATCTCGGCCGGTGTACTTTCCATCTTGCAATCTCGTCCTCAAACCATTTTTGATAAACCACCATGTGCTATCTTTCTCTTATTACATGGAATATGCTTCTTTTTGTCCATGTATGTTTCTTTAACTCATGTTATTGGGCAGTAATTGTTTCCTTTCTACCTCCTTTTGCAAACAGGGCTATCCATTTTCACCTCGTTGCTATTGCGACCATTTGGTGAACTGCACAAATCACTTTTTTCTTAAGAGAGTTTTGTGCAGTTCCGCTAAAATATCACACGGGTAACGTTTTTACATTTCTGTGGGACTGCGGGAAGGGAGATTGGTTTTGCTATCCTCCTCATCCAACTCCGTGCCTAATCTTCTCCAACAAGTAGTAAGTCCTAAAGAGAGATTGTAGAGGTGATCGGTTTCTATTTGTGTGTGTTATGTTTCATCATCTAGTTCCACTATTATTGTAATCCCACTGACTGGATATCTTTGCAAACAGGGATGGTCCGCTTGATTTTAGTGGAGCTGCACAAAATGATCGAATTGTGGTGTCCTCCATACACCTCTTTTTTGGCTACAGAGCTGAGTGAAACTAGCTGCCAAGCAATGAACAATGTGCCAAGGAAATGGAGCCATGCCTACGAACATCATCGATCAATTATATATTTTTATTTATTTGTACACCTTCTGACAACTTTGTCTTCAGTTGTGCTGTGAATATTGGCGCTGATCTGTGAACCATTGAGATGCATTAACAGACATGGTAGTTTCATTTGTATTTGATGGAATGTTGTAACGAGATAATCTTGAGGCAAGGCACATGAATCCTAAGTTGAAACCTTTTTTTCCTGCGGGAACCAAAGTTGAAACCTTCATAGCAGCACAATACAATTTCATTAAAATTATGCGTACATATAAACAAATCCCGAAGGATTGATAGCAATGCCAGAAACAATTCAACTTCGTTTCATCGACATGTTGGACATCCTTCATCCGGCTCCACCTGCCATGCAGCAATATTGAGTGCACAACACAACTGCAGGGAAAGATTCACCCCGGTCGTTGCACCGCAGTAGTAAAGACTAGTGAGCAGTCAAATCATATAGCCCCACCTTCGCCACAGTAAGTTTCTCGGATGAAGCAACCATCATTTCTCTGTTCCTTGAATCCGCTGGCACTCGCATATTCCTAGAGTAATAAGTTGAGGCATGCCCACCTAGCCCACCTATATATCCGCTCACGTGTGATGACCACATGAGCTATCCACTCAGAATGTATGTAAAAAAAATAAAGGTCGATAACTAATGCGGCACCTCGGGCCAATGCGGCCAGATCGCATTTTGCACGAGAAATTACACACCATGTTTCGTTGACATGTGGTCCCGTTCCAACATGTCAGTGAGACGATGGCGAGTCCTTTTCTACTAGTATTTCCGAACGGACGTGTAGGCCGGGGCGCCTCTTCGTGTACCGTGGAAAACTGGTAACTGTCCACCAACTCTTCGCCTTTCCCTCTCGATTTGGAACTGCCGTCACACGCTCTTCCTCCCTCCTCCATTTGCCTTCACTCTTCCTTTTGCCATTGTTCGATCGTCTTCTCCATGGAGGGAACAGGACGGAAACGACCCCGTTGTTCTTCCCTCGATCTGAAAGATGACGTGGTGGAGGAACTCATTGATCGGTGCGATGTCATCACCTCGGCTAGCATGGCAGGTTCATTCAAGACCATTCTCGACTCAGCTAATAACATCATTACAAGGAACCCAAGGGTCCAGGAGCAGTTTGATCTCCCCTATCTTCTTCGTTGTGACCCTGCTGGCTGGCGCGGGGACGACGGAGGCCTTGCCTTGTGCAAGTTGATGCCTCTTGATAATGATATGTATGATGTTAACATGCCATCGCTTGAGGGCAAGGCCTGGGCAGGAGCAAATGGGGATTGGGTTGTTTATATTGGGTACAACTGCGAGTGGGAACTTGTGAATGTGTACACTCGTCACTGGGTTCCACTTCGAAAAATCTCAGCAGACTGCCCAGAGGTTGTGCACACCGGTATTCTACGCACGTTCAAATACGATCATGGTGATTGTCTTCTATGAAAGATAGCAATTTGTCGAGTTCCCAACCGCTCCTGGAATTACAAAAACTATGAAGTTGTTGCTATCTTCGACAAGCTTGTTGCCGTCCTTCGTGGTTCGACTCAATGGATATTGCTCAAAAATCAATTTCTATACAGGGATGTGTACCGTAATGCAATTCAATATGAGAGTCTTGTGTTTGCTTCCACCACTCATGGCACTGTTTTTGCATGGGATCCTCGTAGCTTCGATACGTTTGTCTTCCACCGTAATTATAATTGTTTCATCCACATGCATGCGGGTTAGCAAGTTTCCCTTTACTAATTAACCTTCTTCTTGTGTTTCCAAGGTCCTGTGAGCATTCCACCACCTATACTTGAAAAATTTTATAACCAAGGGGGAGATGACGATGGTGATGATCACGAGCATGAGGACGAGCAGGGCCCATATACTCAATGGTGCCTGGCAACTTATTCCGATGGATCACCCCTTCTTGTTTGTATACAGCCCACTGCTGATGTTACTACTAAGGAAGCAGGTGTTGTCTCCCATGGTCGCACTCTCCGGACCTATTCCAACACCCGCTGCATGGTATTCGGGATGGATACTAGTGTGCTAGCACTAACACCTTCTCCCTGGTATAGTATTGATAGTCTTGGAGAAAACTCGCTCTTCCTTGGACAAAACTATCCAATGATGGTGAAAGGCGTTCCAACTGCTGTTGACACAACATTACTACCATTTATGAGAAGCAATTGTATCTATACCTCGGACATTTCGGTGGTTCCCTACCCTTACTAATATAGTAGGCTGCTTCAGCCTGGATGATTAGTCCTACATTGGTCTCGAGATTGACAATAGAAGGCCCTCCCTAGAGAATCACTTGTGGTTCAAAGCAAGCGTTTCCAACGCCGAGGATTGGTTGAGTTGAAGTTCATTTCATTGCTTGTTATTTCTTGTGTGATGAAAACTTTAGTATTTATAATGTATCCTCGTTGTCGTTGTGGGTTGATGACCTGTTGTATGTAATAAAATGATATGCCTGTGATAAACATACTAAATTTATGAATGGCTTTCGAGTCGCTTCTCTGAGCAAGTGCTGCGACGAGGCAAAAAGATATTTTCCGAATACATAATTGTACGTGCATTGCAACAGGTTATCGGATGAGGCCAATCAACAATAGTAGTACACTATTTGTACTAGCTTCACATGCTTCGTGCGTCGGGCGGGTGTTTTCACTGTAGCTATGAATCCCATCATCCTAGTCCTCGAATGAGTCTAGTAGAAATTGCATTCTGATGTTTGGGTTCAAACTTTCAGAACTGCTGCACTATCTCTATGTCTATGTATACGTAATACAACAAGTTTTAAACATGAGACCAGCCACCCACCCTCACAAAGAACACTTTTTAACCTAGCACAGACTCCAGGAAATTTGGCCACAGTGTGAGGTGGGCCATATGTTAATGTGTTTGTTGTACGTAACCAGCACCTCGAATCGTCGATACTACTACTATATATAGTAGGAGTAGTAGGGTGGCATGGGCCAAAACAAGCATTCACGTCCAGGAGTACGGCACACGCCACCAATACGACTTCCATCTGACACCATATTTCTTGGAGTCCATGCTACAGCAATCTCTTCAACCTCGTCGTTTCTCTAACTCAGCCATCGCGCGGTGGGCGAGGTGGGGGTTTGCCAATAGTCGGTTTCCTCAACTGCGGTCCCACTTGTAAGGCAACTCCAACGCACGACCCCAAATGGACCTTCGTTTTTCCACGATTTTGTCCATTTGGGTAGGGCAATGAGGTCGTGTCCGGGCCATTTCTAGGATGTGGTGGCCGTGCACCGAACGCGCGGACGCATCCCGGCCGCGTACATTTTTCTTTGCAAACACATATCTTTTTTTCATCATTGATTTTTGGTACATGGAAATACATCACCAAAATTTGACTGGAAAAGCAAGACCAAAGAAAACAAGAACCACAAGAATACATTTTAGAAGATATCCAACTTCCATAATTGCTCCTGTAAGTTGGATTAGTTCCTTCTCATTGCATTCATTGTTGATCTGTGGAGGCTCGATCTTGCGTGCTTCTTTCTTCTTCAGGTGTAAAGAAGTAGATGTTGCTTCCTTCCTCGCATCTAGTCTCGTGTCTAGCATCTAATCTATCAACAAGTGCACTAGTCTCATCTCTAGCCTCTATGCTAGCTAAAAGTGCTAGAACATCTACTAAATTGCGCTCTATCAATATATCGATGTACTCTTCTTCCCAATACCAAAGCTTGCATCCATTCTACACAATAAAATTTTGAGTTAGCAGAACTAGTCTAATCCGAGAGCACAACCAAAGATTTGGTTGAGTTCTTCCTCCTTTTGCCGACACGTGGGACATCCAGCATCCAGGTCGTGTCATGCAAGAAACTGGAGTGGTAGTTGAAGCCACGTGATGTGCATCTTGGGTTAAACTGTAAATAGAATCTTACTACTCTTGAGTAACTCCAAAAGCAGCCACCCAAGATCTTTATTTGATTTGTTTTTCATCACCCGCACGTCAAGGTGAAAGATGTGTAGGTTCAGTGGGTTCTCTTGCGTTTTCACTGACATGTGGGACCACATATGAGCAAACAGACGATGGGCTCCACGCGTCTGCTGGCTGGCTGAGAAGAGAGATAGAGGAGGGCTGAGCACGGACTCCGGGAAATTTGTTCTACGTAACTAGCACCTCGATATTCGCGTGTGGTTGTTTCTAGAATAAAAAAAAGGAGGTACCCCTACTTATGTTACTCCCACTACGCCTAGCCTAAGGTTAGTAGGTGACCTTGTGCTTGGCCCTTCGCCTCTTCCGGAAGTCGATGGTTCTACAATAGTACTTCTAGCTATATGACAGCAAATGAACTGCCGCACGCCCACCGGTTGTAAGCAAAAGTTTCTCCTTGTGCTGCGAGCCACCACGCATGCGTTGGCAAGGGAGAAGGCGTAATCAAGCTTCTCGATGTTCTGCGAGTTGACGAGACACATCAAAGTTAATTAGTACGTACTCTGTCCAAAAAAGGGATGATCATGTCATGGCTACCATCCCGTGCTCCGTCGTTGAGTACGTGCACTATTTGCATGCCATCGAGGAGGAAAAATATTGCGTAGTAGGTGCCATCAAAGTGTACGACTCACTTATGCACTGCTTTTCTGATTATCTCCATTTTCTTGCATGACACGTGCACCTTGATGCTAGATGTCTCGCGTGTTGGCAAAAGGATGAACAAAGCTCACGTAAAAGAAAAAGAGTTGAAGAACATAGATTCCCGACGACCGAGAGGGAGCAAGGAACCTCACGGTGGAGCGTCTGCAAGGAACGTTGCACGTTTTCCCCTGTTTTTTGCCGCCTGCCCACCTATAAACAAATAAATACATCAGGATGCTAACTTGAAGATGTTTTATAGTTTATATTGATAACCACGCAACAAGCCACACATGTACAGGACGCATGCAGCCACGCATGTACACACGCCAACGCACTCCATCCGATCCAACTCATGCACATACGCGCACAACATGGAGCACACAACGCACGTACACAACACGTGCATGCACACACACTCAGCCACAGAATGCTCGTGAATAACACATGCATGCGCACACACTCGGCTGCATGGAGGCGTGCGCCATCTGCGGCGACGTCCGGTTCGTCGTGCTACGGCGAAGCTCGCACACAACAGCGCCTATGCATCTCTTGCAGCACCTCTTTGCCGTCGTTGCTCAACAACTAGTCGGAGACGAATACGACCGCAGCCTCGGCCTTAGAGCTAGCACCGATGGAAAAACACGCACGCTGCACGCACATGAGCACGTACGGAGTGCCCACGACGTGGTGCATCCCCAGTCGCCTCTACTCCTTCTGCGCACGTTGTCTATCATGGTGGCTGCATGCCTAATGATGATGTTGGTGAGATCTTCTAGGACTCAGATGATGACGCGGAAAATTATGAGACACAAGGTGACGTACACCGTCAAGGTCCACGGTGAAGGGAGTGGTAAGTGCTAAGTGCTTAGATGTGCTTAGATGAGGTGCTAAGTGCATTAAATGGCTTAGTAACTCAAGTCTTCAATGCATAGGTGCTTAGTTTATTGTTTCTAAGCTTGCTTCATTTAATTAGCTATAGACTCAAAACTGTCTTTCCACCGTTTCTTCCTACGATCACCAAACTAGTCTCTCTCTTCTTAATTAACTTGCCACATCATATTTTATGCCTACGTGGCAGGCTTAGCAGCTAGACATGGTGGAGCCCTGGGAGAGGCCAAGGCTGGTCATAGTGGGGAGTAACTTATACTGTAACATATTCCTATGTTACTCTAAACATCTCTATAAACCGGAAAGGAGGGAGTAGTAACATAGACTAGTGTCATATGCATGAAACTACTAGTGAGTATGGGAGCACATGATATTTCCCCGTCCAGACCGATCCCAAGTTGGCTTCTCACCTTCTTGGCCCAACAAAAACCCCTCCCCCCTCCCGCACGCGCTTCCCGCCCGGCGCCAGCTGAGCCCGCCGCTCCACATTGATGGCAAGTCAGGGCGACGCGACCTCTCACTGCTTCCGCCATTGAAGCAGCGGGCCGACCGAGGGCACCGCCCACTGCACGCCCGGCATTTCAGACTACACAGTGGAGAGTAACTTTAGAGCAAGTACTACAATTAGATGACATAAGCAGGCTATAAGGATTTAAATATAGTATTTGTGCTTAGTTGAAGGAGAGAGAAGAGGAGAGAGAAGAGAAGCGGATTGTAAACTTGTAGCCGGTTGTAGCAGGAGCCCCAACATACTTTGTGAGAAAAAAGGTGGGGCCATTATTAATGATATAGTATTTATACTAAAGGGACTAACGGACGCCTTAATTACTCCTTTTTTTAGACAAACCTTGGTGGGGCTATTATTGACTTGGACGTGGGGTTTGGGGGCCAAAGTCCTACTATTATACTTGGTCTTACTCGCACAACCGACCTGACATGCTCTACCCTAGCCGCCGCGGAATCATATGGTTTCGCACCATTCCAGATCTTAGCGCTACCATGCAATTCTTCTCCAGCCCTCCTTCTGGCATGCACCGCGAGAAGCGACATCAGTCCTCCGAATCCCGCCTTTCGTGATCCTGTACGAGAGAGGGGTGATCAGGTTTTTGGGGAGCACACTCATGTGACTGCTGCCAGCGACGACTTCCTCAACGACACCTTCTTCCCCGACCTCGGTAACCTCTTCATTAACGACATGAGTGACAACATCAACCATAGTGTTTCTACTCCCACTATACAGTATGTGATTCTGTCCTCCTGGTTTAGTCCGCATCATTACTTTGATGTTTGCAATTGTCGTCATGATCTATTTACTGCTGATTCGGATTAAATCTCATAGTAAATTGCTCATATATCCAACAATCCAATCCAAAAACCTGATTATAGGCAATTTACTCCGAGTGGTTTTGCTGCGCTTTTGAAGCCGCCTACTTTCAAGGGGGTGCGATATAAAAGGTGGCGCACAAGAGCAAAATATTGGTTTCAGATCATGTACTGCTATGACACCACTAAGGGTAAGCCTGAGGGCGATCTTAATCCTACACAGCAGGAAGCTTTTGAGAACATGGATACCCTCTTCAAAGCCGCCCTGCTAAGTGTTCTTGACGATTCCATTGTGGATTGATAAATGTCTTTTGAGAGCAGAAAATACATGTAGGCTATGCTCGAGGCCACGTTTGGGCCCTCGGGCGCTGGCAATGAGTTGTACGTCATGGAGCAATTCTGTGACTACAAGATGACTGATGAGCGCTCTGTTGTTCAGCAGACTCATGAGATACAGTCACTCTCTAAGGAACTTGAGTACTTTAAGTGTGTGTTGCCGGACAAATTTGTTGCTGGGACCATCATTACCAAGCTTCCACCTTCGTGGAACGATTTTGCTACTTCTCTGAAAAACACCATGCTAGCACCATGAGTTTTCTATTTTGGATCTCATTAGCACTCTTGATTTTGAAGAGAAGGCGAGAGCAAAAGACACACGTGATCGGGTCACTGAGGGAGCTTCTAGTGCCCACATGGTACACGAGAAGAACTTCCAGCCCAACCAGCCGCAAAACAACAAGAACAAATCTCAGGGGAAAGGCACTTTTGATGCAAAGAACAAGCCGTCACATTCTACCAACTTCAAGAAGAATTCTCATAACGGGAAGGGATAGAAACCTCAATTTTGGTAGCACTACACAAAATTTATATGGCTGCATCTACCTGCTATCATCTAATCTCATGGTGCTCCAGGTATTCCTACATTTGTAACTAGGTACAATGACCACCGCAAGATGAAATTAGCTTATTTGTACATTGACTTGCTAAATGTAGTGCAGAACGATCCTGTCATGTGTGGAGGAGCAAACAAGCAGTGCAGCCGAAGGTGGAAATCAACCAAGGACTTATGAAATTATATATAATCTTCCTTTGGCAGGTCGTCCAAATGATCGTGTTTTGTCATGCCGAGCTATTGATATGTGCTACTGTTTTGCAACACCGTTTAAGTATAGCTACTGTTTTCCTATCTTTTCAGATTCGGGACAATGAAGATGATTTCAGGGGAAGTGCACAATATGGACTCATGTTGAGTCATCTCTATTGCCTCATGTGTTTGCTGCAAATGTGTCTGCATCAATTGCAAGATGAGGTAGCTAGCTAGCTGTGGAGTTGCCAACATGCTCAAAGTGCTCGCAACATTGAGAAGAAACAAGCATGCCCAGGAAATTAATGCGTGCGCAGGGAGGCCCTTTGCTCAGAGAAGCATCGACCAATTTTCTTTATTTCCACACCTTCTCACAGCTTTTATTGGTTATAGTATGGTGAATCATTGAGATGCATAAACATGCTGAACTTTTGTTCTTCTGAATGTTAGTATGCATACCTTATCTTCTGAAGCTTAGTTTAATGTGAGTGTCTGCATCCAGTACCGCATCCTCTAATTTGGTGGATGCCAAGTTGAAAAAGGTTACCGATGAGTAGCCATAAGCTGGAGGCGTCTCTTTTTTTCTTTCGAATGGGCAATAAGCTGGAGAGTGTCTCGGGCTGCCTCTAGCACAAGGCCCTCCAGTACAAAAACAGGCAGCCAACTGGGCCGATACAAAAGCCTATCCATCTTAAAGCCCATTTGTTTTTGTTTTTTGCGTGGAGAAGCCCATATTTCTTGAAGAGGGGGCGATCCCAGAAAAACCCTCCTTCCTCCTCGCTTCCACTTATACTCCCTCCGTCCGGGTTTATTAGGCCCATGAGCCAATTGCTAAGACCAAGAAGATACACATAGATTCGCTCAAAAAAAGGTGCACACAAAGAAAATAAATCTCCTTAATTTACTCCATAACCACCCGATTAAATAGGCCTAGTAACAAACCAGGTGCATGCAGTGGCCGGTGGGCACATGCATCTTGCATGCATGGCCAGTCAGCCAAGTCCATGCGCCAACTCCAATGCAACAACTAAAAAGAAGAGAGCGGTTCTTGGGAAAAAGAAAGTAGTTAGTGTAGCGGGCCTTATAAACACGAACAGCTCACTCTCCGGCTTCCGTCTCCCCCTAATCCCCCCCGCTCCCCATTCTTTCTCACTCGTCCAGAAAACCCCCGCTCACCTTCTTCCTCACTCATACAGAATACGCCAGCTCCTCTTCTTCCACTCCTACCGAAATCCCCAGCCCTCCTTCTTCCCCACTCGCACTGCCACTAGGCTCATCTCTGGCTACTCTGCTCAAACCCGTGAGCTCGGCATGATGCCCACAAGGAAAATGGAGTCAGCTGGCCCCAGCGCCAAGAAGATGAGGCCCCCGCCAGCGGCGACGCCGCTTGTAGATCCCGCACCCGGTAGCGCGGGGAGAAGCAGCGAGCCCCCCCCCCCTCACACACACACGAATCTGAGGAACCGGTAGAATCTCCGGTGGACCGCATCAGTGATCTCCAGGATGTCATCCTTGAGGAGATCATCTCGCTTCTCCCCACCAAGGATTGCTACCGCACACAAGTCCTCTCAACTTGGTGGCGCCCTCTATGGCGCACCGCGCCCCTCAATCTCGACTGTCGTCAAATATTTGTCCTTCCTGAATTTGATCTTCTCAGAGCCATCATCTCCTCTCACCAGCAGGGCCCCGTTCAATGCCTCTGCATCCCGACACACTACCTGCTGCCCAAACCCGGCACGATGGATGCTTGGATGACATCCCCTGAATTCGGAAAACTCCAGCAGTTTGAGTTGTACCATTACCACAAAAGTTTCATACCACGAACACACCAAGAATTTGTGCCCACACCACCGTTATCCATCTCGCGGGTTTCCTCCTCTCTCCACACCGCCACCTTCGCCCGGTGCCATCTACCAGACGATCTGGTACAAATGCTTTGACTCCCACTGCTAAAAAAACTTTCGCTTGTGGTGGTTTATCTGTCAGAGGCCTCACTACACAACATCATCCACTCCAGTTGCCCTGCCCTAGAGCGCTTGCTGATTGTTTTGAGTATAGAAATCTATATCAGTTGTCTCCAAATAAAGTCACCACACCTTAAAAGCATTGGAATTAGTTTTGAAGGACAGCATCTCATCATCGAAGATGCCCCTTCACTTCAAAGGTTGCTCCTTGATAATTGTTATAGACCTTCACAAATAACTGTCGTCTCTATGCCCAAACTAGAGACCTTGGGTGTAATTCATGACCCGTTTAATGATCACAAGGAGTTGGTGTTTGGCTCCTCACCTTTTCAGGTACCGTATATTATCATCTACACATTTGTAATCATAAGCTGCATTTTTCATTTGTGCGCATAAGTTTTATATCATCTTGGAGTACACTTTGGGTACTAATATTATGTTATATGCTCAATGAAGAGTTCGTCCATTGATAGCCTATCAATGCTGCTGGATTCTGTCAAGATCATATATATTAGAATGTTTGGTTTTGATCTGAACATAATTATTGGCTTGCTACGATGCTTTCAATCTCTGGATAATTTATATATAGAGGTGATGATTCCATGCACATTGAAAGCCCGTATATATTGTACTAGAATTAACTATTCAGCTGTCATTCTTTTGACATACTCTTTTTTCAGACCTTGACTGTTTTCAATCTTCATGTCTACTTAGGCAGAATCACATGGAGCAAAACATATAACCAATCGGTGGCGTAATAAGCACCAGGATTTTCTCAGTTCTCATGACATTCGTTTGAGGACAATAACGATGGAAGGATATGCATCCAACCAGGCAAACAGAAGCTTTGTCACATTCTTCCTATTGAATGCGAAGTTACTATTGTCCATGAGGCTTAATTTTTACCACAAGAGATTTCTCGCGGACGGACATGTTGAACAGCAAAAAAAGAAGTTTCAGGTGGGCAAATGAGCTTCTAAACGTGCTCGGCTTCTATTTACAACAAGTTGTAGTCATCCTGAAATAATTTTTTTTGCACAGGATGTTGATTTTATGGATCAGATCGATCCATTTGTTTGTGACTGCAAAAAAGAGTGGTTGGGTTAGATGTTACTGCCATGTTCAATCTGGGTTTTGTCTAAAATTTGATGAACAATTAATCCTTGGGCTTTTTGTACCGTTTGTATGCTTGAGTTGCATGTTGTTGCCCTCGTACTCCCCTCCACCTGCCACTACACTGCCGCATCTGCCACGGCTGCTGTTTGTTCCCGTCTAAGGCCTCGCCATCGTTCTCCGCCTTGGTTTGCTCGCTGTGCCCGCCACCGTCTGGCATTGTCAACATGGTCAACAACCAAGAGAATCAGGAGATGATTGTACGTGGAGAGGCTGACAGTAGGGACCCACCGGGGTCATTGCATTTCGCAAGCAGGTGCCTTGTTATTACAAGCCAAAAAATACTTCCTCCTAATTGTTTGACAACTAAGTCCCACGCCATTGTAAATGTAGTAAATAAACAAGAAAATTACACAACGAGCGGATAACACTTGGGACCCAGCAGATCGCCCAGTTGTTTCTTTAGTTTCAGAGACGGAGCTCAACTGCGCGCTGTGCGGGGGTTGTGGCCTGTCTAGCCCACGCTTACGCTTTTATTAAGCACATGACGAGCCCGGTTGATATATTTTTTCTTTCTGAAAATGGCTAGCCCAGTTCTTTTTTCTTGGAGAATACCAAAACCGAGGCCTAGTTGCTTTTCTCAGCCCTGTTGGGCTGCAAATCTTTCAAGATGAGGAGGGATGTAAGTAGTAAGAAATGGGCTTCCCCAGAAAATGGGCAATAAGTTGTAAGAAATGGGCTGTAAATTTTTAAACCAAACCGGCAATTGCATTAAAATATCATTTTTTCAGGATTTCTCTACTCTTTACTCTTATAAAAACCGAAGCCAACTGGCAATTACATTAAAATATCATCTTTTCTCCCACAAGATAAACTACTCATACAAATGCATCTTCATGTTCCGTGCAATGAACGGGCATCTTGCTAGTTAAGATTCTAAATTTCATTCATTTTTTTGCGGAGAATTGTTTTTTGAATTTTATTTTGATATAATTTTTTTAAAATTATTTTTAATGTGACTCAAAATTTCGTGCTTAAAAGAGTTCGGACCCCACCAAAATATGCAAAATTTCGTTGAATTTTTTAGCAGTGCCCAGAATATTTGGTCGGTAATGCTAATAAAAAGAATGTGGGCTTCAAATATCCATAAGAATTAGCAAATGGGCTGTAAATTATTGAAAATAATGGCTAATGGGTTGTATGCTGTTTTCCAAAGATTTGGAGGCTGACTTCTGGGCCTACTAGGTTGACGATGACGCTGTCCTAAATTTTTTTTGGACGCGTACGCAAGGCTTTGTCAACTTAGTCAACACACAGCAGTGACTGTTGGATGTCCATCCAACGGCCGTCGTGCTTCTTAAATCTCTGATCTTCCTGCTCCAGCCACCCAAACCATCGCCAGCGGGACTACCTGCTCCCTCCTCCCGTGGCTGGTTGTGCTGCCGCCAGGCCATCCCTCTAACCACCCACACATCCTGTTATTTTCTGGTGACATCAGCATCACCCCGCAGCCGACCAGTTAGCACTCGTACTCCCCTCAGAGTGGGCATCCGCTGTGGTGGCTTCGTCGGCTCCGGATGGTTTCCTTCCTGGGACTCGCCCTCATCCACCGCGTTTGTGCTCTCGGCGCGGCGAGGTCAACATGGTTAACAAACAACAGCCATCGTAAGAGGCTGACAGTAGGGGCCCACACAAGGAAATGCCTCCTTATTACGCGCAAAATAATGATTCCTCCACCTGACAGCTGGGACCAACTGGAAGGGCCTCTGTATTTCGTGAAAAAAATGTTCCCCCCGCTGTCAGCTCGGACCCACTGGAAGTGCCTCCTTATTAGGCACAAAAAAAATGAATACTCCCTGTGCTAGCTGGGACCCACCTTGGTGGGAGGCTGACTTGTGGCCCTACTAAGTTGACTGGGACGGAGGGCTTTGTCAACTTAGTTAATATGAACGATTCTAGCTCCAGTGACTGTACGATGTCCATCCAACGGCTGTAGTGCTTCTTCAACCTCTGGTCTTCTTGCTCCAGCCGCCCAAAGCAGCGCCGGTCGTGTCGCATGCTCCTACCTCCCGTGGCCGGCTGTGCTGCCGCGGAGGCCTCACCGCCCCCTACTATTACCACCGCTGGCCAGGCCTTGCGGTGACGGCAGCCTCACACCGCAGCCAAACCAGTGAACCCTCGTACTCCTCTCCGTGCGGGCTACCACTGCCGCGTCGTCCCCTTCCTAGGCCTCGCTGTCGTCCACCGCCCTGGTTCTCTCGGCATGGCATGGTCAACGTAGTCAAGGAATGACTTCCATCGGAAGAGTACTGTATGTGGAGAGGCTGACAGCTAGGTCCACGGCGGCTGCAAGGAAGTGCCTCCTTATTACATGCAAAATAATTATTCCTCCACCTGACAGCAGGGACCGGACGGGCAACCATATTTCGTGAAAAAAATGTTTCCTGCCTGACTACTAGGACCCACTAGCTACATCTTCGCACACAAGGAAGTGCGTCCGGGCAAAAAAATTGATTCGCCCCCCTGACTGCCGGGACCCACCAGCTACATCTTCGCATGCAAGGAAGTGCCTGACAGTCGGGACCCACCTGGTCGAAGCGTATGTAGCGTTGTCATTCTGGTCGCGAATGTGTACGTACATACTGGTCGATGTAGACGCGCACGTGTCGTAGTAGAGGCGCGCACGTAGCATGTACACGTACGTACGGTGGCCAGGGTGCAAGAAAGTAAATACGGCCACGTACGTACATACGGGTGGGGTCTCGAACGCCTACTCGCGCATACGTACGGCTAGGGCTCGTGTACATGGCTGGGTCAGAACGGAAAAACAGCGTTGTCGTCGTGTTCATGGGGAGGCAACGGAATGCTTCGTGTTCTGATAATCCACAAGTATAGGGGATCACAACAGTTTTCGAGGGTAGAGTATTCAACCCAAATTTATTGATTCGACACAAGGGGAGCCAAAGAATATTCTCAAGTATTAGCAGTTGAGTTGTCAATTCAACCACACCTGGATAACTTAATATCTGCAGCAAAGTATTTAGTAGCAAAGTAGTATGGAAGTGACGGTAACGGTAGCAAAAGTAACAGTAGCAGATTTGTAGTAATTGTAACAGCAGCAACGGTAAAGTAAATAAGCAAAGCACAATATGTGAAAAGCTCATAGGCATTGGATCAGTGATGGATAATTATGTCAGATGTGGTTCATCATGTAACAGTTTAAACATAGGGTGACACAGAACTACCTCCATTTCATCAATGTAATGTAGGCATGTATTCCGAATATAGTCATACGTGCTTATGGAAAAGAACTTGCATGACATCTTTTGTCCTACCCTCCCGTGGCAGCGGGGTCCTAGTGGAAACTAAGGGATATTAAGGCCTCCTTTTAATAGAGTACCGGACCAAAGCATTAACACATAGTGAATACATGAACTCCTCAAACTACGGTCATCACCAAGAAGTATCCCGATTATTGTCACTTCGGGGTTGTCGGATCATAACACATAATAGGTAACTATAGACTTGCAAGATAGGATCAAGAACTCACATATATTCATGAAAACATAATAGGTTCAGATCTGAAATCATGGCACTCGGGCCCTGGTGATAAGCATTAAGCATAGCAAAGTCATGGCAACATCAATCTCAGAACATAGTGGATACTAGGGATCAAACCCTAACAAAACTAACTTGATTACATGGTAAATCTCATCCAACCCATCACCGTCCAGCAAGCCTACGATAGAATTACTCACGCGCGGCGGTGGGCATCATGAAATTGGTGATGGAGGATGGTTGATGATGACGACGGTGATGAATCCCCCTCTCCGGAGCCCCGAACGGACTCCAGATCAGCCCTCCCGAGAGAGATTAGGGCTTGGCGGCGGTCTGTATCATAAAAACGCGATGAAACTTTCTCCCTGATTTTTTTCTCCGCGAAAGCAAATATATGGAGTTGGAGTTGAGGTCGGTGGGCGTCCAGGGAGCCCACGAGGCAGGGGGCGCACCCTAGGGGAGGGGGCGCACCCCCCACCCTCGTGGAAAGGGTGTGGGCCCCCTGATGTTGATTCTTTCGCTAGTATTTTTTATTAATTCTGAAAAAGTTGCTCCGTGGATTTTCAAGTCATTCCGAGAACTTTTATTTCTGCACAAAAATAACACCATGGCAGTTCTGCTGAAAACAGCGTCAGTCCAGGTTAGTTCCATTCAAATCATGCAAGTTCGAGTCCAAAACAAGGGCAAAAGTGTTTGGAAAAGTAGATACGACAGAGACGTATCATGTTTATCAGGAGGCAACGGAACGCGTGGGAGCCAACCGGCTTGGACGGAACAGCCGATGGAAACGTGGCCTGGCGTACCGCAGACGGAGGAAACGACCTTGTGTTTGACTGGCCACGTTCGAAACAGGATCCTGTTTATCGGGAGGGGTGTGGCATAGCGCAAAATGGAGGAAACGAACTTGTGTTGGACCTCCTACGATCAAAACAGGGTCCCGTTAATCGGGATGGATGTGGCGTACAACAAAACAGAGGAAACGGACTTGTGTTGGAGCGCTACGGTCGAAACAGGGGTCCTGTTCATCAGGAGGGGTGTGGCGTACCGCAAAACGGGACTCCATGGGATACTGTTCATCTCTACCGTCGACCTCCTCCAGCCTCCACGGGCTACTGTTCATCCACCGTTGACCACTTCCAGCCTCCACCTGCGATTGTTCATCCACGGCCTCCTGTTCATCCAGCCTCCACCATGCGCTACTCCACCGGCTACTGTTCAACCAGCCCTCTCCACGGGCTCCTGTTCAACCACCCCTCCACGGGCTACTGTTCAACCAACCCTCCACCGGCTACTGTTCAACCAGCCCTCCACCGACTACTTTCAACCTTCCCTCCACGGGGTCCTCTTCATCCAGCCCCAACCGGCTCGATCTATCGGGGTCCTGTCATCCAGAGGCAACCACGGGGTCGTGTTCATCCAGCCCCACCAGGAACTGTTCATCCAAACCCCCCCAGCAATGCTCACTGTTCATCCAAACCCCCCAGCTATGCTCACTGTTCATCCAGAGGCAGCATCGATCGGCTTCAGTTAGCAGCAGTAGCGAAGGAATCACTCGGGTTCAGTAACGTAGCTAGTGCAATCGCTCGGGTTCAGTTAGAGCCCAATGCCTCGCTCGGGTTCAGTTAGAGCCCAACACCTCGCACCCACGCGCATACGGTATGAGAGAAATGCGCATCGCTCGGCCCCCGACCACCCACCGTAACCGGGAACACCCCGATATTTTCCTCGCTCTCGCTTCTACCACAGTTTTTTCCGTCATGGACAGCCCAAAGAATGTCATGCAACTGCATCTCCGGCCCGCCCAGGACGAAAAGCCCATTTTTCTGTCATGATTTTTTGTCATATAGAAGTAGGAGCCCACCACATCTATGATGATACCAGGTTTTGTCATAATTATCGTCATAGAAGTGTCATAAGTATGACAAAAAAATTCGTTCGGCCCAAAATGTCACGGATGTGTCTTTTTTTTTGTAGTGGCAGCATGCATCTAGTGTATTAAGTTCATGGAAAAACGGAGTAATGCAATAAGAACGATGACATGATGTAGACAAGGTCCATTTATCTATTGCAGCAGATATGGATCCCATATTTTTATCCTTAGTAGCAACATACATACGTGTCGGCTCCCTTTCTGTCACTGGGATCAAGCACCGTAAGACCGAACACACTACCGGGCACCTCTTTCCATTGCAAGATAAATAGATCAAGTTGGCCAAACAAAACCCAAATGCCAGAGAAGAAATACGATGCTATAAGAGATCACGCATATAAGAGATCAAAGAACTCAAATAACTTTCATGGATATAAAAAGATATAACTGATCATAAACTCGAAGTTCATCAGATCCCAACAAACACACCGCCAAAAGACTTACATCATATGGATCTCCAAGAGACCATTGTATTGATAATCAAGAGAGAGAGAGAGAAAGAGAGAGAGAGAGAGAGAGAGAGGAAGCCATCCAGCTACTAACTACGGACCCGAAGGTCTACAAAGAACTACTCACGCGTCATCACAGAGGCACCGATGGAAGTGGTCAACCCCTCTATGATGGTCTCTAGATTGGATCTCGTGGTTCTGGACTCTGCGGCGGCTGGATGAATATTTCGTCCACTCCCCTAGGGTTTCTGGAATATTGGGGTATTTATAGAGAAAAGAGTCGGTCCAGGGGGCACCCGAGGTGGGCACAACCCACCAGGGCGCACCTGGGCCTCCTGGCGCGCCCTGGTGGGTTATCCCCTCCTCGGGACTCCCCCCAGGTGCAACCAGGGCCCAACTTCTTCCTTATGGTCCATAAAAATCATCGTAAATTGGCGTGGCATTTGGACTCCGTCTGATATTGATTTCCTGCTATGTAAAACACATGCAGAAAATAGAAACTGGCACTTGGCACTATGTCAATAGGTTAGTACCAAAAATGATATAAAATGACTATATTATGATTATAAAACATCCAAGATTGATAATAAAACAACATTGAATAATCAAAAATTATAGATACGTTGGAGACGTATCAGTAGATGCTACGAGGGGTGTTCCATCCTTCGCACTATAACCCTTAGGCGACGTCTCGGTGCCCAAGGGGGTAGTGTAGGAGGGGAACAAGGCAATCGGACTACACAGCTTTATTACCTTCACTTAGCCATAGGAGCTTGACTGTGGGGGCTGGTGACCAGCCCCGAGTGTGGTGAGATGTTTAGGCGAACCCTAGGTGAAAGGATTGATATAGTTGACTAGAGGGGGGTGAATAGGCAACTAACAATATTTAGCTTTTCTTTACCAAATTAAACTTTGCATCAAAGTAGGTTGTCTAAATATGCAACTAGGTGAACAACCTATATGATGCAACAACAATAAGTGCACAAGCAAGCAAGGGAAACAACACAAAAGGCTTGCACAAGTAAAGGCACGACATAACCAAGAGTGGAGCCGATGGAGACGAGGATGTGTTATCGAAGTTCCTTCCTTTTGAGGGGAAGTATGTCCCCGTTAGAGCGGTGTGGAGGCACAATGCTCCCCAAGAAGCCACTAGGGCCACCGTATTCTCCTCACGCCCTCACACAATGCGAGATGTCGTGATTCCACTATTGTTGCCATTGAAGGCGGCGACCAAACCTTTGCAAACAAGGTTGGGGCTATCTCCACAACTTAATTGAAGGCTCCCAATGACACCACGAAGCTTCACCACAATGGACTATGGCTCTGAGGTGACCTCAACCATCTAGGGTGCTCAAACACCCAAGAGTAACAAGATCCGCTAGGCATTAGTGGGGGAATCAAATTTCTCTTGGTGGAAGTGTAGATCGGGGCCTTCTCAACCTATCCCGAGCAAAACAACAAGTTTGATTGGCTAGGGAGAGAGATCGGGCAAAAATGGAGCTTGGAGCAACAATGGAGCTTTTGGGGGAAGAGGTAGGTCAACTTTGGGGAAGAAGACCCCTTTATATAGTGGGGGGAACAATCCAACCGTTACCCCCCCCCCCCTTAAGCAGCCCCGCAGAGAGCGGTACTACCGCTTGGGTGGGCGGTACTACCGCTGAGCCAGCGGTACTACCGTGCCACCTAGTGGTACTGCCGCGCACATGAGGGGAGCAAGGTCCTGGACCCAGAGCGGTACTACCACGTGGTAAGGGCGGTACTACCACTTGGGGGCGGTACTACCGCCACTACTGCCACAGCTAGTGCCGCAGAACCCGACACGAGAAAAAGAGGCCTCGAGTCGATGCGGTAGTAGCCCAGAGCCTCAGCAGTACTATGGCGGAAGACAGCAAGCGGTACTACCACTGGGGAGCGGTACTACTGCTTGTTGTGCTTCGGCGGTACTGCCGCTGTGGCCCGCGGTACTACCTCTGGGACCAGACAGGGCAAGCCAGGAGGGGAAGGAGAACTCCATTGAAGCGGGAAGGATCAGCGGGTGCGATAAGGATGTGTACATGTTGACTCCACCCTAGCCTTACCAAAGCGAATCCCCTCTTGATAGTACGGTGACTCCTACTAAACTAGTCCACCAACAGAGAAACAAAAGAGCTGCACCATCTTGAATAAAACACCGAGGGGAGAGAATCGTCTCGTGCCAAAGGATGAATCTCTGAAAATCTCAACGCACACGATTAGTCCGCAAAAGCATTGTCATCAATCACCAAAACACCTTGGGGATATGCCCTTACAATCTCCCCTTTTTTGGTGGATTGATGACAATACGGGATTTGCACAAACGGGAAAAGACATAGGACATGCGCAAACCCCACAACTCTAAAATGTAGATGGGCTCCCCCTAGATGTGTGCTAGCTAGATAAGTGCTTTGGACTGCACGACACACATACTAGGATCAACGCTCCCCCTACATTTTAGAGACCAACAACCTAAGCAGGATATATGAGAGCAAAGTATATAACAGGATAAGCATGCAACTCATAAGATACCGAAGGACTAGATAGACATAGATAATGATAATATAAAGATAAGGTAGCATATGTCTCACACCATATGTCTGGAACTTAGGTCTCACTGGAACAAAACCAAGCAAAGCAAACGGCGAGAAAACACACCACAAAGAAGGCACACTCGCAAAACGGACAACGACAACGACACAAATCCCTAAACTCTCTCCCCCTTTGGCATCGAGACACCAAAAAGAGAAGGAGTGTTGCTACGGCTCCAGGTGATAGCAAGCGAGGGTCTTGAACATCATATCCCATCGGGATCATCTGCACCGCCATCATCGGTCGGGAACTGCTCGGCATCAGAATCTGTCCATGGGCAGTGCTGCTGAATCCACTCCTCCTCCTCAGTAAGTTGGTCCTTAGATCCACTATTAACGGTGGCACCCAACTGATGCATGAGCTCCTTGTGATGTCCCCTGGCCTTCTTCTCAGCCACATGAGTCATGTACTGACCGTGAGACTCCATGCAGAACAGCTTCTTCATCTTGAGCTTGAGCTTGTTTGCCCAAGAGGGCTCTGCCCCAGAAGGCTCATAGTCATCATCATCCTCAGCCTCAGCCTCCTCCTCGGTCTCCATGGCAGCAGCAGAAGATGTACCCCCAGATTTAGGGACCTGAGTGCCCCAGTTGTCCTTCTTCCTCAGACGCTTGATCTCATGAGACACCAACTCTCCAGTCTCTAGCATAACCTTGGGATAGACCTGACTCCAGGCCTTCTCAATGAGCAGCATGATGAACGGACCATAGATCGGGCACTTGCGCTCAGAGATAGTAGATAAGAGCTCAGACCACATAACATGAGAAATGTCCAGGGACTCGCCAGTGTTTTCTTCCTTCTCATGCTGGCAGAAGAGAAGCATGTCCACGAGATAAGAGTGAACCATATCCAGATTCCCAATGCGAGGGAAAAGAGTCTCACGGAAGACACGGTGATGAATTTCCAGAAAGGCAGGCAGCTCATATGATTCCTTCTTAGCTTCAAGGTTGATCTTCAGAGTGCAGTAGGGCCAGAGAGCTTGCTTGTGAGTGGAGGTTGTGTTGCGGTGAGGGCGAAAGCCGACAGGAGTCTCAAGCCCATGATCTTCCACTCCAAGTAACTCCCTGAATGCCTTCCACTTGACAGAAAGCAACTTGCCATTGGTCATCCAAGTCAGATTCCTGTCCTCATCAGTCCCTAGATGGACAGTGGCATAGAATTGAGCCACTATATCTGCATCATAGTCCTTGTTGAATTGCAGGATTCTGAGAATGTTCAGCTGATAGCACATCTGAAAAGCTTCACCAAAGTACTCAGGATCCTTCTCCATATATTCCGTGTCGATGGAGCGCACATCAACATAGAGATTCTTCTTGGCCTTGATCACATCAAAGAATATGGCAAACTGAAATCGGTTCCAGAATGGACGATTGACCAAAGTGGGTTCCTGGTTTTCCACATAAGGGTTGCGGCGACGCCTTGCCCAGAACTCCTTGGCATTCATTTGAGGCATAGTTTTCCCCTTTGGTTTCGGCTTGACGGCAGACTTCTTCTTTAGTTGAGGTGGAGGTGGATCACTAGAGGAACCTCCTGCTGACTCAGATGTGCGGTAACGCTTCGACGTGGCACGACCGGGGTTGACACGACGAGCTTGATGCTCAGGATGTTCATCAGCTGGAACCAAACACAAGAACACGCAACACAACCAGAAAGAACGAGCATAAGCCACCAAACACAACAAAAAGGATCAATGAATGGTAGGAACATGATGGAACTTGGCAGGCGGCGGTAGTACCGCGACCTGGAGGCGACAGTACCGCTCCAAGCAGTAGTATCACTCCAATGAGAGCGGTAGTACCGCTTGAAGCGGGGAAACAGCGGTTCCCTACTGCCGCGGTTAGATCCGGCACTACCGGCCTACCAAATTCAAAAATACTCCTACCAAACGCTAATCCAAAACGTCTAGTTGCCTTCTCCACCCTACTCAAGCCTAGATTTAGCCAAAAATCTAGAGATGCAACCACTATTGCCCCTAAGACGCTAGATCTGAAATCTAGACAAAAAGAGAGAGGGAACGGGGGCAATACCGGCATCCATGGCAAGAGGACGAGGTGGGGATCAACTCCACTGAAGGAAATGGAGAGGGACGCGCCGGAGAAGAAGATCCATCGGAGCCCTCCTGCGGTGAGACATTGCTGGAGAGACGAAGAGGAGCGAGGGGGCAAAGCGAATGGGTATGGGGGAGAAGAAACCTCCCCCTGCCCCGATATAACCCCCTGATACCGCTCCGCAGCGGTAGTACCGCGCTAGTGGGCGGTAGTACCGCTTATAAGCGGTAGTACCACGCACCACCAGCGGTAGTGCCGCCCAGCACGCCACGACAACTAGACAAAACGACTAAGCTCAAAAAAAGAAAAACCAACGGCAAAACAACTAGGCAACAAACACACTAGCAAGGGGCCAAGGGACACCTCTTCAAGAGAGGGTGGTGGCCGAGGCCACCTATGTCTGAGTCAAGAGGTATGGCGCCGCGAAGATTTTAACCTTGGGCCCATGACCAAAACTCGTCCTTGAAGCACAAGTACCATCGATGATGGTTAATGTGAAAGACTTGATCAATTTATGCATAATGGGGGGAGGGAGACTTCATTGAGAGAACAACACTCCCCCTATGTCCATGCCTACACCTAAACTAGACAACATGTTGAATGTGGTGGGATGTGCATGGGTTCAAGATACATTGCTCGAATCAATGATATTTAGCTCATGCATTAACTCGCGAAATCTTGCTTCATCCAAGGGCTTCGTGAAAATATCTGCAAGGTTATCATTAGTGTTGACATACTTGAGCTCGATCTCCCCTTGCCTAATGTGATCCCGGATGAAGTGATACCGAATCTCAATATGCTTCGTCTTGAAATGTTGCACCGGGTTGAGAGAAATCTTGATGGCACTTTCATTATCACACCAAAGAGGCACTTTGTCACAAATGACACCGTACTCCTTTAAAGTTTGCCTCATCCATAAGAGTTGTGCACAACAACTACTGGCCGCCACATATTCCGCTTCTGTGGACGAGAGAGACACACAACTTTGCTTCTTGGAAGACCAACTCACCAAAGAGCAACCAAGAAATTGGCACCCTCCGGAAGTGGACTTCCTATCCACTTTGTCTCCCGCCCAATCGGAATCAGTATATCCTTCAAGCTTGAAGTTTGCTCCTATTGGGTACCATAAGCCAAAGTTTTGGGTATGAGCCAAAATATTGAGAGATTCGCTTGACTGCCACATAGTGGCTTTCCTTCGGTGTGGCTTGAAACCGTGCACATATTCACACACTCAACATGATATCCGGTCTAGATGCACAAAGGTAAAGCAAGGAGCCAATCATGGAGCGATATAACTTTTGATCCACCACTTTACCATTGGGATCAATGTCAAGTTGGCACTTGGTAGGCATTGGAGTAGAAGACGGCTTGACATCACTTAGCTTGAATCTTTTTAGCATGTCTTGAGTGTATTTGGCTTGGTTGATGAAGGTACCTTCTCTTCTTTGTTTGATATCAAAACCAAGGAAGAACTTCAACTCTCCCATCGAAGACATCTTGAACTTAGGGGTCATGAGAGCGGCAAATTCCTCATTGAAAGCTTTGTTAGGGGAACCAAAGATAATATCATCAACATATAGTTGGCATACAAACAACTCCCCTTTGTCCTTCTTAGTAAAAAGAGTGGGATCCATTTGCCCAACCTCAAATCCACGATCTTGTAACAACTCGGTAAGGTGGTCATACCACGCACATGGGGCTTGTTTAAGGCCATAGAGTGCCTTATCGTGTTGATACACTTGATCCAGGAAGTAGGGATCCTCGAACCCGGGGGGTTTGCTTGACATAAACCAACTCATTAATAGGACCATTAAGAAAAGCACTTTTCACATCCATTTGTTGTAACTTCAAGTTGTGTGATGGGAAGCATAAGCAATCAACAAATGAATGGATTCAAGGAAAGCAACGGGAGCAAAGGTTTCACCATAGTCGATACCCTCGACTTGGGAGTAGTTTTGTGCTACCAATCTTGCCTTGTTGCGAATGATGTTCCCATGAGCATCTTGCTTGTTTTTGAAAATCCACTTGGTTCCAATGACGTTGTGGTTCCCCGACGGCCTTGGCACCAATCTCCACACCTTGTTGTACTCGAAGTTGTTGAGTTCTTCATGCATGGCATTGAGCCAATCTGAAGCTTCGAGCGCCTCATAGACCTTTTGGGGTTCAACACAAGAGACAAACGTGCGATGTTCACAATAGTTTGCTAATTGTCTACGAGTGCTTACCCCTTTCTTAGGCTTCCAACCATGTTCTCCATGAGATGACCTTGGATGGTGAGCTTGGAAGCAATCTTCGCAGCACGACGCTCTAATTCCTCCTCGGATGTGGAGGGAGGAGGATTAACTTGATTATCTTGAGCGTCATCTTGAGCTCGTTCTAGATCTTGAGCTTGCTCTTGATCTTGAACTTGCTCGAGGAGGAGAACTTGACCTTGGGCATCATTTGGTGGTTCACCACCATCTTGAGGTTGATCTTGCCCTTGGTCTTGTTCACGAGGTTGAGGGCCTTTACTTTGTTCTTCGGAAGCGTGAGGGTCTTGGGTTGGTGATGGCTCCACTTGAGTGGAGCATTGTCCTTCTCCTTCGGCCACAAGGGGTTCCTCAATGGGTAGGATATGACCTACACCCATTCTTCTTATGGCTTGGGGAGGAATTTCATCACCTACATCACAAATACCACTTTGCTCCACTTGGGAGCCGTTATTTTCGTCAAACTCCACGTTACACGTCTCCTCAATAAGTCCGGTGGACTTGTTGAGGACACGGTAAGCATGAGAGTTTGTAGCATAACCAACAAATATGCCCTCATAAGCTCTAGCCTCAAATTTAGAGAAATGAACACCTTTCTTGAGAATGAAACACTTACACCCGAACACCCGGAAGTACTTGAGGTTGGGCTTGTTACCGGTAAGTATTTCATAAGGAGTCTTGTTCAAGCCTTTGCGGAGATAGAGTCAATTTGATGCATGACATGCTGTGTTGATAGCTTCAGCCCAAAAGTTGTATGGGGACTTGAACTCCGCCATGGTCCTTGCCGCATCCATCAACGTCCAGTTCTTCCTCTCCGCAACACCATTTTGTTGAGGGGTATAGGGTGCAGCATATTGATGCTTGATTCCCTCATCACTAAGAAACTCATCCAAGGTGTAGTTCTTGAACTCGGTGCCGTTGTCACTTCTTATTGTCAAGATCTTTGCATCATGTTGACATTGAGCTTCATTTGCAAAGTCGATGATGGTTTGTTGAGTTTCACTCTTCCTCTTGAAGAAATATACCCAAGTGTATCTTGAATAATCATCCACAATCACCAAGCAATACTTTCTACCCCCAAGACTATCAAAGGATGGAGGCCCAAAGAGGTCCATGTGAAGAGCTCCAAGGGTCTCTTCGAGTAGATGATAGTCGTGGGAGGGTGAGCCTTCTCATGAAGCTTTCCTTCGATACACGCACTGCAAGCACGATCTTTGGCAAAACTAACATTTGTTAGTCCATGGACATGGTCCCCCTTGAGAAGACTTTGCAAAGGTATCATATTAACGTGGGCTAAACGGCGATGCCAAAGCCATCCCACATCAACTTTAGCCATTAGGCATGTCGCGGTCTTAGTGGGTCGCTCCGAAAAGTTAATCACATAGAGACCATTCTCGACATGCCCAACAAAGGCTACTTTAAGAGTCTTGCTCCACAAGAGGGCCACGGTATCAATATCAAAGAAAGTGGCAAAGCCCATGAGTGCAAGTTGACGAACGGTAAGTAAATTGTACGCAAGGGACTCAACAAGCATGACTTTCTCGATCGTTAGATCATGAGAAATGAATACCTTGCCAAGACCCAATACCTTAGAAGATGAGGCATCACCCCACTCAACATTGGTGGGCATAGATGGGATCTATTGCACGTCCACCACCAAGTCCTTGCTCTCGGTCATATGATTTGTTGCTCCACTATCGAGCAACCATGATTCCCCACCGGAAGCAAACACCTACAAGAGATCAATGATTGGTTTTAGGTACCCATTTAGTAATGGGTCCTTTGATGTTAGTAACAAGGGTCTTAGGAACCCAAATAGACCATTCAATGTGCTCATAAGGAGAACCAACAAATTTAGCATAGACATGCCCATCACTAGCACGACACAACATATAAGAAGGGTTAAAGTCGCCGGCTTTGTTGGAGGAGGTGGTTTTGCCCTTTTTGACATCAACACCCTTCACATTGTTCTTCTTCTCCTTAGGAGCACCCTCTCCCTCTTTCACAAAGGTTTGGTTGAGAGGAGGAGGTTGTTTGGTCTTGTCGTTCTTCTTCTTGTTCTTGGACTTGGGTGCAAACCCAATTCCCTCCTTGGCCACAACTTCCTTTTAATTGCTCAAAAGGTCATTGAGGTTCTTGTCACCTTGAATGCATGTCACAAGGCCTTTCTCAAGTTGATACTTCAATTTGGCATTCTCCTCCACAAGATGCACATGCTCACAACATGGGTTAGTAGCATATGCATTATCAATTAATACCATATGAGGAAAGGTGGCCTTTTCCTTGGTTAGCTTAACTTGGAGTTGAGCATGAGACTCCTTGAGGTTAGCATGAGAACCCTTCAAGACCTTGTGGGCCTTGTCAAGCACATCAAACTCCTCCTTGAGTCTAGCATGATCAACCCCAAGTTTATCCTTCTCGGAAGTTAGCACACGAGACACAATAAGAGCATGATCAAGGTCTTTCTTTAACTTGGCATGGTCATCATTTTGTGACTCCTCAAGAGCCAAGCGATGCCCACGCTCTTCCTCAAGAGCATTAGAGAGATCCAATATCTCATCAGCATAGTCACAACTATGACCTTCCATCTTAGAGATGGTTTCTTCGTGTGCCTCGATCATGTCATTGGCTTCACCAAGTTGTTCCAAGAGAGCAACAAAGTGCTTCTTGGATTTGCCCTTGAGCTTACTCATAAAGGAATCAAAATCATTTACTTCCTCATTAGACCCCTCACTTTCATCAATGCCATCCGTCAAAGAGGGATTAGTAATGATGGTGGTTTTGATGTTGGGGGTTACCTTGTTGGTGGCTTTAGCCATGAGGCACTTGGCGGTGATGTTCTCGTTGGGTGAATCGAATAGAGACATCCGGGGGAGTTGTGGCAATGGCAATGGATGCCATGGCCATTGCTTCACTATCTTCATCATCATCGTCATCCTCACGGTATTCTCCTTGAACCACCAACCCTCAAGTAGGAGTCTTCTTGGTGAAGTTTTTCTTGTTGGGGAGGGACTTGGCTTTGTCTTTTCGGATGAGCTTTCCACCATTGTCTTTCCGCTTCTCGTAAGGACAATCCACAACAAAATGGCTCACATTGCCACAGTTGTAACAAGTTCTTACTCGTTGCTTGCCCTTGAAGCCACTTGAGTTGTTCTTGTTGAAATTGGGCCTTGAGTTCTTCTTGCTCCAAAATTGCCTTGAAGCAAGAGCCATGTGCTCATGATAATCATATTTTGTATCTTCGGGGTTGCTCTCCTCTTCTTCCTCTTCTTCCACAATAACCTTGGCCTTCAAGGCAAGGTTGGGCTTCTTTGCCCTTTGAGAGCGGAGCACCGCGTTATCGGCGGTCTTGTCCAAGATGCTCATTGCAACGAACTCATCCAACACTTCACTTGAGGTCATGGAGTGGAAGTCTGGTTAATGAATGACAGAGGACATGGCCTTGTTGTAGGGCATCATGGCCTTGAGGAACTTGCGCTTGATCCAATTGCCATCCGTGTCCTTGCTCCCATGATCTCGGAGTGAGACCGTGAGTTTGGTTACTCTCCGAAAGAGCTCACGAGGTTCTTCATCTTCTTTCATTGCAAACTCATCGGCTTCATCTTGCACCACTTCATAGTTCGAGCGTTGAATGCTTGCGCTTCCCCGATAGAGAGACACAACGCATTGCCATGCGTCTTTGGCCATGGCATGGGGTCGGAGATGAGGGAGATCTTTGGGGAGGATAGCATCTTGGATGATGAAGAGAGCATTCTCATTGGATTGATTATCCACTGCTTCTCTAGGGGTGAAGTTGCTTCGGTCATGTGGATAGAAACCTTCTTCAATGATTCTCCAAAGATTAGTATTCACATTATTTAAATGACGCTTGAAGCGATACACCCAAGAATCAAAATCCTCATTTTTCACAATCTTAGGAGGAGGGCCGGCATGATTTAAATGAGTAGAGGGAATCGGTCCTCCATAAGTTGGAGGTTCCACATGGGCAAAGATGTCGGTGCCATTTCTACCACTAGTAGAAGGACCCTTCTCACTATTAGCTTCCCCCTTGTCGGAGTTAGCATCCGTCACCTTGTTAGTGGGATCACCCACTTTCAACGGCGAGGTAGGTAGTTTAAGTCCTTCTAAGAATTTATTAAACATGCTTTCAACCTTGGTTGTCATGGAGGTTTTCAATGTGTCCAAGGCCACATTGAATTCCTCACGGGACATCGTGGTTTCCCCATCACCCATAGACGAGATAGGATTCACACCGGAGTGCTCCTCCTCCCCAACGTCTACGGTGTCAACCATACTCTTCGGACGGCAAAGTCCTTAATAAAGAGACGAGGCTCTGATACCAGTTGAAAGGATTGATATAGTTGACTAGAGGGGGGTGAATAGGCAACTAACAATTTTTAGCTTTTCTTTACCAAATTAAACTTTGCATCAAAGTAGGTTGTCTAAGTATGCAACTAGGTGAACAACCTATATGATGCAACAACAATAAGTGCACAACCAAGCAAGGGAAACAACACAAAAGGCTTGCACAAGTAAAGGCACGAGATAACCAAGAGTGGAGCCGATGGAGACGAGGATGTGTTACCGAAGTTCCTTTTGTGGGGAAGTAAGTCTCCGTTAGAGCGGTGTGGAGGCACAATGCTCCCCAAGAAGCCACTAGGGCCACCGTATTCTCCTCACGCCCTCACACAATGCGAGATGTCGTGATTCCACTATTGTTGCCATTGAAGGCGGCGACCAAACCTTTACAAACAAGGTTGGTGCTATCTCCACAACTTAATTGGAGGCTCCCAACAACACCATGAAGCTTCACCACAATGGACTATGGCTCCGAGGTGACCTCAACCGTCTAGGGTGCTCAAACATTCAAGAGTAACAAGATCCGCTAGGGATTTGTTGGGGGAATCAAATTTCTCTTGGTGGAAGTGTAGATCGGGGCCTTCTCAACCTATCCTGAGCAAATAAACAAGTTTGATTGGCTAGGGAGAGAGATCGGGCGAAAATGGAGCTTGGAGCAACAATGGAGCTTTTGGGGGAAGAGGTAGGTCAACTTTGGGGAAGAAGACCCCTTTATATAGTGGGAGGAACAATCCAACCGTTACCCCCCCCCCCCCAAGCAGCCCCACAGAGAGCGGTACTACCGCTTGGGTGGGCGGTACTACCGCTGAGACAGCGGTACTACCGTGCCACCTAGCGGTACTGCCACGCACATGAGGGGAGAAAGGTCCTGGACCCAGAGCAGTACTACCGCGGTGGTAAGGGCGGTACTACCACTTGGGAACGGTACTACCGCCACTACTGCCGCAGCTAGTGCCGCAGAACCCGACACGAGAAACAGATGCCTCGAGTCGAGGTGGTAGTAGCCCGGAGCCTCATCGATACTACGGCGGAAGACAACAAGTGGTACTACCACTAAGGAGCGGTACTACCGCTTGTTGTGCTTCGGCGGTACTACCGCTATGGCCCGCGGTACTGCCGCTGGGACCAGACAGGGCAAGCCAGGAGGGGAAGGAGAACTCCATTGAAGCGGCAAGGATCAGTGGGTGCGACAAGGATGTGTACGTGTTGATTCCACCCTAGCCTTACCAAAGCGGATCCCCTCTTGATAGTACGTGACTCCTATGAAACTAGTCCACCAACAGAGAAACGAAAGAGCTGCACCGTCTTGAATAAAACACCAAGGGGAGAGAATCGTCTTGTGCCAAAGGATGAATCTCTGAAAATCTCAACGCACACGATTAGTCCGAAAAGCATTGTCATCAATCACCAAAACACCTTGGGGATAAATATGCCCTTACACTAGGGCCGAGCATCAATCACCCGATTTGTTCAAAGATGAATCATTCGTAGTACACGGGACAATTGCTAATGATTTTTGGTTTGAAGACTAGTCATCAGATCACCGACCATTTCTCGCGTATTATGACAGTCCGTTTTCGGCTTTCTCCATTGAGGTAATAGACCGAGCAAGGCGGAAGTACAATCGCAGTGGTTCTCACTTTACCTACTTAGCTGTGCATGTGGAATGTAAGGAAGTAAACACAGGAGCGGGGCAACCCAACTATTGACCCAAGACATAATTCGGAACCGGTGCATATAATGCAATATCCGAGATGCCGAACGCAGTGAAAAGAAAGGTGTCGGTCTTTGATGTATAGGGCGAGTGTCTAGGTCAAGCCCCTGGTCTAGTAACCGGTGTATATATGAGATCCGAAGGGCATACGCTTGATTGAGGCTGATCCAAAGAGAAAAAAGGAACAAACGGGGAAAATGTACAGCATGAACAACTGTAGAAGATCCTTTCTTATTTCCAGTAAGCTCATGACGTCTAGCCATACAATTCGAACTGCCGAACAAGACGTCGGATCGGGATATGTTTGTAAAAAATGAAAAAGATAAATTTACAGATGAAAGGTTTATGTAGGGCCTTGATGTGTAGGTTAATACCCGAGGTGTGCCCTACTGCACGTATGTGCCTTTGCTTCTGCTGGGAGGAACAACATTGTTGGTGGTTGACCGATGACGGGTCCTTAACTAGGAGTCCTTGAGAGGTTGTTGTGTTGGTGGGGCTTGATGCCGTATAGGTCCTAGATGGTACCTGTACGTCGTCCAGAGACGCGATGTTCCATAGTGTGGTCGAACTGAACTATAGGTTGGGGCCCCACAACTGCCCACTATATGTTGAGCGTAAAGTAATGATATCTAGGCACGTGATGTGCTTCTGGGATGGGCCTGTCATAGTGGTTGTATCCCTATGCGCGTCGAACGCAGGGAGGCCCCTAGGCTGTGAATAGATCCCGCACTCGCTTATTTGTTGCTTGTGCCCTGACGACGAGTTGGCCGTTCCACCCTTCGTATTCGGTCGCCAAGGCTGCAGTGTGTTCCTTAGTCCAGATGGAACGCTCCGTGTTTCCATTAACTGTGATGATGCCTGATACGTCCATTTTGCATCATGCTTTTATATCAATATTTATTGCATTATGGGCTGTTATTACACATTATATCTCAATACTTATGGCTATTCTCTCTTATTTTACAAGGTTTACCATGGAGAGGGGGAATGCCGGTAGCTGGAATTCTGGCTGGAAAAGGAGCAAACATTGGAAACCTATTCTACACTGCTCCAAAAATCCTGAAACTCCACGAAACCTATTTTTGGAATTAATAAGAATTATTGAGAGGAAGAAATACATCAGGGGGCCCACACCCTGTCCAGGAGGGTGGGGGCGCCCCCCCTACTGGGCGCGCCCCCTGTCTCCTGGGCCCCCTGGTGGCCCCCCGGTGTCCATTTTCTGCTATATGAGGGCTTTTACCCTGGAAAAAATCGTGGGCAAGCTTACGGGACGAAACTCCGCCGCCACGAGGCGGAACCTTGTGGAACCAATCTAGGGCTCTGGCGGAGCTGTTCTGCCGGGGACACTTCCCTCCGGGAGGGGGAAATCATCACCAACGTCATCACCAATGATCCTCTCATCGGGAGGGGGTCAATCTCCATCAACATCTTCACCAGCACCATCTCCTCTCAAAACCCTAGTTCATCTCTTGCATCCAATCTTGTATCAAAACCATAAATTGGTACCTGTGGGTTGCTAGTAGTGTTGATTACTCCTTGTAGTTGATGCTAATTGGTTTATTTGGTGGAAGATCATATGTTCAGATCCTTAATGCATATTATTACTCCTCTGATTATGAACATGAATATACTTTGTGTGTAGTTACGTTTGTTCCTGAGGACATGGGTGAAGTCTTGCTATTAGTAGTCATGTGAATTTGGTATTTGTTCGATATTTTGATGAGATGTATGTTGTCTTTTCCTCTAGTGGTGTTATGTGAACATCGACTACATGACACTTCACCATTATTTGGGCCTAGAGGAAGGCATTAGGAAGTAATAAGTAGATGATGGGTTGCTAGAGTGACAGAAGCTTAAACCCTAGTTTATGCGTTGCTTCGTTAGGGGCTGATTTGGATCCATATGTTTAATGATGTGGTTAGGTTTACCTTAATACTTCTTTTGTAGTTGCGGACGCTTGCAATAGGGGTTAATCATAAGTGGGATGCTTGTCCAAGTAAGGGCAGTACCCAAGCACCGGTCCACCCACATATCAAATTATCAAAGTACCGAACGCGAATCATATGAACGTGATGAAAACTAGCTTGACGATAATTCCCATATGTCCTCGGGAGCTCCTTTCTCATTATTAGAAATTGTCCAGGCTTATCCTTTGCTACATAAAGGATTGGGCCACCTTGCTGCACTTTATTTACTTTATTTACTTGTAACCCGTTACAATTTATCTTATCACAAAACTATCTATTACCTATAATTTCAGTGCTTGCAGAGAAAACCTTACTGAAAACCGCTTATCATTTCCTTCTGCTCCTCGTTGGGTTTGACACTCTTACTTATCGAAAGGACTACGATAGATCCCCTACACTTGTGGGTCATCAACGCCCTGAGGTCCGGGCATCTTCAATTTGTGGTATGCATAGTGTGGGACGGCGTTAAAACGAGCGAACATCGTTCAGCCTAGCAGGGCGTGATAGCCACTGTAGAAAGGGGCAATATTAAATATCAAGTCTTCGCTCCATAAATTGTCTGGGGAGACGAACACTACTTCCAAGGTGAGAGTGCCCGAACAACGGGCTTCAACACCGGGGATGACCCCCTTGAAGGTGGTGCTGCTAGGCTTGATCCTTGACGAGTCAATTCCATTTGCTTACTGTATCTTTATAGATCAGGTTCAGGCTGCTGCCGCCGTCCATAAGGACTCTGGTAAGGTGGTACCCATCGATAATGGGGTCGAAGACCAAGACTGCTAATCCTCCATGACGGATACTAGCTGGGTGGTCCTTGTGGTCGAAAGTGATCGGGCATGCTGACCATGGGTTGAATTTCGGGGCGACAGGCTCTATGGCATAGATGTCCCGAAGCGTCTGCTTCCTGTCCTTCTTGGGTATATGAGTGGCATAAATCATGTTCACTATTTTAACCTCAGGAGGGAATTGCTTCTGGCCTCCATTGTTTGGCCTGCGAGGTTCCTCATCGTCCTTGCTGCGGGGGCTTTTGCCCCTGTCCTCTGTTGTAAGTTTGTCGGCCTGCTTAATAACCCAACAACTATGGTTGGTGGTTGGAAGGTTTGTCTGAGGTGCCATGGATCTGGCAAGACCTATCGAGGATGGCATCCAACTTAGTGGGTCCGTCCTGGTTTCCTTTAGAGGGTTTCTTCCGCGGTCCTAACTTGGAGTTGCGGAATCCGGCAATTACTGCCTAGTCGTCGGCTTCAGGGCCATTGTGTCGGCGCTTATTTTTGTTGCACATGGGCTTTCCGTTGCTATCTCGGACTTATGATGTGTCGGGGTCTTCTGGGTTGGTGCTTCTACAAGCCAACCAGCTATCCTCGCTCGCACAAAAATGGGTCATAAGGGAGGTAAGGGCCGCCATTGTCCTTGGCTTGTCCTGGCCAAGCTAGTGGGCAAGCCATTCGTCCTGGATACTATGCTTGAACGCGACTATAGCTTCAGCATCTGGGCAATCAACTATCTGATTCTTTTTGGTCAAAAACCAATTCCAAAACTATTGGGCTGACTCATCGGGCTGCTGGACCATGTGGCTCAGGTCATCGGCATCCGGAGGCCGGATATAGGTGCCTTGGAAGTTGGCTCGAAAAGCATCCTCGAGCTCTTCGCAGCTCCCTATGGAGTCTTCGGGGACGCTGTTGAACCAATGTCTATCTGGTCCTTTGAACTTTAGTGGTAGATATTTGATGGCATGGAGATCATCTCCCTGAGCCATGTGAATATGGAGAAGAAAATCTTCGATCCATATAGCTGGGTCTGTAGTGCCATCATATGGCTCAATGTTGACAGATTTAAACCCCTCTGGGAATTGGTGTTGCATCACCTCATCGGTGAAGCACATAGGGTGAGTAGCGCCCCTTATTCGGGCAACGTCATGTCAAACCTCAGATTATATCCTGGCCCGGCATTGATTCTGATCCCTATCATTCCAGTCGAGCATGCTTGGTATCCGTCTCTTCTATTCGGAGGGTAATCTCTTGATCTGTAGATGGATCTTGACTGACCTACTCTAGCGGCTAGGTTGTGCTGAAGGTTGTATCGGTATTCCGGCTGTGCCGCCTCTCTGCCTTTATGGCGAGGGGGGCGGGTGGGTATTCGGCCTCTCCAACCGGCATGTCGCTTCCTCGAGGGGGCCGGTCGGGCTAGTGACCTTGAATTTGTTTGGGTGGTACGGGCTTGAGAGCCTCGTCATCAAACTATGGCAGTAGCTTCCTTTGTGGGCACCTCTTGTTTTGCTTCTCTTAGCCGTACCCCTCTTCAGCTGGAAGGATCATTGTCCATCTGTCGTTGAGGGTATCCTGATAGGCTTTCAGCTACTGCTGCTTCTTCTTGAGGCTGCGGGCAGTGGCGATAAGCTGACACTTGAACCGCTCCTGATCGAGTGGGTCTTCTAGGACTATGAAGTCTTCGGCTCCGAGGCTAACCTGCTCCTCCCCGAAAAGAGGGAGGTAATTACTATCCTCAGAGTCGCTGACGCCCTCAGGGTCGACTTCATCTTCAAGCTCCTCCACGAAGTCAGGCTGCTGATCGAGGGCGGGGTCGCCAAGGTCTTCGATGTTGTTCGGGGTGTGTACCTCCCCGGTGTCTGCATTGGTTTCCCTACTTCTTCGTCCCTTGGACTAGAGACGCCGTCGTTGGGGTTTAGGTGGCTCGTGGCCAGTCTTGTTATTATGTCTGGGGGAGCCATTGCCGGCATTGGCGCCATCACCACTGTCCTTGGGGGTGTCCACCATGTACACATCATAAGTTGAGGTGGCCGTCCATCGGCCGATGGCAGTGGTGTTAGTGTGGACTAGTGATTCAATGTCATCGTCCATGTCCTCAGCCTCCTCGGAGGCGTAGTCCAACATATCGATTAAGTCTTCGATAGTGGCTACTAAGTGGGTGGTGGGTGGGACGTAAGATTCCATGTGACCCATCCCGTGAACCGAAGATAGGTCATCTGAGATGCTCATCTCTTGGGTCCGATCTAGCACCTCATTTATCAGGGCGAGGCAGTTTGGGTCGACGTGTGGGGTTCCTTCAGAGTAGACCTCCCGAGTGCTAGTAGGCGGTGGGGAGAATCCCACGATGGACTCTTGCTCTTCAGATGCCAAACTGGTGTTCGGGCTTGAGGCCGGACCAGTGGCAATGGGGAAGAGTTCGGCCAAAACCATCCCCTGATTTATGGGTGCCAGGACGGTGTTAAGGCTCATATCCTGATCCGAGGTGGGGGAGGGGTGTGCGCGGCCAGAGCTAACTCTGGGTCTTCAGGGGTAGCCGTGTTCGGGTTCGAATCCTGGTGCTTGTTGATGGCCGATTCGATGATCGGGCCGCGGGTGGATTCGGGAGTTGAGGCTCCCGGATAGTCAGGCGTCCCGGGCAGATCCGGGAAGCCCGTGAAGACCAGATCGCCCCGAGCGTCGGCAACGTACTCCAGATTACCGAACCTGATGCGATGCTTGGGGGCGAAGTTGTGGACCTGGTCGAGACGACCGGTCAAATGGGCATGCAGAACAATGCCGCCAAACGCGAACAGTTGACCGGGGACGAAGATGTCTCTGGAGTTGATGTCGTCTCCAATGATCAGGCGAGCCATCGATCCTTTGGTGATCCAACTATGAAACTCTCAATGAAAGCACCAATGTCGGTGTCAAAACCGGTGGCTCTCGGGTAGGGGGTCCCAAACTATGGATCTTGGATGGATGGGGAACAGTAGACGAGGGACACGATAGTTACCCAGGTTCGGGCCCTCTCTAAGAGGTGAAACCCTACATCCTGCTTATTTATATTGCTTGTGTATGAGGGGGTTACAGAGTAGATCTACCATGAGATCAGACGAACTAAATCCTAACTAGTACGACAACGATTATTATTCTAGCCTCTACGGACTAAGCCCCCTGGTTTATATAGACACCAGGGGTATTAGGGTTTACAAATAGTCGGTTACATCAAGGAGATGCCAGATCTTCCATCTTGCCTTGGAGCACACACCATGGAAGAAAAGGTCTTCGGACCGGACACAATGCGGCCCAACTATCCGGCCCATGAGAGATGAGTCGGCCACCCGAGGACCCCCTAGTCTAGCGCTCCCTCACCTGCCATATACACCACATGAGATGAGAGTTTTCAAGGAAGACTCAACATATCAAAAGTCAACCCATGATGAATAATAATAAAGATTTGCATAATGTATCAAGCATAGCTCACATAGTTATTTAATTTGTGTGTAGGGAAGATCACCGATGTGCTGCTCAACGACACCTAGAAGATCACCGGCATCCTCGATAGTCGTCCAGTGAGTAAATTAAGATGGTCTATCTATTTCTCTGAGTCGCCTATATTTTTCTGGAGTGTTGATTAATCTCATGGGTTGACTTTCAGTCTGTCGATGCTACTTGAGTGTCCACCATATATTGTCGACATAACAGAGAGGACGAATCCCGACTGTTGTCGTGGGGGTCACTTCCTCTTCCTTCTGTTCATAATATACCTTGGTAATGCATGAGAGAAGGAGGGGAAGCGACCATCACCGACGATTGAAATAATTGTGAGGGAGTGTGCACCATATAAGAGAGGAAGAATCCCAACAATTGTCATGAGGGGAGCTTCTTCTTCATTCGAAGGTGCTAGACATTTTGTTATAATGCACTTTCAAATGAATGTAGGAGCTTCCATCACCGACGGTCGCCAAATGTCAGAGAGGAAGAATCCCGACTGTTGTCATGGGGCTCGCTTCTCCTTCGTTCCCGTGTGCTAGATATTTTCGTGTAATGGACTCGGGGACAAAGGGAGGAGCGACCATCACTGACGATATATCAGCGAGGGAGTGCCCACCATATACACCACGTGAGCTGAGAGTTTTCAAGAAAAGACTCGACAGACCAATAGTCAACCCATCATGAATAATAACGATCTAATTTAGTTTTTGTAGTACATATATTTAATTTCAGAAGTTTAATATTTGAATTATGAACATAGGAAATGTCTGACAATGATAGGATCCCTGCGTGGGAGTACTGCAGCAACGACTGGGCTCGGCGCTTCAGTATTAAGATCGATGAGACATTCGATGTTTATAGGGTACGCAACGATGACAAGTCTTTTTTCATCATTAAGCATGACTTCTACTTCTTCAACGTGTAATTTCTGTTTTCTACAATTCGACTAGTGCATCCCCTGCCATGCAAGACCTTATGTCTTGGAGAAGCTGGATTTTGAAGATCATGAGAATATGAAATAAAGAGAGTTAACCTCAGGACCCATCATGGTTATGTCTTTCATGTAAAGCTATACAATGCGGTGACTTACTCCCATTTTGGTTACTCGAATTGGGCAGCACTACGCAAGGCGTATGGTTTTCAGGAGGGTATGCATGTCACCTTCGATCTTGGTGATCCTGAAGATGACATAGACTAAGATAATGTCGATGAACATAATATCGAGGAAGATAATACCGACATTTGGGTCGATGTTGATACACTTCCACTTCTCCCTCTATGTGACTTTCTCAAACATATTTATTAAGTAATTTATATTTTTTAATGAAAAATAGTTGACAACTTATATACTTCCATTGACAGCTTATTTCCATTCTTCAAAAAATGTTTGGAAAATAGTAGACAAAACCTACTGCACTGATGGCTCTGAACTAACTTACGAGGAGAAAGATCATCTTATCTCCTTTATTATTGATGTTGAGACTTTTAATAAGAATTATGAAACTCCTCCACATTATGGTCAATACGTGCCACTAGTCCACGTGTTGAACTATGGCAACATCCATGGAAATGACATGGTAATATTTTTATTATTATGACACTGGAGCATCTTTTGCATACATTCTTCTAAAGCTAAACTACATTGCTAACTACGTTACTATTATGTTCTTCAACAGAAAATCCCGAAGGATTGTGTGCCTCATCTGATGCATACGAAAGGTCACATTGATGTTATTAGCTTACGGCCAAGTATGCCTACGAGTCAGCATTGTTCATGCAAGATTTGTCGAACAGATGAAGACCTCACAATCGAAGAATGGAAAAAGTTATGAATAATTGTAGGAAGCTACTTGGAAGCAACATTGTGCGAAGCCCATGAATTGGAGATAGAATAATCTGCATTCTCCATAATGGAGAGTTAGGGGCTATGTTGTTTTATGCTATTTTACCTTAGAGAGGTGTAGCAGGTCCTAGCTAATACTCATGATCATGTACTAAGAACAATTAACTAGGGTTGTTTATGACTATGATGATGAGTGTGACTTGTTATTAGGATAACAAGTAGAAGTTGTTAGATGACTATGATGATGATGAGTATGACTAGTTATTATGATAACGAGTAGAAGGTGTTCGATGACTATGATGATGATGAGTATGACTTGTTATTATGATAACAATGATGAGTTGTTTTTATTATGATGATGTTGCTGAGTTGTTATATCATTATGAGCATGATGAGTTATTGTATAAATCAGTGGGTGAAATGAACGTGGATTAGATTCAAGTGGAGGCAACATGGTGCAGATCTAAAGTACTACTAATCCAAACTTTGGATTGGTAGTACTTTGGATCTGCACCACGTTGCCTCCACTTGAATCTAATCCACGTTTATTTCACCCACTAATGTACTCATCATGATCATAAAACATTATGATGAGACTACTGTATAAAAAACATGTACACATACAATACCAATATGCCGCAGAAAAAAATACAGGAAGATTTAGCAGTAGCGTGGGCATGCATGTAGTAGAAGCGTGCTTTTAGCAACAGCGCGCTCTGGAAAGAGGAGATGCTGCTATTAGCAGCAGCGCGGTTTAGCAACCAAGCTACTGCTATGTATGGTTAGCAGTAGCGCGGGTAAACCCACGCTACTGCTAAAGTTTAGCTTTAGCGCCCGCGCTACTACTAAGGTAAAACTCCGTGCTACTACTAGCCTTTTCCCTAGTACTGTGATATTGTTAGTTACATTCTTTGTTCATAGATTATAGGAACTTTCTTTTTCATATTCATAGATCGCAAACGTAGATTATATGAAATTTCTTATTCGTATTTATAGATCGTAGACCGTAGATTATAGGAACTTTCTTTACCGGGATTCGTAATAAGAGCTAATGTTTTAACAAAACATTGATTTATTTCCGTTTCACCAAATTTCTAGCACTTAATATGTCCATTTTAAAGCAGAGTTCATGCCCAAATTTTAATGTAGTGTTGTTGATATTGTTAGTTACGTTCTTTGTTCATATATTATAGGAAATTTCTTGTTCATATTCGTAGATCGCAGATGTAGATTATAGGAAATTTCTTATTCGTATTTATAGATCGTAGACCGTAGATTATAGGAACTTTCTTTACCGGGATTCGTAATAAGAGCTAATGTTTTAACGAAACGTTGATTTATTTCCGTCTCACCAAATTTCTAGCACTTAATATGTCCATTTTAAAGCAGAGTTCATGCCCAAATTTTAATGTAGTGTTGTTGATTTTGTTAGCTACATTCTTTGTCCAGAGATTATAGAGACTTTCTTATTCATTCGTAGATCATACACCATAGATTATAGGAACTTTCTTGTTTGTATTTGTAGATCGTAGACCATAGATAATAGGAACTTTCTTTACAGGGATTCATAATAAGAGCTAACATTTTGGTGAAACATTGATTTGTTTCCGTTTCGTGAAATTTCTAGCACTTAATATGTCCATTTTAAAGAAAAGTTCATGACCAAATTTTAATGTAGTGTTGTTGATATTGTTAGTTACATTCTTTGTTCGTAGACTATAAGAATTTTCTTATTCATATTCATAGATTACACCGTAGATTATAGGAACTTTCTTACTCATATTCATAGATTGTAGACCATAGATTATAGGAACATTCTTTACAGGGATTCATAATAAGAGCTAATATTTTGGCAAAACGTTGATTTATTTCTGTTTCACCAAATTTCTAGCATTTAATATGTCCACTTTAAAAGTAGAGGTCATGCCAAAATTTTAATGTAGCGCTATTGATATTGTTAGTTACATTCTTTGTTCATAGATTATCGGAACTTTCTTGTTCATATTCGTAGATCACACACCATAGATTATAGGAACTTTCTTATTCGTATTCATAGATCGTAGACCGTAGATCATAGGAACTTTCTTTATGGGGATTTATAATCAGAGCTAATGTTTTGACAAAACGTTGATTTATTTCCGTTTCCCCAAATTTCTAGCACTAAATATGTCCATTTTAAAGTAGAGTTCATGCCCAAATTTTAATGTAGTGTTGTTGATATTGTTAGTTACATTCTTTGTTCGTAGATTATAGGGACTTTTTTATTCATTCGTAGATCGTACACCATAGATTATTGGAACTTTCTTATTCGTATTCATAGATCATAGACCGTAGATAATAGGAACTTTCTTTACAGGGATTCATAATAAGAGCTAATGTTTTGGTGAAACATTGATTTACTTCCGTTTCGTGAAATTTCTAGCACTTAATATGTCCATTTTAAGGCAGAGTTCGTGACCAAATTTTAAGGTAGTGTTGTTGATATTGTTAGTTACATTCTTTGTTTGTAGACTATAGGAACTTTGTTATTCATATTCGTAGATCATAGACCGTAGATTAGGAAATTTCTTATCCGTATTCATAGATCATAAACAATAGATTGTAGAAACTTTCTTTAAAGGGATTCAAAATAAGAGCTAATATTTTGGCGAAATATTGATTTATTTCTGTTTCACCGAATTTCTAGCATTTAATATGTCCATTTTAAAGCAAAGTTCATGCCCAAATTTTAATGTAGCGTTGTTGATATTGTTAGTTACATTCTTTGTTCATAGATTATAGGATCTTTCTTGTTCATATTCGTAGATCGCACACCGGAGATTATAGGAAGTTTCTTATTCGTATTCATAGATTGTAGACCGTAGATTATAGGAAGTTTCTTTACAGGGATTCATAATAAGAGCTAATGTTTTGACGAAACGTTGATTCATTTCCATTTCACCAAATTTCTAGCACTTAATATATCCATTTTAAAGCAGAGTTCATGCCCAAATTTTAATGTAGTGTTGTTGATATTGTCAGTTACATTCTTTGTTCGTAGACTATAGGAACTTATTCATATTCATAGATCATAGACCGTAGATTATAGGAACTTTCTTATTTGTATTCATAGATCATAGACCGTGGCTTATAGGAGCTTTCTTTACCGGGATTAATAATAAGAGCTAATATTTTGGCAAAATGTTGATTTATTTCTGTTCTATTGAATTTCTAGCATTTAATATGTCCATTTTAAAGCAGAGTTCATGCCCAAATATTAATGTAGCACTATTGATATAGTTAGTTACATTCTTTGTTAGTAGATTATAGGAACTTTTGTTTTTCATATTTGTAGATCATAGATGCTACCTCTTGAGCTTGCATTGGTTTTCCCTTGAAGAGGAAAGGGTGAAGCAGCAAAATAGCGTAAGTATTTCCCTCAGTTTTGAGAACCAAGGTATCAATCCAATAGGAGACGACGCACAAGTCACCGAATACCTGCACAAACAATCAAGAACTTGCAACCAACGCGATAAAGGGGTTGTCAATCCCTTCACGGTCACTCGCAAAAGTGAGATCCGATAGAGATAATAAAGTAAATATTTTTGGTATTTTTGTTGTATAGATTGGAAAGTAAAGATTGAAAAATATTAAATGAGATTCGATAATATGGAAAAGAGATACAAATATAATGGAAAAGAGACCCGGGGGCCATAGGTTTCACTAGTGGCTTCTCTCAAGATAGCATGTATTACGGTGGGTGAACAAATTACTGTCGAGCAATTGATAGAAAAGTGCATAATTATGATGACATCTAAGGCAATGATCATGAACATAGGCATCACGTTCGTGTCAAGTAGATCGACTCCTGCCTGCATCTACTACTATTACTCCACACATCGACCGCTATCCAGCATGCATCTAGAGTATTAAGTTCATAAGAACGGAGTAACGCATTAAGCAAGATGACATGATGTAGAGGGGTAAACTCAAGCAATATGATATAAACCCCATCCTTTTATCCTCGATGGCAACAATACAATACGTGCCTTGCTGCCCCTACTGTCACTGGGAAAGGACACCGCAAGATTGAACCCAAAACTAAGCACTTCTCTCATGGCAAGAAAGATCAATCTAGTAGGCCAAACTAAACCGATAATTCAAAGAGACTTGCCAAGATATCAAATCATGCATATAAGAATTCAGAGAAGAACCAAATAATATTCATAGATAATCTTGATCATAAATCCACAATTCATCGGATCTCGGCAAACACACCGCAAAAGAATATTACATAGAATAGATATCCAAGAACATCGAGGAGAACTTTGTATTGAGAATCAAAGAGAGAGAACAAGACATCTAGCTAATAACAATGGACCCGAAGGTCTGTGGTAAACTACTCAAGCTTCATCGAAGAGGCAATGGTGTTGATGTAGAAGCCCTCCGTGATCAATTCCCCCTCCGACAGATCGCCGGAAAAGGCCCCAAGATGGGATCTCACGGGTACAAAAGGTTCGGCGGTGGAAAAGCGGTTTCCTAGCTCCCCTGATGTTTTTAGGGTATAAGAGTATATATAGGAGAAATAAGTAGGTCGGTGGAGCTACAAGGGGCCCACGAGGGTGGGGGCGCGCCTACCCCCCCCCCCTAGGCGCGCCCTCCTGCCTCGTGGACGCCTCATTGTGTCTCTTACTTCAACTCCAAGTCTTCTGGTATGCTTTCGGTCCAAGAAAGATCATCGCGAAGGTTTCATTCCGTTTGGTATTCCTTTTCTGCAAAACTATAAAATAGGCAAAAAAAAAAGGAAATTGGCACTGGGCCTTCAGTTAATAGATTAGTCCCAAAAATAATATAAAAGAGCATATTGAAGCTCATTAAACCTCCAAAACAGATAATATAATAGCATGGAACAATCAAAATTATAGATACGTTGGAGACGTATCAAGCATCCCCAAGCTTAATTCATGCTCGTCCTCGAGTAGGTAAATGATAAAAACAGAATTTTTGATGTGGAATGCTACCTAACATATTTATCAATGTAATTTTCTTTATTGTGGCATGAATGTTCAGATCCGTAAGATTCAAGACAAAAGTTTAATATTGACAAAAAAATAATAATACTTCACGTATACTAACAAAGCAATCATGTCTTCTCAAAATAACATGGCCAAAGAAAGCTCCCTACAAAATCATATAGTATGGTTATGCTCTATCTTCATCACACAAAGTATTTAATCATGCACAAACCCGATGACAAGCCAAGCAATTGTTTCATACTTTTTATGTTCTCAAACTTTTTCAATCTTCACGCAATACATGAGCGTGAGCCATGTATATAGAACTATAGGTGGAATAGAATGGTGGTTGTGGAGGAGACAAAAAGGAGAAGATAGTCTCACATCAACTATGCGTATCAACAGGCTATGGAGATGCCAATCAATAGATATCAATGTGAGTGAGTAGGGATTGTCATGCAACGGATGCACTAGAGCTATAAGTGTATGAAAGCTCAACCAAAGAAACTAAGTGGGTGTGCATCCAACTTGCTTGCTCACGAAGACCTAGGGCACTTCGAGGAAGCCCATCATTGGAATATACAAGCCAAGTTCTATAGTGAAAAATTCCCACTAGTTTATGAAAGTGACAACATAGGAGACTCTATCATGAAGATCATGGTGCTACTTTGAAGCACAAGTGTGGAAAAAGGATAGTAGCATTACTCCTTCTCTCTTTTTCTCTCATTTATTTATTTATTTATTATTTTGGCCTTTTCTCTTTTTTATGGCCTCTTTTTTCCTCTTTTTTTTATTTTTCGTTCGGAGTCTCATCCCGTCTTGTGGGGGAATCATAGTCTCCATCATCCTTTCCTCACCGGGACAATGATCTAATAATGAACGATCATCACAGTTTTATTTACTTACAACTCAAGAATTACAACTTGATACTTAGAACAAAATATGACTCTATGTGAATTCCTCCGGCGGTGTACTGGGATGTGTAATGATTCAAGAGTGACATGTATGAAAAATTATGAACAGTGGCTTTGCCACAAATACGATGTCAACTACATGATCATGCTAGGCAATATGACAATGATGGAGCGTGTCATAATAAACGGAACAGTGGAAAGTTGCATGGCAATATATCTCGAAATGGCTATGGAAATGCCATAATAGGTAGGTATGGTGGCTGTTTTGAGGAAGGTATATGGTGGGTGTATGGTACCGGAGGAAGTTGTGCGGTACTAGAGAGGCTAGCATTGGTGGAAGGGTGAGAGTGTGTATAATCCATGGACTCAAGATTACTCATAAAGAACTCACATACTTATTGCAAAAATTTATTAGTTATCTAAACGAAGTACTACGCGCATGCTCTTAGGGGGGTAGATTGGTAGGAAAAGACCATCGCTCGTCCCCGACCGCCACTCATAAGGAAGACAATGAATAAATAAATCATCATCCAACTTCATCACATAACGGTTCACCATACGTGCATGCTACGGGGATCACAAACTTTAACACAAGTATCTCTCAAATTCACAACTACCTTACTAGCATGACTATAATACCACCATCTTCATATCTCAAAACAATCATAAAGAATCAAACTTCTCATAGTATTCAATGTACTTTATATGAAAGTTTTCATTATACACATCTTGGATGCCCATCATATTAGGACTAATTTTATAACCAAAGCAAATTACCATGCTGTTTTATAAGACTCTCAAAATAACATACGTGAAGCATGAGAGATCAACAAGTTCTGTAAAATAAAACCACCGCCGTGCTCTAAAAAGATATAAGTGAAGCACTAGAGCAAAATTGTCTAGCTCAAAAGATATAAGTGAAAAACATAGAGTATTCTAATAAATCCTGATTCATGCGTGTCACTCCCAAAAGGTGTGTATAGAATGTATGATTGTGGTAAACTAAAAAGCAAAGACTCAAATCATACAAGACGCTCCAAGCAAAACACATATCACGTGGTGAATAAAAATATAGCCTCAAGTAAAGTTAACAATAGACAAAGACGAAAGAGGGGATGCCTTTCGGGGCATCCCCAAGCTTAGGCTTTTGGTTGTACTTTAATTTTACCTTAGGGTGCCTTGGGCATCCCCAAGCTTAGGCTCTTTCCAGTCCTTATTCCAAAATCCATCAAATCTTTACCCAAAACTTGAAAACTTCACAACAGAAAACTTCAACAGAAAATCTCATCAGCTCCGTTAGTATAAGAAAATAAACCACCACTTTAAGGTATTGTAAAGAACTCATTCTTTATTTATATTGGTGTTAAACCTACTGTATTCCAACTTCTCTATGGTTCATACCCCCCGATACTACTCATAGATTCATTAAAATAAACAAACAACACATGAAAAACAGAATCTGTCAAAAACAGAATAGTCTATGACTTTTGAATACTTCTATAACTCAAAAAATTCTCAAATAAATTGGTGGACGTGAGGAATTTGTCTATTAATCATCTGCAAAAGGAATCAACCTAAAAGCACTCTTCTGTAAAAAAAATGACAGCTATTCTCATGAGCATAGAAGTTTCTGTTTTTTACAGCAAGATCGCAAAGACTTCACCCAAGTCTTCCCAAAGGTTCTACTTCGACACAAACACTAATTAAAACATAAAATCACATCTAAAAAGTAGCTAGATGAATTATTTATTACTAAACAGGAGTAAAAAGCAAAGAACAAAAATAAAATTGGGTTGCCTCCCAACAAGCGCTATCGTTTAACGCCACTAGCTAGGCATTGATAATTTTAATGATGCTCGCATGAAAGATACGAATTGAAGCGCAAAGAGAGAATCATGAAACACGTGACAAACACATCTAAGTCTAACATACTTCCTATGCATAGGCATCTTATAGGAAAACAAATTATCATAGCAAGCAAAAACTAGCATATGCAAGAAAGCGGAAAGAAACAATAGCAATCTCAACATAACGAGAAGTAATTAAGTAACATGAAAATTTCTACAACCATATTTTCCTCTCTCATAATAATTACATGTTGGATCATAATAAAATTCAACAAAATATCTATCACATAAAATATTTTCAACACGATCCACATGCATGCGAAGTTGATACTCTTCCAAAATAGTGGAATTAACATTAACTAAAGTCATGACCTCCCCAAACCCACTTTTCTCAAAAAATTCACAAGACTAAACATTCTCCAAATATGTGGGATCTAAAGTTGACACTCTTCCAAACCCACTTTCAATAATATTGCAAACACTATTATCAATCTCATATTCATCATGGGGCTTAAATAAATTTTCAAGATCATAAGAAGAATCACCCCAATCATGATCATTGCAACAGATAGTAGTCATAGCAAAACTAGCATCCCCAAGCTTGAGGTTTTGCATATCATTAACACGATTGACATTAAGAGAACTTATAATAACATCATTGCAATCATGCTTTTCATCGAAGGAACTATCAAGTGTGGATGTAATTGCAACGATCTCGTGTTTAACATACAGAACTATAGCAAAATAGTCTTCATAAATATTGGCATCATGGCCACAATAATAGCAAGCATCATGTTCATCAAGGGATATTTCAATCAAATCATCGGAATCATAATTATCTATAGATTCATGCATATCATTATTTTCTTCCAAAGCAGCGGTCATTCTTTCAATAAATTCTTTGACATAGACATTATGAGCATAGTTTTCATAGCAATATTTAAGTATGTCAAAATTTTCAGATTTGTAGAGAGTAATATCATACTTTTCAATCAAAGAAGCAACTTCATAAGCACCATTAAAAGCAACAAATTCTTCAATTTGTTCGATATCATACTTTTCAATCAAAGATAAGATTTCATTATCATTAAACTTGCATAGGTTTGGAAGGTGTTTTTTAGGGTTCTTAGAGCAACAAGTAAAATCATAAATTACACAAAGATTCCAAGCATAGGACAACAACTTGTTTATTTGATCCCATAAGAGTCTCCCTTTTTCAGACAAACGGTGATGCACAAAATGAGCATGCCAACCTTAAGATTTTCCCTCAATTAGACTATTTGAGGTTTCAGCATGAGCACAAATAGATCAAAGATGATCCAAGTAGAACACTTTAAGTGGATCCATATCAATAGATTTTTAGCAAGCAAAGATGCAAGCACATAGAAGGCACATGGAGACACAAGCAAACATAAGATCGAACGGAACAAGGGTGAAGAAAAGGCAAAGGTTTTCGAAAATCGTTTTAGAAGTGGGGGAGAGGAAAACAAGAGGTGAATGGCGAATAATGTAATGCAAGGGAGAAGAGTTTATGATGGGTACTTGGTATGGCTTGACTTGACAAAGATCTCCCCGACAACGGTGCCAGAAATCCTTCTTTCTACCTCTTGAGCTTGCGTTGGTTTTCCCTTGAAGAGAAAGGGTGATGCAGCAAAGTAGCATAAGTATTTCCCTCAGTTTTGAGAATCAAGGTATCAATCCAATAGGAGACGACGCACAAGTCACCGAATACCTACACAAACAATCAAGAACTTGCAACCAACGCGATAAAGGGGTTGTCAATCCCTCCACGATCACTCGCAAAAGTGAGATCTGATAGAGATAATAAAGTAAATATTTTTGGTATTTTTGTTGTATAGATTGGAATGTAAAGATTGCAAAATAGTAAACGAGATTCGATAATATGGAAAAGAGATGCAAATATAATGGAAAAGAGACCCGGGGGGCATAGGTTTCACTAGTGGCTTCTCTCGAGATAGCATGTATTACGGTGGGTGAACAAATTACTACCGAGCAATTGATAGAAAAGCGCATAATTATGATGACATCTAAGGCAATAATCATGAACATAGGCATCACGTCCGTGTCAAGTAGAGCGACTCCTGCCTGCATCTACTACTATTACTCCACACATCAACCGCTATCCAGCATGCATCTAGAGAATTAAGTTCATAAGAACGGAGTAACGCATTAAGCAAGATGACATGATGTAGAGGGATAAACTCAAGCAATATGATATAAACCCCATCTTTTTATCCTCGATGGCAACAATACAATACGTGCCTTGCTTCCCCTATTGTCACTGGGAAAGGACACTGCAAGATTGAACCCAAAGCTAGGCACTTCTCTCATGGCAAGAAGGATCAATCTAGTAGGCCAAACTAAAACGATAATTCAAAGAGACTGGCGAAGATATCAAATGATGCATATAAGAATTCATAGAAGAACCAAATAATATTCATAGATAATCTTGATCATAAATTCACAATTCATTGGATCTCGGCAAAGACACCACAAAAGAATACTACATCGAATAGATCTCTAAGAACATCGAGGAGAACTTTGTAGTGAGAATCAAAGAGAGAGAAGAAGCGATCTAGCTAATAACTATGGACCCGAAGCTCTATGGTAAACTCTCATGCTTCATCGGAGAGGTAATGCTGTTGATGTAGAAGCCCTCCATGATCGATTCCCCCTCCGGTAGATCGCCGGAAAAGGCCCCAAGATGGGATCTCACGGGTACAGAAGGTTGCGGCTATGGAAAAGTGGTTTTGCGGCTCCCCTTGATGTTTTTAGGGTATAAGAGTATATATAGGCGAAAGAAGTAGGTCGGTAGAGCTACAAGGGGCCCTCGAGGGTGGGGGTGCGCCCTCCTACCTCGTGGATGCCTCGTTGCGTCTCTAAATTCAACTCCAAGTCTTCTGGTTCGCTTCCGGTCCAAGAAAGATCATCGCGAAGGTTTCATTCCGTTTGGACTCTGTTTGGTATTCCTTTTCTGCAAAACTCTAAAATAGCCAAAAAACAGAAACTAACACTGGTCCTTCGGTTAATAGGTTAGTCCCAATAATAAAATAAAAGAACATATTAAAGCCCATTAAACATCCAAAACAGATAATATAATAGCATGGAGCAATCAAAAATTATAGATACATTGGAGACGTATCAGTAGACCGTAGATTATAGGAACTTTCTTATTCGTATTCGTAGCTCATAAAACTGTAGATTATTATAACTTTCTTTATAGGGATTCATAATAAGAGCTAATGTTTTGGTGAAGCGTTGATTTATTCCCTTCTTTAATTTCTAGCACTTAATATGTCCATTTTGTTGGAAATATGCCCTAGAGGCAATAATAAAAGTGTTATTATTATATTTCTTTGTTCATGATAATAGTCTTTTATTCATGCTATAACTGTATTAACCGGAAATCGTAATACACGTGTGAATACATAGACCACAATATGTCCCTAGTGAGCCTCTAGTTGACTAGCTCGTTGTGATCAACAGATAGTCATGATTTCCTGGCTATGGACATTGGATGTCGCTGATAACGGGATCACATCATTAGGAGAATGATGTGATGGACAAGACCCAATCCTAAGCATAGCACAAAGATCGTGTAGTTCGTTTGCTAGAGCCTTTCCAATGTCAAGTATCTCTTCCTTTGACCATGAGATCGTGTAACTCCCGGATACCGTAGGAGTGCTTTGGGTGTATCAAACGTCACAACGTAACTGGGTGATTATAAAGGTGCACTACAGGTATCTCCGAAAGTGTCTGTTGGGTTGACACGGATCGAGACTGGGATTTGTCACTCCGTATGACGGAGAGGTATCTCTGGGCCCACTCGGTAATGCATCATCATAATGAGCTCAAAGTGACCAAGGGGTTGATCACGGGATCATGCATTACGGTACGAGTAAAGTGACTTGCCGTTAACGAGACTGAACAAGGTATTGGGATACCGACGATTGGGTCTCGAGCAAGTAACGTACTGATTGACAAAGGGAATTGTATACGGGGTTTGATCGAATCCTCGACATTGTGGTTCATCCTATGACATCATCGAGGAGCATGTGGGAGCCAACATGGGTATCCAGATCCCGCTGTTGGTTATTGACCGGAGAGTCTCGGTCATGTCTGCATGTCTCCCGAACCCGTAGGGTCTACACACTTAAGGTTCGGTGACGCTAGGGTTATTAGGAAGACTTGTATGTGATTACCAAAAGTTGTTCGGAGTCCCGGATGAGATCCCGGACGTCACGAGGAGTTACGGAATGGTCCGGAGGTGAAGTTTTATATATGGGAAGTTGTCATACGGACACCGGAAGAATTCGGGGTCATATCGGTATTGTACCGGGGCCACCGGAGAGGTTCCGGGGGTCCACCGGGAGGGGCCACACCTCCCGGAGGGCCACATGGGCCGCAAGGGGCAGGGAGCCAGCCCCTGGAGGGCTGGGCGCGCCCCCCACCTTGGGCCCATGCGCCTAGGGTTTGGGGGGAAACCCTAAAGGGGGCGCCCCCCCCTTGCTTGGGGGGCAAGCCTCCCCTCCCTGGCCGCCGCCCCCCCTCTAGATCCCATCTAGAGGGGTCGGCCCCCCTTGCCCCTTCCCCTATAAATAGAGGGGTGAGGGGAGGGCTACTGGACACAACTCAAGGCGCAGCCCCTCCCCTCCCCAACACCTCTCCTCCTTCGTACGTGCTTGGCGAAGCCCGGTCGGAGTACTGCTACACCAACTACACCACGCCGTCGTGCTGCCGTTGGAGCTGCCTTCCTCAACCTCTCCTTCCTCCATGCTGGATCAAGACGGAGGAGACATCGTCCGTCCCGTACGTGTGTTGAACGCGAGGTGCTGTCCGTTCAGCACTTGGTCATCGGTGATCCGAATCACGACGAGTACGACTCCATCATCACCATCCCCTTGAACGCTTCCGCACTCGATCTACAAGTGGTATGTAGATGCAAACTCACTCCCTTGACTCGTTGCTTAGATGAACTCATAGATGGATCTTGGTGAAACCGTAGGAAAAATTTTAATTTTCTGCAACGTTCCCCAGCAGTGGCATCATGAGCTAGGTCTATGCGTAGTTCTCTATTGCACGAGTAGAACACAACTTTGTTGTGGGCGTAGATCTTGCCAACTTGCTTGCCGCTACTAGTCTTATCTTGCTTCAGCAGTATTGTGGGATGAAGCGGCCCAGACCAACCTTACACGTACGCTTACGTGAGACCGGTTCCACCGACAAACATGCACTAGTTGCATAAGGTGGCTGGCGGGTGTCTGTCTCTCCCACTTTAGTTTGAGAGGATTCGATGAAAAGGGTCATTATGAAGGGTAAATAGAAGTTGACAAAATCACGTTGTGGTTATTCGTAGGTAAGAAAACGTTCTTGCTAGAACCCAAATTGCAGCCACGTAAAAGATGCAACAACAATTAGAGGATGTCTAACTTGTTTTTGGAGCAATTGTCATGTGATGTGATATGGCCAAAAGTTGTGATGAACGATGAATGACATATTATGATGTATGAGATCATGTTCTTGTAATAGGAATCACGACTTGCATGTCGATGAGTATGACAACCGGCAGGAGCCATAGGAGTTGTCTTTATTTTTTGTATGACCTGCGTGTCATTGAAGAACGCCATGTAACTTACTTTACTTTGTTGCTAAACGCGTTAGCCATAGAAGTAGAAGTAGTCGTTGGCGTGACAACTTCATGAAGACACGATGATGGAGATCATGATGATGGAGATCATGGTGTCATGCCGGTGACAAGATGATCATGGAGCCCCGAAGATGGAGATCAATGGAGCTATATGATATTGGCCATATCATATCACTACTATATAATTGCATGTGATGTTTATTATGTTTATGCATCTTGTTTACTTAGAACGATGGTAGTAAATAAGATGATCCCTTACACAATTTCAAGAAGTGTTCTCCCCTAACTGTGCACCGTTGCTAAAGTTCGTCGCTTCGAAGCACCACGTGATGATCGGGTGTGATAGATCCTTACATTCACATACAACGGGTGTAAGACAGATTTACACATGCAATACACTTAGGGTTAACTTGACGAGCCTAGCATGTACAGACATGGCCTCGGAACATGGAGACCGAAAGGTCGAACACGAGTCGTATGGAAGATACAATCAGAATGAGAATGTTCACCGACGATGACTAGTCCGTCTCATGTGATGATCGGACACGGCCTAGTCGACTCGGATCGTGTATCACTTAGATGACTAGAGGGATGTCAAATCTGAGTGGGAGTTCATTATAATAATTTGATTAGATGAACTTAATTATCATGAACTTAGTCTAAAAACCTTTGCAAATATGTCTTGTAGATCAAATGGCCAATGCTCATGTCAACATGAACTTCAACGCGTTCCTAGAGAAAACCAAGCTAAAAGATGATGGCAGCAACTATACAGACTGGGTCCGAAACCTGAGGATCATCCTCATTGCAGCCAAGAAAGCATATGTCCTAGATGAACCGCTAGGTGAAGCACCCTTCCCACAGAACCAAGATGTTATGAACGTTTGGCAAACACGTTCTGATGATTACTCCCTCGTTCAGTGTGGCATGCTTTACAGCTTAGAACCGGGGCTCCAAAAGCGTTTTGAGCATCACGGAGCATATGAGATGTTCGAGGAGCTGAAACTAGTTTTTCAAGCTCACACCCGGGTCGAGAGATATGACGTCTCCGACAAGTTCTATAGTTGTAAGATGGAGGAAAATAGTTCTGTCAGTGAGCACATACTCAAGATGTCTGGGTTGCACAACCGTATGACCCAGCTGAATATTAACCTCCCTGATGAGGCGGTCATTGACAGAATCCTTCAGTCGCTCCCACTAAGCTACAAGAGCTTTGTGATGAACTACAATATGCAGGGGATGGAAAAGACCATTCCTGAAGTATTTTCTATGCTGAAGTCAGCAGAGGCTGAAATCAAGAAAGAACATCAAGTGTTGATGGTCAATAAGACCACTAAGTTCAAGAAGGGCAAGGGCAAGAAGGACTTCAAGAAGGACGGCAAGGAGGTTGCCGCGCCCGGTAAGCCTGTTACCAGGAATAAGTCAAAGAATGGACCCAAGCCTGAGACTGAGTGCTTTTATTGCAAGGGGAAGGGTCACTGGAAGCGGAACTGCCCCAAATAGTTAGCGGATAAGAAGGCCGGCAACACCAAAGGTATATTTGATATACATTTAATTGATGTATACCTTACCAGTACTCGTAGTAACTCCTAGGTATTTGATACCGGTGCCGTTGCTCATATTTGTAACTCACAGCAGGAGCTGCGGAATAAGCGGAGACTGCGGAAGGACGAGGTGACGATGTGCGTCGGGAATGGTTCCAGAGTCGATGTGATCGCCGTCGACACGCTACCTCTACATTTACCTACGGGATTAGTTTTGAACCTTAATAATTGTTATTTCGTGCCAAGTTTGAGCATGAACATTGTATCTGGATCTCGTTTGATACGAGATGGCTACTCATTTAAATCCGAGAATAATGGTTGTTCTATTTATATGAGAGATATGTTTTATGGTCATGCTCCGATGGTCAATGGTTTATTCTTAATGAATCTCGAGCGTAGTGTTACACATATTCATAGCGTGAATACCAAAAGATGTAAAGTTGATAACGATAGTCCCACATACTTGTGGCACTGCCGCCATGGTCACATTGGTGTCAAGCGCATGAAGAAGCTCCATGCTGATGGACTTTTGGAGTCTCTCTATTATGAATCATTTGACACATGCGAACCATGCCTCATGGGCAAGATGACCAAGACTCCGTTCTCTGGAACAATGGAGCGAGCAACCAACTTGTTGGAAATCATACATACCGATGTGTGAGGTCCAATGAGCGTTGAGGCTCGCGGAGGATATCGTTATGTTCTCACTCTCACAGATGACTTGAGTAGATACGGGTATGTCTACTTAATGAAACACAAGTCTGAGACCTTTGAAAAGTTCAAGGAATTTCAGAATGACGTAGAGAATCAACGTGACCGAAAGATAAAATTCCTACGATCAGATCGTGGAGGAGAATACTTAAGTCACGAATTTTGTACACACTTAAGGAAATGTGGAATCGTTTCACAACTAACGCCGCCTTGAACACCTCAGTGTAACGGTGTGTCCGAACGTCGTAATCGCACTCTATTGGATATGGTGCGGTCTATGATGTCTCTTACCGATTTACCACTATCATTTTGGGGATACGCTCTAGAGACAGCTACATTCACTTTAAATAGGGCACCGTCTAAATCCGTTGAGATGACACCGTATGAATTATGGTTTGGGAAGAAACCTAAGCTGTCGTTTCTAAAAGTTTGGGGATGCGATGCTTATGTCAAGAAACTTCAACCTGAAAAGCTCGAACCCAAGTCGGAAAAATGCGTCTTCATAGGATACCCTAAGGAAACCGTTGGGTATACCTTCTACTTAAGATCCGAGGGCAAGATCTTTGTTGCCAAGAACGGATCCTTTCTGGAAAAAGAGTTTCTCTCGAAAGAAGTAAGTGGGAGGAAAGTAGAACTCAATGAAGTACTACCTCTTGAACGGGATAGTAGTGCAGCTCAGGAAAATGTTCCTGTAATGCCTACACCTACTGAAAAGGAAAATAATGGTGATGATCAAGGTACTTCGGATCAAGTTGCTACTGAACTTCGTAGGTCCACAAGGACACGTTCCGCACCAGAGTGGTACGGCAACCCCGTCCTGGAAATCATGTTGTTAGACAACGGTGAACCTTCGAACTATGAAGAAGCGATGGCGGGCCCAGATTCCAACAAATGGCTTGAAGCCATGAAATCCGAGATAGAATCCATGTATGAAAACAAAGTATGGACTTTGACAGGCTTGCCCGATGATTGGCGAGCGATAGAAAACAAATGGATCTTTAAGAAGAAGACGGACGCGGATGGAAATGTTACCATCTATAAAGCTCGACTTGTCGCTAAGGGTTATCGACAAGTTCAAGGGATTGACTACGACGAGACATTCTCTCCCGTAGCGAAGCTGAAGTCCGTCCGAATCATGTTAGCAATTGCCGCATACTATGATTATGAGATATGGCAGATGGACGTCAAAACGGCATTCCTTAATGGACATCTTAAGGAAGAACTGTATATGATGCAGCCGAAAGGTTTGTCGATCCTAAGAACGCTAACAAAGTATGCAAGCTCCAGCGATCCATTTATGAGCTGGTGCAAGCATCTCGAAGTTGGAATATTCGCCTTGATGAGATGATCAAAGCGTTTGGGTTTATGCAGACTTATGGAGAAGCCTGCGTTTACAAGAAAGTGAGTGGGAGCTCTGTAGCATTTCTCATATTATATGTAGATGACATACTCTTGATGGGAAATGATATAGAACTTTTGGACAGCATTAAGGCCTACTTGAATAAGTGTTTTTCAATGAAGGACCTTGGAGAAGCTGCTTATATATTAGGCATCAAGATCTATAGGGATAGATCAAGACGCCTCATAGGTCTTTCACAAAGCACATACCTTGATAAGATTTTTAAGAAGTTCAAAATGGATCAGTCCAAGAAGGGGTTCTTGCCTGTATTGCAAGGTGTGAGATTGAGCTTGGCTCAATGCCCGACCATGGCAAAAGATAAAGAAGAGATGAGTGTCATCCCCTATGCTTCAGCCATAGGATCTATTATGTATGCCATGCTGTGTACCAGACCTGATGTAAACCTTGCCGTAAGTTTGGTAGGTAGGTACCAAAGTAATCCCAGCAAGGAACACTGGACAGCGGTCAAGAATATCCTGAAGTACCTGAAAAGGACAAAGGACATGTTTCTCGTTTATGGAGGTGACAAAGAACTCGTCGTAAAGGGTTACGTCGACGCTAGCTTCGACACAGATCTGGATGACTCTAAGTCACAAACCGGATACGTGTATATGTTGAATGGTGGAGCAGTAAGCTGGTGCAGCTGCAAGCAGAGCATCGTGGCGGGATCTACATGTGAAGCGGAGTACATCGCAGCCTCGGAGGCAGCGCATGAAGCTATTTGGGTGAAGGAGTTCATCACCGACCTAGGAGTCATACCCAATGCGTCGGGGCCGATCAAACTTTTCTGTGACAATACTGGAGCCATTGCCCTTGCGAAGGAGCCCAGATTTCACAAGAAGACCAGGCACATCAAGCGTCGTTTCAACTCCATCCGTGAAAATGTTCAAGATGGAGACATAGAAATTTGCAAAGTACATACAGATCTGAATGTCGCAGATCCGTTGACTAAACCTCTCTCGCGAGCAAAACATGATCAGCACCAGGACTCTATGGGTGTTCGATTCATCACAATGTAACTAGATTATTGACTCTAGTGCAAGTGGGAGACTGTTGGAAATATGCCCTAGAGGCAATAATAAAAGTGTTATTATTATATTTCTTTGTTCATGATAATAGTCTTTTATTCATGCTATAACTGTATTAACCGGAAATCGTAATACACGTGTGAATACATGGACCACAATATGTCCCTAGTGAGCCTCTAGTTGACTAGCTCGTTGTGATCAACAGATAGTCATGATTTCCTGGCTATGGACATTGGATGTCGCTGATAACGGGATCACATCATTAGGAGAATGATGTGATGGACAAGACCCAATCCTAAGCATAGCACAAAGATCGTGTAGTTCGTTTGCTAGAGCTTTTCCAATGTCAAGTATCTCTTCCTTCGACCATGAGATCGTGTAACTCCCGGATACCGTAGGAGTGCTTTGGGTGTATCAAACGTCACAACGTAACTGGGTGATTATAAAGGTGCACTACAGGTATCTTCGAAAGTGTCTGTTGGGTTGACACGGATCGAGACTGGGATTTGTCACTCCGCATGACGGAGAGGTATCTCTGGGCCCACTCGGTAATGCATCATCATAATGATCTCAAAGTGACCAAGGGGTTGATCACAGGATCATGCATTACGGTACGATTAAGTGACTTGCCGGTAACGAGACTGAACAAGGTATTGGGATACCAACGATCGGGTCTCGGGCAAGTAACGTACCGATTGACAAAGGGAATTGTATACGGGGTTTGATCGAATCCTTGACATCGTGGTTCATCCGATGACATCATCGAGGAGCATGTGGGAGCCAACATGGGTATCCAGATCACGCTGTTGGTTATTGACCAGAGAGTCTCGGTCATGTCTGCATGTCTCCCGAACCCGTAGGGTCTACACACTTAAGGTTCGGTGATGCTAGGGTTATTAGGAAGACTTGTATGTGATTACCGAAAGTTGTTCGGAGTCCCGGATGAGATGCTGGATGTCACGAGGAGTTCCGGAATGGTCCGGAGGTGAAGTTTTATATATGGGAAGTTGTCATACGGACACCGGAAGAATTCGGGGTCATATCGGTATTGTACCGGGGCCACCGGAGAGGTTCCGGGGGTCCACCGGGAGGGGCCACACCTCCCGGAGGGCCACATGGGCCGCAAGGGGCAGGGAGCCAGCCCCTGGAGGGCTGGGCGCGCCCCCCACCTTGGGCCCATGCGCCTAGGGTTTGGGGGGAAACCCTAAAGGGGGCGCCCCCCTTGCTTGGGGAGCAAGCCTCCCCTCCCTGGTCGCTGCCCCGCCTCTAGATCCCATCTAGAGGGGTCGACCCCCCTTGCCCCTTCCCCTATAAATAGAGGGGTGAGGGGAGGGCTGCTGGACACAACTCAAGGCGCAGCCCCTCCCCTCCCCAACACCTCTCCTCCTCCGTACGTGCTTGGCGAAGCCCTGTCGGAGTACTGCTGCACCAACTACACCACGCCGTCGTGCTGCCGTTGGAGCTGCCTTCCTCAACCTCTCCTTCCTCCTTGCTGGATCAAGACGGAGGAGACATCGTCCGTCCCGTACGTGTGTTGAACGCGGAGGTGCTGTCCGTTCAGCACTTGGTCATCGGTGATCCGAATCACGGTGAGTACGACTCCATCATCACCATCCCCTTGAACGCTTCCGCACTCGATCTACAAGTGGTATGTAGATGCAAACTCACTCCCTTGACTCGTTGCTTAGATGAACTCATAGATGGATCTTGGTGAAACCGTAGGAAAATTTTTAATTTTCTGCAACGTTCCCCAACACATTTTAATGTAGAGTTCATGCCCAAATTTTAATGTAATGTTGTTGAAACTTAGTCATGTAGCTATTTAATGTTTTTTCTACAGGTAATACTTAATTAGTCTGCTGATATTGTTAGCTACATTTTTTGTTCAGGGGCGCAATTCTCACTCTCAATCCACATACTAAGATGAGAGTTGTTTTCAGAGGAGGATACCGACTGTTGTTGTAGGGGTCGTCTTTCCTCTTCTCCTCCTCCTTTGATAACTTGGTAAAGCAGGAGGAGAAGATGAAGGGAAACCTTCACCAACGGTCGAAATAACATTGAGTGTACATCATGTATACAACCACTTGGGAGATGAACCGGCTGTTGTCGTAGAGGGTCATTCTGGTCTCCTCCTCCTCTGATACGTTGGTAAAGGAGGAGGATAAGGTGAAGAACGACCATCACCGACAGTCGAAGTACCAGTCTTGGAGTACACAACATATGTACAACCACTTAAGAGTGAGAACCGCTCACCCAAAGAAAGACATTGAGGGTTGCCGTACACAGTTTTAGTTATCTTCTTATATAGTTGCTTTCATATAAATGTGGTTTATCTAACTATCAAATTTTGTGATTTATATGGAGGAACCAACATGCCTCGTTACGACTCCTACAGCCCTAGACGCCGTCTCGAGGCTGGTTGGGTACTCGGTGTTCGCGCTCACCTATGCGGAGAGGACCCTAGTAGAGACCCAGAAGGCTCTACAATACGCCAAGAGCACTAAATGTTCTCTCCCAATCTTGCGAGGGCAGCCACTAGAAGCCGCAAAACTGCTGCAGAGAGTGCGCGAGGAGCCGTCGAGGCTGCCGAGACAGTTTTTCAAACTACCAACTCCACCCTAGCCGAGGTCAAGAAGATGATTGAAGATGAGGATAACTCTTCATAGAGCTGAGCATAATTGCAAGTTGCTATGATGGAGCTGAACTTTTGTTTGTCAAATATTTGTGTAGTGCCATAATCTGTTCGCTATGATCGATGCTCTGAATGTAGTTTGTATGTTTCTATGAAAATTCCCATTTGACTATGCTATATGCAGTTGGGGAACTTGTTGTTACCTTGCTTATTGACTATGATAAAATCTGCTGCTACCAAATTATGATACATCGCAATGCATATGATCGAATATGTAAATTCTTCCTGGTTATATGTATAGTTGTGGTGGGTATTCCACGTTGCCGGCCCCAACCACAACATCTAGCTATGGTGGACGGGAAGTTTGACCACCACAACTACATCATCTAGCTGTGGCGGGCGGGAGGAGATGCCTGCCACTGGAGGTGCTCTACCAGTGGCGGGCGTGCGCCCGACACTCATGGGGTACTAGCAGTGGTGGGAGGTCGATGGCGGGCGCCCTGGGAGGCTTGCCCGCTACTGATGGCCTTTTTGCACCCGCCACTGCTAGGCATTCCTGTAGTAGTGAGTCGATCTACTTGTCATGGACGTGATGCCTATATACATGATCATTGTCATGAATAATATCATAACTATGCGCTTTTTTATCAATTGCCCAACACTAATTAGTCTACCCATCGTATGCTATGTTTCGAGAGAGAAGCCTCTAGTGAAACTATGGCCCCCGGGTCTATTTTATCATATTACTAAAACCAAAAATACCTTGATGCAGTTTTACTCGTTTTATTTTAATTTTCAATTTATCTATCTGTGACTATCAGATTTAATCCTTGCAAGCAACGAGTTCGAGGGGATTGACAACCCTCTTGCCCGCGTTGGGTCCAAGTATTTGCTCTTGTGTGTGTAGGTGCTATTTACTAGGATTTGCTTGGTTCTCCCATTGGTTCGATAACCTTGGTTCTCACCGAGGGAAATACTTATCTGCTACTGTATTGCTTCACCCTTCCTCTTCGGGGAAAATCCCAACGCAGATCACAAGTAGCACAAATCTTAGCTTGTTTGATTTTGAACTCCTCCAAATATTTATGGTTTTGGTTAATATTGCATTTGATTGTGTTGTTTGCTTTCTCAAGATGCCAACTTCATCTCGAACTACCTCTTTCCGCCGATAGTTCAACCTATGGAACATTAACACTTGACAATTCATGATGCAAGATTGGGTCGGTGCCACTACTCTGGGATGAACCTACGTCCAGAGGGACCTCAAATTTGATCTTAGGGTAACATGTTGTTCCATTAAAGTTCCGATTAGATCCGGAAAGTTCTGATTAGATCCAAATAATGATGTTTTCTAAGAAAGGATGAATTAGTGGCACTGGTATTACCCTTTAACGAGAAAGGAAAACAATACAAATAACAACAAAATTTGCACAAAATTAACAAAGAAAATTAATAATATGTAAGAATAAGCTAATAGTGAAATCGCAAAAAAAGGAGGTTTCCTAAGAAGGAATGAATTGGTGCCGTTGGAATTACCCTTAAAGAAGAAATAAAATGAAATAAACTAAAACAAAATCAAAATAATGAAATATTCTAAGAAAGAATGAATTAGTGGCATTAGTATTACACTTTAAAAAATATAATTAAAAACAAAATCTAAAATAAACAATGAAAAAATTTGCACATAATTTAGACAAAAATGTGCTTTTTATAATATGAAAGTATAAGCATATAATAGTAAAAAATTGCAAAAACAAATAAGTTTTCTCAGAAGGAATGAATAAGTGGCATTGCTACCCAAAATTAAAATAACGAAGTTTTCTAAGAAGGAATGATTTAGTGACACTAGTATTACCCTTAAAGAAGAAAGTGAATAAAATAAAAACTAAAAAACAAAATAATGGAGTTTTCTACAGAAGAATGAATTAGTGGCATTGTTATTACCCATTAATAAGAAAGAGAATATTAACAAAATTTACACTGAAATTGTGTTTTTTGTAATATGCAAGAATAACCATATAATAGTGAAATTTTAGGGAAAAAGTTTCCTAAGAAGGAATGAATTAATGTCATTGTATTACCCTTAAAAGAAGAAATAAAATGAAAACAAAATCCAAATAATGATTTTTTCTTAGAAAGAATGAATTAGTAGCATTGGTATTACCCGTTAAGAAAAATGAAAATGATTTTTCTATAAAACAAAATATTAAAAAATTTGCACATAATTTACAAAAAAAATTGTGCTTCCGTAATATGCAAGAATAATCATATAATGGTGGAATTTCCCAAAAAAAGAAGTATCATACAAAGAAATGAATTAGCGACAATGCTATTGCCTTTAAAGAAGAAAGAAACAAAATAAAACTAAAAAAATGAAAATAATGAAGATTTCTAAGAAGCAATGAATTAGTGGCATTATATCACCCTTTATCAAGAAAGAAAAATGAAATAAAAACCAAAAAAACAAAATAAGAAAGTTTTCTAAGAAATAATAGATCAGTGGCATCGATATAACCCTTTACGAAGAAAGGAAATAAAACAAGGAATGACAAAATTTGCACACATTTTACATAGAAATTGTGATTTTTAATAATATGCAAGAATAAGCATACAATAGTGAATTTTTTACAAAAACAAGTTCCTAAGGAGAAATGAATTAGTGGCATTGGTATTAGCCTTAGGTAAGAAAGAAAATGAAATAAAAGCTAAAATAGAGTAAAATCAATATTGTTTTTTTAAAAGAATGAATTAGTGGCATTGGTATTTCTTTTTAAGAATAATAAAATATATTGCAAACAATTTTGCAATGAAATCACACTATTTATAGTATGCATAATCATATAATTGTGCAATTTTTGCACATATTATATAGTATTTAAAATAGACTAATAAATAAAAGAGATAACAAAAGCAAAAAAGCATACAAACAAAAAAACTAGAAAAACAAAGGGATATAAGGGGGAGCTGGATTTATCAAGTAACGGGCTTCAACCCATTAAAGAATTGACTGGCCGAGAAGAGAGCACCGTCCCCTCAAAAAAAGAAACGCAGAGAGCACTGTAAAAAAATTCCAGCCCAAAACAAGACACTCCAAACAACACTAAGGAAAAAGAGCACTAATCTCGGAGTAGCAATCAATGGTCGGAAAAATCGACTGACCCAAATTTAATTTTGAGGCAACATACATATAGCTAAACTAACCTTCTTTTTGATAGCTTGCGTGTAATGTGTAGGTTAATGACATGGGATGTCATGCTCATGTTCCATGACAGCACTTAGAGGAAGTTGCAATCATTTTTCAGTCATTTTTTTGTTAATTGATGGAGCAATTTTCTTATTGCGAATTAACATAGGCAACATGCCATTGGACTCGAGTTAAAAATAAAATAAAATAACACAAACGGCACGAGGACACAACAAACAAGGGCGACACCGCACGAGCACCTGATATTATTGGAACCCGTGGCTGCATTCCTGGACCCACGAAGCACTACCAATCGACGAGTCATGAACCATGACACCGTGACCGCATTTCAGACCAAATAAAAGGCTAATTTTGTGGAAAGAAACAACAGAGCATCAAGTTGCTAGGTTGTTAAGCAACACACAAAAACGACATTGTCTTTTTTGTTCTCTTATCAAGCTATTTGTGTTATGTCCACTTGTTTCGGCGCATCTTGTATTCTACTAGTACGAAGTCCTAGATCTGGCACGCCAGCCAGCGCGCAGTTTAAACATTTTCAGAACAAAGCATAGCCGAGCAAGACGCCAAGAGCAATCATCGCGAGCTAGCGAGCAAGTTAGGTGACGATGGCCGATCGCGGCGGCAAGGCACCAGCATGGACATCGGCGGCGGCGATCGTAGACGTCGACGCGGAGGTGGTCATCGTTGGCGCCGGGATCGCGGGGCTCGCGACCGCGCTGGCGCTGCGGCGGCTCGGCATGGGCGCTGCTGGCGGCGGCGTCCTGGTGCTGGAGCGGCACGCCGAGCTGCGGTCCACCGGCGCCGCGCTCACCATCTTCCCCAACGGCTGGTTCGCGCTCCGCGCGCTCGGCGTCGCGCACAAGCTCACCTCCCGCTACGATGCCTTCGGAACGTGCGTCTCCGTTGCTGGCAGTGATTTTTGTGATAGTTCCTTGTGTGTGATTATTGCTCTGAGTTCAGCCATGTCTGCTGCATGCAGATCCCGAGTGACAACTCTGGAAACTGGAGCGACGCAGGTGTTCCGCTTTGCTGGGCGTAAAAGCAGGTTAGATGAGCGGATGCTTTGTCTGTCGTGGCAAATTTTCTGTTGGATTCCACCGGAACTTGAGCTAATCAGTCGGCTACAGCAGCGGCGACGTGAGAGTGAGACCGATGCATCGGAAGGCGCTGCTGGAGGCGCTCGCGGAGGAGCTGCCTCCGGGCACCATCAGGTTCTCGTCCAAGCTCGCCTCGATCGCCACCGAGAAGGCGCAGGGTCTCACGGAGATCGCCGTCCTACGGTTAGACGACGGTACGGTGATCCGATCCAAGGTACACCAATGGCCGCAACGACGCACATCGGCACATGTGACATGTGAAGATTAGTATACTATATACTAGTAACTTTTTCCTTCGAAGAATGACAATCATAAGTGGGTTTGCATGTTCATTATTGACCAGGTGCTGATCGGGTGCGACGGGGTGCACTCGGTGGTATCGCAGTGGCTGGGCCTGTCGGAGCCGGCGAGCTCAGGCCGGTCCGCCGTCCGCGGGCTCGCCGTGTACCCGGACGGGCACGGCCTGAAGAAGGAGCTCCGGCAGTTCCTCTCGGAGGGTCTCAGGGCCGGCATGGTGCCCATCAGCGACACCGATGTCTACTGGTTCCTCGTCAACAACACCGTCCCTGCAGAGCAGGAGGCCGGCACGGACCCCGCCAAGATCCTGCGGGAGGTCACGGACAACCTGGGCAGGCACATGCCGGCGGAGTACCTGGACGTGGTGCGCCACTCCGACTCCGGCAACCTGTCGTGGGCGCCGCTGCTGTACCGCGCCCCCTGGGCCATCCTCAGGGGTCCGGCGGCCCGCGGGGCGGTCACGGTGGCCGGCGACGCGTTCCACCCCATGACCCCAGACATGGCGCAGGGCGGGTGCTCCGCCCTGGAGGACGCGGTGGTGCTCGCGCGCGCTTTGTCTCGGGCAGCGACGCCCGCCGACGGCGTGGCCACCTACGTGGTAGAGCGGCGTGTCCGGGCTGCCTGGCTGGTCGCCGCGGCTTACCTGTCGGGCTGGGTCCAGCAGGGCGGCACCAACATCCAGGGCGTGCGAGGGTACATGGTCAGGCTGTTTCGCGACTGGATCTTTTACAGGTTCTTGTTCCCCAGGCTCGCCGATACAATGTGGTTCGATTGCGGCGACCTGATGGAGCCGACGGTGGAGGGCAAGACCCACTCGGAGTAAACTGAATGCTGGTATAGTCCATATGTGATGGACCCTATAAATCCCGAACGTTCGGATTTTAAGTATGTCATCCGGAACGTTTTCTAAGGTAACTTTATTTAGCGTGAGGTGGCAACTTTAGTTGTTAAAACATGACAACTTTATCTCAGTTCATTTTTCTTTTTAGAAAATTGTCATGTTTGCCAACCTCGCGTGAACTATAGTTGTCATGAAAAACGTTCAGATTGCCATACTTAAAATCCGAACATTCAAGAGTTATTATTTCCGTATGTGATATTATATAGCCCGTGTGGGCGTGACTGTATCAATTCACATGAAAGCATGTGTGTGTGTGTTTATAGTAATTCACTCTATTAATCTTATCAATAATGTTCATCAGATATTACACCAAAGCATGCAATTGGACTTAACATGGCCTAATGCATTTTTCGAGACTAATTTTGATCATATATTAGAATAATAATGTATGGCATGCAAGTTACACAAAACATACCGTCAATCCGTACGTGTAAGGAGTTTTCAATGATATATTTTCCACATTATATACATGATATATTATTAATCTTATCAATAGTCAAAAGCAATCTCAAAAAACACATTCGACCCTATATATGGACGGAGGGAGTACTAAATATCTCTCTAAACTGTTTTATATATAATGCACATCTTTTTTTAGAATGTCAAACTTTATAAACTTTGATCAAGTTTATATAAAAAAAAATCTATGTCCACAATGCTGAAAATATACCATGCAAAAAAAATATGATGAAATTTAATGGTACTGATTTTGTATTGTGCCCATAAACGTTTTTTGAAAGAAAGAAGTCCATTTTTTTTTGCGAATAAAGAACTTCCATTACTTAACCAAAGACACTATTACAGTCCTGTTGACATAAAATGTCAACCTCATCAGGGGCACTACGGAGCCAGACAGCAGTTTTAGGTAACAACCGACCCATTTGGGCGAGAGCATGGCTAACTTTGTTCTGTTCTCGCTTAATTAACATGATTTTATGCGAACGGCTAGCTAGGAGCTGCCTAATATCCCCAACCATGGCTGCAACCGGGGACCTATTGGCTTCAGTATCCATGATCATGCGCATCGCTACTGAGCAGTCCGTCTCAACGATCAGCCCGTCCGGACTCCGCTCGAGGGCCAGGTCCACTCCCTCCATGAGAGCTGCGATCTCAGCCTCGAGGGCGCTTGTGCACCGCGGGATGAAGCGACAAGAAGAAAAAATTATGGAACCTGCGTAGTCTCGAAGGACCATGCCGGCACCTCCTGTGCCCTCCTCCTCTTTCCAAGACCCGTCCACATTCAACTTGACCCAACCAGGTGGAGGCTTGCTCCAACGCAACAGCGGCAGCATGCAAGTGTTTGATATTCCATACTGTAGGTTACTATTCCTCCGTCCTCCATAGGTGATGACTTTCTTCCCTTTTGCAACATCATCAGAGTGGTGTTGCTGAATGTACAACAATGTGTTGATGTAGCCGGATAAAAATCTAGTCAAGGCTTCAATTGGCGGGGCTGGTTTGTGATGATACACCTCATTCCGCACGTACCAGTTACGCCAAAGCGTCATGATCACAGGAAGCCTCTCCTCATCAGTACAACGGTCCAGCAGGTGGAGGATCCACTCCGGTCCGGTGTTGACGATGGTCTCTACCTTGGGCATGCTCCAGATTCGCGCCATCTCCGTCCAAAGATGCCTGGCCAGTGGGCATATGCAGAGGGCATGGTATGTATCCTCGCATTCCAAGCCACATAAAACACATGTGTTAGAAATCTCAAGTGTCCGTTTGCATTTATTTTCAAGTGTGGCCAAAGAATTCGTCGCAACCCTCCATGCAAAAACTCGTACCTTAGGGGGAGCAGGGCACCCCCACACTGCCTTCCAGACGGCACGAGTGCCATCCGGTGCCCTGCTCATGGCGCACGCAGTGGTGCTGGTTCGCTCGTCTAGAGCGGTCTTGTACGCGCTCCGGACGCTGAAGATGCCACGTATGTCCGAAGCCCAGGAGAGGACGTCCGGTAGCCGTCGTGGGCTCGTTTTGATCGTCAAGATGTAGTCCACATCAGGGGCGATGAAGTGTTGCTGGAGGAGGTCCACCCGCCACCGGCCATTCTCATCAAGCAGCTCAGACACACGCCGGAGTCGGCAAGTCCCTCGTTGCGTGATAGGCCGGTAGGAGGTAGGCCGCGGGATCCACGGGTCACGCCATATGCGGATGTGCTCGCCATTGCCCACCCGCCAAAGGAGCCCACGTTTGAGTAGCTCAAGTCCATGCTGGATAGCATGCCACGTCGGAGAGGCGTTACCTGAAAAAACTGTGTCCTCCAGGGAGCCGTTAGGGTAATATTTTGCTTTTAAAACCTGAGTACACAAGGAGTCCGGCCTGGTAATGAGGCGCCAAGCTTGACGCGCTAACAGGGCCTGGTTAAAGATGCGAAAATCTCTAAAGCCAAGACCCCCCTTCCCTTTTGGCTCAATTATTTTCTCCCAAGCCCGCCAGTGTGTTTTTCTTTGACCCTACTTTGATCCCCACCAAAAGTTCCTGACCAACCGTGTGAGGTCATCGCACACAGAATATGGCAGCTTGAATACACCCATGATATATGTGGGGATTGCTTGCAGAACAGACTTGATCAAAGTTTCCTTTCCTGCCTGCGACAGTGTGTCACCCCAGGCCATGATCCTTTTAGTTAAACTCGCCTGTAACATTTGAAATTTACCCTTATGCATACGCCCATCCGGAGTAGGCAAACCTAGGTATTTACCTTCAAACTCAGAGTTTTGCACTTGTAATACATTTTTCACTGCTGTTTGTATCACCAAAGGACAATTATCGCCAAATTGAATGGAACACTTATGCGGGTTAATAAGTTGTCCTGTAGCCTGGGCGTAGCTCTGTATGGCGCCCTTCACATACTCAGCTTGTTGCACACTCGTTTTGAAGAAAAGTAAGGTATCATCGGCAAACAAGAGGTGCGAGATCCCTGGAGCTCTGCTACAAATTTTAATTGGCTGCAAAGCTTGTGTTTGCACACCCTGTCTCAAGAGTGCAGATAGACCATCAGCGACAATGAGAAATAAAAAGGGGGACAGGGGATCACCTTGCCGAAGCCCACGCGTCGGTGCAAACGAATCCAAAATGGCTCCATTAAATTTAACTGAGTAGCTCACCGATGTGACACATGTCATGATCCATTGCACCCATCGGTGAGAGAAGCCCATCCTCTCCATCGCCTGCTTCAAGAACCCCCAATCCACCCTATCATAGGCCTTTGACAAATCTAACTTGTATGCACAGTAGCTATTCTCCGGATTTTTCTCATGCTGAAGAAAATGCAAACACTCAAAAGCAAGAAGTGCATTATCTGTAATCAGGCGCCCTGGGATAAATGCACTCTGATATGGTGAGATAATGTCATCAAGGAGTGGCCGAAGTCTGTTCACCAAACACTTTGCAACAATCTTGTAAACAACATTACAGAGGCTTATAGGTCTAAAATCAGTCATACAAACAGGTTCATCAACTTTGGGAATAAGGACGATTACCGTTTCATTCACACCTTCTGGCATATGTCCAGTTCGAAAGAACTCTTGTACTGCCCGTACAATTTCTCCTTTCATGACTAGCCAATTTTTTTGAAAGAATCTCACTGGGAACCCATCCTTTCCAGGTGCTTTCAAGGGTCCCATCTGAAACAGGCTGTCAGAAATTTCCTTCTCGCTGAATTCAGCACATAAATGATCATTCATCTCCGGTGTTACTTTCTCCTCATACAAGTCCAAGAGTGGCTGCTGTACAAGGGAATCATCACGAGTAAAAAGGTTTTGGAAATAAGAGTTAGCCATAGTGGCCATTACCTCATGTGTACCATGGCTGCAACCCCTATCATCCACCAATCTTTTTACTTTGTTTTTCCTTGCTCTCCAGACTGCTCTACGCTGAAAAAATTTAGTGTTACGATCCCCTTCCCGTAACCAGTCAATACGGCTCCGCTGCATCCAGAGCATCTCCTCACGGTATAATAGTTCCTGCATATGGTCAGAGACCTTCCGTATCTCACTTCTATCTGCATTCATACTCATCAACTCCTCTAGCCTGGTTCTAGATTTTTCAAGTTCATTTGTTATATTCCCAAATTTTCGTTTACTCCAAGCATGTAACTCCACCATAAGTTTGGCCAAACCTGACTGTATATCGCCCAAACTAAATTTCTGTCCTGCTTTTCCCCACGCTTCCGCCACACGTTCAGGGAGGCTTTCATCTCTCTCCCAGAACGTTTCATACCTCCTGAACCTTGTATAAACATGGTTAACATCCTCCTTAATGCACTGCAGGACGATTGGGCTATGGTCAGAGCATGGCGACACATTATGTACCACCCGTGCCTCGGCAAAAATATCACGCCACCGATTATCCGCAACCGCCCTGTCCAGCCGGACCCTCACATTCTTCCTGTTTCTCTGTTTATTATCATAGGTAAAAGGTAAGCCAGAGAAACCAAGATCCACAAGTTCACATACCTCTAATGTATCTCGAAAGGCAAGCATCTGACTCTCGTTGCGTGGTGTCACGGAGAAGTGCTCAAAAGACCACATGGCCTCATTAAAGTCACCCATGACACACCAAGGAAGATCAGACTGTTGTTTTAGATCCCTCATTAGTGTCCACATAAGATGTTGATTTTCTGTTCGTGGTTCGTCATACACACATGTCAAACGCCATAATGGATCATGCTCAGAAAACCTCACATATGCATCTATATATCTTTCATTCGAAGATTGAACTTCTACATGCAGACTATCGCACCAAAAGAGAGCAAGCCCTCCACTCAAACCATTGCTACTGACACCAGAAAATCCTCTCAGACCTAACCGACCACGCAAACGTTTTACTTTTTCGGAGCTCTGTCTAGTCTCACATAAAAACAAAATTTTTGCTTGTGTTTCTTTTACCATGCCAACTAAATCGCGAACTGTCAGTTTGTTGGCCACCCCCCGACAGTTCCAACTTAAACAATTCATTGCTCCTGACGGAGCACCACACTTGGCTCCGTCAGTTGACCAGCGGCCCCTGGGCTGGTTGCCTCCATGATGCTAACAGCTCCGTTCCCATCTCCTCCTACCATCTCTTGCTGGGTCTCCTCATCCGTGTCCAGTTTCTGCTTTTTTGGTGTGCCCTCTGTAACCTGTGTATCAATGTGTACCGAGTTGTTGTCTCCCTCCACAGGTATCTCCACCACATACAGTTCCTGACTGCCCACCTTCACGTGTTGCACCTCCACTTTTCCTATCTTCTGTAATCCTCCCATGGGCGTCTCCATGAAGGGAATCACAGGATCGCCATCGGTAGCTTCGAGCACAAATCCTAGCATTCTACCAATCTGCCTTTTACCCAGTACAGAGTAAATAAACTCCATTGGTGTTGTCACACTTCCAAAAGAGTCCTCGAACGAGTTGAGCCCGTGGAGTGGTGGGATCAACTCCGCTGACCCCAGTGGCTGCTCACGTATTACCAAGCTTCCCGGCTTCCTATCAGCCGCCGTCGTCGTCACGTCGTGTGCATCGGAGCATTCCACGGGTGTAGCCTCCGTTCCACCGTTAGGCGGCTTCGGGCGGGTAGCGTCCACCAGGGGAGCCCCTTGATCGCCCCCACCGCCTTCAGGCTTCACGTTGGCTGCAGCCGGCAGGATCGCTAGCAGAAGCACGGTCGAAGACAACACGGCAGGGATGGATTTCTTCGGAAACCTGCGCTCAGAGGTGTACTGTCGATCTGGTGGTTCACGATCTTGATCGATTGTTGCATCCCAATCGGCCGGGCCAGGGAGATAGATCGGGAGTCCCAGGTAGGGTTCGCTGGCGTAGGGATTAGGGATTCCATATACGATGTACTCCTTCCTCGTATGAAGTTGTAGTCCGTGGCCGCCACGGGAGCCGGGCGACGAGTACGCGGACGAAGCCGCAACGGTGCCGTAGGACGGGCGGCGCCCGCACATGGCAAGGGTGCCGACAGAGGCCTCGACCTCGCCGGGACGGGGCGGCGGCGTAGCCGCCGCCAGAGAGTCGCCTGGGTCACTGAACCCTAGCGTAGCCATCGTCATTGCCCCATTGACCAGAGTTGAAAGAAGTCCATTTTTCATCCCAAATGCGTCCCATTTTTCACCCCTGAACTCGAATTTGGTATAAATTCCACCCCAAATTCTCAAAACCGGATAAATCCCCCCCTTCGGTGGTTTTGCTGCCGATTTGTCAGATTTTAGGCGGTTTTGGAAGATGATTAAGCATTTGACTCTTGACCTGGCATCAGACCAGTTCATCATTGCTCCATTCTTTTTTCTTCGTTCGCAATGGATGTCGTTGTAGACCATGGCAACAAGGACACTTCCGTAGAGCTTGTTGCCGTCCAAATCCTCAACCCAGCTTTCTTCATAGTCTACGGTTTGCCTTGTCGCGGTCGCCCGGGAACGCCGCGGCAGGGCCCTTCCACCCAGGGAGCATGCTAGGCGGCATGTCCTCGCACCTGCCGGCCACGAGGTCGAACACGACGGCCTCCTTGTCGTCTTTGCCGTGTAGGCTGACCATACATATCTTCCCGCCCGAGCGGACGGCGTCTCCGACATCCCGGATGAACCACCTCGTCCCGCCGCAGAGGTAGCGGCTCCCACGGCGCGGACAGTGTGGCGGGTTCCCAATTTGCCTCGGAGCACACGACAACGAGTTTGTAGTCGGCGCCCGCGACGAACAAGCAGCCGCGCCCGCCGTTCACCACCCGCGCAGAGCGAGAGGGACACGCGAGCCGACCAGCCAGCACGCACGGGCGCGGCGGCCGGGTCGAACACGAGCGGGCGGCACAACACCAAGTGGAGCGGCTGCGTGGACCCCGCGACGAGGGCGAGCTATGCCGCCGCGGCCACAAACCGGACCGGCAGCCGGCGGGAGAGGACATGTGGCAAAGCATCGGGGGCGCCGGCAGCCCGTACCACCGCGCGACGATCTGTTCGCAGGCCATGAAGATCGCGCTGCCATCGCCGGTGCTTTCGAGGAGCGCGTAGAGTGAGAGGAACGACACCAACGATGGCGCAAACAGGAGGCGGCGCCATGGCAGACGACGTGCATCAGGAGGCGAGCTTTACTCTATCCGCGCATCTAAATACCATGCGACGTCACACTTTCTAGCCGCAAAACCGCCTAAAATTGATGCAAAACCACCTAAGGGGGAGATTTACCCGGTTTTAAGTATTTGGGGATTAAAATCATACCAAATTTGAGTTCAGGGGGTATTTGTCCCTCAGACTACATTTGAGGGTGAAAAATGGACTTGTTTCTTTTGTTTACTCGATAAGTATACAAAATTTAGCTTTGAGAAATTCGAATATGCACTGTATCTTAAAACAGATGGAGTATATACTGTAGAATGTGGAACAGAGATATCCAGTTGAACAAGTGACAGGTACAACTCCTAAGCACTTTATTGGATCATTTGAGTTCAACACAGATGAATATCAACAACCAAGAAGAGGAACAAAACACGATCGCAACCATTTTACGGTGCAACACTAGTAAGGAAATGCAATAATCACACGCGTACGCTTGAAAGAAACATTTCAAATCAAGGAGCTTGAAGCACAACGAAATCACCAGCCACAGCTTCGAACAGTCCGGCCCTTGGTGTGTTTAGAAGTGGTTGACTCTCCTGCAGTTCTTCCTGATCTCGCCGTTGTGCCCGGTGAGCGGCGAGATGTTGCCCATCTTGACCATGGACTTGGCGAAGTGGTCGAAGAAGAGCTCGTTGCTGGCGGCGTAGCTCTTGACGAGCTCCATGGTCTCGTGGCTCTGCGTGAGCAGGACCTCGTCGGAGTTGAGCAGGCCGTTCATGGCAAGGATGTTCTTGTAGTACTGGTTGTCGAACCGGAACTGGGTGGCGGGGTCGAGGGCGAACAGGATCTGGTCGCCGCCGGACCGGGGGCACCGCCCGCGGAGCTTGGCGGCGTAGGCCGGGTTCAGCGTGGGGTCCGGGCGCCCGTCGTTGTTCTGGTTGTACAGCCGCTGCCGGAAGCTCACGCAGCGCGAGTCGCCAATGGTGTGTGCTCCTGGATTGTTCATTGCATACACCACATGTTACTTACATGCCCATGCGGAATGGCGATCAAATCAAAAACCTGCGACATGCGTGTATACCTGAGAGCGCGACGAGGTCGACGACGTCGAGACCCTGGTTGCGGAACTTGGCGGTGATGGTGGGGAGGGTGTCGTTGGGAGCAGGGATGAGGTTGTTGGAGCCGCTCAAGCTGGCGGTCAGCGAGTCCCTCCTCCCCAGTGGCACCTCCCAGCCCGGCCCGCCCGTCTGCTCCACCGGCCGGGTAAAGTTCGTCAAGGCAAATCAATATTCGTTTTTGAGAAAACAATGCTCACATTGTGTTGCTATTAGTGTGTTGGATGGGTTGTTGCATACCAGCACGGTGGAGTCCCTGGCGGCGACGGCGGCGATGTCGGCGCAGGAGACGGTGTGGGGGCAGGCGTGCTCGAGGGCGGCCTTGATCTCGTCGATGACCTCGTAGCCCCTCAGCGAGTCGCGGTTCGGGTTGGACCGCTTCTCGGTGGTGAACCTGCCGCTGCCGTCGGCGTCGAGCAGCACGGACGCGTCGCAGCCCTGCACGAAGCAGTCGTGGAAGTGCAGCCGGAGCAGGGACGCCGCCATGCGGGGGTCCTTGGCGTGCTCCTTGGCCACGATGGCGCCCACCAACGCCTGCATCTGCGGGCACGTGTGCTCGTAGAACTGCGGGACCAACGGGCCTGGGAGCGGCGGGTGACCTGCAGCGCCCGCCGGGAAGAGCGCGGACACAGCCAGCGCCGCCGCGACGGCGACCGCGAGGCCGCCGCTCCAGTGCAACTCCATCTTCTCGCGTTTGATCACTAGCTCGATCACACTCGCAGTAGAGATGGCACGATCAATGACAAGCTACTCTGTGTTGGCTTGATTGAGTTAAGAGGAGTGCTTAGGTATTTATAGAAGCATACTGCACACATATGCAACGGGATGATGAGAAATTAAGTTGCTATCGTAATAATCTGAACTATCTGATAATGTTATCTTGACGAGTTTGAGGGAGCCGGTAATGGCCTTTCCAGCACTGTTCTCATCTCCTCCATTGGAGCTTCTGCAGAGTAAGTACAACCTATGCACTTTGCACACTTGGTTCAGGCACACGTACAGAAGAAGACACAGCACCGGTGAGAAAGGCACCAGAAGCTCTCTAAGTATAGATGGCATGGGATTCACCTGTATTTTTTTGCCGGCCTTGTTCAATATCACAGGCTACAACTGTTTGAAGAACCCTTGCCTTTGGGATGTTGAATTGTCTTCACAAACATGCCTCATGAAGAATAGATGTCTATCTTCAAGGTCATGTTGAACTTGTGGTCGCTAAGAGCATCTACAACCGGACCCCTCAAACCCGTCTCAAACGCCCGGAAAGGCCGCCCGGTCACTACCCGGTCACGATTTTTTGATCCAGACTGGCCTCTCAAACGGCCCTCAAACGCCCGGGCTGACCGACACCCCCCATATCCAGCCCAAATATGGGGCGGATATGGGCGCGCCCGGGCACGCCCTCCACGTCGGACCCGACAACCAGACCCACTCCAAATTGCATCAAATCCACCAAACCCTTCCTCCTCCCGCCGCCCTCCAACCATTCCCGCGCCCTGACCCTCGCCGGCCTCCACCTTTGCTCCCAATCCTCACCTCCGGTCCCGATCCATCACCGGAGATGTCGTCCAGCCCGAGCCACACCGCCGCGACGGAGACACGGTCTGCCTCATCTGTAGGAGGCGCGATGTCGTGGCGGCGACTTGCAAGGCGGATAACGTCTCCCGCAAGTTGCAATGACGCCGGCAGCGAGAGAGGGAGGCGGCGGAGGCGTCGCAGGGAGGTTCGGAAGTGGTGGAGCAGTTGTCTCCTCTGCCGCACCCGGATCCCCGCCCCCCTTCCCTCTGAGCGCTTATGTGGATTACGTTGTCCGCCCCCTTTGGGACATAGGATGATCCGAGCGCCGGCTGGGCCATTCCGGAGAGCTTTCCGCCCACGCAGATGCCGGCCGTCGACGTGCGTGACTCGCCGCAGCTCGTTCGGGCGCGGATGAACTATGATTTGCTTTGCTTTGTTTCGAACTTTGGCATTCAGACAGTTTGTATCGTATGATCGACATGCATGGATTGCATGGATTTGATGATCGGAATTTGCGATATGTGGATGTGCAGCGCAACATTTGAGGGGTGCCCGGTCAGTGCCCGTGGACGTGCCCGGACGCGTCTGTGGGCGTTTGAGGGGCCGGATTTGCCAAGTCCAGCTGTAGATGCTCTAACAACATAGTTGCAAGGTGAAGATTGACCGGCAGCAAGCCTTTCGAATGTAAGAAATCTTGGCAAGATAATGAGGACATTGTGACAGCTAGGCATTTGAAAGTACAAATGCCAAATCCACAGATCCTCTGATCCAACTGCTTCGACAATGATGGTAAGATCATGACAATGTCGTATGTGTTGTCCATGCCATGTGGTGTAGGACCATACTTCCATGTTCAATGCATACAATTAATGGATCAAAGCATCCATGGCCAACCTCTCGCTTCACCTATAGCCATAAGCCTCATAGTATCTTCATCAGTGGGTCGGGTGCCCTCAAGCACTCGGGTTTAAATATGTCGATCCTACTTTTGTGTATCTATTCACACACTCAAGCATGTCATCTTTCCCAACGTGAATGTACTAACGAATGCAGGTAGTTACAATTCTATATGCAATCTCTCAAACTACAAAGGTATACTTCGTCGATGAAATTTTGCTCAACTCGAACCAAGGATCATGCCACTCCACAGCTTGCGCAATGCACACAAAGGGATCATGTGCATTGATGCCTAAAGAGTATCTACATATACACCGGGTTCGGCAGAACATAATTATTGAAAAGTTTTGCATGTCCATCTAGCCTATCTTGATGGACGAGAATGCGGCCAAACTGAGAACCACGTCGCGGTCTCCTCCCCTTCTCCTATCAAATGATCATGAACAATTCCATCTCAAAATCCTCATCTTCTTCTTTTTCCTCTCAAGAAGTGTCATCAAAGAACTTTTCCCATAGAATCTTCATCTACACGGCAAATTCCTATGATCAAATTCAGTGTGTAATGGGGATAAAGTGAGAGAAGGAAAAACAATTTACCTTGGGGACAATTCATCGAACACCTCATGGGTAATAAGAGGAAGATCATAGTATATACTCTTATAGGACTTCAGTGGATCCACATTGACTTCAAGGATAACTAGTAAGATGCTCTTGCGTTGCACGGAACACTGAAATGCATTGATCCGGGAGTTGTTTATTTGACAAAGTATGTGGGGGTAATCTCATGTGTAACAAATATCAATAGGTTTCTTCGGATATTATTTCTTCTCTAGAGCTCACAAGCATCCGGGTGAACAGTAAATGTATACAAAATAGATAAAAAAATATCTTTTGCAAACAAAAGCATTCAAGTGTTCAACCTGCATCCAAAACTTTTGAAGAAATAACAATTATTGTGCTTTGCAAAAAATGATCTTTAAGAATGATTGTTTGAGTATTGAATTTGTTTATTTTTTCTGGACCACCATGAATGTAACTCAGGATGACTTGGAAGGGGATAGAGGAGATGGCGAGGAGGAGTGGGTCGTGGTGATGGTCGTCAATGCAGCCTGAGAGAAGGCATGAGAGGAATTAGGGGCAGACAGGTGCCGAAAGCAGCGACCTCTCTAGATACTTCTTATTTTTCTCTAGATAGCTAGATGAGGTGAGAGGGAGAGATGGTTGAACGTGAGAGGTTGGGGGTTATCTACAAAGGAGGAGTGGATTATGGGGGTCTTTTCGCAAAACTGACACAGTTTGTCTCAAATGTGTTGGATGTAAATCGAACGGTTGTAAATGAAGGATGGCATGCACACTATCATCACCAACTCAAGTTTTTATAGGAGTAGAGATGTACTATCAATATGGGCACATGCAAATTAAGTAGGGATCTCAAGAGACTAAATCAAATCTCATATTTTCCACAACTTTCACTCAATTCCTCAAGTTTTCTGTTTCCATGGTGCTTTCAAGTATTTCCTACCCGATACTACCGAGCCTATATTGAATAAGTGTTTCTACTGCGCCGGCCTACTTATCTAAGTTTGCTTTGGAACCATCAAGATTTTCTACAGTACCGCAAAACTTCGTTTTAGCCAAGACCTTCTCTACTAGCTCTGGTACCATTGAGTCTAACTCTTTCCGACACTTTCGAGCACCTGTCGATTAGCTTGAGCCCGACGTCTTATTACATGTCATGTGCTTCTGAGCAAAGTTCTATCGGGTACCTCTAAGATGAGACTTATTTGTTTCTGCACCGATTCCATTATGATGCTTGCTATGTTGACCAGAGTACCTTCGAGAATCATTATCTCTGGTTCTTAGATTCTAAGCATGCTCCCTTTCTGGCGGAACTGAGCTTCCTTTATGTCATGTACCTTCAACATTTTTGTTTCTGTTAACTTCTAATATTTGGATCCTCGAGACACTTGACTTATATCCTGATACCTACGGGTGTAACATACTTTCAGGAATGTTAGTTTCCCACGAGGTCGTCCAAATTTTATACGATTCTCGTAGTACAAAGGGAAAATTTTGGGACATCTGGGTAACAGTTAGATTTTTGATTCCTCTATAGGACCTCTACACCCCTTGAGAGGATGTGAGGTTTTTAGAGCCTCTGAGAGAGCTTTAAGAGTAGAATCTTGAGAGTTTGAAGACCAAAATCCTCCCTTTCTAAAACTCTTTTTTGTTCTTCATCTCTATTTGCTTCAAGCCTATCACGGCGAGAGAGGAAATCCTATAAGTTCTTGAGAGAGTTGATTGAAGATCTTATGAGGACCTCATCCTAGTAATTTTACGTTGCTTATTACTTTTGTAGGGTGTGTATCCCCTATATGTTTAGGAATCACTTTAGAGCCTTTAATATGTGAATGAATCAAGAGTTTGTACAAGGCTTGTTGATCGCCTTCCTCATTAAAAACAACCTCGTGTGAATCTTTGGCCTTTGCCCTGGTGGCATAGGTGAGCAAGTGCTTAGTGGGCTCTTACTAGGCGATCTTATCGAGACCTTTTTGGTCTTAGGACTTTGTCTCCAAACCTACACCAATGAGTAGTAGGATAGCACCAACTACCCGAACCTCAGGAAAACATCACCATGTCACTGTGTTTGCAATATATTTTGTCTTACTGATACTTTTATGCAATACCTCCACAGTCCCTTGATAATCCCCAAGTGCAAGGATCATTGTAGCAATTTCCAAATATGGAAGTGGTAAGAGTGGAGTGTCGAACCCACAAGGAGATAAAGGTAAGATCAATATTCTCTCGAGTCCTACCTACCACTGATATGACCCTGCATACACCAAGTGTTTGCTTTTATCTAGAAACGAGAAATAAAACTATGAAGTGAGTATAAAGGGATAGTGTTGTATGATCATAAACATAAAGCTAGGTGATACCTAAATAAAGATAGAATATGTTACAATATAATACAAATAGAGAGTGTGGAATAATGGTGGTAGGGTGTGCAGAGTTGTCCCTAGGCAGTTACTACTCTCTCCGTCCCATAATATAAGAGCATTTTTTACACTAGCCCATTGTAGTGTCAAAGCGCTCTTATATTATGGGACGGAGGGAGTAGTTAGCAAATTTTTATGTGGGAGAGGCCTCTGCTAGCATGTCATCCCTTGCTTGGAACTCTATGCACTTATGCTTGGAACTACTAGCAAGCATCCGCAAAAACCAAAGTTTATTAAGGTAAAACCCAACCATAACATCAAGATAAATTGGCCCCTCTTCAATCTCATATGTATCAATTTTCATGGTCGGGCTAGGTTTCAGGCACTCCCATAGCCACATGCACAGTCCTATCAACATATAACTAATCCTATGGTGTGATCGACGCGCCCGCTCATATGATGGGCACCAAAGGACAACAACACAACCATAAGCGATTTAAATCAGTCATATCAATTCACCAATTACCCATAGAACAACAAAAATCTACTCAAACACAATAGCCATGACCCAAGATAATAATTCATAGCACAACAACACCATGTTCAAGTAGGGGATTACAGTGGGTTGCGGGAGAGTGGACCGCTGAAAAGAGATGAGGAAGGTCATGAATACGGCGATGTTGATGAAGATGATCACAGCGGGCGATTGTTCCCCTGACGACACTTCGGCGCCATTGGGAGAGAGGCTCCCCTCTGGCTTGCTCCTCCTTGGGCTCACCCCTTGACGGGGAGGGGTTCCCCTCTGGTCCTTCACCTCCATGGTGCCCAGAGGGGCGAGAGCTCCTCCGAGATTGGATCTTTCCCTTCCGTCTGTTTTCACCTATGTCTTCTGGCTTTTCACCATTTCTTTTATAGCTAGAGAACCGTAACTCCGATTTGGTTGAAATTCCAACGGGATTTTCCTCCGAAAATTAGCCTTCTTGCGGTGAAAGAAGTGCTCCAACCGACCTAAAGGCGGCCCAGAAGAGACCTGGCGTACCTGGGGGGGGGGGGGGTAGGTGCGTCGGTCTTGCTTGTGGGGCCCTCAGGCACCATATTGCGTTGATTCTTTCTCCGAAAAATCACATATTCTCCCTAGACAATTTCCGTAATTTTTCAGCGTTTTTGGACCTTCATAGATATGGATTTTTTGTGAAACAAAAACATACAAAAAACGGGAACTGGCACTGTACACTAGATTAAAAATTTAGGCCCTAAAATAATATAAAAGTGCAACGAAACCATATATAATTGATGTAAATATAGCATTAACACTTCATAAATTATAGATACTTGAAGACGTATCCGCATAACCAAGCTTAATTCTTGCTCGTCCTCGGGTAGGTAAATGATAGAATAAATAATTTATTGAGTGTGAATGCTAGAATAGAACAAACCTTTGATCAAATAGGAAATTATAATTTTAATAACATGTAACATCATTTCATTAAGTTCAACTTATCATAAAGTGGTAATGAAGTATCTCATGAATATTTCAAGATTATATTGCAAACATAAAACAACCAACAAAGTAGAGATGATGAACAGGTAGTCCTATTTGAAGGTAAACATCATGCTTATACAATGCTCAACAAATTACAATTAGAATAATGCATACAAAGCTAAGAGTGATCCTCATGCTCAATATGTGGTGCCGCAATAAAAAAGATGGAATTGACTCAACAATAAAAGTAAATAGATAGGCTCTTCGCAGAGGGAAGCAGAGATTAACATATACCAGAGCTCATTTATTTTAAAACAGAGATGAATTTATTTTGAGTGGTGCACTTTTCCTGTCAATCGTTTACAACAAAGGTTTGCAATATCTTTCATGCTAAACATGTTAATGGAGGTTCCCATGCTTTTACACCCTCCTCCACCATAACCAATGCAAACTATGGTCAGCTGAATCCACGAGTGCCTGCCAACTTTCAACTTTTTCGGGGGAGTGGCCTTTTTCAATATATTTTCCTTCTTTTATTATTATTGGGACTAAGCATCCCTATTACCAGCCTCTCTCGTAAATTTGACTAGTGAATAAACTCTCATCGTGAGTAAAACAAACTTTCCATGGAAGATAATGACTACCCCCATCGGTCCATGAGTTGTACGGGCACACAGAACAACAGTTTATTTCAAGGTTTAGATGTGGTACATACAAATTTACTTGAAATGAGAGTGAAATACCATATATGGGTAGGTATGATGGACACTTTATGACATAAACTTGTTTAAAGGATTGGATACACAAGCAATATTTCCGCTTAGTACAGGAAAATGCTATCAAAAGATTGAGAGGCAACCACTTTACTGAGCACAAAAACCACAATCATTCGTTCTCCAATGGTAACATTATTGAGAAAATATAATCATGATGATACCCTACAAACCTGAATACCACCAAGTCTGAATTGGAATTTATCGAACATGTGTAAACATGTGCTAAGCGAATCATCTGTCCTTCACTGGGAGATACTTATCCACAACATCATAGGTTCAACTTAATAAAACTAATGCTCATTGTTATTATAATATAACTCCCTTACTTGATTAAATATATGTACTATTATAGTCTCACTTATATTCATAAATCAAGGTGAGGATGCATTTTTACTTCTCAACATACATATAGTAAATGAAGAACATGACATTCGGTCTATTCATAAATTTTACTCTAAAGATATAAGTGAAGCACAAGAGTGAAACAGTCATACTTATTCAATGAGGAATTCTTCAAGATAGTGGGATCAATACTGATGACTAAAGTTTGACCTCTTCCAAACCACTTTTAATAATAATGTAATCCACATGAATTTTGTCACCCTCTGAAATAGTGGGATCAATCATATCTAAAGTTGACCTCTTCAAACACACTTTCAATATAATTTTATTCATACTCTAACAGATATAAGTGAAGTTCATACGAATAACATAAATATAGAGAGACCAATATTCTTGCTCAAAAGATATAACCAAAGCACACCAAGCATTCTATAAAGCCATACTCAAAAGATGCAAGTGAAATGTAGCATTCTGTAAAGCCATACTCAAGAGATATAAGTGAACTGCATGGAGAATTATGTATATCAACCAAGGACTATAAGAAATCATCCCCAACCAGCATGGTGTATATTTATTCAAGATAAAAAGGAAAAATGACGCTCCAAGACTTTGCACATATCATGTGAAGAATAAATAAAATAGCTCCAAGTAAGATATACCGATATTTTTGAAGACGAAAGAGGGGATGCCATTCTGGGCATCCCCAAGCTTAGTTGCTTGATTCTTCCTTATATATTGACTTGGGGTACCTTGGGCATCTTCAAGCTTAGGCTCTAGCTGCTCCTTATTCCCCTCATATTGCTATCTCACCCAAAACTTGAAAACTTCATTCACACAAAACTTAATAGAACTCGTGAGATAGGTTAGTACACATAAAAATAAATCACCCAATCATGTACTGTCAAGACAAGTTACATAATTATTTTCAAACATTACCTATTGTATACTATCATTTCCACAATTTATATCACCCAATATAAGCCATGAAAACTCTAGAACAAGCAGATAACAAAACTATACCAATAATTTGTCAAAACAGAATAGTATGTAGTAATTAATTCTAAATGTGTACTTATGTAAATCCAAAAATTCTGAAACATTAGGGAGTCATAAAGAATTTTCATGAAAGCTTCGTGTTAAAAAATGAGAAAGTTTTCACATTCAATTAAAAATGTAAATTCAAATACTACAACAAAAGTTTCTCTTTCTGCACAACACACACCAAACAAGCAACTTAAACATCCTAAATGCAAATCTTGGCACATTATTTTTATGGTATAGCGGTATATACAAGGAGATAAATATTTTTATGAGAAACTTCCATGATTTTTTACATTTTTTCCATGGGCATGAACATAAGTCTTCAAGGTCGACCCTCACTTTTTCAATGCATAACTTTCCAATCACTTCTCTTTTGAAAAAAGTTTAGGTTCCCTTCTTTTTTTTAGAAGTTTAAAGGCACACAAAAATTAATAAGAAAAATGATGCAACACTTTCTTTAAAGAAATTAAGCTAGGCATTAGAGGAAAGTTTTTTTGTATTTGTTTTTGTTTATTTCACCCAAAACTAAGGAAAGAAAACAAGAAAACAAAAACATAAAAAATTAAAACAAAATCTACTTAGTGATAAAATCAAACAAGCACACACGAAAATATTAACTCTGTGTTATTGCTCCCCGTCAACGGCATCATAAAAGAATTTGATAATTCCTAGGTGCAAGGAATCATCGTTGAACTTTCCAAATATGGAAGTGGAAAGTATTGAGTGTTGGAACCACAAGGAGCTAAAGTTAAGATCAATATTCTCTCAAGTCCTATCTGCCACTGATACGATCCTACGGACACTAAGTGTTTGCTTTTATCTAGAAACAAGAAATAAAACTACGAAGTGGGCATAAAGCGATATCGTTGCAAGATCATAAACATAAAAGTAGGTGTTTCCTAAATAAAGATAGAATATATTACAATATAATACAAATAGCAAGTGTAGAATAATGATGGTAGGGTGTGTGGAGTTGTCCCTGGGCAATTTACTAGTTAGCAAGCTTTTATGTGGGAGAGGCCTTTGCTAGCATGTCGTCCCTTGCTTGGAACTCTATGCACTTATGATTGGAACTATTAGCAAGCATCCACAAATACCAAAGTTCATTAAGGTAAAACCCAACCATCACAGTAAGATAAATTGACCACCCTTCATTCCCGTATGTACCAATTTCCATGGTCGGGCTAGGTTTCAGTCTCTCCCGCAACCACATGCATAGTCCTGTCAACATACTACTAACCTTATGGTGTGATCCACGTGCGCGCTCATATGATGGGCACCACAGGGCAACAACATAACCATAAGAAATTTAAACCAATCATACTAATTCACCAATTACCCACGAGACAACAAAAATCGACTCAAACACAATAGTGAGTTGGATAATAATTCATAGCACAAAAACACAATGTTCAAGTAGGGGATTACAGCGAGTTGTAGGAGAGTGGACCGCTAAAGAGAGATTTGGAAGGTGATGAAGACATCGACATTGATGAAGATGATCACCACGACAATGGTTCCCTCAGCGGCACTCCGGCGCCACTAAGAGAGAAGGGAAGAGAGGCTCACCTCCGGCTTGCTCCTCCATGGCATCCCCCCTTGATGGGGAAAGGTTCTCCCCTTTGGTCCTTGGCCTCCATGGTGCCTGGAGGGGCGAGAGACCCTCCGAGATTGGATCTCTCTCTCTCTCTATGTGTGTGTGTGTGTGTTTTCTTCTCTATTTTATGGCCTTTCACTGTTTCTTTTATAGCCGGAGATCCCTAACTCCGATTGGCTGAAATTCTGAGGGATTTCCCTCCGGAAATTAGCTTTCCTTCAGCGAAATAAGGGATCCAACCGACCTAAGGGCTGACCAAAAGCCACCCTGGGGCACCGGCCTAGCTTTTGGGTCCCTCGGGCACCATATGGTGTTGATTCTTTCTCCCAAAAATCACATATATTCCATTTAAAATCTCTGTAAATTTTCATCATGTTTGGACCTTCCTAGATATGATTTTCTGTGAAACAAAAAACATGCAAAAAATCAGGAACTGGCACTAGCCACTAGATTTATAAGTCAGTCCATAAAAATAATATAAAAGTGCACCCAAACCATATATAATTTTTTTGACTATGTCAAACCATATATAATTGATGTAAAATATAGCATGTATACTTCATAAATTATAGATACGTTGGAGATGTATCAGCATTGCGGCCTCCTCGGACTCCAGGGCCTGGCCGGGATCCATGCACTCCTCGGGTGTCGCATCCTTCTCGGGCTCCAAGCGTTGTAGTGGATCCTCGAGCCCCTTAGGCGATACCTTAATCTACGAGGTCTACTCAACATCCATGGAGTTCTCACCCCCAAGATCCACTGATTGGCCCATGGACGACCCCTGCGGCAACATATTCTCGATCCCCGCCGCCACAGGATCCTCGAGCCTTGAGCGGTCGGGTGCTTCTGACGTGACCTTGCTACTCGGGTTGGTCTGAGCCTTCTTGTTTATTCCTAAGACAATGAAGACATGTTGGTTCAATGCCCTAGAACAACAACTTCAGAAACAAAGAAGAGACAAAAAAATGAAATTTCTACTTACGGTGCCTTGGGCCCTGAGAACCGCCACAGCCTGAGATGGACCTCAACTTATGTCCTTGTCACTGTCGGCACCTCGACTTCCTTGGATCCTTCCTTCCTGGGGTCATTGTGCCATTCAATTAGCGGGGAAGAGCTTGGTGGCAACGGTGACGAAGATATTTATGAATGTTGGAGGGGACGAGCTCTGAGCCCTCTTCCCCATGTTATCCTCATCGGGTTCGTGGTTGTTCGATCCGGTATCCTCATCCCATGAAGAGCTCTGATGCCTCGAGTGTTGAACTCAGGAAGGGTCGTGCATATCTCATCATAGGTGGTGTTGACGCGGAACACGGCGTCGAGCCTGGGGAGATAGGAGGACTCGATGATGTACGCCTCTGTGAGTCCGCTAGAGAGTTAAAAGATGCAGCTCCTGTTGGAAATATGCCCTAGAGGCAATAATAAAAGTGTTATTATTATATTTCTTTGTTCATGATAATAGTCTTTTATTCATGCTATAACTGTATTATCCGGAAATCGTAATACACGTGTGAATACATAGACCATAACATGTCCCTAGTGAGCCTCTAGTTGACTAGCTCGTTGATCAACTGATAGTCATGGTTTCCTGGCTATGGACATTGGATGTCGTTGATAATGGGATCACATCATTAGGAGAATGATGTGATGGACAAGACCCAATCCTAAGCATAGCACAAGATCGTGTAGTTCGTTTGCTAGAGCTTTTTCAATGTCAAGTATCTCTTCCTTAGACCATGAGATCGTGTAACTCCCGGATACCGTAAGAGTGCTTTGGGTGCACCAAACGTCACAACGTAACTGGGTGATTATAAAGGTGCACTACAGGTATCTCCGAAAGTGTCTGTAGGGTTGACACAGATCGAGACTGGGATTTGTCACTCCGTATGACGGAGAGGTATCTCTGGGACCACTTGGTAATGCATCATCATAATGAGCTCAGAGTGACCAAGTGGTTGATCACGGGATCATGCATTACGGTACGAGTAAAGTGACTTGCCGGTAACGAGACTGAACAAGGTATTGGGATACCGACGATCGAGTCTCGGGCAAGTAAAGTACTGATTGACAAAGGGAATTGTATACGGAGTTTGATCGAATCCTCGACATCGTGGTTCATCCGATGACATCATCAAGGAGCATGTGGGAGCCAACATGGGTATCCACATCCTGCTGTTGGTTATTGACCGGAGAGTCGTCTCGGTCATGTCTGCATGTCTCCCGAACCCGTAGGGTCTACACACTTAAGGTTCGGTGACGCTAGGGTTATTAGGAAGACTTGTATGTGATTACCGAAAGTTGTTCGGAGTCCCGGATGAGATCCTGGACGTCACGAGGAGTTCCGGAATGGTCTGGAGGTGAAGTTTTATATATGGGAAGTTGTCATACGGACACCGAAAGAATTCGGGGTCATATCGGTATTGTACCGGGGCCATCGGAGGGGTTCCGGGGGTCCACCGGGAGGGGCCACCCCTCCCGGAGGGCCACATGGGCCGCAAGGGGCAGGGAGCCAGCCCCTGGAGGGCTGGGCGCGCCCCCCACCTTGGGCCCATGCGCCTAGGGTTTGGGGGAAACCCTAAAGGGGGGCGCCCCCCCTTGCTTGGGGGGCAAGCCTCCCCTCCCTGGCCGCCGCCCCCCCTCTAGATCCCATCTAGAGGGGTCGGCCCCCCTTGCCCCTTCCCCTATAAATAGAGGGGTGAGGGGAGGGCTGCTGTACACATCCCAAGGCGCAGCCCCTCCCCTCCCCAACACCTCTCCTCCTCCGTTAAGTGCTTGGCGAAGCCCTGTCGGAGTACTGCTGCACCAACATCACCACGCCGTCGTGCTGCCGTTGGAGCAATCTTCCTCAACCTATCCTTCCTCCTTGCTGGATCAAAACGGAGGAGACGTCGTCCGTCCCGTACGCGTGTTGAACGCGGAGGTGCTGTCCGTTCAGCACTTGGTCATCGGTGATCCGAATCACGGCGAGTGCGACTCCATCATCACCATCCCCTTGAACGCTTCCGCACTCGATCTACAAGTGGTATGTAGATGCAAACTCACTCCCTTGACTCGTTGCTTAGATGAACTCATAGATGGATCTTGGTGAAACCGTAGGAAAAATTTTAATTTTCTGCAACGTTCCCCAAAAGTGGCATCATGAGCTAGGTCTATGCGTAGTTCTCTATTGCACGAGTAGAACACAATTTTGTTGTGCACGTAGATCTTGTCAACTTGCTTGCCGCTACTAGTCTTATCTTGCTTCAGCGGTATTATGGGATGAAGCGGCCCGGACCAACCTTACACGTACGCTTACGCGAGACCGGTTCCACCGACTAACATGCACTAGTTGCATAAGGTGGCTGGCGGGTGTCTGTCTCTCCCACTTTAGTTGGAGCGGATTCGATGAAAAGGGTCCTTATGAAGGGTAAATAGAAGTTGACAAAATCACGTTGTGGTTATTCGTAGGTAAGAAAACGTTCTTGCTAGAACCCAATTGCAGCCACGTAAAAGATGCGACAACAATTAGAGGACGTCTAACTTGTTTTTGCAGCAATTGTCATGTGATGTGATATGGCCAGAAGTTGTGATGAATGATGAATGACATATTGTGATGTATGAGATCATGTTCTTGTAATAGGAATCACGACTTGCATGTCGATGAGTATGACAACCGGCAGGAGCCATAGGAGTTGTCTTTATTTTTTGTATGACCTGCGTGTCATTGAAGAACGCCATGTAACTTACTTTACTTTATTGCTAAACGCGTTAGCCATAGAAGTAGAAGTAGTCGTTGGCGTGACAACTCCATGAAGACACGATGATGGAGATCATGATGATGGAGATCATGGTGTCATGCCGGTGACAAGATGATCATGGAGCCCCGAAGATGGAGATCAATGGAGCTATATGATATTGGCCATATCATGTCACTTCTATATAATTGCATGTGATGTTTATTATGTTTATGCATCTTGTTTACTTAGAACGACGGTAGTAAATAAGATGATCCCTTACACAATTTCAAGAAGTGTTCTCCCCTAACTGTGCACCGTTGCTAAAGTTCGTCGCTTCTAAGCACCACGTGATGATCGGGTGTGATGGATTCTTACGTTCACATACAACGGGTGTAAGACAGATTTACACACGCAAAACACTTAGGGTTAACTTGATGAGCCTAGCATGTACAGACATGGCCTCGGAACACGGAGACCGAAAGGTCGAACACGAGTTGTATGGAAGATACGATCAACATGAGAATGTTCACCGACGATGACTAGTCCGTCTCACGTGATGATCGGACACGGCCTAGTCGACTCGGATCGTGCAACACTTAGATGACTAGAGGGATGTCTAATCTGAGTGGGAGTTCATTATAATACTTTGATTAGATGAACTTAATTATCATGAACTTAGTCTAAAACCTTTGCAAAATATGTCTTGTAGATCAAATGGCCAACGCTCATGTCAACATGAACTTCAACGCGTTCCTAGAGAAAACCAAGCTGAAAGATGATGGCAGCAACTATACGGACTGGGTCCGGAACCTGAGGATCATCCTCATTTCAGCCAGAAAACAATATGTCCTGGAAGGACCGCTAGGTGACGCTCCCGTCCCAGAGAACCAAGACATTATGAATGCTTGGCAGACTCGTGCTGATGATTACTCCCTCGTTCAGTGCGGCATGCTTTACAGCTTAGAACCGGGGCTCCAAAAGCATTTTGAGCATCACGGAGCATATGAGATGTTCGAAGAGCTGAAACTTGTTTTCCAAGCTCATGCCCGGGTCGAGAGATATGATGTCTCCGACAAGTTCTATAGTTGTAAGATGGAGGAAAACAGTTCTGTCAGTGAGCACATACTCAAGATGTCTGGGTTGCACAACCGCCTGACTCAGCTGAACATTAACCTCCCTGATGAGGCAGTCATTGACAGAATCCTCCAGTCGCTCCCACCAAGCTACAAGAGCTTTGTGATGAACTACAACATGCAGGGGATGGTGAAGACCATTCCTGAAGTGTTCTCAATGCTGAAGTCAACAGAGGCTGAAATCAAGAAAGAACATCAAGTGTTGATGGTCAATAAGACCACTAAGTTCAAGAAGGGCAAGGGCAAGAAGAACTTCAAGAAGGACGGCAAGGATGTTGCCGCGCCCGGTAAGCCAGTTACCGGGAAGAAGTCAAAGAATGGACCCAAGCCTGAGACTGAGTGCTTTTATTGCAAGGGGAAGGGTCACTGGAAGCGGAACTGCCCCAAATACTTAGCGGATAAGAAGGCCGGCAACACCAAAGGTATATTTGATATACATGTAATTGATGTGTACCTTACCAGTACTCGTAGTAACTCCTGGGTATTTGATACCGGTGCCGTTGCTCATATTTGTAACTCACAGCAGGAGCTGCGGATAAGCGGAGACTGGCGAAGGACGAGGTGACGATGCGCGTCGGGAATGGTTCCAAAGTCGATGTGATCGCCGTCGGCACACTACCTCTACATTTACCTACGGGATTAGTTTTGAACATTAATAATTGTTATTTAGTGCCAAGTTTGAGCATGAACATTGTATCTGGGTCTCGTTTAATGCGAGATGGCTACTCATTTAAATCCGAGAATCATGGTTGTTCTATTTATATGAGAGATATGTTTTATGGTCATGCTCCAGTGGTCAATGGTTTATTCTTAATGAATCTCGAGCGTAATGTTACACATATTCATAGCATGAATACCAAAAGATGTAAAGTTGATAACGATAGTCCCACATACTTGTGGCACTGCCGCCTTGGTCACATTGGTGTCAAGCGCATGAAGAAGCTCCATGCTGATGGACTTTTGGAGTCTCTAGATTATGAATCATTTGACACATGCGAACCATGTCTCATGGGCAAGATGACCAAGACTCCGTTCTCCGGAACAATGGAGCGAGCAACCAACTTGTTGGAAATCATACATACCGATGTATGCGGTCCAATGAGCGTTGAGGCTCGCGGAGGATATCGTTATGTTCTCACTCTCACTGATGACTTGAGTAGATATGGGTATGTCTGCTTAATGAAACACAAGTCTGAGACCTTTGAAAAGTTCAAGGAATTTCAGAATGACGTAGAGAATCAACGTGACCGAAAGATAAAATTCCTACGATCAGATCGTGGAGGAGAATACTTAAGTCACGAATTTGGTACACACTTAAGGAAATGTGGAATCGTTTCACAACTCATGCCGCCTGGAACACCTCAGTGTAATGGTGTGTCCGAACGTCGTAATCGCACTCTATTGGATATGGTGCGGTCTATGATGTCTCTTACCGATTTACCACTATCATTTTGGGGATACGCTCTAGCGACATCTACATTCACTTTAAATAGGGCACCATCTAAATCCGTTGAGACGACACCGTATGAATTATGGTTTGGGAAGAAACCTAAGCTGTCGTTTCTAAAAGTTTGGGGATGCGATGCTTATGTCAAGAAACTTCAACCTGAAAAGCTCGAACCCAAGTCGGAAAAATGCGTCTTCATAGGATACCCTAAGGAAACCGTTGGGTATACCTTCTACTTAAGATCCGAGGGCAAGATCTTTGTTGCCAAGAATGGATCCTTTCTGGAAAAAGAGTTTCTCTCAAAAGAAGTAAGTGGGAGGAAAGTAGAACTTGATGAAGTACTACCTCTTGAACGGGATAGTAGTGCAGCTCAGGAAAATGTTCCTGTGATGCCTACACCAACTGAAGAGGAAAATAATGATGATGATCAAGGTACTTCGGATCAAGTTGCTACTGAACTTCGTAGGTCCACAAGGACACGTTCCGCACTAGAGTGGTACGGCAACCCTGTCCTGGAAATCATGTTGTTAGACAACGGTGAACCTTCGAACTATGAAGAAGCGATGGCGGGCCCAGATTCCAACAAATGGCTTGAAGCCATGAAATCCGAGATAGAATCCATGTATGAAAACAAAGTATTTACTTTGACAGACTTGCCCGATGATCGGCGAGCGATAGAAAACAAATGGATCTTTAAGAAGAAGACGGACGCTGATGGTAATATTACCGTCTATAAAGCTCGACTTGTCGCTAAGGGTTATCGACAAGTTCAAGGCATTGACTATGACGAGACATTCTCTCCCGTAGCGAACCTGAAGTCCGTCCGAATCATGTTAGCAATTGCCACATACTATGATTATGAGATATGGCAGATGGACGTCAAAACGGCATTCCTTAACGGGCATCTTAAGGAAGAGCTGTATATGATGCAGCCGGAAGGTTTTGTCGATCCTAAGAACGCTAACAAAGTATGCAAGCTCCAGCGATCCATTTATGGGCTGGTGCAAGCATCTCGGAGTTGGAATATTCGCTTTGATGAGATGATCAAAGCGTTTGGGTTTATGCAGACTTATGGAGAAGCATGCGTTTACAAGAAAGTGAGTGGGAGCTCTGTAGCATTTCTCATATTATATGTAGATGACATACTCTTGATGGGAAATGATATAGAACTTTTGGACAGCATTAAGGCCTACTTGAATAAGTGTTTTTCAATGAAGGACCTTGGAGAAGCTGCTTATATATTAGGCATCAAGATCTATAGAGATAGATCAAGACGCCTCATAGGTCTTTCACAAAGCACATACCTTGATAAGATTTTGAAGAAGTTCAAAATGGATCAGTCCAAGAAGGGGTTCTTGCCTGTATTGCAAGGTGTGAGATTGAGCTTGGCTCAATGCCCGACCACGGCAAAAGATAAAGAAGAGATGAGTGTCATCCCCTATGCTTCAGCCATAGGATCTATTATGTATGCCATGATGTGTACCAGACCTGATGTAAACCTTGCCGTAAGTTTGGTAGGTAGGTACCAAAGTAATCCCGGCAAGGAACACTGGACAGCGGTCAAGAATATCCTAAAGTACCTGAAAAGGACAAAGGACATGTTTCTCGTTTATGGAGTTGATGAAGAGCTCGTCGTAAAGGGTTACGTCGACACTAGCTTCAACACAGATCTGGATGACTCTAAGTCACAAACCAGATACGTATATATGTTGAATGGTGGAGCAGTAAGCTGGTGCAGCTGCAAGCAGAGCGTGGTGGCGGGATCCACATGTGAAGCGGAGTACATGGCAGCCTCGGAGGCAGCGCATGAAGCTATTTGGGTGAAGGAGTTCATCACCGACCTAGGAGTCATACCCAATGCGTCGGGGCCGATCAAACTCTTCTGTGACAACACTGGAGCTATTGCCCTTGCCAAGGAGCCCAGGTTTCACAAGAAGACCAGGCACATCAAGCGTCATTTCAACTCCATCCGTGAAAATGTTCAAGATGGAGATATAGATATTTGCAAAGTACATACGGATCTGAATGTCACAGATCCGTTGACTAAACCTCTCTCGCGAGTAAAACATGATCAACACCAGAACTCTATGGGTGTTCGATTCATCACAATGTAACTAGATTATTGACTCTAGTGCAAGTGGGAGACTGTTGGAAATATGCCCTAGAGGCAATAATAAAAGTGTTATTATTATATTTCTCTGTTCATGATAATAGTCTTTTATTCATGCTATAACTGTATTATCCGGAAATCATAATACACGTGTGAATACATAGACCATAACATGTCCCTAGTGAGCCTCTAGTTGACTAGCTCGTTGATCAACTGATAGTCATGGTTTCCTGGCTATGGACATTGGATGTCGTTGATAACGGGATCACATCATTAGGAGAATGATGTGATGGACAAGACCCAATCCTAAGCATAGCACAAGATCGTGTAGTTCGTTTGCTAGAGCTTTTTCAATGTCAAGTATCTCTTCCTTAGACCATGAGATCGTGTAACTCCCGGATACCGTAAGAGTGCTTTGGGTGTACCAAACGTCACAACGTAACTGGGTGATTATAAAGGTGCACTACAGGTATCTCCGAAAGTGTCTGTTGGGTTGACACGGATCGAGACTGGGATTTGTCACTCCGTATGACGGAGAGGTATCTCTGGGCCCACTCAGTAATGCATCATCATAATGAGCTCAAAGTGACAAGTGGTTGATCACGGGATCATGCATTACGGTACGAGTAAAGTGACTTGCCGGTAACGAGACTGAACAAGGTATTGGGATACCGACGATCGAGTCTCGGGCAAGTTACGTACCGATTGACAAAGGGAATTGTATACGGGGTTTGATCGAATCCTCGACATCGTGGTTCATCCGATGACATCATCGAGGAGCATGTGGGAGCCAACATGGGTATCCAGATCCCGTTGTTGGTTATTGACCGGAGAGTCGTCTCGGTCATGTCTGCATGTCTCCCGAACCCGTAGGGTCTACACACTTAAGGTTCGGTGACGCTAGGGTTATTAGGAAGACTTGTATGTGATTACCGAAAGTTGTTCGGAGTCCCGAATGAGATCCCGGACGTCACGAGGAGTTCCGGAATGGTCCGGAGGTGAAGTTTTATATATGGGAAGTTGTCATACGGACACCGGAAGAATTCGGGGTCATATCGGTATTGTACCGGGGCCACCGGAGGGGTTCCGGGGGTTCACCGGGAGGGGCCACCCCTCCCGGAGGGCCACATGGGCCGCAAGGGGCAGGGAGCCAGCCCCTGGAGGGCTGGGCGCGCCCCCCACCTTGGGCCCATGCGCCTAGGGTTTGGGGGAAACCCTAAAGGGGGGCGCCCCCCCTTGCTTGGGGGGCAAGCCTCCCCTCCCTGGCCGCCGCCCCCCTCTAGATCCCATCTAGAGGGGTCGGCCCCCCTTGCCCCTTCCCCTATAAATAGAGGGGTGAGAGGAGGGCTGCTGTACACATCCCAAGGCGCAGCCCCTCCCCTCCCCAACACCTCTCCTCCTCCGTTAAGTGCTTGGCGAAGCCCTGTCGGAGTACTGGTGCACCAACATCACCACGCCGTCGTGCTGCCGTTGGAGCAATCTTCCTCAACCTCTCCTTCCTCCTTGCTGGATCAAGACGGAGGAGACGTCGTCCGTCCTGTACGTGTGTTGAACGCGGAGGTGCTGTCTGTTCAGCACTTGGTCATCGGTGATCTGAATCACGGCGAGTACGACTCCATCATCACCATCCCCTTGAACGCTTCCGCACTCGATCTACAAGTGGTATGTAGATGCAAACTCACTCCCTTGACTCGTTGCTTAGATGAACTCATAGATGGATCTTGGTGAAACCGTAGGAAAATTTTTAATTTTCTGCAACGTTCCCCAACAGCTCCCGGCTACTTTGCTCCATCCTAGTGCTCTAAGAACAAAATAGTGGCCGAAGAGTGTCATCGACGGTATCACGCCCACAAACATCTCATAGATATGGGCGAAGATGGCCAACACCAATATGGAATTGGGGAAAGATGGAGAGGATGAATGTCATAATCCTCCAGGACAGCGAGGAAGAAGGCAAAGAACAGCGGTAGCATGACCACCACGAGGACTGTCAAGAAGACCACTGTCTTGTTGGCCCTTCAGTTTGGGGGATCCATCGCTAGTCTCACGATGTTTTCCCATTGCCGGCCCGTCGGGACCATTGCCTTTCTCATCTTCTCAACCCGCTCTTGTTGATGATGCGGGACTAGGGAAGGACGACTCTCACGATGCGCTCAGATGATGCAAGACCGTCGTGCCCAGACAACGCAACATCATCACGCTTCTTCTTCTCTCAATGATGTATGGCAGCGGTGTAGGGTTGGAAGGCTAAGGACTAGAGGAAGGAGGCGGAGAGGAAGAAAAGCTTGAAGGAGGTGTAAGGTAGAAGATTCTGGGTGTAGAATGCGAATAGAGAAGCAGGATATAGAACACAAAGATATTTAAAATGAATGGCATGGGCGGTGTCTCTACAATTCAAGGCATGGAATGACCCCCATTATTCCCATGATTAGGTATCGATACCTCTATGCACGAGAATCGAACGTCATGGCGGCGATCGAGGCGATGCCTCTTCTTCCATGGCAATGGGTTGGCGCCCGCGTCAATCCATCAAAGAGAGGCCCTCCCACCAGCCTTGATGTCTACTATGCAACCTTCTTCTTGTAGAGTCATGTTGGGCCTCCAAGCGCAGAGTTTTCTAGGACAGTAGCAAATTTCCCTCAAGTGGATGACCTAAGGTTTATCAATCCGTGGGAGGCGTAGGATGAAGATGGTCTCTCTCAAACAACCCTGCAACCAAATAACAAAGAGTCTCTTGTGTCCCCAACACACCCAATACAATGGTAAATTGTATAGGTGCACTAGTTCGACGAAGAGATGGTGATACAAGTGTAATATGGATAGTATATATAGGTTTTTGTAATCTGAAAATATAAAAATAGCAAGGTAGCAAGTAAGAAAAGTGAGCAAAAACAGTATTGCAATGCTTGGAAACAAGGCCTAGGGATGAACTACTCCCTCCTCGTCATGGAGACCACCGGGAAGATGAAGATGGCCACCTGTGATGGTTTCCCCCTCTAGCAGGATGCCGGAACAGGCTCCCGATTGGTTTCTCGTGGCTATAGAGGCTTGTGGCGATGGAACTTCCAATCTAGGTTTCTTTTTGGAGGTTTCTATATTTACAGGAATTTTGGTGTCGGAAACAAATCAGGGGAGTTCCCGAGGGGGCCACAAGCTAGGGCGCGCCCTAGGGGGGCATCCCCTAGGCTTGTGGTCACCTCAGGACTCTTCTGGCCCAACTCCGATGCTCCCGGGGTCTCTTCTAGTCCATAAAAAATCACCGTAAATTTTCAGCTCGTTTGGACTCCGTTTGGTATTCCTTTTTTGTAAAACTCAAAAATAAGGAAAAACAGAAACTAGCACTAGGCTCTAGGTTAATAGGTTAGTCCAAAAAATAATATAAAATAGCATATTAATGCATATAAAACATCCAAAGCAGATAATATAATAGCATGGAACAATCAATCGTCTCCAATGTATCTATAATTTTTTGATTGTTCCATGCTATTATATTATCTGTTTTGGATGTTTTATATGCATTAATATGCTATTTTATAATATTTTTGGGACTAACCTATTAACCTAGAGCCCAGTGCCAGTTTCTATTTTTTTTCTTGTTTTTGAGCTTCGTAGAGAAGGAATACCAAACAGAATCCAAATGGAATAAAAATTTCCCGATGATTTTTCTTGGAACAGAAGACACCCCGAAGACTTGGAGTTAAAGTCGGAAGAGCCACGAGGCGGCGACAATGGGTGAGGGCCCGCCCAGGGGGGAGGGTGCGCCCCCTACCTTGTGGGCCCCACGTGACTCCACCGACCTACTTCATCATCCTATATATTCACATATATCCCCAAACCACCAGAAGCATCCACGAAAACACTTTTCCACTGCCACAACCTTCTGTTCCTGTGAGATCCCATCTAGGGGCCTTTCCTGGCATCCTGCCAGATGGGGATTCGATCAGGAGGGCTTCTACATCAACTCTATTGCCCTTCTGATGAATTGTGAGTAGTTTACCTCAGACCTACGGGTCCATAGATAGTAGCTAGATGACTTCTTTCTCTCTTTGATTCTCAATACCATGTTCTCCTCAATGTTCTTGGAGATTTATCCGATGTAATATTCTTTTGCAGTGTGTTTGTCGATATCCGATGAATTATGAATTTATGATCAGCTTATCTATGAATATTATTTGAATCTTCTCTGAATTCTTATATGCATGATTTGATATCTTTGTAATTCTCTTCGAACTATGGTTTAGTTTGGCCAACTAGATTGGTTTTTCTTGCAATGGGAGAAGTGCTTAGCTTTGGGTTCAATCTTGCAGTGTCCTTTCCCAGTGACAGTAGGGGCAGCAAGGCAAGTATTGTACTGTTGCCATCGAGGATAAAAATATGGGGTTTACATCATATTGCTTGAGTTTATTCCTCTACATCATGTCATCTCACTTAATGCGTTACTTTGTTCTTCATGAACTTAATACTCTAGATGCAGGCAGGAGTTGGTCGATGTGTGGAGTAATAGTAGTAGGTGCAGAATCGTTTCGGTCTACTTGACACAAACGTGATGCCTATATTTCATAATCATTGCCTTAGATATCGTCATAACTTTGCGCTTTTCTATCAATTGCTCAACAGTAATTTGTTCACCCACTGTATTATTTGCTATCTTGACAAAAGCCTCTAGTTGTCAGGACCCGACTCAATGTCACATCGAGCTAGCCTGTAACACCTCATATCACTTTGCGGCCTCACGCACGGTATTCCCACGGGTGTCGCCTTACCTTTGCCCGGGACCGTTTGCGCCTTTTGGCACACGTATATGATAGTGTCGCTAGCATCCATATGACAAGGAGCCCGGGCTGACATGGCTAGTCGTAAACCCAAAGTGGCACAGACTTACAGGGACAGGCATCCATGACCCAGCATCGAACGTGTCGGTCATCAGCAAGTGAACCCGGGCTATAGCACTGGGCTAGCAGGACTCCGGTAAACCGGGCTGCAGCGGGCTAACAGGACTCCGGTATTCATTGCGTGACATTTCCCCGAAGGGACAGACACAGGAACGAAGAAGGACACATGCCGGCCAGCCTAAGTGTTCCGGAGCAGTAGCAAGCTACCATGGCTCAGTGGAAGCACTAGGAGACATTTCCCGGTAAGAGAGGCTACTAAAGATAAACAACTAGATAGTCAGATCCCACACATACCAAGCATTTCAATCATACACACAATATGCTCGATATGTGCAAATACAACGAGGCATCACAACATGACTCTACAACACGAGTACTTTATTTAAAGGCTCAGAGAGCCATACATAGCATACACACAAGTACGGGTCACACGACCCACATTCAGGTCATACAAGCATACAAGCCAACAACGGAAGTAAATTGTCTGAGTACAGACAACTAGTAAAATAAAAGAGGCTTGGGTAAGCCTAGCTATACTACATGGTCCTTCACAAGCTCAGGATCACCACCTGGGCCTCAGTCTACTCATCGATGTCAACGTCTACGAAGAACCCGTCAGAAGGGTTTGTAGCATCTTCTGGAAAATGTAAATTAAAGCAACATGAGTACGAAGGTACTCAGCAAGACTTACATCAGATCCTACATACATGCACATTATCAAGAAGGGTTGGTGGAGTTATTGCAGCAAGCCAGCTTTGACTCTTGGCTAAGCTATCCTACGAGACTCCAACTTGAAATAGTTTTGCGCACACGAGTCCACTACTCACCACTTCAATACACTACCGAGGATCCACCTCCGTCTTCCTACGGAAGAGCCATCCTCGGCACTCACACTTATCTTGAGGCTTTCAGTAGTTTCCATTTACTTGTCTATGAACTGTATAGGCAACCAAGTAGTCCTTTACCGCGGACGCGGCTATTCAAATGGATGATGTTAACCCTGCAGGGGTGTACTTCTTCATACACGCTCTCACCACTTACCGCCGTTTACACGACATGTACTCGGCAACCTTCAAGCGGAAGCCCAACGTGGGTGTCGGCCACGGCCTACCTAAACACTCAAGTCTCTAGTCCAGGTTTATCGCCTATTCGGGTTCCATCCGTGAGGAGATCCTGCCGGGGTTTCGCTCACAGCCCCAAACAATGTGAACAAGGTTCCGAGACACCTAACGGGTGCCCGGTATACCCGGCCACGTACCTACCGCATCACAGCCCACCCCACGGTCAGCGCTGTCCACGGCCTCCAGTAGGCTACAAACGCCAGAAACTACTTGCAACTCCTGGACAGAGAACTAGGGTGAATAAGAAGCCGAGAGGGTCCATTGGTTTCGGGCCCAATGCATGGTAGTAGCTGATTCTTAAATCACATATACAGATCTCAGTGCTTAAGGACGGCTTCAATGAAACAACCCACCATGTACTCCTACATGGCCTCTCATCGATACCTTTACCAAATCGTGTTCAACACATCACTCTCATACTGACACGATCATTTCACTCTAGCCCATCACCCAGATGAACCAGACCTGACACGACTCTAAGCATAGCAGGCATAGCAAGGTAGGAACAACACACACACATGGCTCAATCAACTCCTACACATGCTAGTGGGTTTCATCTAGTTACTGTGGCAATGACAGGTCATGCAGAGGAAATGGGTTCAACTACCGCAGCACACAGCAGTTTGAAACGCGTTGTCTTAATGCAGTAAAAGAGAGCAGGAGCGAGAACATGGGATTGTACCGATATGATCAAATGGTTGGTTGCTTGCCTGATGGGTCGGTGCACTGGTATTGTTCTTCATTGGGGTAATCACGGTACTCCTCGGGGGCAGGACCTGCCACAGAGAGCACCAATACACAATCATCACCAAACAATATGCAACAATATGATGCATGCATGAGACATGGCAAAATGAGTGTATTGGGCTAATGCAACTAAGACCAGATAGGTTTGAACTATTTTGAACCAAAGATTCAAGTTTCAAACTCATAAGTGGCCCTTTTAAGTGCTTTGACTTTTTCTATAATAAACAGCAAGTTAGATTGATTAAACATGCATGAAACCAGTACAGATGGATAGATTGGTTTTTTCTGATCATTTTTCATATATAACACTTTGCATTTGGAGCTACAGATTAATTTCCATGATTTTTTGAAGTTTGTGGTATTTTCTGGAATTTCCTGTGTAATAATAATTCCAGTAAATAACTTACTGCGTCAGCACTGCGTCAGGATGATGTCAGTGGTCAATGGAACAGTCCAGGTCAAACCTGACTAGTGGGTCCCGTGTGTCAGTGTAATTAGTTTAACTAATTATTAGTTAATACTAATCCTAATTAGTTAACAGGGCTGGGCCCCACCTGTCATTGACCCAGGGGGGGTCAAACTGGGCCCACCCATGGTCAAACGAGGGGTCAGCGGGGTCAACTCGCCGGCGTTTAGCCGCCGGCGAGGCCGAACGCGGCGGCGAGAGTGCATTTGTGCGTTCCGGCGACCAAATGAGCGGCGAAGGGCATCTACGGGTAGCTGGAAGCAAGCCGTAGCTCTTGGTGATGGTGGTTGAGCTCGGGGTGGCCGGAAACGGCGCCGGCGATGACCTTGGCGGTCGCCGGAGTTCGGGTGAGGTCGAACCCGAGGCTACGGGACACGGCGAGGCTCGTGGAGTGGTGCTACGGGTTCCTGCGGGTGTGGTGAGTGCGTTGGACACGGTGGTGTGGCCGGTGGTTGGCCGGAGACACGTCGGCGACGAGCTCGGCGGCGGCGCGTGCGGTGAAGCTTCGTGTGCTCGCTATGGTGCACGAGAGCGAGAGAGGAAAGGGGGAAAAGGTAGCTGGGCTTGCGGCGGTCTCAAAGAAGCAGACGGTGCAGTCGGGGACGAGCTGGTGCGGCGGTGACGGCGAAGGGGATCTCCGGCGATGGCGGGTCGGACGAGGTCGGTGCAGTGGCTTCGGGGCACGCGAGCGCTCGGGGCTCGGCTAGTTCGAAGGAGAGGAGGGCGGCGGAGCTCCTGGACACGGTGGCGCGGCGCAACGACGACGGAGAGCGCGACTACGGCGACGGTGCGGCTGTGGTGGCGTCGGCCATGGTGCGGGAGAGCGAGGGAGAGGAGCTGGGGGCGAATGGGTGTGTCCATGGGGTTTGGGGTGCGACGTGGAGATCGTCCAGGCCAGCAGGGCGGCGAGAGGAGGAAGCAGGGCGACGGGCAGCTGCGTGGCGCGCGCTGGTGCCGCCGTCGAGCACCTGCCTGCCTGCCTGGCGAAGGCAAGCAGCTCGCTGGAGCGGCTGCTGGGCTGGGCCGGCAGGTGGGCTTGCCGAGTGGGCGCCAGGTAAGCCTCTGCTTCTCTTTGATTTTCCTTTTCTATTTTTCTGTAAGTTTGTGGACTTTCTAAAAATACCTAGCCAACTCCAAAAATCCCCAAACTACTCATGCCCACTGTTTAGAATATAAACAACATGGAACATTTTAGTTTAGGAGTATTTGGTCATTTAAAATATTTTATAGATTTTAAATCTCCAAATTCAAATACTTATGATTTAATTCAAAGACCTTAGGATGACCTAGAAAATTGTGCACCACTTTTGGCAGACGTTCTGAACCAAGACAAAAATGATGGACATTTTAGAAGGGCATTTTAGGTTCATTGAAAATATTTTTAGTAAACCCTAGTTGGTTTCAGAGGGGCTGGGGGTTCTGTCATCCCCATTTCAAGTTTCTGTTGAATGGAATAGACATGATGCAACACTCTAATGCATGAACTAGCTAGGGTGTGACAACTCACCCCCACTCAAAAGAATCTCGTCCCGAGATTTAGGTTCCTCCGGGAAGAAGGCGGGATACTCGAGTCGAAGGCGATCCTCCCTTTCCCAAGTTGCTTCCTTCTCCGAATGGTGCGACCATTGAACCTTGAGAAACTTGATATTATGTCGTCGAGTGGTATGCTCGGCTTGATCGAGGATACGAACGGGGTACTCTCGATACGTGAGATTATCTTGAAGATCAAGCGTTTCGTGGTCCACTCCACGGATAGGATCCGAGAAGCAACACCTGAGTTGAGAAACGTGGAAGACATCGTGGACTCTGGAGAGATGCGGAGGTAGTTCCAATTGGTAGGCAACTTCTCCTCGTTTAGTGAGAATGCGAAAAGGTCCAATATAGCGAGGAGCCAATTTGCCTTTGATACCGAAATGATGGGTTCCCTTCAAAGGAGTAACCCGAAGGTAAGCCTTCTCGTCAACCTCAAAAGTCATAGCCTTATGTTTTCGGTCATATTGACTCTTTTGACGAGATTGGGCTGTTTTCAACTTTTCACGAACAATGCGAACTTGCTCTTCTGCTTCCTGGATCATATCCGGGCCAAAGAATTGTCTTTCCCCGGTTTCTGACCAGTTAAGAGGCGTTTGACACCGTCGTCCATAGAGAACTTCAAAAGGGGCTTTACCCAAGCTAGATTGATAGCTGTTGTTATAAGCAAATTCGGCAAATGGAAGGCATTTCTCCCAATCCATTCCGAATGAGATAACAGAAGCTCGAAGCATGTCTTCTAGAATCTGGTTGACGCGTTCTACTTGACCACTTGATTGAGGGTGAAAAGCGGTGCTAAAGGAAAGGCGGGTTCCCATAGCATTTTGGAAACTTTCCCAAAATTGAGAGGTGAAGAGACTTCCTCGATCCGAGTTAATTTCCAGTGGAACACCAAGGAGGGTCACTATTCGGGAGATGTACAGGTCTGCTAAATGACTAACGATTATACTCTCGCGAACAGGCAAGAAATGGGCCACTTTGGAAAGACGATCGATAACGACGAAGATAGCATTATTCCCTCTCTTGGTCCTGGGAAAACCGGTAATGAAGTCCATACCAATTTTGTCCCATTTCCATTCAGGAATAGCTAAGGGTTGAAGGGTGCCAGCAGGCCGTTGATGCTTTGCTTTTACACGACGACAGACGTCGCAGTTAGCAATATACTGAGCAATTTCTCTCTTCATCCTAGTCCACCAGAACCTCTGGCGTAGGTCCTGATACATCTTAGTGCTACCGGGATGAATGGTGAGAGGGGATTCATGAGCTTCCTTCAGGATCAATCGCCTCAGGTTTCGCACTTTGGGAACCACTAGACGGTTCCCGAAGTATACGACTCCTTGATCATCAATGGAGAAACAATTCGCAACTCCTTTCTTGATGTTTCTATTGATGCGGGAAATCCCTGGATCTACCTTCTGCGCTTTGATGATCTGATCCGTAAGGGTAGGTTTCGCCACCAAGGTGGAAAGGAATCCTTGAGGAACAATGTGAAGGTTAAGTTTCCGAAATTCCTCGTGGAGAAGTGGTTGACTTTGTTGCAACATCAGATTGTTGCAATAAGATTTACGACTTAGCGCATCAGCCATGACGTTGGCTTTCCCCGGGGTGTAAGTTATCCCTAAGTCGAAATCTGTGATCAATTTGACCCAACGTCTTTGCCTGAGATTCAAATCCGGTTGGGTGAATATGTACTTTAGACTTTGGTGATCAGTGAAGATTTCACAACAATTACCGAGGAGGTAATGTCGCCAGGTTTTGAGTGCATGGACTATAGCTGCAAGCTCTAGATCATGAGTAGGGTAGTTTTCCTCATGTGGGTGCAATTGCCGTGAAGCATAAGCAATTACGTGTCGATCTTGCATGAGAATGCAACCTAGTCCTTGTCGCGAGGCGTCGCAATAGATAACAAAGTCCTTGGAGAAGTCTGGTGGTACCAGTACGGGAGCAGAAGTCAGGCGTCTTTTCAGTTCCTGAAAACTATGCTCGCATTGTGGAGTCCACTCGAACTTTTTATCTTTCTTGAGGAGTTCAGTTAAAGGTTTAGCAACTTTGGAGAAATTCTCGATGAAGCGACGACAATAGCTCGCTAAGCCAAGGAAACTCCGAACTTGCTTGACCGATTCAGGTGGAGTCCAATTAAGGACGGCTTGAACTCGCTCGGGATTAACAGCAATACCTTTACCAAAAATTACTTGTCCTAGATAGGTCACTTCTGGCAACCAAAATTCGCATTTAGAGAACTTGGCATAAAGGCGATGCTCTCGAAGTTTCATCAACACTAGCCTTAGATGTTCGGCATGTTCTTCCTCATTCTTGGAGTAGATGAGTATATCATCGAGGTAAACCATGACGAATTTATCCAAATACTCCATGAAGATTGAGTTCATTAACCGAGAGAAGGTGGCTGGAGCGTTGGTTAAACTGAAGGACATGACGGTGTACTCGTATTGGCCATAACGAGTAACAAAGGCCGTTTTAGGAATGTCCCCGTTCCTGATTTTGATTTGATGGTAGCCCAACCTCAAATCCATTTTAGAGAAGATTGAGGATCCAGCGAGCTGATCATACAGGTCGTTGATCCTGGGGAGCGGATACTTGTTCTTAATTGTAACCAAGTTGACGGGTCGATAATCTACAACCATCCGGTCCGTACCATCCTTCTTCTTGACGAAGAGGACGGGGCAAGCCCATGGAGATGAACTAGGTCGGATGAAACCCTTTTTCAAGGACTCATCGAGTTGTTTCTTAAGTTCGGCTAGTTCAAGTGGTGCCATCTTATAGGGTCTTCTAGAAATTGGGACAGTTCATGGAATGAGAACTATCACGAACTCAACATCTCTGTCAGGTGGAACACCTGGCAATTCTTCTGGAAAGACATCCGGAAAGTCACGGACTACCGGGACGTCTTCGAGGTCTGGCAAAGGACTGGCGTTAAGAGAATATAGTTGTCGCTTGGCTACTCGGGTCAAGACATTGACTATCTTTCCCGAAGGATGTGTGAGTTGAACAGTCCTAGAGAAGCAATCAATCTTGGCATGATGGGCAGACATCCAGTCCATACCCAAGATGATATTAATATCCGAAGATTTGAGAGCTATCAAAGATGCAAGAAAAACAAGTCTGTCAACTTGAATTTCATTCCCATGGCTTACGCTAGAGGTTTGCCATCTAGGACCAGGAGTAGAAATTTCCATGGTGGAAGGCATGTCACAGAATGCGGTGTTATGCAAGCGAGCATAGATTTCGGATATGAATGAATGAGATGCTCCAGTATCGAAAAGAACAGATGTCGGGTGGCAATTAACAAGGAGCGTACCGAGAACGACGTTGGGATCCTCCTGAGCCTCTTCCGCAGAGACACAATTCACATGGCCACGTGCAGTGGTGGCCGGTTTGGCGTAGAACACTTTCCCTGTCGGCTTGCCACGGCCAACAGCTTTTGCAGACTGGCTGGGGTTGGTCTGGGGACACTCGCGCATATAGTGGCCTGATTCCCCACACTTGAAGCACGTCACGGGACTGGTGCGTGGAGGAGCATTGTTGGTTGGACCACCATAGGGCTTGGCTGGTGCATACTGTTGAGCTGGGCGAGGCGCCTGATAGGATGGCCTCGGTGTGAACTTGGGTGGTAGGGCAGTGTTAGGCACCCACACCCGGCGCTTCTGTGGTCCAGCACCGGATGAGGAACCCAAGTCACGGCCATGCTTGCGTGTTGCTTCGAAATCAGTCTGACCAGACTCAGCACTGATGGCTTTGTTCACAATCTTTTGAAAAGAGGTGCACTCATGCAGATGGAGGTCACGGCGAAGCTCAGGACTAAGTCCCTTGCGGAACCTTGCCTGCTTCTTGGCATCGGTGGAAACTTCCTCAGTTGCATATCGTGCTAGGTTACCGAACTCCCCGCTGTAAGCGTCAACAGAGAGTCGACCTTGAGTGAAACTGCAGAACTCCTCACGTTTACGGTCCATGAGACCCTCCGGAATGTGATGTTCACGGAAAGCCTCGCTGAATTCAGCCCAAGTAGTGACATGGCCCACTGGGCGCATAGCTTCATAGTTCTCCCACCAGAGACTCGCGGGGCCTTCGAGATGATATGCAGCAAAGGTGACCTTATCAGCCTCAGCTACGAGTGCAGAACGCAGTTTGTGAGTAATACTGCGAAGCCAGTCACCGGCGTCGAGAGGCTCGACGGAGTGGTGGAAGGTGGGTGGATGTAACTTGATGAAATCACTGAGTGACACCAAGTTATTCTTCTGATGGTGTGCTGTGTTCTGTTCGATGTGCTCCAACAAACGGTTGGTCTCCCGCTTGTTTCTCTCGGCCTCTAGCATAACCTCGGCCAGAGAAGGAGGGTGAGGCAGGTTTGTTTCCCCAACTCTACTGCCTTCGGCCTGCTCTGGGGGAGCAGGGTTGTTACGGGTGTTGACCATCCTAGGAAAACAAGACAATGGTTTAGTCCAGGATGATAAGATTCTGACATAGAAATGTAGAATGTAATGGATAACTCAGAATGCAAGATGATCATCCGTATGACATGGTAGATACAGAAACTGCTTCTTTTATTCCATCGTCATACACACCATACAAGGTTCAGTACAAGACCAAACAAAGTACAACTACGGTGAAAGGAAGATTACATCTCTTCGGAGGCATTCCAAACTCCTATACATTATTTTTCCTACACCTCCGGAATTGATACACACTAAGTCATATTCCACGGGTCACACAAGACGGTGGAAATACAACTATTACAATACTAGTGAAACTACTACTAACTCAGACATCTCCGTAGTAGTTCTCATAGAAGTCTCCTCCATAGCCTGGAAGTTCAACGTGAGCATCCGGGAACAGACGGTCCTAAGGAGCCTGTGGGCCATAGGGGCTAGGGTGAGGTCTTGGACCAACAAACGGTGGCCTGCAGGGACCACGGGGTGGGGTGATGCCTCCCACATCACGCCAATCCATCATGTCTGGCAGAGCAGATCTAACAGGATACAGATCTCTCATATCCATATATCCAGCTTGCACAGCCAGTGCAAACCGAGTCAAGGTGGCCCAATGATCGGCATGGGTGTTGAAAAGCTCCAGTCTCAAGGCCCGATTCTCTCAGTCCTTATCCTCGAGCATCTCGGCAGTGGTGCGAGTTAGTGAGTCCTCCTCAGTGGAGTCAGCATAGATAGCCCGGAGATACCCCTGCGCTCCAGGGAGTGAAGCTGGCATATACCGGAAGTCGGTGTTCCGAAGCAGGCCAGTCCTGACTCGCGTGATGGTCATCATAGAGTAGGCAGCATCTTGCACGGCCATCTCAATAGTAACCCCGGGTCCATAGGAACAGTGGAGGGGCTCGGTAGAACCAGGATAAGAGGGAAATATCCTGACAGTGCAGAGATACTGGCTTTGATTAAAGTCTCGAAACTGCTCTTCGACCGTGTATTCGGGATACCAACGGTAACCCGCCTCGATCATTACTCGGACTAACATAGCCGTATGACCGGGCACATCGATGCACCGGGTCAGGCGAACCACTTGGTTTTGATCAGAGTGGCCATCTGAAAGCACAACCATAATGCAAAGGCATTAGAATTTCTAGCGGAGTTTGGACATCATAACGGCTGTAAATTCTCAAGAAGGATTTTGAGACATTTTGCAAAGAATTGCATAGATACTCAATAATATCATATCAATTTTCTGGGTCCAACTTAACAGCATAACAGGTTAGTAGAACTGAACTAGGCTTGTAATCATCAAACCTATAAGGTACTACTGATTAGTAACACGTGAACCTGATAGAGAGAAAAGATCCTAATCCTTAACCCCCGGTGGAAGAATGGACTGACTCAAATCAGAATGCCATGAGGTAAAGGAGTAAAAAGAGCCTTACGTACCATCCCACAATCAATTCCCCTACATATAACTAAATCATTTATAGACTCAACATCGACCAGTTTGGCTTGGAGAACCTACAGGCAGTCCGGCTCTGATGCCAACGCTGTCAGGACCCCGACTCAATGTCACATCGATCTAGCCTGTAACACCTCATATCACTTTGCGGCCTCACGCACGGTATTCCCACGGGTGTCGCCTTACCTTTGCCCGGGACCGTTTGCGCCTTTTGGCACACATATATGATAGTGTCGCTAGCATCCATATGATAAGGAGCCCGGGCTGACATGGCTAGTCGTAAACCCAAAGTGGCACAAACTTACAGGGACAGGCATCCATGACCCAGCATCGAACGTGTCGGTCATCAGCAAGTGAATCCGGGCTGTAGCACTGGGCTAGCAGGACTCCGGTAAACTGGGCTGCAGCGGGCTAACAGGACTCCGGTATTCATTGCGTGACATTTCCCCGAAGGGACAGACACAGGAACGAAGAAGGACACATGCCGGCCAGCCTAAGTGTTCTGGAGCAGTAGCAAGCTACCATGGCTCAGTGGAAGCACTAGGAGACATTTCCCGGTAAGAGAGGCTACTAAAGATAAACAACTAGATAGTCAGGTCCCACACATACCAAGCATTTCAATCATACACAAAATATGCTCGATATGTGCAAATACAACAAGGCATCACAACATGACTCTACAACACGAGTACTTTATTTAAAGGCTCAGAGAGCCATACATAGCATACACACAAGTACGGGTCACACGACCCACATTTAGGTCATACAAGCATACAAGCCAACAGCGGAAGTAACTTGTCTGAGTACAGACAACTAGTAAAATAAAAGAGGCTTGGGTAAGCCTAGCTATACTACATGGTCCTTCACAAGCTCAGGATCACCACCTGTGCCTCAGTCTACTCATCGATGTCAATGTCTATGAAGAACCCGTCAGAAGGGTTTGTAGCATCTTCTGAAAAATGTAAATTAAAGCAACATGAGTACAAAGGTACTCAACAAGACTTACATCAGATCCTACATACATGCACATTATCAAGAAGGGTTGGTGGAGTTATTGCAGCAAGCCAGCTTTGACTCTTGGCTAAGCTATCCTACGAGACTCCAACTTGAAATAGTTTTGCGCACACGAGTCCACTACTCACCACTTCAATACACTACCGAGGATCCACCTCCGTCTTCCTACGGAAGAGCCATCCTCGGCACTCATGCTTATCTTGAGGCTTTTAGTAGTTTCCATTTACTTGTCTATGAACTGTATAGGCAACCAAGTAGTCCTTTACCGCAGAGACGGCTATTCAAATAGATGATGTTAACCCTGCAGGGGTGTACTTCTTCATACTCAGCAACCTTCAAGCGGAAGCCCAACGTGGGTGTTGGCCACGGCCTACCTAAACACTCAAGTCTCTAGTCCAGGTTTATCGCCTATTCGGGTTCCATCCGTGAGGAGATCCGGCCGGGGTTTCGCTCACAGCCCCAAATGATGTGAACAGGGTTCCGAGACACCTAACGGGTGCCCGGTATATCCGGCCACGTACCTACCGCATCACAGCCCACCCCACGGTCAGCGCTATCCACGGCCTCCAGTAGGCTACAAACACCAGAAACTACTTGCAACTCCTGGACAGAGAACTAGGGTGAATAAGAAGCCGAGAGGGTCCATTGGTTTCGGGCCCAATGCATGGTAGTAGCTGATTCTTAAATCACATATACAGATCTCAGTGCTTAAGGACGGCTTCAATGAAACAACCCACCATGTACTCCTACATGGCCTCTCATCAATACCTTTACCAAATCGTATTCAACACATCACTCTCATACTGACACGATCATTTCACTCTAGCCCATCACCCAGATGAACCAGACCTGACACGACTCTAAGCATAGCAGGCATAGCAAGGTAGGAACAACACACACACATGGCTCAATCAACTCCTACACATGCTAGTGGGTTTCATCTAGTTACTGTGGCAATGACAGGTCATGCAGAGGAAATGGGTTCAACTACCGCAGCACACAGCAGTTTGAAACGCGTTGTCTTAATGCAGTAAAAGAGAGCAGGAGCGAGAACATGGGATTGTATCGATATGATCAAATGGTTGGTTGCTTGCCTGATGGGTCGGTGCACTGGTATTGTTCTTCGTTGGGGTAATCACGGTACTCCTCGGGGGCAGGACCTGCCGCAGACAGCACCGATACACAATCATCACCAAACAATATGCAACAATATGATGCATGCATGAGTCATGGCAAAATGAGTGTATTGGGCTAATGCAACTAAGACCAGATAGGTTTGAACTATTTTGAACCAAAGATTCAAGTTTCAAACTCATAAGTGGCCCTTTTAAGTGCTTTGACTTTTTCTGCAATAAACAGCAGGTTAGCTTGATTAAACATGCATGAAACCAGTACAGATGGATAGATTGGTTTTTTCTGATCATTTTTCATATATAACACTTTGCATTTGGAGCTACAGACTAATTTCTATGATTTTTTGAAGTTTGTGGTATTTTCTAGAATTTCCTGTGTAATAATAATTCCAGTAAATAACTTACTGCGTCAGCACTGCGTCAGGATGACGTCAGTGGTCAACGGAACAGTCTAGGTCAAACCTGACTAGTGGGTCCTGTGTGTCAGTGTAATTAGTTTAACAAATTATTAGTTAATACTAATCCTAATTAGTTAACAGGGCTGGGCCCCACCTGTCATTGACCCAGGGGGGTCAAACTGGGCCCACCCGTGGTCAAATGAGGGGTCAGCGGGGTCAACTCGCCGGCGTTTAGCCGCCGGCGAGGCCGAACGCGGCGGCGAGAGTGCATTTGTGCGTTTCGGCGACCAAATGAGCGGCGAAGGGCATCTACGGGTAGCTGGAAGCAGGCCGCAGCTCTTGGTGGTGGTGGTTGAGCTCGGGGTGGCCGGAAACGGCGCCGGCGACGACCTTGGCGGTCGTCGGAGTTCGGGTGAGGTCGAACCCGAGGCTACGGGACACGGCGAGGCTCGTGGAGTGGTGCTACGGGTTCCTGCGGGTGCGGTGAGTGCGTTGGACACGGCGGTGTGGTCGGTGGTTGGCCGGAGACACGTCGGCGACGAGCTCGGTGGCGGCGCGTGCAGTGAAGCTTCGTGTGCTTGCTGTGGTGCTCCTGGACACGGTGCTCGGGGCTCGGCTAGTTCGAAGGAGAGGAGGGCGGCGGAGCTCCTGGACACGGTGGCGCGGCGCAAGGACGATGGAGAGCGCGACTACGGCGACGGTGCGGCTGCGGTGGCGTCGGCCATGGTGTGGGAGAGCGAGGGAGAGGAGCTGGGGGCGAATGGGTGTGTCCACGGGGTTCGGGGTGCGACGTGGAGATCGTCCAGGATAGGAGGGCGGCGAGAGGAGGAAGCAGGGCGACGGGCAGCTGCGTGGCGCGCGCTGGTGCCGCCGTCAAGCACCTGCCTGCCTGCCTGGCGAAGGCAAGCAGCTCGCTGGAGCGGCTGCTGGGCTGGGCCGGCAGGTGGGCTTGCCAGGTGGGCGCCAGGTAAGCCTCTGCTTCTCTTTGATTTTCCTTTTCTATTTTTCTGTAAGTTTGTGGACTTTCTAAAAATACCTAGCCAACTCCAAAAATCCCCAAACTACTCATGCCCACTGTTTAGAATATAAACAACATGGAACATTTTAGTTTAGGAGTATTTGGTCATTTAAAATATTTTATAGATTTTAAATCTCCAAATTCAAATACTTATGATTTAATTCAAAGACCTTAGGATGACCTAGAAAATTGTGCACCACTTTTGGCAGAGGTTCTGAACCAAGACAAAAATGATGGACATTTTAGAAGGGCATTTCAGGTTCATTGAAAATATTTTTAGTAAACCCTAGTTGGTTTCAGAGGGGCTGGGGGTTCTGTCATCCCCATTTCAAGTTTCTGTTGAATGGAATAGACATGATGCAACACTCTAATGCATGAACTAGCTAGGGTGTGACACTAGTGAAACCTATGGCCCCCGGGTCTATTTTCCATCATATAAGTTTCCAATCTACTATTTTGCAATCTTTTACTTTCCGATCTATAAACCAAAAAATACCAAAAATATTTATTTTATCTTTTGTTTAGTTTCATCTATCTCTATTAGATCTCACTTTTGCAAGTGACCGTGAAGGGATTGACAACCCCTTTATTGTGTTGGGTGCAAGTTGTTTGATTGTTTGTACGGGTATTGGTGATTTGTGCGTTGTATCCTACTGGATTGATACTTTGGTTCTCTAACTGGGGGAAATACTTATCTCTACTTTGCTGCATCACCCGTTCCTCTTCAAGGGAAAACCCAATGCAAGCTCAAGAAGTAGCACGTGTCAAGCCTCACCCTCTTCAAAGCCATCACCTACTACCAGGGTCAGGGGCTATGACACGTCCATGTTGCATCATGTTTTTCTATTGTTATTTATAGTGGTTTTGGCCATTATTTCACTTTATGATGCAATTCTAATGTTTTCTCTCTCTTAATTTGCAAGCTCTATATGAAGAGGAGGTTGCCAGCAGCTGGAATTTTGGGCCTAAAAGAGCTACAACAAAGATAGCTATTCTACGGAGCTCCAAATGACCTCAAACTTTACGAGATTTTTTATTGAATACAAAAAATACTGGAACAAAGATCTAATGGAGGGGGTCCACCTGTTGTCCACAAGAAAACAAGGCGCACACCCCTAGGGCGTGCCCTGATGTCCTATGGGGCCCACAGCAACCCTCTGGTGCTCCCTTCTGCTATATGAAGCCATTTCCCAAGAGAAAATAGAAGAAGACTTCCGGGAGGAAGCACCGCCGTCTCGAGGCGGAACCTGGGCAGGAGCACTTTTGCTCTCCGGTGGAGCGATTCCATCGAGAACACTTCCCCATGGGAGATGCTAGTTGGTTTATTTGGTGGAAGATCATATGTTAGATCCTTAATCATATTCAATACTCCTCAGATCTTGAACATGAACATGATTTGTGAGTAGTTTTATTTGTTCTTAAGGACATGGGAGAAGTCTTGTTATAAGTAATCATGTGAAGTTGGTATTCATTCAATATTTTGATGATATGTATGTTGTTCTTCCTCTAATGGTGTCGTGTGAATGTCGACTACATGACACTTCACCATGTTTGGACCTAGGGGAAGGCATTGGGGAGTAATAAGTAGATGATGGGTTGTGAGAGTGGCAGAAGCTTAAACCCTAGTTTATGAGTTTTTCTGTAATGGGCTGATCTGGATCCATATGTTTCATGCTATGGTTAGATTTATCTTAATTCTTGTTCCGTTGTTGCAGATGCTTGCGTGAGGGGGTAATCATAAGAGGGTTGCTTGTTTAAGTAATAACAACACACTAACACTGGTCAACCACATATCAAATTATCAAAGTAGTGAACAGGAATCAACTAAACATGATGAACCTGACTAGACGAGAATTCCCATGTGTCCTTGAGAACGCTTATTCATTATAAGAAGTACTTCCATCTTGTACTTTGCTACAAAAAGGATTGGGCCACTTTGCTGCACTCTTGTTACTGTTGTTACTTATTATGAATCACCTTGCTACAAAACTATCTATTATCACTACTGACAACACTTGCAGAGAATACCTTACTGAAAACCGCTTGTCATTTCCTTCTGCTCCTCGTTGGGTTCGACATTCTTACTTATCAAAAAGACTATGATTGATCCCCTATACTTGTGGGTCATTAGGCTATTGTCAGTAATATCGAAAACGTGGTCCCCAAGCCTACCAGAATGGGACGGGCTCGATGCCATAGGGCCCAAGGAGCATATCTTCATTAAGATCCTCACTGCAAGATTATCATCCTTGAGGTGGAGTCATCTAACACCACTGACAACATCAAGACATCCAGAATAAAGAGCAAGGGCCAGTGCTCAGGGCTCCCCCAAGGACAAGCTCTTGACCAACTTGGGTAGGGTAATCACGCATTGCCCCTAACCACCCTCAAGCCCTCGTACTCTACGACTTGGACTTCAACAACAACAACCAGAGGAGCCAGACCCTAACCACCAAATTCGCTTTGGTAGGCCCTCCAGGGGTTTTGCCAGTCGACAGGGCATTCAATGCAAAGCCTGTGGAGCTCCCTTAGGGTTCCGCGGGCCGACAAATGCATTCAATTCAAAGCCTACAAGCCTATGGAGGCTTACGCCCGTAGAGGTGATGATGACGATTTCTCACGAAGGGTCACATCATCCGACATGGTAAGGCATTCCGCCCTCCACGACATGACCGGGGTTCCCAATGGTTTTTAACTTTGGACGCACTAAGGCCGATGCATCCACACTGAGGGAGTCCTGGACTAGGGGGTGTCCGGATAGCCGGACCACCATCATCGGCCGAACTATCATCGGCCGAACTATCATCGGCCGGACTATCATCATCGGCCGGACTCCAAGACTATGAAGATACAAGATTGAAGACTTCACCCCGTGTCCGGATGGGACTTTCCTTGGCGTGGAAGGCAAGCTTGGCGATATGGATATGTAGATCTCCTACCATTGTAACTGACTCTATGTAACCCTAGCCCTCTCCGGTGTCTATACAAACCGGATGGCTTTAGTCCGTAGGACACAACAACAACCATTACAACAATCATACCGTAGGCTAGCTTCTAGGGTTTAGCCTCCTCAATCTCGTGGTAGATCTACTCTTGTAACATCCACATTATCAATATCAATCAAGCAGGACGTAGGGTTTTACCTCCATCAAGAGGGCCCGAACCTGGGTAAAACATCGTGTCCCTTGTCTCCTGTTACCATCCGCCTAGACGCACAGTTCGGGACCCCCTAACCGAGATCCGCCGGTTTTGACACCGACATTGGTGCTTTCATTGAGAGTTCCTCCGTGTCGTCACCGATAGGCTTGATGGCCTCTTCAATCGACAACGACGCAGTCCTGGGCGAGACTTTTCTCCCCGGACAGATTTTCGTATTCGGCGGCTTCGCACTGCGGGCCAATTCATTTGGCCATCTGGAGCAGATCGAAAGCTACGCCCCTGGCCGTCAGGTCAGGTTTGGAAGCCTAAACTTCACGGCCGATATCCGCGGAGACTTGATCTTCGATGGATCCGAGCCGCAACCGAGCGTGCCGCACTGTCACGATGGGCACGACCTAACTCTGCCGCCGGACAGCGCCTTGGAGGCCGCACACGAATCCGCTCCGACCCATAGTCCGGAGCCGATCGCGCAGATCGAGGACGAGTGGCTGGACACCGCCTCGGGAGCTGCAACTTCCACGACGATGGAGCCGAACACTGACCTTGTCCCTTATAAAGCTCATGACTCTGAGGTGTCGGACTCCTTGCCGGACCCTGAACCTCCTGCGCCCCTGCCAATCGAATCTGATTGGGCGCCGATCATGGAGTTCACCACTGCGGACATCTTTCAGCACTCACCCTTCGGCGACATCTTAAAATCGCTGAAGCAGCTCTCGCTATCCAGAGAGCCCTGGCCGGACTACGGCCAGGATGGTTGGGATACGGACGACGAAGAAATTCAAAGCCCACCCACCACCCACTTTGTAGCCACTATCGACGATCTAACCGACGTGCTAGACTACGACTCCGAAGACATCGACGGTATGGACGACGATGCCGGAGACGATCAAGAACCAGCGCCTACAGGGCACTGGAAAACCACCTCGTCATACGATGTATACATGGTAGACACCCCAAAAGATGGGGACGGCGAAGAAGCAGCAGAGGCAGATTCCTTAAAGAAACAGCCCAAACACCGACGTCAGCGGCGCCGCTCCAAATCCCACCACAGCAAGAATGGAGATTCTAGCACAGGAGATAGCAACACCCCAGAAAGTGCCGAAGACAACCCCCTCCAGCAAGATTCAGCGCAGGAGGAGGCAGAAGCAAGCCCTCACGAGAGAGCGGCAGACGAAGAGGTCGAGGATGATAATTACATACCTCCCTCCGGAGACGAGGCAAGCCTCGACGACGACGAATTCGTCGTGCTTGAGGATCCCGTCGAACAAGAGCATTTCAGACGCAGGCTAATGGCCACAGCAAATAGTCTAAAGAAAAAGCAGCAACAGCTTCAAGCTGATCAAGACCTGCTGGCCGACAGATGGACCGAGGTCCTCGCGGCCGAAGAGTATGAACTCGAACGCCCCTCCAAAAGCTACCCAAAACGCAAGTTGCTCCCCCGACTAGAGGAGGAAGCATACAAACCTTCATCACCAGCGCACAATACGGCAGACCGACCACCTCGTGGCCGCAACAGAGAGGCATGTAAGCCCTCCACCAAAACCATACCCCGGCACCGCTCAAAAAGTACGAAGCCACGGGGGAACGCGCCGGACTTGCGGGATATATTGGAGGACAAGGCAAGACAATCCAGATCTATCTATGGATCACGTGGGCTCCCCAAGACCCACGACGAATACCGTCGCACCGGATACAACTACTCCGGCCGGGCCGAACACAGCAGACAACGCTCTCTTGAGCTACGTCGTGATATTGCTCAATACAGAGGCGCCGCACACCCACTATGCTTCACTGACGAAGTAATGGATCATCAAATCCCTGAAGGGTTTAAACCCGTTAACATCGAATCCTACGATGGCACAATAGACCCCGCGGTTTGGATCGAGGATTATCTCCTTCATATCCATATGGCCCGCGGCAACGATCTTCACGCCATCAAATATCTCCCGCTCAAGCTTAAAGGACCGGCTCGGCATTGGCTCAACAGCCTGCCCGCAGAGTCAATTGGGTGCTGGGAGGACCTGGAAGCCGCATTCCTTGACAACTTCCAGGGCACATATGTGCGACCACCGGACGCAGATGACCTAAGCCACATAATCCAGCAGCCAGACGAATCGGCCAGACAATTCTGAACACGGTTCTTAACAAAGAAAAATCAAATCGTCGACTGTCCGAATGCAGAGGCCCTTGCTGCCTTCAAACATAACATCCACGACGAGTGGCTGGCCCGGCACCTAGGACAGGAAAAGCCGAAATCTATGGCAGCCCTCACATCACTCATGACCCGCTTCTGTGCGGGAGAGGATAGCTGGCTAGCTCGCAGCAACAACCTCAGTAAAAATGCTGGCAGTCCGGATACCAAGGACCGCAATGGCAGGTCGCGTCGAAACAAAAACAAACGCCGCATTAACGGCGACAGCAATGAGGATACAGCAGTCAACGCCGGATTCCGAGGCTCCAAACCCGGTCAACGGAAGAAGCCATTTAAAAGAACCACTCCGGGCCCGTCCAATTTGGACCGAATACTCGACCGCTCTTGCCAAATACACGGCACCCCCGAAAAGCCAGCTAACCACACCAACATGGATTGTTGGGTATTCAAGCAAGCAGGCAAATTAATTGCCGAAAACAATGACAAGGGGCTACACAGCGATGACGAGGAAGAGACCCGGCCACCAAACAATAGAGGACAGAAGGGCTTCCCCCCACAAGTTCGGACGGTAAACATGATATACGCAACGCATATACCCAAGAGGGAGCGGAAGCGTGCACTAAGGGACGTATATGCGATGGAGCCAGTCGCCCCAAAATTCAACCCATGGTCCTCTTGCCCGATCACTTTCGATCGAAGAGACCACCCGACCAGTATCCGCCATGGCAGATTCGCCGCATTGGTTTTAGACCCAATCGTCGATGGATTTCACCTCACGAGAGTCCTGATGGACGGCGGCAGTAGCCTGAACCTGCTTTATCAGGATACAGTGCGCAAGATGGGCATAGACCCTTCAAGGATTAAACTTACAAAGACGACCTTCAAAGGCGTCATACCAGGTGTTGAGGCTTCTTCGGATCCCCGGATAATTTCTGAAGCGAGGAGTTAATCTTCGACATAGTCCCATTCCGCAGTGGCTATCACGCTCTGCTCGGACGGACCGCGTTTGCAAAATTCAACGCGGTGCCACATTATGCATACCTCAAGATCAAGATGCCAGGCCCTCGTGGAGTCATCACGGTCAATGGAAACACGGAACGCTCCCTCCGAACAGAGGAACATACAGCGGCTCTCGCGGCAGAAGTACAGAACAGCCTTTTAAGGCAATTTTCGAGTCCGGCTGTTAAACGACCGGACACGGCCAAGCGCGCCCGGAGCAACATCAACAAAGACCACCTGGCATGTTCCGAGCACGCGTAGCAATGCGGCCCCAACCCCAGCCCTCGCACAATTGCAAGACAAACTCTCCGCGTACATAATTACGCTCTGGAGATACCATGGGCATAGGGGGAGGGGCACGACCACAACAGACCCAGAGTGCGGTTCGACCACACCAGGGGCTCCCAAGTGTGTCGCTCTTTTTATCTTTTATTTTTCTTCTTTTTTATACAGGACTCTGTCCGGCGGCGAACCTGCCAAACTCATGATGCAACAGCCAGGGAGGGTCAAAGGCTGCGATGAACACTCAGGTGGTCTCCATTACGAGCATTAAATTTGTTAAATACACCATTCCGCGGCCTACCCCTGGAGGGAGACACCTTTAATTAGTCCAATCCCTTGCTTTCCGCACTATTTGTATCATTCCGCACTCATAGCAGATCTTCTTGAATAAATAATGCAGCACTTTTTGCCCATAATTGCATTACTTTATATATATATATGTTCATTTACGACATGTTGCATCCGTATATTTTGGTACGGCCGAATACACTAGGGCTTATGTTCCCCGCATTATGGTGTGATAAGTCCGAACACTATCACAAGTGTGGCACCCCGAACTTATAGCATTATATGAATCGGCTCCGAATCATGTCTTGGGTCAATAGTTGGGTTTGCCCGGCTCACATGTTTGGCACCTTACGTTCCGTTCTATCGGCTAAGGTAGCACTGGGAGAACCACTGCGATTGCGCCCCGGTTGAGCCGGGTTAACGCCTCAGTGGAGAAAGCTAAAACTGACTATCATGATAAGGCGAGAGACTGGTCGCTGTTCGAGAGGTCCTTTCGAGTCCCTAAAGACTTATGCCGCTTCGAGCGAAGAACCGGATAATGTCCGGCCAAGGCATGGATAGCACCCCGAACTCGGTCTTCCGAATACTAGGGGCTTCGCCGAAATTTAAAATTATAGAATTCTATGGCTAAGTGAGAGTGTTCAAGCACTATAAGTCCGGTTGCCTTGTTCGTTGTGTTGAGCGCCTCCCTAGATGGACCCAAAAATGGGAACAAGAGTGCTCAAGTTTATCCCAAACACCCCAGCACTCGTGGCATGGGGGCTGAAGTCGACGACTTGCCATCTCTCAGATTTAATAAACGGCCGCACAGAAGGTAATATTTTAAATTAATAAGCGTTGCTTAGCGCATATGAACAAAGTCTTCAGCGCACAGGATAACACATCACGAATTTACTCAATAATTACATCCCTAGGGCACTCATCCGCAATCTTGCGGGCACCCTTCAGGACAGTCTTATAGTACATCTCGGGCGTACGATACTCCTTGCCCGTTGGTGGCGCGTCAGTGATAAGCTTCTCCGCATCCAGCTTGCCCCAATGCACCTTTGCGCGGGCAAGGGCCCGACGAGCACCTTCAATACAGGCGGAGCGCTTGATAACCTCCACCCAGGGGCACGCATCCACCAACCACCGCACGAGGCCGAAGTAGCTCCCAGGCATGGTCTCTCTAGGCCACAGCCGGACTATGAGGCCCTTCATGGCCTGCTCGGCTACCTTATGGAGCTCGACCAGCTGCTTCAGCTGGTCGCTAGGGGGCACCGGATGGCCGGCCTCAGCATACTGAGACCAGAAGACCTTCTCCGTTGAGCTCCCCTCCTCGGCTCGGTAGAATGCGGCGGCATCAGACACGCTGTGAGGCAGATCTGCAAATGCCCCTGGAGAGCTCCGAATTCGGGTAAGTAACACGTAATTTACATTCACATGCTTGCTTTGCATGAAAAATGCCTTACCCGCCGCTATCTTCTTCACCGACTCAATCTCCTGAAGGGCCTTATGGGCCTCGGCCTTGGCAGCTTTGGCACTTTCGAGAGCCGAGGCAAGCTCAGACTCTCGAGTCTTTGAGTCACGCTCCAAACTCTCATGCTTTTCCATGAGAGCCTGGAGCTCTTGCCGAACCGCCGCCACTTGCGCCTCCTGCTTTTCTCGCTCTACCCGTTCCGCAGCCGCATTGCGTTCGGCCACAGACACGGCCTCCTTCAGGACTGCCACCTCGTTCGTGGCCCCTGCAGTACCCACGTTATCCTTGTTATTTTTTGTCGCAACCTAAATCCTTTTCTGTAAGGTACAAATTCAAAGTGGTATTACTCACCTTCTTTGTCCTCGAGCTGCTTCTTGGCATGGCCGAGCTCTTGCTCGGACCGCTCGAGCTCCTACTTCAAAGCACCAACCTCCGCAGTCAGTGCGGCAGAGGTCAGCAGCGTAGCCTGCAACCCATATTGACATAATTTTTAGCAACCCTGCGTATATCTTTTTTAGATCCTCAGTCTGGCTTTTCTTTCCGAACACCAAACCGAGCATCATGGGCTACTGTCTATGCGGTATTACATTGCATATTTTTAACTTCTTACCTCAAAGCCTGATAGAAGGCTACTGCAGGCTTCGGTCAGCCCGCTCTTGGCGAGCTGTACCTTCTGAATCACCGCACTCATAATAGTGCGGTGTTCTTCCTCGATGGAAGCGCCTTGGAGCGCCTCCAACAAATTGTCCGGTGCCTCCGGTTGGACGGAGGCTGCCGGTGTCACGGTCTTGCCCTTCTTGCGAAGGGGCCACCGGCCGGACTTCGGAACCACTGCGGGTTCCGACGTGGAGTCCGACGCAAAGTCCGGGAGGCCGCCTTGTGGCGCCTCCGGAGCCTCCCCCTGATGGCTCCCTTCTTGGGATCCCACCTCGGCGTCCTCGGCGTCGCGAGGGGTGGAGGCGGTCGGGATGGAGTCTACATCCGACGGAGCCAACGACCCGCTCGATGAAGTGGGGAGATCGTCATTGGTCGGACTGCAGGCAGCATGCGGCATTAGAATGACACTATGTGACACAAAAGAGAAATTGTAAATCATTCAGGAATCCGGATACTTACGATCTTGCCGGAGGCCTGGCCCTTGAGGGCCATTCTTTGTCGCCAATGTTGACGTTGGCGGAGCTGTCCAGGGGAATAGTCCTTCCCCTCTTGGACCCTTCGGCCTCCCCTGTTGGGGAAGCCTTCCTGTTCCTCTCTCCCTCCTCTGGGAGAGAGTCCTCTTTCTCCTCCTCGCTTTCGGGGGAGGAGTCCGCCTCGGAGTCGTCGGACACCTGAAAACGGGAACTCTTTCGAGTACCCGTGGCCTCCTTCTTGGCCTTCTTCTCCGGCACCACGTGCGGTGCCGGAACCAGCAGCCCCGCTAGGCGGGCGTCTACTGGGCTTTCTGGCATAGGAGCCGGACAGATGATCTGCTCCGCCTTCCTCATCCAGTCCTGTCAAAGGAAAAGGGGAAATTGAAACCCGCATAGAGTCAAACTATGAATAGCAAGTGTCCCGTAAAGGGGTAGAATCACTTACCTCGTCAGCTTGGCGCTGCGAGCGAAATCTGCGATCTTCGGTGGCGGATGCGGGGGCTTCGGCGCCCTTAAAGAGCACTTTCCAGGCATCTTCGTACCTAGTGTCGAAGAGCCTGCTCAAGGTCTGGTGCTGTGCCGGATTGAACTCCCACAATTTAAATGCCCGTTCTTGGCACGGGAGGATCCGGCGGATGAGCATGACCTGGACCACGTTGACAAGCTTGAGCTTCTTGTTCACCAGCCTCTAGATACAAGCTTGGAGTCCGGTCAGCTCCTCCGAATTACCCCAGGTCAGGCCGCTCTCCTTCCAAGAGGAGAGCCGCATGGGGATCCCATATCTAAATTCGGGGGCTGCTGCCCATCTAGGGTCACGTGGCTCGGTGATGTAGAACCACCCCGATTGCCATCCCTTGATGGTTTCCACGAAGGCACCCTCGAGCCAGACGACGTTGGGTATCTTACCCAACATGGCGCCTCCGCACTCCGCCTGAGTGCCCTTCACCACCTTCGGCTTGACATTGAAGGTCTTGAGCCACAAGCCGAAGTGAGTCTGGATGCAGAGGAAGGCCTCGCACATGACGATAAACGCCGAGATGTTGAGGATGAAGTTTGGCGCCAGATCGTGGAAATCCAGGCCGTAATAATACATGAGCCCCCGGACAAAGGGATGCAGTGGGAAGCCCAGTCCGCGGAGGAAGTGGGGAAGGAATACCACCCTCTCATGGGGCCTGGGGGTGGGGATGAGCTGCCCCTCGTCGGGCAGCCGGTGCGCGATGTCGCCGGATAGATATCCGGCGCTGCGCAGTCTTTCGATGTGCCCCTCCGTAATGGAGGAGGTCATCCACTTGCCTCCCGCTCCAGACATGACTGGGGAAGGTTGAGACGAGATGAGCGGGCTTGGGCGCTGGAGCTCGAGTGCGCGGAGATGGATAAGCAAAGGAGGAAGAAGGCGTAGGTGAAAGGGTGGATCCTAATCCCCTTATATATGGGCGGACCAAGTCTATGCGTCCCCCACCAGCCTGGTAAAACTCGCTTATCTCCCAAGCGCCACCATCAATGGCGCGGTTGGGTTACCCACGTTCGTATTGATGAGAATCCCGGAATAAGGGGGAACACGATCTCTGCTTCGATAAGACGTGCCAAGGAAACTGCTTCGCTAAATGCGCTGAGGCGGTAAAGTAAAAAACGATTCAAGTAAGGGCTTGGTAGTGGTGTGACGTCATGCCACAAAAAACGTCAGCGGATTGAACTTGTGTATATATTATTCTCTCTACGGTAGAATGTAGAATTTATTTTGCAGAGCCGGACACTATCCTGGTGTTCACAATCTTCTATGAATTATTCGGAGGAGGAACCCGCCTTGCAATGCCGAACAATATGCGCGCCGGACTCAACATCATTGAAGCCTGGTTCAGGGGCTACTGAGGGAGTCCTGGACTAGGAGGTGTCCGGATAGCTGGACCACCATCATCGGCCGGACTATCATCATCGGCCGGACTCCAAGACTATGAAGATACAAGATTGAAGACTTCACCCCGTGTCCGGATGGGACTTTCCTTGGCGTGGAAGGCAAGCTTGGTGATACGGATATGTAGATCTCCTACCATTGTAACCGACTCTATGTAACCCTAGCCCTCTCCGGTGTCTATATAAACCGGATGGCTTTAGTCCGTAGGACACAACAACAACCATTACAATAATCATACCATAGGCTAGCTTCTAGGGTTTAGCCTCCTCGATCTCGTGGTAGATCTACTCTTGTAACATCCACATTATCAATATCAATCAAGCAGGACGTAGGGTTTTACCTCCATCAAGAGGGCCCGAACCTGGGTAAAACATCGTGTCCCTTGTCTCCTGTTACCATCCGCCTAGACGCACAGTTCGGGACCCCCTACCTGAGATTCGCCGGTTTTGACACCGACACACACCAACTCCCTACCTTTGGCCAATGGGGCCCGATGAACATATGGCGGGAAGGCAACTCATTTCTTGAAGAAACTGCCCTCACCTGTCATCCACTATCCCCACGACATGCTGACGGACCAGCGTGGGCCACGAAAGTTGCGCCTTCCATATGTAACACCACTGCGATGCCAGCAAGTACCATATAAAGGAAGGACTGAGTCCATGCATAGGTCATCTTGTTGGGGAACGTAGCAGAAATTCAAAATTTTCCTACGTGTCACCAAGATCTATCCATGGAGAAACCAGCAACGAGGGGAAGGAGAGTGCATCTACATACCCTTGTAGATTGCTAAGCGGAAGCGTTCAAGAGAACGGGGTTGAAGGAGTCGTGCTCATCGTGATCCAAATCACCGGAGATCCTAGTGCCGAACGGACGACACCTCCGCGTTCAACACACGTACAGCCCGATGACGTCTCCCATGCCTTGATCCAGCAAGGAGAGAGGGAGAGGTTGAGGAAGACTCCATCTAGCAGCAGCACAACGGTGTGGTGGTGGTGGAGGACCATGGTGATCCAGCAGGGCTTCACCAAGCATCGCGAGATATGAGGAGAAAGAGAGGTAGGGCTACGCCAAGAGGGAGAGAAACTCATGTATTGGGCAGCCCCTAGACCTCAACTATATATAGGGGGAGGGGAGGTGGCTGCGCCCCTTCTAGGGTTCCCTCCCTAAGGGTGGCGGCAGCCCCCAGATCCCGTCTAGGTGGCGGCCAGAGGGGGAGAGAGGGGAGGCGCACCTGGGGTGGGCCTTAGGGCCCATCTGCCCTAGGGTTTGCACCCTCCCAGTCTTCCCTGCGCCTTGGGCCTTGATGGGGGGCGCACCAGCCCACCTAGGGCTGGTCCCCTCCCACACTTGGCCCATGCTGCCCTCCGGGGATGGTGGCCCCACTTGGTGGACCCCCGGGACCCTCCCGGTGGTCCCGGTACGTTACCGATAAAACCGAAACTTTTCCGGTGACCAAAACAGGACTTCCCATATATAAATCTTTACCTTCGGACCATTCCGGAACTCCTCGTGACATCCGGGATCTCATCCGGGACTCCGAACAACATTCGGTAACCACATACAAACTTCCTTTATAACCCTAGCGTCATCGAACCTTAAGTGTGTAGACCCTACGGGTTCGGGAACCATGCAGACATGACCGAGACGTTCTCCGGTCAATAACCAACAGCGGGATCTGGATACCCATGTTGTCTCCCACATGTTCCACGATGATCTCATCGGATGAACCACGATGTCAAGGACTCAATCAATCTCGTATACAATTCCCTTTGTCTAGCGGTATAGTACTTGCCCGAGATTCGATCATCGATATCCCGATACCTTGTTCAATCTCGTTACCGGCAAGTCTCTTTACTCGTTCCGTAACACATCATCCTGTGATCAACCCCTTGGTCACATTGTGCACATTATGATGATGTCCTACTGAGTGGGCCCAGAGATACCTCTCCGTTTACACGGAGTGACAAATCCCAGTCTCTATTCGTGTCAACCCAACAGACACTTTCGGAGATACCTGTAGTGCACCTTTATAGCCACCCAGTTACGTTGTGACGTTTGGTACACCCAAAGCATTCCTACGGTATCCGGGAGTTGCACAATCTCATGGTCTAAGGAAAAGATACTTGACATTAGAAAAGCTTTAGCATACGAACTACACGATCTTTGTGCTAGGCCTAGGATTGGGTCTTGTCCATCACATCATTCTGCTAATGATGTGATCCCGTTATCAACGACATCCAATGTCCATGGTCAGGAAACTGTAACCATCTATTGATCAACGAGCTAGTCAACTAGAGGCTTACAGGGACATGGTGTTGTCTATGTACCCACACATGTATCTGAGTTTCCTATCAATACAATTATAGCATGGATAATAAACGATTATCATGAACAAGGAAATATAATAATAACTAATTTATTATTGCCTCTAGGGCATATTTCCAACAGTCTCCCACTTGCACTAGAGTGAATAATCTAGTTCACATCGCCATGTGATTAACACTCACAGGTCACATCGCCATGTGACCAACATCCAAAGAGTTTACTAGTGTCAATAAACTAGTTCCCATCATCATGTGATTAAGACTCAATGAGTTCTGGGGTTTGATCATGTTTTTCTTGTGAGAGAGGTTTTAGTCAACGGGTCTGCAACATTCAGATCCGTATGTACTTCGCAAATCTCTAGGTCATATTGTAAATGTTGCTTCCACGCTCCACTTGGAGCTATTCCAAATGGTTGCTCCACTATATGTATCCGGTTTGCTACTCAGAGTCACTCGGATAGGTGTTAAAGCTTGCATCAACGCAACTCTTTACGTCGAACTCTTTATCACCTCCATAACCGAGAAACATATCCTTATTCCTCTAAGGATAATTTTGACCGCTATCTGGTGATCCACTCCTTGATCACCTTTGTACCCTCTTGCCAGATATGCAGCAAGGCACACATCAGGTGCGGTACACAGCATAGCATACTGTAGAGCCTACGTCTAAAGCATAGGGGACGAACTTCGTCCTTTCTCTCTTTTCTGCCGTGGTCAAGCTTTAAGTCTTAACTTCATACCTTACATCTCAGGCAAGAACTCCTTCTTTGACTGATCCATCTTGAACACCTTCAAGATCATGTCAAGGTATGTGCTCATTTGAAAGTACCATTAAGTGTTTTTGATCTATCCTTATAGATCTTGATGCTCAATGTTTAAGTAGCTTAATCCAGGTTTTCTATTGAAAAACACTTTTCAAATAACCCTATATGCTTTCCAGAAATTCTACATCATTTCTGATCAACAATATATGTCAACAACATATACTCATCAGAAATTCTATAGTGCTCCCACTCACTTCTTTGGAAATACAAGTTTCTCATAAACTTTGTATAAACCCAAAATCTTTGATCATATTATCAAAGTGCATATTCCGACTCCGAGATGCTTACTCCAGTCCATGGAAGGATCGCTGGAGCTAGCATACCTTTTAGCATCCTTAAGATCGACAAAACTTTTCTGATTGTATCACATACAACCTTTCCTTACAAAAACTGGTAAGTAAACTCGCTTTGACATCCATCTGCCAGATTTCATAAATGCAGCTAATGCTAACATGATTCCGACGGACTTAAGCATCGCTACGGATGAGAAAATCTCATCGTAGTCAACTCCTTGAACTTGTGAAAAACTCTTCGCCACAAGTCGAGCTTCATAGACGGTGACATTACCGTCCACGTCTGTCTTCTTCTTAAAGATCCATTTATCTCAATGGCTTGCCGATCATTGGGCAAGTCCACCAAAGTCCATGCTTTGTTCTGATACATGGATCCTATCTCGGATTTCATGGCTCCTAACCATTTGTCGGAATTTGGGCCCACCATCGCTTCTCGATAGTTCGTAGGTTCATTGTTGTCTAGCAACATGACCTTCAAGACAGGATTACTGTACCACTCTGAAGCAGTACGCATCCTTGTTACCCTACGAGGTACGGTAGTGACTTGATCCAAAACTTCATGATCACTATCATAAGCTTCTACTTCAATTGGTGTAGGCGCCACAGGAACAACTTCTTGTGCCCCGCTACACACTTGTTGAAGTGACGGTTCAATAACCTCATCAGGTCTCCACCATCCTCCCACTCAATTTTCGAGACAAACTTTTCTCGAGAAAGGACCCGATTCAAGAAACAATCCCTATTGCTTTCGGATCTGAATTAGGAGGTATACCCAACTGTTTTGGGTGTCCTATGAAGATGCATTTTATCCGCTTTGGGTTCGAGCTTATCAACCTGAAACCTTTTTCACATAAGTGTCGCAGCCTCAAACTTTTAAGGAACGACAACTTAGGTTTCTCCAAACCATAGTTCAAACGGTGTCGTCTCAACGGAATTACGTGGTGCCCTATAAAGTGAGTGCGGTTGTCTCTAATGCCTAACCCATGAACGATAGTGGTAATTTGATAAGAGACATCATGGTACGCACCATATCCAATAGGGTGCAACTATGATGTTCGGACACACCATCACACTATGGTGTTCCAGCCAGTATTAATTGTGAAACAATTTCCACAATGTCTTAATTGCGTGCCAAAGCTCGTAACTCAGATACTCATCTCTATGATCATATCATAGACATTTTATCCTCTTGTCATGATGATCTTCAACTTCACTCTGAAATTACTTGAACCATTCAATAATTCAGACTTGTGTTTCATCAAGTAAATATACTTAGTATCCACTCAAATCATCCGTAAAGTAAGAACATAACGATATCCACTGCGTGCCTGAGCACTCATTGGACTGCACACATCAAAATGTATTACTTCCAACAAGTTTCTTTCTTGTTCCATCTTACTGAAAACGAGGCTTTTCCAGTCATCTTGCCCATGTGGTATAATTTGCATATCTCAAGTGATTCAAAATCAAGTGAGTCCAAACGATCCATCTGCATGGAGTTTCTTCATGCGTATGCACCAATACACATGGTTCGCATGTCTCAACCTTTTCAAAAATGAGTGAGTCCAAAGATCCATCAACATGGAGCTTCTTCATGCGTTTTATACCAATATGACTTACATGGCAGTGTCACAAGTAAGTGGTACTATCATTACTATCTTATATCTTTTGGCATGAAAATGTGTATCACTACAATCGAGATTCAATAACATTCCTTTAGGTGCAAGACCATTGAAGGTATTATTCAAATAAATAGAGTAACCATTATTCTCCTTAAATGAATAACCGTATTGCGATAGACATAATCCAATTATGTCTATGTTCAACGCAAACACCAAATGACAATTATTCAGGTTTAATACTAATCTTGATGGTAGAGGGAGCGTGCGATGTTTGATCACATCAAACTTGGAAACACTTCCAACACATATCGTCAGCTCACCTTTAGCTAGTCTCCGTTTATTCCGTAGCTCTTTTACTTCGAGTTACTAACACTTAGCAACCGAACCGGTATCTTAATACCCTGGTGCTACTAGGAGTACTAGTAAAGTACACATTAACATAATGTATATCCAATATACTTCTATCGACCTTGCCAGCCTTCTCATCTACCAAATATCTAGGGTAATTCTGCTCCAGTGGCTGTTCCCCTTATTACAGAAGCACTTAGTCTCGGGTTTGGGTTCAACCTTGGGTTTCTTCATTAGAGCAACAGCTGATTTGCTGTTTCATGAAGTATCCCTTCTTGCCCTTGCCCTTTTTGAAACTAGTGGTTTCACCAACCATCGACAATTGATGCTCCTTCTTGATTTCTACTTTCGCGGTGTCAAACATTGTGAATACCTCAAGGATCATCATATCTATCCTTGATATGTTATAGTTCATCACGAAGCTCTAGCAGCTTGGTGGCAATGACTTTGGAGAAACATCACTATCTCATCTGGAAGATCAACTCCCACTCGATTCAAGTGATTGTTGCACTCAGACAATCTGAGCACAAGCTCAACGATTGAGCTTTTCTCCCTTAGTTTGCAGGCTAAGAAAATCGTCGGAGGTCTTATACCTCTTGACGTGGGCACGAGCCTGAAATCCCAATTTCAGCCCTCGAAACATCTCATATGTTCCACGACATTTCGAAAATGTCTTTGGTGCCTCAACTTTAAACCGTTTAACTGAACTATCACGTAGTTATCAAAACGTGTATGTCCGATGTTTGCAACATCCACAGATGGCGTTTGGGGTTCAGCACACTGAGCGGTGCATTAAGGACATAAGCTTTCTACTGTCCACATAATCTCTACTGTCAACTTTCAACTAAATTTTCTCTTGGAACATATCTAAAACAGTGGAACTAAAGCGCGAGCTTACGACATAATTTGCAAAGATCTTTTGACTATGTTCAGGATAATTAAGTTCATCTTATGAACTCCCACTCAGATAGACATCCCTCTAGTCATCTAAGTGATTACATGATCCGAGTCAACTAGGCCGTGTCCGATCATCACGTGAGACGGACTAGTCATCATCGGTGAACATCTTCATGTTGATCGTATCTACTATACGACTCATGCTCGACCTTTCGGTCTCTTGTGTTCCGAGGCCATGTCTGCACATGCTAGGCTCGTCAAGTCAACCTAAGTGTTTCATGCGTGTAAATGTGGCTTACACCTGTTGTATGTGAACGTAAGAATCTATCACACCCGATCATCACGTGGTGCTTCGAAACGACGAACTTTCGCAACGGTGCACAGTTAGGGGGAACACTTTCTTGAAATTTTAATGAGGGATCATCTTATTTACTACCATCGTTCTAAGCAAATAAGATGCATAAACATGATAAACATCACATGCAATCAAAAAGTGACATGATATGGCCAATGTCATGTTGCTCCTTTTGATCTCCATCTTCGGGGCTCCATGATCATCATCGTCATCGGCATGACACCATGATCTCCATCATCATGATCTCCATCATCGTGTCTTCATGAAGTTGTCTCGCCAACTATTACTTCTACTACTATGGCTACTAGTTAGCAATAAAGTAAAGTAATTACATGGCATTGTTTAATGACACGCAGGTCATACAATAAATAAAGACAATTCCTATGGCTCCTACCGGTTGTCATACTCATCGACATGCAAGTCATGATTCCTATTACAAGAACATGATCAATCTCATACATCACATATCATTCATCACATTCTTCTTGGCCATATCACATCACATAGCATACCCTGCAAAAACAAGTTAGATGTCCTCTAATTGTTGTTTGCATGTTTTACGTGGCTCTATGGGTTTCTAGCAAGAACGTTTCTTACCTATGCAAAAACCACACCGTGATATGTCAATTTCTATTTACCCTTCATAAGGACCCTTTTCATCGAATCCGATCCGACTAAAGTGGGAGAGACTCGCACCCGCTAGCCACCTTATGCAACAAGTGCATGTCAGTCGGTGGAACCTGTCTCACGTAAGAGTACGTGTAAGGTCGGTTCGGGCCGCTTCATCCCACGATGCCGCCGAATCAAGATTGGACTAGTAACGGTAAGCATATTGAACAAAATCAACGCCCAGAACTACTTTGTGTTCTACTCGTGCAAAGAATCTACGCAATAGACCTAGCTCATGATGCCACTGTTGGGGAACGTAGCAGAAATTCAAAATTTTCCTACGTGTCACCAAGATCTATCTATGGAGAAACCAGCAACGAGGGGAAGGAGAGTGCATCTACATACCCTTGTAGATCGCTAAGCGGAAGCGTTCAAGAGAACGGGGTTGAAGGAGTCATACTCGTCGTGATCCAAATCACCGGAGATCCTAGTGCCGAACGGACGGCACCTCCGCGTTCAACACACGTACAGCCCGGTGACGTTTCCCATGCCTTGATCCAGCAAGGAGAGAGGGAGAGGTTGAGGAAGACTCCATCCAGCAGCAGCACAATGGCGTGGTGGTGGTGGAGGAGCATGGTGATCCAGCAGGGCTTCGCCAAGCACCGCGAGATATGAGGAGAAAGAGAGGTAGGGCTGCGCCAAGAGGGAGAGAAACTCATGTATTGGGCAGCCCCTAGACCTCAACTATATATAGGGGGAGGGGAGGGGGCTGTACCCCCTCTAGGGTTCCCTCCCTAAGGGTGGCGGCAGCCCCCAAATCCCATCTGGGTGGCGGCCAGAGGGGGAGAGAGGGGAGGCGCACCTGGGGTGGGCCGTAGGGCCCATCTGCCCTAGGGTTTGCCCCCTCCCACTCTTCCCTGCACCTTGGGCCTTGGTGGGGGGGCGCACCAGCCCACCTGGGGCTGGTACCCTCCCACACTTGGCCCATGATGCCCTCCGGGGATGGTGGCCCCACTTGGTGGACCCCCGGGACCCTCCCGGTGGTCCCGGTACGTTACCGATAAAACCCGAAACTTTTCCGGTGACCAAAACAGGACTTCCCATATATAAATCTTTACCTTCGGACCATTCCGGAACTCCTCGTGACATCCGAGATCTCATCCGGGACTCCGAACAACATTCTGTAACCACATACAAACTTCCTTTATAACCCTAGCATCATCGAACCTTAAGTGTGTAGACCCTACGGGTTCGGGAACCATGCAGACATGACCGAGACGTTCTCCGGTCAATAACCAATAGCGGGATCTGGATACCCATGTTGGCTCCCACATGTTCCACGATGATCTCATCGGATGAACCACGATGTCAAGGACTCAATCAATCCCGTATACAATTCCCTTTGTCTAGCGGTATAGTACTTACCCGAGATTCGATCGTCGGTATCCCGATACCTTGTTCAATCTCGTTACCGGCAAGTCTCTTTACTCGTTCCGTAACACATCATCCCGTGATCAACCCCTTGGTCACATTGTGCACATTATGATGATGTCCTACCGAGTGGGCCCAGAGATACCTCTCCGTTTACACGGAGTGACAAATCCCAGTCTCGATTCGTGTCAACCCAACAGACACTTTTGGAGATACCTGTAGTGCACCTTTATAGCCACGCAGTTACGTTGTGATGTTTGGTACACCCAAAGCATTCCTACGGTATCCGGGAGTTGCACAATCTCATGGTCTAAGGAAAAGATACTTGACATTAGAAAAGCTTTAGCATACGAACTACACGATCTTTGTGCTAGGCCTAGGATTGGGTCTTGTCCATCACATCATTCTGCTAATGATGTGAGCCCGTTATCAACGACATCCAATGTCCATGGTCAGGAAACTGTAACCATCTATTGATCAACGAGCTAGTCAACTAGAGGCTTACTAGGGACATGATGTTGTCTATGTACCCACACATGTATCTGAGTTTCCTATCAATACAATTATAGCATGGATAATAAACGATTATCATGAACAAGGAAATATAATAATAACTAATTTATTATTGCCTCTAGGGCATATTTCCAACACATCTGATTTTCGATCCGCAGAAGAGGTAGACCACTTGAAACAAGATACAGAGAGAGAGCTGATAGGATCATCTTGTAACCAACCACACACATCAATACATCAACCACAAAGTAGGAAGTAGGGTATTACACCTGCGTGGTGGCCTGAATCCGGGTAAAATCATTGTCTCTAGTAACTCATTAGATGGAAGAACTCAACAATGTATTAGCACCTAGCCGGACAAAAATGGGGTTATGTTTTATCCCTGATGTCCACAAGAGAAATCATTTGTGGCCACAAAACTTGTTGCATAATTCACTTTGGGCACGTCATTTGTAGTACCCAAAATATGGTCTTTGAAGTGGTTTAAGTGGCTTGCGTACCGTCACTCGTACGATTTGATATATGTATTTCGCTTAGTTGGAATACGGTTAACCGGTCCAACTGCCGCATGGGAGACAACCGTGTGGATATGATGTGACACTTTGCACACAAAAAACACCTTGGGCCATCTGTCAGATGGACGAGAGAAATAAAAACACCCCTCGGCCATGGATATTTGATCCCACGACCTCACTGTTGGAAATATGCCCTAGAGGCAATAATAAAAGTATTATTATATTTCATTGTTCATGATAATTGTCTTTTATTCATGCTATAACTGTATTATCCGGAAATCGTAATACACGTGTGAATACATAGACCTCAATATGTCCCTAGTGAGCCTCTAGTTGACTAGCTCGTTGTGATCAACAGATAGTCATGATTTCCTGGCTATGGACATTGGATGTCGTTGATAACGGGATCACATCATTAGGAGAATGATGTGATGGACAAGACCCAATCCTAAGCATAGCACAAAGGTCGTTTAGTTCGTTTGCTAGAGCTTTGCCAATGTCAAGTATCTCTTCCTTAGACCATGAGATCGTGTAACTCCCGGATACCGTAGGAGTGCCTTGGGTGTATCAAACGTCACAACGTAACTGGGTGACTATAAAGGTGCATTACAGGTATCTCCGAAAGTAGCTGTTGGGTTGACACAGATCGAGACTGGGATTTGTCACTCCGTATGACGGAGAGGTATCTCTGGGCCCACTCGGTAATGCATCATCATAATGAGCTCAAGGTGACCAAAGTGTTGGCCACGGGATCATGCATTACGGTACGAGTAAAGTGACTTGACGGTAACGAGACTGAACAAGGTATTGGGATACCGACGATCGAGTCTCGGGCAAGTAACGTACCGATTGACAAAGGGAATTGTATACAGGGTTTGATCGAATCCTCGACATCGTGGTTCATCCGATGACAACATCGAGGAGCATGTGGGAGCCAACATGGGTATCCAGATCCCGCTGTTGGTTATTGACCTGAGAGCGTCTCGGTCATGTCTGCATGTCTCCCGAACCCGTAGGGTCTACACACTTAAGGTTCGGTGACGCTAGGGTTATTAGGAAGACTAGTATGTGACTGCCGAATGTTGTTCGGAGTCCCGGATGAGATCCCGGATGTCACGAGGAGTTCCGGAATGGTCCGGAGGTAAAGATTTATATATGGGAAGTCCTATTTTGGCCACCGGAAAATGTTCGGGATTTTTCGGTATTGTACCGGGAAGGTTCTAGAAGGTTCCGGAGTGGGGCCCACCTACATGGGGGGACCCACATGAACGTGAGTAGTGGGGGAAAGGCCCCACACCCCTGGTCAAGGCGCACCAAGATCCCCCCTTAGAAGGAATAAGATCATATCCCGAAGGGATAAGATCAAGATCCCTAAAAAGGGGGGATAACAATCGGTGGGGAAGGAAATGATGGGATTTCTTTCCTCCCACCTTGGCCAACGCCCCAATGGACTTGGAGGGCAAGAAACCAGCCCCTCCACCCCTATATATAGTGGGGAGGCGCATGGGAGCTGAACACAAGCCAAGGCGCAGCCCCTCCCCTCCCCAACACCTCTCCTCCTCCATAAGTGCTTGGCGAAGCCCTGTCGGAATACTACTACTCCAACTGCACCACGCCGTCGTGCTGCCATTGGAGCGTTCTTCCTCAACCTCTCCTTCCCCTTGCTGGATCAAGAAGGAGGAAAATTTTTAATTTTCTGCAACGTTCCCCAACAGTGGCATCATGAGCTAGGTCTATGCGTAGTTCTCTTTGCACGAGTAGAACACAATTTTGTTGTGGGCGTGGATCTTGTCAACTTACTTGCCTCTACTAGTCTTTTCTTGCTTCAACGGCATTGTGGGATGAAGCGGCCCGGACCAACCTTACACGTACCCTTACGTGAGACCGGTTCCACCGACTGACATGCACTAGTTGCATAAGGTGGCTGGCGGGTGTCTGTCTCTCCCACTTTAGTTGGAGCGGATTCGATGAAAAGGGCCCTTATGAAGGGTAAATAGAAGTTGAAAAAATCACGTTGTGGTTATTCGTAGGTAAGAAAACGTTCTTGCTAGAACCCAATTGCAGCCACGTAAAAGATGCAACAACAATTAGAGGACGTCTAACTTGTTTTTGCAGCGATTGATCATGTGATGTGATATGGCCAGAAGTTGTGATGAATGATGAAGTGTGATGTATGAGATCATGTTCTTGTAATAGGATTCACGACTTGCATGTCGATGAGTATGACAACCGGCAGGAGCCATAGGAGTTGTCTTTATTTTTGTATGACCTGCGTGTCATTGAAGAACGCCATGTAACTTACTTTACTTTATTGCTAAACGCGTTAGCTATAGAAGTAGAAGTAGTCGTTGGCGTGACAACTTCATGAAGACACGATGATGGAGATCATGATGATGGAGATCATGGTGTCAAGCCGGTGACAAGATGATCATGGAGCCCCGAAGATGGAGATCAATGGAGCTATATGATATTGGCCATATCATGTCACAACTATATAATTGCATGTGATGTTTATTATGTTTATGCATCTTGTTTACTTAGGACGATGGTAGTAAATAAGATGATCCCTTACAAAATATCAAGAAGTGTTCTCCCCTAACTGTGCACCGTTGCTACAGTTCGTCGCTTCTAAGCACCACGTGATGATCGGGTGTGATGGATTCTTACGTTCACATACAACGGGTGTAAGACAGTTTTACACAGCGAAAACACTTAGGGTTAACTTGACGAGCCTAGCATGTGCAGACATGGCCTCGGAACACGGAGACCGAAAGGTCGAACACGAGTCGTATGGAAGATACGATCAACATGAAAATGTTCACCGACGATGACTAGTCCGTCTCACGTGATGATCGGACACGGGCTAGTCGACTCGGATCGTGTAACACTTAGATGACCAGAGGGATGTCTAATCTGAGTGGGAGTTCATAATATGATTAGAACTTAATTATCATGAAGTTAGTCTAAAACCTTTGCAAATATGTCTTGTAGATCATATGGCCAACGCTCATGTCAACATGAACTTCAACGCGTTCCTAGAGAAAACCAAGTTGAAAGATGACGGCAGCAACTATACGGACTGGGTCCGGAACCTGAGGATCATCCTCATAGCTGCCAGGAAACAATATGTCCTAGAAGGACCGCTAGGTGACGCTCCCGTCCCAGAGAACCAAGACATTATGAATGCTTGGCAAACTCGTGCTGATGATTACTCCCTCGTTCAGTGCGGCATGCTTTACAACTTAGAACCGGGGCTCCAAAAGCGTTTTGAGCATCACGGAGCATATGAGATGTTCGAAGAGCTGAAACTAGTTTTTCAAGCTCATGCCCGGGTCGAGAGATATGATGTCTCCGACAAGTTCTACAGTTGTAAGATGGAGGAAAATAGTTCTGTCAGTGAGCATATTCTCAAGATGTCTGGGTTGCACAACCGTATGACCCAGCTGAATATTAACCTCCCCGATGAGGCGGTCATTGACAGAATCCTCCAGTCGCTCCCACCAAGCTACAAGAGCTTTGTGATGAACTACAACATGCAGGGGATGGAAAAGACCATTCCTGAAGTGTTCTCGATGCTGAAGTCAGCAGAGGCTGAAATCAAGAAAGAACATCAAGTGTTGATGGTCAATAAGACCACTAAGTTCAAGAAGGGCAAGGGTAAGAAGAACTTCAAGAAGGACGGCAAGGAGGTTGCCGCGCCTGGTAAGCCAGTTACCGGGAAGAAGTTAAAGAATGGACCCAAGCCTGAGACTGAGTGCTTTTATTGCAAGGGGAAGGGTCACTGGAAGCGGAACTGCCCCAAATACTTAGCGGATAAGAAGGCTGGCAACACCAAAGGTATATTTGATATACATGTAATTGATGTGTACCTTACCAGTACTCGTAGTAACTCCTGGGTATTTGATACCGGTGCCGTTGCTCATATTTGTAACTCACAGCAGGAGCTGCGGAATAAACGGAGACTGGCGAAGGACGAGGTGACGATGCGCGTCGGGAATGGTTCCAGAGTCGATGTGATCGCCGTCGGCACGCTACCTCTACATTTACCTACGGGATTAGTTTTGAACCTTAATAATTGTTATTTAGTACCAAGTTTGAGCATGAACATTGTATCTGGATCTCGTTTAATACGAGATGGCTACTCATTTAAGTCTGAGAATAATGGTTGTTCGATTTATATGAGAGATATGTTTTATGGTCATGCTCCGATGGTCAATGGTTTATTCTTAATGAATCTCGAGTGTATTATTACACATGTTCATAGTGTGGATACCAAAAGATGTAAAGTTGATAACGATAGTCCCACATACTTGTGGCACTGCCGCCTTGGTCACATTGGTGTCAAACGCATGAAGAAGCTCCATGCTGATGGACTTTTGGAGTCTCTTGATTATGAATCATTTGACACATGCGAACCATGCCTCATGGGCAAAATGACCAAGACTCCGTTCTCCGGAACAATGGAGCGAGCAACCAACTTGTTGGAAATCATACATACCGATGTGTGCGGTCCAATGAGCGTTGAGGCTCGCGGAGGATATCGTTATGTTCTCACTCTCACTGATGACTTGAGTAGATTGGGTATGTCTACTTAATGAAACACAAGTCTGAGACCTTTGAAAAGTTCAAAGAATTTCAGAATGAGGTAGAGAATCAACGTGACCAAAAGATAAAGTTCCTACGATCAGATCGTGGAGGAGAATACTTAAGTCACGAATTTGGTACACACTTAAAGAAATGTGGAATCGTTTCACAACTCACGCCGCCTGGAACACCTCAGCGAAACGGTGTGTCCGAACGTCGTAATCGCACTCTATTGGATATGGTGCGGTCTATGATGTCTCTTACCGATTTACCGCTATCATTTTGGGGATACGCTCTAGAGACAGCTACATTCACTTTAAATAGGGCATCGTCTAAATCCGTTGAGACGACACCGTATGAATTATGGTTTGGGAAGAAACCTAAGCTGTCGTTTCTAAAAGTTTGGGGATGCGATGCTTATGTCAAGAAACTTCAACCTGAAAAGCTCGAACCCAAGTCGGAAAAATGCATCTTCATAGGATACCCTAAGGAAACTGTCGGGTATACCTTCTACTTAAGATCCGAGGGCAAGATCTTTGTTGCCAAGAACGGATGCTTTCTGGAAAAAGAGTTTCTCTCGAAAGAAGTAAGTGGGAGGAAAGTAGAACTCGATGAAGTACTACCTCTCGAACGGGAAAATGGTGCAGCTCAGGATAATATTCCTGTGATGCCCACACCAACTAAAGAGGAAACCAATGATGATGATCAAGGTACTTCGGATCAAGTTGCTACTGAACTTCGTAGGTCCACAAGGACACGTTCCGCACCAGAGTGGTACGGCAACCCTGTCCTGGAAACCATGTTGTTGGACAACGGTGAACCTTCAAACTATGAAGAAGCGATGGCGGACCCAGATTCCAACAAATGGCTTGAAGCCATGAAATCCGAGATAGAATCCATGTATGAAAACAAAGTATGGACTTTGACAGACTTGCCCGATGATTGGCGAGCGATAGAAAACAAATGGATCTTTAAGAAGAAGACGGACGCGGATGGAAATGTTACCATCTATAAAGCTCGACTTGTCGCTAAGGGTTATCGACAGGTTCAAGGGATTGACTACGACGAGACATTCTCTCCCGTAGCGAAGCTAAAGTCCGTCCGAATCATGTTAGCAATTGCCGCATACTATGATTATGAGATATGGCAGATGGACGTCAAAACGGCATTCCTTAACGGGCATCTTAAGGAAGAACTGTATATGATGCAGCCGGAAGGTTTTGTCGATCCTAAGAACGCTAACAAAGTATGCAAGCTCCAGCGATCCATTTATGGGCTGGTGCAAGCATCTCGGAGTTGGAATATTCGCTTTCATGAGATGATCAAAGCGTTTGGGTTTATGCAGACTTATGGAGAAGCCTGCGTTTACAAGAAAGTGAGTGGGAGCTCTGTAACATTTCTCATATTATATGTAGATGACATACTCTTGATGGGAAATAATATAGAATTTCTGGACAGCATTAAGGCCTACTTGAACAAATGTTTTTCAATGAAGGACCTTGGAGAAGCTGCTTATATATTAGGCATCAAGATCTATAGAGATAGATCGAGACGCCTCATAGGTCTTTCACAAAGCACATACCTTGATAATATTTTGAAAAGGTTCAAAATGGATCAGTCCAAGAAAGGGTTCTTGCCTATGTTACAAGGTGTGAGATTGAGCTCGGCTCAGTCACCGACCACGGCAAAAGATATAGAAGAGATGAATACCATCCCCTATGCCTCAGCCATAGGATCTATTATGTATGCCATGCTGTGTACCAGACCTGATGTAAACCTTGCCGTGAGTTTGGTAGCTAGATACCAAAGTAATCCCGGCAAGGAACACTGGACAGCGGTCAAGAATATCCTGAAGTACCTGAAAAGGACAAAGGACATGTTTCTCGTTTATGGAGGAGACGAAGAGCTTGTCGTAAAGGGTTACGTCGATGCTAGCTTCGACTCAGATCCGGATGACTCTGAGTCACAAACCGGATACGTGTATATGTTGAATGGTGGAGCAGTAAGCTGGTGCAGCTGCAAGCAGAGCGTCGTGGCGGGATCTACGTGTGAAGCGGAGTACATGGCAGCCTCGGAGGCAGCGCATGAAGCGATTTGGGTGAAGGAGTTCATCACCGACCTAGGAGTCATACCCAATGCGTCGGGGCCAATCAAACTCTTCTGTGACAACACTGGAGCTATTGCCCTTGCCAAGGAGCCCAGGTTTCACAAGAAGACCAGGCACATCAAGCGTCGTTTCAACTCCATCCGTGAAAATGTTCAAGATGGAGACATAGAAATTTGCAAAGTACATACGGATCTGAATGTTGCAGATCCGTTGACTAAACCTCTCTCGCGAGCTAAACATGATCAACACCAGAACTCTATGGGTGTTCGATTCATCACAATGTAACTAGATTGGTGACTCTAGTGCAAGTGGGAGACTGTTGGAAATATGCCCTAGAGGCAATAATAAAAGTATTATTATATTTCATTGTTCATGATAATTGTCTTTTATTCATGCTATAACTGTATTATCCGGAAATCGTAATACACGTGTGAATACATAGACCTCAATATGTCCCTAGTGAGCCTCTAGTTGACTAGCTCGTTGTGATCAACAGATAGTCATGATTTCCTGGCTATGGACATTGGATGTCGTTGATAACGGGATCACATCATTAGGAGAATGATGTGATGGACAAGACCCAATCCTAAGCATAGCACAAAGGTCGTTTAGTTCGTTTGCTAGAGCTTTGCCAATGTCAAGTATCTCTTCCTTAGACCATGAGATCGTGTAACTTCCGGATACCGTAGGAGTGCCTTGGGTGTATCAAACGTCACAACGTAACTGGGTGACTATAAAGGTGCATTACAGGTATCTCCGAAAGTAGCTGTTGGGTTGACACGGATCGAGACTGGGATTTGTCACTCCGTATGACGGAGAGGTATCTCTGGGCCCACTCGGTAATGCATCATCATAATGAGCTCAAGGTGACCAAAGTGTTGGCCACGGGATCATGCATTACGGTACGAGTAAAGTGACTTGACGGTAACGAGACTGAACAAGGTATTGGGATACCGACGATCGAGTCTCGGGCAAGTAACGTACCGATTGACAAAGGGAATTGTATACAGGGTTTGATCGAATCCTCGACATCGTGGTTCATCCGATGAAAACATCGAGGAGCATGTGGGAGCCAACATGGGTATCCAGATCCCGCTGTTGGTTATTGACCTGAGAGCGTCTTGGTCATGTCTGCATGTCTCCCGAACCCGTAGGGTCTACACACTTAAGGTTCGGTGACGCTAGGGTTATTAGGAAGACTAGTATGTGACTACCGAATGTTGTTCGGAGTCCCGGATGAGATCCCGGACGTCACGAGGAGTTCCGGAATGGTCCGGAGGTAAAGATTTATATATGGGAAGTCCTATTTTGGCCACCGGAAAATGTTCGGGATTTTTCGGTATTGTACCGGGAAGGTTCTAGAAGGTTCCGGAGTGGGGCCCACCTGCATGGGGGGACCCACATGAACGTGAGTAGTGGGGGAAAGGCCCCACACCCCTGGTCAAGGCGCACCAAGATCCCCCCTTAGAAGGAATAAGATCATATCCCGAAGGGATAAGATCAAGATCCCTAAAAAGGGGGGATAACAATCGGTGGGGAAGGAAATGATGGGATTTCTTTCCTCCCACCTTGGCCAACGCCCCAATGGACTTGGAGGGCAAGAAACCAGCCCCTCCACCCCTATATATAGTGGGGAGGCACATGGGAGCTGAACACAAGCCAAGGCGCAGCCCCTCCCCTCCCCAACACCTCTCCTCCTCCATAAGTGCTTGGCGAAGCCCTGTCGGAATACTACTACTCCAACTGCACCACGTCGTCGTGCTGCCATTGGAGCGTTCTTCCTCAACCTCTCCTTCCCCTTGCTGGATCAAGAAGGAGGAGACGTCTCCCGTCCCGTATGTGTGTTGAACGCGGAGGTGCTGTCCGTTCAGTACTTGGTCATCGGTGATCCGAATCATGTCGAGTATGACTCCATCATCACCATCCCCTTGCAAGCTTCCGCACGCGATCTACAAGTGGTATGTAGATGCAAACTCACCTCTTGACTCGTTGCTTAGATGAACTCATAGATGGATCTTGGTGAAACCGTAGGAAAATTTTTAATTTTCTGCAACGTTCCCCAACACTCACGGGCTTGGCTGATGTGTAGGGTGGGGCCCATGATGTTTTTTTCCTCAAAAAGCCACGCCACGTTGTTCACACAGTTGTTTCTCATGTGGCAGTTGGACCCGTCAACCGTATAACAGCTAAGTAGACGAGATCTTTTCGGAGGAGGAAGTCTGGGATACTATCAAGGACCTGCCTCCAGATCGAGCGTCGGGTCCTAATGGGTTCATCGCGGTCTTTTTCCAGAAGGCATGGATCATTATCAAGAAGGACGTGATGGCGGTTGTTATGAAGCTTTATGTTGGTGATGGCCGAGGTTTTGGCTAGTTGAACCGAGCTCATATAGTTCTCATCCCCAAGAAACCGGAGGCGAAGGAGGTGGGCGATTTTCGCCCCATCAGTTTGACTCATAGTGTGGCAATTTTTTTCTAAGTTGCTGGCTAACCGGGTCAGGAGGAGGATGAAGGATATTATGGCAGCGAACCAATCGGCTTTCATATGTGGGAGGCATCTACATGACAACTTCTTGTTGGTTCGCCAGGTGGCTAGGAAGATACATGCCCGGAGGGAAGCATGAGTTTTCCTCAAACTAGATATATCCAGAGCCTTTGACTCGATCGCCTGGCCGTTCCTTTTCAAGGCCTTGACGCATAAGGGGTTTGGAATGAAGTGGATGACTTGGGTGTCCATTCTGCTGAGGACGGCGACCACAAAAGTTCTTGTCAATGGGTGTCCCGGGAGAAGTTTTCACCATGTGCAAGGGTTACGTCAAGGGGACCCGGTCTCGCCATTGTTGTTTGTTATTGCAATGGACGTGATGTCGAAGATTATGACCAAAGCTGCTACGATGGGAGTGACGAGCAAAATCTCTGGGATAACGGCTGAACAAAGCGTGTCTATTTACACGGATGATGTGGCGTTGTTTGTCAAGCCCACAGAGGTGGACTTAAGGTTCGTGAAGGATGCTCTGCAGGCTTTCGCGGAAGCATCGAAGCTAAGCATAAACTTCCATAAATCGCTTGCAATTTTGATACATGGTGATGAGGCGGATAGAGACCGAGTGCAGACCTTGCTAAATTGCAACATGGGAAGTTTCCCTTGTACATACTTGGGTCTGCAGCTCGCGGTCAAGCAACTAAGTAGGGCCGAGTGGCAGCCCATGATGGACCAAGCGAAAAATGCGCCCCGGCATGGCAACGGGGATTCCTCCAACGTTCTGGTCGGCTTGTGTTAGTTAAGTCAGTGATCGCGGCAAAACCATTACACCACTTCATGATAGTGGAGGCACCGGCTTGGGTGTTGGAGGAGATAAACCAATGGATGCGTGCCTTTTTCTGGGCTGGCAAAGAGAAAGTGAACGGTGGGCAGTGTTTGGTGGCGTGGAGCACGGTGTGTCGACCCACTTCGTTGGGTGGATTGGGAGTGAGAAATTTGGAGCTTCAAGGCCTTGCTCTTAAGGTTAGATGGGAATGGTTAAAAAGAACGGACCCACATAGACCATGGCAGGAGCTGGCCATGACGGAGGACAGAGGGGCACGAGCGCTGTTTGATAGCTTGGTCAAGATTGAAATGGGGGACGGGAATAAGGTGCTTTTTTGGAGGGACAGATGGATACATGGCTTTGCGGTGAAGGATATCGCACCTCTGATTCAATGTATGGTGGAAACTCGCACTAGAAAACAGGAGTACGGTCAGCGAGGGTTTGGAGAATGCGAGATGGCTACAGGATGTGAGTGGAGATCTCACCTTTGTGGGGCACATGCAGCTGGTTCACCTCAACCTGGCTATTAGTACGGTGCAGCGTGACCCCCAAATGGCTGATAGTTTCTCTTGGCTGGCAGACCCGACTGGGAAGTATACCACGAGGTCCACGTTACCCGCTTGTGTCTTGAAATCCAGAGGGTTTTGTATGAACTTGCATATGGAAGAGTTAGGCTCTGCTTAAGTGCAAAATCTTTGTCTGGTTGGCAGTTCAGCACCGTATTTGGATGTCGGATCGGAGAGCAAAACACGGGCTGCAAGACCGGCCGTCTCCTTGCTTCACTTGCCTGCATGAGGAAGATAACGCCGATCACATCTTGATTCAATGTGTGTACGCAAGGGAAGTGTGGCATGGATGTCTGCAGGATCTTAACTTGAACATAGAGAGACCAAAGGTGGATGACAACCTGTTAGATTGGTGGCTTAAGGTCAGAAGGGGCATCGGTAAGGAACTCAAACGTGGGTTCGACACCTTTGTCATCGCGGTGACTTGGGCGTTGTGGAAACAGCGCAATGCACGTGTCTTCAACAGGACAACGCAACAAAAGACGGCTCAACAACTATTGAAGTTCATCCTGAGAGAGATCCAGGACTGGAGAGAGGCTGGCGTAGGAGTAGGAGGGTTGTCACGTTTCGTGAGAGAGTAGGCTTTAGTTTAGAGTGGGTGTAATGGGTGTGGCTAAGGAGGGATGTGTGCATCTTCTCCTAGGCCTCTTTTGTAAATTGTTTCTCCCTCTTCTATAAAGATAAGGTATGCCGTTGGCGTACTCTCGAAAAAAATACGAATAGCAAACTGTATGTGCGTCACCTAAGCCACTTCGGTGACCATATTTCGGGTTTTGCAAAGGACGATCACGAACCGCGACAAATTTAGTGACTGCAAGTGAAATTTTTTCATTTATAATATCATTGTCAAAAATGTTCTTATATTATGGAACGGAGGAGTAGTTGACATGGAGTATGTAAATCAAAACTTGGAATAATTGGTGACAAAGAAACCGAGGAGTTAAGATTTGAGGGGCATTTGGAAATTTCTCTAGCAAAAAGAGGTGGGCTTCCCCGATGGAGGTGTGATACATCTTCTCATCTCTCATCTGAACCGGTCTGCTGCTCTGCAAGACTGCAACCAAGTCTGTGCCCACAAGAGTGTCCCGATCTCGACGGCCTTCGCTGACATCAGCCCATGACCAGGTGACCAAACCTAAGCTCTCACGGCCATGGCGAGGGCGAAGGCGCCGAGGCGGAAGCCGCCGCAGGCGGTCTCCCGACGGCTCCTCGGATTTTGCGGGCTGAGCTTCGCGGCGGCGTTGTACGTGGGGATTGACTACCTGCGGTACCTCTCGCCGACATGGCACGACCGGCTGCAGCCGGTGCTCTGGGCGGCGCTGGCGCTCGCCGCCGCCGCGCGCGCACCGTTCTACCGCCACTGGGATGTCGAGCTCCGGGCGGTGCTTCCCTTCCTCGGTTCCATCGTCTTCATGCTCAGCGCCTTCCTCATCGAGATGATCTCCGTCCGCTTCGTCTCCGTCCTGATGGGGCTCCAGTGGCACGGGTTAGTATCTTTGGGAACTGAGGAGGAGCTTCCTCCTTGGCACATGCTTTATCTTTTCAGCTGTTTGGACGCGAATTGCCATGGATCTCGGAGAGATTTGGTTTGTGTTGCTATTTTTGGTGCTTGTTTTGGTTTATGATGCTTAATGATATGCTTTTCAGATGTTTCTAGTGTGCGGTTCGTGTCAGGATGGTATGATCTTGGAGTATTACTTTTTGAACTGCCAAACAATCGATTAGTTTGTATCAGAAAGGCGTGTGTCTTGGGGTAGGGGTTTGATTGTTGGGTGTGGATAGTGGCTAAGCTTGACAGGCGGAGAATTAGACTTGTCATGACATATAATTGTTATCTTGGAGAGGTCTGTGAAACATTTCAGAGACTGCAGTTTGGGGGATCTTGAAGAAATTTATTTTGTAGGTAGACCAAACCTAGAAAATGTTGCGTATTATCATGTTTATTATTATGGTGCTCAAAACCAGTGCCGTAGTAGAGATTCATGGAGATGACAGTATATTTAGCATGACAAGTGCGTTAAGTGAACCTTGTCGATTAATTGTTGCTACGGCTTCTTGTTGTTGTATGTTGGTGAATGTTGCGTGGCAAATGCATCTTTGTGTAGCCTCTCCGTCTGTCAAGTTTTATTTCAATCATATTTCTGTTGATTATTGGTCATTGCTAGAGGTACATACCTTGTTTGACTGTTGTTACTCCATGCTATTTGTGGAGTTTTAAAATATTCCTTTGCAGCCTTGCAATGAAGAAAGAAGTCCACATTATTTCTTGTTCAAAATAAGCAAAAGTTTTTATGGTGATTAGTGTTTCAAAGAGTTCAGTTTAAGCAAGGTATCAATGATCTGAACAAAGGGGCATCTAGAAGTTAAGCGGCTAAGAAAGGCATAAGCATTGCTTCATGCTTGGGCCAGTGTATTCCTGTCTGATTACTGAGCATTGGTGTTTCCTCTCTCAATCTGGTTTACATAAATGAGCTAACCTTCCCTAAATATGCTCCCATTGTGCTCATTGACAAAACATCGAGAAGTTCATATCATGCCTCATTAGGTGGCAAGATGGGACTGCACTAGGTTTATTTGGTCATGGCTTTCAGCTAATTGTAACTGCCTTTGTGATCTTTTGTCAACTTGACCTCTGTAAAAAGATCATGGTTCGGTCATACTTTGGCTCTCATTGTCAAGAAGAGAGTTGCAGTACTTACGAACATTAACTTTTTATAGTTATTTATTATTTGCGTGCACTCATTTCCTTGCCCAGATAAATACATGCATGAATCCTGAATTCTCACACAGTTAACTGTAAACTAAACCCTTTTTATTGTTTTAACAGATCTGCTGCTCCACTTCCTGACACTGGCCAATGGGTGCTTCTAGCTTTGAATGAGAAGCTTCCTGGAAGTGTTGTTGGTCTATTGAGAGCTCATGTTATCACTCTTCACCATTATTTGATGTTATTTATGATGTTGGGGTTCTCAGTGCTGTTTGATTGCATCAAGGCTCCTGGTCTTGGAATAGCCACAAGATATATGTTCACCATGGCAGTCGGACGCTTGCTTCGGACGGCAACTTTTGTTGGTACAATTCTTCCATCTGCGAGACCTTGGTGCGCTGCAGGCCGTTATCAAATACCTGGGCACCCTCATCCCTGGGCGCAAAAATATTATGTTCCATATGCTTCTGATTCACACGCTATTCGTGCGGTCATAGACAATGATATGGCTTATGGTTAGTGTATTTGTCTTATATCACCTAATTGAAGTATGCATTTTTCTGGGATTTGAAAACTGAGTTGTCCTTTAAAAAATACAGCTGATGTTCAAGCTTACCCTGATGAGTACAGTCCTGACTGGGGTCGGATGAGTTTCTTGGTAGACATTTTGAGGCCAACCCCTGGAGAGGGGCCTGCATGGTACCATCTGTTGAAAAAAGCCAGTGGAGGTTGCAATGATCTTATGTATAGTGGGCACATGCTTGTCGCTGTTCTGACTGCCATGGCGTGGACGGTACGTAATTCATTTTACTTTTCTGCGTTACAGCACCATAGTCTGAAAAGGCCTGCTGTACTGAATCTGAATTTCCATTATCTGGAGCCACCACTTCCAATGTAGGATCTATATTCCATTTTCTTGGATATTGTTTAACTAGTCGCATGTAATTGATGAATCTTAGGCCTCCTTTGGTTCATAGGATAGGAATATTATAGGAATAGGAACTTCATAGGAAGTGAGATGACATGCATCTCAATTCCTATAAAGAAAGAGATGCCATTTGATGCATAGGATAGGAATTTTTCCATTGAGTCTAGGCTAATGTTTTTTTCCCTTTGAAATGTGAAGGATTGGACCCTATCCTACATAGGATTAGGAATCCATTCCTACAAACCAAAGGGCTCCTTAGGAATTTTTCCTTTGAAAATCCTATCCTATGAAATTCCTATAAGATTCCTACAAACCAAAGGAGGTCTTAACTCATTTTCAATCTGTTTCACACGCATATAGGAAGCTTATGGAGGCTGGATTTCTGTTGCAATATGGTTTCTCGTCCTGCACAGTGCACAAAGGGAGATACGAGAACGGCATCATTACACCGTGGACTGCGTCGTGGCAATCTACGTCGGAATCCTCTTGTGGAGGATGACACGGTTCATCTGGTCTGCTAGAGATGCCAGCCGAGCTAGAAGGCTTGCTAAGCTTGAAGAGGTTCAGAGCAGGCTAATTCATGCAGCAAAGGACGCAGACGTCAATGAGATCCGGGATCTGCTGAAGGAGGTTGAGCTAGCAGGCCATGACAAGCCTGGCTTTTCACAGAGAGCCATCCTGGCCTTTGCTGCAGCTACAATTATTTTCACGCTGACCTGTGTTGTCCTTGCCCTTACTTTAACCAGTGACGGGTGATTTAAGTTGCTAGAACCCCTTAGATTTTATCCCATTTTCTTGGGTTACACTATTGTTCTCTGCAGTTTGAGACCATTGAGTGTCGATTTCTCGCAGGAAACATGTTTGAGCAAAAATGCAAGTTCAGTTTAGCGGCGTCAATGTGATATAAGTTGATAAGTTTGCAAAATGTTGCCGTCGGTCATGTTTCGAACTTGTGTCGTCGTGAACTGTAACAGTCCTGCTGCGTTCTTTCCTCTGCACCGACCGAAGATATTAGAGAACAAAGCTGATGATGAACATGGCAGTTGAACTTCCCAAACTCTGATTACATGTCTCTCTTTATCTAGTTATATCAGATACTTAAAATATCATATTTGTAGATGTGTATCAGAATGTATTTCATAATATTATAATTCTGGTGAGTTTTTATAAATATGTTGTCAGTTTTTCTATCTGTCAATTTCTAAGTCGACGCTAAGAACCATTTAATATTATTATTTTTGCAAGAAAATTAAAAAAAAATTATTTTTCAAGGAAGAACCATTTGATATGAACATTGAGATTCATGTTATGAATGTTAGTAGAGAAATAACTATTTGTAAGTCAACTGAGAAATAGTCATTCAATATATATCATGCTAAAAGTTTTGGTGATACGTAGAAAATTTCGAGGGTACACGATACGTGAACTAGTGAGAGAGTACAATCAAAGGATGGTTATTTGTTTGTCTAAAGAAAATCCATTTTTCATTTCTAGAGGGACAATTTCAAGTTCTTCTTATGTTATTATATGTTTACTTCTTTTAATTTCTAGGGCCACTTTGATTTGTAGGATTCTCAAAACGTAGGAATATAGTGTCATGTCCACTTGTACGAGTAGGGCATTTTGGAGATGGAGCTCCATGGAGGCCTTAATTTTGAATTTTTTTTCAAGCTTTTCAGTTTCAAAATATTCTGGAAAAATACGCATGCATACAAGGATGTAATGTGTACGTGTACATATTTTCAAGATGAAATACCTTGAATTGTGAGCCGTACAAAAAAAATCATGGACTTTGAGGATGAATAGTAAATATGCTAAAATTCCACAATTATTTTTGTGTAGCTCCCATTTTAACGGATCTCGATCTAAAAATTAACACAGATGCACATTATGTCTCTAGTTATATGTGTATATTTTTAGATTTTTTTGAAGCTGCAATGTTTGAATTTTAAAGTTTTCAAATTCGGTCTTCATTTGGCATTTTCGCTCTCGTACCCGACATGTAGGATTACAAAACTACAAGAATTTGGATGAAATGTGTTTGATAGAACATACAGAACAAAAGAATTCTTTCAAGAAGTTCAAGCGGATGGAAATTTTCCTTCAAAATCGAGTAGAAATGAATCCTATGAAAAAAATCCTAATGATTCAGATCAAGCGAATCAAACAATCACCATAGTGGGGCGTACTAAACGTCCAAATGCTTACTTTTTTTTTTGAGCGAACCAAATGCTTACTTTTAAAGTTTGAGAGAGGCAAGCAAGCAGCGACACACTTGGAATCGCGTGCACCACGGGCCCTAAGATCGCTCACAGTACATCCAGCCCAGTTTAGAAGGGCTCAATACATCCGGCCCAGTTTAGAAGGGCTCAAAGCCTCAAATAAGTTCCAATAAGCCATCAGCCCAACAACAGCACCTACAAACAACGCACTCTCGTCTTCTCCGTCGCCGGGGCAACACGCCGCCGTGCCGCCCCCTCTCGTCCCGTCCGTGGTTGTCACCGCGCTTTCCTACCTCACCCGCAGGCTTGCGACTTCGTTGTTCGGCGGCTATCTCGGCTCCAAACTAAGTAAGCCTCACCTTCCCAGCTGTCTTTTTCAGCGAGGGTTTGGTGCCCTACGCATTGCTTCGCATCTCTGCAGCAGATTTTTCAGGTCCTGATTTCAGTTGTCTTGAGAACACTCAATTGTAGTATGTATCTTCAGTGCTCCTGCTCTTCTATTTTGCCCCCAAATGAACCGGTTAGGCAGATGATACTCTAGTGGAGAAAATAGGTTTATTTGTTAAGAAGTTTTGGTGTAGTTTCTAAGACCAACCGGAGCCAAAGAGCATACAGGATGTACCATAAAGGGAGGATAGTTGATAAATCATGGTGCGGCGAAAGCTTAGTTCAGTTCTGCTGAGGATTGGATAATCTAGTCTAACTCATGTTTTCCCTTTTGTGCGAAACTGAACCTTGCAACAGGAGGAAAGGACTCATGACCATGGAGATGAGAGCCCGGGAATCTATAGGTATGTCGGAGGACCTGACACGGGCGATCGCACCTTATGCCACCGCCCTGCATGACACGTTCCTCCACTCCCATTGCTCCTCGTGTTTCAGGAAGTTGCCATCGCAACCTCCATGTGCCATGTCTTGTATCCTCTGCTGCTCCGTTCAGTACTGCTGCTCAGACTGCTTAAGCTCAGATCGTGAAATGCATTCATCTTCCGGTGAATGTTGTTTCTTCGCCGACCACCTCAAGAAAGCATCTCCATCCTACATCACTGAAGGCACAAGCGATGTCCGTGCTTCTCTTCGACTTCTTTACTTTCTCGAGATGCATGGTCTGGTCTCATCAGATTCAAACAACCGGTCCAGCAGAATTGGTGGGCTTTCAACAATTGGTATTCGTGAAGTTCTGGAGGAAGGCGGGGAGGTTGCCGAGAGGATACTGAAGGGAAGCATGCTGATGTCGTCTGCCAGAAAAATGAGGACGCAAACTTCTGTTGTTTTCTCCAATGGCCTGACAGTAGAGATAATGGCATTATGGGCAGTGATGATCAACAGCGTTGAGGTGCAGATTAGTGACGAGTGGGATCTGGGGATTGCAGTTTATGGGCCTAGTTTCTCATGGTTCAATCATAGTTGCTTTCCGAACGCTTCTTATCGTTTTGAGTTGGCTGCACCCAATGAAGATTATGTTTCAGACAAATCAGAATACCGTGCAGTCCCTGCTAGCAAAGGGGTTGCTCCAGATGCGGTAAAGGAAATCAATTTATTGTTTTGTTTGATGTATTCTGAACTTTTGCATCCACTATTCTTACAGTCAATCAACTACTTTGAATATCAAATATTTCTGAATTTAGAGAAAGTTATTTGGCTTTTCATTGGTTGCAGTGGCATACTTTGCAATTTGAAGAGGGTTCTACTCATGGTACTTCTTTCATGTTCATTTATTCTGCAACGTGAGGCAACATTCTGAACCTTTACCCTGACTCTCTTTAGCACTTGGCAAATATGGCCCAAGAGTTGTTGTCCGTTGCATAAAGCCAATCAACAAGGGGGATGAAGTTTGCATAACATACATTGATCTTCTCCAGACCAGGGTACTGTTTTCTTGCTAAATCCTAGTTTGCATGAGTTTCCAATGCAAGTAGGTCAGTTATCTTAATATATTATTAGTTGTGCAGAATCACACGAAGGCTCAATTGTTCCATGAACTGTAATAATGGGCTATAGTGGTTCCCTTAGTATTAGTATTTACGTCAAAACCTCCCTTAAGTTTAGATAACCATGCTTAATATAACTCTTTATGCACTTGGCGAAACTCTGTTTCTTGCTGAAAAACAGGGCCACCCTTTGTCCATTTTCATCCAAAACAGAAGTACATAGATATTATAATGCAGTTCAGTATTATAGCTTCTAACTTTCTGTTGAGCTGCTGCTGTCGGTAGATGTTCTGATCACTATTTAGTCCTACCATATGCAAAAGCTAAATCTGAATGAAGAACATGTCCAGTGCTCCTAAGCCACAGGAGCACAACCAAAAAGCTCCCAAAATTCTTAAACTAATTAAGTCGATTAACACAATATACACCTGTCATGCTACACCAAACCCAATCTACATATCAAGAAAGAAGAAAAAAGACAAATTCTGCCATGAATAGCAACATCTCCTGTGAACAGCATTTCTCTTCTGCTTTTCTTAGTGGCGGTGTGGAATTTGCATTTTGAAATTTCATGACATACTAAATACACATTGTATCAATCCACCCAATGTTTCCGAATTTTTTAAGACAGTTTGGTTGTGCTCCCATGAGGTCACGGGTTCGAGTCCTGGAAACAGCCTCCTGCAGAAATGTAGGGAAAGGCTGCTTACTATAGACCCAAAATGGTCGGACCCTTCCTGGGACCCTGCGCAAGTGGGAGCTACGTGCACCGGGCTGCCCTTTTTTAGTTTGGTTGTGCTCCCATGGCTTGGGATCATGCTAGCCCTACAAGCCTTGGGAGCACCAGATATGTCTTTCATCTGAATGCACACCTACTTCAGGATGGATTTGCATATTATATGTTTCCATTTAGATGTATTGGTGTAGCTGTGTTATATCTTGGATCTTTTTTTTCTGCACACTGACTATCTTGGTTAAGTTGTTGTGGACTTGTGGTAGACAATGTTTTCCGTGCCATCCATATAGTAGGTCAATATGCTTTAGGATATTACAGTCCCTCCATTCTTGAATGCATGACGACTTAGGAGTTTGCACTTCTAACAAGTTGCATGTGGAAAAGAGTCAAAGACTGCATGACCCCCCTCTTTATTAGGCCGGTTATTACCTTTTGAAGCTGTCTGTTACTCTAGTCTAAACTAATAAATGACATTTGAAATAGCCAAAGGGAAGGGTATGCAAGGGAAAATCTGGTGTAAAGTTATCCCGAAATGGTAAAATGACATATTTAGGAACAAATTTCGAACTAGAATAACATGCGTTCAAGAACTACGGAAGTTCAGGTGTGTTGTTTCTTTTTTGGTTTTCTAACTGTTTGCACATCAAATAAAGTAGGAGTTACTTTTATTTCCCTACTTTGTCACACTCATAAGTTAGAACTTCCCCTTACAGGAAGCAAGGTATTCAGATCTTTGGTCAAAGTATAAGTTTATTTGTTCTTGTGAGCGCTGTACTGCATCACCAGAATCATATGTGGATTTTATTCTAAATGTAAGAGCCGAACTCTGGAGAAAATATTGTCATCATTTGCTTGCAATTTACCATGTACTAACTTTATGCACTTCTAGTATTGTGCCATATTCCTTTCAGTCAAATAAATTTGATTTTCTACCCTGCTATGAAGTTCTTTCTAGCCACTCATATTTTCAGACTCCTTTAAATTCCTGTGGCTTGTATGTTTGTAAATCTTGGTGTGTTATCTCTATCAGTGTGGCCCAACTTACATCTTTGAACTTCCCTCAGATATCTCTCATCCCAGCACAACTTACAAAAATCTATAAATTGACCAGTAGCTAGTATCAGTGGCATATACATTAACTAGCAACCCTTTTTAGATACGTAGTTGCTTATGTTGCAGGTTCCTGACAGTTTATGCTTAACTTATACCTTCTGCGAGCTGACATGGTACCCTTATCAGTGTGACTTCAGGAACTTGAATTCGCCAGAGAATGCTTTTATATCTCGAGCAGTTGAGGATTTTGATGATATCTTACAACAAGCAATCTCGGAATATTCATTGGGTGATGATCCCAAAGCCTGCTGTGCTATGATTGAAAGTTTGCTTTCTGAAAACTTGATGGGTGATTTGCAGCAAGTGGAACTTTCACGGAAAAGACATATACTACATCCTCTTCATCATATATGTCTTAGAGCTTATATGACGCTTGCCTCTGCTTACCGCTTTCGTGCCCTAGAATCCAATACCGATGGCTTTAAAGGAGAAAACAGTGCCGTTTCTTTCAAAATGACCAAAGCTGCAGTAGCTTATTCATTTCTTCTTGCAGGAGCTACGCACCATCTGTTCTTATCTGAACGTTCCTTTATGACCTCACTGGCGCATTTTTTGTTAAGCGCTGGACGGTCCATGTTAGATTTTGTTGAATGTGTAAAGGGAGAGAGAAGGAAAAATGTATCCCAAGCTAAGTTTAGCTCTGCTTCATGTTCAGCAAGTTCAGGAACACGTGATTCCATGCAGTACCATCAATTCAGATCAACTTGTGAGGAATTTGGCAAGCGCATGTTATCGCTATCATTGCAGTGCTGGCCATTTCTTGTGCAAAGCTCACCCTGCCTGGAAAAGATAAAAAACCCTATAGACTTCAGTTGGCTTGGGACAGCAATATTTCAGTCTCTCCATCTTTCTGAGGTAGATTCTGCCAACCTTTCTTGTACAGATGGTCTAGAAATTTTAACTGAAGAGCAGAAGGGGTGTATTCTCAACTTAGCTATTTGCTGCATCACCTTTTGCAAATATCTTGCAAATATATGCTATGGTCCACAACATTATTTGGCAAATCATGCTAAAGATCTGCTTGAAGGTATTAATCTTGCACAATGAAGTTGATGTCTGATGTGCTCCATCGTCATTATCGATGGTTGTGGAGCTTACTTTCAAGATGGTTGCAGGATTAAATGAATATTTTCTTTGGATGTAAGCACAGTTTGTCAATTCTGTTTATTCTGATGAACAAAGTTAATGGCAATGAGATTTATTGGAAAAGTCTCTGACATGCTTCGGTGGCAGTGGTTTCACTTAAGATTCATGCTTCTGTATAATCATGTAGCACTGTCGTCTCGAAGTCTGTTCTAGCACTCTGTCATGCTAACATTCTATGGTTGATCCCTGGACCATTCTATTGGTAACCTCTCCCATTATGCAAAAGTATTCAGATGCTTTCTGGTTTAGATGCAAATTCTTTTTTTTTTATCAGCCATGGAAGAATCATCCTCAAACTGGGCCATGAAGATCTTCACCTTAAGTAAAGGTGCAAACAAAGCTATTATATTTCTACTCTTTAGTTGGTGTCAGTTATTGGTGGCTGGGGGAAGGGCAGGGTGGGGATACTCTCATTTCATAGATCACACAAGTTGCATGTTGTTGTCAGCGCAGTGCAGAGTCGTGTCATCTAGCAATAATTGAAGATATTTTCTACAATAATTTTTGTGAGAAACAATTAACCTTATTTTTGGTCATAAGTTCAAGTATGTCTTGGTTCAATGAACAGAAAACGACATGTTTGCCTCTTTGATCAATAATATAATTATTTCAGTCTTTTTGGCAGCAAAACTGTTAAATGGAGGATGCTCCTTGTAAATATATTCCTCAGATGAAAAGAAAATTGTTTTAGACATGAATGACATGGTGACAGTTTATTGGTATGTTTGAACTACACAATTGGATGAAATGAGTTCACCCTGCAAAGTTGCCTTGTGCCACCTGCATCCTTGCAGATGGACAGAAATTGTGGATTATTTGTCCAGTAAACCAAATATGTTCCTTTTCTCATTTTTTTCAATCTCATTATGATAGGTGATTTTGTCCCTACTTATGTATTGTTAGTTGGTAGAAGGGGAGCCTTGGCGCAGTGGTAAAGCTGCTGCCTTGTGACCATGAGGTCATGGGTTCAAGTCCTGGAAACAGCCTCTTACAGAAATGTAGGGAAAGGCTGCGTACTATAGACCCAAAGTGGTCGGACCCTTCCCTGGACCCTGCGCAAGCGGGAGCTACATGCACCAGGTTGCCCCTTTTTTTTTTTATGTATTGTTAGTTGGTTACTTTTTAAGCCTACTTTAATCTTTCCTGCAGGGATGTCCCTTTTCCTAAGCACACTGTAGAAATGTGTAAGCACATGAGTGGCTGGTCATTCTGATACTTTATGCCTGCTCATTATCATGCCAACTAATTTCTTCGTAGCAGGTGACAGTAACTTGTAACTTATCTCTAGAGCCTCAAGCTTCTATATGTTTCAGTACCAATTAGTTAGCTTCATTGTTTCAAGTAACAGGTTTAGCTTAGACATATGTTTTAGTGATAAACTGAACGGCATAAATAATCAGAAATTTAGATTCAACCCCAGCCACAAACACAGAAAAATTGATTACTGAGATGGCTCTGCTGTAGCACGGTAGCAGGTTTAATGGATGCCCATCAGAATAATTGTCGGAATATGCTTTGGCATCTTCCATTGCTTGCAGCATTGCTTCCACTGATCTAACCAGTGGGAAGTTAAACTGTCCTCCATTAATGAGCCGGTGTGTCTATTCCTGTCAGACACCTTTCTGCTTAAAGCGGGTGTTGCTGATAATTCAGGAATTTCTCCTCTCTATCGTATCTCTCTCTCCCAAAGAAAGATCTTATGTGTCAACATTTGCTAGTTGAAGGAAATTCTGTATCGCATGGTATTGACGATGCGCTGCGTGTATACTGAATTTATCAGTGATTTGTGTAGGCACTTATTTGATGCTGAGCTAATGGTCTTAATTTTATACGAGTTTTCTATAGATGTAGTGCTGATGCTGCAAACCATGTGTTGGGAATGAGCTTTTATTTTCGCGGTGTTCTCTTCTCACAATATGGGTGTGCTATGTATGGCTTGTTTTCCCCTTTAGAACAGTTAAAATTTCACAGTTGACAGTTGTAGTGCATAGACCTGCTTTAGTTTTGCTGAAAAACTATATATATGAATGAACTTGATCTAGGACCCATCCTTTCAACAAGGGAAGTGATATTTTTTATGTATGTTTACATTAACTGAAATAATATGGCGTGCATTGGAAATTTTGAATGATTGAAGGATATATTTTGTGGATTATTTTTTGTTTTTGTGGGCACATGTCGCTGCGGTTCCACTTGTCCCTTGGTTACAAAAATTGCGAAAAGATCTCCACCAGAGAACAGAAGAAGTGCTTTCAGTCATTAAGTGTGCATGATATTAGCCACATATTTTCGATTGATGGAGCCTTGTTTGGATGCAATAATTTATTTTTCCAACTGCTTTGGTGTAGCTAGTTACTGCTATAAATACCTCCTACCGTATTGCTTCTTAGTACCGCAGTGCAACCAAGCAGCTACTTGTGTTCTGTGTGATACATTTCTCTTTATTTTGAGATGGCAGGTGAGTATGACCGCAGCAGCTACGGAAGGTCAGGCACAGGCAGTGACAAAGGCGGGTACAACAAGACCAGCGAGGAAGACTATGGCCGCAGCAGCGACGAATACGGCCATGGTACCGGCGGTTTCAACAAATCCAGCAACGACAACAATGATGGTGGGTACAGGAACACCGACACGGACGACTACAGTAGCAGTGGCGGCTACAACAAGTCCAGCACTGACAATTTCACTGGCGGCTTGAACAAATCTAGCACTGATGACTACACTGGCGGTGGCAGCTACAACAAAACTGGTGCCGACGACTACAGTGCCGGTGGCGACTACAAGAAGTCCAGCACCGACGATATCAGTGGCGGCGACAACAAGTCTAGCATGGACGACTACGATGGTGGCTACAAGAACACCAGCGCCGATGCCGGCTATGGCGAAGGCGGTTACAAGAAACCAAGCACCGAGGACTCCTCCGCGTACAACAAATCAAGCACCGAGGAGGACTACAGCAGCGGCAAGAACACCCCCAACACTGATGACTACGACGGCAGTGGCTACAACAAGTCCAGCACTGATGACGACTATGATGGCTACAAGAAGCCCGGCGCCGACGAGTACAGTGGTGGCTACAGCAAGCCCGGCGCCGATGGGTATGCCACTGGAGCAGGCAACACCGGCTCTGATGATTACTAGACAAAAATCGTCGTGAAAGTGAGTGTGTTTGCGATGCTAAATACGTATGCATGTGTGGTTGCTACTGCTACTCGCCCTTGCTAAATGATTTAGCATTTGTATTCTTACTATTTTCTTTATGGTGGGGTTCGTTTATATGTATACTGTGATGTGATCCCATCATAGAGCCGCGGCTGTTGAGATGAGTGTGTATATATATGTAGCAGTCTTGATGATGAATGTGAGATTTGTCTAGATACATATAATCCTTCGTCATATTCCTCTCCCTCCATTTCACAATGTAGCGCGTATAAAGTTAAACTTTATAAACCTTGACTAAATTTATAGAGGAAAATATATACATCTAGGATACCAAATACACGTCCTTAGATACATCACAAGACGTACTTTCATATCGTATATATTTTGTATTATAAATATAAATAGTTTTCTTCATAAACTTAGTCAAAATTTGTAAAGTTTGACAGTCCCGCATACGTATGGATAGTTGATTATAGTTATGCAAATGTGTACTATACTACTACACCAATTTTTTCCTTTCGTGCTATTTATTTGCAGTCGATTATTCATATCTGAGCAGCAGGAAACTAGCTTGATGTGCAACCCCACACACACACGTGGTCTCCATGGCAAACTAGCCACACATGTTCTTTTTTTAGAAAAGGAGGATGACCCCCGGCCTCTGCATCTGGGAGATGCATACGGACACTTTATTGATTATTCTCGAGGACCTTACAAAGTATTACAATAATGTGCCTGAATCCATCATCTTGGCAACATATGCCGCTACTCCTATCCAAAATGATGAAGGGGTACTAGCTGGGCCACTACCCAGACCACTCACCAAAGCCTAACATCAAAAGCCGGAAGCCGAAACACATTCGGAAGCCCCAGCCGAGCCACATACCGAGTCTGGGGCACAATCCAGTCAGACGCACTCGTGTGTCGTCGCCGCCATCTTCCACAGGCCCGTCTTCAGATCAAATTGAGGCTTCTACCTTGTCTGGCCACTCAGCCATCGACGTCACCACGACACCAGACAGTTTCGTCCTCCTGCGCGAGTCCATCACCACATATCGGACGCCAAATCTCCACTGCGCCACGCCGCCGAGACTTGCCGCCATCAATGAGTAGGATGAAGCACCGCTCCGCCGAGACCGGCAGGGCTGCTGAAGACCAATCCGCCGCCAAGCAACCAAAGCATCACATCCACCCCAAGCTCACCACGAACGACACCCCCAAGAGGGTGACGACGCCCGGAGCGCCGTTGTCGCTCGATCCAGCAAGGATTTGGGCTTTCGCCTGGCATACGAGCTGGATGGAAGGAAGAGGGGAAGGAGGCAACTTGGACGGCGCCTACAAGAAGGGTACGGCGCCCTCGGGCGTCGCCGCCGTCGTGACCAGCACTGCTGGCCTCAGATTTCTCCGGAGCCACCTCCCACCTCCAGCCGCCAAATAGGTACAACTCCGGCGACAAAGGCCGCCCAAAGCAGGACCATCGAAGGCAGCCCTGGTTGAAGTAGATGGAGGCCTTCAGATCTGGATCGGGCACCGCCGAGACGCCCGCACCACAGCCGCCACCTGCCGCCGCCTCGCCGCCCCCGCGGCCGAGGAAGAACGGCCAGCACCAACGAGCACCGGTCAAGCCAATGGAGTCTCGCCGAAAGGGCCGCCACCCCAGATCCAAAGAGCCACGCTCACCCATCTCCAAAGAGATGAGCAGCTCGCGTGAAGCCGGCCGCTCCAGCCACCGCAACGAGCACCACTCCGAGGCCCCATCCAGACCGACTGAGGGAGTCCTGGACTAGGGGGTGTCCGGACAGCCGGACTATCATCGTCGGCCGAACTCCAAGACTATGAAGATACAAGATTGAAGACTTCGTCCCGTGTCCGGATGGGACTTTCCTTGGCGTGGAAGGCAAGCTTGGCGATACGGATATGTAGATCTCCTACCATTGTAACCGACTCTATGTAACCCTAGCCCTCTCCGGTGTCTATGTAAACCAGATGGCTTTAGTCCGTAGGACGCAACAACCATTACAACAATCATACCATAGGCTAGCTTCTAGGGTTTAGCCTCCTTGATCTCGTGGTAGATCTACTCTTGTAATACCCACATCATCAATATCAATCAAGCAGGACGTAGGGTTTTACCTCCATCAAGAGGGCCCGAACCTGGGTAAAACATCGTGTCCCTTGTCTCCTGTTACCATCCGCCTAGACGCACAGTTCGGGACCCCCTACCCGAGATCCGCCGGTTTTGACACCGACATTGGTGCTTTCATTGAGAGTTCCTCTGTGCCGTCACCGATAGGAAGGATGCCTCTTCCTGTCTTCAAGGACGGTATCTTCGCCAAAGGAGCCTTGGCCGCCGGCCAAACTATCCGGCTAGGTGGTTTTCTCATGACCGCCTGTTCGGCCACCGCTTCGACGATGACCTCTCGGGTCATCAAAAGCAATCTTCACGTCAACTCGGAATTCGCCGAGCAGCTAGATCCAACAGAGCTCTCGTCCGTAAACGAACTCTTGGATCGCATCGCCGCCCTGGGAGTCGCTACAGACTACAATCAGATCGGGCTTAAAACCGATCTGAGAGAGATTAACTCTCCCCAGGTTACCCACCACATCGCGGTGGTAGAGGAACATCGCGGCGACTCTTCTCCTATATTGAAAACTAGTCGTGTCCGGGCTTTCGAACCCTCCATGCCGGATTCCCGCGAAGGGACGGACTTCGATCAAGCGCTGAACCTAAAGTCAGGCATCGGACCGGACTCGTTGGACAACGTTCCACTTTCCAAGCTTCCGAATTCGGAAACTTCTCGGCCCTTGAGCCTTGAGATGGATAGGGTTCCGGACTCAATTAAACCCACCCACCCAGACATATGCGATTTATCTCCAATCCGGCAAGAGCCTGCTGAAACAGTACATCATTACTGGGCCAGATTCCTCCTGGTTATGGACAGGATAAAGGACTGACGAGAGGAAAACACAATCTCAATTTTTTGCAATAATTGCACGGACAAGGGAATCTTGAACGCCGTCAGCCGTCGTGAAATCACACGCTTCGCCGACCTGGCATCCATAGTACAAAAGTACTGTGTGATGAAGAGCTTCCGGAAAACTGAAAATAAGTTTTGGGACAATCCGGCCCCGAATACAACCCTAGTCCGCAACAAAAGGGTGCATTACACTCAGGCACCAGGTACAAAAACCAAAAAGCAGAAACCCCATAAAGGGCACGGAACCGTACTGGAGGGATGGCTTAGCGGACCCTGTACAATTCATAGTATAGAGGGCGCCACCCCAACACATAGCCTTCGAGCATGTTGGATATTACGGCAGGTGGCCAAAAGTGGCGAGGAGCTTCTAGCCCCGGAAAACCACACCAACAATACCGGTACGGTATCAACAGTCTTCGAAACTTTCGCATCAAACAATATGCGGAAACGAATAATCCGCAGCCTCGCCGAAGTCTACCAAGTAGCAACAACAAATCCTTGGAGCGACGCGGCCATCACCTTCAACGCCAGCGACGAACCTAAATTCCGAACAGCCCGAGCACCAGCCGCATTGGTCCTCAGTCCAATAGTGGACGGCTTTCGACTTACCAAGGTACTCATGGATGGCGGCAGCGGATTAAACCTCATCTACGAGGAAACTCTTCAAAAAATGGAAATAGACTGGAGCCGCATTGAGCGAAGCAGCACAACCTTCAGAGGAATAATCCCTAGCCGGGAAGCACGCTGCACCGGAAAAATCACACTTGATGTGGTGTTCGGCTCGCCGGACAATTACAGGTCCGAAGAAGTCACGTTCCAAGTGGCCCCGTTCAGCAGCGGATATCACGCTATATTAGGACGAGAGGCATTCACAATTTTTCAAGCCATACCCCATTACGGGTACATGAAGCTCAAAATGCCTGGGCCCAGCGGAATAATCACTCTCGTTAGTGATCCGGACATAGCACTCCGTGCCGAAAACAAGACAGCCGCATTAGCCCTGGAGGCACTATCCGAAGCCCTAGCGGCAGAAGAACTCACCGCGCTGCGCTCTACGGTGCATAGGGACGATGTGATACTTGATAAGAGATCCAAGTCCACCTCCTTTAAACCAGCGGACGAAATAGTAAAATTCCAGGTCCATCCAACGGACCCGACAAAGACGGCCTCCATCGGGGCACAGTTGAACCCTGATGTAGACGCCGCACTGCGAGAATTCCTTCGGGAAAATTGGGACATTTTCGCCTGGCACCCTTCAGATATGCCGGGAATCCCACGCAGATTGGCAGAGCATAGCCTAAATATCCTAAAAGGGTTCAAGCCAGTCAAACAGGCTCTTCGACAATTTTTCGAACCCAAAAGACATGCAATGGGAGAAGAACTAGCCAAATGATTGGAAGCCGGATTCATCAGAGACATCAAACATCCGGATTGGCTAGCAAACCTGGTAATGGTACCAAAGAAGGACAAATCCTGGCGCCTATGTGTCGATTTTAAAGACCTCAACAAGGCCTGCCCAAAGGATCCCTTCCCCCTCCCCCGCATCGACCAAATAATCGATGCTACCGCAGGGCACGATTCATTGTGCTTCCTGGACGCATACTCCGGCTACCATCAAATCAAGATGGTGGAAGCGGACCAAGCTGCAACGGCATTCATTACTCCAGATGGACCATTCTGCTTCAACACGATGCCCTTCGGACTTAAAAACGCCGGCGCAACATATCAGCGCATGATTCAGACATGTCTGGCTACCCAGATCGGCAAAACAGTAGAGGCATACGTAGACGACGTAGTCGTCAAAACCAAACACGTCGAAACTCTGGTAGACGATTTGAGGGTCACATTCGACAACCTTCGAGCATACGACATCAAGCTGAATCCGGAAAAATGCGTTTTCGGCGTACCAGCCGGAAAGCTCCTGGGCTTCATTGTATCCGGTAGAGGAATTGAAGCAAACCCGGCCAAGATCCGAGCTCTGTCACAGCTGGATATTCCAAAAGACCTCAAACAGATCCAAAAATTGACTGGATGCGTGGCGGCTCTCAGCCGCTTTATCTCCCGTTTGGGAGAAAAGGCATTGCCCCTCTATCGCCTCCTCAGACGCACCGAACACTTCGAGTGGACGGATGCTGCCACTGCCGAACTCAAAGAAATAAAAGCCATATTGGCAATAAATCTGGTCCTGGCTGCGCCTAACCTGGGCGAACCAATGTTGTTATACATCGCGGCAACACATCAAGTTGTAAGCGCGGTACTCGTCGTAGAACGAGAGACAGAAGGGCATAAATTCCCTCTTCAAAAACCAGTGTACTACGTTTCCACTGTTTTAACTCCCTGCAAGTCCCGTTACCCGCACTATCAAAAGATAGCGTATGCGGTGTTCATGGCATCCCGGAAGCTCCAACACTACTTTCAAGAGTGTTCGATAACAGTGGCCTCCGAAGTACCCCTAAATGACATTATAAACAACCGCGATGAGACGGGCAGGATTGCAAAATGGGCCATTGAGCTCTTACCATTCGATATAACTTACAAACCACGGCGAGCTATAAAGTCACAAGTTTTGGCTGACTTTGTCGCTGAGTGGACTGAAGCCGAACTCCCTAAAGAGTACGGCGCATACTCCAATTGGATTATGCACTTTGACGGCTCCAAAATGTTGGCCGGATTGGGGGCTGGCGTTGTATTGACGTCCCCAACCGGGGACACAGTCCAATACGTACTTCAGATAATGTACACGGACTCCAACAACGCAGCCGAATACGAGGCCCTCTTACATGGCCTCCGGATGGCAATCTCCATGGGCATTCAACGCCTAGAGGTGCGCGGGGACTCAAACCTCGCAATATCCCAAGTAAATGGAGACTTTGACGCCAAGGATCCGAAAATGGCAGCCTATCGTAACGCTGTCCTTAAAATGTCAGCTCGGTTCGAAGGACTTGAATTCCACCACGTAGCCAGGGATAATAACCAAGCGGCCGACGTATTGGCATGCATCGGTGCAAAACGTGACGCTGTCCCTCCAAACATCTTCCTGGAATGGCTGTTCAAGCCATCCGTACTATGGGAAGAGGAGTCCGGAAATAACAAACCGGAAGCAGCCGCACCAACCGACACAGAGCAATCTGACATAATCAGCGATTCAGCCGATGAAATAACACCTTCAGCCCACGACATAATGGCAGTAATCGCCCCGTGGACAGAGCCATTCCTAGCCTACTTGCTTAGGCAGGAACTTCCCGAAGACCAAAATAAGGCCCGCTGCATAGTTCGGCGATCTAAAGCCTACAAGGTCCATGAGGGAGAACTCTATAAGAAAAGCACAACCGGAGTCCTTCAAAGGTGTATCTCCGAAGAGGAAGGGCGAGACCTTTTGGCTGAAATTCACGCCGGACTAGGCGGACACCATGCCGCAGCCCGGGCCCTTGTAGGAAAGGCATTCCGTACAGGATTTTATTGGCCGACGGCCCGGGCAGATGCTCAGGACTTAGTCCAAAGATGCGTCGGTTGTCAGCTCTTTGCTAATCAGAGCCATATGCCACCCACCGCCCTCAAAACCATACCCATTACCTGGCCATTCGCGGTCTGGGGGCTTGACATGGTTGGACCACTTAAAGGGGGAACCCACAAGCAAAGGTACCTATTGGTCATGGTGGATAAATTCACCAAATGGATAGAGGCCAAGCCAGTTAAAACGGCAGAGTCCGGACCAGTGATAGACTTTATATCCGGGGTAGTACACCATTATGGTGTTCCCCACAACATCATCACCGATAACGGCACGAACTTCACGGCCGACGAGGTTAAATCATGGTGCAAAAATATGGGCATTAAGCTCGATTACGCTTCAGTCTATCATCCTCAAACCAACGGTCAAGTGGAACGAGCAAATGGTCTAATAATGAGCGGCATCAAACCCAGACTAGTGCGGTCCCTTACGAAATCTGACACGCACTGGGTAGAGGAGCTCGACTTCGTACTCTGGGGGCTGCGGACAACGCCCAACCGTACTGCCGGATTCACACCATTTTTTATGGTATACGGCGCAGAAGCAGTTCTGCCCTGCGACATCATTCATGACTCACCTCGAGTGCGCATGTACGAGGAAAGAGAAGCCGAGCTGGATCGGCAGGACAGCTTGGACGCATTGGAGGAAGAATGCGACGTCGCCAAGGCTCGTTCCGCATTCTATCAGCAGCAGGCTCGAAGATATCAAAGCAGAGAAGTACGGGCCAAGACTTACAACGTTGATGAACTAGTTCTACGCCTGCCGGACAAGAAAAAGGACAAGCTCAAGCCCAAATGGGAAGGCCCCTTCATCATCGATCAAGTCTTGACCGGCGGAGCGTACCGTCTATGAAATGCGTCGGACAACCGACTCGAGCCGAACCCATGGAACGCAGCCCGCCTCCGAAGATTCTATGCCTAGCGCCGGACTAAGAGTTCGTCCCTTTCCCCCGTCCAAATTTTTTACACTTCAGCTGTCTTTTGTTTATCTTTTTTCTCTCACCCCTATTCATCAAAGCCTTAAAAGGCTTACTTGCGCATCGTTCGCACGCAATTGATGTGCTATCCGCACTCATTATACCTGGGGGCTTCCTTACCAGAAGCTTAATTATAAGGGCTTCATGCCCAGCACGCGTGTCAAACTTCCACGTGTACCTTTTATTCACCAATATATGCATCGATATGACTTAAGTTTTGTCCAAGCTGGGTTGCCTGGCTCCTGTGCTTACCCCTACGTTCCCGATTGTTCGGCTAGGAGGTAAAGGGAGCACCTCTGCGATTGTTACTACCGGGTCAGCCGGATGTGTATCTCAGACTGGGTGAAGCCGAAAGCTAGCGTTCTTAAGGGAATATTCGGTCGGTGATTTGAAAGATGATTTTTTTACCAATTTATTTATCTGCCCCCAGATGTTATCCTGCTCTTTTCGCAGTCCGGACATGCACTTTAGGGCATGCCTCCCAGAGGAAAGGAACCCTTAACGGAACTATTCTCCCTGGAAGATGTTTCTTACTAACCATGTAATATAACATAACTAGTTGGGCACTTGTCTGATAAAGCCCTAATGACCCCTACGCCTGGTCTCCATGCATGCCCCGGTTGTTTCTTAACCGAGAAGGTATTCGGACACACTCCGGACTCTAGGGTCCCGAGGTTGAAGCGAAAAGGTCGGCAAAGACAAACGATCTACAATCCGGCTAGAAGGTATTTTACATGTCATTTTAAAATACATTGTCAAATCGACTGACTGTATTCCTCCTCAATTCCGTCTAACAGGCTGTCTAATTTACAGTCCCATTGGGAAAATTTAGCGGCCAACTCTACTTGGCCGTATACTAAACTCACAAGGATCTCCTTCCCATCGGGCCCCACAGGTCCGACCTCGGCCATGTGGTTGGGATCCGCCTTCTTGTACCGCGTCTTCACCATGGCCTAGGCCTCCCTGGCACCTTGGCGGCAGGCTGAAATCTTCCATAAACGGAAGCGCTGCCGCACTCCCTGAAGCTTCTCCGCAAGCTCCCTAAGGCCCTCGGGTAGGGAGAGGGCTGGCCATAAAGCCTGGACGACGCCGCTGATTGCTTGCCGAACTCGTTCGAGAAGTTGCAACAGCTCGGGAAGTTGATCACCCGTTGATACGGGAATCTCCTCCGCAGGGCGACCTGTGAGTATACCTACAGACATATTTTGTCAATTGACTTCCTCGCCGAACTCTTCTTTTCAAAGGAGTTCTCTCAAGCACTTACTATAGATGCCGCGACGAAGCCGCTGATTCTCCTTAACGGAGCCAGACAGCTCGGCCCGAACACCTTTCAGCTCTTCTCCAAGCTGGGCGTGGGCATCCTGGAGCCTGTTCCTTTCTTGCTGCACCTTATTCAGCACCCTCTCGCCGACCTTTAGCTGGCACAGTAGTTCTTGCCTATCCGGATCTTGTTCGGCAGCACCTGCAACGTCATTATTAGACTTGCGCGCAGGCCGCACACCACTTATCTTTTTAAATAATGTGTTACCATGAGGGGTCCCTGTGTTTCCTCCTGCGGCAGCAAGTGCGGCCTCAAGTTGGGCCTTACACTCTTGCAGCTCCTGAGATAGTTGGGTATTCTTCTTTGTAAGATCCTACAGTTCAAGTGATCCTTAAATCAGTTAATATAACTACTTTAAGTCTCGGGGGCTACTGGCATATACAACTATTAAAATCTCTTACCCGTATGTCTTTTACATACTGCTCCGTGGCTCTGGTCAAACCATCTTGAGCGGCACGGAGGTGCGCGTCCCCCGCGTTAAAGGCATTCAACGCCTCAGGGGAGAAGCACGCATCACGAAAAACTGTCCGGCGGCGCCTGTGGTTCATGGCGCTCTCCACCTCAGACTTGGTGGCGAACAGTCTGTCGGCATCCTCCGTTGGAGGAGTATCCGGCTCGCGCCTTGCGCTCGCCTCCCCCTCCAGACCAGGCGCTGGAGCTTGGCTGGTAGAGGCTGGGTTGGCAACCTCTACGCCCATAGTCCGGCGGGCACTTTTTCTCCTACAAAAGTCATGAGCACTCAAATGCTTCCTAGGAACGTTGCTCTAAATAACGAACCGTGAGCTATACCTTTGCGGCGACGTTTCAATCCGCGCCGCGCTCCTCTTCCGCCTGCTGGGCCGGACTGACCCTTGTTGGTCAGCCGCCGCGGGTTCGGCTTCCCGCCTTGAAGGCACCGCCTGCAAGACACCGATGGGTACGGTGGTCAGAAATGCGCGAGGATGGAGTAATGGTGTTAGGAATTCGGTCATAAGTACCTGGGAAGCCGGTGAAAAGCCGGGCTAGTCGGCCGTAACGGCGACTAGAGCGTTGTCCATGCTGAGTTGGTGGAACACCCCGTCAATTAGCTCCACCTTTATATCCGGATCCTCTTCGGAGGTCGGATCAAGGGATCTTCCTGGATCCTCGGGTTGTGGAGCTGGACTGTGAATGTCCTCCACATCCCGGCGCAGTTCCTGCGTCAAAATCACAGAGTAAGGCACTCGGCTTTGAAAGCACGGGTCGGATGAATAAACGTCCGCTTACCTAGCTCCGAGGGTTATTCATGGAGAACCCATTCAATGGGCTCATACGGAGGAAGTCCTCCTTCTCCCCCTTGTACAGGCCGGACAGAATCTTCACCAGATCCTCGGCCGATCCCGGCCCCTTACGGCCATGACGGGTGGCATCGTCCTCCCCGTTGAAATCCCACATGGGATGGCCCCTGTATTGCAGCGGCTGCACCCCACGCATAATGCACGTGGCCATGACTCTGATCATGGTCAATCCGGAATGGGCCAGCAACCTTATCCGGCCCATCAAATAATGGACGCTCTTGTCTTCCTCCAGCCGAGGGCTCCGCGGGCGCCAACTTAGGCATTTCTTCAGAGGAGCATTGCTAAACTCAGGGAGGCCGATCCGAACTGGGTCCGGCAGTGGAGCGTCTTCTATATAAAACCATTCCGAAGGCCAGTCTTCGGACGCCTTCTTAGGGGTTTCGGATAGATATCCGGTCCCGGCGATGCGCCATATTTCGGCACCGCCCACTTGATATATTGACCCCTCGTGAGAGCGGGGTACGAGGCAGAATAGCCTCTTCCACAGCGCGAAATGGGGCTCGATGCCCAGGAATAGCTCACAAAGAGCTACGAAACCCGCGATATGCAGAATAGAGGCGGGCGTTAGGTGATGGAGCTGGAGTCCGTAGAACTCCAGAAGCCCGCGGAGGAACGGATGTACAGGAAATCCAAGCCCCCTTATTAGATAAGGGACGAAGCATACCCGCTCCCCTTTAGAGGGACTAGGGGTGGCCTCCGCTTGCTTCCCACCTTTGTAGGTGGCCAGCCCGGCTCGAACCGGAACCATAAAGGCCGGAGGAAGATATCCCTCCGCTTGGAGCGTCACCAGCTCGCTGTGCGGAACAGAACATCTCCTCCAATCTCCTGGCGGAGGACTGGGAGCGCGAGAAGAGGAGCCGCGTCGACGGTCCATGATGGAATGGATTTTTGGTCAGAAGCGCTCCGATGAGTACTCGCGGGAGGAAGATGGTGTGATTTGGATCTGGATTCCTGCCTCTCTTATAGGCAGGTTATTTGCGCAGCTAGGGGGTAAAACATAAAAGATACCCTGGCTTTTCGCATTCGTGCGACGCGTGGAAGAAGGCCATTATTGGGCGTGGAAGCCAAGAAGCGCGACATTGATAAGGAAGCCGGACACTGTTCGGCAGGTACATGGAACTTAAAGGAGAACCCGCCTTGCAACGCCGAAGACTACATACGTGCTGGACTTATCATCATTGAAGCCTGGTTCGGGGGCTACTGAGGGAGTCCTGGACTAGGGGGTGTCCGGACAGCCGGACTATCATCGTCGGCCGGACTCCAAGACTATGAAGATACAAGATTGAAGACTTCGTCCCGTGTCCGGATGGGACTTTCCTTGGCGTGGAAGGCAAGCTTGGCGATACGGATATGTAGATCTCCTACCATTGTAACCGACTCTATGTAACCCTAGCCCTCTCCGGTGTCTATATAAACCGGATAGCTTTAGTCCGTAGGACGCAACAACCATTACAACAATCATACCATAGGCTAGCTTCTAAGGTTTAGCCTCCTTGATCTCGTGATAGATCTACTCTTGTAATACCCACATCATCAATATCAATCAAGCAGGACGTAGGGTTTTACCTCCATCAAGAGGGCCCGAACCTGGGTAAAACATCGTGTCCCTTGTCTCCTGTTACCATCCGCCTAGACGCACAGTTCGGGACCCTCTACCCGAGATCCGCCGGTTTTGACACCGACACCGACCCCCTCCAAGCACCCCAACACCATGATCCAGATCTGTCCGCTCCAAGCAGAGGAAGCAGCCCATCAGACGGGGAAGCAACCAGCAACGGCCAGGCCTGCTCCCCAGGCCGGCCGGCGGCAGGAGGTACGGCCCCAGCCCGCGGGGAGACCACCAGGACGAGGCGGCGATCTCCACGCTGCCTCGCGCCGTCGAGGACGAGGCGGGCGAGCAGGGAGGGGGACCAACGCGGGGATGGACGGAGGAGAAGGTGGAAGGGGTCCCGCCGCCGCCGCGGGCCGGTCGGAGGCCGCCGGCGACGGCGGCGAGGGGAGGCAGACGAGGGTGGCGGCGCTCGGGGGAAAACCTAATCGCCCCCGAGTCGCCTGCGCGAGACGACGCGGGGGAAAGGCGCGTTCGAGGTCTGGTATATACATCGCCACACATGTGTACTGTATGACTAGTTGATTATAAAAAAACTTGAAAATGATCACCGGAAGTACAAAACACCTCAAACATAATAAAAACTACATCGAGGTCTATAGACCATCGAACGATCATTTCTGCTACCAGAGCGAGCTGCCGATACGCTGTTGTTTCTGCTCTTATCTCGAAGCCGGCCCGACCTTGTCGATGACATCACTTATAGTTATGCAAATGTGGAGCGAAAAGAAAAAATATATAGGCTTACCCAAACAAAGTGTGCTGACAAAATAGCAGAAAGGACTTGGTATGCATAGTCGGTCAAAAATGATGCATTACTCAGTAAATGATTGTACAAACATCTTATCGAGAATGGTGATTGGTAAACCCTCTTGCGCAAAAAATATTTAGGCTCTAAAAAGGATGTCCAAGGCTAGCTGGGAGCCTGGGGACTAAAACTTTTTGGCTGAACTGATGGCGGCAAAGAAAACAACTTTTCTGCTTCAGTTCCTTCGCGACCAAGGATCCTCTGAGAACCGCTTTTGGGAGTACAAGTGTTTCGCGAAACGCTACACTTCGGGAATAGTATCCAGCCTTGTATCATATTGCTATCGATAAGAATGATACCCTTGCGCACGTCCTAAGTTTCCCCTTGCCTGAAAAATGCCAATGGAGCTCGTTTCCAAAACTCAAATTTCCACAGCACGATATTTTTTGAAATTTGCTGTGAACACACAAACACATGTATAGTACATATGTGCAAAAAATCGCAACATTATACTTTCATACATGGCATACAGAAAAAAGGCAAATACATATTTTCAAAATAGGGCCCTTTTATTGTTGTTGTTGGGCCAAAAATTTGTTTTTTTAAGCCTACAAATCATGATATTTTTAAACGAAACTTTCACACGTTTGTGCGGAACACATATATGTTTCCATGGATTTTTTTAACTTTTAAATATGCTTTCTGTTTTTTTAATACACCAAAAGTCTAATAACTAACCGGAAGAAGGCTAGCTGCCCTTACGCATAATGCTTGACGTAGCCGTGTAGCATACGCTGTAAGTAGACGTCGATCGTAGTACTGGCAGTGGCAGGCCTACCGCCCACTACGTACGACTACACATGCAACTGTCGGTCTTCCCATCGCCAAATTTGGACGCACGCACCACGCAAGCGCCGCGTCACTGCGCCGAGCCACCCACTTGGCCCATCCGCGCCGCGCGTGCGCCGTCGCCATCGCCGCTGTCCGCTTCCGCTGGCTATAGCGAAGGCCATCCACCCACACGGCCGGTCAGCCGCGCGCGGTAGTACGCACCGACGGATATCGCGTGGGATATGCCCTCCTTGGTTCCTTCCTTCCCCGGCGCGCTTGCTTGATTGCTTGCCGACACTCCCGCCCACATCGACGCCGCGATCGAGCGACCGACACTGCAGGGCGTTTAACGAGCCAACCAACTCGAGATGGACACGGCCCGGCACGTCCACTTCGCTCCTTTGTGCGAGCGAGAGCCTGAGCCTGCACTGCCGGGGCATCCAGCTTATCTGCTTGTTTCTTTGAGGTTTATGCCCTCGCAAGTTGCGATGCGACATCCTGCCTGCCTTTTGCAACTTGCCTCCGTTTCGTTCCTCATCGATGCCAAGCTCTCCTCCGTTCACAAGGTGTGCGAATGGAGCCTGCGACCTTCTGCAAGTGAGTGCGCCATAGTTGATTGAACTCGCGACCGTTTGTTGATAACTTTGGCCTCATTGTCTTACAATCGATTTTAATAAAAAAAAATATGAATATGTGCGTCACAATGACGCAGCTTGTAGAGCGACAAAAGCACACTAAGCCCCAATCTCCCGCCACCCAAGAAAAAGCGATCCAGATGGGTTCCTTAAACCCCACCCATACGTCCGGGTCAACCCTCGTATCCTGCTCAAATTAGGGGCAGATATAGGGAGGCCCGGACGGGCCCACCATGCTGGATCCGGTCCACACTGGCTTATCCCGACACCATATATATTTGTCTTCATTGTCTAAAAATCAGATATTTATCCCTATCCGCATCTTGGACCAAACCTTAACCACTTTACTCAATTCCACTCCACTCCACTCCGCCCCCAAACTCCCTTCTGGCGATCGCCGGCATGGCGGGCAGCGAATCCGATTCCGACCTCCCCCGATTTGTGGACTGGAATATCGTCCCATGCGATCTGGAGGGGGAGATCGCCGTCCGCATTGCTCTCCGCCGCTCCCCGACAGAGTTCGCCCGACAGGGGTCGGACTTGATCCGTGAATCCACTGCATCCGCACAAATGGTGCTTGGACACACAAGTCGTGGTGGCGGGAGGCGCTTGCCAGCTGCCTCGCTGAAGCGGTTCAGACCGTCTGGCTTCCCAACACCGTGGCGGCGGCGCAACCCCTTCGGTGTCGCGTCAACCCCACGGACTCCGAGTGAAAGGTAAACGCCGGCATGGCTCATAGTGCGTCCGCTGCCATGGAGCGGCGTGCAAGGCAGAGGGTGTGGGAGGCCGCGGAGGCGGAGTCGCACCCCGCTTCAGAGCCTGTGCGGGTGACCGGACACCCTTGGCACCGCAACCGCGTCATGGTGGACATGTCGAGCTCCGGCCACGAGTGGTCTATTGTAGACCTCACTCGACTAGCTGCATGCAGGCCACGCGTTCCGACGAGGAAGACTAGGACATGGGAGACAACGACACCTCGAGTCCCGTGAGCCCGTCAGTGTTCTATGTCACTTCGAGGGGCTCAGTCGGCCGCCGGGCACCGAACATGGACGCGGCCGTGGAGCTGAACGAGCGCTGACGAAAAGGTGTGAGATATCACATTATTCGAGGTACCCTAGATGTTGTCACAATAAAGAATCGTCAAAAAGGGCGTTATAGTGCGTTGTGGATTCTTATCCAAGACTTGTATCATTTGATGAGGCCATGTGAATCGCTAGGAACATGTGAAGTGTATGGCTAACCCAACAACGAAAGTTTCGATTTTTTTTCTTCTTCTAATTTGCACTGTTCTTTCTCTCTAAATTGCATCATATGGTCTCGGCATAGTGACAAGAAAAACAAGTGAACAATTGGAATAGAACGCAATCGTCAACCAAATTGGATAGGATGTATTATAAAAGAAAGCCTTGCCTCACTTAGGATTTACGTTGCATGTAATGTATGGATTTGAAGATTTGTAACTGAGCAGGTATCCGATTGTGGGAACGCAAATTTGAGGTGTGGCCGCTCAGTGTCCGCGGACGTCTCCGAACACATCCACAGACGTTTGAGGGATCAAATTAGCTTTATGCGGCTATAGATACTCTAAGAAGGTTTTGCTGTATCACATGTGTGTTTGGTTGAAGGGGGTAATACGAGCGGTTTGGAGCCATCCCGATTGTGTGAATAGGATGGTTCAATTTTGGTGTTTGGTTAAGATGAGTGGGATGAACCTATTTTCTGTTTGGTTGAAGAGACAAAGGTGATTTGGATATCGTCCTCACATAAAATAATCATAAGACATAGGGACATCATGGCATAAAATAATCACGTGATGAGTTAAATAAGAATTCGACCGTTTGGTTTGGCCAAATTCATGGGTGGGATGTTTAAGTATCTTCTCAGAATATTATTCTTTTTTTGTTGGAATCATTCAAGACCCAGCTTGGAATCGGTGTTATAAATCTGTATTCATTTATTTATTTTTTGCGGGTGGAATCTATATTTATTTTACAAGTGTATATCATCGGCCACATTTGAGAACGATGAATGGAGACGTGTAAGTTTTACGGATGTAATAGCTCTCCGAAACGGCGCCGCCCTGACTGATTGCGTCGTCCTCCCTGCGACCGGCTCCCGCAGTGGAGCGGCGATCTTCTGGAACACCGAGCTAGTTAGCATTGCTTCCCACGCCATAGGCGAATTCGCGATCACTGCCAAGGTGACGCTTCTCCGGCAATCCAAAAGCTTCTGGCTTTCCACAGTTTACGGCCCAGTAGACGACGTTAGAAAAGCAGCATTCCTCGACGAGCTAGCTAGAACTGCTCCCTCGGCACCTGAACCATGGCTCATCAATGGAGACTTTAATCTCATCTATAAGGCAAGAGACAAAAACAACCATCAGCTCAACCGCAGGGTCATGGGCATGTTCAGGCGGGCCATTGACGTCGCCGGCCTCAAAGAGATCAAGTGCAAAAATCGCCGTTTCACCTGGAGTAACGAGCGTGAGAACCCGACGCTCGTCAGCATCGACAAGTTCTTCTGCAACAGCAGGGAAGATCTTTTCCCCACAAGCACACTGATGGCGGCGTCCACCGCGTGCTCGGACCACTGCCCTCTGCTCCTCGCTGATGCAGCGGCCCCTCGCTGTCGTGCCAAGTTCAAATTTGAAAGCTTCTGGCTGCGGTTCCCGCACTTCCTCGACACGGTCGACCATGCCTGGAGCAGGCCAGTACACTGCTCCTGTGCCTTCAAGCGGCTGTCCATCAAAATGGCGCGCACTGCAAAAGACCTGAAGATCTGGAGCTCCTCCCTTTTCAGCGATGCTAAGATACAGTTCCACATAGCAACAGAGATCATCCTGCGCCTCGACATAGCCCAGGAATCCCGCAGCCTCTCCACACCGGAATTCAACCTACGGCGACTACTCAAGCAGAGACTGCTTGGCCTCGCCGCGATCGAGCGAGCGCGCAAGCGTCAGGCCTCTCGACTGACTTGGCTCAAGCTGGGCGACGCAGGAACCAAATTTTTTCATGCAAAGTTCCGGTCACACCGAAGGAAGAACTACATCCACAGCCTACTGACGAACGACGGGGTCGCCACGTTGAACGAAGACAAGGAAGCAGCCATCTTCGAACACTTCAACTCCATCCTCGGCTCCAAAGGGACTCGACCAACAACCATCAACTGGAGCCAACTTCAACTGCCCACAATCAGAGGAGGTGGCCTAGATAACCCTTTCACTGAGGATGAGGTTTGGGAAGCGATCAAGGCCTCGCCGGCGGAAAAGGCTCCGGGACCGGACGGCTTCATTGGAGTTTTCTTCCGTAGCTGTTGGCAAATCATCAAGCACGACATCGTGAGGGCTTTCCACCAGTTCTACTGTATAGCCAGCGACGATCTTGCCGCGCTCAACTCTGCCCTGGTGGTTCTGATCCCAAAGAAGGACGGTGCAATAGCAGTTTCAGATTTCAGGCCCATTAGTCTAGTCCACTCCATAGCTAAGCTGATCACCAAAGTCCTCTCCATGCGCCTCTCCAACGTAATCGACTCCATCATCTCGCCGGCACAATCTGCCTTCCTGGCAAAGAAGAGCACGCACGACAACTTCCTCTATGTCCAAAGTGCAGTTCGAGCGCTACACAAGAAGAAGACACCGGCACTGCTTATCAAACTAGACATTGCAAAAGCATTTGATAATGTCTCCTGGGAATACCTACTCGAACTTCTCCAAGCCCTAGGCTTCTCAGCTAGATGGCGCGACTGGATCACTATGCTTCTATCGACATCGACCTCCTCCTTCTTGCTTAACGGCGCGAAGGGCAAGAAATTTTTGCACTGCAGAGGGCTTAGACAAGGTGACCCGCTGTCAACACTCTTCTTCATCATTGCCATAGACCCTCTACACCGACTCCTCCAACGCGCCATGGAGCTTGGCGAGCTCGACTCGCTTCCAGGCAAGGATATGTCGCTGCGGGTGAGCCTATATGCAGACGACGCCATCATCTTTGCCAACCCAGTGAAGGAGGAGATCGATATGCTCATGAACATCATCCACAACTTCGGGCATGCTTCAGGACTTAAAGTAAACATGCTGAAATCTTCTGTCACTACCATAAGATGTGACCGCATTGACCTGCAGCAGGTGCTTCAGAACTTTGGAGGACAGCAAGATCACTTCCCCCTGCGCTACCTTGGGCTGCCAGTCACCATCTCCAGGCTACGGATTGTGCATCTGCAGTTCATTCTAGACAGAATCATAGCTCGGCTGGCAGGCTGGAAAGGACGTCTCTTGTCAATTGCAGGGAGGAGAGTTCTCGTCAGAAGTGTGTTGAGTGCACTACCAACCTTTGCCCTGACCGTTCTGAAGGTGCCAAAGAAGATTCTGGCCGAAGTGGACAAGATCAGACGGCGTTTCCTGTGGGCTCAAGATGAAGAGATCAGTGGCGGGAAGTCAAAGTCAGCTGGTCGGTGGTGTGCACTCCGATCGACAATGGTGGCCTCGGCATCTCAAACCTGCATCGATTCAGCCGTGCACTCAGGCTCAGATGGCTCTGGTTCTCTTGGACCACACCCAACAGACCCTGGGTTGGGATGCAGCTACCATGTGACCAAGGAGACAAAGACCTTTTCAATGCTTCAACAACGATGACACTGGGAGATGGGAAGACGGCGAGCTTCTGGGACAGCCCCTGGACAGGTGCTGGAGCACTAAAACTGGAATTCCCCGACCTACACAAGCACTCAAGGAGAAAGAATAGGACAATACATGCAGCAATCCTCAATGACAATTGGATCCAGGACCTTGCCCATGGAAACACACAACATCTATGGCCAGAAGTGATCCGACTGAACAGATGGCTAATCTCGAGAAACCTGAATCTAAATGAGCAGTTGCGAGACACCATTCAGTGGAAGCACACGGCCTCGGGTTCTTTCTCCACCAGTTCGGCATACAACTGCCAATTCCAAGGAATGATCGAGACCAGCTTCAGAAAGATGCCTTGGCAAGCATGGGCACCGGCACGGCTCAAGTTTACGGTCTGGCTACTCCTCAAAAACAGGCTTTGGTGTAACGATCGGCTGCAGAGAAGAGGATGGCCAAATGAGTATTTCTGCCAATTCTGCCTCAGAAACTTGGAAACCTCGCACCACTTGTTTTGGCAGTGCCCCTTCTCATTAGCAATCTGGGAAAAAACTGCTCAATGCCGCGGATGCACCTCCCTGCACCCCACAGTTTGGCAACACAAGAACAAGGCCGTGGAGATCATTGCAAAAATGATCAGCGAAGCAGCGCATGAGCAAAGGAAGGGCGTCAAGACAATAATCATTCTGCTACTGGGAAGCATTTGGCAACAGCGCAACGAATGCACTTTCAGGCATAAGATAGCAAATCATACAGAAACACTAGCGAGCATCACAAGAACCGTCGAGCTATGGCGCCAAGCTGGAGCGACGCACCTGGAGCACCCTTTCTGGGACCCCCCCCCTGAGAGTTTCTCTACCAGTGTAGCCAAGGGCTACTTGTTTTGTGTCTCTCTTTTCAGTTCTTCTTTTTTCTCTCCTTGATCGCTAGATCAAACACCACCCTAAATGTTTTCCCGCCTGCTCCCTGCTATGATTTCAATATATGCCAGCCAACAGCTGGTCCGTTCAAAAAAAGAAACGAGAATCCAATTAGGGTCCAACTGTTTCTGAATACAGCTGCTCTTTTGTTGTATGGTCCGAACCCATTCTGGACGACCCTTCAACCAAACGCAAGAAAGCAGTCCATTAGGGCGCGGTATGGGTTCGTTCGTTTGGACTCTGGACGGCAAGCAACTTCATTTTGCGAGAGTGACTGCTCTGGAGCTTAGTACTGACACCGCCATGCACTAAAGGCCGGCCTACGGTTCGAACACGTGAATGCATTGGTGTATGAAAGAGATAACCAACTCCTCACTTCAGTGGATTATCAAAAAAAAAAAAAAATCCTCACTTCAGTTGGATAACAACGTGCATACGGACACGTGTACATCATACATGGTTTCAGCGCGACAATTTTTCCGGTTAACGGGCACATGCGCGCAAATATTGTGAGACTTTAGGTCCAGAAATATTGTGCACACAAGAATAATCCGTTCAGATCGTTAATGTGAAAACACTGGGGTCAGCTGCCAGCCCAGCCGTTCGCTTAATTTACAAGTGTCATCACTAACAAGGACCAATAGCGTTAGTCATTTTTTGAATCCGTCACAGTGGGATACATAATACTCCCTCTGTAAACTAATATAAGAGCGTTTAGATCACTATTTTAGTATTCTAAACGCTCTTATATTAGTTTACAGAGGGAGTATCTCGGAGCAAATGGGTCTGATGAAATGTCTACTGTGTTCTGATTAATTCCACGACACAACATTTTATGGATTTTGCTTTCTGTTCTGATTCCGTGATATGTCCAAAGCTCAACTTTGGAAACATTAAAATAACTACTCCTTCAGGTTCAAATAATTTTTCGGATGCACTGCTGAATTTGAGAACTGGAATCACGGTAATGTTGACGAGATTTTATCACAATCCCAATCCTAAATCCATGACCACTGTGGGAATGAACCCCATCCATTATTGTGGCCCAATCAAAGAACACCAAGAAACATAAAAAACAAATAAATAACTCAAAGTGGTGAAATCATCAAGAATCTCGATGTAAAATTAAATGGTTACAGAGTTGATTCAGATTTAACTAATTCTAAAATTCATTGAGAATTAGCAAATGTCATTGTCGGTATTCACTGCAGTGCGAATACATGATATCTTGGAGCAAATGGATCCAATGAAATGCCCGACTTGTTTGATGAAGCATTCCACCACACAAAATTTTACATATTTTGCTTTTCTATGCTAATTCCGTGATATGCCCAAAGCTTTTTAAACAATAAAATAAAAATCAAACTTTGGCTAAACCTCCATCATGATCGATCTTCTCTTCTAGGTTGCTTCAAAGGGTTTCAATAACTGTTGCCGCGGACAAGGCAAAAGGACCTGTTGCGGATTCATTGTTATCTATCTTCTTCTCACGGTTCCATATTTTGTTCAAACATTTTTTTGGATGCTGCTTAATTTTACAACTAAAATCACTGTAATTTATATGGTTTTGTTCGTAATCCCAATCCTAAACCTAGGTCCATTGGGTTGAGCAATTCTAGGAATAAACCCGCGTCCATTATTGATTGTGGTCCAAGTAAGCAATGCAAATGACAACAAAAATAGTTTCCAAATCATATAGCGCTTCCCAATGAAAAATGACTCTACAAAGTACTCCCTCGGTTCCTAAATATAAGTCTTTTTAGATATTTCAATAAGAGACTATATACGGAGCAGAATGAATGAATCTACACTCTAAAATATGTCTATATACATTCGTATGTACTTGTATTAAAATCTCTAAAAAGACTTATATTTAGGAACAGAGAGAGTAATAAATGAAGGTCTCTATATTATCATACCCACTTCACACTATGGAGGTAGTAGGTTCGACTAGTAGCATTTTCCACTATGACTAGCCTCATGGGTTTGATTTCACTCTACAAGCTCCTAAGTTTCAACAAATTTGCTTTGCTGAGATAAAGACCAGAAGCAACTTGCTTACTTTGGCGACCTCCATGGATGTTGGAGGAAGAAGACTTTGGCACGCCTAAAAATTCTAATGTCTCCCCCTCCCCCTCCCCCGGAACGCTCCCGCGAGCGCCCTCAGGGGGATCCCTAGCCGCCGGCCCCCAACCCTCCCCTCCGGCCTCTTCCCCCCTCACCGCCGCCCCGAATCACCGCCGGGCAAAGCCTGACCGAAGTGGGCGTCGGCAGGGTCATCCCTTCCCTCTCTCGCGAACCCTCAGCCGGCGCGGGACGGCTGCCGCTGGAGGCGCCAGGCTATGGCGGGGCCTGGTAGTGCTGGTCCGGGCGCGCCCGGTGGCGACGACCAAGGCCCGCTCCTTTCTTTCAATCTCAAGCGAATCCGCCCCTCGCCTCGAGTTCCAACACCCAAAGCTCTAGATTCAGGCGCTTCGGACCTCCGAGGATGTCCGGCTCCGACCAGCAAGGCCGGTGGATGCCTTCCTCCATCACGGAAGAAGACGTGCTAAAGCTGAGAGACGCCCGGTATCTAACCGGCAAAATTTCGCACAGGCTGCCTGCCCAAGGGCAGGTTATTCCCACTCCCAAGCCTGGTGAGAGCGTGGTGTTCGTGTCTCACTTCCTTCGGGGGTTAGGCTTCCCGATAGACCCCTTCGTGAGGGGGCTCATGTTTTATTATGGGCTGGAATTTCATGACTTGGATCCGGAGTCCATCCTCCACATTTCATCGTTTATCGTCGTATGTGAAGCCTTCCTCCGCATTACCCCTCACTTCGGGTTGTGGCTCAAAACCTTCAAAGTGGAACCGAAGATGATCAGGGGGCAGCAGGCAGAGTGCGGAGGGGCTATTATAAGCAAGAATGTTGACGCTCCATGGCCCGAGGGCTCTTTTCAAGAGGAGCTCAGACTATGGCAACAAGAGTGGTTTTATATCACCGCTCCCAGGTGAAAGGACATGTGGTGCCCCCATGTGTGGTTTTGGTAATTGATGACAATCTCTATGGACTAATGGTTGCCTTGAGTTATATTTGAAGGATTTGTCCATAGGATTTTCTTGGAGTCCATTTGTTGGTTTCAAGGAGAGTTTGTGATGACCAAGGTGCTATTAAGGAATTATCCAAAGATTGGTCTTATGAGTATTGAGCTTATAGCAAGCATGTCTTGAAGAAGAAGAGTGTGTGATCATTCATGTTCACCTTCAAGACATCATCCAAATGAAGAGAGTTGGAAAGATTCAAGGTTGATCAAGACTAAGTCAAAGAATGAATCAAGTTGATCAACACACAAAGCATAGAAGATGTACCGAGAGAGATCAAGCAATCCCATGGTATGGTAAGCATGGTCAATTACACTTTGTGTACTAACCCATGGTCTTCGTGAGAGTTCTTTGTGGGGTTAGGTTGCGGTGTGCAAGTTCAAGTAGGATCATCATGAAGAGATCATATGCTTGAAGCTTGCCGTCCATTGTGGCGACAATGGACTTGTGAAGATGTGCAGAAGAGTGGCTCACCCATAGTGGAGTATGGGGGGAGCAATCTACTAGTCTCCATCGAGCCAACGCAATCAAGAAAGGTGTCCATCTTGAGGAGGAGAAGATCGTCATCATCTAGCTCAAATGGATCATGTGCAAGGCAAAGATTAGTTGTGGGAGACCGGGTTATAGGATCGATTGCCGTACTATCAAGGGGGGCTCTCGATGAGTTGCTTGATCGTATCGTTCGTAGAGAGCTCAAACTATTGCATCCTTGCATCATCTTTACTGGTTCTTATTTGGTTCTTCTCCTTGTGAGATTTGGAGCTCTTAGTCTTTTTAATGACAAGCTCGAGTTCATCGAAAACGGAGTTCACATGCATCTTCTATGATGTTTTCGATGTTGGAGGGTATGCCGGTTCTTCTCTGTTGGAGGTGTCACTCCTTTGTTTGCTAAGCATACCTCCCCTGCCTCTTCTTACTATAACCAGTCGCTGTTTTGTTGCTACTTGTTGTCTTGTTTCAAACAAGCTTGAGTTTGCTCAATTCGGAGCTCATTTGCAGAAGTTATGGCAGTTCTGGTTTCCTTGGAGTATTCTTTGTTTTTGCGGTAGTGGCTTAAGGGTGGCGCCAGCGGTAGTACCGCGGTCCACAGCGGTAGTACCGCCGAAGCAATCAAGCGGTAGTACCGCTCCCAGAGCGATAGTACCGCTCCCCAAGCGGTAGTACCGCTCTCCGAGCAGTAGTACCGCTTGTGGTCTTCGGCCGTAGTACCGCATTGGTTCCGAGCTACTACCGCCTCGATTCGAGACCGTCGTTTTTCATGTCGGGGTTTACAGTACTAAGTGCGGTAGTACCGCGCCTACTCCCACGGTAGTACCGCTCTGGGGCCAGGGGCCTGACCTCCTCGTCAGCGCGGCAGTACCGTTGGGTGAGAGCGGTAGTACCGCCCTCAGCGGTAGTACCGCCCTGCCCAAGCGGTAGTACCGCTCTGTGCGTGGCTGTTCAGTGGGGTAACGGTTGGATTTTCCCCCTCCTATAAAAGGGGGTCTTCTTCCCCAATGAACCTTATCCCTTGAGCTCGTGTTCTTCCCCCATTGTTGACCTTCTTCGAGCTTGCTAACTCTCAATCCCTCCAATGATTCTTGCTAGTTCTTGAGGGAAAAGAGAGAGGGGATCTAGATCCACATTTCCACCAATCACTTTCTCCTCTAAGTGAGGGGAACCTCTTGGATCTAGATCTTGGAGTTCTTCGTGTTCTTCTTTCGTTCTTCCTCTCATTTTCCTCCCTAGCATTAGTTGCTTTGGTGGAATTTGGGAGAGAAGGACTTGGGCACTCCGTGTGCCCTTGCCATTGCATTTGGTGCATCGGTTTGAGTTCTCCATGTGATACGTGGAAGTTACAAGTTGAGAAGCTTATTACTCTTGGGTGCTTGGTGCCCTTGAGCTTGTTCATCTTGGGTGCTTGGGCGCCCTAGACGGTTGGTGGTGTTCGGAGCTCAATCATTGTGGTGTAAAGCTCCGGGCAAGCGTCGGGGTCTCCAATTAGGTTGTGGAGATTGCCCCAAGCAATTTGACGGGTACTGGTGACCGCCCCCAAGGGTTGCCAAAGTGTACGGGTTCGGTGACCGCCCCCAAGGGTCGCCATTTGTTCGGATTCGGTGACCGCCCTCAAGGGTCCCTTAGTGGAATCACGACATCTTGCATTGTGCGAGGGCGTGAGGAGATTACGGTGGCCCTAGTGGCTTCTTGGGGAGCATTGTGCCTCCACACCACTCCAAACGGAGATTAGCATCCGCAAGGGTGTGAACTTCGGGATACATCGTCGTCTCCGCGTGCCTCGGTTATCTCTTACCCGAGCCCTTTACTTGTGCACTTTACTTTGTGATAGCCATATTGTTCTTTGTCATATATCTTGCTATCACATAGTTGCTTATATTGCTTAGCATAAGTTGTTGGTGCACATAGGTGAGCCTAGTTCTTTTAGGTTTTGTGCTTGACAAATTAACCGCTAGGTTTATTCCGCATTTGTTCAAGCCTAAACCGTAATTATTTTAAAGTGCCTATTCACTCCCCCCTCTAGGCGACATCCACGATCTTTCACCAGGGGCACCAAATGGGTGGCGCCACCTGCCTTTCGCTCGGGTCCTCCACCGCGGCTGGCGTCATGGGTCAGCAAAGGGCTCGACTGGGGGCCGTCCAAGGACGTGCCCTTGTTGCAGGGCCGCATTCGAGACCTCCTAGAGAGGGAGATCAATCTGGTTGTAGTAGCGCAGGTCATGCTGATTCGTCGCACCCTGCCCTGCAAACGTCGCCCCCTCCACCTGTGGGAGTTCAATCCGGAGGGACCACGAGCTCTCCAACATTCTATGGGCGTAACGCCTGTGGAGATGTACCAACAGTTCTTCGGATCACGAGCAACGTGTCCGGATTTGACCGAGGACGCAGGTCTAAGCTGCAATCGCCCGGATACTCAAGTAAGTAGCCCTGTACCTGGACATGCTATCCGTATATCTATCATAAACTTGCCTTTAAAAGAGCTATCCCTTGAACAGGAGTGGATAGCGAAAGCAAAACTGATCCGGTGTCCGGCCCCCCTCCCTGAGACCACGCCGAATCCTCTGTTAACTAGGATGCTAGAGGCTGCGCCTTTTGAAGAAGGCGAAGGGGGGAACAAGGGAGCTACTGCCTCCGCGAAGGAGTTTGTCAAGAAGGGAGGGACCGAGAATCCCTCCCTCCCAGGGGAGAAGAGGACCGCTTCTGAAGATCCGGAGACCAAGGCCTCGAAGCGAGGGAAGAAATCCTCGCCAGAGGGTCCTGCGCCGGGAGTTGCCCCGACCGCACTATCTCCCCAAGGAGACCAGCCCTCCAGCGAGCCGTAAGTAAAGAGGGTCGTCTTCCTAAAATGAGAGGCATCCCTGTTTTATTTCTGAAGATAACCGAAGTTTTTCCTTGTAGTTCGGATCTCAGCCCTTCTCAGCAGCGCTCGTCTTCAGGGGATCTTGATCCGGAGATGATGGAGAGCGAAATGCCTCCGCCTGCCGTACCATCATGCGAGGCGGACGACCCTGAGGTGTCGTCACGGAGGGTTTCCCCGAATCCGGCGGGGCCCGAAGGCAGTCGTATGTCCCCTCAAAGCCCTCCGTGTCCGGCCTTCGAAAAAGGCCATCGGACGAGTCCGGCACTGACTGGTGTACGGTCGGAGGAGCTGAAAGATCTGCTCGGGCGAGCGTCTATCTCGGAACATCACCGTGCGCTTATGGGTACGGTGATTGAAAGGATTTGATCCGCTGAAAGCGGATTGCATGACGCAGTCATAAGTTTACTGACGGGTTTTGAGGTACGCAAAATGATGTACCTTCTGACAGTTTTGCATATAGAATACGCCCTGTATAGATAGTAGCCCCTGAGACTCAGTGTGTTGTCAAAAATGACAACGCGCGGAGGATCATAATCCCAGGTATAATATGCGCTCTTCCTATGTAGGTGGCGAAGCGTCCGGTGGCAAGCTGGACTAGTGAATTTGCCGAATTAAAGCGGCAACTTGACGTGGCGGATTCTGACATCGCGCTTATCAATAAGCGGCTTGATGAGTCACAAGGTATGCAGCTTCTCCGCAGACACCTGGTAAGGTAGCCTAATGTCTGTGCCTTACAACATGTATGCTTGACGCAGATGGTGTCGCTGCCATGTAGAAGCTTCGGGCGGAACTTGCCCGAGCCAAGGAGCAAGCCCGAAAAAGTGATGCGGCTGCCTTAAAAGCGGCCGAAGAGCTGAAAGCCGAACAGGCTGCTCACTGCCGAAGCAAGAAAGAGATGGCCGAGATGGCCGTAAAGTTGAAGAATGCTACCGACCGTTGCGAGCTTCTTGAAAAAGAAGGTCGAGCGGAAAAAGAGGACCTGAAAAAGGCCGCTGCTGTGGCCAAGGATGCTCGCTCTGCAATGAGAGCTATGAAAGAGGAGCTACGTCAGGACGAAGATATTGCGGCTGGAAAGCCTTTTCTGCTGCGGAGAAAATTCACAGATCCCAAGTATGCTCAGTTGGGCCAACTGTGGGGTGCTGAGGATGCTTACCTGGATTTGGCAGCGAGTGTCGCGGACGCGGCCGAGCACTTCCAAGGCCAAAAGGATCACGGAATGGAAGAGCTTTTTTGGTCACAGTTCCATAGTCCAGAGTGTCCGCTTCCATTGACCGATCGTTTGGCCGAATGGGCTGAGCTGAATAGGTTGTCCGGACTTGCCATGAAGTCTATCGTGACTCATTTGTGGCCAAAGAGGCCCGAGCCGAAGAGTTATTTTGGCTTGGTGCAGCAGTTTCTTGGTGCGGTGCCGCATATTAGTGCAATGAAGCGGTCAGCATGCATAGAGGGTGCACGGATGGCTCTCGCCCGTGTCAAGACATACTGGGCAGAGATGAAGGCCACCGACGTTGCATCCCAGGATTCGGACAGAAGTCGAGTACCTGCCGAGCACTATTTTGAGGAAGTCCTGCAGGGCGCTGGTTTAATAGAGACGCAGTGCTCGAAGGATATTATGTTCAAATGACATGTATGATTTGTGAAACAATGTTTCGATATAATATAAGGGCTTTTTATACTTGTGCGTGCAAGTAGTAAAGTACCTCCTGTGCGGCCGTTAATGTATATGTGTATATAACCTGAAAGATGGCAGTCCTTGGCTTTAGCCCCCACGCACATAGTGCGGGGGTGTTTGCAAAAAAGCGCATTTTTACACTTAATCCAACATCTTGGTCCTATAAAGGAGGTGATAGCGTAGCAAACTAGGCAACCGGACTATAATGCTTTATCACTTTCACTTAGTCATAGGAGTTCGATGGTGGGGCTACTATATGGCCCTTAGGGGCAACGCGCTCTCCCGAATTTGGGGCGCGTATGTGTCTGACCGGGAAATGGTCCTTCGTTAATGCGGAGGAATTCTAAACATTCCGGTAGGTCATCGAGTGGTTGACTAGTCTCACGCTATATCATGACAGTCAGTTTTCGGCTTTCTCTACTGAGGTGCTCGCCAAGCCGAACCGGGGCACAATCGCAGTAGTTCTTCTGGTGCCGCGTTAGCCGATAAAACGGAACGTAAGGCAGCAAAACACAGGAGCCGGGCAAACCCAACATTTGACCAAAGACATGATTCGGAGCTGATGCATATAAGGCCTAACTCGAGACGCCGAACACTCCCTAAGGTATTCGGTCTTTATGAAAACGGACAGAACAATGCCCTAAGCCCCTGGTGTCCAGGTACGCGCAAAAATTTCTGACGCGGCCGATGCCAAAACGCCAGCCTCCTCCTCGGTTATAGCAAGAAACCGGGGGATGTGTATCAACAAGAGACAGTAAAAAAGGTTTATGCAGAGTCTTAATCTGAAAAGAATCTTTGCAACGGGTCCCTACTGCACGTCTGCGCCTGTGTCTCCGTTGTGCCGTATCCTGGGTGGATGTAGCACGGTGTTCATCTGTAAAGGAGAAGAACTTAGTTGAAGAAAGATCATGCGAAAAATATACTTTATGTTTAAATAAAAGGAGTACGATTCAAAAAGCGAATAAAATTGAGCTTTATTGTCTCTTGTTGTACATGCATGCAGCCCCTTGTATGGGGGTGTGCGGTTAGTAGGCCTTCGTATGATTACGCCGGACTCGTCTAGCCGTGTCCAGGGTCCGAAGGACCTGTTCAGGTGCTTGGTTTAGCGGAGCCGGATTAGTGTGTGACTGTCCAAGCAGTCTCACGTTCTTCCGTGCTCGAGTGACACTTGATATTTCCCTTTAATGAGATGATGCTGCGTGGACCGGGCATTTTAAGTGTAAGAGATGCATAATGCGGTATTGCGTTAAAGCGAGCGAAAGCTTCACGTCCCAATAGTGCTTGATGACTACTTTTGAATGGGGCGATATGGAAGGTTAACTTTTCGCGGCGGAAGTTGTCGGATGAGCCGAACACAACTTCTAGCAGTAGGGAGCCCGTGCAATGGGCATATAGGCCTGGCATTACCCCCTTGAAGGAGGTGTTGCTGTAGCGAATTTTGGTTGGGTCTATCCCCATTTTGCGGATTGTGTCCTGATATAGCAGGTTTAGATCACTACCGTCGTCCATTAGGACTTCTGTGAATTGGAGTCCGTCGATTATAGGACCTAATATTAGGGCAGTCCATCATGCGTTCCGGATACGTCCGGAGTAATCCTGATGGTCAAAGGTGATTGGTTTTGACAATCAATGTCGGGACTCCGCTGGGATAGGCCGTGCGGCGCATATTTCTATGGGCGCCGTTCTGATTTTCCCTTTTGTCACTTGAAGTGAGTTTACTGTTTTGACTTCTTGTGGGAAATTCTTTTGTTTTCCGGTGTTCTGCTTGTGGGGTTCGTCATCGTCTTCGCTTGGTGTGTCGAGCCCCTTGTGTCCGGCATTGAGTTTGCCGGACTGCTTGAAGACCCAACAATCTCTGTGGGTGTGATTTGCAGGCTTTCCGGAGGTACTGTGGATTTGGCATATTTTGTCCAAGATTTTGTTTAAGTTGGATAGCTCGTGGCTGTTATCCTTGAGGGGCAGTTTTTTATGATTCTGCCGAGAGCTTTTGAATCCGGCGTTGACTGTCGTGCTCTTCGGACTGTTTCTCTTTGTCCGGCGCTGGTCCTTGCTGCGTCGTAGTTTCCCGTTTCCATCTCTGACTTCGGATGTATTTGGATCACTGGTACTACATCTTGCCAGCCAACTATCCTCTCCCGCGCAAAAGCGGGTCATGAGGCTTGTTAGTGCGGCCATTGTTCTTGGCTTTTCCTGGCCAAGGTGCCTGGCGAGCCATTCGTCTCGGACATTGTGTATGAAAGCTGCTAAGGCTTCGGTGTCCGGACAGTCAACTATTTGGTTCTTTTTGGTGAGGAACCTGTTCCAGAATTTGCGGGCTGACTCCCCGGGTTGTTGAGTTATGTGACTTAAATCGTCTGCATCCGGAGGGCGGACATAAGTCCCTTGAAAATTTGCCCGAAAAGCATCCTCGAGCTCTTCCCAACTTCCAATGGTATTTTTCAGGGAGGCTTTTAAGCCAGTGCCGTGCTGGCCCTTTGAGCTTGAGGGGTAAGTATTTTATGGCGTGGAGATCATCTCCTCTAGCCATGTGTATGTGGAGGATGTAATCCTCTATCCAGACTCCTGGGTCTGTTGTTCCGCCGTATGCCTCTATGTTTACGGGTTTAAATCCCGCTGGGAATTCGTGATCCAGCACCTCATCGGTGAAACATAGGGGGTGTGCGGCTCCCCTGTATTTGGGTGTGCCATGATATCCGGATATTTGGAGTGTTGCATTGCTTAGAAGAGCTTGCTTTCTTGGCCCGTAGATGGATCTAACTGGGCCATCCTTTTGATGCGAATCCTTATGCGGATCGTGTGCCGGTTTGTGTGCGGCGCCGCTTGCCGCTCTATGCTTGTCATGTGGTCGTCTATCCGACCGGGCGGCCTCTTTGTTCTTTGATTGTGGGGGCTCTAAGGCCTCCTCATCAAATTTGGGCAGTAGTTTGCGCTTCGGGTAGCTCTTTGTTTGGCGACTGTCGCCGTATTTGTCTACGGTGTTGAGTACTTTGCTCCATCTGATTCTGAGTGCATCTTCCGCTGTTTTGATCTTCCGCTTCTGCTTTTTCAGGCTACGCGCAGTGGCGACGAGCCTTTTGTGGAGGTTCTTCTGCTCCAACAACTTGTCCGGTGTGAGATCGTCCGGACTGTTATCTTCACCGGGGACGGGTTGCTTATCCAAGTTGTCGTTTTCGGACGGTTGTTCAATGGCATGTTCGTCGTCCGCCGGTTCGACCTGCTCTATGGCTGGGTCTGTATGGCCGCCGTCTTTGTCGAGGCGGGATTTTGTGTGGCGCTTTCGTCGCCGTCTTGATTGCTTTTCGAGGGATTTATCCTTCATAGCGTCCCGTTGTTCCTCGTCGTCACTTCCTTTAGGTGTATCCACCATGTATACGTCGTGAGATGGGGTGGCTGTCCAGTACCCTGTAGGTGCTGGTTCGTGGTTATCTCCTACATCGTCGTCCATACCGTCGATGTCTTCGGAGTCGAAATTAAGCACGTCGTTTAAACTTTCGACAGTGGCTATGAAGTGGGTGGTGGGTGGGTGTTGAATTTCTTCGTCGTCCGCATCCCAACCTTCCTGACCATAGTCCGGCCAGGGCTCTCCTGATAAAGAGAGAGACTTTAGTGAATTCAGGATGTCGCCAAAGGGCGAGTGCTGAAAGATGTCCGCAACAGTGAACTCCATAACCGGCGCCCAATCGGATTTGATTGGCAGGGGTGCGGGAGGTTCGGAGTCCGGAGAGGAGTCCGGCACCTCGGAGTCACGGGCTTTGCAAAGGACATGGATGGTGTCGGCTCAATCGCCGTAGAGATCGTAGCCCCCGAGGCGGTGTCCAGCCACTCGTCCTCGATCGGCGAAGTCGGCTCCGAGCTAAGGGTCGGAGCGGACACTGGTGCGGCCTCCAGGGCAATGTTCGGCGGCAGAGCTAGATCGTACCCATCGAGACAGTGCGGCGCGCTTGGCTGTAGCACGAATCCGTCGAAGATCAAGTCTCCGCGGATGTCAGCCGTGTAGTTTAAACTCCCAAATCTGACGTGATGGCCAGGGGCGTAGCTTTCGATCTGCTCCAGATGGCCAAGTGAATTGGCCCGCAGTGCAAAGCCACCGAATACGAAGATCTGTCCAGGGAGAAAAGTCTCACCCTGGACCGCGTCGTTGTTGATGATCGAAGGAGCCATCGGGCCTAAATGTGACGACACAGAGGAACTCTCAATGAAAGCACCAATGTCGGTGTCAAAACCGGCGGATCTCGGGTAGGGGGTCCCGAACTGTGCGTCTAGGTGGATGGTAACAGGAGACAAGGGACACGATGTTTTTAACCAGGTTCGGGCCCTCTCGATGGAGGTAAAATCCTACTCCTGCTTGATTAATATTGATGATATGGGTAGTACAAGAGTAGATCTACCACGAGATCAGAGAGGCTAAACCCTAGAAGCTAGCCTATGGTATGATTGTTTTTTCGTCCTACGGACTAAAACCCTCCGGTTTATATAGACACCGGAGAGAGTTAGGGTTACACAGAGTTGGTTACAATGGTAGGAGATCTACATATCCGTATCGCCAAGCTTGCCTTCCACGCCAAGGAAAGTCCCATCCGGACACGGGACGAAGTCTTCAATCTTGTATCTTCATAGTCTAGGAGTCCGGCCAACGGTGATAGTTCGGCTATCCGGACACCCCCTAATCCAGGACTCCCTCAGCGGGCCTGGCTCGGCCCTCGCCTGTGACTACTCTGATGGACGGAGATGCGGCTCATGCAGGGGGTTTCGGAGACGGTGGCACGCCTACTGCAGCGCGGCGATGGGAGCTTCACGAGCGATTTCAAGCTCGGCCGGGCCTACGTGCCTGGTGTGCTCCTCTTGCTGTGTCCGGTCGGTGACCGCCGATGGCGGTGGAGGCGGTTCCCTCCCACGTCGCGGCTAACTCTGTCGCTCCTTGTTCCCGGTTGCTTCCTCTCAACCCGTCGGTCCCACTTCGTTCCCCATGGAGAGACGGCGGTGGTGGCTCCAAGACCATGGTGGCGCATGTTGGATGGGCGGTGAGTTTGATGGAGCGTGTGTCGAATCGGTCGGGGTGGTGGGTGTGTGGTGGATGGGAGAAATCTCTGTTGGCTTGGTCGGCACCGACACAACAACGCCCGTGGGTGCCGTCGTTCCTTCCTGAAGGGCGTCAGGTATCCCCCTCACCCACTCCCTCTCGCGTACCGAGGAAAACCCTAAGACATGTCCAGGCAGCAGCGTCGTCATCGTCGCATTCCTTCTTGAAGGGGTTGCTTGGTATGCATGGGTCCGATGTGCTAGGAGTGTGGTGGATTTCTTCGGAGGGCACAGCGGTTGCGGATCATCATTGTTTTCATTGATCCGACTCTGTTGTCATTCCTTTCTTTTGTATTTTCTCTTTGTTTTTTTTTTTTGGCATGACTATGCTGCTTCCGCCCCAGCGCCTATCGTTGGTCGTATCGGTCGGTTGCTTTGGAATACAAAGCGGGGAACCCTTTTTGGGTAAAAATTCTAATGTATCTTTCAAATGTTGTATGGGTGTTTTTTATAAGGGTTTGTGTTACTTGACATACGACCTTTGTTCTCTTTAAAAGAACTACGAAAAACTATGAATTTGTTTGATTTCAGCAATACGTAGGCTGCAAAGCAACAACGATCTGCTTGCCAAACTGACCGTCGTGCCCGTGTCCTCTGGATACGGATACCTTGTGCTCCCTCTATAAATACTCCGCGTTGCGGTGCTGTTAGTACAAAGCAGTGAGCTTTACACTAGTGAGCCGTGAGCCCGTGACAAGATTGTTTCTCTCCCGTAGTCCCGGACTCGATCGAGATGGCTGACGAGTACGGCCGCAGCGGCTATGGCAGGTCCGGTGCCGGCGACGACTACGACAACAAGACCAGCAACGAGGGCTACGACCGCCGCGAAGGTGGCTACAACAAGTCCGGCGCCGACGACTACGAGCACGAACGCAGCAGCGGCCGCGGTGGCTACAATAAGTCCACCGGCGACGACGAGTACAGCGGCGCCGGGTACAAGAAGTCCGGAGGCGACGACTACGACGCCGGTTACAACAAGCAGTCCAGCAACGAGGAGTACGGCCGCAACAAGCCCGGCAGCGACGACTACGACCGCAGCGCCGGCGGGTACAAGAAGTCCGGCGGCGACGACGACGAGTACAGCGGTGGCGGGTACAAGAAGTCGGGTGGCGACGACGAGTACAGCGGCGGCGGGTACAAGAAGTCCGGCGGCGACGACACAGAGTACGGGTCGTCCAGGGACGAGACCGAGAAGTACAGGAAGGAGGAGAAGGAGCACAAGCACAAGGAGCACCTCGGCGAGATAGGCACCCTCGCCTCCGGCGCCTTCGCCATGGTACGTACCACCTCCCAAACTATATTTCGTCGCGCAAAAATTTTAGGCGCTCGAACGCACGTTTCCACCGATGATGATTCATGATGCGAATTAACGGGCCATGTATGTGTAGTACGAGAAGCACCAGGTGAAGAAGGACCCGGAGAACGCGCACCGGCACAAGATCGAGGAGGAAGTGGCCGCGGTGGCGGCGGTTGGCAGCGGCGGGTACGCGTTCCACGAGCACCACGAGAAGAAGGAGTACAAGGAGTCGTCGGAGGACGGCGAGGACGAGGAGTCCGGTCGCGGCGAGGGGAAGAAGAAGCACCACTTCTTCGGCTAAGCTAGCCAGCTGCTGCTGATCGATCCGCGATTCAGCTAGCTGCTAGCAACGCATACGCGCGAGCGTGCGTCCAATAAGAGCCGGGAATTTTGTGCGTATATACGGCTCGTTATATATATGTATGTACGTTTGGTCGGTGTGCGTTTTTTTTTTTTTTGCATGGGTGTGCGTGTGTTGCTGCTGCGTCCTGCGTGCATGTTGTGTGGAGTATGTATTTAACTTGCTGCGTGTCTACGTATGTACTTCCTCCGTCCCAAAATTTTTGTCTTAGATTTATCTATATACGTATGTATCAAGTCACGTTTTAGTATTAGATACATCCATATCTATATAAATGTAAGACAAATTTTTTAGGAGGAAGGAAGTATTATTGTACGTATTGTTTCTACATGGACATAGTATGGAGAATTCAATCAGTTCATTTGTTTTCCGGGCGTGACGAAATCCTGGCCGGTCGATCGGTGTGCTCCCATCACTCCCGAGTCGTGATAGCATGCATATGATGAACTTAATATAGAGGATTGGAATTTCTCATGGTTTTTTCATATACATGTTGTAAGATTTATATGATTGCATTCTATAGGAAATTTTCTTAAGAATTTCCTTGCACCGCATTTCCTTAAAGAACTAGACAATTTTGGAAAGAAGATTCTCATTTTTGTCTAGTTTATTGAAAGTTAAAGACTTATTTTACCAGCATTGTAAGAATATTAATTCTTGGAGATGGTAAAAATACCATGTTCTGAGAAGACTAGTGGGCAGGTGACAAACCCTTTGAAAGTGGCTTATCCTGTACTCTATATGTTAAGTTTTGATCACAAGATTTCTGTGGCTGATGCCATTGAGAAAGGTAGGGACAATTTTAGTCTCACAAGAATTATGTATTCAATGTATTGGCTCTAGTGATTGCAACATATCATGTTGCATGTGGAAAAGTATCAGGTGATACCAGTCTTTATATGATACCATGATACCAACTTGAAAAATTCAAATTTAAACATGTCAAAAAATTCTGAAAAAAAATCATGGATGTTCTCAACATATATGTCGACAATTCCTAAAAAGTTCGAATCAAAATTCAAAATACACATGGAGAAACAAAAAAGACAAATTCAGATGTGAATAGTGTCATTTTTGCTTTTGTCTTCTTTTGGCACTATTCATGATGGGTTTGTCTTTTTTGTTTCTCCTTGTGTATTTTGAATTTCAATCTGAATTTTTTAGGGGTTCTATACATATGTGTTGTGAACATCCATGATTTTTCTTAGAATTTTTTGACATGCTTAAATTTGAAATTTACAAATTGATATCATGGTATCATATAAAGACTGGTATCATGTGATATTTTCCCCATGTTGCAGGTGTCTATGATGAGGAGTGATGTTTATGTAGGATTATATATGTGTCTTCACTCGACAAGGTTTTCATGTGTCGTAGATGGAGCTCTAGCAAGTTATTTATGTTTTCGGTTCTAATGATACTTTATCTGAACTAGCCTTGAGTTAGATTTGTATTAGACTATGTTATTCTGGATCATTTTGATGTAATATAATGATGCATTTTTATTTGGTATCACATCAGTATCGTATATGTTGGCGGATCGATTTAGGGGCTAGCATGGTAAGCACATAGACCTAAACCTTATCAGGTTGGTCATTATGCTTGCTCCATACCTAACTAACAGTGCGTGAGGGAAGCTTCACTTTCTTTCTCCTCGCACCATGACTGGATTTTGAAACTGCATGACGCACATACACGCACCACCGTGCATAGATATTCACCGGTGAGCCATGATGAGTGGATGACTAAACTGCCCTCCCATTAATGGCCTCCACCACTCCCCCTAATTTCCAAGGCGTTCGTTCGGATGGCCATGTGGTTTCATCCCCGACTATAAAAGCCCGACGGCGAGGCGTCCCCATCACCAAAGCCCTAAACACCACCCTCTCTACCCGCCACCTCCTCCCTTTCCATCTCCTTCATCTTCCGGACAATGCCGCCGTGCAATAACGCATCCTATTGAATCAACTTTGTGGTGGAGCGAAATCTCCAGTCCTAGATGCTGCGCACCGGGGAAAACTCTCTGTGTGGTGCACTAGCCGCGATAGCGGCCGGACTCTCCTCCTCCGACGATAGTGGATCTGGCGACCACGGGGATATCTGATACGTCTTTGTCGTATCTATAATTTTTGATTGTTCCATGCATATACTTTTGGTAACTTTTTATAGTATTTTTGGGACTAACATATTGATCCAGTGCCTAGTGTCAGTTCCTGTTTGTTGCATGTTTTATGTTTCGCAGAAACCCAATATCAAACGGAGTCCAAATGGGATAAAAACGGACGGAGCTTATTTTTGGAATATTTATGATTTTTGGGAAGTAAAATCAACGCGAGACGGTGCCCGAGGTAGCCACGAGGGTGGCCCGCATGCCCAATTTAACTGGGCGCGCCCCTGACCCTCATGGGCCCCTCGTAAGGCGGTTGACGCCCTTCTTTGGCCGCAAGAAAGCTAATTTTTGGAAAAAATATCTGGGCGAAGGTTTCAATCCAATCGGAGTTACGGATCTCCAGATATAAAAGAAACGGTGCGAGGGCAGAATCTAAGAGCGCGGAAACAGAGAGAGACAGAGAGACAGATCCAATCTCGGAGGGGCTCTCGCCCCTCCCATGCCATGGAAGCCAAGGACCAGAGGGGAAACCCTTCTCCCATTTAGGGAGGAGGTCAAGGAAGAAGAAGAAGAAGAAGGGGGCTCTCTCCCCCTTGCTTCCGGTGGTGCCAGAGCGCTGCCGGGGGCCATCATCATCACCGCGATCTACACCAACACCTCCATCATCTTCACCAACGTCTCCATCACCTTCCCCCATCTATATTTAGCGGTCCACTCTCCCGCAACCCGTTGTACCCTCTACGTGAACATGGTGCTTTATGCTTCATATTATTATCCAATGATGTGTTGCCATCCTATGATGTGTGAGTAGATTTTCACTGTCCTATCGGTGATTGATGAATTGCTATGATTGGTTTAATTTGCTTGTGGTTATGTTTCTGTCCTATTGTGCCCTCCATGTCGCGCAAGCGTGAGGGATTATCGCTGTAGGGTGTTGCAATACGTTCATGATTCGCTTATAGTGGGTTGCTTGAGTGACAAAAGCATAAATCCGAGTAAGGGGGTTGTGGCGTATGGGATAAAGGGGACTTGATGCTTTAATGCTATGGTTGGGTTTTACCTTAATGATATTTAGTAGTTGCGGATGCTTGCTAGAGTTCCAATCATAAGTGCATATGATCCAAGAAGAGAAAGTATGTTAACTTATGCCTCTCCCACATAAAACTTGCTATCGGTCTAGTAAAGTAGTCAATTGCTTAGGGACAATTCCACAACTCCTACCACCACTTTTCCACACTTGCTATATTTACTTTATTGCTTCTTTATCTAAACAATCCCTAGTTTATATTTACGTGCTCTTTATTATCTTGCAAACCTATCCAATAACACCTACAAAGTACTTCTAGTTTCATACTTGTTCTAGATAAGGCGAACACTAAGCGTGTGTAGAGTCGTATCAGTGGCAGATGGGACTTGAGAGAATATTTGTTCTACCTTTAGCTCCTCGTTGGGTTCGACACTCTTACTTATCGAAAGAGGCTACAATTATCCCCTACACTGGTGGGTTATCAATATCAAGTCCCTCGTTTGGGTGAAGAAGGAGGATGTGTCCTTGTCGGCCTTGCCGCGGTCCTTGTCCCGGTGAACGACGTCGTCCCCGTCCGATGTCGGATCCTGAGGACCCGCCAGATGCTATGTTGCGTCTCTCCGCCCTTGAAGCTTGCAATGAGGAGTTCATCCTCCATGAGTACGACCCCACACTAACCAACGAGGAGGAGGACGGGCTTCTTGTGGCTGCCGCTCATGGGTTCGACCCCTATGCCTCCCCCAACCATCCCTTGGAGGAGGATCACAACCAGGAGGAGGGGGATCACGACCAGGAGGAGGACGACGACGATGAGAAGTGGGACAGCTGGATGACGCCGACCACCTACTAGTCTTGGTAGTACTAGGTAGCAATGCCACTTGAACAACGACATTGCATATTTTGAAAATGTTGTTAGGCGACTGACGGTGTCCTGGACTAGGGGGTACTCACCACGTAGTCTCCCGATCAGGTGGGTTGGGCCGAGGATCCCCATGGCCGTATACTCATGGGCCAGTCCGGACAGTTGCCGCATACAAGGAAGATTCTACAAGACTTGGCGATCAAGACAAGGACTCCTCCCCCACCGGCGTATTCGGCTAGGACTCATGTTATCCTAGGCCTCTGGTGCATTATAGAAACCGAGCCCAGGCTAGTCGATAGAGATATACAACAACAATCATACCATAGGCTAGCTTCTAGGGTTTAGCCTCTCTGATCTCGTGGTAGATCAACTCTTGTACTACCTATATCATCAATATCAATCAAGCAGGACGTAGGGTTTTACCTCCATCAAGAGGGTCCGAACCTGGGTAAAACATCGTGTCCCTTGTCTCCTGTTACCATTGACCCTAAGACGCACAGCTCGGGACCCCCTACCCGAGATCCACCGGTTTTGACACCGACATTGGTGCTTTCATTGAGAGTTCCGCTGTGTGATCGGCGAAAGGATCAATGGCTCGACTGCAGGTCAACTGCGACGTCGGCTTCTTCATCACCAGCTCGACTGGTCACCTCGACTTGACCGAGGACTGAGCCCTACCTCCGATCGTCATGTTCGGATGAAGGCCTTCATCAACACCAACTCCGATCTCTATCGAGATCATGGAGGAGTCATCTATGGAGCTCGGGGGCTCAACGTCAACATTGCCCTCAGGCGACCGTGCTGTTTTTCTGGACAACAAACTTGTATCCGCCGCCACCGCCTCCTCGAGTGTCGCTTAAACGATTACTTCGGTGGAATTATGTGGAATTAAGTCTACAACAACCCTGCAAAAATTTCGTCGAGTTCCGATGGAGGAATCTCCGGCAATCTCCGATATACCGGAGCCCTGTTGAATCTGGACGAGAATCCGGACGAGTTTAGGGCGTGGTATCCAGCATCTAGCTCGGATGTCCTTTGGAGGATCCAACCGTTGATTTGCTGCGGAATTCCCATATCTACCACCTGCCAAAAATTCAGCTCGATCCGATCGTCCAAACTCCGGGAAACTTCCGATTAGTGCATCACTTTTTGGATTTGTTTTCTGCGCGAGAACGAATCCGACCCAAATTCATCTTCTTTATGAACGGGATCTCGGACATCCTTTTTGAAGGAAGTTTTCGTATGGGGTATTGTGTTTTATTCTCAAACACATCCCAGTAGTATTAAAAGTATTCTTGCAATACGAACTTCACCGTCGCGCCGGTGTCAAACCAGCCCGGCAACATCACTCCACGGCGGCCGACCTGCGTTAGACACGTCGTCGCTTTGTTGAGCCGAGCTCAATTTCTTCGGATCATCATCTCGGCCAGCCGAACAATAGTTCAGCATCGCGAAGGATAAATCGTCACCAACATCGCCGCCCCACAGATTACACGGAGCGGGCACACCTGCATCGCCACACGGTCACTTCATCAAGCCAGCATCGACCACGTCACGACCTGCATCGCTGACCGGGGGCTTCGCCATCTCTTCATCAACCTACTCCGGACACTTCGGCGTCACTAGCCGACCAGGCAATGGGTGCGCGGATCGAGTCCCAATTTTGGGAATCACCTTCCTTCGAATTGCTACAACAAATAAACCAGGTGCTATTAATCCTAGTATTTCTTTTTGCTTGTTTGGGTTAATTTTTCCCAAGGAATTATTACTCTGGTTAGTCCATCATATGTACACAGGTCTATCAAATAGTGGCCGCATTATCGATGGTCGCATGATGGTTCGGTCAGTTTCCGTACATAGTCCGGCGAATGCCGCATCCGGAACTCGGACCGACCTGTGAATCCAGGCTTTGCCACGCCTTTATTGCATTACGCCGACGACCTGCATCGACATCGACTTCGGCGCCAGGCCATATTTCTTTTATTACTCACTTTGCATAAATTATTTATTATGCAACGATTTTTTTTAATATTATCTCTGGTTTGCACTATTTTTTGTGCACAGGAAAATGATCCAGCCGGACTATATCCTTTGACGTCACCTCGGCTGGACGGGGGGCTTCGTCAACACTTCATTACCCCATGCCAGGGACTTCGGCATCACTCTGTCGTCCTGCATTGACCATGCTATGTCACCACTTCACAAGGTCGAGCTCTTTGCTCCGCCACCTCGGGACCGGCTTGGGGGATGGAACCTTGTCCCGCATCAAGCTCAGACCGCATCGTCAATACCGAACACATTAACCAGCTAAGTTGCCTTCATGCTCAAAGTTTTAAAATTTCTAACTTGTGTTCGGTTCGACCAAGCATTATACTTTCTCGGAAAAAAGTTGCTTGTAAAAATCTTCCTTGTCGAAACTTTATTCGCACACACTTGACGCGCTACCCACGCTCATTATACCTGGGGGCTTCTTTAACAGAAGCTTATTAATTCGGGCTTTATGCCCAACACATGTGCCACTCTTCTGCATATACCTTTTGTCACCATTATATGCATCGATATGACTTAAGTTTTGGCCAAGCTGGGTTGCCTGGCTCCTGTGCTTACCCCTACATTCCCGATTGTTCGGCTAGGTGGTAAAGGGAGCACCTCTACGATTGTTACTGCCGGGTCAGCCGGATGTGTACCTCAGACTGGGTGAAGCCGAAAGCTAGCGTTCTTAAGGGAATACTCGGTCGGTGAACTAAAAGTTGATTTCTTACCTATTTATTTACCTGCCCCCAGATGTTTTTCTTCTCTTTTCGCAGTCCAGACATGCACTTTAGGGCATGCCTCCCAGGGAAAGGAACCCCTAACGGAACTATTCTCCCTGGAAGATGTTTCTTACTAACCATGTAATATAACATAACTAGTTGAGCACTTGTTTCATAAAGCACTAATGACCCCTACGCCTGGTCTCCACGCATGCCCCGGTTTTTATAACCGCGAGGGTATTCGGACACACTCCGGAATATTGGGTCCAGAGGTTGAAGCGAAAAGGTCCGCTACGACAAACGATCTACAATCCGGCTAGAAGGCATTCTACATGTCACCTTACATTATATAGTCAACTTTTACCCAAGTCACTTGGGGGCTCTTATGTTTATTTGAGACGTTTCATACTAAGTGTTTCTCTTCCTAGCCGTTGCAAAGTTTTTATTATTATTTATCACTCCTTTTTTCGACACAAGTGTGCGGTCACTAGCAGGGGAGCCTAATTTCTCTCTAAAAGCCACTAGAGTTTAGTTTGCTAAACTGGCCTAGTAAGCCGTAGGCTGACCCGCTTGAAGTTTTGAGATAGGATGTGTCATGTTAAAGCACGGCAGAAGCACCTTTTTTTCTAAAGTCCAATTTTCGGATTGGCACCGAACACTTGATCTAGTTCGGACATTAACCTTTTGAATAAGTTTTTTGGCTTTTTTAGCCCATGGCACTTTTAAACTATTTGTGTGTTTTCAGCATAAGTCTCGCAGTGCATCGCCGAACACCTTTAGATATTCGGCAAAAACATTCTCGGATATTGCTATATATGCACCAGTTTCGAATTGTGTCTTCGGTCAATAGTTGGGTTGCCCGGCTCCCGCGCTTGCCTCCTACGTTCCGCTTTGTTCGGCTAGGTGTGCAAAGGGAGAACCACTGCGATTGTGCTTCCAGCTCGCATGGTCAAGAACCTCAGTGGAGAAAGCCGAAAACTTACTGTCACAATAGGTGTAAACTGGTCAGCGATCCGACGACTATATTAAATGACGGGCCATTCATTGGCCAAGTGTTTCCGGCTTGACCTCGACTGTCGCCGAACACTATCGGGGGCTATTAACTGGCCTCCCAAACTAAATCATCGATATTTTGCTCTTACATTGGAGCAGAGGTTTCATGATCATGCTTAGCATGACAACCCAAAGAAAGGAACCGATAGCGGGACTATTTTCTCTGGAAGACATTTTTTCTGTTAAACAGTAATGTAACATGTCTCTCTGCGTACCTTTGTTTATAAAACCGTATGGCCAGATTGCCTTGTTTGTTGTAAATCTTTGCCCTCATAAAGGCTTTATAAAGTAGGACAAACACTCCTCGGCTATTGGTCGGTCAACAAAGTTTTGTATAATGCGGATCCGAGCATTAATGACGTAAAGTACTTGGATACATAGAGTCGTTACACATAATTTGTGATTTTACTATGGATATCGATCCTTAATTCGGCCTCCCGTGCCTGCATTAAGGCTCGGGGGCTACTGGGCTACTAGCTTATTATTTACAAATATTAAAGGGGCACATCGATCCCCTGATCTGGTGTTGCCACCCGACCAGTGTCTCGGGGGCTACTGCATTGCCTGTTCTATGCAGAAAATTTTAAGTGTAATACAGTCTCCGAGGAGATTTTGATCATCAGGTTGGTCGGCCGCACCCAACCTGAGTCTTGAGGACTGAGCACGCCGCTTTTTGTGTCCCGAAGTATTCTGCCGAGCTAGTACTTGATCCTCAGACCAATTTTGCAAATCAACCTGAATCTCAGCAGCTACGGGGATCAGCGGTCTTATGTCATCCCTCATGGGCATCTCGGGTTTTAGACCGGTACCCACCTTGAAGGCTACTAGCTGTGTATCTCGGCAGAGAATAAATTGCACCAGTCAAAAAATATTGAAAAAAATCGGCCCACATTCGGGATGGTGCACCACCTCAGAAGCAGTCCGGCGTAAAGCTCGGGCTCTAGTGGCTGGCTCCATAGAGGGCACTTCCGGCATTAAGCTCGGCTAAACTCCTTCAAACTTCTTTGAACCAAGATGATTTACGACACCTCGGATATAGTCCGGCGTTGGAGCTCGGATACAGTCCGGCGTTGGAGCTCGGATACATAGTCCGGCGTTGGAGCTCGGATACAGTCCGGTGTTGGAGCTCGGATACATAGTCCGGCGTTGGAGCTCGGATACCGTCCGGTGTTGGAGCTCGGATACCACTACAAGAATTCTGTTGATCCATGACAGTCTCAATCCGTCATGGACCAGCGTAAATCCGTCATGAAGGGGTGTCCTTGACGGATTAGAAATCCGTCATGTATATCGCGTCATAATTGGACCACGTGCATTCCATGACAGTTCTTGGCCGTCATTGATGGCACTTAACTGACGTTGTCATAACGGTGTTAACTTGACTGCCACATCATTATCTGACATGGATCTGACGTGGTGGCCCAGGGAATAAGAAGCCCAATTAGACTTTTGGCCCACTAAATCGTAGCTTGGCCCAAGATGGACAACCCATGTAGTAATCAGCCCATTTGAAATTTCAGCCCATTAAATATCAAGTTGGTCCAAGGCCCACTAATTTCATTCATGGCTCATGATGTTATCAGCGCAATTAGGATTTTAACCTACTAAATTTAATAGAGACTAATTTCCCACTAATTTTTGTTCTTAACATTTTAGCTCGGAAGTTTTTCTTATAATATAATAAATAGAATACATACATTCCACTAAAAAAAGCATACATGTATACATGAATAATATTACAGTACAAAAACAAAAGAAAAGTCCGTCCACGGTGGAGAGTTCGTTTTCCTCCAAGACGATGACCCACGCCATCTAACTCGTGTCCATTGGATGTGTTGCTGTGGAGAGGAATCACTAGCTCTTCGCTTCCGCATTACCCATTGCCATGTAGTCCTCCAGCACGCCCGTCTGCTATTCCGTCGTGCAGGCCCATCCAAATTCTGGGAGCACACCCTCATTCCCTCGTCTTGGCACGACAGGAATGGAGCCGCTCGCGTCCTGCAGAGACTCAGACACATGTCAGATCAACGGCAGCGGCGCCAGGTCGGCCTTCGGGGGCGTCACCGCCATAGGGCCGATGCCGTCGTCACGGCGACACTTGTGGCCAGCATCCCGTAGTGGATCGATGGGAAGCGACCCCACTGGCATCGTAGCCCCCGTCTGCTGGCGCTCGGGAGGTCTTGGCCGTCGCTCGGTTTGGGATTTGTTGGCACCTGGCAGCGTCGACCATGGAGCAACTCCCCTGTGATGGGTCAGTGGAGCCCTCCCGGCGTCCCAGCACGCACCACCGGCGGGTGTGGGGGCGTCTTGGATGTCGCGGCGGCGGTGCTTGGCCTGGTCGGGATAGAGGAATAAAGCGGCAAGGAGAAGGAGCCGAAAGGAAGGAAGACAGAGATCCAGGGAATTTGAGGATTGGAGATGGGAGGAAGGAGAGTACTACGCAGAATGGCGGAAGAGATGCCTGCGGCTGCGGGTCGGGGAGATAGAAGAGGAGGAGAGGGATTGTTTGCCAACCGTCAGATTTTGGTGGAATGAAAAGTCCAGAAGCGCGATCCGTGGGTGTGTAGATTCAGCCAATGAGAGGGCACCGTTTGCCACATGCGGGATCGACCCCTCTGCTGGAACCTTTGTTGACTTTTATCCCACCACCTATTACCCTATTAGCTAACCAGAATTTGAAAAAAATTCCTTCTATTTTTCATAGCCCATTAAATCACTCCTATGAAGTACTAAGTTGCAAATTTTTCATCATCTATACCTAAATGCATTTTTTTTCTTTGTGATATATGTTGTTTATTAGGAGAATTAACCATTATGAAATAATTTAATATTTTATAGTTAAAAAAGAAATTTATGTGTGCACGCTTACCCCTTCATCCTCCTCCAAAGCCAACAAGAGACTAGGGTTCTTGCCTCTCGCCGGCGGCACCGCCAATCTGCCTCATCTCTTGCGGCCTTAGAGCCATGGGGGACGCGTGGATCATGACCCATGTCGGTGGGAGGGCTCCGTTTATTAGAAGTTTCTTTGAGTTCTGTTAGGGTTTGTGTCTTATTCAGGAAGACGAGACAATGCCAGCTTCTAGAAAATTGAATAAAGTTCTCCCCGCCTAGCCCCCGTCCCGGTGATGCTTCTAGCATCGTCAGTGGGCGTGTGGAGGTGTGTCTTCGGTGGATCTCTTAGGATTCAGTCGGCACTTCGTCTTTGGTTGTTCTGTCCAGTTCCGATCTTCGTTCGTCTACGTTCGTGTGTTTTTAGGTTGGATCCTTTCAATCTATGTGTCTCTTTATCTATGACGATTATTGTTCTGGTGCGTTATTCATATGGGACCTTAACACGACAAATTCGCAATTGTCTACTACAATAAGTTTTGCCCACCTCCGACGAGTGACGTGCGATGACGGTGACGCGCCTTCGGCTTGTTTCAATATTTGTAGTCATCGTTGGGTGGTCTAAAGATCTAAATGTAATATTTATTATTTTTGGTGCTTGTTGTACTGCCATGATTGAAGATGAATAGATTGATTGTTTTCCTGCAAAAGAAGAATTCATGTTCATAGTATCTCAAATAAGTTTTAAAATGAAAAAAGGTGCTTATGTTTAATTTTTAGCACATATTGAAAAACTAGATGGAAAACTCTATTATTTATTAGGGATAACTCGGTCAAATGATGAAGCCATTGTAACTTTGCCTTCAAAAATCACACATCCCTTTCAAAAGTATCATCCTTCCTTGAAAATTGTTTGTTTTAAAGAATGCACATCTTGTGAAAACTTATCCAACTTTTTATGACACGCTATTGATGTCAGATCAGTACACTATGTCTAGTTTCACATTTTTCTGACTTGGTATGCCTTCAAACCCAAGACATTTAATAGTAAAATTAGGATTCTTCCTTATAGATGGTTCGGTTTCTAAACATTGTATGTCAATTTTTTGAAACCATATGATTTTTTTACCATATGCTATTTCATGTCATGTTTTGACACCATGTCAAGTTTCATGTTTTTGGTGACTTGATTTTCCTTTTTTATATAAATGAAAAAACCAATAAAATCCATGTTGGTGGGATGTGGTCAAGCCTAGAGGTGCACTAATGGCTTAAGTGAAGCAAACAAAGCCCGAAAACACCATATTTCGATATGGAACATGTGATGGAGCATTTTGAGTGTATATATTTTTTCAAGGTCAAACGATGAAGCAACTGACACTTTCCTTCAAATTCAACTTGTTCCCTCTAAAAACAATGATTCTTTCTCAAAGATGTTACATTTTCCAAGCGGTGTATGTCACAACTTATGCGAAACCTTCACAATTTTTTGTCACATCATACAAAGAGACCATGTCAGGTTTCATGTTTTTCTTTGTTCTTTTTTGTTACTTCTTCACATTTAATTTAATTTTCATTACTATTTTTTCTCACTTGAAAGAAAGAACAAAAGAAAGTAAAATAATCAATGAGACATAAAGAAATTGTTTGTGCACTTGATTTTCTTGAATGTTTGTGGAAAATAATTCACATGTATTTAAGAATTGTCAACATATTTCTGAAAATTGTTCTCTTGAATTAAAATTTCTGGCAACGTGTATTCCAAAAATGTTCAATGTGTTTTTTATAAAATTTTCAACATGTCTTCCCGATTTTATTGTGTAGAACAATTTAAGAAATACGCATGCTTGTGGTCCATAGTCAACATATTTAAAATTTAAAGAAATACGCATGGTTGTTTCTTTTTGTCTTTTATTTTATTTTTTCTTCTTCTTTTTTTCGTTTTAAGCTTTTCTCCAGGATTTTGCAATTGTTATTTAGCCTTTTCCATTCTCCCTTCTTTGGCTTTTTGTTTCTTTTTTGGTTTTTCATTTTTTTGGTTTTTCTTTTGTTTCTTTTTGTTTTCGTTCTACATTCTTATATACATGGTCAAAAAATTTCAAATATTTGTTCAACATTTTTCAAATACATACTTAATTTTTTTCAAATACTTGTTCAACATTTTTTATATACTTGTTCAACATATTTTTAAATACTTGTTCTACGTTTTTCATATGCTTGCTCAACATTTTTTATATACATGATCAATTTTTTTCATATATTTTGTTCAACACCTTTTCAAATACTTGTTCTACATTTTGCAAATACTTGTTCAACATTTGTCGTCTTCATTTTTTGTTTTCCTTTTGTTTTTTTCTTATGATTGTTGTGTTTTCACTCTATATTTTGGTATATGTCAAAAACATTCATTTAGTTAGTGATCAATATTTTTTGTATATACGTTCCACATTGTTCGAATGCTTATTCAACATTTTTTAAATACTTGTTGAACATTATAATACTTATACAACATTTTTCAAATACATTTTCTACATATTCCAAATACTCGTTCAACTTTTTTTTTTCATTTTTATTCAAATGTTCAATTACTTGTTCAACATTTTTAATACTTATTCAACATTTTGAAATACCCATTGGACATTTCCAAATCCTTTTTCAACAATTTTTAATACTTATTCATTGTGAAATACTTCTTCAACATTTTTAATACTTATTCTACAATTTGAAAATACCTGTTCAACATTTTTTAAATACTAGTTCAACAATTTTTAATAATATTCAACATTTGTCATAGACTTGTTCAAATTTTTAATACTTATTTAACATTTTCAAATACTTGTTCAACATTTTTAAAATATTTGTTCATCATTTTTGAATACTTATTCGATATTCTTTTAATACTCGTTCAACATTTTTAATACTTATTCTAACATTTTTCTGTGATTCTTAACTGATATTATTTTGGAAAAAGCATGGGAAAACCTAGTAAAAAGAAAACACAGTAAAAGCATGTTGAATTAGACGAGTAAAAATGAAGAAAAAGAAAGAAAAGAAAAATAAAAAACTAGAAAAGAAAGTAAACATGGTAAAACCCGGCTCATTTTGCTTCTTGTAGGCCACACTCTCCATAGTGTACAACAAGTAGAGTCTGTCGGAGCGTCTAACAGCGCTGGGAAGCAACTAGTCGATCCGAGGATCGAACTCCTGCTACGCCTATTTTTTAACTCTGATTTTTTCAGAAAATTTGCTACAGTGGGCCGACCCGATTTCTAGCGGTCGACACGAGAATCGCCCCTCGTCTCGCGTAATGCAAGGAATAGGGGCGCCCCTATTTTCTCTTAATAAAGTTGGTACAATTCGCTTTCTTTAATTCTCTCTCTCTATATATATATATATATATATGGGTTTCTTTATATAACACATATTACATCGGACCCACATGTGGGCCTAACAAGGGCACACATGATACATGTGTGATTGTCTAGATGTTGTATAACGAAAAAAACTAGGCCGATCTGATCCATCCATGAAGGTTTCCCTGACAATCCCTCTGCGTCCGTCATAATGGGGCGACTGATTTGGGGGGCATCATCGTGTTGCTGATCCATGACGGTTTTTGTGACGGTTTTTGAGAACGTCACCAGAAATCCGTCATGGTTTAGTAGGTTTTTTGTAGTGTACATAGTCCGGCGTTAGAGCTGGGAAGCAGTCCGGCATTGGTGCTCGGCTGCAAAAGATACCTTGAATGCAG